>OU426925.1:15856837-17294337 GCA_911387795.2 Apamea monoglypha
AACAGGCATCTTTTGGGCACGCTCATTCCACCATAGACCTCATGCATCGCTTTCCATCAGGCCTGATCGAGGTCAAGAGCAAGTCCATTCAGCAACAAAAAAAATATAGGTGGCGTTCTGTAGTGTCTGCCTACCCCTGGCCATGGGAAAACGGCTTGAGTTTATGTAGATATTATATATGTTTAAAAAACCTGACTACTTACATCCGGGTTTGTATCAATACAATCTGTCGGTTATTTTATTCATAGTTGTTAAAGCACATCATGCTACCGAAACTGTCAAATTTTCCCAATCAACCTTGAACCTTAATGCTTTAGCGATAAAGTTCAAAATCTATTAAAGAATTTTGACAGATTGTAATAGCTCGATGTGCTGGCATCTGTACTTACAGAATCTATGTGTAGGTTAGTATATTTACAACGTCAGATGTAGGCACAGATATCATGGTTAATTATTATCTTAGCCATGACACGCTCATAGTAACATAACGTTACACAGTTAACTATAAAACAATTATTATAAGTAATAAACTAATAACTAACAATATATGTAATTGCTTTAAAAGTTCTTGGTATGTATCTGTAGGTTTCAACAACCTTTAGCTAACAACTGGGAATTGGTGTTGAATTTAACAACTTAATTGTTCTTTTCGTTCATCGATTTCTTAACGCTAAAACCTAAAAAATAATGAATACCTACCTAAAAATTGTTATTAATATGTTTATTACTGTATGTTACAACATACCTACCCTATCTATTACATATTTTCATGCCACCATTCCATGGCGGAATGTGTCTTTGCACTGAAATTTTATTATTATTTAACTTGCAGTGCCCCGCGGTTTTACCCGCATAAGTGTCGATTCCGTGGGAATATAGGAATAAAAAATATTATATGTGTTACTCTCATATATAAGCTATATTACTGTAAAGTATGATCAAAATCCGTTCAGTAGTTTTTGCGTGAAAGAGTAACAAACATCTACCCATCCTCATAAACTCTCGCGTTTATAATAATATTAATAGGACGGAAGTAGGAGTAGGAAGTAGGATTGGTGACCAACAGACCAACAAGTAAGACCAACAGTATCACCAACTCTGTACAATTCTAATGGGCTTGTCACAAATAGGTACAGAAGCCAGCATTGCAAGGTACCCGAAATATTACCTTAATGTTTTAGCGATAAAGTTAAAAATCTATTAAAGAAATTTGACAGATTGTAGTAGATTGATGTGCTGGCGTCTGTACAATGTATCTATTGCATCACAATTTTACTTTTATTCCATGTTTGTGCCAGATTGTAACAACTAGGGCTTTGGCACTGATTGTCACACCGTTAACCCCGATACAATAAGGACAAATAGGTTAACTTTATGTATGACCTTTTTCCTTGACCTAAAATCTTCATACAAAATGACGTTACATACTATTGTTTGATTATTAAGGATTTATTATCTTATACCGCCGTTGTACGTGTCCATATTGTATTAGTAATTTATTCATAACGCAGGCATGTCATGTTGTTATCATCGAATAATAATTAGTTAATATTACGTATTAGTTAATTTAAATGAAATAGTGTATTTAGTAGAACATTACCTAGCTGACCGCTGACGTCGTGCCGCCATATTTATTTTTCTTTTAATTTTCTTCTATACAAACCTTGTCTTAACAATAACAAACACAAAAAAAAGAATTATCCAATTTGGTGCAGTCGATTGGTAGTTATGTGCGTACATACATTTCATGATTGTGATTCATTTTTATTTATATATAGATTACCATCAAAACTTCTGATTCTTTTCAACGCTATTCTACCTACGTTTGTTTCACATTTTTCTAGTTCACCGTTCAAACTAGAATGGGAAGGAAAAGGAAGGCCAGTCAGTCAGTAAGACGGTGATGGCTTTCATTTTGACAGTTCAACAACATTCCTTGCGTTATTTACATTGTTGAGTAGACACATTTTTCGAATATATAAAGCAGTGGATTAGCAATATAATTCAAAATGATTCAGATTGAGATTGATAGTGTTACGCAATTAGGGAGCCGGTTATTCCTATTGATTGATAATGTGCTAGTTATATGACGACAGGTCGTCACTGATGCATGACGCATGTCATAAACACGTCACCGCTCATCGCTAACGAGCTTCGATCTCATTAAAACTAATAAATTAGCGTGTTGCGACAAGTTTTGTGGTTGTAATGATACTATTTTAATAGTTACTAGAGCAAAACTCTTGAAATAGCAGGAATCCATGATTACATAGGTGCTATAATATATTAGTAACTGCTTTAAAAAGCGAGTTTTTCCAAAGGCACGTTATTATTTAAATTTTGGTAATTTTTTTTTAACCTACCTACCAACATTATTTATTATATTATTTTCTATTTATATGATTTGGTCAGGCAAAGTGTAAGTAGATAGTTTTAAAATTGATATTCTAAAAATAAAAACGCTACTACGTCTACTCAAGAACTCCTTTTTTTTCGTCGGTTAACAAAATGTTGGACTAACTAGTTATATAAAGAAAGTATTAATGAGCGCCACACATAACATAAAGATAAATCAAGAAATAAATAAATCTATATAAAGAAATGATAATCTGCTTGTTGATTCTTCCTAACAGAACCTTCTCTCTACTCCTCTACTTGAAAGAGCAAATCATCTCTACCAAACCTTTCTGGAGATTGTAGGCTCAACAATTTATCGTCAGTATCTACCACAGATTAATTATAAATGGGTCCCATGTGTTTGAAAGCGAGTCTAATACCATGTATCGCACTCAGTTTCACCAGGGTTTCACCCTATCGCTTCCATGATCACATAGATAACGAAATACAACACGCCAATCTGATAGAATATCTGAATCGTTTTCCACAATGTTTCCGGAAGGAGGGGTGAACTAACATTAGACCCTTTGCAAACTATTAACAAAATTATTGGCTAATAGTTGACTGACGTTATGAAAAAAAAAAACATAATTGTTTATTTGTAAAACATAAGTCATTATGAGACATGATAATTAACTTCGGAAGTATCTAACACTATTATAGTTAGTAGACTAAGAGGTAATTTGGATGTTTTAGTTAAGAATAAGAAATGAATAAGAATAAAAGGAAAAGTTGTTTTTTTTTTGGCTGTTTTAGGGCATGGTAATTAATTTTACATTAAAAATATACCTACTAAAGTACAATTTACAACTAAAACTTTAATTGGCTGATTAGTAATTTCGATCCTCTACTTACAATCCGGCTGTCGAGAGAAGCTAATAAACATCAAATTCTCAAAACACGTATTCGTTTGTATGTGCGCATTCTCTTGTCAGCCGGATTTTAGGTAATGAATAAATAATTTCATTAAAATTATGCAGAAGCACTTAGATAAAATAATAACTCAACAAAGATGTCTTACTAAAGGAATCAAAATACAAAACCAAATACGTCTTATGGCGGCCATATTGGATTTACCCAACGATTTGTCCAAATCGATTCTTCCATTTAATTTAGATGCCATTACTTGTGCTGCCGCCTTATTTCATTCCTGAATTGCGTGACGTTTCATTTATATTTCATAAAGGTCTTATTTAAGTATTGGCAGCTGTTTGATGTTTTTATTTGATAATTATAGACCTACTTTTGCAAATACAGATTGCAAATTGATTGACATTTTATCTCAACCTGTGTTTGGGTACCATGGACTTATTAAACTAATAAGTCCATGTGGGGTACTTTTTCAAGTTATTGTGTTTGACAACGTCATGCAGATAAAAAGGCTTTGAAGGTCCTTGTGACATTTGACATACCACATTTTATTCCGGAATTTTGTTCTATTGAGCTATGCAGTAAGAAAGGGTCTTAATTTGGCCTATGTTGCCGCTTAGTGCTGATGAATGATATGATAAAAATGATAATAGATTTATCATTTGAATTTCAAATGCTTCGGATAAAGGCATGCCCGATATGCATGCCTTTATCCGAAGCATGTATGATTTACGTCAAGGTGTTTAGGTTGTATGAAAATCAACAACAAAAATAAGAATTCATTAATGTGTCCATAATGAAAAATGCTTCCATGGTCTGAACATCTGGTCGAAGTTTATGTACCTATGTATATCGTACGAAACACGGTGTATAAATCGATAGCTGACATCAATGCAAACATTTATTTTCATAATGAGACCAAACCCCGTTAAGTGCCACATTTCCGAGATATAAAAATCTTCAAACCACTTTCTCTCTTAAATCAACATTAAAAAGAAGTAAAAGCAAAAAAAAAAAAGTAAAAAGCAAGGAAAGAAGAAGTAAAGCAAAGAAGGGAAGGAAGTATAGGAAAGGGAAGGGAAGTAGGGAAAGGGGGGGAAGTATTAGCTAAATTCCTATTCTTAAATCATAACGTAATTTTCTTCTAGACTCCGACACAACAATTCCTTTTCCCACTCATCCATATTTAGACTCAGTGTTCCAATTCTGCCAGTTCCAGCAATATGAAATCGATTTAGTTTGCAATCCTACTCCTACTTACTATAATATTAATATTTATTTTATTTAATATAATATTATAAACGTGAAAGTTTGTGTGGATGGATGGATGTATGGATGGATGTTTGTTACTCTTTCACGCAAAACAACTAAACGGATTTTGATGAAATTTAGCACACAGACAGTTTATAACCAGGATTAACACATAAGATACTTTTTATCCCGATATTCCCACGGGACCGATACTTATGCGGGTGAACCGCGGGGCGCAGCTAGTAGTTTATATTTTTAACTTATGTCAAGCTGTTTTCTGACGACAATGCCACTTACATAATCCCGGGCGTGCTAATTAACCCTACTCTTATATGCCGGGTGTTTCGTGCCTGGTTGATGGCAATAGGCTGGCAAAATTACATAGGACATAAATATTATATGTCTTTCGAAATGTGGCTGTACGGTGCAGCTCTGCCGAACCCTTAAGGCATACAGGCATGATGGTGTGCTAAGTGTAATATTATATACTTATTATGACAATATGGAATCGTTATGAGTATTCTATTTATTATGCCTCACAAGCAAAATGAAGCCTGTAAGTATTGAAGCGTGTAGAACCTGGTTGAGGCTAGCACAGGAGAGTGGGGATTGGCGCAAGAAAAGAGAGACTTATGCTCAACATTAGTTCAAGCGGAAGCCATGTGGAAGCTTAATCGATTCTGGTGTTTTGGGACACGAGAGATAGTAGTAGTAGGTAAATAAAATCTTAAAAAAGTAATTGCCCCATTAAATTACATTTATTATTACATTTACAAAAGTCGTTAGAGAAAATACGTTACTATTTAGTCATCGCTTCGAATAGGATGTTATTACAAAAACAAATGGCCAGTATTTCACCATAAAAACTGATACTATAACCAGTTTTTTCACAATTATTGCGCGGCTTAGAAAAAGGTAGGTACTTAACGATGGCGCATATTTTATTCTATATTCTTATCCACATTTGTTTATCTAAACACAACACCAAATATTTCCATGAAAAGTCCATTGCTGGACCTGCTGGGTAATTGCGTATTTTGAAAGTTCAACCACATTCATTGCGTTATTTACGTTGTTATGCAGACGATATTTTCAAACGTATGAAGCAATGGTTAAGGAATATCCTTCAAAACACTCGAATTGTGATTGAATTAGGGTACTAATCCTTTGCCCTTACTTGAGGGCCAAAGGAACACGTTTAACAAACCTTAATGCCTGCAGTACGTGCTTTCAATTACCAGTACAAAAGCTATTAGCGAATGCAAATCTCACGTTTTGTGATACGAGCACAACAATTCTAACAATGACAACACGACAATAAAGCCAGCAGGCCGTTTGGTAAAGCAAAAAAATAATCTATTGTTATTTTTGCTCGGAATATTTATCGTGTGCTTTGGACCTAAGAATAGGTCAATTATGTACCGTAGTAGGTTGTTGAGATTTCTATGCAGGTTGAGTCGCCTTTTATTTTCACAGGCTGGCGTTTGACCACTATCTCGCTTGTTCACTATCCATTGAGAGCGGTGGTGGCATCGTGGTAGCGGCCCCAACTTACGTTTCGTAGGTCGTAGCTTCGACCACATGCTTGCACTTTACTATGTGTTATTAATTTCACTAACCACTGCTCTCAAAATGGTGAAGGAAAACATCGTGCGGAAACCGACATGTCATAAAACGAAAAATTCAAAAACATGTGGCGTCTACCAAACCCGCACTGGACACACTTGTAGCGGTATCTACAACGCCACATGCGAACAACGCGTCATACTGATGTCACTCAAATCCTGCATCTCGCAAGCAGAGTTTACCGCGCAATTAGCATAGATACAACTTCCCGACGTCAGTCGTTGGGCAATTGCCGCCTTTTCTATGGAGGATGAGTAAACTTTACACCCTGTTCCTCACGCCTCTATACACTTATTGGATTTTGACCCACTCTTCTCTCTCCCTTTCTTCTTCTTCGGAACCTGTATCACGCATTAAGAACATTATAGGCTGATTATTCCATTTAACCACTATCTCACTCGATGATGTGGTTGACGATGGTGTACGCTTACCTTTCTTTGTTACTTCTGAAACCTATTCTCTTGAGACTGTTTGCCTTCCAGGATAACCTAGAAGTCTAGCTAAGAAGCTTTTTGAAAGCATCGACACCAGCAATGAATTCTGCCCACTTCCCAGTGGTACTCAGTGGTTTCCCTCCCCGGGGAAACCCCGCTCTGTGATGTTACTAACATACAAGTGTCAACTACATCCAAGTCTCCCCACTAAAGACCAGACAAAGTCTACAACAGCCTCAGTACACACAAAACAAGAGCAATCTCACACACACACTGTTAAATACACAAAACTTAATTTTACTCGACGCGGAAACAACGAGCTGTGAGTTAAACTCAATTTGCGAGTAGTTCGAGCATCGCGTACGGCGCTGAGTGTAATTGCTAGCAATCTTAATAAAACGCCTGAGTAGAGCAGGTGTTAAAAATTAACCGCGGCTGGCCTTTTTAATGGTGCAGCGGGCCGCGTGGACCATCTGCCGGTGCGTGCCGTTGGGTGCAGTGCTTTATACTAGAGATGATTCATTAGGCATACAATGTGTTAAGACATTTCTTTATTGCAGTTGAGTAAGGTTCAAGGGTTGTGGAGGTCAGATAGGCAGTCGCTCCATGTAACATACAGCTCCATGTAAATTCAACTGCATCCGGTTAGACTGGAAGCCAACTCCAACATAGTTGGGAAAAGGCTAGCAGATGATGAGTTAGGTAAATATTTATACACATGTGCGGGATGCGTCAACGGCAGAGGCACATGCAGGCGTCGACAACGTGCAGCTCGTGTATTTGAGCACGTAAATACACGAGTGGAACGTTGCCGATGGCGGCTGTCCACAAGTGTCCACGACTGACGTCGACGCGTGTTGCATTTTGTATTCATTTTTTTGCGACAATTTTAAAATCGTTGAATTTACGTCATATTAACTCCGCGCATTTGTGTTAGGTCCTCAGGTGAAGAGGACATAGCCAAAATACCTACTCAGTGAAAATATTTAAACCTTTATCGACGCTGAAAATAAAAACAGTGACTCGATTCCTTCTCTTCTTCAACCATGTTCTTTCTCTTTATGAGAATAGAACTTTTCTTACCTGTACTGACAGTTATTAATTAGTGACAATATTGAGGTCATTAATGGACCTTGGTGCTTATTTCTCCTGAAAAATCCTCTTAAACCAACTACGAGCGTTTTATAACATTATTGTCTCCAGAGGTCACATAAAAGGACATTTGATTGGTCACTAAACAATCATTTACGAGCTCTCCGCGAATCTTAATGTCAAGGGTCATATATCAATAGACGTTGAAATATCAAAAGTATATGATTTGGGACAATCAAAGTGTAATAAAAGAGCTTATACACCCACGTCACATCGTAAAGGTCCCGTCCCTTATTCTTCCGATGTGTTATTTCATCCTGTCACTGTCATACGAAGTGAAAAGACTTAAGCGACAGCTCCTTACATACGGAAAGGAGCTGTCGCTTATGCCTTTTTGACTTTCACTTCATGAAGACGTCATGTAAGTAGGGAGAATTTGGTTTTGAATATTTTTCATATCTCCACGTCTTTCCAGCCTTTGTTACAATCGTACTGAGTACCATCCTGTAGAAGTCATGCATAAAACTCGTAACATTACCTACCCTTATCTCTGTTACCTTTGTATCCTATTCACGTGAGACTAGTTAAAGCCTAGGATAACCTAGAAGTTTAGTTATGAAGCTTTTTGAAATCTCCGATTCTGGCAAGTTTTTGTACTCCTTAGTGGTACGCTTTTTCCATCTCTGGAGACCCCGTGGCCTGTTAGTACTATGATGTTGTACATATTTATTTTTTCTATTTTATTTATTTTGTGTTTTTTTTTTTGTCTTTTGTTTCTATTTTATTTATAATTCACCATGTTTTTTTGTCAGTCGTTACGAGTAGTCAGAAACCCGATAGTCTGAAAACCAGTCTTACCAAGGGGTATCGTATTACCCAGTAACTGGGTTGTGGAGGTAAGCGGTCGCTCCATGTGAAATACTGGTATTCAGCTGCATCCGGTTAGACTGGAAGCCGACCCCAATATAGTTGGGAAATGGCTAGGCAGATGATGAAGACTATGTTATCTTTTTTTTCCGTTGGCCTATATTGTCCCACTGCTGGGCAAAGGCCTCCCCAATATTCTTCCACCTTTCCTTGTGCTGTGCCTTCTCCGTCCAATCGGTGAGGAACGAGTCCAAATCTTTTTATTTTTTTATGTTTATTAACTCGTGTTAACCAGAGCACCTGCCATCATATCTCTACACCCCTGGTAGACCTTAGTGTATGTGAGAACTTTAAATATATAATTAAATGTTGTCAAAATACAGTCTTTAAAGTCTATGTAACAAAAACAAAATAGCCGATCGTAACAGCCATTAATAAAATTGTTGACCCCAATATCCTTTTAAAAATCATCGCAAAACAAGTTAAAATATTGACTGGCAAAATAACTAAAGTGTCAGTTCCCTGCCACCCGCTAGTGGAAAGCTCCAATTAAAATTTTCCTGGAAAATTTCAGTTCTTTAATTGTAATCCCGGATTGAAATCTAAATGGAAAAAGTTCACGTGAAAATCTCTAGCAGCGAGGTGGAAATGATTTAATAAATCTTCGTATTGAGTGGCTGAAATAAAAATATTCAGAATGTAGGTATCTATTTTTATCGAGGCTTTATATATTGGGGTCACTGCGGTCATGCGCTTGGTAAATTAAAAAAAATCGTCTCTTTGGGAAAGTTGTTTAATATGATGAGTACAATCATGAGTTTAAGGACGGGTCACTAATTACCAGTCACTCATGGTCTGGCGGTTTGAGTAATTAATGTGGCCTACCCAAATGTCCTTTCTTTGGTATTGTTCATCGAATCGTTGAGCTCCTTAAGTTTTGAGTTGAGCTGCACAATTTCTGACAAATACGTGCACTGGCTGGACAGGTCCTCTCAATCTGTGTGGTTCATTCCTCAAAAGGCCATCTCAGACATCGATCTACATGGTCTTCATATGATCTAACCAAGATTATGTTTGGACTTTAAAAGAGACTGTGACCTCTGAGTTTGTTTCGGCCTTTCTTCTCAGACTAGTCAGATAGGAAACGCTGACCTCATCTAGTTTTAAAATATGATTGACATTTACTTTAAACAGTTTCCGGGTCGGGAAATCTTTTTTTTTTGCCTTTTTATTTACTTGTACATATTATTATTTTAAGACTGTTAGCTTTATAAATTATGTAAATATAAAAGAAATAAAAAAAAAAAGAATTTATTGAGTAAGAACACAATCTATCTGCCAAGACTTTTCTCAAGTATGTTGGGGACGGCTTTCAGACTAACCTGATGCAGCTGAATACCAGTATTTTACATGGAGCGACTGCCTATATGACTTCTACAACCCAGTTACAGGGTAACACGATGCCTCTTGGCTGGCTGTCAGACTTTTGGGCTTCTGACTATCCATATCGACTGTCAAACATCTACAAATGACAGTCATGGCTTAACAAGCTTTTCAAGGCAGGAAGGTGTCTCGATTTGTAATAGATGGTCACCCATTCATGAACTGCCCGCGGCAAACATAGCTTAAAACCTTCGATTGATTTGTGCGGCTGTTATCAATGAACCACGAGCCCCTCTAAAGCAAGAACACAAAGAAGAATAACGATAAAAAGTTAGATAAATACCAACAAATTCTTACCCGATATTATCACATATCTAACTAGCATCAACCCTCCTAAGCTTTAACGTTACTATTCTCATAGATACGCGAAATATCCTTTACGGAAGGACGGGATAAACCTATTGTTATGATATACCTGAATAATATCAAAACGACAGGGACCACGTATCTTTCATCTATGCCGAAATGTGGGGAAAGGATTAGAATAGAATAGACATTCATTTTGCAAATACAGGTAATACTTAATAGGTGTTATAATACATCAAACCTCAGCCATATTTAGGCATTTTTTTATTACAGGTAAAGTAAAAGGTAAAGTGGGGCTACTTTGACAGAACGGCAGTAAGGTGTGATTGTGGAGCTATGTCGCAAACCATGCTCCACCTCCTATCCTGCCCTCTGTGTCCCAAAACATGCAGTCAAAGTGACCTCTGCGCTGCCACTGTCGACGCCGTGGAAGTGGCAAAGTTTTGGGCCAACAAGATATGAAATTCAGTCGTGCTAGCGACACGAAGAAGAAGAAGATTTTTTTATTATCATGGATTTATGTGTCATTATTTTTTAACGTTAGTCCCCTTGTTGTGTGAAACCTATTTATAGATTCATCATCATCATGTTTGGCAGCCATAAAGAAGTATGAGGAACAGGGTGTAAAGTTCACTCACCCTCCATAGAAAAGGGAGGATCATCCGACCAGACGGGTGTTGTGTCTGGCGGGCAACTGCCCGATGATTCGCGTCGGGTACGCGGTAAACTCTGCTTGCGAGATGCAGGGTTTTGCGTGACCTCAGTATGACGCGTTGTTCGCATGTGGCGTTGTAGATATCTGCAGCCTAGTTACACCCACTGTCTGCTGTACAGGCCTCTTTCCTTTTGTGCCATTTTTTCCAGATCTGTGCCAGTCTCATCCAGGTCTTCCCCGCGATCTTCTGTAGGTCGGCTATAGGTCTGCCAACGCTCCTTAAAAGATTATCACAGAAAAAATTACATAAATTAAGAACTTGAAAGCGGGTGCTTTCAAACATTACATTTAGAATAAGTTCGTTAAGTGGATAAAGTCTTCTTAATGTAGTCGAATTTAGAAGTCCTTATCCTAATTAAAACATTATCCAAGACACTTAGAGACTAATAAAAATAAAATATTCAAAAGAGCCACAAACCATCTTGTAATACACCTTGGTTCTAAACGGCATGACCACATTCTTGGATATCTCGTGCCGGCACGAAAAATATATTCGGATTAGACCTAACAAGTCGAGAGGTGTCCTGGGAGACCCGTTTGGAGCAAAGTTCCTTTCTTTGTATATTATGTATTAAATAAACAAGCACAGTGGAATAAATTAACAACGTTTGAGAAAAAAAAAGTATCGATAAGGCCGCCCATTGTATATTTTATAGTGTTCGATTTATTTTTTGTTATGTATTTTTGTGGAGTACAATAAATTATATATAAATAAATGATTAAAAAAAATATCGTGAAGGTCAAAATGTGACATTACATTCGCCAAGTGTGCAGAGTATATTCTGGCCTGATAGCCTTATCGCACGTATAATATACGTGCGATAAGGCTATCAGGCCAGAAATCAAGCTATTTGCTCACGAATAAAACCGTAATAGAACACCATTATAGTAAAACACGAATAATTCCCATATTAGGTACACGTTTTAACAAACGAATGGGATCACTCTGTTATAGTAAAATCAATATCCTGTTACAGCTCGGAATATAAATGTTACTGTAAGGTTCCCCAGCAAAAATGACGAACTATGTTCGATCTCTTGATGTGTTAAAAGAAATTGAATAAAAACATCATGGCGTCTGCATTTCTGCTTACTATCTACTAGCTGTATCCCGCCACTTTAAGACTCTCCCCCACAGGCGCGTTATTATCGGTCGATAATATCGGATGCATTATTGAAAGTAAGAAAAAATATATAATATTTATTGCGACTCGTACAGGAAGATCACAAACTAAACTAAACATAGTCAAAAATAAAAAAACCAAATTATATTTAAATAAATATATCTATATAACTAGCCTGTATTGTCCCACTGCAGGGCAAAGGCCTCCCTCTTCCTTTACAAAAAGTAACCTAAAGAAAAATTAAATAGAAAGTCTTTTATGAGGCCAAAAGGCACCTATCACAGCATGATGCTGCGACATTTAAAAAATAATTATAATGAATGAAATAAATATTTAATGGCGATATGGGTTTTCAGTTCATTTTTCAGAGGGCCACGAAGTTACACACTGCTGTGCAATAACGACGCAATAGAGGTAGGACGCTTGCGTCCTGTCTTGCGATATTCCGATACAAGTTCTTAGAGCATTTTGTATTAGGACGCATACTGATCTTACACGCACCTGCGTCAATAATTTAGTAACGTGTATTGCGGTTGGGGGGGCCTATATTGTAAGTTACACGCACACGTTAGAAATATCGGACGATAAAAACGCAGCTGTGTGGCAAGGAATCGGGACGCATTATCACAATAACGCATCCGATATAATCGACCGATACACCTCACCTGTGGGGGTGAGCCTTTATTCGGCATACAACCAATTTAACCCCCGAATTCCACCTCTTCCATTTGACCCACTGAGGAATAAATTTTCGAAAAATCCGAAAACGGACCTTTACACCCTCTAAGGAATATATTTTCCCTCTTGTTTAAACCTTCTGTGGTTTAGGCAGTTCTTTGTATGTATGTCTGTTAGTCAGTCACGCAACCGTTCTAATGTAGAATTATAGTAGATATAATAATAATAGTATGTGGAATAAATAAAGATAAAATCCGCCCAGAAATTTATCTACCAAGAATGTTGGTAATACCACCTACTTTTTTTTTTTCTGGTGGGAAATCATCAAATGACCGCTCCCGCTCTGGGTGGAGCGGAAGGGAGTGTCAGACTCTTACTGACTAAAACCCACCCATGTTCCTTCCTTCGCCCTTTATATTCCGGGGTAGCGGTAACCCTTTCGGATAATCCCGCTGAAATACCATCTACTTGGGCCATGACAGTGCCAATAACATAATCAGCCTATAATGTTATGAATAGTGTGCTGGGACACAGGCCTCCTCTGGGAGAGGGAGTGAACCGTAATCCACCACGTGGGCCCAGTGCTGGTTGGTAGATGTCAAAAAAATAACTTAACTACATTTTTATCGGCAATTTTTCGATAGCCTCTTCCAAACTTCTTGAAGCTCTTCATAAATTAAGAACAAAGGCTTGTCCGAACCATGAGAGCGGTCACGAAAGACAAGGAAATACTTTTCCTCTCTTTTCCTCCTACTATATCGTTTTTAACTGAAATGAATCTTGGCTTACATACCCCATTACATTATGTTAGAGATTGTTGTGGCTTACTCGTTGCGAAAAACTCATTCCACTTTTCCTTAAACTTCTCAATCTTTTGAGAGAAAGTTGTTTAAAAGAAGTGAAATCTGTAAGTTGACAGAGTTTCTATAAGCGGAAAAGATTAAATCTGTAAAGTACGTCGTGAATTCCCCGTAAGGGGTTACGAAGTTATTCCTTCCTTACCTCACCTTATAAAAATGATTTGAGGAGTAATAATCAAAAAAAATCTCTTGTTGAAATTTTGCATCGTGCATAGATTTGAGTAGGACCGAAAACAGTGAGGCTTTTAATTACTACCTAGATTTGTCTTTGCGTTTGAAATCTTGTTGGTCACTTGTTCCAGATATCTCAACTAGTATGGGTCGAGGGGAGTAGGAGTAGAACCTACTTAAATATGATTGAAACTTTATATTATAAAGTTAACTTATATCTTGGGGTCACGGATAACACTTACAATATTTTCTTTGGTCATATCCTACTTCCTATTGCCTACTATTTCTACTTTCCTACTATAATTATAAATGCGAAAGTTTGTATGGATGGATGGATGGATGGATGTTTGTTACTCTTTCACGCCAAAACTACTGAACGGATTTGGATGAAAGGCATACACATCGTTTATAACCAGGATTAACACATAGGATATTTTTTACCCGATATTCCCACGGGATCAAAACTTATGCGGGTGAAACCGCGGGGCGCAGCTAGTTTTCTATAAGTTTTGTGAACACTAGAGCCATTATTATAGAATAGAATACTCTTTATTATGTACAACATATAAATTACAGACATAAATATAGAAATTTTACAAAGGTTGACACAATGGGCGGTCTTACAGCTTAGAGCGATCTTTTAAAGACAACCTTTGGATGGATTAAAAAGGGGAAGGAGAGACAAATACTGTGGGTAGTCTTTGGTGTACCATTTTTAGTCCTGTGAGTTGATTCCCTTACGCAAAACATACAAAATTATCGCTAGGAGAGTTGCGAGTACCGCATGAATCAAAAGCCAAAGCAGTATAAAAACTGTATCAAAGCTTCTAATGACTAGAGTCTGATTAAAACATATGTATCTATGCATCCACGATCGCTTTCTCTGCTTCTACATACCAATATCCATCTAAATACAGTTGACATACATAACACGCGTAGCTAGCACTACTGACTCACGTAAACAGCGTTATAATACTACCTACTAACTAGTAGAAATCTAGATAAAATGAACCTTATGTCACGGTCATAAGGGTCACAATTGTAGCCACAGTTTCTACAAATACCAAAGACTGGTCGACCTTAACGAGTCTTACGTAAGCCTACGTTCTAAGCAAACAGGTTCTATGCAGTCGAAATGAAGAAGTATCACATATTTTGTTGTCTTCTTGAGGTGCATGAGGTTTGTTTTGGTTTAAAAAAGTATGTTGGCAACACTTTTGATTAGTGTTGCAATTGCTCAGAGACAGCTAGTATTCACATAATTCTCCAATTTATACGAGTAATAAAAACAAAAAACATTTTTGCGAAGCTATATTTGATAACTTGTTTTCATGGTTGAAAAGTTTTTTTTGAAGTTGGACATGTGACATTCGTATAATTTAACATAATTAT
This sequence comes from Apamea monoglypha, assembly GCA_911387795.2. NCBI lineage: Eukaryota > Metazoa > Arthropoda > Insecta > Lepidoptera > Noctuidae > Apamea > Apamea monoglypha. The sequence goes on from OU426925.1 coordinate 15,872,064, forward strand.
TCATTTTTGCGAGTTCCGTGACGTCATGGCAAAATAATTTAGCATATTATCTACTTGAATAATTATGTGAAGTAGTCTATTGGTTTATGTCCAAGTGAATGCTTCACTTACTGATAGTAGAAACATTTTGGACCTTCGAGACCACCAAACAGTACCTTTAGAGCTTGAATCTATTCAAAAGGATCAAACGTTTACCTCACTGTATTATGGTTTGAAAGGCACCTTGCTCTGATATTGACTGAGTCATTAGTTTTGATAACGGTCATTATGATAATAATGAATAAATCCTATACAGGATGGCTGTATAGGATTTATACATTATGATGATATGATACAGGCATTGGAGAGCAGTAGTGGCCCAATGGTAACAGTCGCAACTTACGAGTTGTAGGTCGTAGATTCGAACCCAGACAGTCGCTTTACTTTGTGTAAATTATTTCATCACCACTGCTCTCAAAAACGGTGAAGGAAAACATCGTGAGGAAACCGGCATGTCCTAGAATCAAAAATTCGAAGACATGTGACATCTCCCAACCCGCACTGGGCCCGCGTGGTGGATTACGGCCCTCTCTCTGAGAGGAGGCCTGTGTCCCAGCAGTGGGAACATTATAGGCTGTTTATGATTATGATACAGACATAATCGACGCGCAAACTGCGTAAAAAATTTTTGTAAGTTATAAAAAAAACAGCTGCTGTTTCATAGTAAACTGAAATATCTACGCAGTTAAAATGTACTGAAGAGTTAATGCGACTAAAAATTACAACGGGGGTTTCAAAATAATGTTCTGAATCCATGATTACAGGTTCAGTGTTGATGTCCCTGCCACCCTGTATTTAAGCCCCTACTCTATTTTACCTAATATCATTGATAATACAAGTCCCGATAATATCCATGTATGTAAGAATGAGGGTTCCATTTCGTAAGTTACTGGTCCCACCGGGATTGTCGACTCGCGACCCTTGCCGTTTCCAATCAAAAATTTTTTAGATGTTTATTGTGTTACGGCGAAAACCTGTTTATTGGAAATATGAGAAAACACGTGATTTGTGTGATGGCTGATATTATAGTGATGATACCTACTTATACCGTTTACCTTCTATCGTTTTTATCTTTAGTATAAAACCGATATTCTTAGAAAAAACGTGATGGTTTACATATTATTTAGCAGTAGATTCTGAGCTGATAATTATACACATAACAACATAATATTACGCCTGTAATAAATGAAGGGTAACCCAAAAGTCTTGTGGCGCCATCTACGCGTTGTAGATGCAAGACTTTTGCACATGCGAACTACACATCACACTGATGTCACGCAAAATCTACGACATTTATTTTTTAAATGTCACAGCATCATGCTGAGATAGGAGCCTTTTGGCCTCGTATAGAACTTTCTGTTTCAATTTTCTTTATGTTAAGTAACTTTTTTTATTTCATCATCATCATCATCTGCCTAGCCTTTTCCCAACTATGTTGGGGTCGGCTTCCAGTCTAACCGGATTCAGCTGAATACTTTTTTTTAAATAATTTGCTTTTTTATTTTTGACTATTTTTAATTTAGCTTCTAATCTTCCTGTACGATTCGCAATAAATACGTTTTCTTTATTTCTTTCTTTGCTCTTTATGCCTCTAAAGTGTGTAGTAAGCATTTACTACCTTGTTAGTCACTACTCTGTGAACACTAGGTCACGGAGTTCAATCCCAGGAACTAGATATTAATGGGTCTTCTATTGATAAATTCTCGGTAGTAGCGTGGAGCCTGGATGTTAGGGATAACATCCAGTCTCTAGGGTACTACCGAGAATTAACGATTTTCGAGAAGGTAAGCCTACTGTCATCGACCTCCCGGTTGATAAAAATAGGCTTACCTCCTATAACACAAAATTACATGGCTACTCTCAAAGCGGTAAAGGAAATTATCGTGAGGAAATCGGCATGTCCTGGAACTATAGATTCAAAAGCATCTGTCATCTACCAACCCGCACTGGGCCCGCTTGGCTTACAGCCCAAGATCCGAGAGAAGGCCTATGCCCTATGCCCCTGCAGTGGGAACATTATAGGCTGATTACGCTACATGGCTTTTCCCCCCTTAAACGACCCATTTAAAAATAAAAGCCCATATAAAGTTATAGGTACAGACGCCAGCAGGTCAAGCTACCCGAAACTGTCAAATTTTCCCAAACAACCTTGAACCTTAATGCTTTAACCACAAAGTTGAAAATCTATTAAATAAATTTGACAGATTGTAGTAGCTTGATGTGCTGGCGTCTGTACGTTACGTACTAAAACAAAAGCTCTATCAGTAAGCTTTTAATCCTTCAGCGTCATTGAAATACAATGCTCCCTTTCCATTTAACTGTAACAAAGGGAGAAGCGTGTCCATTAAAAGCATTACTTTGCTGTTCATTTACGATTAAAACACTTGAAGTAAGTTAGAGAGCATTCTGAATACTCTATTCATTGACACCCATGTCGCGATGTCTTTTGAAGAAAGTCTACTGTCATTTTTTTATATAATTTGTTTTATTTTATATTTAACTGTGTTTAGTTTAGTTTATAATCCTGTACGTGTCGCAATAAATATTTTTTCTTTCTTTCTTTCTTTACTGATTCAAACTTAGTTGTTAATGGAAACCTTTTACATACATAAGTTTGATGGATAGTGAATATGCGGGTAGGTTAATGCTTGCTAATAAGGATCTCATTTCCGTGTATAGTGTAGCTATAGAAGTGTGGGGGACTCGTGGCTAAGTAATGACAGCCGACGATCGACACACAGGTGGATCTTCAAGGTTGAGCAACGCTTGCCGAGGTCGGTCCGTGGATGAGTGGCCATCCATTATATACCGAGACCCCTTCGTGCTTCGGAAAGCACGTTAAGCTGGTTCAGGCTATCATTAGTAGATCTTTGACAGTCGGTACGGGTAGTCAGAAGCCCGAAAGTCTGACAAGCAGTCTTGCCAAGGAGTATCGTATTACGTAGTAACTGGGTTGTAGAGTTCAGACAGGCATTCACTCCATGTGAAACACTAGTATGTAGCCGCATCCGGTTAGACTGGAAGCCGACCCCAACATAGTTGGAAAAAGGCTAGGCAGATGATGAGAAATGGAAGATATGATGGAGAAAACAAATTAAATAAGCTTTCAAAGAGTATTTCGATGCTTTTTGAATGACCTTTTCTTTCTGTATCCATTAGTTACTTAACAAGATCATGTACACTAATCAAATCTACCAGAAAACGAAAAGCAGAAATACCGTTTTCCAACATCCGATTTTCAAATGTTTGCGACGAAAACTTCGATCCTAAATTCGAACGAAACAATAAAGGAGGAGTTCATAACGAGTGAAAAAGAAAAACGAACTTTAAAAAAATAAACGAATACCGAAGAAACTTGGAATTGTTCGCTCTTGAATAAATTCTCTGTAATGTGTGGAGTTGGAAGCCGTGAAAGCTTTTCGTTTAATTTATGTTTATTTCGAACTTTTATTATTGTTTTGTTTAAAGCTATTAATTTGGAGGGTTCTGTGGTTGAAATGGTTAAAGCCTAGATGTGTTGAATTCTAGTCTAGATCGTTAGGCTTCTCTGACCAAAAATACAATCAACGATATCGTTTGCGATTTTGCGAATGATATCTACGAAACATGAGTCTTACCAAGGGGTATCTTATTACTCAGCAATTGGGTTGTGGAGGTCAGATAGGCAGTCGCTCTATGTAAAATACTGATATTCAGCTGCATCCGGTTAGACTGGAAGCCGACCCCAACATAGTTGGGAAAAGGCTAGGCAGATGATAATGGTGATGATCATAGATAAAAAAAGGGGTAGGCAGGTACATAGGTAATGCTCTGTTCTGTCTTAGCGATTGTGTACCTATTGCCAAAGCAAGACAAGATTGCTCATTTCAGTCATTTTTAATGAAGCCGAACGTCTACCAGATATTCAAATATAACAGCCGATCGATTCTGTAAAAATCTCTCCGTGAAAACGTAGGTGAAGTGTCGCCGAAGCCTTCATTGCGCCTGATGCTACGGATTGACACTATTGACAGCTCACTATAAGCTCACTTCACCCAACTTTTCGCGGTGAGATTTTTACAGAATAGACCCGGCAGGGACAGTACAGTTTGCGCATTGATGTCCTTGCCACACTGTGTGTATTACTAGCAGCTCCCCACGGTTTCACCCGCATAAGTGTCGATCCCGTGGAAATATCGGGATAAAAAGTATCCTATGTGTGATTGTAATGTATAATAGGATATTCGTAGGAAGTAGGATATGATGTTCTTTTAAATATCTATTGAAAAACTTATTACCTATACTGAACCACTAGTCTCTATGACTGTTTAATTACTTGTTTCGCATTCATTCGAGTTATTAGTTTATATTGTTTAGTTCCCTTTCGGCACATTGCGTGTGACAACCATATAAAATTACCTAAGCCATTAGTATTATTGTGAGAATCAACATTCAAAAAAGCTATTAACGAATCCCTTGTGCTTATTTGTTTGTTTTCAATTATTTGTATGAGAGTGACTGTATCAAGTATGTTAGCGACGAAAGTCAAGTTTTCTGTGAAATGGTTGATAGAAGCGACTGATGTCGTTAAGTGTCAAATTTCGTTAAAAGTTTGAGAAAATAATTTCTATTTTCGATAAACAGACACATACGTCGGTTATTCGTCAAAACTATTGTGAATGAAACATGTTTTAATGCTTTTCATAAGCGTGGTGACCTCTAAGCCCCCTAATTAAAACTTGGAACAGAAATCAACGTTGGGACCATTTTTAATCTATGGTGAAGACACATCTATACCTTCTTACTAATATTATAAAGAGGTATAATTTGTGATTACAAACTCACAAATTATACCTCTTTGTAGGGAGTAATCTTCAAAACTACTGATTCGATTCCGAAAATTCTTTATTATATATTATTACATTACAAATGGGAAGCTACAGCATTGCCGAGTGTCATTGAACGGACGAAGTCACAGACGGCACAGAACACATAATGCAGAAGGTAGTCTACGACAAAGACACGCCTACTTTTTAATAAACTTCACTGTGCTAATGAATCCAAACAACGATATTTGTTTGAATTCATGAAAACCAACTTGTTCATTCGATTCGTGGTATCGTAATCGAATAACAACATTATTCAATTAAACCTAGGCCTTGAGCGTCAGTGTTTGTGACTGATTGACAGGAGCACTGAGGTGCATCGGTTCGTGCATTAATAATCTTCAGTTCCCGTCAAACACATCTATGTTGGTTTAGATCGAATGAAGTTATAGGAAAGACTTGTATGTTCATATTACATAGGCGATATATATTTTAGAAAGAAAGAAAATACATTTATTTGCGGTAAACATGCCGCAAAAAAGGACATAAAACACAAAAAAAAAAAGAAATGGTTGGGGGAAACATGCGTCACATCCACGCAAAACGGCTATCGCTCAGCATTATGCTGCGACCCTATGCAAGACAGAGCCCCAGCGCTGGTCTTCAGCAACAGCCGGCGCCAACGTAATGATGTCGTCTGGTGCAGCATTTTATACATTATACAGCGTTTTATACATACATATAAGCAAGTAACATAGATGAAGTACCTGCACTAATAAACTTTACTTGAGGGGCTCGTGGCTAAGTAATAATAGCCGCACGATTCGATCGATCAGGTTAAGCTACGCTTACCGCGGTCGGTCCGTAGATGGGTGACCATTTTTATATAACGAGACCTCCTCGTGCCTCGGCAAGCACGTTAAGCCGATGGTCCCGGCTGTCATTCTTGGATCTTTGACAGTCGTTGCGGGTCGTCAGAAGCCGGAAAGTCACAACCAGTCTTACCAGGGGATATTGTGTTACCCAGTAACTGGGTTGTGGAGGTCAGACAGGCAGTCGCTCCATGTAAAATACGGGTATTCAGCTGCATCCGGTTACACTGGAAGCCGTCCCCAAAATAATTGGTAAAAGGCTAGGTAGATTGTTTTTCAGTTTTTTCTTTTGGTCATTCTCAATGGATGCTGTGGATGTATTAGGTTTGTTTGGATAAAAACGTTGCCCCACACTAGGAATTACTCCTGTATCGTGGGTGCGTCTACAAACATATAAACTCACATACACAAACAGCCAGACCCGGAAACACTACCTGTAGGCAATACAAATATTGGTTCCGTGCGGGAATCGCAGCGACACGCAGCGCAGCAGTCGATCGCTCAGCCACTGCGCCAACCGTGTCCTCAGGTAGGCACACATACCTACACATCTGCCTTCCTCTTCGGGGAATACAAGACTGATGTTAGGTTGTTTTCACTGAAACAACAAGAACTATGTTATATGTATGTATCTTTTTCACTGAAACAACAAGAACTATGTAATATGTATCTATAGTTTCTATCAGTAAGATTAGACTATCCAATTAATATTCAAAGCTCCTCGACTACAAGATTCTGGTAAACCACGCCTAAGAGTTGGTACTAACTAATTGAGTAACGAGGTAGTTAACTAATGCGTCACGTACCTCCTACTGTGACTCATCTACATAATTTGTCCTGTGGTTGACAATGTAGGTACACGTGTTATGTCAATATATACCTTTATTACATTGTAATATACATTGTACATAAACAAGTGAACGTCACATAAAAAGTGATATTGTAAGACGTCAGCTCCACCGATTCAGAACCTGCTATCGCCATGTTGACGTTCAATTTGGTAAACATGGTTTAAAATCCCAACAAACTTATTTTGTTGGGATTTTATAACCACAAAGTCGTCATTTTGATGTGCTTCCATCGAAATTGACGACATACCGTATTCCTTTTGTCGAAGCATACAGGACCAAAGGAGATAAGTAACCTGGGGATCTACTACGAAGTGCAAAGTGCTAATGATCGGACGGACCGACACATGGCCGAACCGAATATTATTAAAAAATGCGAAAAAAGTTCGGATCGGCTCAGTTGGGTCGGGACCATAGTCAATATTCGAAAGAGTGTAGGAGTGTAGGATCGGGACCGACCGAACTAAATAGTAACTTCGTAGCAGGAAACGGCCGAACATTCGGCCGATACCACTTCGGAGTAGACCCCCAGGTGTCGTTGCATATAGTTGAAGTTTAGTAAAAAACCAATGGATATTTTCAAATGAAATTTAATTTGATAAATTAACTGTTTGTTTCTATTAATTTAATTTTTTTCTTAGTAAAACTTCCGTCGGACCATGATTACTCATCTCCTTTGGAACTGTACCTACTGTTATTTTTGACTTCGACAAATATTTAGTACGTACTGTTAAGGAATGACCCAACAACAATTTATTGGGCGATGAAAGACCACAGTCATAACACACATAGCATCACGCTTTGTTTTCTCAAGAATTGGGTAGAGGTGTACCTATAGTACAGACGCCAGCAGGTCAACCTACCCGAATCTGTTAAATTTTCCCAATCAACCTTGAACCGTAATGCTTTAGCGATAAAGTTGAAAATCTATTAAAGAAATTTGACAGATTGTAGTAGCTTGATGAGCTGGCGTCTGTACAGCTACATTTCGCCAGTCATATTTCAGTCCCATGTAATAGAAAGCGAACCTATTGCTATCAACCGGGTATCAACCCTGGAATTCCTTCGATAAACTTCTTAATTTTCACAACAAAACTACAGTAAGCATGGTTTTGTGTACAGGCGTGAGCACATCAAGCTACTACAATCTGTCAAATTTATTTAATAGATTTTCAACTTTATCACTTAAGCATTAAAGTTCAAGGTTGATTGGAATAATTTGACAGTTTAGGCTAGCTTGACCTTCGATGGAAAAAGAACCTGAAGTTCCGACAAACGGTACAAATATTGGCGCCTACACGTTAATGGAAGAAAAACATGTTATTCTGTTAGCAGTTTGTCATCTTGCGTAAGTGAATTATAGTGAGTCAACCATGTTGTCTATGACATCCTAGTACAACGAGATGATTAATCGGTTCCTGATGACGCGACCTATACCTACAGGTAAAGTTATAAAGCCCTCTATATTAACAAAGACATCTAAAGATTTGTTGGTGCCAATCTTAAGTAGAGACCGCGTATCGGCAAGCGTAGGGTGGGACGCCCCCCAGCTAGATGGATGGACGACCTAAAGAAGGTGGCTGGGACAGCCTGGATGCGGAAGGCGGAGGACAGGGTGTTGTGGCGCAGCCTGGGTGAGGGCTATGTCCAGTAGTGGACTGCAATTGATTGAATCTTAAGTGATGCATTTGTCTTCCGTATCAAAGTTTGACCTATGAGTTTTTTTCGGTGTTTCTTCTCTTGTGGACTAGGAAACACCGCGCTAATTTAGTTTTAATGAAAAAATACGAGTAATAAGTGTTATTTTTAATCAATTTAAATAATATATTTAGACGAGAGGAAAATAACCACATCTAAAGCCGTGTATTGTTGTTAACCTACTAGTAATTGTAAAGGGTAATTGTATAACACACTATGAGTAGCAATGTATTTCATTTTGACAGTTCACCAACATTCGCTGCGTTATTTACATTGTTGAGCAGACACATTTTTCGAACATATGAAGCAGTGGATTAGCAATATCCTTCAAAATGATTCAGATTGAGATTGATAGTGTGTTCCGCAAGTGCTGGAAGCATGGTAGTAGCGGTTACACTTCCTGCAGTTAAAAAGTATTACTTAGCCATCAGTGGATGCCTTTTTAATGGACGTCCATTAATAGGGCGTCTTTATAATGTGCGTCCACGGGCGTCCTTTTGATAATGTTATCAATAAACCGTCTATAGTATTCTCTAGCAAAGGACTACATGTGTATTGTATTAACCAAACGTAACTTACAATTAGGTAACCACTTAGACGGAATTGGTTAATTAATTAAGTCAACTGATATAACAACTGAGTAATTGAGCTATTATCCCAGAAACATAACAAGTCACAGTAATATTGTATCATATATATATCTATCATACTAATAATAAAGCTAAAGAATTTGTTTGTTTGATTGAACGCGCTGAGTGAAAACGAAGCAACAGCGCGGGCAGCCGATAGGGTGGGTCAGGGGCCGTAATTTTACACAGACGAAGTCGCGGGCAGAAGCTAGTAATATATATAGCCTAACACACTCTACAAAGTAAAGACTTCAAGCGGTTGTATCGCTTTTAAATTGCGTACGCTCCATACATTTTTTACGATCTCAAAACGAAAAAACGCTATGTTTTGTGAGGTTATCCACACAACGATAAAATATTCAGACCTAGGTGTTGCTGGGCGCAAATAAAACAGCCCCGTTTATGTATTGGTTCGTTCGGAAAAGTTATAAATTTGGAATACCGTTCTGAATTGTACGAATCTAACATCCACTGCGTAACATCGCAGAAAAACGTTCAATCGTTATGAGAAAGTATAAAATAAAATAAAATAAAAAATAATAATAGATAAGTTTTCAGCGCTACATCACAAGTTACTGTTGTGGATATAGAATTTAGATCTACACCCCAATTGCGTAACACACTATCAATAAATCTAAATAATTTTGAAGGATACCTATTGCTAATCCATTGATTTATATGTTCGAAAAACAAAATCTGCTCAACAACGTAAATAACGCAATGAATGTTGTTGAACTGTCAAAATGAAAGCCATTCCTACTGTTAGTGTGTTACGCAATTATCCTGCTAGTTTGAAAAAATACTATGTTGTGTAATTCTTCTATCATAACGACCGTCATCGTAAACGAAGTTTTCGATCGTTTGTTGTCAATATTTTACAACAATAGTGATACTGGCAGCTCTTGAATTCGGTTTAGATGTGCTGATCGCGGTCAGTTTCATTGATAACTGTCATCTGGCAGGCAGGATGACACCTCAAAATTTTCCGTGTTTTTCAATTTTAATGTAGCTATTTTCTTTGAAACATCATTGAGTTTCAAAAATTCGCAATGAATGTGCGCAATATGGCAGGGGTGATGGTGCTATGGAGAAATGCTGCACTTGCACGCTGCGTGAGCGTACCGTGATCCATCGCCACTCGTTCGATGTCTACCGCGCACAGGAATGAATGGAAAGCAGCGCATGAAATGATTTTTTGCTCCGTTCGTGTAATTGCCGTATCGCGTTCCAGGATGAGGATAAATAAATAAATCGGTGAAATCTACCCTTACGTTGCAAAATGAGTTAAAGTTCATATACAGGGTGGCATGGACATCGATGCGCAACCTGTTACCATGGGTTCAGTACATGATTCTGAACAACCCTGCATTGAAATGTTTCGTCGGTTTTTAAAAAAAAAATTGACTGTTCCATACATTTTGACCCCGTAGGCATGAAACACTAGATTTTTTTTAAGACAACCAACAAAAAATTTCTACGCTAGCCCCGTCTAGAATCATGATTGTGCTGAATTCATGATTAAAGTTTACGCGCCGATGTCCCTGCCACCCTGAATACCCATTTTGCAACGTCATCGTTAAATAATGGCGCATGTAAAAACAAAAGCAAACCAAACGTACCAAAACCAAAAGTACCAATTGAACAGAATCACTCTAGGCACACGGTTCACCAATTTGTTTTGTTGTGTCCACAATCGATGTTATATCATTAGCCTGTACCCTTTTATGTTTGCACAGCAGTATTGTGGTCAATGACCAAACTTGTTAGCCTGAATTAGTGCCCTTATGTATAGTCAGCCTCAAAAAGATGCAATGCAACATCGTCAAAAACTCATTTAATTATCTCTTCTTGTATGAATTCCTACCTACCTGGATCAGTATGGATTTCTCAGACACACATGAATGGGTAAAGAATTACAAACCATATGGCTAATCTTATATCCTGTCCTACAACCTGACACCCGCTGGGTAATTCCGTAATACAGTAACAGTAGCATTTCATTTTAACAGTTCAACAACATCCATCGCGTTATTTATGTTGTTGAGCAGACAATTTTTTCGAACATATGAAGCAATGGATTGGCAATATCCTTCAAAATCATTCCGATTGCGATTGAAAACCTCCCCTGCTCCCGGGCAAAACGGATAAATGATTAGATGCCCATATGGCGAAATACTGAATTAATAAGAAATAACACGAGCCGTCGACATGATAGAAAAACAATAAATAAATAAATAAATAAATCCCTGGACATTTCACACAGCACCATTTGTCCCAAGCTAAGCAACCTAATGCTTGTGTTATGGTAACAAGATGGCTGATAAACTACTTATATACAATTTTTTTTTTTGTAAATACATACATATTATAGATAGAAAAACACCCAGACCCAGAGGAATATGGATGAATAAACAAACTGTTTGTCACTACTTAACCTTTGGCACTTGGGACTTGTTAATGTTGTGTGTATGCATTAAGGCTCCCGCAGACAGACACGGCGCAACAGCGCGATGCAACTGGAGTTTGGTTGCGATGCAACTAGTAGGAACAATTTCTATGAAAACTTCTTGGAAATTGTTCTTCTAGAGTCCCTTCGCGCTGACGCGTCGCGCCTGTCTGCGGGAGTCTTTCCTCATTACTCATCTGTGTGAAGTCGTAGTAGGTATAGTTCCAACGCAGTGGAAATTTAATTTTTTTGCAGCAAAGGTATTCTTATCGATTTTGTTATTGCAAAGTATTCGCATTTCTAGGTCATTTTCTGGCTGTCCGACTTCAGTAAAGACTTTTGAATCAATATAGAAACCTACTTGTGTGGGTACTCTACCGACTGTGTCAATCTCACTTCCATTTTCTAGCGACAGATTCTATAATAGCTATGGGTGCGTCGACGCGCAAACTGAAACCATGAATTTAGTACGGACGCCAGCACGTCAAGCTACCCGAAACTGTCAAATTTTCCCAATCAACCTTGAACCTTAATGCTTTAGCGATAAAGTTGAAAATCTATTAAAGAAATTTGACAGATTGTAGTAGCTTGATGTGCTGGCGTCTGTACATGATTCTGAACCCTTCCGCGTTAAAATTTTAGGTCAGTTATTTAAAATAAAGACTTAAATCTTTTCTATGCAACAGCTGATTTGTTTATTTTTGTTGCCAAAAGTCTGACAGCCAGTCTTACCAAGGGGTATCGTATTACTCAGTAATTGCATTGAAGAGGTCAGATGGGCAGTCGATCAATGTATAATACTGGTATTCAGCTGCATCCGGTTAGACTGGAAGCCGACCCCAACAAGGCTAGGCAGATGATGTTAGCTGATTTCTTTTTGATAACCAACTAAAACATTCTAAACGAATAAGTTCAGAATCAGATAGGTACTGAATCCATGGTATACCTAATAACATTGTATGAAAATACACATAGGGCAAGACGAACTTTAAAAATACTTAATAATACGATATGACCTGTTTCACCCAAGGGTCAAACGGTAAAAATATCGATAGATATTACAGCCTGACCTCTGTAGCAGCTCGTCAGGTCTAAAGTAAAGTCATCTAAATTAAGATGGTTTAACCTTTGCCGTTCCCCCACAGTTACGGCGACCCCTATAAATTGACCCTAATTCTCCAACGGCCAGTTTAGATTAAGCTGTAGTAATGTATCGACAATAATATTTGTGTCCGCCGAATGTTTAATGACGCAGACGTTGTTGGATATTACCGGTAATAATTTCTGTAAAATAACACGGGACTAAATTTTTTTTTAATGGTATAAACTAGTGCTTGACTGCGATCCCGCCTGATGGAAAGCAGTGATGCAATCGTTGATGGTAAAGCGCACTAATTTATTATTAGCCTGTTCACTCTAGCCTTGAAGACACTTAAATTATAATCGGACGTGAAGACCGCTGCAGGCAAATTGTTCCAGTCCTTCGATGTACGCGGTATAAACGACGATGCGAAACGCTTCTTTATTGATGGGTTCGAAAGGTTTGGTTGAATTCACGCTTGACTGAGCTGCTCAATTTTGCGAAAATGCAAAATGTAGTGTGAAAATTAAGATTATTGTGATAATAAATCTGGAGGAGGGCTGAGAATCCTACCCTGGGAAAACTTTAAACACAATATCACCACTACGGCATAGAATCCATAAAGGTTTTTCTAAACTCAACTATTAAAAGACACAAAATAATAAAGTTCGTAGGAAAAATATTATAAAAGACACGTTCCGTTATAAATCAATTTGATCGTTATTATTTGAAACTCGTTTCATATGAAAATTATCATGATTCTTTTCCACATTCCAAGCTCTTGATAAAAATGTATCTCAATTTGTATAATACAGTTCAGCAATTTTCATTATGCTTCCTTGCATTCTTGTTCACGTAGCGATTCTTCTGCATATTTCGTCATCCTTCTTTTAACATATTTGCCTTGAACGCAAAGCATGTTTATCGTTGTAAATTACATACTTTTAATATTCCAGTACATCATTATATTGGGATATATTTAATTTTACTCTTCTTTCTTAGATTTAATGGAATAGCTTAGATTTCATCTTGTCGTTGCTTAATGTGTCTCGTAGTATTTTAAAATTAGATTTTTACATAGGTACCTACACCTCTATAACAGCTTCATGTTTACAAGAATTTTCTTGTTCAGGTACTATAATCAACATTCGTATCTTTCAGAACGAACCGTTTATTCTTTCTCTGCATAGTCCCCATGGAACCTCACGCGTTCTCTCCATCTCTCAATGTAATTACCAACAATTTATATGTATAACACGTTGTGAACTTCCAAGTAAATGTTCAAGCTCTCAACAAGAACAATAAAATCTTTGTACAAACATTTATTTGTACCGAACTTCAGCGTTCGAATTTCATGAAAAATCACCGCGGGTGTGAGGGAGGGTTCGTTGGTAGCGAAGAGCGCATAAGGAAGTTCCAAGAAATTATTAAAAAGTATTTTTTAACAAAGAAATTGTAGAGTCAAATGACTTTTCAGATAATTAAAATGCTGGAAAAAGAAAAGTCTTAATTAAAGATGCTTAATGAAAGACCCATATTTTAATTACTTCTGATAACCGCAAAAAATCTGAACTAGGTTCGGAACTTTTCCTCATTTTAACTGTGCCAAAGACTACAGTTTTGTATTGTATTTTGTTTTAAGGATGGACGGCCGGATTGGTCACTGATGTGCACTGGTTAGTATTAGATATTATTATGCTTATATCCGTTGTAATTTTATTTTTTTGTTGTTAGTTTTTACCTAAGTACTACTTATATTTCTCTAAATTATGTAGTCGATAATTTTGGTGGACGGTAAAACTCTAATGAGTTTATGTTGGCACCAACTTAAATGTATAATATGTATGTGTACTACTGAATAAATAAATAAATAAAATTCACATACAAAATACTGACTGTTGCCGCTTCTATTGTAAACATAGCTGAGATGACTCATTCAACAAGGAAAATTGGTAAATAAATTTTACGCTAAACTAGTAACTTAAGATATACAAGTCACTCAGCTGTATCAACAGCAAGTCATACAAAGATGGAGGGAGGAAAACAACCCGATGTTATGCAATGAACCCGTAATTTGTCGTGACGTTGCAAAGTACCTCCTGTGCTGAGATAAATACGTATTATAAACATAATATAGGTCTCAATATGAATGATGAAATAAGTACAAGACTTGGAATTCTACTGAATACAAACATTAATTTCCGTAAGAATATTATGCAGTTGACTCATAGATAGGAATTTTAATGGCTTGATAAATATTGTAGATATTATTTATTAGTTTCTAGGCATATGATGGTGGTAGATACTTAAAACGATTATCTTTGACCCTGTGAGAATAGTTGACACTAATTTGTGGCACTGATCCTACATGAGGTCATAAAGTCGTAATATAATGCATGATCATACTCTTTAAATTGCATCTGAATGAAGCTATAATTGAAAAATAAGGTTTAAAATAAAAAATATTGATCGTCAAACCAAAAAACACACCTAATTGTAAGGAAGACTTAGATAAAAAGAAGAAAGGGGCGTATAAATGTGAAAATAATTATAATATACACACATAATCACATAATCATAGCGACATGAAAGCCATACAACTCTACACACAATTTTCCGTCAAACATTTGCTTATAATTGAGCAATTACGCAAGTCACTCAAGTCAATAATGATTAAGAATTTATTGAAGATGTTGAACAAGAAACATGCCGCAGAAAGCTCATATGTTACAGGCAGGGCATATTGCCTCTTATATTACCAACAGGTTACATCTTGGCAAAACTTGGAAGTTGGATTAAAGCTAAGGTTTTAGAATAATAAGGTTTGGTTATTGGTGTAAATGACGTGGTACTCAAAGATGTTAAAGTATCTATCTATACTATACTAATAATAAAACTGAAGAATTTGTTTGTTTTTTTTTTCTTTGAACGCGCTATACTCTGGAACTCGGATTTTAAAAAATCTTATTGCATTAGATAGCCCGATTCTTGAGGAAGGCTACATGCTACGGCATGCTAACAAAAACAGTATATAGATATACCTAATACTTTTTATTTACTGTCTAAGGATAAGAAATGTAACTCAATATTAGAAAACTGCAGTACCTACCTACTTATTGTTAAAGATGAGAAAGTACTCGTAAATAATAGGAGAATGAGAATTTCTTCTGTGCACTATGTGAATGTTTTGATTGAAACAAGGACAGGGACAAACAAAGATTATGATGAAGTCCATATCACAATCAATATAATATTGATCTCAATGCAAATGACCTGTTATATGTAAACAATCTAAGCAAGAAGAATGAACCAATTGCAATGCGATATGAGGAAGAACATGATAAAATAAACAGCGCCAGGCGCGCTTTCAAGCGCTGCACTTAACTTTGATATCCCGTAAACCTCGGCTCGTTAAAAGCACAGCATAAAATAATACAACCTTACTGCCATCGCGGGGACATCTCCCTTTAATGACGAAGTTAACCGTTTACTTGTCCCTAATTACCATCTTATAAATCATTTTTATCGCACTCCTTGAGCATTACACAAAATTTTGGTTAGTCTTAATGTTAAATTCTTCGCTTTGAAAGAATTGTTTTAAAATACTTTTAACAATGAGCTATGTTAATTAGGCATTGTTTTCTGACAGATTTAGGTACTTTATTTCCTCTGCAATGTGATGGATGGCCGTAATTTGGGCAATGCGAGGTTTCAGCTCTGCGTGGGGAATAAAATAATCTTACCTGTAATATCGGCAGTTTGTTTTCCCGGCAACGGAATAAGAGGTTATGCTCGTAAACATCCTGGCAGCCAGCCACAGCCTAATACATTACTGCAATTTTAGAACCTCACAAATTCTTGTAAAAAGGTTGAAAATCTGGAAAACTTCAAAGAGTTCATATCCTATGTTTCTGATTAAGTAATGTAACTTCTTTGTGATCTATTTAGGTTACACTGAAAGCTTTGCAGTTTGCATTGTTGACCACCACTCAGAAACATTTGAATCTTGTTTTTAAAACGAGGAATTTCCATAATGGGATCTCTCTGAATATGTTTTTATGAATGAAAACAGTATTCATGAGGCGCAAGTAATTCCGTTTTATGCAGTAAATCTTTTGATCTGAAAAATAACGATTAGTTTAAGAAATTGTTTCCAGGCTAGTTTTTCTCATTCATAAAACGTTCTTCTGATAGACCAAGGCAATATTACTTAAGTTCAATCTTTAAACTGAGTAAACGGAGCCTACTGCACCGTTAATGAGGAGGATTCTCATTTCGGCCATTAGGACCTTTTGGCTATCCCAAAAGGCTGAACTAGCTCTACTACTCGTAAATTACCTCCATGTCGTCACTCCTGGTAATTTGGGTTGGGGTAAATGAGCAGCCTTTCAGTTCCTGCCATAGATAATAACGAGTGTACACGTAAAAATGTTTTCTTAAAGAGAATTCCTTCGTTAGCAGCCGTTCATTTCCTAGGCACCTAGAAGTTATGAGCTCCTGGTACGCCTAGTTAGTTTGCTTATTTTCCTGTTGCGTATAGAATTTCACCGAGGAAGGCAATTTAGACCGTGACCATGTTTGTATAGTGTCCGTTGTTGACAGTAATGGTTTCGGTGTAATGGAGGCATTGTCCTTAATTTAAGTTTAAATGGATGTCCTACTATTTCTTGGTACCTTCTGATTCACTGAACCAAAAATTAAATCCTAAATTACTGACGGCATCTTAAATATAACTGCTTTCAGGAATATGAAACAAACACAGAACATTATAAAGTTAGAAGATACAGTCTTAAGAGACAATTTTAGTCTTATAAAGTACTATTGAGTCTCCAAGCTCGGATAAACTCTGCGCTTTGAGTCTTTAATCTTATGCTAAATACTGCCACCCTTACAGAGCAGGCTTATGAACGATATAAAATAAGTTACTTTGGATAGGATTTGCGTCTTCGTGCAAAGAGGAATTTGAAATTGAAGGCAAAGAAGATTTAATACAGCAGTAATTTATTGTATGATGTGGTGCTGCTTTTGAGATAGTTTTTGTACTTATAAGTGTGTGTGCAAGAGCTAAGGCTTCAATTATCACTTTTAGGAAATAATTTTTCTTTAACTGGGCAAAGTTCTTAAATTAATCTTTTACACTGATTTTGTTGTTTTGAACGCTTCAAAAATATCACCCCAGCGTTTACTGAGCATGAGTTGGCTAAGACGTCCGTCTTTAACTCTTGGCTAACACTTAGCCAACACCCAGTGAGAGAAGTCTGTGGTGTATCTATTCGGCTGCATGTATGTAACCTTGAATGAATAAATATTAGGAGTACCAAACACAAAACGAACCCTTTATAAAATACGGAGACTTTGAAGTCAAGCGTTTTCACTACGTTTTCATCGATGGTGGTGACTTTTGATAGAAATTTTCTCACCACAACTAGTTCGAAATTATAACGAGTATTTCCCTGACAGAAATTCCAACAGCGCCAGCCTCAAAGAGCGATCTATTTCACTTTTACACGGACCAACTGGATCGTTAGTGGTATTTGCGGTAGGAACCTCTGCTATCTACTAGCACAGACTAAAATTATCTACTCTTTACGGTAGCTAAATAATTTTAAGGCCTTTTTGACTGCTCCGTTGGTCTCGTGGTCGCAAGCGAGACTGCTGAGCGTGGGGTCCTGAGTGCAATGCCCGTGTCGGGCAGTGTTATTGGGTTTTTCTTTTTCCTTTGTTTGGAAGTCGACGGTGTGATCCTCCGTGCCTCGGAAGTACGATAAGCCGTTGGTCCTGCGCCAGATCTCTCTTCGTTCATGAATGATCAGACTATGAGAGTGAGTGAAGAGACAGTGCACCTCTGTCCTTAACATATCTCTATGCTTATACTATCTCCCGCGCCGAAGGCTGATCTACGCTGAAATTGGTCGTCATGACGGAATGTTGGTCTGGAAGACTATTAATTATAAGGACCTACCAATATGTAGGTAACAATTACACCTATCAACCTGTAACTTTAGTTCAAGGCATTTCATCTTCCTGACGTCTCTTTGACAATTCAATTTTGCAATTTCAATTTAATAATTAAATAATTCCCAGGCACTTTTGAATTGTCAAATTAAATAAGTGTACAAATGCTTTGAGTTGAGTCAAGACAAGGATCATTTTCGATGTTTTCTTTTTCATACGGACTTTTTCGTATGGCCAATATTAACTTCAAAACTGTGTGACAATCTTCTGGACTTGGAAACTGTTAAATAACGCGGGTTAAATGTGACCCCTAGCTTTCCTTCAAAATTCTCTCCTTTTATTTCAATAGTAGGATTGTTAGACTGTATCAATTTTTTAGGCTGTGGGAATAATTAATATGGCAATCCATACTGTTTGGGTGCTAATGAAAATCGATTACATATAGCGTGCGGTTACCGGATACAGAATATACCCACAACCATATATGGCGTGTTTCTAACAATATTCGTGGACAATGTTGACGCACACTTCGACATACGTAATGTTACCATGAACGGCAATTGTGTTATTATTTAGTATGTACATGCTATGTAATTCTGTAAGTAAACGTAGGTACACCGTGTGTACACAGGTACACACTGTATACCGTGTGTACACAGGTACACACTGTGTACGTTTACTTAAAGTCGTAGATCTTACAGTTAACAGCTTGCCTGTACAAGCTGTTGATTGTAAGATCTATGACTTCTACGAGGATTTTGGAGCCATAGAGCCATGGAGCCATAAAATAACCTTGATCGCAAATCAACCTTTAACGTTCCGATAGTATTCCATCACACGGTCCTAGTGCGAGCTGGATATAATTATTAAACTTCTTTTATTTCTAAAAGCATCTATATTTTTAGAAAATTGTGTTTTAAATGCAGTGGTGGCACAGTCCGCGACTTACGAGTTATAGGTTCGAACCCAGACAGGCGCATTACTTTGTGTAAATTATTTTATCACCACTGCTCTCACAACAGTGAATTCGAAGACATGTGACATATACCAACCCGCGCTAGGCCCGCGTGGTGGATTACGGCCTACTCCCTCTCGCCGAAGGGAGGCCTTTCAATC
Organism: Apamea monoglypha; assembly: GCA_911387795.2. Lineage (NCBI taxonomy): Eukaryota > Metazoa > Arthropoda > Insecta > Lepidoptera > Noctuidae > Apamea > Apamea monoglypha. The sequence goes on from OU426925.1 coordinate 15,891,553, forward strand.
AGCAGTGGAATCATTGTAACCTGATTTTTATGTGTTTTAGGCGATTCATAATTTTTTAACACTGCAGAAATCAAAGAAATCTAAATTCGGCAACTCTTTTTAGTGCCACATTGTTAAAGTTATAAAATAATTACTGCCTATAATTTATACCATTATAATAATGACATGCAACTCTAGCCACTACTTCTACATAGGTAGATGTACCCGGTATTGTTATGTCAAGGCCCCCGACATCCAATTGACGCGATTGACGCGGCAAGGCGCAGCCGCACTCAATTGAACGACAGGATGCACCGATGCAGTTTTATTTTCACACCTATTAACAAACAACAATAACGGACAGATAGTTTGTTTATATAGCTGAGAGGGTTTTTGATTTAGATGCACTATTAAAAATGATATTGAATGATATTAAAACAATGAACAAATCATTTTTCAAAATCATTTCATTGCAACATCAATATCTAACGTAGTTATGAGAAAATCTTGTCTTTTGTCATATATGCGTAGTGTTTATATATGGCGGATGGCCGGTGGAGCAGATGAGTCCTGGATTCGAGACCACGTATCGGCAAGGTTAGTGTGGGACGCTCCCCAGTAAGATGGACCGACGACCTTAAGAAGATGGCCTGGGCAGACTGGATGCGGAAGGCGGAGGGTTTTGTGGCTCAGGGTGGGAGAGGCCTATGTCCAGCAGTGGACTGCGATAGGCTAAATTGATTTGAGTGTCTATGTATAAGGTATCTGGATAATTCAAGAAACAATAGATCGCTTAGTTTGAATTTTAAACGCACTGTGACATTATTCAAAGCAATTCAAAGAAGACATCCCTACATAGTTCAAAACAAATCATTTCTAAAAGTGGTGCTAAGTACACTTTGTGTTTGTTTTAGCATCGTCGTTCATCATTTGTTTTAGCTAGGTCTTGTGGCCTAATACTTAAAGTAAAGTCACGAGTATAAATATATTAATAGAAAAAAAGAAAGAAACCTCGATGGACACCTCGGCAGTAGTATCTGATTTAATGATTCATCCATGGCAAATACAGGGTTATTTTAAATTGGCTAACTAAACTCCGCAGAAAGGATGGGTGATCATTTGTGGAAGGGACTTTTACCGTATGATTCTATTTAGCGATAAATCGTACATTAGAGGCTACGTATAGCCACGCCACATAATAGAGAACCGCAAACCTGAAGTTATCCCGCAGATTGCTCGCAACGCAATAATCCCCCCACAGGACCGATATTGTAGGGAGAGGAAGCCACAAATGGAAAAATAAATTCACTGTGGTTATTAGGTGTACAAGTCCATCCATCCAAAATTAAAGTTCTGGGAATTTGTCGGTGTAGCAATTTTCATTCTACTCTTTCTTATGCTAAATCTTTGAGCTGTTTATAAGTCATTTCGTTTGTTTTTGTTTTTTTTTTCAATTTGTCCTCCCATCTTTTTGGTCTTCCGATCCCCTTAATCTGTTCCCTCTTTTTTCTTCTTCTTGCTGTCGTCATAGTCACTATGCATGACAATTGGATTGGTGATGGCACTGCATCATCTTATGACGTACTAGCATGAGACTAACCTTGCTCCTGACGTAATCCATCTTGGTCTTCACGTCACCGACGAAGGGAGTTAAGGTGATCTATCTGACATATTTTTACTTTACTTATTTTGCTAAACCTCAGCGTCACTTAATAGAACAGGCATGAGAGTAACGTTGCTCTTGACGTACTCCATCTTGGTCTTCACGCCATGGACGAAGGGAGTTAAGGTGATCTATCTGACATAGTTTTACTTTACTTATTTTGCTAAACCTGAGCGTCACTTAATAGAACAGTGATGGTGGCCCTGTGATATCCGCCCCGACTTACGAGTTGTAGGTTGTGAGTTAGAACCCAAGCAGGCACTTTATTTTGTGTCTTTAATTTCAATACCACTGCTCTAAAAACGGGGAAGGAAAACGTAGGAAACCGGCATGTCATAGAACCAAATATTCGAAGACATCCGCCAATCCGCACTGGGGCCGCCTGTGTCCCAGCAATGGGAACGTTATGGCTGATTTTGCTATGCTTAGCGTCACTTTACTACTATAATTATTCTAGGTATTACGTATTAATAAATTTGTATATTTCATGATGTGTATCACCAGTTATTGCAGCTATGCATTATAAAATATCTTCGTCGATAAATCAAGGGTGTGGCAGGCTTAAAACCCATTTATTTACGATAATAGCCAACCATCGGTGACTGCGCCATTGAGAGGTCAAATTCAAATTATACCCTGATGAGCTATCGCTTCAAAACTACTTTCAGTGTAACAGTGTTTAGGGAAAATTGAAGTTTGTTAATAGGTTGTTTGGGCTGGTTCGATGGACGGTTGGAATTTTTTGGAAGTAAAATCTCTTCTTAAGTAATAAGTTTCATTTCTGTAAGAATTTCCTATTGTTAAAATTTATTTTCATAATCTCAGAAGTAACTATTTACAATAGGTAGGTACTAAATTAAAAGACTAACTATATAAATAAAAACAAAAGGATAGGCGTCGAAGTACTCGTCCGCTTCGCTGTCATCCGGAAACGTGCGCAGAAGACTGGCAGCATAGTAAAATAGATTGTGTAGGTAAATAATTTCATAATTACTGCTCTTAAACGCTGAAGGAAAACGTCGTGAGGAAACTGACATATCCTAAAACCAAAACAACGAAAGTCATGTGACATCTACCGCACCCGCACTGGGTCCACGTTTTAGTTTATTTATTTATTACTTTGAGCACACAAATGTATAGAGGTGGACTTATGCCATAGGCATTTTCTACCAGTCTACTCACACGGGGTTTATAGCCCACTCCTTCTAGAAGAAAGGAGGACTGTGTCCCAGCTGTGGGAAAATTATCGACTGGTTATATTATAAGTAATAGATCGTGGGGAGTGTAGTATATGGAGGCGTCCATTGGATGGATTACAAGTTCTAACATTATTATACCAATTTATCATTCTTAATGAATCTAAGATGATGATGCTAGACAACGTTGTGAAGATACGTGGTCTTAATACCTTAATGATAATAATTCTCAGTAACTAAGGAGATAATAAAATATGTAACTGAATTCTTCGTTAATAATTATATTAGAAGAACTTTGTTCTGCCCTGTGGCATAGTAACAGTCGGTATTAGGCTAGTATTGTTACATAAAGCCTTATTAGTCCGTTAGCTTTCCTTAATGAGAACAAGGGCTTCGCTAATCCAAAAAATAATATACGCTCATTTTTTCGAATGAACTAGCCTAGCATGTAGTATGTATTGTCTCACTGCAGGGAAAAGGTCTCCCTTCTACCTTTTCCACACAATTCTGTCTTTTCTTTTTTTTTTTCTTTCTGTACCATGGCCTGGACCAGGGCCGGACGCGAGAGATCGCCGCCGCCGATCGCCGCCACGAGGACGCGGCGGTGCTCCGCCCAAGCCGGGCAAACCTCCACCGTGTCCTCCGGGCGATCCACACAGTGGTGACACCCTGGCGTTTCCTCCCGCCTTATCCTGAACAGGAACCTCCCGAAACAACCGTGTCCGGTGAGGACCTGCGTCAGGCGGAAGGTGAGGGCGCCGTGGCGCCTCTCCAGCCACTCCTCAAAGAGGGGACTTATCGCCGCAATTGTGGCGTGCCCAGCACTGGGTTGCGACAATCTCACTCTCCATGTCGCCATGAGTCGCTCTGGTTTCCCTTCAAAACGCATAAATCTTTCGCCTTTTCTATACCCCTGACAACGTATATGCAAAATTTCATGATAATCGGTTCACTGGAATAGGCGTGAACAGGTAACAAACAATCTTACTTTCGCATTTATAATATTAGGATTCGTGTATTTATAATGTCTACCTATTTTAGGAAAGCCTCCCAATAAATGCCGATCGGTCCCTTACCGCGGAGCTTCTGCAAAGTACAGAAATAGTTTACGTGGCAAACAAAGTGTCAAAACTTCACTGCCAATCAGCAAAAAGCACTTTCGAAAGCAAATGTAAGACTTATTCATAATATTCCACTGATAATACATACAATATTCATGAAGGTAAATGTTGAAAGAGGGTTATAAGCCAGGAATGGAAAGAGGAATTCTCTTCAGAGGTTCTTTTTTTTCTGACGGTTTCAATCCAAGTAGGTATTCATGCATTGATTTTCTGAGAGAATTGTACGGGTTTATGTACTCGTTTTGAGTGAAGATACTTGTATAGTAACCATCCATGCTCCATGTAAATGCTGGTATTCAGCTGCATCCGGTTAGATTGGAAGCCGACCCCAACATAGTTGGGAAAAGGCTAGGCAGATGATGACTTGTATAGTCATTACCTTCATGAATTTTTTTTATCAAAATCTTCTTTATGAAACCTTTGTCACGCATCAGCGTTTTAGTATGAACTTAATTTTGGGAGTATAACATGAGTTTTGTTAAAGTTTTCTGGGCTAAGTGCAGCCCAAAAGACATGAACAGAAAGTCTTTTACAAACAGCTATTTTCTCGTCTTGTATGAGAAAATAGCTTGGCATATTTATAAAAGACCGTAACCTATCTTGGCGTCCGTCTAGTGATGCTGAGACCTTAACGTGCCTATATTTTTAAATAAAGGTTGTTCGTCAATTTTCTTTCGACATTATGAATCGTATTGAATAAAGTTGTAGGGAAACTACAGAACGCGACCTGCTACAATCCTTTTGTACTCCTTTTACTACGTTTACGTTGATACATCTGTCATATACGCACGCCGGGAACGAGTCCTACGCACCTGACCTTTCTGAAGAACATCAACAGTAAGGTCACATAATATATGTCCTCCTATAGGGCGGCCCTTCCTGGTGTTTCCACTCACATCTGCCTTGTGTATTTGTTAGTCGCCTTTTGTTCATCCTCTCAACATGACCAAACCATATAAGCTCTACTCTTTTAAATTTTGATCTATACATCTTTAAACATAACGTTGCCTTATCACATCGTTCCTCAGCCATTCATAGTTACACCACACAAATTTTGCAAGGAACACATTTCCACAGTATTAATTCTAAAAGGATAAAAGTGCCAAAATAAAATCCTGTGACTGCACAAAATAAAGCAAGAAAGGAAACTCGAGCACTTTTATCACTCAGCACTACAAAAAAACTTGGCACCCGTAAAGCATGGCAACATTACAGCAGATCAGTGTCACGGAAATGAAGATGCTGCACTGCAGTGGCCCGATTAGATCGGATACGAATCGAGCACATCCGTGACGGTCTCCGGACACGTGATAAAAAGAGCCGCTTATTGGATGATGATAGAGGAGGTAAAGCTATCAATGGCGGAAGAATTTATTAAGAGAAAGATGAGGCAAACGATACTGTTGTGGATTGAATCAATAAATTTAAAAGGCCTATCTTACAAAGGCCGCATACCAGAGGGGAAATTAAATTCCCGACTAAATTTTAAAGGCCTGTATCTGAAAGTGCGGAGACCAGACTACCAGAGGTGCAAAAACCCTTATTTTTTAAAAACTTTCTCAACATAATTACAGTCATAAACAGTCAAAATTCCTAAATTTTCGACAAGTTTTTGACATTGACTGTCGCTGAGATGAGATTCTGACTGAGATGAAATTGTATATTTTAATATCTGACAGATAAGCTAACCAAAACTTATGAGAAGGTAAGCAGTAAAACCGGCCATAAATAAGAACCTTAACAGGCGGAGTAAAACAAAGAGGGATAAAACAACTAAGCGGTTTATCTGGCTTACAGTGCACGTAAAGCATTTCGCGTGTTTCAAGTGGCATATTCAAATGTGACTTCATATAGATGCAGTTCTATCGAAACTAAAGGAAGTTTTCCTCAGTGAAACTGAATACAACCAGCACATCTGAACCGTGTTCAGGAGCTGCCATTGTTGTAGAATATTGACACTTGCAACCATTGAACGCGGTTTAGATGAAATGAATGATTAATGATGAAATTCGAATTCGAAATCGAATGAGGGCTCATTCGATAACTCTAATTACCGTCCATCTCTTTCCTATTTCATCCAAAAGTAAAATATAACAAGCTTTGATTATTCAATGCTACAGAATCATACATAACCATTTGTTACACCAACGGTACCTTAGCAACAAAACACAACTTTCTGCACACTAGTCCGTATGTTAGCAAGTTACTTTAAAAATCATGTTATACAAAGACTTTCTTTTCAAAGCCTTTCTTTTGCAACTAGAATTGAAATAACTTTTACGGAATATATCGTATTTCATTCGTATCCTTATACATTTTACATTTTCCGAACACTTTGCGGCGCTCACGTACGTAGGCGGACTTTTCAAGTTTCCAAGTCTTCTTGCCCATTTTATTGCCTACTCGGGAGTGCATTTGCAGTTTTGAACTTAACTTTTGACATGAGCTAAAGAGTTTATTTGCGGACTCGCATTTGACCACAAATAAATATCAGACTCAAACTTCTTATACTTTTTATCATGGTCCTTGCAAAGTCAGGGTGGATTATTATAAGGCGTTCTGGAAATGTGATGCTGGAGAAGAATGCTTGGGGTATCGTGAACTGAGTTTCGCACCAACACCTCCTAAGCCAAGAACTCTACATCAAAAAGCCTCTATCTGTTCTGGTCCAAACGCGCATCATCAAATACTTCGGACATGTCTCGAGGCATTTCTTATTTCCCCTGGCACAGGCAACTGAAGGAACACAGGTGGATTTTACTCATTAAAAGTCTGACATGCCCTCCCGTTCCGCTTAGAGCTGGAGATGTTATTTGATGATCTCCGACCCAAAAAAAAGGGTGGATTATTATTATAATTGTGGTTGGTATTCAGTGGTTATTGATTACCAAATTGACTACCACTTGAAATTGTTCGTATATTCGAAGTCATTCTTTTGACAGTTGCATGAAATAACGACACAGTAAATTGGAGTGGTGTGTCAAGTGTCGATATTCAGGGTGTCACTACTGTGTGGATCGCCCGGAGGACACTGTGGAGCATACGGTGGAGGTCTGCCCGGCTTGGGCGGAGCACCGCCGCGTCCTCGTGGCAGCGATCGGCGGCGGCGATCTCTCGCGTCCGGCCCTGGTCCAGGCCATGGTACGGAGCGAGAGTGCATTGGAAGCCGTCACCTCCTTCTGCGAAGCAGTAATGCTCGCAAAGGAAGAGGCGGAGCGCGTGAGGGAGAAGCAATCTCTGCGCCCTCACGCCCCTAGACGCCCTGGAAGTCGGGAGTCACCAGCCGACTCCCGGCCACCGTAGGCGCGGGCTTGCGGGCGGCGAACAATGGGCAGCTCGCCGCCCAGGCAAGGACCAGGCCTGAGTCGACGGCACGTTGTGTTCCACGCGCGCCTCAAAGAGATGTCAGCACGAAGTGACGGGGTCCGCTGGGCCGAAGCCTGCCAGGTCCGCGGGTTGTTCGAAAGAGATACCGTGGTCCCTGGCATATGCAACTCAAGGAACACGGGTGGGTTATAGTCAGTAAAAGTCTGACATGCCCTCCTGCTCCGCCCAGAGCAGGAGAAGTCATATGACGCCTTCCCAACCAGAAAAAAAAAAAGTGTCGATCTTCTTTTTTGTCTAAGGGTCTCTGCGAGTTGACTTTGGCCCCTCGTACGCCTTCCAAAGTTCCGAGACTCCAGAGTCTCGAGATATGATAAAACACCGCTATCGTTAATTTAGACTTCGTTATCTAAGCTGCTATCTATAAAATTTCCAATTTTTGGCATTTAATCGTTTTTTTTTTCGACGTTTGCAATTTCAAATTAACGAATAAGAAGCAAAATCCAAATGAATAAACATAATTGTCATAAATAACCATGATTTTGTTTTATACACACTTTTTTTGCGTTGTTCGAAATTTGTTTTTGAGTGTGGTAGAACTAACGAACTAGATCTCCTACCTAAAGCAAAGTCTTCTGTTCATGCACCAATTTAAAATAAAAAACTAAACCACTACCCTCATAGCGTAGCACACTATCAATCTCAATCTGAGTCACATATACACACACACACACACACACATTTTTCGAACATGGTTTGGTATGGTTTACCATTCCTTCATATGTTCGAAAAATGTATCTGCCCAACAACGTAAATAACGCAATGAATGTTGTTGAATTGTCAAAATGAAATCCATTGCTACTGTTAGTGTGTTACGCAATTATCCCGCAGGTGTAAAAATATACGTCGCACCATAATGTCATTTTCGTCCAAATAAGCACTCGCTAGCATAATTTGCACAGTGCTGACAGCAATTTAAGTATTGCTTGTTGAGTTGAGTTTCTGTTTAGGTTTTTTTCTCACAATGCGGTGTCATTACAGTCGGAATAATTTCTAAGTACAACATAATATGGTTATGCATTGTTATGTCTAGTAATGATATGTAATGGGCCTTTGAATGCAAGTAGCTGGGCTTCATAAATGGGTAAGCAAGGATAGCCATGACATTTCCATAAGTGGACATTAAAAAGACAAACTATGACCGCTTTGTTTTTCGTGTCACAACATCATTCTGAATGGAAATTACATACATAAACTTACACCTTCTTCCCATAGGGGTAACAAAATAAATAAATCAAAAACTATTATTTAAAAAATGTGCACCTAGCTTCTGACGTTTTATATACCCTGTCCATTAAGTTACCCGTTTTTTGACAGGTGTCTTAGAACGTACATATTCCGCATTACGTAAAAGTTAACTTTAAAATGCGTAATAAAATAGATATATAAACTGCCTTACTCGTATCTTGTTGAATTATCTTATTAGTACGTATATCAATCAATATATTTTGTGTTGCTGCAATCACTATTTCCATCTGTCAAAAATCGGTTAACCTAATGGACAGGGTATAGCTTCTGACATTTTATAAGTGCCCATGTTTATGTGAAATAATATATTTTGATTTTGAAAATAGACTCTCAAAAACATTTAACCCTGTCCAAAAACGACTCGAATACACGACATTTGGACAGTTATAATAACACAAAATCCAAATAATAATTTTCAGGTCCAAACAAACTTTATCAATGGCTAAGAACAAACGCACAATTTGTAATAATTTTAAAATGATTCGTTAACGAAGGGTCCCCGACTGAAATGTCAGGAGTTACAGCGATAATAATTGTTCGCAATAATTCGTCCCATTTGTTTAAAAGTTTCTATTTTGCTTTGCTTCGGGGAAATAAATTAAAAAGTGGTGTCTTGGCTTGGCAGGGTTTGTGAGGAGGTATAATAATAATGTTTGAAAAAGGAAAATACATTTATTCACCACAGACTACAACGACTCACACATATACCTACTGCAAATGAAATCAAAACAAATATTAAGTGTAAGGGTGTAGACGGTTGTTTCGGGAGGTTCCTGTTCAGGATAAGGCGGGAGGAAACGCCAGGGTGTCACCACTGTGTGGATCACCCGGAGGACACGGTGGAGCATACGATGGAGGTCTGCCCGGCTTGGGCGGAGCACCGCCGCGTCCTCGTGGCGGCGATCGGCGGCGGCGATCTGTCGCGTCCGGCCCTGGTCCAGGCCATGGTACGGGGCGAGAATGCATGGGAAGCCGTCACTTCCTTCTGCGAAGCAGTAATGCTCGCAAAGGAGGAGGCGGAGCGTGTGAGGGAGAGGCAATCTCTGCGCCCTCACGCCCCTAGTCGCCACAGGAGACGCCCTGACGCCCCGACGTCGGGAGTCACCAGCCGACTCCCGGCCACCGTAAGCGCGGGCTCGCGGGCGGCGAGCAATGGGCAGCTCGCCGCCCGGCAAGGACCAGGCCCGAGTCGACGGCGCGTTGTGTTCCACGCGCGGCTCAAAGAGATGTCAGCACAAACTGACGGGGTCCGCTAGGGCCGATACCTGCCAGGGCCGCGGGTTGTTCGATAGAGATACCGTGGTCCCTGGCATAGGCAACTGAAGGAACACGGGTGGGTTTTAGTCAGTACAAGTCTGACACGCCCTCCTGCTCCGCCCAGAGCGGGAGAAGTCATATGATGATTTCCCAACCTGAAAAAAAAATAAAAAAAAAGGTGTAGACACACCCTCACACTTATTATTTGTTTTGGTTTAATTTTGATTTTATTTTTTACACACACACGTGTGTTTATGAGCATTACTTTATCTGAAGACTTCCTACTTAATCCTACTTCCTATTAATCATAAGGATTAATAGGCGTTTATAAACGCGAAAGATTTTGAGGATGCATGGATGGATGTTTGTTACTCTTTCACGCAAAAACTACTGAACGGATTTTGATGAAATTTGGCATACAGATAGTTTATAATGTTTTTAAAAACATTTAGAACTAGGTATTGTGTATTTTTTTATTTTATTATGTTATTTATATCTAATCGTATACTGCACCGGTTGACGACCTCACGTCAATGCTGGCTAGCGCTGAAAACCAGCGCTGAGGCTCTATCTCGCATAGGGGCGTAGCATTATGCTGAACATTGGCCGTTTTTTTGTGTTTGTGTTCTTTCTCTGTGTCATGTTTACAGCAAAAAAAAATATTTTAAGCTATTAATTTCTGTAAAAATTAAATGTTTTCAAAGAAAACATTTTCCTACTTATTGTTATTACCTGTAAATTAGTAACTGTAAAGTTATTTGAAACATAACCAAATTACTTTAATACTTGCTACGAGTGCTGTGACGGCAAGTTTAATAGAAAAACAACATGGCGATCGATGGCTATAATTAAACCTGTACCTATCTATTTATCCCTACGTGCCTACAATAATACGTCTTTAATTAAAAGTGACACGATTTGCATTCAACAGGAGATCCAAAGCTTTTGGGGTACAAAGAACAGAGAAAGTCAAACAGAAAGTAATTACCAACTCATTCAATTTGTCTTTAATTAAGTCTGAAGCTGATAGGAAAAACGCTAAGGAAAGAAGAATCTTACGTGAAATGTTTGATGTTTGTTTGTTTGTATGTATGTTACTCAATCATTATCGGCTCCTCTAGACAATAGAGCATGATTGAAGAAAAAAATCCGTCTGATTTCGGTACATTTAAAAGGTATTCCACTTAGAGCACTAATTTTAACGGCACTTGACCGAACCATGCCTGAGCACTTCCACTAACGGCACTAAAACAAAATTTTGACAGGTGCGTTTCGGTGGAACAGTTTATCAGTATTATTTTCAGTCCCCGAACGCATCTACGTGAAAAAAAAAAATAATGAACGTCAATTTGTCACAGAAACACGTGCATACAAAAAGATAATTAATTATATTAATAGGGAAAATTAAAAACTAAATATATCTATATACAAGCACACGTGACGTGTCGACTATTTAGTTGACACGTCACGGCGGCACGTCATGACTGTGACAAGAAGGCTTCCACTCAGCATGATGCTGTGCCACAGCACAGCGCTGATTTTCAGTGGTTACCCGCAAAGGGCACGAACATGGGAAAAGGATATGGACATGTTATGAGGGTCAGAGAGAGTATCATTCTTCTCTCTCATGTTATGACGCGTCCTTCAAGTTTCATTCTCAATAAATTCTCGTCCAATTTTATCGAATAGCCGTCTTAGAAGTTTCACTTTAATATAACATTGATTTATATCCCTGGCGCTTCTAAAGTAACCAACCAGTGACAATCTATGTGTGTTTCCTTTAGACTCCCTGGACAATACTCCGGCTTTATTGTTACGGGAAAACTGGGCTACCGTATTCCTGTACCGATTGGACCAAGTGATAAATCGTGTATATGTTTCGAAAACATATTGGACGACCAAACCCGACCTCAAAGACCCTACAAACTTAGCCAAACAACATTTAATAGATTGTTAACTAACAACTTAATGGAATAAAATCCCTATTCTAACTTACAGACCAATTAAGTACAAAACAATACTTAAGTGAGATAAAAATAGAGTTCAGTTTCCAATGTGCCATACTTGCATTGATTCGGAATTTGCTCACGTTCGAGTGGGGAACGGAAAAATCTATTGAACACCAAAATTACCTTCTGCGTTTGCGGGAGTCAAACTTGACCCACTTTGTTTGAACTTTAACTTTTATAATTCACAAAGTTGTGTAGCAGTCGTTAAAATAGGTTTAGTACGGCGGGTATTGTAGGTTTCCGAAATTTATTTATGGTAATGGCATGTTCGCGTGACATAGGTCGAACTGGGTACCGACGACCTATGCAGTTAATTCAGGCTGGCAAGGACATGGATGCGCAAACTCTAACCATGAATTCAGCACATGACCCCTAGCGTAGAAATTTTTAGACGGTTATCAAAAAAAGAATCTGCTATTTTATAGAAAACTGCAACACCTACACGGTCAAAATTAGCTGTTTCAATGAAACGCGCAATACGGTGAGGTCAAAATTGCGCGTGGTAACAATTTGCGCGTCAACCTCCCTGTCATCCTATATGCGAACCCAGATCACGATTGAAAACGATCTATTATGTCAAAAAATACCATCACTCTTTTCAAAACGATAAGCCAGGTTTGTTCAGAATAATGTACTGAATCAATGGTAACAAGTTGAGCGTCGATGTCCCTGCCACCGTGGATACAGCGTCAGGCGTGGTGACCCCCCCAAGATTTTGGGGGGGTCACCAAGTAGTATGTTAGTAACCTAAGTTAAGGCAAGTAAATCATGCAGACTCGACAGCTTGAATAATTTGAGGGGGGGGGGGGTACTGACCCCCACAACCCCCCCCCCCCCCCCCTCGGACCGCGTCTAACGCGTGTTGTCACAAAATACATAGTAAAATTTTCGATATTTTTTTTCAATCTGGCAATCACAATCCAGTATTATACCACAGTCCAGTCTATAATTGATTTTTTTAATCCCTTTGCGTCTGTTTTTAATCATGTACGACTACTGAAAATAGCAGTACATTGATCTTTTAATAATTAACCAGTTCGCTCATAAATGAAACTGTGTTTACAGCTGAGTAATGTAAACGCGATAATTAAATGCTTAATAGTACCAGATCAATCCATTGATTGATAGTACTGATAATTTATTTAATTAAACCGTGCAGTGAACTTCATTAGCGATGGAATTAATTTGATTCGAACATTATTTTATTAACTAGACCAACATAATCAGCCTATAATGTTCCCACTGCTGAGACACAGGCCTACTCTCTATGAGAGGCAGTGGGACCAGTGCGGGTTGGTGAATGTCACATGTCTGGTTCTAGGATATACCGGTTTCCTCACGATATTTTCCTTCATCGTTTTGAGAGCAGTGGTGGTGAAATAATTTATACACAGTAAAGTGCCTGCTTGGGTTGGTCTTGACGTAGAACGTCACTTTCGCAAAACATCGTGAAAAATTTGGTCACTTTCGCATAATGTCACTTTCGCGAAACGTCATTTTAGCACAACGTCATTTTCTCAAAACGTCATTTTCTCACAATGTCACATATACAAAATGTCAGTTTCGCAGAATGTCATTCAAGCCATTTTTTTTCTCAGGAGAGACCTAATACTAACACTGCAGAATCGGGTAAGTTTCATTTCGTAAAACTCCATCAATATTAATTAATGACAATTATATTTTGCATCAAGACCCTCGGGTTCGCGCACTCACGACCCAATATGTATGTCACGGCCGTTAAATTGCTAGACCAACGAGGCAGCCAAATTAACTTCATGCTTTGCAGTAGCGAAGTTAATACTGAATAATTTTTCCGCACCACTCCTTTTAATTCCAAAAGATACTAAAATAAATCATAAATCAATCGAATTGTTCACCCTTACAGAATAGGGGTATCACATTTACACTGCAAGGAAATATGAAACACCCCGAAATACCATACCACAGAAATGTTTCCTACTTGCAATAAGATCCCAAGAAAAATCCATCTTATAGTTTGCCCCAAATAAAATCATGTGTAACATGGACAGAAATCGTAATACGGAACCTATCACATTGTGTTTCGGTACCTATTTAGTGGGGATCAATTGGGCTTTGGCAGAAACCCGAGGATTAGGGCGAAAAGAGAGAAAGCAATGGACAAAGCTGGGGTAATCACTTGTGTATCGTGAACGTTGCTGGCTGATGTATTACGTAGAGACTTTTCAACTTCTTGTATGAAACGGAATCTTGAATAGAATTGAATACTTTTTACTATGTACAACATGCGAATTACAAATATAAATATGGAAATTTACATAGGGTGGCACAATGGCGGTCTTTTCGCTAAAAGCGAACTTTTAAAGACAGCCTTTGGATGGAGTTAAAGGGAGATGGAAAGACAATAATGCAGGTAGTCTTTAGTTACATAACTTACAAGAAAAACATACATTAATATATAATTTTTTTTTTGGAAGTCAATAAGTACATGTTTTCTATGTTTTTCTTTTTTTCTTTTTCTTCGTAATTTGTCTACAATTATAAATTTGACCGTTGTAATATGATTTTAATGTTTATTATGTTTAGTTCGGGGTGAGAGCCTGGTGATCCGTCACACAGGGTATCCTAGTATGGACGCCAGTCTCTCACAAAGGATCATATATTATGCATTTTTGTCAAAACGTGATATTTCTTGTCCCTGTTTATAGCTATGTGAACCTTTGTGAGGAGAGAAAATAAATAAAGTTATTATTATTATTATACATATGTAAAGCATATAATTATCTAGGATTTTATTTGTTTAGTTCTAGGTTACCTACTGCGCTGTCATCACAAAAGGTCAACTCTATGATTTTCTAAATGAGAAGACTCATTAATAATTTGCGAAGGAAACTGGCTGTTGGCTCTGCGCCTTAATAGGCGCAGAGCCTACAGCCAATTTCCCAATTGCCAACCAAATTGCCAATTTTTTTTTTTTTTTTTGAGTCCTATGTAATCATAGGACTTCATAGAACTCCATATTATTATTATTATTAAAAGCCTGTCCCACTGCAGGGCAAAGGCCTTCCTACTCTCTTTCCACTTCACTCTATTTAAAAAGCTGCTAAGGACCAGTCCTTGTTGAAGGAGTCCAGCTCATCTCGCCATCTCCGTCTGGGCCTATCGCGACGATGACTCATTAGGACTCCATAGTGAACATTTAATTTTCATTTCACAAAATGTTTATTTCTAGTGCCCATCTCTTTAAGTACCTACTTAATTTAGACGAGATGGTATTCAATAAATCGTTTTTTTTTGTCTTCGTGGGATATTCGTTTAATTAAGCGCATGACTGATCCCGTAATCATATCGAGGCATAAATTATTAAGGTCGGGCAACATCGGGATGAAGGGGATGTAATGTGATTGTGCGGCCATATTGGCTATTACCTACCCTAACGTTCCTATTTCGAATAGACCAACAGTTGAACGTTACAAAAATGTTGCAATGAAAATATATTTAGATGACTTCTGTACACAATGCCCGAAGCATTTTAACATCGATCGCTCATTCGTATGTAAGATTTTCATCTATGGGAAGTAGTAACTCAGCAATGGAATATAAAGTAGGGTCTTAGATGTCAGCCATTGTGTGAAGACTGGATTAAATCTTGCAAAAAGTTACCCAAAAAATCCAATTTTCAAAATCCGTTCAACAAACACAATCACAGCAAAATCTCAAAATCACACAATAAAGTACGTAAACCCCACCATTTTTATCACCGATACGAGTAAAGTGACCCAATTTAATCGCCAAGTCGAGTAAAGTGAGCTATTCTGCAGCGATTCCAGCGCTTCGTGGCTTCATACGTAAGCTGGAAAAAGCGGAGGCACGATGTAAATCTTGGCAAACAATTTTCGTTGCCTTGAAAGTTGTGTGTCAGGGTGACGCGTGAACACCGAGCTAATTCTTTTTTGCTCTAGTTTGCGCATAATGTGCAACCTTTTTAGAATCGCATTTTTTCTTTGTAAATTGTAGCTTGGTCTTTTTGTTAGGATAGAGTTTTATTCGTGTTCTTGAACTTAAAGTTTGATTACCTACGTTAAGTTTCCTGGGAATTGTAGGATACATTCTCGTTGGGTTTTATTTGTATTAGGTAGGATGTAGTAGGTGATAATGTCAAACCAATATAGGTCCTACCTACTTCGTGCGGAAATTGAAATATAAATAGATCGTTCGATTTCGATGCGTCCCTAACACAGCTATGACGCATTTTGTTTGTCTATCTTCCCCCATTTGTTACCTACGTCATTAAAATCAATTTTGTATGCCCAGTATATAAGGCTGACGTAACACATAACGTCACGCTAGCATTTCCCTAAGAGTAAGGCAAAGGTGTGCTTAAAGGGGTTTATTTATAAACGATGATAAAAGTTAAGTGACGTTCAAACGTCAAAAATCTAATGGTTAAACAGTCGCTAATTATTAACTTTAAGCAACGTTTATGAATAAAGGCCCCGAAACTACCCGAAACTGTTAAATTTTCCCAATCAACCTTGAACCTAATGCTTTAGCGATAAAGTTGAAAATCTATTAAAGAAATTTGACAGATTGTAGTACCTTGATGTGCTGGCGTCTGTACCCAGGGACACCCACATTTCGCCAGTAATGTTTAATTCTGACAGTAAGTAGATATACCCTCCTCATCAAAAGGCTCATGAGGTGATTTATCTTCGTCTTGTCGACAGGGCATCAGCAGTGGCCTTGGTGTTACAAGTGCCTGCAGACGGTAGTTTCAAGGCATTTACAATATCAAGGGCGCCTGTTTCGTGTTCGCAACCCCATAAACCCTATATTAAAAACTCGTTAGACATTGAAGCAGTCACGTAACTATTTGGATTATAAATACATAGTTCCAGGTATGCTTAGTTTTGTATCAACCTAGCGACCCGCCACTGCTTCGCAGGATTTTTACGACTTCGACGACAAAATATTGAGTTTAAAAAAATATATGTGTGAGCTTAATGTTAATCCTACTAATATTATAAACGTGAAAGTTTCTGAGGATGGATGGATGGATGTTTGTTACCCTTTCACGCAAAAACTACTGAACGGATTTAGATGAAATTTGGAACACCGATATTTTATAACATGGATTAATACATAGGATACTTTTTATCCCGGTAGTTGTTCCCGTGGGATAATTTCCGACCTCGACGCGGGCGTAGCCACTGGCAAAAGCTAGTGTATACATTTTCCTGACATACATTTTCCTGAATAAATTTTCTAAATTATGGTAAAAACCGCATCAAAATCCGTTGCGTAGTTTAGAAGAAAAACGCGTTCACAGACAGAAAAAAATTGCACCAGACATTTTTCTGTGCCCGACAGGGTCCATAATTGATTCTATTGATTTGTACTTACGACCTGCCGATCGATTCTGTAAAAATCGCACCGTGAAAAGTTAGGTGAAGTGAGCTTAGAGTGAGCTGTCAATCCCTGGCATCAGTTGGAATGACAGCTCACTCCACGCTCACTCCACGCTCACTTCACCTAAGTTTTCACCGTGAGATGGTTACAGAATAGACTGGCTGTATGTGTACATTGTGGATGCAATAAAGATTGAATTGAATTGACACGAAAAGTGACTTTAATTCATAATATGTAAGTACGAGCTGGTAAGCAGATAACCAGGAAACCAGGCACTTATTACCAATACTTAACTACTAGAAGAAAAAAATAGACATCCACACATGAACTCTGAGTTAAAACGAAATCGATGTCGCAGTCTTCGAAACGACCTAATTTCCGTTTGCGACGTCCTAATCCGGATTTAGTGAGGCCTCCAATGGCTTTATTTAGGCCTCGGCTACGTCAACGACGTGTTTTAAGTGTTTTAATTTAATTAAAGGATTAATTGAATTGATTTGGACGGATGGACTACAGTTTTCGGTTAGTGGGTCTTCCGAGTTTCGGGACTAATTAGTCCGCGTGTGTTTTATGGCCGTTTCCAAAGGTTTTATTACTGGCAAATTGAAATTTGGACGCTTAATTGAAAAACATGAAGTTACTTGATTGGGAGCCTGGAAAATGCTTGAATTAAGGTAGATACTGTGTTTACAATTTATTCATCATCATATTCATTTATTTCAAATAATAATTACAGACACTTTTGAATTGTCAAGGGGTCGGACTGTCAGAAAGATGAAACTAGTTGCCCATTGCAAAGCGTAGTAGGTACCTATGGAGAAGAATGGGCAAGAAACTCCACACTTTATTAAGTTACCGAAACCCTTAAGAATTTAGTTGTATTTTTTTTTTTTTTTGATCTACTTAAAAACAGACTAACTAACTTCTAAAATAAACACGTGACGGCAAAGCCAAGGGAAAAGAAGCAACGCAAATAAATGCAAATGAGTTTCGTCCGGTGCAAGAATCAATAGAACCTCTTTGTCTAGCGAGACAACAAAGAAAATGCTCTCACCTCCCTGTACATAAAGCTTTATTACTAAAGAGTATTTAATACTATAGTCCAACATTTTTGATGGTTCATTAGAATGGCCAGCAGTGTTTCATTTACGAAAAATTAACAATAGAATACTTTAAGTTATTTTAATTTAAAAAGAACAACCTGTGTATTTAATTAAAGTAAATTTCGGCATCTAAAATATAAAAGTACCTATTTCACTACTACTACTGCCTATTAAACTGAAGTTTAATAAATATTTAATGCTAGCTGCGCCCCGCGGTTTCACGCGGGTGAGAATATCGGGATAAAAATGTATCCTATTCCTAAAATCTGTCCAAATCCGTTCAGCCGTTTTAGCGTGAAAGGGTAACAAACCAACATACAAAAAATCAAATCATTTCTCTTTATAGTATTAATTTATATTAATAATAATCTATCTCTTACAAGTAAGGAGATAATATAATTAAATTGTAAGTAGCCTAGAGTGAAAGTCTAGTAAGTAGGGACCTACTCCCTTGGGAACCGTTTCCTTAACAATGGATTTGTTTGAAGAAAACGCAAACGAATGATGATATGGTTAGAAAGGGCGTGACTACCGAGATGACGACTAATAGAGAAGTATGGAAGAAAAAGACATGTTGCGCCGACCACAAATAATTGGGATAAGGGCAGAAGAATAATGATGATGCTTGAAGAAAACGTCCACAAGTCATTCTTAACATGTTCAACAGAAAAGTCAGTAACTTGCTGGTATGCTGGCTGGTATTCCTTTGAGTTCTGGGGGTCTACTACGAAGTGCAAAGTGCGAATGATTGGATTGGACCGACACATGGCCGAACCGAATATTATTAAAAATGCGAAAAAAGTTCGGATCGGCTCAGTTGGGTCGGGACCATAGTCAATATTCGAAAGAGTGTAGGAGTGTAAGATCGGGACTGACCGAACCAATTAGTAATTTCGTAGCAGGAAACGGCCGAACATTCGGCCGATACCACTTCGGAGTAGACCCCCTGTACTTAATATAAATTGAATGAAAGCCGAATTATTTATACACGTACACTAAACTATTGGTACTAGCAGAGCCCGGCGCTGTCACCAGCATAAGTTACAATCCCGTGGGAACGTCGGGATAGAAAGTTATGGTTATAAACTATCTATGTGCCAAATTTCATCCAAATCCGTTCTGTAGTTTTTGCGTGAAAGAGTAACAAACATCCATCCTCACAAACTTTCGCGTTTATAATATAAGCAGGATTTGATTGAGGTTGAATTTTCGTATTCAGACTGGGAACGTCAGTAGCTATACGCAATTTAATTTACTGTCGTATTGTCGTCTCTACCTTGTATACAAACCAAAATAAAAACAACAACAAAATAACGCAACAACATTCAAGGTCAAATAAAAAATGTACTCCATACAATTTACTTCATAGAAAAAAAAAATCCCTACCTATGTAATCATCATCAATTTAGTAGATAGTAAGTTCTAGTTCTAAATGCCATCCACTTAGCAATTTCTCTGCAATCAAGTCGTTAATATTCAACACACAATCACAAACAAATGACATAATGTACAGACGCTAGCAGGTCAAGCTACCTGAAACTGTCAAATTTTCCCAATCAACCTTGAACCTTAATGCATTGGCAATAAAGTTGAAAATCTATTAAAGAAATTTGCAATTTTTGTAGTAGCTTGATGTGCTGGCGTCTGTACAATCACAAGTGGGTCAGTCATTCTGATTACTATGGCAGTTAATGATCCGTAATAGGTTCATTTCCTTATTGTCTTGTATGAGTCATGAGTTTACTATTGACAGTAATTCAATGCAATCAATGTTGTATAAATAAACGATAAAACAAACTAACAACAAAAGAATAATAATTAAAAATAAAAAACATATCGGACTTTACAAAATCAGCGTATAATTTACTCTGTGCTGGGGCACAGGCCTTCTCTCAAAGAGGGTGTTATAGCTCACACCCTCTTCACCATGCGCGCCCAGTGCGAGTTGGTAGATATCACATGTCTTCGATTTTTTTGGTTCTATGACATGCTGGTCTCCTCGCGACGTTTTCCTTCACCGTTTTGAGAGCAGTGGTGATGAAATAATTTACACAAAGTAAAGCCTGTCTGGATTTGAACCTGCGACCTACAACTCGTAACTAGATCTTAGGACTCGCACTTAGGCATAAATATATATACAGCATTGGAACAGGTACACTGGTACATGTTAAAAAAAATACAATAATATAGCTACACCCTGTGTGTTACCTACCTGCAATTAGTGTTATTCTGCATTGCAATTTATTTATTATAATAATTGCGCCCTTGACTTGGTAGTGATTGCCTTCATTGTTGTCCTTTGCATACTGCAGTTAATTCTTGTGTTGCGGGATTCTCACACAGCATGCACTTCGCTTAAGTAATAAGCTATCTAACAACAAAAGAGTTATGTAATCACCAATACCAACAAAAGAACATTATTATGCTGCAACTGCTACACATTTATTCTTAAAGCGCTACAGCGGGGTAATTGCATAACACACTATCAGTAGCAATGGGTTTCATTTTGACAGTTCAACAACATTCATTGCGTTTTTTACATTGTTGAGCAGACACATTTTTCGAACAATGAAGCAATGTATTAGCTACATCCTTTAAAATGATTCAGATTGCGATTGACAATGACCATTGTGTTACGCAATTCCCCTGCAGGTCTATATTTATCAAAAAACCGGCCAAATGAGAGTCGAACTCGCTCACGAAGGATTCTGTACAACTAGGCAAAAAACCCGTTTCTTGTATGGAGAACCCTTTAATTTTTTTTTTTTAACTTTAACTGTATTTTTATTATGTGGTGTTAAAGCGGCAATATGAGTTCACACTCAGTGAAAACTGCAAATGTGTATAATATAATATTACGGTTCATGAGATACAGCCCGCTGACAGACAGACAGACGGACGGACGGACAGCGGAGGCTTAGTAATAGGGTTACGTCGGCACCCTTTGGGCACGGAACTCTAAAAAGCAACAACATTTAAGCATAAAATCTTTAGCACCTGTTTAGGTACGACCAAGGTAAAAGAACAATGTGTACAGTTCAGGCTGACATATCCGCCATGTTGCTGTATCTAAAGCACCGTTTTTGTTACTACAACACATGAGTGAAGCGGGCGGCGCGGCGGCTCGCTCTGAAAATACAGGGTATTGAAATTTTGAAGCCTATTTGTTGAAACCGTTCCGAAGCACAAAACAAACTACGAGCCCTAGCCAGTAGTAAGTCATATCCAAGGGCGTCTTTTTAACGCGGCGATTTTTTATTTATTATTATTAAATCTATACAATACATACATACATACAAATAAATAAAATTGAAGTGTCTGTTTGTAATGTCAAAATAACAGCCGTTTACTAAATGCATATGAAAGTACGGTACTTATAACATAAAACTTTCTTTTTTACGGTAAGTCAAGGAGATCTCCACCTTGTCTTATGTGGTGGCGACCCAAAATCAGAGCCAAAATATAAACCAAAAAGTATTGAACAAACACACCACCACACCACCACCACACCACCACCACACCACCACCACACCACCACCACACCACCACCACACCACCACCACACCTCACCTACTGATTAAACATATCTTGTTTAATCAGATAATGATTAATCATTATCATTATCACCTACTGATTAAACATATCTTGTTTAATCAGATAATGATTAATCATTATCTGATTAAACAAGATATGTTTAATCAGTAGGTGAGGTGTGGTGGTGGTGTGGTGGTGGTGTGGTGGTGGTGTGGTGGTGGTGTGGTGGTGTGTTTGTTCAATACTTTTTGGTTTATATTTTGGCTCTGATTTTGGGTCGCCACCACATAAGACAAGGTATTAAACATGACTTGTTTAATCAGTAGTAATAACAAAAATAACGTACTATCATTAGCTGAAAGCACATTCCAAAGTAACTGTAATCTGTGTCATTATCTAATATCACATGGAAACACAAAGCGGTCTGCAGACAAAGTTATTTAATTACAATAAGAATGACTTCTGCATTATATTCCTTGGGGATGAATACTTCAAGAGGACTAACGATTATTATGACATGATTTTCCATGTACCTACGTGAGGTACTTCAAGCTGTGCAGTACTCTAACATAATTATTTGTTTGCTAACATATAAGTATCCGTTTGACACACAAAAATATACCTGGGCTAAGTGAGGGCAATAACATTCACTTGGGCCTGTGTGTAAGTGCTACCGAAAACAAAGGAAAGATAAGTGTTAAGTGATTTCCGAGTACGAAGGTCAATATGGTTCCAGGTGAAGAATAGTGGTCACACCTTCTAGTCAGGGTGAGGTTGTAATAAGTGTAAGTAAAAGAATTTATTTAAAAGGATGCTGAAGTAGTGACCCCTGTCTTCGTAGAACATTGAATGTTGATCTCAAATGATTGAATCGTTTTATCAACAAGCAAATTAAAATACTACAACAGACTTGTTTTAATTACTGTAGTTAGATAGATAAATCATTTATTTATTGTATACATAAGAAACACAGGCGCTTCACTTTGTGTACATTATTTAATCACTACTGCTCTCAAAACGTGAACGAAAACATCGTGAGGAAATCGGCTTGTCCTAGAACCAAAAAGCCTGTGTCTCAGTTGTGGGAACATTACAGGCTGATTATGATATTATGCTATACATATGTATATAAGAAATAACACAACACAAAGACACAGTTGATAACAAATAGGTACTACTAGGTATTTCTGCACTGACGTGCGCTGTGTTTCGGATCTGTAAAAATGAAAAAGCTTTGTCCACCAGTAAGAAAGAAGGAAAGAAAAAACTTTGGTTTATTTGCGACAAACATGGTGCATAGAAAGAATACAAACACAAAAAAGAACAAGTTGGGCTTGGAACAGGACGAGCTAAAGTGAATCTTTGAATGTCTAGTTCATTTAAAATATGCATTTATTGTGTGAATGAAACAACTTAAAAAAAGGTTGAACTTTCAGGACTCATTGTTCTTTATGTAAATTGAGCCAAAACAGACGAGTAATGAAATAGTACTTGTAATAAAATTCTATCCTTTGTTTCATTACAACATTCTTTCCCCAAACGAACACTGTACTTAATGAAGTACAGTGTTGGTTTGGGGAAAGAAACACATAAATAAAAGAATGCTACGCGTTGATTGCGGCTCACTCGGACATTTGAATTAAATTCATTATATTTTGTGGAATGGAGCAAATGGGTAATGGAGAGGGCTATGCTTGGAGTTTCTTTACGTGATCGAATGTAGAGATCCGCAGGAGAACCAAGGTACAGCCCGGTTCAAACCTTATGGCGGCTCGGAACATGAGGCGAGTCGCTGCGCAGTAACAAAATTTATCTGTCAGCGGGGGGTGAGGGGTGGGGTACTGCGCAGCGAGTAGCGCATTTTAGA
This sequence comes from Apamea monoglypha, assembly GCA_911387795.2. Classification (NCBI taxonomy): domain Eukaryota; kingdom Metazoa; phylum Arthropoda; class Insecta; order Lepidoptera; family Noctuidae; genus Apamea; species Apamea monoglypha. The sequence goes on from OU426925.1 coordinate 15,915,302, forward strand.
GCCGCCATAAAGTTTGAATCGGGCTGTAACCGACTGTCGGTAGCCCGAAGATTTGACAAACTTCAAATCAAAGTCGAAGTGAGTATTAGAAAAACATTTATATTCTACTTTTTCAAATAATAATATAATAAAAGCCCTCTTCATCTATCCTATCTTGCTGTGCCCGACAGGGTCCACAATGATCTAAAATTATATATGTTATATAATGTTAGGTACAGCCTTTTGAGTATGAATGTCGATGGGTATAAGAGTAGGGGAAGACCAAAGAAACGATGGATGGAATGTGTGAATGATGATATGGTTAGAAAGGGGGTGACTACCGAGATGATGACTAATAGAGAAGTATGGAAGAAAAAGACATGTTGCGCCGACCCCAAATAAATTGGGATAAGGGCAGGAGAATGATGAATGTTAGGTACAGCCACCTAAGTTCACATTGTGGAATGCAAATAAAGTATTGAGTATTGAACTTAAGTGGCAGTGGGTAGAGAATATGGCTCGCAGAATAGATGGCCGATAAGGCTGAAAGGTTCTGGAGTGGCGACCGCGTACTGGAAGACCAAGCGCTGGAAGGCCTCCTACAAGGCATGCTGCATAGAACCGGTCGAAGTGGCGGTGCTTGGGAAATGCCATTGTCCAACAGTGGACGTCTTTAGGCTGAAATGATGATGATGATGATGATTTTTGAAATACAGGACAATAATTCAAAGAATTTTATTTGGCTAGTTTCTTTAACATCCATTGTATGAACTATCAAACAAATGTAGGTACGTACTGGCTATTTTCCTGTAACAGTGGATTTTCTCTTGAAAGGTTTTAATAATTAAGTAGGAGATTAATTATTATATTATTCCAGATATTCATTAACATTCAAAACTCAATCATTGTTGTAAATTATAATTTCTGGGAACTGATTAATATCCGTATTTTAGTTATTGCCCTCTGACATTATTTGGATTTTCCAAGAGGTGATAATGGAAATTCGGAAATTTATTTTTAATTAATACGAGTGAACTGTTTTTCGAACGCCTCCTGCGTTGTAATATTTTCAATAAATAATAAGGTATTCAAGACAGAAATAAAAAAGCGCTTATTGGCACAAAAAAAAACATTACCCTTCTTTTTGGGAGCTCCCGCAGTCGGGTAGAAATGACATGAAAAAACATGGTTGTGCCAAAAAGGCCTCAGCTCAACATAATGTCACGTTACGTTACCAAAAACACAAAAATCACGTTTGAAAATTTTTCTAGTAGCTTTTACCTGCGACTTCGCCCGCCTGGATGTTTGAAATTAATCCACTGGAAAATACTACCGGGATAAAAATTGTTCCTATCCTATGCGTTAATCCAGGTTATAAATTACATGTATGCCAAATATCATCCAAATCCGTTCAGCCGTTTTTGCGTGATTGAGTAACAAATGTTCCAACATACAAACTTTCACATTTATAATGTTAGTAGGATATAATAATATACAGGGTGGCAACGACATGAAACCATGAAATCAGCACATCATTTTGAACCGTTGTAATTTTGCTTCAGTTATTAAAGAATAAAAAATGCTGTTCCATACGTTTTCACCGCGTAGGTATTACAGTTTTCTATGAAACAGCTGTTTTTTTTTTTGTAGCGGTATCTACAACGCCACATGCGAACAACGCGTCATACTGATGTCACGCAAATTCTGCATCTCGCAAGCAGAGTTTACCGCGCAATTAACATAGATACAATTTCCCAACATCAATCGTTGGGCAATTGCCCGCCAGACACAACACACGTCTGGTCGGAGGATCCTCCTTTTTCTATGGAGGATGAATGAACTTTACACCCTATTCCTCATACCTCTAAATTTTTATAATTGTTAAATGAAAAAAATCTACGCTCTAGTCTAGAATCATGTTCTGAATGCATGGTTTCTGATTGCTCGTCGATGTCCCTGCCAACCTTTATAAAAGAATTTCGTCAAAAATTTTGTTCAAAACATTTGTAAGATCATCCGTTCAAAGGCCAAAGCCCAAATATTCTCTACCACCCACAAAACATAGGCACTTCTTCCAACAGTTACAACCAAGTCAATAACACTTTTCATTGCAGAACCGAATAGTGTTACATAAACTGGCTCAAGAGTGCAAGTGTTTGTTATAACTGAGTGAATAACTGACCATCTTTGAGCCGACCCCAATGTATGTGATTTATGGGAGAGTGCACTTACTCCGAGAAACATGGTAAGTGCTTACGATGACGGGTTTACAGTTCTTAGGCTCGGTTTTAGTTGGCTCGAACCCTTTGGGTTTATTGTAATGTAGGGTAGTAATGAAGTATGCTAGTGCATTAGTAGTTAATATTGGTTCTTAGTAACAGCCCGGAGTTTTGAAGTTGGCGGTGTGATACCCTCGAGCCTCGGAAAGCCTGTTAAGCCGTTGGTTCTGCGCCGGATCTCTCTCCGGTCATGTCGGATTGCGGGCCGGCCCATCGGACTATGAAAGTGAGGGAAGAGAGAGAGCACCTGTGTCTCTGTTCTGTCCTGTTCTTTTTTGTACACCAGAAAATACAAAATACAGTCAAAAAATTAATTGTTAAGATAATAGACACCCTACGTCTGTCGACCGCGATGTACGGACGCCAGCACATCAAGTTACTACAATCTGTCAAATTTCTTTAATAGATTTTCAACTTTATCGCTAAAGCATTAAGGTTCAAGGTTGATTGGGAAAATTTGACAGTTTCGGGTAGCTTGACCTGCTGGCGTCTGTACGAGTAAAAACAAAATATTTGGTTTTCACGTATGCATCGAGGTAAATCCCCAAGCAGCCCGCCATGTATCGCAGGGAGGTATCCTTTGGCATGTACGTGCGTATCTATTAGCATACATTTCTTTTAAGTGGAGGTGACATGAGGTAGCGAGCTAAACTGCGATCGCGAGATATCGCAGTGAGGCATCTTCGGCATGTAATTACCCTAGGTGGGTCCAAAGTTATGTCTACAAAACTTTGCCCAGTTTTGACATAATTTAATTTAGACGCAGCGTTTAGACGACGTGCTGAAGAGAGTAACTTTATTTTCCGATGTTAAGTTTTCAATTTTTTCTGAGGCATCAAACATAGCATATGATCACGCCTGTATTCCCCAAAGGAGTAGGCAGTGGTGTATAGAACACCCAAATTTCGAGTTCGCCTAGACCAACCGGCCACATATCCGGCTAGTTGAGAAATTTCTAATGGACAAACTCGTGAATCTCGTGCAGTTCATCCATGTGGGGACTTCTGAAGAGAAGAACGTTACCTTAAGCTAAATTAACTAATAATGGTCCTCCAGACCATATTCGGGCATGGCGGTCAATCTCAACGACGACTAGCCTTAGGCGCGGTAGATATTCTATAATATCTGCCGCGTAAAAAATTGAAAAATAAAAAATTGAAATACAGTAGAAAAGAAAAAGGAAAAAAAAAATAAAGGAAAAATGGAAAAAAAAGGAAAAGGAAGGAGGAGGTATAAAAGGAATTTAACAAATGATACATTCATCCTTTATCGTTATTGAACTTGTGTCGATTTTCGGCTATTGTAGCTACATTTAATTACATGGGCATCGGCATTGCTAACGACTGGCGAAAACGTTTTTATTTGATGAAATATCAGGCGGTAATCTAAATTGTAACATAAACCGTTTGGTATTCAAATATGGATTGATAATACGAATGATTTTGAATTTATGTAAGCGTAGTAATTATGTACGCACGGCTACACATCAAGCTATACATAACCAGTATAAGCTGCCTTCTGATTGTACGAAAAACTTATACAATGCGAGGTCAGCTAAAACTGGAAATGCATAGCTTAATGTGTAGCCGTGTGTACGCGTGTATAACTAGCGCACTAATTGCGTACACACTATCCATCACAATCAGAATATTTTTTAAGGATATAGATAATTTTAAGGTCGTGACAGCCAAGGCCCTCGACCAACACCTGAGGAGGCTCTCCTTAGGCAGCTGAATCAAGGGCTTGATTCAGAAAGCGGTACTTCTGGACACGGCTCGCATTCTCAGGAAGTTCCTCTCCCTGGAACCCTGACCGCCGGTCGCTTGGACCCTGTTCCCGATACCGGTGGGCTGCTATTTTTTATATTTTTTAATGATTTTTTATCTTTTTGTTTATAAAAATATTTAAAAATATAATTTATAAGTATTTATGTTCTATATTGTTTTTATGTAATATTATGGATTTTTATTATCTGCAATAAAGAAATTGAATTGAATTGAATTTAAGTGAAATAAAGGAGATTAAGGATAATTAGGATTTTTTTAGGATAATTTTTGCATAAAGGGTAATCCATTGCTATATATATTCGAAACATTTGTCTGCTCAATAACTTAACTAAATGAAATAGTAGTAGTTGAACTGTCAAGATGTCATTGTTGTCAGTGTGTTACGCAATTACCCCGCAGATGTATGAACGTAAATGAAGCAAAAGGAGTATGTTAGGATCGTCTGTAGTGTCTTCGTACCCCCCCTGGGAAGAAAACGTGATGTTTTTGCAGTAATTATCATTTGATAGAACTCGACGAATCGACGCGTAAAAATAACGCCAACATAAAAGGACAGTATAAAAAAGATCATTAAGAGCCAACAAAAAAGATTAGATTAAGCGACCAGATGATTTAAAAATATATAGACCTTATCAGTAGCTACACTTTTCGTTAAATTACTGTAATTGTCATCATTTAGCGACACGTACTTACGCACACACAGTGCAACATAGCATATTCAGCGCATAATAGTGTTCCCACTGCTGGGACACAGGCCTCCTCTCTGTGAGAGGAAGTGTGCCGTAAAACACCACGCGGGTCCAGTGCGGGTTGGTAGATGTTACATGTCCTCACGACGTTTTTCTTCACCGTTTCGAGAGCAGTGGTGATGAAATAATAAAATTAAAGCTCCTATCTGGATTTGAACCTACGCCCTGCAACTCGTAAGTTGCGGCCGTTACCACTGGGAATATATAATAATAAATATTTTATTATTTTAAAAACCTGCAAATTTTCTCATGGTTAAAGCAACCTATTTCAAAAGCGCAGTTAAGATAAACGACTTAACTTACGACTTTTAAACTACCTCACTTTAACCGACTACCAGAGCATTAGTACCTATAACTCAAGCAGTAGCATTAAAATTCTACAAAGTATTTCCCGGGAGCCTGTAACGTGACCCATATATTGTCCATGGTAACTGGACTTGGCTGGAATCAGTGGTAATTTTTAACACACGAGTAATGTTTTCCACCACTCCACCGGGAAATGGAAAATATGGCGACCGCAGCGCATGCCTCGATTTCCACAACAAATAACTATATTGAATCGTGTTGCCCGCATTGGAAAATGATAAATTCACATGCGATTCTCAACCGTATGTCGGAGGAAAATGGTTGGAAATTGTTATTTCACGTACTGTCTGCATAACAAAATCTCTTGCCGCGCGTACAATTGGTCGCCTGTTGACGGAAATAAGGCATATGCACGTGGAATTCCAAATTAAAGTAGCTTATTTTGGAAAATGTGCAGGAAATTATTCATACAGGATATCGGTTATGCAGCTACATATTGATGAAGTGGCTTTAGGATATACGAGTACATAACTGTAGTAGGCTTCGTGAATATGGAACAAAATGTTTGAATCTGATGCCAATTTAGTTGAAGTTTAGTTTATGCATTTATAAACGCAAAAAAGTTAAACTTTTGGAGAATGTTCAATTGTACTTTGTTGGTACAATTCCTTGGACCCCATCCCCCCCGTCATGTATTGCAACTGACATTTAAATTCAATAAAACACAATTACAGTAGTTTAATCTCACGAAGCGACCCGCGCTTTACTTGAGTGTACGAACACTCTGAGAATGTGTGCGACTTCGCCCGTCTTTCGGACGGTACCGAGAGCTCTTACGCTTTCACACACATTCGCAGCGTGTTTATACACTTAGTAACCACAAGTACAGCGCTCGTCGCTTCGTGAGATAAAATTACAGTACCAAAGATGGGTGGTAGTATTAAAGTAGGCTTTCAACTTCCAGAAATTCCTTGTAAGAGTCTAATAAGGCGCCTAGGCAATTCATCTAAATCATATTGATCCTTTCGTTTGATTTTATTTTTAGTTCGCCCTGAATATCTGTCATAACCACTCCCAAACGGTTGTAGCTCCAGTGGCTTTTTTTTCGCAAAACTAGCGCGGTCTCGTCAACGAAAAATGTAGATACCATCGTATTGAAATATTTTCTATGTACCGTATATTTGATTGGCACTCGGGGTGCAATGTTAGGTACCCGGGGGACAAATGTACCCCCGGATATTTGCACCCCAATTTGTGTTAGCGTAAGGGGAGTTTTGGAATATGATGGCAAAATTGTTATTTCTGATTTTTGTACGACTTTTGGCTTGTTGCGCCGGGGGTTTTTATCGGTGATATTGAAAATTTATTCGGTTTTGCACTACGTCGGATCCGAATCCGAATTCAAGATCCAAGTTCAATGCCAATTGGGAATGTTCTATTTCGGACGGACTGAGTTCGGATGTAGTGCGCAACCCCTCATACAACGGCTACTTCGGACCATCATTTCTCGGATTCAGATGCAGTGCAAAAGCACTCTTAGTGTTGTTAAGATTTTATAAGTTACCAACCTAAATCATTCCAGGATTTAGTATTCCTAATCCTGCATTATTCATGAATCTTAAAAAAATCCGTCCAAAACCAACAAAAATTTCAAAACCAACTAAGTTCTTTCATTTTTGCTACAGACATCATTATTTACATCTCCATTATCTTCATTCACATTGAAACCTTCCCAGAAATCTTTAAATCCCAGATTATCTTGGTGGTGTAAAAACGTTTTCTTTTCTAAGAGGTTCTTTTCAGTTATAATAAGAAAGAAAAATGTGCCGAGAGTTACTCTTTCCCCGAAATAAGATCAATAAACGGTCCGGGAACAGGCGCGGTCGCAGCCCAAGACCTCGGGGGGGTCACCGAGTAGTAAGTTTGTAACTTAAGTTAGTAAGGCAAGTAAATCATGCAGACTCTCGACAGCTTGAATGATTTGGGGGGGGTCATGACCCCCACGACCCCCCCCCCCCTCCTCGGCCCACGCCTGCCGGGGAAGTATTAAAATATTATTCGTCTGTCTATAGGGGATGGTGAGAAATGGGCGTATTTGATGCATTATCGGTTTGGTCCCAAGTGCCTGTGGTTTATAGTTATGGCGTATGATGTACAGGGATATCTCTTATGATTTGCGTGATTTTTAGCTACATGAATATTCCCTGTGTGTATAGGCTAGGCATGTATACTTTGGTGTTTGACAGCACCTATGACCAATTTTATGAACTGTATAAGTACAGTTCATAATTATAAGTTATGATCATATGAATATGAGCTCATCTGAATCCTATATGATCAGGAAAGTATTCAGTAGGTACAGCCATTTTTTATTCTTGTTAGATTTCCAGAATACGATTTGATTAGAGTAGTAGTAAGTAGGGCAGGAAAAAGAAGCAGAAAGTTAAAAATATCAATCAAACAACTCAGCCTATCGCAGTCCACTGCTGGACATAGGCCTCTCCCATGCTACGCCACAACAACCTGTCCTCCGCCTTCCGCATCCATTCTATCTCAGCCACCTTCTTAAGGTCGTCCGTCCATCTAGCTGAGGGGGGCGTCCCACACTACGCTTGCCGATCCGCGGTCTCCAGTCCAGGGGGTCTACTACGAAGTGCAAAGTGCGAATGATCGGTTCGGACCGACAAATCGCCGAACCGAATATTATTGAAAAATGCGAAAAAAGTTCGCATCGGCTCAGTTGGGTCGGGACCATAGTCAATATTCGAAAGACTGTAGGAGTGTAGGATCGGGACCAACCGAACCAAATAGTAACTTCGTAGCAGAAAACGGCCGAACATTCGGCCGATACCACTTCAGAGTAGACCCCCAGAACTTGTCTGCTCCAACGCCCATCGATACTTTGACAAACATGATCAGCCCACCGCCTATGCCCAAATAATATGCCCCTAATATCCCCTTTATTTCAAGTATAATTATATTATTTATTTATTCATAACCCAACAATAAATATAAATTACCACACTATTGTTACTGTCCCCATAAGCAGACTAATAAATAAGGTCCATGCAGACGTAAGCAATATCTCGAAACCGTTTAATATGGCGACTTATCTCAAGTATAACCTTGCTATTCATAAAATCTGGTGGATCGATACCAGCTGCGTCTCATTCAAGCTTGGCTCCACACTCACTGCTATTAACGGAGATCTGAATATATTATGTAGATACTCGAGGGGTTTAATTTATCTTTTTAAGTGCTGTTCTGATTGTTAAACTTAAGCTTTATCAAACCGTTTCCCCTTGGGGTGTCCTTAAGGGAGGGGTGTCGAATTTTAAGAAGTTCGAGTATTGTGGCGATAAAATTTTGAATGTTTAATTTCTTGACTACATTTTATTTACGTTGGTTTACTTAATTGATCTATTTCAATATAAAAAAAAACTGGCAGGATACTCTTCCTCCTCCTACTTACTATCTACCACCAAAGGAGCATCTCCCTGCAGGGTGTATGTAACCTTCCGTGGTCCACTTGGAAGTCCCTGAACCATCTCCGGACACAAGTGGGAAGATTTACTCGTAAATCCAACCTGGTAAAGTGGGGCTACCTTGACGGAACGGCAGTAGGGTGTGATTGTGGAGCAGGTCTCTAACCATGCTCCACCTTTTATCTTGCCCTCTGTGTCCCAAAACATGCAGTCAGAGTGACCTCTGCGCTGCCACTGTCGACGCTGTGGAAGTGGCAAAGTTTTGGGCCAACAAGATATGAAATTCAGTCGTGCCAGCGACACGAAGAAGAAGAAGAATATAAAATGAATTGGTTCTCCACATTTTGAAGTTCTTTATCATATTTTTTCCATAAGTAATACATCAATCAGTCCCTTTCCTTGGGTTCTTAAGGCCTAGACAAGTGGCAACCGCTTCCAAAGCGTTTTCTACAACTACTTTCAACAGAATTGACATAAATAAGCGTTTCGAATGCTTATGTCAATCCAACGAGTCCGCGTATCACTGGTCAGTTTTCCTCAGTCGTCAATTTATTTAATTCGTCAGTTTCGTTGATTATTCAGTTTTACCGATTAGACAATTACGTTACAGTTTCTTGCCAGTTTTCGTCAATTCGTCAATTTTGTACACTCAAGGGAAACAGTTTTTACGTCTTGAAAAACACATATTGCGGATAATTTAAGCTGCTGTAAGGACACATTTTTGACTTTTCCATCATCGTTATCGCTGATAGAATGTCACTTTATCTAGGCCCACATATTATTTGGCAATGTAATAATTGACAATAGCGCATCGCGGCTACAAATAAGGTTCAAATTAGCGACGCGTTTGATGTTAGCTGTATCGAATTACCACCAAAATGAGAGTAATTTTGCAGTTTTAATTAAATTTAAAATAAATGCACGGCTCAGTGGAATAATTTTTAGGTATTTCTTTAGTTAATTTAATTTCCTTTATTATCATGATCATCACCTGCCTAGCCTTTTCCCAACCATATTGAGGTCGGCTTCCAGTCAAACCAGATGCAGCTGAATACCAGTATTTTACATGGAACGATTGCCTATCTGACCTCCACAACCCTGTTATTGGGTAATACGATACCCCTTGGTAAGACTGGTTGTCAGACTTTCGGACGTCTGACGACTCGTAACGACTCTCAAAGATTCACAAATGACAGCCGGGACCAACGGATGAACGTGCTTTCCGAGGCACGGAGGGGTCTTGGTAAGCAAAGATGGTCACCCATCCACGGACCAACCGCGGCAAGCGTAGCTTAACCTGATCGATTGATCCGTGCGGCTGTTATTACGTGGCCACAAGCCCCTCCCTTCCCTTTATTATCATCGTTAGATAAAATAATATGATAGTCTAATTTACTGGTTAGATAATAATAATCTAAAAATGAATTTAAACAAAACACAAATATTGCATTTTAGTCAAAAAATACCAGTAAGAAATGGCATTAACTTAAGCTATAAAAATCACACCATATGCAGAGTTGGTAATGCCAAATTCCTAGGACTAACCATTGACAAAAAACTTGACTGGAAAGATCACATTGAAGAAATTAGTAAGAAAACTAGTAGTTCTTTCTACGCATTGTATAAACTCGCCCCAATTCTAAATACGGATACATTGCTTACTGCCTATCACGGACTTGTTGCATCGATCCTTAGATATGGCATTATTGTCTGGGGAAACTCTACGCATAAAGATGCTATATTTAGAATGCAAAAACGATGCATAAGGGCTATGTCCGCGGGATTGTCCGAAATCAGCGGGATTGTCCAAAAGGGTTATCGCTACCCCGGAACATAAAGGGCAAAGGAAGGAACATGGGGGGGTTTTAGTCAGTAAGAGTCTGACACTCCCTTCCGCTCCACCCAGAGCGGGAGGGGTCATTTGATGATTTCCCATCCGGAAAAAAAAAGGGCTATGTTCGGTCTTAAAATTACAGACAGTTGCAAACGATATTTTATTGAATATCTAATTTTCTCACTTCCGCATTGTACATATTAGAAACGGTATTATTTGTTAAAAAGAATCCCGAACTGTTTCCGTAGTCTTCAGATGGTTCCGAACGAAGTCAACGTGATAGCCGGAGACTTCGTGTACCTAGTGCTAAAACAGCTCTCATGCGTAAGAGTGTATTCTGCATGGCCCCAAAATTATACAACAGGGTACCAAAGCCATACAAGGATTTGAATATTATTAGTTTTAATAAAAGCATGAAGAGACTTTTAATAAATAAATGCTATTATAATGTAGCCGACTATTTAAATGATGTACTTTAGTCATTTTGAACATGACATTTTTATTATTATTTTTATTAATTTAACGTAACTTTGTGATTTTTGTACTTTAAATTATATCATTTTTATATTTGTACGCGTTTCTAGGCAAAACATGCTGAAACTTGTTTTTTTGTAATCGTTCCAACTGATTACACATGTTTTTTGACAAATAAATATATCTTATCTTATCTTACCAGCGCACAGAAATTTTGAGATATACGCGACAAAAACGCGTTTCACGATGTCTACTTTTGGAGAAGCTAATTGATTGAATTATTGTATCCCACCTGGTAAATGTTAAACGGTAACATCTGCCTGCACAACTGTAAAACCTTACCGTATCTAAGTCACGTCCGCCTAGCACATGTCTTACGTGCCATTGGCCTGCTTACGTCACTCAGAAACAAAGTTAAAAAGTCTTATTCAATCACAGCTGAGATAAACTCTTCAACAACACGACAAATTGAGGAAAATGTCGTGAGAAAAGTTTTAATTATAAATGTAGTATATGTGCAACCCGCACTGGGCCCGCGTGGTTGATTATGAGCACCGTCAGGACAGTCACTGAGAGGAGGCCTGTGTCCCAGCAGTGGGAACATTATAGGCGATTATTATATAATAAGAGAATGTATACATAGCATAAGAGGATGAATACCAAAGAAAGAAGGGATGGACAGTGTTAAAGAAGACATGGCAAAAAAAGGGAATGACTACAGAGTCATCTCGTTAGATGATGACATAGGGTACGGTTTTATAGAAGAGCTGTGCCAGATTACGGCCGCAGAGGCAGCTGACATGAAAATCATGAGGGTTTGACTTTATGATGTCAAAAAGCAATCTGTAGAAAAATACACCAGCTTACTTTTATAAATAACGTTGCAGTGACGTCATTCGCACGTGAATTGCAGACGCTATTTGATGAAGAAGACATGTTGCGCCGATTTCAAATAAATTGGAATAAAGGCAGGAGAATCATGACATCACTATAAATTGCTCCATTCATTATTTAATATAAAATTAATGCTAGCAGTGTTTTTAAGCACAATGACGGGCTTATTTGCGGTTTTTATATGACTGCATTTCCATTAAATTCTCTCGCTTTAGCAGTTCAGCAGACACGTATGTTCGTATTGTGGGTTCGTTTAATTATTTCATTACGAGTATCTATAATGCGACGATTGTTTTTAACTGTTGTCCTATTGATGTTGTTTTCTATACTTTAATACGTTTTGTATATACCTTGTATCTTTGCATAATGTATAATCAGCCTTTAATATTCCCACTGCTGGGACACAGGCTTCCTCACATACAGGTCACATTTGTGTTCGAATTTTTGGTTCTAAGACATGCCTGCCGGTTTCCTCACCATGTTTTCCTTCACCGTTTTGAGAGCAGTGGTGATGAAATAATTTACACAAAGTAAAGCGCCTGTCAGGGTTCGAACATACGACCTATAACTCGTAAGTAGCGGCCGTTACGACTGGGCCACCTCTGCTATATCTTTGTATCTTCAACATTATATTATCAACCCTTTGAATCTGAAATATCTTTCTTTATTTGGAGTTCCGATGTGACAGAAACAATCGTCATTGGAAAAACCTTTCAAGTATATGAATTGAAACTCACTTGTCATGTTCTGTTTTAAGTTATAACATTTTACTATAATATAACATTCTCACACTTAAGTATACTGTGTATAGTTAATGTAAACTGGAGGAGCAGATCCACCTAATTCAAGAAAGTTTTTGCTTGATGAAAGGTGACTCCAAACTTGAAAATGTTCTGTAGGTACTATCACGGACTTTTCCGCCTGCTCACTTAAAATTTTTTTCGCTTAAATCCTGCGGCGGCGCCAAGCCACGCCCCCTTTAAGTTTTAGCCTATTAGGAAAGCGATAATGCAATAATTTTGCATGGACAAGGATTTAATATTAGTCAAATTGCTGAGCAGCTGCATATGAGCGTAAGTAGTAAATCATTTTATTATTGTCATGGTAAATTTTGTTGCTTTAAAATACCTTAATTTATAAATAAAACTTTATTAACGATGCAAACTTTATCATGCAAATGTTAACTTGTGTAAGTAATTGAATACTTTCTAGTTTGTTTTACAACAATAAAAGTATTTGATAAATATTATTAAACGAGAAACAAACAAAAAAAATATTCAGAGTTAAACTTGGTAAAGCAGTTACTTATACCTTTTATGAGAGTGATATGCTTTGTTGTGACGAACTCGCAAACACGAAATAACATTTATTTTAAGTAATGTTTGTTTTCGTCTAGTTAGCTCGGAGATTTAGACGAAAACAAACATTACTAAAAAAAATGTTCTTTTATATCGATTTTATGCAATTTCGAGCGGCCATTGTTGTTTACATCTTTGGCAAATTTAGCGCGGCCGGACCTTTACCTAGATTCCGAGCAAATAAGTAGTTAATTACTCATTATTAAATAATACATTTCTAGAAATTTTACAATAAGCCTAAGCCTGCACGTGTCCGAACAAAAGAAAGAGTCATAAAAGTCAATAACCGCAGTGGGCAAAAATCGGTGGCATCCTTTGATGCTTTTGTTATAGCAGGTTTTGGTAATTACATAGAGGTCTCTCTTTCTCTATCTCTCATTCATTTATTATGAAGAAAAATTGATTTTAAGATCTCTAAGATATGAAACATCTTTCTTTCTTTTTTTTATGATAAAAACGTTGCCCCAGGATACTAGGAATTTCTCCTGTATTGTGGGTGCGTTTACAAATTATAATAAAACCTTGTATTAAATATTTAAAAAGCAATGTTTACCTACGGTTTACTTAATTCTAGAATAGTTTTTGTTTGTTACTGTTTTATTATTTAAGTATTTTACTACAGATAATTTAGATTATTTCACATATTTGTCCTTTTGTCTATTACTAATGAGACACAATTACTTTTCTATTGTTTCCGGCCATAATGGGTCTGTCTAACAGACGAAGGTATTATAAGAGTTTTTATTTAATATGCCATTCTAAAAGTTTTGTATTTAAATCTACCACCAACAGTAGATCGTAATTTTGTAAAGAAAAGTGTTGCTTGTAATAAGAGATCATAAGAAAGAAAGGGTTTTATTTGTTTAAACGGGTGAACTATTTTTGAATTTCGCGGGCTACCCTGGCGCATCCCCTTTAGTTGATTTTATTACTTGTTCTTTTATTGTTTGTTTTACCTATTTACTATATTCAATTCCTATATCCAATATTTTATGAATATCTTTGTTTAGTTTATTAAGTTAATAAATAAAACTGATAAACCTTCAAAACATAATAATAAACGTATTTTACTTTTTAATTAAGTAATGCCTAACCGACAATAGGATTTATCAAATCAAATTTCTAGTTAGAAATAATAAAGAAAAAATGTATTATTAACTGACAACGAATTTTCCTCATAATATGTAAGAGATAATAGCAGTAGTTTGAAAATAACAATAAATCTCGAACGGCGCGTGCGTCAGTCACCGCGTTATCAGTGCGCTCGGCGCCGCCGGCCGGTCTTGTCTTTCATTCGTCTATTCAAGGTCAACGGGGCGGGGCTAGAGAGCGCTTCTATTTTTTGAGTGCAAGCCAAAGTGAACTTAGTGGTGGTCAGGCGGAAGTGTCCATGATAGTACATGAGTTGATCAAATAATTTTTTTTTTTTTTTTATTACTATTACATATATTACGCCTCCCGGGAATTACCCACGTCAATTCTGAGAGAATTTTGACTAAGTAAGTAAGCACCATGTGTAGTCTGCTACGGGTTTCAGTACACATGTGTATTCTGAAGACGTGACTGTAATGAAAATGTTAATTTTGTAAGATTTGCTATATAAAGATGAACGCGACTTGATGCTGAACGAATTAAAGTTAAATAGGCTGGATGTAGGTCTGATTCAAAGCATTTTGGCAAACCCTAAATCGGAAGCAACCAAAAAATTTTGTAATTTAGTATTAGTTGTTCAGAAGTGAGCAGCAGCCTTTTAGTATTATTATAATGTAATTTAGATTTGTTTCTCCTGGTGGATTTGGTTCTAAATGTATTTACATTGTAATAAGATATGATGGGGTTGACATATCCTTATTGGACAAAAACCCCTCTTAAATGAAAAAAAATAAAGATATAAAAGAACAAAAAATTTGCTATAAGTAAATTTTTAATGGGATATATTTTATTGAGATATATATTTATTTATTTATTTATTTCAGGCGACGAAGGCCCATAGATAAATACCTTAACCTAAACATATATAATCTTATTTAAAATATATATATATATATATATATATATATATACATATATAGTTTTATTGTAGCTTCCTACACTAGCTTGTTCTTGCGCTGGTCTATATAGGTTGGCAGAACATCTATGCTCAACCTTCCATGGATTCAGTAGATGATTCTGAACCCACTGCGTATAAACATAACGTCGGTTATTAAAAAAAAAAATTGCTGTTAAATTTTGACCGCGTGGGTAGTGGGTATATTGCACTTTTCTATGAAACAGCTAAACGAAAAATTTCTACGCTACTCTACAATCATGTGCTGAATTTATGGTTACAGTTTGTGCGTCAATCTCCCTGCCACCCTGTATTTATTTCTAACAACGATGTTACCTACATTTCAATTGATCTGTTCCAATACTAGTAGGTATTGTATTGGTACTGTTTGCTTACCGACCTTAAGCTCTAATTACCTGTTTATTAAGTTCAATGTATGTATCATTATTTGGTAGGCTACGCTAAATAAGTGTTTACGTAACGACCTCATTATACGCTAGTTATTCTCAAACGTATACATACAAATGATAATAGCTTTTCATCTTCTTAAAAAACATTATGGTAGTAATTAGGTCGTACTCTAGAGTTCGTATTTCATTTGTTTTTAAATCTTCAAGTAATTCGTTCATCATACCAATGATTACGAAAATCAAGATGTTATTCTATATATGTTTTAACTACCAAGCAATTATTATGTTATCATTCTAACAATGTTTCCTATTGTTTCAGAATTTAATGGCGTTCATTAAGTTCGGGTACGCGCTTGTGGTGGTGACGCTGCTGCTCATGATATGGGCATCACTGGCGAGAGCGTTAGAAGTAAGTAACCAATCTATCTTGATACCTCTTATCATATTATCAAACATGGTCCCCCGAATAGAGAGATTGCAAAGCATGTGATTATTACAGCAAACGAAGAAGTGACTGCCGTATGATTTCAAAGACATGGTCCTGCATAGCAATTCACAACATATCCGACATGTTATCGTATCGAAAATTACACATTTCGATAACCTGATTTGCCTTGCCCCAGACAGCAAACAGCTATCGGAAGGATAACAGTCGTCTATTTGACCTAAACTGACAACATTTTTGGGGTGTGGACTTGTGAACAGCGTCTAGAGGACTCCTACGATAACATTGATTGATGTTCGATACTGTACGGAAGCGTATCGAGTGGTTGTAAATAGCAATACAGATAGACAAACGACTTGTTAAACACGCACCCAAAAACAAGATGAGATTAGCACAAAGCAGCTTAGGGAGACAAGACATAAAAGGGAGCAGGCCTATATCCAGCACTGAGTGAAACAAAACTGTCAAAGATAAAGATTTTACGATACCCAAAGGTAGAAAGAAAGAAGTGATAAATTCTATACATACATCCGCTTCTTAAAACATTAATATCACACTTTGACCTCTTTCTAAATTCAACATTCTTAAGTGGGTAATGTCAAGGTTCCTCGCACAAAGATCCACTTTGCCTTTCAATAATGAAGTACTAACGACTTTGATAGACCCTTTGTATAAAGGAATAGGCCTTTAGAATACTTAACAGACGTTTTATGTAGTCTGAGCCAGCTAAATTACCTCGTACGGGAAATGGATAAATGATCGTATCTATACTACTGAAGAGTTTGTTTGAACGCGCTAATCTCTGAAACTACCAGACGGATTTGAAAAAATATTTTTGTATTTGATAGCCTAATTAATTCTTGAGGAAGGCTATAAGCTATTTAACGTCACGCTAGGAGCCGAGCAAGAAGAAATAAAGTCAGAAAGGACGCTAAGCGAAAACGAAGTAATAGCGCGGGCAGGCAATGCGATGCGACGGGGTGGTCAGGGGAGCTCACAGATTTATAAACTAAAGGGAGATATGGTGTCACTGCCCAATTGTTCGAGTCCGGCTGTCGCCTTCAACTACACATGCACTACAATACGAACACGCGCTCACTCACACTATAACAGTCACCACACACAACGCGAGCCAATCGCGTAACGCAGATCGCAACGTTGAGACACACAACTACATTGACAATTCTTATTGACAAATCAACGGCGCCCGCGTTGGTTTCTGTTTTGTGCATACATTGTTCGCACGCGCCACGCCCCCTTGGCATATCTCCCTTTAGTTTATAAATCTGTGGGGGAGCTAGAAATTTCACGCAGACGAAGTAACGGGCAGAAGCAAGTTATGAATAATGCTAACCATGCAAACTACAATGACGATGTAGGCGGTCATAATAAATTTAATTTTAATTAGTGGGTTGGCATCTGACCACTAATGAAATTTTAAGCCCTGATAACAAAACCACAGCATAAATGCAAATCCATTCGATGAACAGTAGAACAACAACACGGAAACATTCACATCGAGCGGCACTCGAGGGACCGCACTCAATTCGAAAGCGATCTCACTTCGGATTCACACCTCTATTACTTTCGAGTTTTGAAGTGATGTTTAGAGATTAACATAATCAGCCTATAATGTTCCCACTGCTGGGACACAGGCCTGGTCTCTTCGAGTGGGTGTGAGCAGTAATCTACCACGCGTGCCCAGTGCGGGTTGGTAGATGTCACATGTCTTCGAATGATTGATTCTAGGACATGCCGGTTTCCTCACGATGTTTTCCTTCACCGTTTTTGAGAGCAGTGGTGATGAAATGATTTACATAATGTAAAGCGCTTGCCTAGCTGGGTTCGAACCCACGACCTAGTAACTCGTAAGTCGGGGCAGTTATCACTGAGCCACCACTGTTCTCTCGTTTAGAGAATAACACTACTTAATATTCTTGCTAATCAAATCATGAACTTTTTCTCTTCCAAAATCAGCATTGTTGGTAGAATATTTTATATAGTTTATTTTCGTAAACTCCGACGAAGAAACCCAGTTGTTTGTAGATGAGTTAGCAAATACTTGAAGACGCTGATGCTTGCCTCTTGTGGTTTCCAGCTAGGATTGGCACTGTTTTGCATAATTACATTCAAGCTGCAGGCAGAGCTAGGTGTTTACTTGGCGACAAATGTTGGTAGAGCGTTTGAGAAGACAGAATCCTTTTGTACTTTATGCTCGAAACCATCAAAATCAGAACACTTGCATTTAAAGTATTTAGGTATATGCTATAACTTGTATAGCCACGAGCACTAATATACATATATACAAGGTGTCGTTTTGCATCCTCGTCAAATTCAAGGAGGTAACTATGCTACTGATTCTCGACACGAATCAATAATAAAATAAGTGGGTATTATTTTTTTTTTTCGGAAATCGACGTGTGTGGAACACGCATTTTAAAACGCGGGCTGTGTGAGACCGCACTGTAACTGCTCTTTTACACAAATAAAAACGCGGCCGCTCATACGATACCATAACGCGATTCTGTTCTTTGAAAATGGTGTATGCTGAAATACTGTCAAACTTAAATAACTAAAAAAACAAGTATGTGTTCATTATGAGGATGCAAAACAACAGCTTGTATATATGTATATGTATGTACAATTAGAAAGTTTTAAAAGTGATTTTCTTCTACTGTAGTGATTGTAATTTTATGTTGTTACGAACATACTAGTGTTTTGAAGTTCATACTACTACTGGGACACAGGTTTTCTCGCTTCGAGAGAGAGTGGGCTATAATCTACTACGTGGGCCCAGTGCGTTTTGGTACATGTCAAATTGTCTTGAATTTTTGGTACAAGGACATGCCGGTTTCCTTACGATGTCTTCCTTCACCGTTTTGAGAGCAGATCTCAAAACCATCGTTATTTTTGCATTTAGTTATGTGTATAAATATAACGGCGCAGGATAGCGTCTACCAGAAATCGTCATCGTATTACCATCGTGAAAGCTTCAATATCATCGTCGAGTTTTCGACTGACTACTTTTACAACTACATAGCAGCAAATTCAATAGTCAGATAACTTTTATCTAAGGAATAAATATTGCGGTGACAGTTTTTGTGTAGAAAATATGTCAAACTGACATAATTATTATCCAGATAGATTTTATCTGACAATTTAAAAATCAGCCTTAAATCAAATGACAAGTTTAATTCCACACTGCAAATATTGCGCGATATAGGCCAATGCTCTTTCAATGTTCAGGAAATATTGGGTCAAACATTTGTCACCAACTGAACACGCTAAAGTTAGTTAGTTTGGAAGCTGTGATGAAGTTGTTACCGAAATGCGTTCTGAAGCCGTAGAAGATATTAGTAAAGTGGTTTATTACACGTATGAGTTAGAATTATACCGCAGGCTTTTGAAGTTTATTAGGAAGGGATATAAACCATCTTTAATGGAACTTTAGGATTTTACTATCGGATCCTACTAATATTATAAACGCGAAAGTTTGTAAGGATGGATGGATGGGTGTTTGTTACTCTTTCACGCAAAAACTACTGAACGGATTTAGATGAAATTTGGCACACAAATGGTTAATAACCAGGATTAACATATAAGATACTTTTTATCCCAATATTCTCACCGGACCGAAACGTATGCGGGTGAAACAGCGCGGCGCTGCTAGTAACAATATAAATGTTAAAGTATGTAAGTTTGAATGTTTGTTACTCCATCACTGCTGAACGGATTTGGATATTTGGCACACAGATATTTTATAACTTGGATTGACACTTTGGATACTTTTCCGGTAGTACATTCCCGACCTCAACGCGGGCGAAGCCGCGGGCAAAAGCTAGTCTGTTATATTTAATTAACCTGTAGTACATTTTGTACTAAATTTTTACCCATTTGGTTTTTTCTCATCCATGATAATTTCCACTGCATTCATCATCATCACCATTGGTGACTGTGCTTCCCTGGTCTGTCCGGTCTTCCACTACCATTATCTGTGATTTGTATCAACCTTTAAGTGAAACATAGACATAGAATGCGGTGTTGTAAGTTTATCACCTCATCATAATCTGCCTAGCCTTTCCCAACTATGTTGGGGTCGGCTTCCAGTCTAACCAGATGCAGCTGAATACCAGTATTTTACATGGAGTGACTGCCTATCTGACCTCCACAACCCAATTACTACGATATAACGATAATAATACGATAATAAATAATACGATAGCTTTTTTTTTTTTTGGATGGGAAATCGTCTAATGACCCCTCCCGCTCTAGGTGGAGCGGAAGGGAGACTCTTACTGACTAAAACCCACCCATGTTCCTTCCTTTGCCCTTTATGTTCGGGGGTAGCGGTAACCCTTTCGGACAATCCCGCTGACCCGGCAGGCTTCGGCCCTAAGGGGCCCCTCAAATTATGCTGACAACTCGTTGAGGCGCGCGTAGAACACTTACGCGCCGTCCGGCATCAGGCCCATGCCGGACGGACGGTCCTGATCGGACGGTGAGCTACCCATTGCTCTCCGCCCGCAGGCCCGCGCATACGATAGCTCTTGTTAAGATTGGTTGTCACACTTTCGGGCTTCTGACGATGCGTAACGACTGCCAAGGATCTACGAATGACAGCCGGGATTAACGGCTTAACGTGCTTTGCGAGGCACGGAGTGGTCTCGATGTGTAAAGATGGTCACCCATCCACGTACTAACCGCGGCAAGCGTAGCTTAACTTGATCGATCGATCCGTGCAGCTTTTATTACTTAGTCACAAGCACCTCACATGCTGTACACATATATCGTAGTAGTAAATCGCAGTACCGATAATGAAAGGCTGTATAGCGTCGTATATCGCTATACGAGTACACCCTTTTAAACGGAAAGGCGAAGGATACTATCGTATATCGTTTGCCAATGTCGGTATGAGGACCCGATGTGATCGGGCCCGGGCTATCGGTATTTATCCGGAGCAATTTCAATCCCGGTCTAAAAATTTCATAAAAGAATATCTGCTTTATCCGTCTGAAAAAGTCTGAGAGTGCTGCTTTATGAATATTATATTATTATTATATTATATTTTTTTATATTGGATGGATGGATGTTTGTTACTCTTTTACGCAAAAACTACTGAACGGATTTGGATGAAATTTGGCACACAGATGTTTTATAACTAGGATTAATATATATAGGATATTTTTTATCCCGATATTCCCACAGGATCGAAACTTATGCGGGTAACCCGCGGGTCGCAACTAGTTATGTATATGGATGATGTTAGAGATGAACTGAATCGAACTTGAGCTTTTTAAGGCCAAAGCGTCAGGGTAGCCAGCGAAATTATATTTGTCTTACGTCGTTTGCAATTTCCAGGTCATTATCGATTAGTGTTTTGGTCTAAATGGAATTTGCGGCAATTTCGCGGCCATAACATACATTTATTTATAGAATTACTAGTGAACCCGAAAGACGTCGTCCTGCCCGGAAAAGCAGCGCCACCTACCGGGTCCAATTGTGTTTTCAAACCATCCAGGAACCCATTGAAATATTCACACAACATTTCACCCAAATCGATTTAGGAGGAGCCAGATGACAAACACACGTACAGAAGAATTATATATAATTTTATTATATTACAGATAATCATAAAAATCATCAATATAACTCTAATTAATTTGAAGCCAATTCTAAATCAAGGAGTTGTGTTGCTGTTTCTTATGATTATAATCTGTTATATTTGTTACGGTCGCGAAACATATTTTAATCAATATACAAGTATAGTAATATACATATATATAATTATATATATATAGTCTTACCAAGGGGTATCGTATTACAGATAGGCATTCGCTCCATGTAAAATACTGGTATTCAGCTGCATCCGGTTAGACTGGAAGCCGACCCCAACATAGTTGGGAAAAGGCTAGGCAGATGATGATGATGATGATGATGATGATGATGATGATGATGATACAACCTCACACTGACCTGCAAAATTGCAAAGTCTTAAGTAAATTTTAAATTTCGCGGGCTACTTTAGCGCATCCCCCTTAACGGCCATATTTTCTTTAATAAAAAATAAAAAAGAAAGAAAATACATTTATTTAGCACAGACTAAAACTCTCACCATACACCTGAGGGGCAATTCTCGTAATTTTAAGAACGTTCACAGTCTGATCTCAGTCTCAATCTGTCAAAAATACCTCTAATTTCCCTACATTTTGACAGGAGTTTGACATTTGTTTGTCGCTGAGATGAGACTGCGACTACATTTTGAACATTTTAAATTACGAGAATTGGCCTTCAGATACATACATCAGATAGCAAAATATAAAAATCAAATAGAAAGTATAAAGTCTCATGTCAGAGAATGGCAGGAAAGTGTGCCTCACGGCTGCACCAAAAAGGCCCAGTTCAGCAAAAATGCCAGACAACTAGTGCTTGAAGCTAGTTTTTAACTGAACCTGAACCATTTTAATATCGAAGAACAATTTTGATTGTTGATAACATTCAAAATGTTTCTTGAAAAATACCATCGGCATACTGAGTTAATTTCGTGCTATCAATCAAGGCAAACCAAAAAATATAATCCCATAATCCATGTTGACCTTTTATTTTACCCACATAAAGTTTTTGGGATGGCGTGTCGGTTACCACAGGACGAGAAACATGCACACAGAAATAAATAAATAGAAGTTGGATACACGTGTCAAAAAGTTAGTCCCCCACAATGTGTGCCCCAGTGGACACAGGGGCTCGTTCCATCGTAATCCAATATAGACCGTTGGTTTCAGTGTTTTACGGGAGTTTTAATTGCAAATACCTGAAACAGTTGTATTTTGGAATTACTAGCATGATCGAGAACCAAATACATTCCTCAAATTCTTATTTTTATTAGGTCCCTGGGACATCTTTCGTCAGAACACTTTATACGGCATCCAATAGGTTCCTTACATGGGTTTGTTCTACTAACCCCAGTCATTTCCTCCGAACCTAACCATACAAATAAACAAAAATAAAATTCATTTCTTCAAATCGGGTTGAGAATCCTGTAAAAATCTCACCATGAAAACTTATGTGAAGTGAGCTGTCAATAGTGTCAATCCCTATTATCTGGTGGAATGTCAGCTCACTTTAAGCTCACTTCACGTAAGTTGTCACAGTGATCTTTTTATAGAATAGCACCGCAGCCCTTTCTCCGAAAACGCCCGTCCTTCACCACATCCTAGTGCTTCAGCAGAGAAGAAAAAGTGGCGCAGCAAACAACCCAGCAGCACAGCTGTCTGTAAAGTTAGAAGAACATGATTCTATACAACAGTAAATACACATAGGGCACCCTTGTTCCCAAGCTCGCTTAATAATAATACCTAGTGAACCTATTCATAAACTCAGGTTACACAACGACACAAATTGAAACAGAAACCCGACACTACATTTAGTTTACACAAGCTGCTATGAAATCTAGAGAGATGTTCGCTATAACGGACACTAGAGTACCCACACAAACACTTGATGTGAACAACAGTACACACACTGCGGTGCTATAAGTAGCTTGGGAAGCCCGGCTTTCAAGCTTTTGATTTCCCCCCCCCTTTTCCTATTATAGACTGGATTGAAGAGCAGGAAATTAGATACTCATTTCCTTCAAGGGTGTGTGGGTTGAAGGATGGGAAGATGGTTCTATTAATTAGGTATTTTGTGATATACCTATGCGAAGATTTTCTTTAGTAAAGAAAATTAATTATTATTTAAACGCCACTTTCTGGGTCTTAGAGATTAAGAAATTACTATAGCACTGTGTGACCTAAACCTGTGACTTAAGTAGTCCATTTTTACACAGAAAAGGGTAACTTAAGTGTGGGTTTAAGTCACACGAGCTATAAAATAGTATACGATACGTGTGACTTAAGTAGTCTATTGTTGCACAGCGTGATTAACATAGCTCTTGTCAGCAGTAAAATGTACAAAATTTTGCTCATTTTCAAAATTCCCAAATTCGACAGGCCAACACTTTCTCTTTAGAAATTGAAAAAATGGAAGAAGAAGGCTTTGGTTTGGCGTCCTCTTTCGTTTTAACCACTCGGGGAATGCGCTGTATGCAGAATACTTCAGTTCGACTGAGAGTAAAACCATTTATGGTTAACCGCAGAATCTGTTAAAAGCTAGACGTTTTAAACACTCATATGTAAATTATCCTGGGAATTGAAACAAAAACTCTAAGCTCGGAAGGCTCCAAATTAATGAGGAAGTGAGTTAATTTGTTATGCACTATCACATTTCAAATTAAGTACCAACTCTTCTTGGACTGGACTTTAGTCTTTTTCATGGACTGAATATACTAATGGCTGCCCTGCCCAAAAAAAATAATCTCGGCTTTTATTTTACATAGTAACTCAAGATTATAAAAAAGAAAAAAATGTGAGTCTTCGGAACTACTGGTTTGATTCCGAAAATTCTTTCACCAATGGAAAGCTACAGTATTGCCAAATGAGTCATATTTTATGCCAAAACAAGAAATTTCACGTTGACGAATTCGCGGGCGGAAGCTAGCGTAATATAAAGGCCTCATTATTTTGCGGAAAATCTTTATCGAAGACCTAGATAGTGCTTAAAAATAGACCATAAATCAAACTAATTCCGAAGACGTACAGAAACATGTTTCCATACAAGAAAATCAGTTAGCTAAATCTAGCACAAAGTTACACAAATCTCCTGTCATACCTCCAGACAAGTCTTCTAAAATTTGCGCTCCAGCTTCATATACACAGGCTGTTACGATTCGGCCTCCGAACTCCGGCGTGAAAATAAGTGGCCTATTATTTAGTTATTTAGCATAACGTATAATATTCAAGGTACATTCTGGCCTTTCAAAGGGAATGTTTGCCTAGGGTATAATTCGTGAGAATAACACGGTTATATGTAGTCTTATTGTGGGACTATTGTGCTTATTGCTACTATTTGGGAAGAGTTGTGGATATATTTTTGGAGATAGTTTTGGCAATCAATCATCCCATGACACATTTTGCTGTTTTGTAGTCTTCACTTAAAGACTTGTCTACCATACCAGTACTAACTCTGCAAGCTATTTCGGTTACTCCGGTTCTTTTCCAGATATCTATTTTTTATGGGATGCGCCTGCACTTGACCTGTAATCGATGGATGAGATCTACTATAGAATGAGCGTGCCCAGAATATGTCTATTCATTGTTCATTCTTGTTTTGATCCCTGTTGTATTGTTTTTCCTGGCCGTTTTGAGAGCAGTGGCGATGAAATAATTTACACAAAGTGAAGCGCCTATCAGTGTTCGAACCAGAGCTCGTAAGTCACGGCCATTACCACTGGGCCACCACTGCTCTTCAGCAGGACTGACGCTCTAATATATGCTGGTTAACCTATAATTGGTCTTAGTCCAAGGCTAATCGTGACCTATACTTCTAATACATCGTATACAGAAGCTGTTAGTAAACATTAATATAGCTCGTATAGGTACGATAAAGAGAGACAGACATGGTTATGACCTCGATTTCTGTTAGAGAACATTAAATATCACTTAATTTTATGTCGTGAGAGTCATAAGAACTTGCCATCAATTTATGCCATTACTTCGAGTTTACGACCAGAAATGAAGACGTTTCGGTCTTTCAGTCCAATTGTAAACTTGAGAAATCTATTTGGTCATCAAGATTTTTGTCAGAATGTTTTCTGCGAAAAATGTTTGTAGGTACAGTACGCTATATGTCCAGGTTGGTAGCAGGTTAACCTTGAGCTGATAGGTTAACTCAAGGTCAATAAAGCAATTTGTCTTTCTTCTTCTAGGGGAAGAGAGAAAAAATGGTTTATTGCCACACAAACACGTGCATATAAAAAAAAGAATAACTTAGCTCGAGTAATCTAGAGTAAATTACAGGCTGATTATGCACTGGGCCCGCGTGGTTGATTACGGCCCATTCCCTCTCACCGAGAGGAGGCCTGTGTCCCAGCAGTGGAAACATTATAGGCTGATTATGCTAAATAGCTAGAGTAGTACGGAGTTTTAATGGAATACGAGGCCAGTTTATACTGGTTTTGTTACAAATGACGTCCAGTCTACTATACTCAACTTTTAACTGAATAACATATAAATAAGTCCCTCCCTTTTTTCATTTTGGTGTGTTTTCACGACATACTATAAATCCGATGTCGATGAAATTCAGCTGTAATTTTCAGAAAGTTTATTTGTAAATGACATTAATCATGGTCTGGCAGTTTGAGTAGTTTATGCGGCCTACACAAATGTCCTGTCTTTGGTATTGTTCGTCGAATTGTTGAGCTCCTCAAGTTCTGAGTTGAGCTGCACGGTTACTGACAAACTGACTGGACAGGTCCACGCAATATGTGTGGTTCTTTCCTCAAAAGACCATTTCAGACACCAATCTACATGGTCTTCGCATGATCTGACCGAGATTATGTCTGGACTTTAAAAGAGACTGTGACCTCTGAGTTTGTTTCGGCCCTTCTTTTCAGAGTATTCAGATAGAAAAAGCCGAAGTAATAAAAAAGTAAACAAAAAATATATGATTGACGCGTAAAAGTCTTTGTACAGACGCCAGCACATCAAGCTACTACAATCTGTCAAATTTCTTTAATAGATTTTCAACTTTATCGCTAAAGCATTAAGGTTCAAGATTGATTGGGAAAATTTGACAGTTTCGGGTAGCTTGACCTGCTGGCGTCTGTACAAATATATTTACAGAAAAAAAAAAAAAAAAAAAAAAAAAAAAAAAAAAAAAAAAAAAAAAAAAAAACATTTGTCATTTATCCCCACTGAGGTTACGCTAGTAGTATAGTTCCAGGAAAATATTATTCGCGGACAAAGACCGGGGTCTGATTTAATTATCTAGTTAGTACACATCATTCAATCCATGACCAGACTACATGTCATAAGGTCAATGAAGTTAATAAATCTACATATTCTCTTATCCGGTTGAGTCAAAGATGAAATATATCTTTGTGTTAGATAGGTACCTACTTACGAGGTTCTATTTTGATGTACGAAGTTGGATTACAAAAGAATAATTAAGTCATATGTATTGTTCAAAAGTCTACTAACAATGGGTGCCTGAAGATGGACGGCGCCGCCGAGGTCGGCCCAGAAAGAGACGGCGAGATGACCAGCCGATCGGTTCTGTAAAAATTTCACCGTTTCACTTAAAACAGCAATGTAAATAAAACTCGAAAGGACAGCGCGCGGTATCGCGGTAGGTAGCGCGCGCTCGCGCGCCATCCGCGGAGCGTTTTGATCGCGTCGTTTGCAAATATATACATTGTGCACTCAAAACTGTCAATTTTTTCAACCGGTCATTTCCGAGATGAATGACTTTCGTAATTATATTTATGGCATCAGGTGTAACCTTTTCACGACGTTTGCGCGTCGATGTCCCTGCCACCCTGTATAATGTACGTTTTGTTATATGGAATACAAATGTGTGTAGATATTTCTTGAGGATTTCAAGAAAATTCTCCGTTACATACTTACCTTAATCAACTCAGCCCATTGCAATCCACTGCTGGACATAGGCCTCTCCCAAGCTGCGCCACAATACCCTGTCCTCCGCCTTCCACCCAGTCCAGTCTGTCCCAGCCATTTTAAAGTCTATTTCCTGCGTGGCACATGGTAATAGCAACTAACAAGAGCGTGATATTGCTCAGCCCTTTCACTAGGCGCTGATGTGATCAAATCCTGACATCCGCGTCAGACGAACTCAAACATGAGTTTTCGACTCAGGCCTAAAAAAGTATATTATGTAGGTACTCAGTGGATCCCTCCAAATGATCAACGAAACCGTTCGCTAAAAAGTACATGTGTTATGTTACGCTAAATTGATGCGAAAACTCCCACAGAGGAGGGTTTTTAGGGATTCTTACGCTCCTAAATCCGGTATTATTTACCGGATGACGCAACATGTATAAAAACCGTAACATGAAACTTTTGGATCGTATACCGATCCATTTCGTTGTTTTTGTTGTGACGGTTGTTAACTTTTTGTGCAAACTGGATGGCGTACTCGTTGCCTACCTACTCGTATTTGTTGTACAAATACTAGACTTTTTGGTATTCGTAGTGGAACTTGCAGGTCTTCTATAATCAAGCGTGATTCAATATCTAGCCTTTACTGTCGGCCCCTATTACGTGGAAATTAAACATAACTGGCGATATGTGTACTAGGTAAACCTCTGCCTAACCCTTCGGAGTTATAGGCGTGATGTTAAATATGTGTATGTGCGCTATAGTAAAACAAAAATGGTAAGAAACGAAACGTTTATTCCAATACTGAATGCAATATTTGTAAATCTTACTGTAAACAATTTCAATAATATCCACAGCCCTTTGAAAACTTCCATAATATTTATGTATCGTTGCTTTAATAACCAAATAGTAATGATGTTTAACATTCAATGCTTACATTGAAACTCGCATACACATTGCAGAATACAGAACCACTAGATACCAATATTACCAATACCTCAGATCGTAAATAATTTATCGATATGTTGGATGTAAGTAGTTCAAAATGCACTCAGAAACATATACTTCGTTATATTTAGTCAAATATAATATCTATTCTGGAACATTCACCGGCAAGTAACAGACACAACAACAACAGTTTTCTAAGCAGACATGCTTATAAATAAATTATGGCAATTACCATAGAATAATGACAAGCAATAAAAGTGCCAATTTGTTTGTTGCACTAATGACTAAAGGATAATCTCCACCAAACGGCTCGCATCGCTTCGGATCGGAACAGATTTTACAATCTTTAAACGATCCTAAATCGTGTACACAGTATTTAAAGTCTATATTACCAAGCCACGCACAGCAGCTTGACCGCGGGCGTCTTCTGCGACACACGATCGTAAACGAAAGTGTATATGTATGTATGCTGCGACGCGCGATCGTCTCCGTTCGCCTATCATCGTATCCGATCGAATCCTTTCGGCATTAGAACACGTCAACACGGTAGGAATGAACAGCAGTGTCATCCAGTCAGCTGCTAACAACAAACTGCAACAAATGTTGACATGACACCACCCTTTTCGCCGTCTTGGTTTTCCTTTGGATGTTCATGAACATGCTGGGTTGTGGATTTCAGATAAGTCTCTTCATGTAAAATACCGGTATTCAGCTGAATCCTGTTAGACTGGAAGCCGACTCCAATAGGCAGATGATAAGCTTACTTGTCGCATTGAGACAAGTTATTATATTATTATGAGCCTGTCTTCCCACTGCAGGGTAAAGCCATCTTACCATTTTTCCCTGTCTTTTGCAATTTGAGCCCAATCTTTTAGGTAGGAGTCTAACTCGTCACGCCATCACCGCGTCGCCGGTTCATGTGGTTTGGAACCCAAATCTGTCGATACATTCGTTCTTTCCGGATGTTACTGTTACTGAATTAAAATTTGTTCAGATGTGGATAACGTAATACTTACCAAATCTCAAAGACGTGTCTTCTCTTCATGTGTTAGAAGGCTAAATCAAGCAACAGGTACTTCAAGTCACCAAGTAGATAGGTACAGACGCCAGTACATCAAGCTACTACAAACTGTCAAATTTCTTTAATAGATTATCAACTTTATCGCTAAAGCATTAAGGTTCAAGATTGATTGGGAAAATTTGACAGTTTCGGGTAGCTTGACCTGCTGGCGTCTGTACACCCTGTCCATTAGGTTAACCGTTTTTTGACAGCTGTCTTAGAACGTACATATTCCAGATTACGTAAAAGTTAACTTTAAAATACGTAATAAAATAAGTATATAAACTGCGTTATCTACTTGAATTATCTTATTTATGACTTCTTAGATATATTATAATACCGTTCGTGTATCAATCAATGTATTGTGTGTTGCTGCCATTACTAGTTCCCTGTGTCAAAAAACGGTTTACCAAATGGACAGGGAACTCGAGATCACACAAAACGTCTCAGAAGCCTCTATCTCATACAATAACAAAGTTTGATGGATGACTAGACAAGTCTTTAATAAAGTGGATCTTTTGTAACACTGTTATCATCACTCGCTTTAATTCTTGTGAACAACAGCGTCTACAAATTATGGACGTTCATCTCAAGTTAAGATACGGCGGCCATTTAACTTGGCTCTTTAAGAGCTGGATAGTGATCTGTTTGTTTCGTTTTGGATGGTTTTAATAGAATTGGGCTTTATTTGAGGATTTTTTGATTGTCTGGAATTGTTTTTTCCTCTTAGTTCGACAAAGTATTTTTGTAGGTAAGTGTGGCTATTTATGTAGTTCAGCTCTCTGTAAATAGTTCTGCCGGTGAAGTCTACTCATCGATATAATGCGTCTTTCAGATGATGTTGACGTGTCTTTGATTAGGTTACACGATTTAACCTTTGTCACGACTGACGGGCGCCCTGCGACGAAACGTACCCTATGTAAGACACATCTTCGAGATTTTGAGACACTTTGAGACAACTTTGTCAAAAGTTCTCGGTTTCGATCTAATAGCTCCATTATTTACTTCTAGAAAAATATACACGAAAATGTGTACGCGATAATAGTCATTTATGCGAAAACCGATTATCAAAAACATACAATCTAAACAAAATGCGACATTATTCAAGCATTATCGTATATTGTGGCGGTCTCAGACGCGTATTTTTAGCAATAAACATTTCCGGACGTAGATTTCAAAAATATGAGAAAGCCTATGTCATAAAAACCTGTGGTAAAAACGCAGTAAATATATGCCATCTTAGATTTCTTTCCGAAGAGTTAGACATTGACCGAACGTTAAAATATTCTACTAAAATTTTCTACCTTTTTTTTTTTTGTTCCCGGGGTGGAAAATCCTCATGGATGTCCGCCGCCCTGGGGCGGGCGACGGGGTCTGTCAGACTCTTACTGACTAAAAACCACCCCAGTGTTCCATCTCTCACCTACGCCGGGGGTCGCGGGAACGTAAGATCCTTCCGCAACCCCCGACTACTATTTTCTACCTAACCTAACCTCTTCTCGATCCTCCTTCATCCCTTACAACCAATTTTTATCAACCACCTGTATCTAACCTTTAAATTATTTTCTTCCAGCTCCACGTAGACCAAGGCCATCCACCATGCCTGTTCCAAGCATTATGCTCCTGTTCGAAGCCAGCTGGAGACCTGGGCATCGTCACTTGCAACCACGTGCCGATCCTGAGGGTACCTAGCACTATCAACAGTTCCAAAGTCTTCATGCTGCAGCTGACTGGAAACCAGATTCGGGATTTGGAGCCACAGTTCTTTCAAGCTACAGGTCAGTAGAGAATGGGGAGAATGGATTGAAAGACGCTCATAGAAGAGACACCTTCATTCATCGTCTTCAAGAAGATCAGGGAATAAATGAAAAGACTGATATCCAATATCAATAAAACAGCGTGTTTTATTGATATTGGATATCAGTCTTTAAAGACATACATTACGTATATATTTAAATATCTCTCTAGGCGACGTTTGAGAAATTCTGTGCGAATGAACGCAAGACCGCAAGCGGAATGTCAGAATATTATATTCAGTCAAATATATATTGCATTGCAATAGATATGACGCGATTTGGCTAATATCAAAAAACGATGAAATTTTAAGAGGACATAGAAGTTTTTGATATTGTCCTTTGTTGGGAAATATTTTTATGTTAGACCAGCTGCGCCCCGCGGTTTCACCCGCATAAGTTTCGATCCCGTAGGAATATCGGGATAAAAGTATCATATATGTTAATCCTGGTTATAAACCATCTGTGTGCCAAATTTCATCCAAATCCGTTTAGTAGTCAGCGGGATTGTCCGAAAGGGTTACCGCTGCCCCGGAACATAAAGGGCGAAGGAAGGAACATGGGTGGGTTTTAGTCAGTAAGAGTCTGACACTCCCTTCCGCTCCACCCAGAGCGGGAGGGGTCATTTGATGATTTCCCATCCCGAAAAAAAAAAAAAAAAATCCGTTTAGTAGTTTTTGCGTGAAAGAGTAACGAACACCCATACAAACTTTCGCATTTATAATATTAGTAGGATATATATAATATATATAGTAGGATAGTAGAACAGGAAGTAGGAAGGAAGTAGGATAGTAGGATATAAAACGTGGAAGCAAGTCTCTTTTATGCTTTTAACGATATTCAACTTCCAGTATGGCTGGTTTATTGGCTCTCAAATGCCAGCCAAATAGCCACTAGACAAAGTGAAGGGCAATTTGTCGCTCAGTGTTACGATTTTGCTGTTCAAGCAAATTTCCCAGATTCATGGATTTGCTATAAATTTAAAAAGTGCAATAATGAATAGTATACAGAGTGGCAGGGTTATCGACGCAAAACGTATTACCTTGGATTCAGTGCTGATTCTGAACCATCCAGCGGTGAAAGACTCCGTCGGTTATTTAACAAAAAAAATTGCTGTTTAATACATATTGACCGCGTAAGTACCGCGTAATATTGCATTTTCTTTGAAACAGCAGCTTCTTTTTTTTATAAACGACTAAGAATTTCTACGCAAAAATCATGCGCTGAATTAATTGATATAGTCAGCGCGTCGAAGTCCCTACGACTTTTTATTAGTAGAGTCAAAATCCTACTTTCCTACTAATATTATAAACGCGAAAGTTTGTAAGGATGGATGGATGGATGTTTGTTACTCTTTCACGCAAAAACTACTTAACGGATTTGGATGAAATTTGACACACAGATAGTTTATAACCAGCATTAACATATAGGATAGTTTTTATCCCGATAGTTTTACGGGACCGAAACTTATGCGGATGAAACTGCGGGGCCCTGCTAGTATAAGATTCTAACTGAAACATTATTTAATTTAATAACAAGCAGAAAACAGAAAATTTAGCGCTCGCATTTCTTCCACATCCTGAGTGAGCAGACAATAACTTTGCTTGAAGAGATAACAGTATACTTTACAAACTGCATTATTAAAGTCTTACTTTGTAACTATAACCTCCAGGTGGAACAGCTTCACATAATAGAAATTATGCAGTGAAACTTTCGTTAAAAGTTATACCTAGGTAAATAGTTGCACTAGCTGAACCTCTGCACTTTATTAGAAATTCACACATAAATGTAACGATATTGTTCTTCATTATTAAACCTTTTGACCTTTGTAATATGATTATGAATGTACCTGAGGTAATTCATTAAAACCTACTTAGGTACCTACTATCTGATATTTTGGTAAATCAATGCAAATATATAAAAAATATTACAGAGTAAAAATTATAGTGTGTGTATGTATACCTATTCTTAGCGTTTCGATGACAAACTAACTATGTACTATAATTATATTGTTGCGGCCTAGAACTTGGCCACTTTGAGTTTCTAAGATAATTTTAATATTTCTACACCGGCAATAGTAGTGTATGTGAAACTGTTTAATATGAACAGCACAGTAAAAAAAACAGCGTCAATTCGAAGCTACCTTCAAAAATCTGGAAAAAAAACTGAAGTATAACCTTGTGGAACCTCAAAAAAAAACGATTTCTATACTATTCCACATAATTCATTGTCCTGCCCCAGAACTGCCTAGAAACAAGGAAAATATGAAAACAAGCACAACTATGTAGATTACGCCGAAAACATGTATATTTGATATCGCCAACATAAATTCTCGTGTCGCGCTGACTGAGCGCCGCTTGCGACTGACACGGTAAATATAATAAGGGTAGGTTTGTCTTAATCCTCAACTCAGCGTTTCATACTGGTAAATAAGTAAACCGTTTGAATACGTGATGTTCAGCCTGATACGCTTATATCCGCCTATTGTGATGAGCAGAGTAACCAGATTTTGACTAAATTCATACTTGAGTTTGAGAGCATTTATTTTGTTAAAAGCTCTGCAGCTTTACGAATGACATTGAAGTGTAGGCGTTCATTTTATTGCAATTCTTGATAAATCTTTGAAATATGTCTGAACTTATATAATAAAGAGAAAAGATTTGATTTTTTGTATGTTTGTTTGTTACGCTTTCACGCTAAAACGGCTGAACTTATTTGAATGAAATTACGACGCATGGGTAGACCATGACCTGGATTAACACATAGGATACTTTTTATTCAGATATTCCCACGGAATCGAGACTTATGCGGGGAAAACCGCGGGATGCAGCTAGTATGAAATAAAGCGACAGTACTTTGTTCAATCGAACAATGATAGCGATAATATCATTATTTCAGTCAAGAATTGCCACAAAAGGATCGAAGCTGTGCTTTTTTTTGCTGACTTAAACATTGGAATTAAAGAATTATGATAATTATGTATACAGCCGTAGGAGTTTGAAGATCTCGGCTTTCTGTAACTTTTATTTTTTTACGCATCTCATTATCTACGCCCTCGAGGGTAGTCACTGAAAGATCTTTTTAACACTTAACGATAATGTTAATGATGAACTTAAAGTTGATGTAAGTGTATCTTAAGGAAATACACTTCAAAGTATTCATATCAATAAACAACCTTTAGCACAAGATTAGCAACTTAATTAACACTTAATATCTTAATCTTCAATCGAAGTGTTCATTACTTTAATACTAGTTGAGCCGCGGTTTCACCCGCATGGAGACTGTGAATATTTCTGATCTCTATCCCATCATAATCAGCCTATATTGTTCCCACTGCTGGGACACAGGCCTCCTC
Source organism: Apamea monoglypha (assembly GCA_911387795.2). Taxonomy (NCBI): domain Eukaryota; kingdom Metazoa; phylum Arthropoda; class Insecta; order Lepidoptera; family Noctuidae; genus Apamea; species Apamea monoglypha. Next base: position 15,949,997 of record OU426925.1, read on the forward strand.
TCTTCGAGAGGGAGTGGGCTATAATCTACCACGCGGGCCCAGTGCGGGTTGGTAGATGTCATATGTCTTCGAATTTTTGGTTCTAGGACATGCCGGTTTCCTCACGATGTTTTCCCTCACCGTTTTTCTGATCTATCCTATGTCACTCGGCAATAGTGTACTTTGTACTTTCTCTCCGTACAAGATATTGTAATCGTATCAGTAGTTCCGAGGATTACCCCCTACATACAAACTCACAAATTTTACCTCTGTGTAATATTAATATAGATTATCCGTCTATAGGAGGATCTTCCCATTTATATGAAGGTTGAGTGAACTTTATACCCTTTTTTTTTTTTTTTTTTTTTGGGATGGGAAATCATCAAATGACTCCTCCCGCTCTGGGTGGAGCGGAAGGGAGTGTCAGACTCTTACTGACTAAAACCCACCCATGTTCCTTCCTTCGCCCTTTATGTTCCGGGGTAGCGGTAACCCTTTCGGACAATCCCGCTGCCCCGGCAGGAACTTTATACCCTGTTCCTCATACCTCTATACTGGTGACCCCGACGTGATGAGTTTATATAAGCAATAAAGTATCCCCTTGTGTACATTACCAGTCGACAGCGATGTGGATGAATTTTTCGACGCTATATTTTAGTTTGTGAATAGTTTTAGTTAAATTAGGATATCATTTTGTTATTTTTGTTAATTAATTAGGTCTTACACAATAAATATTTCTTTTGACTCCCAATATTAAAATTATATAAGTTCATCATACACACATTATTACATTTACACACAGAAATGAAGAAGAGATATATGTAGATAGAAGATAGATAAGTAATTTAGATAATCTAACAACGAAGATTAATTTCAGGCTTGTACCGTCTTGCAATTAACGAGAACCCACTAGAGAGTATCCATGAAGAGGCGTTCTACGGTCTCGACAATACACTTTGGGAATTGGAACTACGACAGGACAAATTGACGGCTGTGCCCAGCAGGTCGCTAAGATACTTGCAGAAACTTAGGCTTCTGGATCTGACAGGTGATTTATACTTAGAATTTCTAGTACCATTTAAGTTGTTGGTGCAAATTTTGGACCAGTATTGGCGCTAGAATTTGTACGATCAAATTCTTGTTGGAGTGGAGCGAGATTTCACAAGTTTTGATCCAATATTGGATGGGAGCCTTGAAAGAAAAATTGGTGTGTCGTATTTTGTAAATGTGTTTGAGATTTTGGGTGACGTCGGAGTGAAATAAATTAACGAACCTTGATACACATGTAAAGATTTATTCGATGTTAACTGAGATGAATTGAGTTACTTAGAAAAAGGCTCTTTCGAAGATCTTTTAAGGATTAGAGCCGTGTGAAGCAGACAGGTGATTTATAACTAAGTACTTTACCTTCTTTGGAGTCTTTGCACTTCAGTGTACCTATAGTTAAGATAGACATAGTTGCAGCAACCCAATTTCAAGACTGACAAAATGTGAAATTTAATTTTGGAGTAACCATTACAGTGTGACATTGATGATCTGCACTGATTCTTGTGTTTAAACTCCATCAAATATTCCATCAGGTGATATGATTTTGTCATGTACACAACGTGATTAGATAAATACATTACCAGAAATACTTCCTTTGTTCGTGTTAACAAGACTAATGATTTCTCCTTCAACGATTTCAGGGAACGAAATAACAGACATATCGGGTGACAATTGGCGAGGTTTAGAGCATACGTTAATGACGTTGATTCTCGCAGACAACTCGATAGCAAACTTGCCTTTAGATGCCTTCTCCAGCTTGCCTATGTTGGAGACTCTCGATCTTCATGGAAACCATCTGTCTGTGATCGATACTGGTGTGTTTCGTGATGGGATGAGCAGACTGAATAGGGTAAGTTAAGACTTGTAATGAAACTACAATGGCTGTTTAGTGTTTGTGTTATTTCGGAGGTCTATATCTAGCTGAAAAGGGAATAAATACTAATTAGTAATTTGTTGATGACACGAACTAGGAAAATATTGTAAATGAAGTTAGTACAGCAGCAATTTCGTCTTTCTAGAGTAATTAATGCTTTATTGCAAAGTTTGATGCCTAAAAATGTAATGTCTCAAAGAATTTCCTCGAAGATAAAATAAAAAGATATTGTTGCTGGACCCTAATCTACATGGCAAGTGCCTGACCTTGGCCTAATTAGAGGCAGAAAAATACTGAAGCGCGTTCTATCTTGAAATCTTGATATAACGAAATAAGTAAGTATTTACAGGGTGGCAGGGACATTGGCGCCGATTCCCTTGTTCACGAACTAAACTAAATTTAAGTTCAGTGATTTTTTTTTGCTTTCTATTTCATTAAGAAAAGGAAGGACAGAAGATAAATATTAGTTTAGTCCGGTCAAATTAGTCAGCGCCTGACGTAAATTGACGTATTTTTAGTTGCCCATTTTTTAATGACGTCTAAACTGTCTATGGAGTATCTTAATTTGACAGGACTAAACTAATATTTATCTTCTGTCCTTTTCTTAATGAAATAGAAAGAAAAAGATGCACTGAACTTAAATTTAGTTCAGTTTGTGAACAAGGAAATCGGCGCCATTGCCATACATGATTATAGACCCCTATTATATAGTAGAAATTTTTTATCAGTTATCATAGAAAAGTGCAACCTACGCGGTTAAAATGTATGAACCAGATTTTTTTTTTTCAGTATCTTGAATTGATACCATATTGCGCGTCGATGTCCCGTCACCCCGTATATAGGTCAAAGCCATCTACATAACAGACTACTTCTGTGAAAAATATAAATTAAAATAATTACTAAAACACATTAGTACTAACGGCTTAAAACCCGATTAGGTTACAAGCAGTTAACACTAATGTATTTTCAAGTCACGCAAGCTTCGAAAATAGGTATTACGTAGGTATTTCTACGGTAAGCTGATGGGTGGTTCAATAGTTGTTGTGTCGACTTGCGGTAGACTTTACTGAAAAAAGATATACACCAATCAATCTGCCTGGCTTTTTCCCAAATATGTTGGGGTCGACTTAAAGCTTAAAATACTGGTATTTAGCTGCACACGGTTAGCAGTATGCAGCTAAATACCAGTATTTTACATTAAGCGAATTAAAGGATATACACGATAACCGTTAAAATGTGCCATGATTTTTCTTCTATATCTACATTTTCGTCAATTCCAGCTTCTTCTCGGAGATAATCAACTGGCCTATATACCTTACGAAGAGTTATCACCGTTGCGTCAGCTGAGGTTCCTGGATCTGTCCAACAACCTGATTAAACAAGTTCCACCAGCGCATGACCTGAATGGAATCAAATTGTCTTTGGATTCTTTGAAGTAAGTTATTGATTATCTTGTCGAATTTCATTAATATTGCTTCTGGTTAAAGAAAGAAAAGAAAGAAAGAAAAGAAAGAAAGAAAAGAAAGAAAGAAAATACGTTTATTTGCGGCAAACATGACGCATAAAAAGGAACATAAACACACAAAAAAAAGTAACAAGTTGGGGGTAAACATGCGTCACATTCACGCAAAACGGCCATCGATCAGCATAATGCGACTCTATACGAGACAGAGCCCCAACGCTGGTTTTCAGCGGCAGCCGGCGTCAACGTGATGACGTCAACCAGTGTAGCATGCAATTATACGAGTACACAAATAAATAAAAACAACAAACAAGACAAGAAATAAAATAAACCATTGCAACATATGATTCGAGACAAACAACAATCAAAACATGAAATCAAATAAAGTAAACATAAATTAAAAAAGATGGTGAAACATGAAATATAATTATCAAAGTAGAGACAGATTCTAATAAGTATATCTATAGTTAAAACTGGATCGATCTTTTTATTTCCATGCTAATTAACACTATATTCCTCGTTGTGTTTCTAATCAAAGAAAGTGTTAACCATGATTTTGAGTACGGTAAGTTTTAATATGATGCTCTCTTTAATATTTTCAGGTTAGACAACAACCTTATCAAGATCCTGTATCCTGGGTCCTTCAAGTACTTCAACATTTTGAATTCGACCTCTTTAGATGGGAACACCATTTATGCGTTGAGAGTAAGTAACATCTCACCATTCAGTTAACGTTATCTGATAGAAGGTATTTATTGTATTTTTGAAAGAGTTTTCATCACATTTATTAGCACAATCCGATACAACCGGAGGGAGATGAGGCATCCATTGGACCCATCGGACTATGAGATTAAGGGAAGAGAGAGTGCACTTATGTCTTGTGCACTTTATTATCTCCTGCACCAAAGGCAAGTCTCTGTTGAAATTGGCAACCAAGCCCGAAATACGGTCTGGAGGACTATACAATGTGTAACTGAATTAATGCACTTTATGAAAGTAGTTTGTTCAGAATCGTTTACTGAATCGATTTCTGTAATTTTATAATATAGGTAATATTTTATCCCAAAACTAATTAAAACTACGTAAATTACTGTCACACTTCCGCTGTTATACAGTCAAAACAAACAAAATGGATGAAATACTCGCTAAGCTTGACCCTTATACGAGTGCGACTGTGGGCGTAGATTTGTAATGTGACCATAATTTTCTCCTACAATCAGTATAACTAATTTATTAAAAAAACAATGTTTTTTACATAATAATAAACATTCAGCGTATATATTATGATTATAACATAATATTATAATTGGAGTGTCTGGTGGTGTGCGTTAATTCCGGGACATGTTGTATATATTTGCACATGGGCTTAAAGAACCTTTTATGTTTGCCACTGAGAATGATATCGGGGCACACCACTCAATAAAAGCGAGAACTTTAACGGGAAGCGTGTATATTTCCACATAAAACAGTACAGAATTACGCTTTATAACGTAAAGAGGTTCGAGCTCGTAAAAAAATTCACTCCCATGTTTTACTGTATCATTGATCTTAGGGATAACTTGAAAGCACAGCTGATGCTCATAAAATCTTGGGTTTTCGACGAAACAAATGTGAATCCGGGGTTCGATCGAGAAAGTGAAATAGGGTTTTTGGATCCACTTATGAATAATAATAGAGCGTGTCTTGTCCTATGTAGATTACACAATGTACAGGGTCAAATTAAATTAGCTAGCGAAACTTCAAAGACGTAACGGGTCGATGGGTATTGATATCTAAATACCATAAAACAAAAACCAAATGATTTTCTAAACTCATACTTCGAGTGACAGCTGATTACCTGTGTAAAATTATGAATTAAGAAAAAACGGGGCGGTGTTTACAATTTTACTTTCATGACTTAACATGTTCTTTCTGTCGTTCACCTTAAAGTCACAGTATCAGATTTTAAGATAACTTAAAATGGTCTTTGATAATTCGGCAATTAAATAATCTTACAACTTTACTTTTTCCAGGAAGATGCTTTCAGAAACGCCAAGATCAAGACGCTCTCGCTCCGTGACTGTAGTATATCGGAATTGTCACCAGCTTCCTTCGCTGGGCTGGAGAACAGCTTGCAGAGCCTGGACTTGTCTGAGAACAACCTCACCATGGTTTCCAAGTTCATGCTGAACAAACTGGATTCCTTGAGGTTTTTGAACCTTAGAGAGAATAAGGTGAGTTTTATTGTTGTAATGATATACATACATCAGGAGGCAAATTCCGAGCCATTAACAGTCCTATATGAGAGCGAGATGGCGCTATACAGGAAGAATAGTACCATTAATTTTTGCAACAATACAATGAGGACATTAGCACTTCAATTTAAAGCACCAGTATTTGACGTAGCCTTTTAAATCGTTACATTTCTGTGCTATCAGTGTTGTTATTAACAACAATTTTAATATATTTTTAAATTCAACCACTCAAAATTTCATCAAGTATAAATTAAATTATTCTTAGAGACATAATAACGTATGTAGGTACCTAATTATTTATATTTAGTAAAATAAATGATATTCTTTATATCTATCTAGTCAGTAAAAAAAAAATTATTAAAGTGTATTAAAATGTTTTTCTTTCAATTCTAGGTTGATGTAAACCTCCTGACTTCAACCACTCCATCGGACTACGCAATGACGTCATTTAACAACTTCCAGTACAAACTGTTCAACTTGGACATCAGCAGCGCCAGCTCCATTGAAATGAACTTGCAAGATTTTAGAAGGTCGGTATATTAGCATGACTAGTTTTCAAAACGTAAAAAAACAACGTAAAGTAAAATGAAACGTATACAGGGTGGCAGGAACATCGATGCGCAAAGTGTAACCATGAATTTAGCACATGATTCTAGACTCCTTAACGAAGAAATGTTTCGACGTTTATCAAAAAAAAAATCAAAAATCTTCTGTATGATAGAAAAGTGCAATACCTACGTGGTCATAATGTATGAAACAGCTGCCATTTTTTTATAACCGACATTTACAATTTGTATCTAGAATCATGCACTGAATCGGTAACAGGTTGCGCGCCAATGCGACCTAAACCGCGTAAATTAATTTGCACATAGTATTTCATGATATTTATTTCTTCAAGTACCAAAGAAATACCGTACACTCTGCAGTGCGATTCTGTAACCATCTCACCGTGAAAAGTTAGGTGAAGTGAGCGTGGAGTGAGCTGTCATTCCAACTAATGCTAGGGATTGACACTATTGACAGCTCACTTCACCTTGAAATTTTTGTAGAATCGATCGGCTGTTGACCCACTTCTTCTGTCTAACTAAACAAAGAAGTGGCAAATGACGGGCGTATCGGAATCAGTCTTTAGGTGCATCTACACCGAAGTTGTTTTTTGTAGAGCAACATATTTCTGCAACATTAAGAAACTTTCTAAAACTTTTAGTAAGTTTACTAAATAACTTTTCGTTATCCGTTGTTGCCCACATTTGCAAACATTGCTCTACAGAAAACAACTTACTTTTGTAACTTGTCATTCGAAAAGTGCTATCTATATTTTTTTATTCCTTCTTCCAGAATGAGATCTCTTCGCTTCCTGTCAGTGAGCAAACTCCTCCGACAAAGCATTAGGACAGAAGACTTCCAAGAATTTGGTGTAGAGCTCGAAGACCTGAAAATCTTTGGCAGCACTGTGACGAGGATAGAGTCCAGTGCCTTTCAACATGTTAGGACTATCAAGACTCTTGATTTGTCGGAGAATAACATCGAGTTCATTGATCCATTTGCTTTTGCCGAGGTTAGTAATGAATATATAATTGAGCTAAGTTTTACAATGTTATACTTCTACTTTAGCGAGATGCTTCTTTGTGGTAGATAGTAAGTAGGAGGGGGGAGAGTATCCTGCCCTCTGTGTCCCAAAACATGCAGTCAAAGTGAACTCTGCGCTGGCACTGACGATGCCGTGGAAGTGGCAAAGTTTTGGGCCAACAAGATATAATATTCAGTCGTGCCAGTGACACGAAAAAGAAGAATAAAAGACAAGTTACAAATTACTTTGGCTTAAAATACAATCTACAAAATTAAAGTGTGTAGACTAGACCAGGACCAAATGGCGGACCGTGGTCCGGGTCCAGATCGCCGAACTATTTTGTACGGACCTTAAGTAAACAGTACAAAACTAAAATATTTACATAAATAAAAATGTTGAGTACGTCAAGCCCGTGCTTTGTCTTTTCTGTCGTCGACACTTCAGACTTCAGAAAGATAGTTCAAAATAAAAATAAAAATAAATCACATTAATATTAATTAAGTACTTTATTATTTTTGTTGATTACATAATATCAATTGTTAAAATTGTCAAAATATTGCTAATAATCGTCTGCCGATCGAATCGCGACAGTCATATTATTTTTTTTAAACCAATGAAACGAAGATCCCTTAACTAGACTTATCTTCCCTGCCAAACGTACATATTATTAGTCCCACTCAACCTGTATTTGAGAGTAAATTCAACTTTCCATTCAACTCAACTCCACTGGTCAAATTAAGGCTTTACTAATAAAATGTATAATATAAAAAATGATCGTGTAATTTTTTTATCTCTTTCCAGTTACACAGCCTTACAACACTGAAGATGGCAAATGGTCTAGCAGACAACGTGAAGATACTACCGTTTGAACCATTGAAAGCCCTCATTGAACTGCAATACTTGGACTTTAGCAACAATAAGCTGAAGAATGTTCCCGATACATCGTTCCACTTCTTGTACAAGTTGAAACGGTTAAATTTACAGGATAACTATATTGATAATTTCTCGAAAGGAACTTTACAGGTTAGTTCTAAAAATATATCATCATATTTGATAAGTACGCACGACACCATTTCCAGTATAATGTGATCCCTCATTGTATGAAAAGTTGAAGAAATACAATGCGATGACAGCGTATACTCGAAAGGTATGGAACGGTCGTTGAGTCTAAATAAATCGAGCCAATGGCGCCGATTCCCTTGTTCACAATTAAGATACTCCATAGACAAGTAAGACGTGATTAAAAAATTGGGTACTAAAAATACGTCAATTTACGTCAGGCGCTGACTAATTTGACAGGACTAACTTTAGCTCTTCTTCTTAGGATCTTCTGTCCTTTTCTTAATGAAATAAAAAGAAAAAGATGCACTAAATTTAAATTTAGTTTAGTTTGTGAACAAGGGAATCGGCACCAATGACAGATTTTGTCTTTAGCACTGCTAGGATGGAGCCAGCCAAACAGAATATTAGTTTTAAGAAACTTGTTATGATAACCATTTTTTCTTGCAGGGTGACATACATGACCAACTTGAAAGCATCTGCCTAAACCTTAACCAAATACGACATATTGTCCAGCACGCATTTGTAGGTCTCAAAGAACTACACGAAGTTCTAATCGAAGACAACATGATTGAGTTCATTCAAAGAAGGGCTTTCACTAGCCTTGATAATTTGAAGATTATCAATCTAAGAGGGAACAGGATCAACGAAATTAGTGAAGAGGCTTTCCAGAATATACCTGCTCTTACTGAGTAAGTAAATACAGAAATTAGTAGCAAAAATACTGTCAAGACTAGTTGAGTACGTAGTGGATCATTTTAAAGAACCAATGTCATAATCATCTGCCTAGCCTTTTCCCAACTATGTTGGGGTCGGCTTCCAGTCTAACCGGATGCAGCTGAATACCAGTATTTTACATGGAGCGACTGCCTATCTGACCTCCACAACCCAGTCACTGGGTAATACGATACCCCTTGGTAAGACTGGTTGTCAGACTTTCGGGCTCCTTACTACCCGTAACGACTGTCAAAGATCCACGAATGACAGCCGGGACCAACGGCTTCACATGCTTTCCGAGGCACGGAGGGGTCTCGTTATGTAAAGATGTTCACCCATCCACAGACCAAACGCGGCAAGCGTAGCTTAACCTGATCGATCGACCTGTGCGGCTGTTATTTTAGCCACGGGCCCCTCCATGCATTTTAAAGAAACAATATAAGAAAATAATTTAAGATTTAAAACCCCAAATATATCGATAGTATAATTTACACACTGAAAGGAGGAACAATAAGAAACAAAACATTCTAAAAACAGTGAATTTACTATATATATCCTACCTTTCTAAGTATAACTAGTCGCTAAGAACTATCCTCGTTTATTCCAGGTTGGACATATCATTCAACAACCTCGACACGTTTAAATTCTCGATATTTGACCAAGTGGGATCGGCGACTGCTTTGAAAGTGAACGCGTCATACAACAGAATCATTACATTGACGGATTCCAACGCACCGAGTTTCTTTACATCTAACTTCTACCCACCACCTAAAGCTCAAAGTAAGTTTCTATCGTCTTCTTTTGTTGTATCTCTTTTACTCTTTCTATGTTTGATTTTTTCTTTCTTTCTTTCGTTACTAACTCTGTCATTAACCTCTTCTACTTACTTCCATCATATCATTTTGGATCTCAAGACTTTTCATCAAACTTCAGTATGTATGAAAGTATGCTCTTTTCTTATTTTTCTACAGTAACTGATACTATTATTTTTGTAGATTTTTTTTTATTATTTGATTATTTCTTGAGTATAATTTTGTTTCTTTTCTTTATTTATGCTTCTAATAATATTGTTTGCTTTCTACTCTTCGCTTTTTGCACAGGTTTCACTGATACTGAAGAAGATCTTGTATTAACTCAAGGTGACGGATATAATATGCTTTTATTTAAATAATTATTTACAAAACTATTTCGTATTAAGAAAACAGACTTAAACTGAATCGTTTTTTCAGGTCTTGGAACAGTCTCGGTAAATATCCGAGTTTTGGATTTCTCACATAATAATATTACATACATCGCTCCATATTACTTTAGGTAAGTTACATTCAAACCAAAATATGCACATAGTATTATTTTGATGCCTCGTCGTCCTAGTGTTCGCAAGCAATACTGCTGAGCATGAGGTACTGGGTTCGATTCCTAGGTCGGGCAAAGTTTTATCTGGACTTTGTCAGTAGCAGTCTGGACTCTGGATTTGTGCGCGGTTGATGGCAATAAGCTCGCCCTCTATTACATAGGACTTGAACATAACTGGTGAAATATGGGTGTACTATTGGTACACCTCCGCTTATTCCTTCGGGGATTACAGGCGTGATGTAATGTTATGTAAATTTTCTAATTTTAAAGTAATTAAACGAAAATATTTCTTTATATTCCAGGCATGCAGACTTAACTCTAACAGAACTTCATCTGTCCCACAACTTGATAAGAAACATAACCCGTGAAGTATTCGGTTCTATGCATATGCTGCAATACTTGGACCTGTCATATAACTTTATTTTCCATATGGAATATGATTGCTTCAAGAGAGTAAAGAATCTACAGGTGAGTTTACTCGTAGAGTTGTCTCAGATCATTCTAAGGCTTACAGCCAAATGCAGGTGTTTTATAAAAGGGAAATATATGCGCAGAAAATGTGTTGGAAAACGAAGATCATAAAAACATCGACGAGGTTCGAAATGTTAAAAAGCTACAGCTGTATAAAAAAATGTGTTACATAATAAAATAATTCATAATATTTATCTGGATCGTGTTTAAAACACACTTTAGAAAAAAAAAAAGTCCTTAAACTAATTACGACAAAACAAATAATATTTAATATTACAATTTCAGATTATTAATTTATCTCACAACCACTTAATCGAGCTCCCAGTCGAAATATTCCACGACATGCAATCTTTAACATCGGTGGATTTATCGAATAACCATATCAAGAATTTGGCAGACAATTTAATTCCATCGCCAGCTCTAGAAAGGTAAAATTATTTCTGTTTTTTTAATATTTTACCCAACAACGGTTATTTAAATATATAACGTTATGTTCATTTCCGAATAACATCATAATATTTAAAAGACTGTAACAAGTCTTGAAATCCTATTTCTGCGAGTTATTAAAGAAAACATCTGCTGCACTTTTGTTAAGATTATACTCAACTGAAATATTAACTAAATATTTTATTTTTTAGGTTAGACCTGTCTGACAATTTATTGTCAAGAGTTCCAACGAACTGTCTGTCTCCTGCTGCATCCTCCAATTTAGTGGAACTGGACTTGAGCGGAAATACCATACCTGCTGTCGGGTTAGGGGACTTGGTCCAAAGATTCCGGGTAATTACGATTTTAATAGTTTCTAGAAATAAACTAAAATCCCTTTGCATCTGTTTGAAGTTTTGAGAACTAACTGCTCGATAATAAAATAAGCATTTGATCTGCAACATGTAAAGTTGAATATGACGTTTGAATTTTGTATATCTAAGTAATTAAATACTAATGCAGTATCTATTAAAGAAAGATGATCATCTTACGAAGAAAATGTTTGCTTGTGTGTCCGATAAATGAGATTTTAACGAGCAAAACTATAATAAGTTTTTTTCTTAAGGATCTATCTATGTTGTACAGACGCCAGCACATCGAGCTACTACAATCTGTCAAATTTCTTTATTCGATTTTCAACTTTATTGTTAAAGCATTAAGGTTCAAGGTTGATTGGGAAAATTTGACAGTTTCGGGTAGCTTGACCTGCTGGCGTCTCTAACTACTTAGTTGATTTTCCAAAAAAAAAAAAATGTATACTAAATATAAGAAGAAATAACTACGAGTCATGATCATGTTTCAGTATTTTTCTAACAGTTTTATTGTAGTTGTCGCCAGTGTGTGAGTATGCTAATGTATTGTCCTATCATGCATGTGTCGCCAGAACCCAGACCAGTTGGGCGAATACTGGCCCGAGGAACCTGACTACAGTGACGAATACATGTACCACACGGCTAGACGAGATCACACGAGAGTTTTCCACCAAAAAAAACAATACCCGCAGAATATTTTGTACAAGGTAGATTGTAATTTAGATGTTCATGCCATTACTAACCTTGTAGTTATCGTACTAAAACACTTTTTGCACCGTGCATCTTCTTTCTGTCTTTTAGTTTTCATGGTGATTCTTCTGCGTAACATTTTGAGTTGTGTTTTTGAATCTCATTGAATTTTGTTTTCAGTTTACCCATGAACTTTGATAAAGATTTTCAGCATGTTTTATTATCACTGTTTTCGTCGTTAACTTCTGTTTTATTTTCAGTTATTGCCTGAGATTTTTTACCATTACAAATCATTTCTATTATCATAATGTTATTGTGATTTTTCCCATTACATTTTTAAGCGTTGTTTTATAATTTTTAATTTTCAGTCTCTAGCATGGTTGGATTTATCCAACAACCATCTTGTGCGAATAGAAGGTGGATCCTTCTCAGCATTGCCCAGACTTCGCTGGTTGGACCTTAGCAATAATTCGCCTTTCAACTCTGGTGATCGTGGAACTGCAATTTTCAAAGGACTGGAGAGAAGACTGTCTCATTTGGGATTAAAGAATGTCAGCTTGGTTTCGGTAAGTTTTTTAATCAATGAACATAGTAACGATTACTTAACAAAAACAGTAAGTTTTCTGGCCAAAGAAATACTAAAAAAAAATGGATGAATGATAAATGTAATGTAAAATTACATTTATCATTCATCCATTTTTTTTTCCATCGTTTATTATACTTAAATGAAACTTTATTAGAGTTTCATTTTCAATATGTTTCTAAAAGTAAGTTTATTTTCAGGTGCCTTCGATGTCACTATCAAAATTGAAGAGTCTAGACTTATCATATAACAATCTGCCTTCTATACCACCTGATACTACCGCCAATCTTACTCGACTTAGAGCATTGGATTTATCTTACAACGATCTAACTGCTGTGCCTGTGGTAAGTGTGTTGGTTATTTTTAATCTTTAGCAAAATTCCCGGTACTGCCTAGACGTGAATTTTTCCGCCTTTTCCCTTTTTTATTCCGTCTCTTTTTTTCTTTCCAATATCATCTATTGTTCTTCCTTCTCTTTTTTCTTCAATCAAATATATATATCAACCAACTAATTTGTTTCTATTTCAGGCTACCCATTCATTGAGTGACCTTCGCTGGCTCTCTTTGTCTGGTAACCCCATCACCGCCTTGATGAACACAAGTCTGTATGGAGTATCGCCTCGCCTTGAATATCTTGATGTAACTCGCCTTAGACTCAGGATTCTTGAGGTAAGCTTTTGTTCACAGCTCAAATTTATCAGAGCGCACGTCAAATGTTCTAATTTAAACCTTATGTCAATGAGCATAAAAGTCACATGGTGTGGGCAAGCGATTTGTAATGAATATACTACATTTCAAAGTATTTTTGGTGCTAATTTGTTTTCAACTCCTACTGTTGTGTACATAATTTTAAATGATATCTATCTTCATTCTCAGCATGGAGTCTTCAGCAAAATGTATGGACTAAGAACATTAAAAATAACAGCATATTCAAGCGTGAGAGATTTCAACGTACCAAAGATGTTGTCATACAATGCTGGCTTAGAGAACTTGTATATCGAAACTGATTATGATGGAGTGGAGTTCGGAAAGGAAATGTATGGGGCACTGCCTCTTAAACTTAATAATATCACGATTACTGGAAGATACCTGAGGTATCTGACGCAGTATTTGTTGATCGTAAGTAATACTATTATTATTTTTTTTGGAAAATGTAAAAGAATTCAATTGGATGGTACATTGAAATCAGATGCTTACCTTAGAGCATTGGTGAGAAAATTATAATGTGACTTGAGATCCGAGTGAAAATACTTTGCCCGTTGAATAATATGAAGTTGCAGAATAATTTGTACCGGCTGCGGGTATCTAACACTTAAAGTCCAGAGTAAAGAAAATAACCACATGTTAACAATTTCAGGGAGTCCAATCGAAAGTACTTCGCCTCACAGTCTGCAACACAAGCGTCGAGGAGTTAGCAAACGAAGTGTTCTGGAGACCAGGCCGTGTCACCAACATGACACTAGATCTTAGGAATAACTACATCATGAGAGTACCAAACCCTTCGCAGAGGGCATGGCCAAAAGTCCCGAACACGGTGTTCCTTCAAGACATTCTTGTTGCGGGCAATCCTTTGGTTTGCGATTGCGGGATTGGGTAAGTTTTTATTTTTACATTAATTGTGTTTTCAAGCCTCTAATGAATAGATTACCTCCAAGCAAACGTGCATAGCCACTTACAATAACAGAAATAAAAGAAATAGAGAGATGAAGACGTACAAAAGAAGAGGAGAGAATAAACTAATTAACGTGATAATTATGTTTACAGCTGGATAAAAGCGTGGGACCGCAAGAGAAGGCAGTATCTTTGCGACAGTCCATCCAATTGTGTCTCAACGCGAGACGACGTAAGATTTGCAACGTGTCCTACGTATGACAACAGAACTTTTGCTGACGTGAGTTGGTTTCTCATTTATTTAGTTTAAGAGCATCAGCATCAGTTGTTAGGTCTTTCGAATAATCTAACATGGCTTTTGATGTTTCATCTTTACGATTCATTTTATTCATTCATTCATTTTTTTCAGGTTCTATCGAGAGATCTGGATTGTGAATGGAACAAAGGATTCCTGGGATCACCCAACTTCTATATAGTCTTAGGCATGTCGATCCTAACGTGCATCTGGATATGAGGATTGTTCTGGCTACTTGGGGTATACGAGGAATTCAACCTGATTTTGGCAAGAGTGTATAATTCTAGCACTTAGAGGCCACTCAAGACATACTCGTATAAATTATTAGGAAGAAAACAATTTTTGTACAGAATTAAATTCTGATGCTTACCAACTTTTCGATATTTTGAAACATAGAACATAGCAAAAGATTTTTATTGGTCGGCTAAAAAAATATGTAAATAAAACCAACTGCAATAGTTAAGAACTGCAAAAATCTTCTTCAATCAAGAAGATATCCAGAAGGGAGTGAGATAGCATTGAAATGTTTTTTCATACTGTACCTGTTTATGTGGCCTACATACTGAGTCTTGGTCTGGGGTGATCCTGAATAGCCAAATCCTAATTAGTGTTAGTGAAACGGAAGTATATGCTTTAAGACGTGAAGTAAGGACATGACGCTGATGACGGAGAACAAGTGACTTTTGTATACTTAAGTGTTTGCGATAATTCTAGTGGAGCCTACTAAAATGTGATTTATCGTTTTAAAAATTGGAAAGCAGATGTGTGATCTCAGAAGAATCGTTGGATATGTTACCGTAACTTCTTAATTCTTAGTAAATTACAGTTTGCGTTCCCCCAAAAACCTGTTTTGCGTGTGTAGTTTTAAGATTTGATTTCTACATTTCACGCATTTCGTGCACTGCCTTACATAACGAATTGTCTGTGATTATTGTCCAGAATTTATGTCCAACTTGTATGGTGCGTCTGATCTTACACGATATTGTTAAGAACCGCGTGTGGAAGTGCACTTAATGTGTTTTAGAAGTTGCATTTACGTCGATTTATAAGATAAGTTCACATGAAAGCAATGACTTAATTATGATCGTATAAGTAGACTGCATTCGCTCGAATGGTATATGTGTTCGTCCATTATTAAGAGTAATAATATTATTTATAGATGTATTCATTTTTGTAATAGGTGACTTTAGGTGTAGACTAATCGAATCATTTATAAAGATTTCCTTATATTAACTATCTTTAACATTTTCTTCATTGTCATTTCTTTCATAATAAGTAGTTGTTTTAGAATCGTCGATTCGATGATTTTAAATTGTAACAAATTCTTGTACAAATAAAGTTTCAAACTCATTTCCATAACGCCTATTCAGAGTCACTATCTTCAATAAGAAAGCTTGATCCTATTCTATTTACTCTTTAATATTTTTCATTGTTTAGCTGTTTACAAAGTCTATCTGGTTATTGTTGGATAAACATATTTTATTACATTATGTATAAATAAATGTGTCATTAGCTGTTATTGTATCGGAGCATGCTGTAATATATACATCATTGTACGTATATACTAGGATTTTATCGACTGAATTTAAGTATTTCGGAGCTATATCGCTGGTTATTGTATAAGAAATGTTGTTTGTATAATGTCCAATGTGGCTTGTTTTTATTGTTGCATCGCTTCACTTTTTGGTCACGTTTTCATTTTTCTACTAATATTTTAGACATGCACGCTAGCAATAGTTTAGTCGGTTGAGAGTTGCATGTTACTCATAGCTTTCTTATACATTTCTATAATGAGTGAGTTCAATTGAATACCTCTTCTTCAGTGGTCCAGTATGTGCTGTCAGGCCTATTGTTGACTTTTGTTTTCAATGCCATTTCACGATGCACTCGATTTTGTTAATTACTTCAATATATCATTCACCACACAATTTTTAGTGTGACACAGTCGGCGTTAGGTTTGGTATTGAAAACAAAGGGATGTCGTTGTAACAATGAATATATTTTGTGATATATATTACTCTAATCCTTCTATTTTTGATAAAGCCTACAATGAATATTGCTGAACTAAACGGGAATTGTATAGCTGAATAAATTGTCTTTTTTAAAATAATAAAGTTACCGCTTCTTTAAAGAGTAGAACAGACCGCAACGTCAATTTATTATATTACATAAAATATTTTTCTTCGATGGTACTAAAAGAAATATTGAAATTTATTCGAATAATAGCTTGCTTAACTATAATGGAGTAGTTGAAAAGTAGCCCAGCATTATGTGATTTCTGACCAATGATAGCTAAAAGCATTCTTCTATGGTCGGTTATTTTGATTTTCATTTTTAAATATTCTCTCATAAAAAAAAATATGACCCAGCAGTAATCTAACGATCACAACGTACGACCAAAAAGGAATATAAATATTAAATCAATTGGTTATTAATAATATTTTTTGTCTGATTTTACAACGGCTCAATGTAATATTTGCTAAGACTCAACTTTATTCCTTATTTGTGCCATCTGTAGTATCAAAAAAAAACTCAAATATTACGAGAACTTACAAATTATTATTATTAACTCTTCTGCAAGGTCCATTGTGATAGAAATAGCTAGTGCCAATATTATAGTATTAAATTACAAACAATCTTTAAAAGAAATATAATTTTTATTTTGCGATTGGAATCGTGAGATGGAAATTACAAATGGTCGGTTGAGTCTTATGAAAAGTGGCAGAAATGAGTTGAGCAGCACCCTAATTGCGTAACACACAAGGATATTGATAATCCATTGCTTCATATGTTCTAAAAAATTGTCAGCTCAGCAACGTAAATAACGCAATGAATATTGTTGAACTGTCAAAATGAAAGCCATTCCTACTGTTAGTGTGTTACGCAATTATCCCGCAGATACAAAATTGAGCAATTAGTGTGGCGTTCATGCTCAACTAAAGTGTTGTGCAATAATTGAATGAATTAATTTTTATGTGGGACTCGAGTCGACCACGTTTATAAATTACCATAACTTGCCATAACCTTTATCAATGCAAACTTTCGTGCAACGGTTTAGTTAGCATGTATGCAACAGGCCTTGGATGACAAAATCTTCCAGTATTATTTTGGTATAGGAGAAAATAAATAATCCAACAATTAAATGTATGTTTTTTTTTTATTTTATGATTATTTTACAGTAAATAAAATGGTCCAATCGTAAAATGAAAATTATTAGAACAATAGCTTTTATTCCGTTTCCAATACGGTATAAACTCAAATAATAAATCCTGTAAATAAATATACAGTTTAAAAAATATTTTATTTGTAATAGAAAATTAAGGAGATTATAAAGAAGTCTAACGCATCGCTATTTCAGTGGATTTAAATGTCATTATTTCAAGGGATGTAGGACGAAGGAATGTTTTTGTCTTCACTACTTAAAAATAGTGTGAAATAAAAATAAATAATCATTGAATTATTAGCGTATTAAAATAAATTATTGCGTAAATATTATACTGTGTATTATTTTATTTACCTCTTTGAAACTTCCTACTTTTAAGGGTTCCGTACCCAAAAGATGTTAACATCGGCAGTATACTCTCTGCCTGGCATGGGTCTGTACAGTCAGCCTCAAAAAGATGTCAATTGATGATGTGAGGAAGACATCTTTTTGAGGCCGACTCTACAGACTCGTGACAGGCAGCCAGACAAACAAACAGACGACCCGCGTAGACTTTCAAACCCTTTACCTTTTAACCATAAGTAAGACGTAGCTTGTTGAAATATTTTCTCAGAATACGTGTTATCTATCATGTATAATCAGAAATAATTCACCTTCTGTTAATATATCTTCACCAGCAAATAGCCATTAGCTCAGGCTACATAATTTACAAAAGTATTCCTGATTCCACCAAGAGAAATAAGAAGAACAGAAGCAATCCAAATTCGACGTTAAATCGTTTTTGCAAGTAATTTGAATCACCTGTGAAGCGCTTCGTGTCAACGACCGGCCTTCGGCAAACATCGGGACCTCAAGGACAACGGTCGGCGCCCGATCGGCTAGTCATCGCTGTCACTACTAGAGTACCGTGTATGTCCAAACGTCCTCAGATACCTACGTATACATATGTGGTTGTGCGAAACAAGTTCCTTCGCTGCGCGAGCGCTTGCGGGTGAGTCATATTTATTTTGTTAAGAAACAGCAACTCATTACTTATCGCAGAGAGGTCTTACTACAGTGGACGGGAAAGACTAAGTTCGCCTTCGTCAATAGTAGCAAAATTATCTTGACCTCCGCGACTGTGAGGAAACCAAAATCCATAACTTTACTATACCTAATTATTTCTTGTACTGCACGCCGCACACATAACATTGCATTGCTACCATGATGCCACTAAGACGAACGCCCCCTGCCTCACCCTCAATGTCAGTTGTTGTGCCTGAGATTGTGCAGAACACCGATTTAAAATTTTCTAAGGCATTAAGTGACTCCCCCTTGAAACATAGTGAGTCAGAGCCTGACCTCCACTCACAAACGCTTAATGTTACGGAACGGAAAAAAAGGAAGCTAGAGGAAGAAAATACCGATATTAAGGCACTTATCAAGGAAATGTTTTCAGTCTTTACGAAAGAACAGGAAAAGCGATTTCAAGAGCTGAAATCTAGCATTGACGTTATGTCAAATAAATATGACGAATTTCTGACAAAGATCAGTGCTCTTGAAAAAGAAAGGCAGGCGGACAAACTAGCAATCAAAGAGCTTGAAGAGAAACTGGAAACGCTTGAACGAAAATCCCGGGGAACTAGCATCGAAATTCGAAACATACCAAAACAAAACCGAGAAACAAAAGAAACCTTAAGCGCCGAACTCTTGCAATTAGGAAAAACTCTAAACGTCAACATCGACGAATCCAACATAAGAGACATCTACCGGCTTAAGTCTAAGGATGACTCCAACCCAGTCATCGTGGACCTCACTACCGTACCCTTGAAAGACAAAGTTATCAGGGCTGTCAAGAACTTTAACAAATCCAAAGCCAAAGAAGATAAGTTAAATACCACTCATTTGAACACTAAATACCAGACTAAACCTCTGTACATAGCGGAAACGCTTACACAGAAAACTCAGAAGCTATACTTCTTAGCACGGCAATTCAAGAAAAGCCATGGCTTTCATTTTTGTTGGACGGCAAATGGATTTATATATCTTAAACAAAACGAAGGCTCGCCTCATATTCGCGTAACCCATGTCTCGGACATAGACAAGCTGAGAAACACTATATGACTATTTTTTGCTTTAAGTTATCATTACCTTGTGATTTCTATAATGCATGTTTTTGTTTATTTTAATAGTTTAAGATATAATAATGCACTTTGTCACACATTGTACAAAATACACTCACAATACACCTACTATATCGTAAAAACTCAATACATATCTGTCAACCTTACCATAAATTTAAACTATAAAGCGATTAATTCACACGCACTTGTTCTACACAGATACCCTCACACAAACATTGGAAACATAATTATAACTCACGTACACAGTACACACCGCGTAACACACAGAGATGCTTGCCATAAGTTAAACTTCCACCCTCAAAAAATTTCTTATACAATTATACCTTACAAAAAAATTCAGTGACATAATTGATCTAACCAATAACACAGACAAGATAGCTATATCCGATTCACACACTTGCACCCCCGAACAGGCAAAAAGCTTTATTAAGCAACCAAATAATTATCTTAAAATCCTAACACAAAATATTAGATCTATCAATTGCAACTTTAATAATCTACAAACCCTGCTGCAACGTATCTCAATTGATTGTGATATTTTAGTCCTGACAGAATGCTGGTTGTTATGTTCAAGTAACCACAACCTTCCTGTTATACAAAACTATGTTATGTTCAACACGACCAAAAACCAAAACCAAAGTGATGGTGTTGTGGTTTATATAAAATCCACACTCCTTGTCAGCTGCAAAGAACTTTGTTTTGACGGTTCTGCCACTGGTCTCGCAGTGGAAGTAGGAACGACCTTTGCCATACTATGTGTTTACCGGTCGCCGTCAAACAATAACACTAATGATTTTCTTACCGCTCTTAACAATATTCTTCCCACCTTTACCAAATTTAATACTGTAGCTATAACTGGTGATATTAACATAGACATTAAACCTCTCTCACTCGACACACGATCACATGACTACCTCAACACTGTTGCTTTTTACGGATTTCTTCCTACACATTCGTTTCCTACCAGAGGAAATAATTGTCTCGATCATTTATTATTAAGATCAACCACCATAACAGCTATCTCACTAATCTTCGATACTACTGTTACTGACCATTGTTCATCCCTGCTTTGCATTCCAAATAAAAAAACTCCAAACAATATGATTAAACATATCACCAAAACTAATTTCGACACATTGGATAAAACTATGGAGGAACTAGACTTTACACCCATTTACTCTATGTCCGATGCTGATGTGGCTACAGATTCTCTGGTTAATCTCATGGCAAAAGCTATATCCGAGAACACCGTAATTAAGACATTACCATGTAAAAAGAGGATAATCAAGCCATGGATCACTCCAGGCTTGATCCGTTGTATGCGACACAGAGATGCGTTACACAAGAAATCAAAACTATCACCAGAAAATGCTATACTCGAAACCACCTACAAGCGATATAGGAACTTCTGTAACAAAATTTTAAAAAAAGTTAAAAGACAGTTCGATACACAAGAGCTTGATAAAGCTGGAAATAACTCAAAAGTCTTATGGGAAACAATAAAGAAAATTACAAATACACAAAAACAACAACATTCATCTACACAACTACTTTCGCACTCGGATACTCCACTACAGACTTGTAACAATCTTAACAAGTTTTTCGTTAACGTAGGTAAAAGTCTTGCAGAAAATATTCTCAACCAGCACAATACATTCAACACGAATTACACACACACTTCTACTCCTACACTATCATTTGTATTGGAACACACGGACAACGATGAGATAGAAACTGTTATTAGTTCGCTCAGATCCAACGCTGCCACTGGTTGCGATGGCATCTCTCCTACCATATTGAAAAGATACCGCAGCACTCTGGCGCCTGTCTTGACCTACATCTTTAACCTCTGCTTTCATACTGGTAACTTTCCACTTGCCTTAAAAAAGGCTATTATACACCCTATCTTCAAAGGTGGAGAAGGGAACTCATTTAACAACTATCGTCCCATAGCTATACTTCCTGCTCTGTCAAAGGTACTTGAACGCCTAATTAACAAAAGATTAGTTAGCTTTCTTGAGAAAAATAAAATAATTTCTTCCCAGCAATTCGGCTTCAGAAAAAATAAATCTACTTGTGATGCTGTACATGAAGTTACTGATTTTATTGTAGCGAAAATTAACGATCGTAAAAAGGTTCTAACAGTATTTCTTGACCTCGCCAAGGCCTTTGACACCATTCCTACTTCTACTCTCCTATTAAAACTGGAGAGAGCAGGCATCAGAGGGCTGCAGCTTAATCTCTTCGCCAGTTATCTCTCAAATAGACGGCAAATGGTAAAAATCGGTGAACACACCAGCAACGACCTTCCCATTTGTTACGGAGTACCACAAGGTAGTATCCTTGGTCCTACACTTTTTCTCATCTTCATAAATGACCTTTGCAGCCTTAATATTCATAATTCGAAAATTGTGTCTTTTGCAGATGATACTGCCCTTACTTTTTACGCTAATTCTTGGTCCGAGCTTCAGAATATTGCACAAGATGGTTTTAATTCCGCCTTTGATTGGCTTCGTTCCCACACACTCACACTTAACACAGCCAAAACGAAACTGATAACTTTTTCTATCTCATCGACCTCACAACCAAATATTCCGATCTGCCTAAAAGCCCACTCCTGTCACAACTCATATTCAGGTACTTCATGTCAATGTCCCAGTATTGTCGTAGTTGACACTATTAAATACCTAGGCGTAACCATAGATCGGCAACTTAACTACAAAACACACATTAGTTTACTCACAAGCAGAGTCAGAAAGCTCATGTATATATTCAAAACTCTTCGTCACGTTGCTAAACAATCTGTTATACGCAGTGTATACTATGCATTATGTCAGTCAATCATTACATATTGTATTAGCTGCTGGGGTGGCGCCCCCAAAACTGCTCTCAAACCTTTGGAAGTGGCCCACAGAGCTATACTAAAAATCGCAACGTTTCGGCCCTTTCTGTATCCAACCAGAGATCTATACCATAACTGTAACGTCCTTAATGTAAGACAACATTTCATTCTGCAGACCATTCTTCGCCAACACTCACAAACACCTTTTACTAAAATCACAAAGCGTCGTAAAGATATCATTTGCTCTGTTCCGCCTCCTAAGTTCACATTCACCAAAAGATTTTTTTTCTATCTCGGCCCACATTTATACAACAAAATTAGTGCAACTTTACCTATTTATGATTTACCTTACACCAAAAGCAAAACTGTCCTTCGTTCATTCCTCCTCGGTAAAACCTACGAGGAGACTGAAACATATCTTTCGACTTTTTAATTAATGAACTTACACTCATACTTACTGGCATGCACACCACCTTTCCTCACCTCATCACAATACACCACATTACATCACATCCCATTACAATACAATACACGACACCACACCACACCACAGCACAACATACCACACCACAACACAACACAACACAACACACCACACTACACCACAGCACAGCACATCGCAACACAACCCAACACAACACACCACAGCACAGCACAGCACACCACATCTCAACAATACAACACACTATATTAACTACACATTTTAGAATACTAATGTCTTGTTTTTTTTTTTTTCTCATTTAATATTTACTTTCTTTTCTTTCACTTATTTTTGTAACCACGTGGCTGGTTGATAGTCCCAATGGGTCCATATTATAGGTTCAAAAACATGCAATGTTATTGTTACTCTACTAGGGAGTGGAATCTGTTTCTCCTTAACACAGATCACTTGGTGATCTAGCTAGGAGATCAGTGCCTCGCCCAAGTATTTGTATGTACTATATGTTCTTGTTGTGTTCTGTTTCTAGAATGTATTAGCCCTTCATGTACTGCAAATAACCATGTATCATTATTACTGTCAATAAAAATTTCTTAAAATTTAAATTCTTAAATTTCTTAAATAATAATAAAAATAAGGTACACTTTACAGAGTGTTAAACTATGAAGTTTTATTGGTACAGAATTCTTACGCAGACCGACATTCTTTTGGCCGGTTTTATTCAAGCTTAGGCACCTGTCTTACCACCTAAGAGGAAGCGACTACCTTACTAAATATCTTAGTAACAGCCCGGAGTTTGGAAGTTGTTGGTTTAATATCCCCGTGCCTCGGAAAGCACGTAAAGCCCTTGGCCTTGCATCTGATCTCTCTCCGGTCGTGTCGGGTTGCCGTCCCATCGGACTATGAGTATAAGAGTAAAGGAACAGACTGCATCTGTATTTGGGCACACAGTTGTAATATCTACTGCGTACCTAGCTAATCTCCGTTGAGATGGCCACCGTGACCGAAATCGGCCGGGAGGCTATTATGTATGTATTTCAATGGTGTCCAAAGTAAAACAGAAAGATAGATACATCTTTATGTGCAGATGCCAGCAGGTCAAGCTACCCGAAACTGTCAAAATTTCCCAATCAACCTTGTACCTTAATGATTTAGCGATAAAGTTGAAAATCTAATAAAGAAATTTGACAGATTGTAGTAGCTTGATGTGCTGGCGTCTGTACACCATAATAATTACAGATACAAATGTAGACGGTTTACAAAGGGTAGTCTTATGTTTTAAAGACAGCCTTTTGATGGATTAAGGAGTGAAGGAGAGATAATACTGCAGGTAGTCTGTGGTGTACCATTTACATACAGGGTGGCAGGGACATCGACGCGCAAACGCCGTGAAAAGGTTACACCTGATGCCATAAATAAAATTACGAAAGTCATTCATCTCGGAAATGACCGGTTAAAAACATTGAAATTTTTGAGTGCGCAATATATTGCAAACAACGCGATCAAAACGCTCCGCGGATGGCGCGCGCGCGCGCTACCTACCGCGATACCGCGCGCTGCCCTTTCGAGTTTTATTTACATTGCTGTTCTAAGTGAAACAAGTGAATTTATTATTTTTTTATTAAAAATGTCATTGGGTTAGATAGAAATAATGATTTTATACTGTTAACAGTAAAAAAAAATTGTAGAAAAAAAGAAAAAAACGTAAAACTTAAGAAAAAGCCGATGAAAAATTTCAACGCAGGGGGTCCAGAATCATGTACTGAATCCATGGTAAGCGGTTGCGCGACGATGTCCCTGCCACCCTGTATGTAAATGGTACACCACAAACTACCTGCAGTATTATCTCTCCTTATAAATACATACACACATAAAACATTATACATACTTATCTCCAAAAATACATGAATTATTTCAAAAACAAAAAAAAAACAGATTTTGCACCCGCATCATCATCATCTGCCTGCCTTTTGCCCAACTATGTTGGGGTCGGCTTCCAGTCTAATTGGATGCACGTGAATACCAGTATTTTACATGAAGCGACTACCCATCTGACCTTCACAACACACTTACTGGGTAATATGATACCACTTGGTAAGACTGGTTGTCAGACTTTCGGGCTTCTGACGACCCGTAACGACTGTTAAAGATCCACGATTGACAGCCGGGACCAACGGCTTAATGTGCTTTCAGAGGCACGGAGGGTTTTCGGTATATACATAATAGATGGTCAAAAGAGAAAGGTCGCACCCTAGATGAGAGTCCATTTGTGGTAATCTACTACAATGCTAGTAATTGAATCGTGCCCCCTACCGCGAACGAAATTAGATGAAGCATGAAAGGCATGATCAAATAATCGTGTTGTTTCTTATTATATTATAGAGGACTAGCTGCGCCCCGCGGTTTCACCCGCATAAGTTTCGATCCCGTGGAAATATCGGAATAAAAAGTGTCCTATATGTTAATCCTGGTTATAAACCATATGTGTGCTAAATTTCATCCAAATCCGTTCAGTAGTTTTTGTGTGAAAGAGTAACAAACATCCATCCATCCATCCATACAAACTTTCACGTTTATAATTTTAGTAGGATAGGACATCTTAGTATTGTCCTGCTGTGGAAATGAATATGTTATTTTTTGTTTGAGTGCAAACTCTTTGTAGCCTCTAGCACCAACAGTATTCTCAGTGTGTTCACTGATCGGTGGGATTCCCGGATGTTGCGGAGGTGGATGCAGCTCCACGCTGAGTTTTAATTGTAGGTATGTATATCTGTCTGTAACCTACTAATACTAGAAGTTAAGTAAAATTGTTACTAACCCTATGGACTCCTGTCTGAAATAAAAGTTTTCTATTCTATTCTTTAGCAATTTTCCATGATAAATAGCGGGGTAATTGCGTAACATGCTAACAATCGCAATGGCTTTCATTTTGACAGTTCAGCAATATTGAACAATGTTGAATGTTGGTGAGTAGACAAATATTTCGAACAAACAACATTTTTTTTTTATGAAGCAATGGATTAGTAATATGCTTTAAAATGATTCAGAATGTGATTGAATGTGTATTAAGCAATAAGGGTGCAGGTTTCGGTAGTTTAGGAGACCTCGGAAAAGAGATTTTGCAACGAAGTCTGATTCATGCCAGATAAAGTTGAAACCAAGTATTGTTAGATCTGGTTTATCCTCAGGTATAAAACATCTTTTGTTCGTTAGCTCCACGACGACGATACAGTGCGCTCTAGTCGAGCGCGATCCAAATGCGCGGTCGGTGTGGACATGCCGCGCGGTATAGCGTGCGCTCCGTAGAGCGATCGATCCAAGCGCTATCGGTTTTTTGACAATGCTCAAAGGCGCATCAGTTGTTTGGCGCGCTCGGTGTGGATGGTTCACTTCTAGCTCACTTCACCGTGCAAGAAAAATCTCGCAAAAATCTCGCGGTGAAGTGAGCTAGTAGTGAACCATCCAGAATAGCACGACTCGACTATCACGAAAAAAAAAAACTTTTATTTTCGTTTTCGTTTTCATGTCATTTTAATTTTCTTTAAAATTGAGCCCATGGCTCCTTTCATCGATTTTCTCTAAGACTTGAAAATGTACCCAAATTGAGCTAAAAAAGAAATCAACTTAAATAAAAAAGGATATTTATTCTAAGCTCAGTGTTGGTAGCTAAAAAATTCTGGGTAACCGATACCTCGTGGCAAAACTGGTTATCAGAGTTTCGGACTTCTGACGACCCGTAACGACTGCTAAAGATCCACAATTGACAGCCGGGGCCAACGGCTTAACGTGCTTTCCGAGGCACGGAGGGGTCTTGATCACCCATCCACGGACCAACCGCGACAAGCGTAGCTTAACCTGATCGATCTACCCGCGCGGCTGTCATTATTTAGCCACGAGCCCCTACCTATAGCCATCGACCGGAAACTCATTTCGAAATAGCCCTGAAATACCTTTGTTGCTTTAGGAAATTGTTACCAAGCTGTTTACCTACGTTACAGACCGGTGACATAAAATCTTTTGACCTACATTTCGTCAAACTTTATGAGTATTTCGGAACTGATACTGATCGGTTCCGAAATACATGCTCATAAAGTTTGACGAAATGCTAACTCCCGTAATTAGAAACTTTTAAAATCTCGTCGCAATCTCATCTCAGCGACAATCAATGTCAAAAACTTAACCACAATTTTGGTAGAAGATAAGTATTTTTGACAAATTGAGAATGAGATTAAAATGTGAACTTTCTTAAAAATACGAAAATCGCTCGAAATATTTATTTAAACTCGATCTTCATCATTATTAGCACCCCTGTCCCACACTCTGCTGAGAATAGGCCTGCTTCCTTTTGGTGCCAAGCTTCCCTGGTATGTGCGAATGTCATCCAGGTCTTCTCCGCGATCATTTGTAGGACGTCCACCCATCTGGCTGTTGGTCTACCAACTCTCCTTCTACCAACCATCTAGGTAGAATTGCCTGTGGCAGGGGCCACGGTATCTCTTTCGAACAACCCACGGCCCTGGCAGGCATCGGCCCTAGCGGACCCCGTCACTTGGTGCTCACATCTCTGTGAGGCGCGCCTGGAACACAACACGCCGTCGACCCGGGCCTGGTCTTTACTGGGCGGCGAGCTACCCATTGCTCGCCGCCCGCAAGCCTACGCCTACGGTGGCCGGGAGTCGGCTGTTGACTCCCGGTGTCCAAGGCGTCTCCTGCGGCGACTAGGGGCGTGAGGGCGCAGAGATAGCCTCTCTCTCACGCGGTCCGCCTCCTCCTTCGCGAGCATTACTGCTTCGCAAAAGGAAGTGACGGCTTCCCGGCAGGCCCGGACGCGAGAGATCGCCGCCGCCGATCACCGCCACGAGGACGCCGCTGTGCTCCGCCCAAGCCGGGCAGACCTCCACCGTATGTCTGTTGGTCTACCAAAGCTCCTTCTACCAACCAACTAGGTACAATTTTAAACCCGACCCTAACATTGGTTTCGTCCTAAACACTGCCATCGATCGGTCTATGTAATATTCTAATTTTTTTTTTTTTTCTCTCTTTATTTTTAATTAGGGACTTTTACAAAACTGTGTATGCCAGTCCCATCGTACCTCATACACAATCTTAATTAACTAAATCGTAACTTAGCGAACTTAAAAACTTTGAAGGCCGCCTCCGAAGTAGGTGTAGACTATATTTGGTGAAATATACCCACATCATATCTATTTAGCTCTAATTGATTAATTAAGTCTTCTCTTTCAGACCGAAATCTAAAATCAGGAATTATTATTTATTATTATTAAAAACTTACACATAGTTCACAAACATACAAGTATTAGCATGCAGTTCTAACCAACAGAAAACTTAGACTGATTTAACAGCGGGTCCCAAACTAGGCACAGTCTGTATCTTAGTGACCCAAATAGTACTCACATGTAGTAGTAGTATTTTAAATTTAATTAAATTATTAATACTTAATTTTGTGAATTTATCAATATAAATTCACAAAATTAAGTATTAATAATTTAACTCTATGGTGGTGGGGTCGGTTCTCAATGTCTCCCTAGTTGGGCCCCATTGGATACAGGCGGCTCTGCCCATCCGATGTGGTGGTCTCGGGGTACGTTGCGCACGGGATGTGGGTTTGCCGGCTTTCTTGGCGTCTGCACATGGGGTTGCCAACCTAGTCACTGTATTACTCAATACTAATGGTGACGGGGGAAGCATGCCTTTTGTGTCGGATGCTATGTCAGCTTGGTTGACTCTCAACCCGGATGCAACAATCCCCGAGGCAACACACGTTCAGCGGGCGTGGGATGACATAGGGGTGGGGCTGCTCCAAGAGCGGTTGTTAGAAGGTGCGTCAGGAGTCGTTAAGGCTAGACTTCGAGCAGTTTCGCAACCTGAGTCCGGGGCGTGGTTACAGGCGACTCCTTCGCCTCACCTGGGCACTCTACTGGACGATGAGTCTTTGCGTGTGGCGGTGGCTCTCCGCCTGGGCTGTAAGGTGTGCGAACCCCACATATGCACCTGCGGTTCCATGGTGGAGGCCGATGGCCATCACGCACTGAGTTGTCGGCGTTGCACAGGGAGGTACCCGCGTCACCATGCCCTGAATGACATAATCCGTAGAGCCATTATATCGGCAAACGTCCCCTGCGTGCTTGAACCTACAGGTCTTAGCAGGTGTGATGGTAAGAGGCCGGATGGGCTGACTCTAGTGCCATGGAAGAACGGGAAGTGCCTGATCTGGGACGCAACTTGCGTCAGCACTGTCGCTGCCAGTCACCTGAGTCGCACCGCGCACACTGTCTCTGCCGCAGCTGAAGACGCCTGCTCTGTAAAAAGGCTCAAGTACGCTTCCTTGGAGCAGCCTTACTATTTTGTGCCGGTAGCTGTGGAGACCCTGGTTGGAGTAAGGCAGCGAAGGTTTTTGTTTTTTGTGGCAGAATTGGGCCATAAGCTCAGGGAGGCATCCGGTGACTCCCGCTCTGGGTCGTTCTTGGTGCAAAGGTTGGCCATCGCTATTCAGCGAGGCAATGCAGCGAGTGTTATCGGCACCTTTGCGCCGGGTGCGATCAGGGGCGGGTTGTTTTGTGACCTTTGACTGTGTATTTATTTAATTTACACTATCATTTTGTCGTTTTGTTTTTTGTTTATTATTAAGCTAGTCCTTGTAAATTCTATTAATTAAACTTAAATAAATTTAACTCTATAATTTTATAATTCATAGTTAAACAAAAAAAGTTAGTAAAAAGAAGCTATCCAAACAAATAATAAACATACAGCAACTGCAGTTGAGGTGAGTGCATGTGGGGTGTAATGTGTGTGTAGTTGTGTATGTTATCAGAGTGAGGTGGGTATTAACTTAAGCAGCAGAGTAAACTTTCTGTTTCGTCATAAGTCCGGCCCAGTAGCCATTCTTTAAGTTTAGTTTTGGCCTCAGAGTAGATTTTCGGCCAGTGAGAATTTTGCTTATAGCATTGAACACTCATATGGGTAAAAAAGACGAAAATCGGGTCTCGAATAAGGTTTTTGTTTTTGGAAGTGGGATTCGTTCGGGTATTTTCCTACCCTCTTGCTGCAGCTAGAGCGATTTCTGTTAAGTTTTAATAGGTTTAGTAGTGACCCCAGGATGAACAGTTGACGTACGCGTAAAACCCCGGATTCCTTATATAGTTCGTCTGTGGAAAAACGCCGCGGCCTTCCCAGGAGCACCTTGAGGACGGCACGCTGGGCCCGCTCCAGTTCCAGCATGCATGTCTTGGCTGCGCTGCCCCAAACACTAACACAGTATTGGAGGACAGATTGGCACAGGGAGATGTAAACCTGTATACATATATTTTTGGGAGCCCTGGCTCGTAAAAGTTTCGCTACATACATGAATTTGCGAGTCTTTTTCGCGAGTGTTTGAATTTGTGGTTTGAAGGACAGGTTCTGATCAATTATGATGCCCAGATATTTTGTCCTATCTACTCTGTCAATGGCATTACAATTGCAATCGGTAGCAGACACGGGTCCCGTCATTAAAACATTGCATTTGTTGTGGTGTATTTTTAGGGAATCAGTGCTAGGTCTGCTAGATCGAGTGACGTGAAAGGTCAAGAAATTAGTTTTTTGAGATATATTTCGATTGTAGCTTATTAAAAGTCCGCCCATATGTTTAAATATAAAGTAACGGGTTTGTATACAATACATTTTAATATTATAGGTACCTGTACAAATTATGCATTAACACTATTATACAGCTATCTTCTCTTTCGGGGCGACGTAGAGCATGAAGTCGATCGTCGAAGGACCAGTGTCGTACCACAGTTTACATTGTATAGCCAATGAAATACCGATAGTAAACTCGGATATTTGTATCGCCACCAAAGGAGAATTCTTAGAAACATCAAGCGGAAACATACTTGCATCAAATCCCGGAGGATCGGGGTAATATTTTATTCTACCAATATGTTCCTTATCGTAAGAGTGGTATCCGCTACACTGCAGCCACAGTTTCGTCGTGTCTGCCCTCATCCAGGCCTGAACTTGTGCCGGCGCCGACATCGCAACCGTCGAGTTGAAATGCAGGGGTTTGCCAGCCCAGTTGAATAGTTTATTAATTCTTACAATTACACAAGGTTTTTCGCCATAACCATATGGAGACTGTCCACATGGGCCTAAACTACTAACTTCTCTTTTCCGCCTGTTACTTGATAGGAACTTGTCAATTGCCTGAATATATTTGTCATAGTCATCCTTCTCTCCATTCTTGTACCAAATCAATGGGACATTGGATTCAGATGTTGGTGCTGCTGTTAGTCCTATACCGTGTTCCGGATACGTAAGCAATTGGAATTTCAAATAATCTACACGATTAAAGTCCGTCGTATGCTTTACTATATTCAAGGATATATAGAGGACCATGAGAGTAAACGTGGCAAGAAATATAAAATACATAACTGAATACGATAAGATCAAGAACCAACTTCTGCAGGTTCTATAAAAGTATTCTCCTTTATCCTTGTTGTATACGAATAGACAGATTTTCTCCTGATATGTTTGCTCAACAGGTCCTATATTGGTGGATGTCGATGGCGCAGGAGCTCGTTGCAGGACCGGCGGGGGTAACGTCTTTGGAACCGCATGCGTCGGCCTTTGTATTTTGTCATTTTTATGCTCTGAGACCATTTCACCAGGGGTATAAGTGGAACATAACTTAGCCTAAATAAATATTATGAATACGCGTGAAAGTTGTCAAAACTGAATTTCACTGTCAATTTAAATTGCCATTTCACTGTGGCTATGATACATGTATGTGTGAGCAAAAAGTTTGATAATATGAGTTTTCATTGTGGTTTTTTTTTAGTTAAAACGCTGCCGCTGTGCATCGATTGCGAGTATTCGTCATGGGTTCGAACCCAAACGGGTGCTTTGCATTGAGTTTATTTTCATCGTCATTGTTCTCAAAACCGCGAAGGAAAACATTATGAGAAAACCATCGTAGCATGTCCAAAAAACCAAAAATTCAACCCGCACGGGGTCCGGGTGGTGGATTACGGCCCACTCCCTCTCACCGAGAGGAGGCCTGTGACCCAGCAGTGGGAACATTGTAGGCTGACAATATAGATATAGGATAGAGGAGATGAGCCCTGTAGTTGAAAATATATCAGAACTCCATGTCGCTAAGACGATCCCACTACCGCGCTACACATGTAGTTCAGTGAAAGCAATAGATACAAAGTCGCGCACACACTTGCAATTCATAAATCAGAACGTACTACACAATCAATTATAAACCTTAACTCATTAAACACAGCGTGCATTTACCATGCACCGTACAACTTAGTCACACAAAAACATTGTGCTGTGCAAAAGCCATTTATTTTACATAATGCTAGTGATTGACTAAATCGGAAAGTTATCGATTCTCCCATTTATTATTCTACTAAAAAAAAATTCGTGTTCTGAAAATAAAATAAATAAAAAACGATATGTCCAGAAAATATTATATTATAAATCAATAAAAAATAGCAAAAAATTAGAAAATAAATGTTATTAACATTATTTTACATCTTCTCAACGGTCTTCCAGCCGGATTTCAGCGTCATCTTTTTAGATCTTCCAACCGGTTTAAAACGGTTGACAAATTGTAAAATCTATATTTAAAATTCAAAGTCCTGACTGACTGATACATCAACGCACAGCGTAAACCGCTGGTCCTAGAGACATGAAATTTGGAGGGCTTCGTGAAGAGTAGGTATCCACTAAGAAAGGATTTTTCGAAAATCCACCTCAAAGAGGGTGAAATGGGCCCCATATTGATTGTATAAGAAATCTTATTCCTTGAGTTAATAAACTTGAAACTTGGTACGAATACTTATCTTAGGGTCCACGATTGTTACAACAAATGTTACCTACCACCTAAGCATATACATTGTGGAATGCAATAAATGATTGAGTATTGAGTATATCTAAATAAATTATGAAGATTACCAATTTCTTTTTTTTTTTCTAAACTACCCCTACTTCCTAACAAGGGATTGGGGGGTTTCAAAGTTTGTATGGAAGAATTTTAGCGTGCGGTCCGATTTAATCGAAACTCAGTATTTATACCTAAGATTGAAGTAAAGAATTATGTTTATTAGGGTTTTTCGAAAATTTTCCCCTGCCGGGCTGAAAATGGGTAGTCAATTTCACAGGGGAAGATTTTACTGCGTGGCTTGATTTACTTGAAAATTGGTATAAATAACGGATTAAGACAAATAATGGAAAGGTCTCAAAAGACTACAAAAAATATCGCCTTTGGAGGTGAAAGGGGGACAAGACACAGTTAATATGAAAAATCTCATTTCATTGATCTAAAAACTTGAAACTTGGCCCAAATGCCTCTTTAAATTAATCATAAATTTTCAAAAACTACTCTTTGAAGGGGTAGTAAATAATAAAGTTTATACTTATACGTTTTTTTTTAAACCTCCCCTCAAAAATGGTTTAGGGGTGTCAAAGTTTCTATGGAAATTAAAACATAAGATAAAGATTCATGTGTTTTACGGTTTTTCAAACATCAACCCCTGGCGGGGTGGAAAGGGTTCGGGCCAGATTTCACTGTGAAAATAGTTATAAATAACGTTCTAGTCAAACAAATGAAAGGTACCAAACGATTTTTAAAAAACAGTGAAAAGGGAGGATGCAGTTTATTATATACATATTTAAGAACAATCTTATTCCTTTAAGTTATAAACTTGAAGCTTTTCTGAATAACTTATACTACCTTTTAAAAGGCGGAGGGGGTCTTGAAAAATTTAGAAGAAAGTACGAATACGGTGAAGTGCTATAAAAAATAGAATAGGACAGAATACTTCTACTTAGCCTTTTCCCAACTATGTTGGGGTCGGTTTCAAGTTCAACCGGATGCAAATTTTTAAATAGGTACACTATCTATATAAATAAATTAAATTTAAGCGTCTGTTTGTAATATAAAAATAACAGATTTTACAAAATGCGTATGAAAATATATACGCTACCTACTTATAAAAAAAACATTTTTTTTTTTAATTTTTGTCACGTAAACATAAAGTCACGCTACGAAACGAGGTTTAAAGACAATTTTTAGTAGCCTCTCCTAGGGCTTTCCGAAACCCTTATATATCTTCAGCACTGAACAAGTACTGTATAATATAGCCACTGATCTTCAGCGATCATTTATTGTTTACGAGTTTCTTATTGTATTTTTTGGGAAAGTGTTACTTTACTTCAGACTTTTATATTAACGTTGCCTAAATAAAAATATTATCATCAGATTACCAAAAAATGAGTCGGAGACATTGGATCGCAAACTATAGCCTTTATGTTATTGGAGAACCCCGGGACCTTCGGAACATTGGAGACCGGTCAGATCGGTGAGTTTGTAACAAGATCATTGAGAACTGATATCATGTTATCTTTTTAAGGACAATAAACCTTTGAACAAACAAGCTAGACATTTTTTTTTGGCAATTTTCACGCGCTTAAATTGCAATAGCATTATTTACATACTTATATGTTTTTGCAGTTTTAGGCAGAGTTGTACCTATAGTATATCCGCATTTCCAGTTGTGTTTAAGCCCTTTGTAATAGGGGTCGAGCCTATTGCCATCACTAGGGCACAAATCCAGACTCTGGGCAGCTACTGAAAAATTCCAGATGGAGAAACCCAATAAAACTTTGCCTGACCCAGGAATCGAACCCAGGACCTCGTGCTCAGCAGTAGTGCTGGCGACTACTAGACCAACGCTGCTATAAAATAACATTTATGTATATCCGCATGCATCACAGTGCATACAAATTACTAACTGCGCCTCGCGGTTTCACCCGCATACGTCCCGAACCCGTAGGAATATAAGAATAAAAAGTATCCTATGTCCAAATCCAGGTCATGGTCTACCCATGTGCCAAATCCATTTTGCCGTTTTAGTGTAAAAGCGTAACAAACAAACATAAACATAAACACAAAAAATCAAATCATTTACCATATATTTATAATATAATATAATTTGAGATGTACCTAAAGTAGATAAGAAAAGGTCATGTGAAGCCATAGATATCGGAATGCCTCTGATATTAAACCTACAAAGTATTATCACTACATATTACAAAAGAAAGTCCCCCCGCCGAGTCTGTCTGTCTGAACGCGATAAACTCCAAAACTACCGAACAGATTTTCAAACGGTTTTTACCATGGACAGAGTGATTCATGGGGATGGTTAGGTGTATCATTCATTAAAGTTTTGTGTAAATTAGCTGAAATATGACGATGATTGCGGAAGATGTCGGAAAAAATCATGCCCACTTGGAGCTTTACTGCCGTGCGCCGCGTAAACCAATACAGTTATATGAAAACCATGATAAAAACCCCAGTAGACTGGCACCCTAATTGCACACTATCTAACACACTATAGAGCAGTGGTGGCCAGTGGTATCGGCCGTGACTTACGAGTTGTAGGTCGTAGGTTCGAACCCAGACAGGCGCTTTACTTTGTGTAAATTATTTCATCACCACTGCTATCAAAACGGTGAAGGAAAACGTGAGGAAACCGGCATGTCCTAGAAGCAAAAAATCGAAGGCATATGACATCTACCAGTCCGTACTGGGCCCGCGTGGTGGATTACGGCCCGCTCCCTCTCACCGAGAGGAGGCCTGTGTCCCAGCAGTGGGAACATTATAGGCTGATTATGTAACACACTATCAATCACAATCTCAATCATTTTGAAAATTAGCACTAATCCATTGCTATATAATTATGATCGAAAAATTTGACGGCACGGTTGGCGCAGTGGTTAAGCGATTGACTGCTGCGCTGCGTGTCGCGGGTTCGATTCCCGCACGGAACAAATATTTGTATGACCTACAAGAAGTTGTTCCGGGTCTGGCTGTTTGTGTATGTGAGTTTAAATGTTTGTAAACGCACCCACGATACAGGAGAAATTCCTAGGGTGGGGCAACGATTTTTTTTTTTTTTAAAGAAATTAAAGTTAGTCTGCAACTGACTGAACTGTCAAAATGAAAGCCATTGCTACTGATAGTCGTTTAAGAAGTTACCCTGCCGGTAATACTTACCCGTGAGATATTTTCCGACATTCACGTGGGCGATGCCCCAGCCAAAGCTAGTAACATAATTTATAGCTACAGGTTAACACACAACGAAAGTCTCTATTCACACGAAAATAAAAGGCCTTAGATTACCAACGTAACCAACGGATATTACGTCATCAACGTCCATTCTTTCCTAATAGACATCATTATCGTCGGAAATGAAATACGTCCGTCTTTCTTATCTCACTGTAGAGATCAAAACTTTGTCGTGGGTTTCAATAGTTGTTCCCGAGGGGTTGGTGGGGCAATAGTTGAGCCTCGAATACACTAGGGGACAAATGGAGCGACATGTTGCAGAAGATGGCGCTCGACAACTACGTGAATGTCCCGAGAGAATGTCGCCGAACATTTTGCAGGCTTGTCGCGACACTGACGCGGGATGTGTGCGGTCGCTCTCAGAGCGGGAGCAAGCAACATGTCCCGCGTCACGTAAAATGTTGCGGAACTTGTCGCGGGACACTTTGAAGAGTGTCGCGCGTCATGTTGCGGGTTAAAATGTCCCCTAGTGTATCCGAGGATTTATGTTAATAAACTCATTATCAATGGTTACGAGATAAGTTGGTTTAAAAAGTGTGGTGCTATCTCTAACGTTATTATTGTGAAGATTGTCCTGTTTTTTCGTGGAAATCTTCACGGAAAATGACTAAAAATAGACTGTGGTTGTCCTCAGCACTATCTTTTTTTTATTGGAAGGAAGTTCCTTAACGCGGCTTGTAGTAGGAGATGACTGATAAAAAAAGGAAAAAACGTCAAGCGTTATGCCCGCTCCATGCGACTCTCTCTCTCTCTCTCTCTCTCTCTGTCTGTTTCGCGTAAGAAACTTCATAGGAATGAAGTTTCTTATGCGATATTCGCACGCACACACACACTCGTATATCGCGGTCGGGGGACCCTCGTCAGGGGACGAGGGTCCCCCGACCGCACACGTTTCAGTTTTATTTATGGATCTCCAACAGAGAGTACACAATATGTATGATTAAAAAACAAAAAGAAATACTAGTGTGCTTCCAATTATAGGTCTACATCGTTCACTTATAATCTAGGTACAATTAAGTTCAATAAGCACGAATAACATGAAAATAAACCAGAATACATCTAACAAAAATCTTACAAAGAAAACAAAATGTAATGCAAAATGTTGGTCTGTATTATCCACTAAAACTCAGTGATGTTCACGCTACCCTAAATCCTTTGCCACGTCCGTGACAAGGTTGTTCCTTTATTTGTCAAAGACCGACTATTTACTTATTTCTGTCTTTTGTGTGCACTGAATAAATGTTTTATCTATCTTATCCATCTATCTATCTTCAATTTGGCTGTACTATAAGTGCGCCTCTGTCTAACCGTTATTCTATAATAACTTCAAAAGTTATTTTTATAAGTAGGTTTGTACAAACACTTTTACACGTCAATCATATTTTAAAACTAGATGAGGTCGGCGTTTCCTATCTGACTAGTCTGAGAAGAAAGGCCGAAACAAACTCAGAGTTCACAGTCTCTTTTAAAGTCCAGACATAATCTTGGTCAGATCATATGAAGACCATGTAGATCGATGTCTGAGATGGTGTTTTGAGGAAAGAACCACACAGAGTGAGAGGACGTCCTGTCCAGTCAGTGCACGCATTTGTCAGAAATCGTGCAGCTCAACGATTCGACGAACAATACCAAAGAAAGGACATTTGGGCAGGCCACTTTAATTACTCAAACTGCCAGACCATGACAAAAACTAACAGAACAGAAAAATAAAAAATTATATAAATAAAATAACCCACGTAGTCTTCACATTCACAATAGGTAATTAAAATAATAGAATACTTTACAAAGTAAGCAAATTTAATGACACTTATACAATGTATACAATGGTATATATAAAATTGATTAATGTCAAAGTGTATATATAAAAAAAAAACAACAAAACAGAAAAAAAAGAATAAAAACATTTAATATGTAAAAATTGGAAGCAGCTCAATCCCAAGCCTTTTTGTCCTCGATATAATCCTTAACGGTATAAAAGGCTTTCTGGCACAACTTACGTTTAATGGGTGATTTGAATTTATTAAGGCTTAGGTCTTGAACGGGGCTTGGAACTTTATTATAAAAGCGTAAACATTGGCATCTGAACGAGCCACCTACTTTCTTGAGCCTTGTTGTAGGTACAACAAATTTGTGTTTGTTCCTAGTATTTATATCATGGATATCACTGTGTTTTTTAAACAATTTTATATTTTTATAGGCATATAAAAGATTTTCATAAATATATTGAGAAGGCACAGTCATAACATTAATCTCTTTAAATTTGTCTCTGAGCGAGTGTCTCGGACGTAATTTATAAATTTATCGAACAGCTCGCTTCTGCAAAACAAAGATAGTCTGAATATCAGCGGCATTTGCCCACAATAGAATACCGTACGACAATACACTATGAAAATAGGTAAAGTACACTAAAGGGGCTGTCTCTCCCTCTTTGAGGAGTGGCTAGAGAGGCGCCACGGCGCCCTCACCTACCGCCTGACGCAGGTCCTCACCGGACACGGAAGTTTCGGGAGGTTCCTGCACATCATCAGGCGGGAGGAAACGCCCGGGTTTCACCATTGCCAGGATCGCCCAGAGGACACGGTGGAGCACACGGTGGAGGTCTGCCCCGCTTGGGCGGAGCACCGCCGTGTCCTCGTAGAGGCGATCGGCAGCGGGGGCGACCTCTCGCGCCCGGCCCTGGTGCAAGCCATGGTCCGGAGCGAGAGGGAGTGGGAGGCAGTCGCCTCCTTCTGCGAAGCAGTCATGCTAGCGAAGGAGGTGGCGGGACGGATGAGGGAGAGAGCCTCCCGTCCCAGCCGCCGCGGGAGACGCCCCGGGCGTCGGGAGTCGAGCGACGACTACCGGCCACCGTAGGCGCGGGCCTGCGGGCGGAGAGCAATGGGTAGCTCACCGCCCGATCAGGACCAGGCCCGTGCCGGACGGCGCGTAAGTGTTCCACGCGCGCCTCAAAGAGATGTCAGCATAACGAGGGGCCCCTCAGGGCCGAAGCCTGCCGGGGCAGCGGGATTGTCCGAAAGGGTTACCGCTACCCCGGAACATAAAGGGCGAAGGAAGGAACATGGGTGGGTTTTAGTCAGTAAGAGTCTGACACTCCCTTCCGCTCCACCCAGAGCGGGAGGGGTCATTTGATGTATTCCCATCCCGAAAAAAAAAAAAAAAAAAAAAAGGGGCTGTCTCTATATCAGTTAAATTACGAATTTTTCTTAGCCTCTTTGGGCCATTTCTTTTACAAGTAATATTATTACAAAACCCATACAAAATAATAAAAGAACGTCGGAAAGACAAAATATGCACACTCCCACAAACGCGATCAGCCTTCTCTTAAAAGATTTTTCTACTACCAAGGCCCGGCTCTCTATAATAAGATAAATAAGCACTGTCCAATATATGGTTTGTCGTATTACAAGTGTAAAAAGGTTGTTTGCTCATTCCTACAAGGTAAAAACTACGACGAAACTGAAAAATTCATAACTGATTTCAATTGATTCACTTGGATAATTACTACAAATATGTTTTAATGCACAATGAATAAAATAAATTAAGAATTGCTATAAAGATGCACGTCGAAATCTCACTGACATTCGTTACGGTAATGTACTTACAATTTAACCAGGTTATGACTTGTAACCTGTAGCGGAAATACTACTTATTCGCACACCATAACTACTGGCCTCAACTAGCTTGGTAACAACAAATATTCACCTACCCACTAGCTACATGATTTACTTTTAGTTTATATACTTACCCTATCATTCTATTTTATTTACTTGTAGTTTTGCTGTTTTGATTTTAAGCCATGATAGGAAAAAAATAATCTTATGGTTTATACACTAGAATGTTTGTAGTAAGCACATCATATGTCCTATAATGTATACTGTGTACGATATTATTGTTTCTTTCCTTGGGGACCGGCACTGTACTCCTTAACACAGGTTATCTTTTAACCTAGCTAGGAATATAGCACCTCACCCACCATTTTATTGTAGTCTTTGTACACTATAAATGATTCTGTAAATTGTCATCATATACTACAATGTTTTTGATGAATAAATTATATTATTATGTTATTTCTGAAAAGCAATTATAATTATTACAAAATGTTCTCGATAGCTGCACGAAAACAAAGGAAAATTAAACGCACCCGAAAATTCATTAGGAAATTAAATTCTCAAGTGTTTTCGACACTCGATAACATGCCTTTAGAATATCACAATCTTGCGGTGACGTTCTGATATAATAATTAGCAAGCCACAGTGAGCCCTATTATCAAGAACCGATCATTGCTCTATAAATGAAGGCGAGGTTTTCCGTGCCTGTAGGTATTTGAAACTCTACCTCCACTTACCCGAAATACAGCACGACGTAATTATTTTTGCCGAACATTTCGCAGAAAATCCATGCCATGGTATAAAATATTTGCAGTTGATCAATTGAACTTGTTTTTCTTTTTCTTACGTTCGATTTTTTTTCCTTAGTTTTGCATTTTATGGTACATATGGTGCAGTGAACAAAAATTATTAATTAAAAATGTCCTACAAGCTGTTGTTTTGCATCCTTGTCAAATTTCAGGAGGCTGTTATGAAAGACATAAATATGTGTAATCAAATAAAATTACGATCCCTGGTAAATAATGAATGCATACTTGTTTTTTTAGTTATTTTAGTTTGACAGTATTTCAGAATACACCACTTTCAAAGAACAGAATCGCGTTATGGTTTCGTATAAGCGGCCGCGTTTTTATGTGTGTGTAAAAGGGGAGTTACAGTGCGGTCTCACACAGGCCGCGTTTTAAAATGCGGGTCCCACACATGCCGATTTCCGAAAATTTAAAAAATAAATACCTTAGAATTATAAATAAATAAAAATTTAAAACAAAAAATTCAGATGGATTGGATGGATTTGGATTGGATTTTTGGTTTGGATTGAAAATAAAAATAAAAAAAATAATAAATAAAATATTTAAAAAAAAAATGAAATTAATTAATTTTTCACAAACAAAAATAAAAATAATAATTGAAATGTAGATTAAAATGACAATGAAAATTAGAATCAAAATTAAAGTGTAAATCAAAATTATAATTAAATGTCATATTATATAATACTCTTAAAAGTAAATCTG
Source organism: Apamea monoglypha (assembly GCA_911387795.2). NCBI lineage: Eukaryota > Metazoa > Arthropoda > Insecta > Lepidoptera > Noctuidae > Apamea > Apamea monoglypha. The sequence continues at coordinate 15,991,563 of OU426925.1, forward strand.
ATTGTCAGCACAAACAATAAGTTTGCACAGTCCGTAGTTGTATAATCCCTATATTTAGGTAACCTCACAGCTGTACACTGTCTCTTAAGATACAGGTTATCCTAGTTTAAGAGGCAGGGCTCATAAAATCTGTATACAGACTTCTACAGCGTAGTTAATATCATGTTACTGTGTGTATACTAATGTTATGTTTCTTTGTGACAATAAACTATTATTATTATTATAATGACTGCTTTCTTAGGGCATCATCATTTCATCTCCGCTGTGGGGGCCCCACAGCGGAGATGACACCCTGTCAGCCACAATCTTCAAGATTATGCTCTGTCGATGTCTTATATTCTGTACTGTGACTTGGGTATTCATTAAATCGTAATCGTACGGCTGACAATGACCTAGTGTCCAAACCATTTACACATAATACCGTGTAGCGAATTTATTAAGCCACAACTGCACCCACTCAATAGTTCTTAGTGTTTGAGTTAGAAACATCAATATACTCGTAGAATGCAATAAAGTAGCCGTATACGGACTACTCACGACCGCCACTTATGGGCACCGGCCTCGTTTAGATGATGCTGTTTTTTTTTACACCTGTAAACAATACACCATCATTCTCCATGATCTAAATAAGATGACAAAAAGAAACTGGGTATATAAAGTGAAGTTGTTTTTTTTTTGTGTTACAGGAAGTCATCAAGATATACAAAGCCGATTAAATGCGAATTATCGAAGCTAACTCAAAAACTACAAAAGCAAAGTTGATCTAATTTATATGGGACCACCGCGCAAGCTTTCTTTACCAACTGAAAATGAAAATAATTTACAAAATCGGTTCACAACTGACGATAGTGTAGATACATAAAAAGAACATACATACATACGAACCTCCTCTTTTTTTGAAGTTCCCATTCTACATTTGGTCGAATTACAAACATAATAATGTATGAAGCAGCAGATGTTTTTTCGCGATTTCAGTGTTGGACCCATATGGAAAAAATATAATCCATAGTAAAAGTTGTGAGTACCACCCTGCCCCTTTTTTTTTTACATATTACTTTTCCCGCTCTGGGCGGAGCAGGAGGACGTGTCAGACTTTTACTAACTAACACCCACCCGTGTTCCTTCAGTTGCCTATGCCAGGGACCACGGTATCTCTTTCGAACAACCCGCGGCCCTGGCAGGCATTGACCCTAGCGGACCCCGTCAGTTTGTGCTGACATCTCTTTGAGGCGCGCGTGGAACACAACGCCCCGTCGACTCGGGCCTGGTCCTTGCCGGGCGGCGAGCTGCCCATTGCTCGCCGCCCGCAAGCCCGCGCCTACGGTGGCCGAGAGTCGGCTGGTGACTCCCGACGTCCAGGGCGTCTCCTGCGGCGACTAGGGGCTTGAGGGCGCAGAGATTGCCTCTCCCTCACGCGCTCCGCCTCCTCCTTTGCGAGCATTACTGCTTCGCAGAAGGAGGTGACGGCTTCCCATGCACTCTCGCTCCGTACCATGGCCTGGACCAGGGCCGGACGCGAGAGATCGCCGCCACGAGGACCCCGTACTTTCATTTATATTTCGATTACACCTTCTGGATATCAAAACATTGATGCCTTCACAATGCTTTTTTACGTACCTAATTACTTTTTACGTACCTTATTAGAAAAGAAGAAGAAGAAAAGAAAGACTTTTTACGTACCTAATTACTTTTTACGTAGCTAATTACAGTAGGTATGTTTTTTACTTGTGCGTTAAAACAATATGAAAGAAAAAATCATCATTATACGAAATGTTGCTGTCGTTGACCACTCGAAGATGTCCGCGAGTGGTCCGTGTGCGGGCTAGCAAAGACAAGCACACCTTAAACATGCATATGGACATAGCATAGCATATTTATGCAGCTTAGTACACATACTCAGACCTGTTAGCTTACCTAGGTGGGTTCTGTACGTGTGCAAACATACCTGTGACGCATTTTAACTATTCTTGAGCCTTGAACTCGTTTTGTGGATAAACGGTCCGTTTGTATGGATCTAAGGCTGCATAAAATGCAGGCTCGACACTTCTAGGCAAGCTATTTTTTTAAAGAGTATTAGACACAGTTGGTTATAGATAGATCAAGTCTGTTTTATTTTTGACGACGACTTGATTTGGTCCAAAAAATTTGGACGTGATAATTCCGGGTTAGTACCATGTCCACTATCTCTGTATATCTTAATCCTCAGAGGTCTTCTCTGCCTGCAAAGTTTACACAGATACCAACTACTAAATGCAAAAACATAAAATTAGTAAAAATTAAATGTTAAAGCGAGAGTAGGGAGGCCTTTGCCCAGCAGTGCGAGGCCAGTAAAAAAAATGCCTTGAAAAGCCTTAAACCATCTAACAACAGTCTAAATACATCGCAAATTCCAGAAAAAAATTGACCATCTTTTTAAAACGTAGAACACAGAAAGCGGTTTTCCGGCAGCAAAATTTCGAATTTGAATTAAAAATGACCAATGCTTCTATATTGTACAATTTTCAGCCTGCGACATCTGGTTAGACTTTAAAATGACATGCTTGGAATAGGGGCACGTCGACAACTTTATCGCCCAGTATAAATTGACCTTCATTTTTGTGCCAAGGTAATTGTTATGAGGGGTCGTGTTAAGTGGTTGGTTAATTTTCGTCGCGATTAACATTTTGAGTTTTGCTTTAGTTTTGTTTGTTATTTTGCAATGACATTCACAAATATTTGTGATAGAAGTTTTGTGTAAAATTGTGCTGGGGACTCACCTTATGTAGTACCATAATAAAACTGCACTTACCCATCAGAAACCAATTAGGTTAAGTAATACTGGTGCTGTGGAATTCTGCGCAGTAATTGCGTAACACACTAACAGTGCAATGGCTTTGATTTTGACAGTGCAACAACATGCATTGCGTTATTTATGTTGTTGAGCAGATTAATTTCAAACAAAATCAAGCAATGGATTAGCAATTTTTTTTTTGTTAAAGGAATTTATTATTATATCCTTTAAAATGATTCGGACTGCTTGAAGGTGTGTTACGCAATAAGGGTGCTGCATTGAAATATTTATCAATGTGCTGTGAGATTTTGGATACTCATTGGTGATTTGGACCTTAGTCAAAAAGTATAGATAAATCTTTTTGGAGCAATCTTTTTCCTCGTGTCGCTGGCACGACTGTATTTTAAATGCTGTTTTCCCAATACTTTGCCACTTCCACGGTGCTGTCGGTGGCAGCGCAGAGGTCACTTTGACTGCATGTTTAGGGACACAGAGGGTAGGATAGGAGGTGGATCATGGTTTGTGAGGTGGCTCCACAATCACTCCCTACTGCCGTTCCGTCAAGGTAGCCCCACTTTACCAGGTTGGATTTACATTTTCCCACTTGTGTAAGGAGTTATAGAAGAAACTCATTCTATTGCTCCAACAAGATTTATTTTACAGTCATTACAGACCAGAAAAGACCACGTGATGTATTAAACATCTTTGGCTACCTATTTATCAAAATCCCAACAAGAATGATGGCGAATGATGGAGATGGCGTTTTTCTACAGACCACAAATTCTAGAGAAATAGTTTCACATGTGCCATTTTGCCAAAGTAGTTTTTCAGAACAACTGGACCGAGAATCAGTTCCTGTCCGAATCCCCTTTCAAGTAAACGGTTGAAAACGGCAATAAAACCGGATAGGGTCGGTTTACGGAAACAGGAAAGATATCAAATCAGTTGTCAAACGGTCCCGAGGGAAATGCTACACTAGGGAATCTGTTGAAACCCGTCCCATATTTGATCCAATCTCTAGGACACATGAATGGTCGCAGATACTGGTGAATGCATTGGATTACATTGAACACATTGTGGTCCCTACAGCCAAGGCTTTTCCTTTCAATGTACTGGATTTTCTCTCGGACATCCTGAAATAAGTTAGGATAATAATTTCAGTAGGTAATTGCTTACAAGGTAAATAATTACTAGGTATTAATTTGGTATCAATGGGCCAAACTTACGATCCATGCAGAGAGTTCCGCTTAATGGCAAACGAAATCGCGGCAGGCCGAGATGGAGATGGCGGGATGAGCTGAAAGAGAGAGAGAGATGAGGTGGAAAGAGAGTAGGGAGACCTTTTCCCAGCAGTGGGACATTAAAGACTAATAAGAAAAAATTTAAAAAATCGAAAGCGCTCCATATTTCGAGCTGAATTTATATTAGATTACTTTTCTCTTCTTTCAACCTTTGAACGATTTTATTTTACCAGTAGGCATACCTAATAAGCTTATTATTACATTAGCTTTTGCCAGCGACTTCTCCCGCGTGGATATCGGAAATTATCCCACGGACATTTCCGTGGATAAAACTGCTACTGGGATAAAAAGTATTGTATGCGTCAATCCAGATTAAAAACTATCTGTGTGCCAAATATCATCCAAATCCGTTCAGTCGTTTTTTCGTGATTAAGTAACAAACATCTAAACATACAAACTTTCACATTTAGGTATAATATTATTATTTATTATATTATAATAATTATAGTGTACATATTTATTAATTATATTATATTTCAATAATTATAGCCTTGTATATATCCTAATATACACAAGTATATCTTGTATATATGAGGATTACTATAAAAATAGAAAAATGAAACCTTTTAAAGTTTTGAAAACTGACACTCTTACTACTAAAATCCAACGGGAATTTAACTTGGTCCGAAAAAGGATTACAGCTCCATTTAAGATTTATTCAATTAAAATTTCAGCTGTGAGTATAGCGCTTCAGAAGCTGTAATAATTCTTCATTAGTAAAGATATCGTATTCCCAAGCTTTCAGTCATGTTTTATGTTGTTTTCATTATTTTCAGCGTTTGCATTTGACTTGTGTTGTACGGACGCCAGCACATCAAGTTACTACAATCTGTTAAATTTCTTTAATAGATTTTCAACTTTATCGTTCAAGCATTAAGGTTTAAGATTGATTGGGAAAATTTGACAGTTTCGGGTAGCTTGACCTGCGGCGTCTGTACAATAGTTTTTCTTTGCATCATAAAGAAAAGTTGGAAGAACTAGGAAACAAATAGATGTTAGGGAGAAACTTTATGGTATTCCTTTTCCACTTCACAGTTCGTCCGATTGAAAAGAACTTGCCACGGGTTATCGGGTTACCCAGTAACTGGGTTGTGAATATCAAATAGGCAGTCGCTCCATATACAGTACTGCACCCGGCGGTTTCACTCGCATCAGTCTTAATCCCGTGGGAATATCGGGATAAAAAGTATTATGTGTCTTAATCCAGGTCAAGGCTTATCGATGTGCCAAATTTCATCTAAATCTGTTCAGCCGTTTTAGCGTGAAAGCGCAACAAACAAATAAAATACAAGAATTCTAATTTTTTTCTTTTCTTAGTTTAGACTAGGATTCAGATGATGTAAAACAAGTCTTTTAGTCTCGTCTTTTATTGCATCACAGTTTGTTCCCCTAACTTAATTAACAGCCCTATCCGTATCCCATAAAAATCATCGTATAGTACATAATATTGTTGTACAATACAAGGATTTATACAAGGTGACTGGTAATTTGACATATTCCTTCCAGGACGTGACAGTGGTGTGGTGTGGGGAATTTTCAAAAATACATATAAATTGAGTATTCTCGAATCCCATGAATTTTCGTCTAGGCATTATGGGGTGCTTAATTGTTGCAAATGGGTCCCACTGTCACGTCCTGGAAGGAATACGTCAAATTACCAGTCACCCTGTATAAATCCTTCACAAATAAATTCAGTCATTCGATTTTATTGCACTACATTTATATGCCTCCCGTTCTATGGTAATTGACCTCCTCCAATTTCCTCTTTGAAGGCCCTCCTGTTCGTTCTCGGTACTTAAATGGAATAACGAAGGCTTTACTCTTTTATTACTAGAATATGACTTTATGGTGAAAGAACGTACGGACGAGATTGTAGTAACTTGATGTGCTGGCCATCAAGTTACTACAATCTGTCAAATTTCTTTAATAGATTTTCAACTTTGTCGCTAAAGCATTAAGGTTCAAGGTTGATTGGGAAAATTTGACAGTTTCGGGTAGCTTGACCTGCTAGCGTCTGTACATATACATAAGGTTTGGCAGCGAAAAATAAAAGAGTTTATTTTTATTTTTCGCTCCCAAACCTCATAATAGTTTGGAGAGGAAATGTTTGTAATGAAATAGAAATTAACTTACATACCGCCATGTAGTTACGATTATTATATCGTTTCGTATCGTTATTTTTTTTGCAAGTAAGAAGAATTTAGAGATAACCTCGTAAAAACTGTATAGTGAGCCCAATCTCTGTATAAAAATTAACAGTGATTTGCGATTCCTCCGACGGAAGAACTTTACTGTCGTGATATGAAGAAATAGGTAGGTTTGTGTGTTTGGTAAGTTCATACTTCACCTGATTTACATACCTATGTTACATGCTATGCCACCTAAGTTACACGTCCACCTTTGTGTCAAAATTATATTAACAAAATCTGTATCGAGGAAAAGTATCGTGTATTCGTTTAATAGAATGCTAGGCCATATAGTAAAAAAAAAACACTTACATATTAAATCTCTATTTCATATTATGCTTGAAAAGGTACGCTATAAAGATTAAGCACTTTTATTTCAATATATATCACCTTAAAAAGCCTTGAACCAGACAAAATCACTGTAGCATTAATAATAATCATGTGAAATTTCTAACCATCCGGTCCCTATTTGATGCATATCGCACTCGATTTTAGCTTTTAGCACTACCTATGGTACAATCGACACAAAACAACTGGAATCTGCCGGTCGATTCTGTAAAAATCTCACCGTGAAAACTCAAGCGAAGTGAGCTTGATGTGAACTGTCAGTAGTGTCAATCCCTAGCATTAGTTGGAATGACAGCTCCTCCACGCTCACTTCACCTAAGTTTTCACGGTGAGATGGTTTCAGAATCGCACTGCTGAAATTTGGAATACCTACATTGCATTTTATTTTAAATTCCATAGCGTTCCCTCTAATATTTAATAAATCGATCTGCACATTCATTTGTACGTTCATTCGGGTAGCTAAACAAACTGACCCGGATATGGCACTGTCCGGGTATCCGGATGTTAGAGCTTTTATCCGTGTACATTTTGGGTCATTCTGTATACAACCCGAAGCGAGATACCAGGATGTTGGTCCGGTTATGGAGTTAAACAAATATTTATTCTGCTGATATTGGTATTATGTTTTTCGCATGGTGCATATTGTGGTGTTATGCCCGTTTTCGAATGTTACAATGAATATTGTCTTAAGTAAGAATATTGCTTCAAAGTATATCACCTACTTGTAATTCAGTTTCATAATCAGCCTATAATGTTCCCACTGCTGGGACACAGGCCTCCTCTCCATGAGGGGGACTGGGCTGTAAACCACCACGCGGGCTCTGTGCGGGTACCAACCCGCACTGAGCCCGCGTGGTGGTTTCACATGGTGGATGTCACATGTCTTCGAATTTTTGGTTCTTGGACATGCCGGTTTCCTCACGATGTTTTCCTTCACTGTTTTGATGGCAGTGGTGATGAAATAATTTACACAAAGTGCCTGCCTGGGTTCGAACCTACAACTCGTAAGTCGCGGCCGTTTCCACTGGGCCACTACTGCTCCCGTAATTGAGTTTGAGTTAAAAAAATATTGGAATCGTATAAAATGTTCACAGTCAACGTTAAGTTACTTACGTTTCGTGATTTCCAATTGGACGATCCTGCCTTTAGGGAGTTCCTTATCCTTCGGATTTTGTATTTGATCAAAAAATCAAAAGCTTACGCAATCATTTTCAACGAATGACTTTTATAGAACGGTTTAACTGAAGGTACAGACGCCAGCAGGTCAAGCTACCCGAAACTGTCAAATTTTCCCAATAAATCTTGAACCTTAATGCTTTAGCGATAAAGTTGAAAATCTATTAAAGAAATTTGATAAATTGTAGTAACTTGATGTGCTGGCGTCCGTACAATCAAATTAACAATACAAAGAGAGCATATTAATACGATGAAAATTCAATTAATTGAATTATTATTAACATTACCTTCAGTACGGCTGGTAGGAGAATGTGTTCTTGTCACCTGTCAGTTTCATACAAACGAATAGGTACGTGTTGTGAGGATTTGATCTTTATTAGCTACTAGAATTGTCGCACTGACAGGTGTCAGGAACGCAACCTCTCAACGGCCGGACTGTAATTCTTAAAGCTGCATTAAAATTGCGAGTTTTTAAGACATAGGTTATAATTATTATCATATCGACGGCACGGTTGGCGCAGTGGTTAAGCGATTGACTGCTGCGCTGCGTGTCGCGGGTTCGGGAAAAAATATTTGTATGACTTACAAGTAGTTGTTCCGGGTCTGGCTGTTTGTGTATGTGAGTTTAAATGCTTGTAAACGAACCCACGATACAGGAAAAATTCCAAGTATGGGGCAACGTTTTTATAAAACAAAAAATAACATGCATATTCCATTTATTAAGGTCGCATAATCATAAATTAACTACATTTTTCTTCTTTATACATCGTTTCTGTTCCAAGGCGATTTGAACTTCAAAGTTCCGAAGTTATTACATATTTAAATTCAACCGATCAGTTTTGAGAAGTGTTTGTATGGTAAATTGGAGACTTCATCTTAATTTCAGGTGTATTTTTAGTTGACTAGATAAATTATGTTGGCAGATAGCAAAGAGACTGGCACAGGTTATCCCATATCAAAAGTCAGTAGGTAAGTGCTTCTAACAAAATTTTCCAGAGTGCAAAACAGCTTAGGTACTAGGTTCTTCAGTCATTAATTTTCTTAGTTATGTGCGTTACAATAGAGTTATATGCGGTGTGGGGCTTGTGACTAAGTAATTACAGCTGCACGATTCATCTTTACACACCAAGACCCCTCCGTACCTCGGAAAGCACGTTGAGCCGATGGTCCCGACTGTCATTCGTGGATCTTTGACAGTCGTTACGTTTAGTAAGAAGCTCAAATAAAGTCTGACGACCAGTCTTTCTAAGAGGAGGAGGAGTCTTACCGATTACCCATTAAGTGGGTCGTGGAGATCAGATAGGCAGGCAGTCGCTCCCTGTGACTCTGGTATTCAGCTGCATCCGATTAGACTGGAAGCCGACCCCAACATAGTTGGGAAAAGGCTAGGCAGATGATGAGATGCTCTTGCACGACCGCGCGACTTAAACATTACGTGAATTCAAAAGACTTTTTAATTGATTACATTTTTTGCGACAAGCTTAAATTAAAATGATTTAATTTTTTTATTAAACATAATTATTTTGTAATCATTACCTTTTTTCCTTTTTTGTTTCTTTAATAGGAATAATTTTCAGAACTTTTTATTTCACTACTTTTTTTTGACAACACCCATGGATAGATATGAATAAAGTCTTAAAACTAAGTAAATTAAGTTTACGCCGAGCGTTCGTGTTAGATCGAGACACAGGTTTAGAGCTGAGAAAAGCCTTTGTTACGAAAATACTTTACAACGAAAGTAGGACAATTCTTTAACTTAGTTTACTTCATCATCATCTGCCTAGCCTTATCCCAACTATGTTGGGGTCGGCTTCCAGTCTAACCGGATGTAGCTGAATACCAGTATTTTACATGGAGCGACTGCCTATCTGACCTCCACAACCCAGTTACTGGGTAATACGATACCCCTTGATAAGACTGGTTGTCAGACTCAGTTTACTTACCCTGGGGAAAACTGTGAAATTAAATTGGACTATTGAAACGTCATTTTGAAAATAACTGTCACTTGCATTGTTATTTGGGCAACAACCGTGTAAAGCCAGAGAAAATAATTGTCATCCAAATTGACTACCAACGTAAATTGTCCGTATATTCAAATTACAACTGACATTCTTTGACATACTGAATTTTAGGACCAGGATATTCTGGCACCTAAATGACATAGACAGGGGGCGTTTGTTGGTCAACATATGTGAAATTGTGTCACGGAAATTGTATTGGTAAAACAAGATGGCGGCCGTAGTTCCGATTTTGACCACGCGTCAAAATAGCCTTGTTGCATTGTAGTTATGATTTGCTATACCACCAAGGGAATGGAAAGGGTATGGAATGCGTACGTATTCGTATAGTTGAACGGATGCGTACGCATTCCATGCATAATCGTTGTTTTCTATGGAGAAAAGCTGAACAGAGCTGAAAAAGTGTAGTTTAATAACTTGCTGTGTAAGTCGACGTAGGGAGTCAAATTGCTTAACAATCAATATACCTGACTGTACTTTTACGACCCTTCTAAATATAGTTGTAGCGTTCATATGACAATGTTTCATCCCATATTTTTGACGTGAATTCCCTTGCAAATTGAGTAAAAAGATTTCAGCAAAGTATTCTCCAAGGTGAAAGTTTAACGACCCAAATACTAAGGAGACCTTTTTCTCTCGGTTTTCGTGTAGATGCATAGACAGATAAAGTACGTAATATTAGGTTTTTTTTCTGATTTCTGGGTCAGTGGAACTAAGGTGAGGAGAAAATTCTTACATAATTTTTCTCCTAAGGTTTTGCTTTTAGAGACTTCTTTATCAAAAGTAATGGATACTTCTTTACCTCAGTTAGTCACTTTATGTTGTCTTCGTCTTGTTTAATTTAGCGTAGCCGTAGATTACTGAAAAAAAATCAGGCGAGTCTAAAAGTGGCACGGCTACCTGAAAATTTGTGTGGAAATCGGTTGTATGGGCATGTGTTACGGAGAAATGAAGAAAATGTCGTGAGGAGAGTTTTGAGTATGAATGTCGATGGTTATAAGAGTAGGAGTAGACCAAAGAAACGATGGATGGAATGTGTGAATATGGTTGGAAAGGTTGTGACTACCGAGATGACGATTAATGGAGAAGTATGGAAGAACAAGACAAGAGGATAAGGGATAAGGGCAGGAGAATGATGAGGTAGCGATGAGACGTACATCAAAAGAGAGATGAATGGATTGTGAGAGGAATGATATGAAAGAAAAGGCAGTGAATGATAACGTGACGGTTGACCCGGGAGAATTGAAGAAGAAAAGTTATTGCGCCGACCCAAGTAACATTGGTCGAAGGCAGGAAGATGGTAAGTTATTAAACACTGCTTAACTAAACAAAATGCATTTTCAAGTAAGTTCTCTTTTTCTTTGACCATTTATAATCTCATGTGTAACAGTATAGGTATGTTGTGGTATTCATAATCAGCCTATAATGTGTCAGCGGGATTGTCCGAAAGGGTTACCGCTACCCCGGAACATAAAGGCAAAGGAAGGAACATTGGTGGGTTTTAGTCAGTAAGAGTCTGACACTCCCTTCCGCTCCACCGAGAGCGGGAGGGGTCATTTGATGATTTCCCATCCAAAAAAAAAAAGCCTATAATGTTCCCACTGCTGGGACACAGGCCTCCTCTCTGTGAGAGGCAGTGAGCTGTAATCCACCATGTGGGCCCCGTGTTGGTAAATGTCATATGTCTTCGAATTTTTGGTTCTAGGACATGCCGGTTTCCTCACGATGTTTTCCTTCAACGTTTTGAGAGAAATGGTGATGAAATGATTTACACAAAGTAAAGCACCTGTCTGGATTCGAACCCACGGCCTACAAAACTGTAAGTCAGGGCCGTTACCACTGGGCCACCACTGCTCTACCTACTTTTACTTATATAAAAAAAAACTAATCAAACAAATATGTTCTATTTATATGAGTAACATATCCATTCGCATCCCGTCAATGTTCCATCACACCTCATAATAGACATCATCACTTCCATATATTATAGTTTCCGCTGTGAAAAATAATATTTCAGTACACATCCTCACAAGTACATTCCTACAGTCCTCACTCTCCAGTAGCGCTCCGAACTTCGACGGGAGAGGACGCTCGCTCCTGATCTCGATCCGAAATCTCGTAATATCGAAGTTTTCATCTACAGAAAATGTTTTGTAAATAGTTTCTTGTGGTTTTGCTTGAAAGTGATATGAGTTGGTGTGATGTGATTTATTTGGATGTTTACTAGTCCCTATGCCTGGTAAGAATTTTAATATTATTATGATTTATTATTAGTTTATAAACTTTTATTTTTGTAAACCACGTCAATTCCTTAGCTATTCCCGTCAATCTAGCGTTCATTTCGCGCGGTTTCTTTCATTATGTCATACAGTTTATGGCCACAGGATTGTCTTATTCGGAAAATTTATTCATTACACATTTTATATTATAAATATCTCGGGACCCTGGGGTCCCGGACCTTTGGAAGGCCGAAGCCAACTCGCAGAAGCTCTTTAGACAATTTTAAATGATGAGGAGACACTAACCGACAATTATCCCTGTATGCACTATGCAAGGGCACCCAAGGACAACCCCCGGTTGTGGTGCAGGACTATTGCAGAACATGGAAGCAAAACATATTGGGCTATGGGTTTGGGTGGCTATAGTGGATCGGTTACCTTGAACTATGGAAAGACTATGTCCCCTACCTGACCAATCCTACTATAATATTATAAACGCGAAAGTTTGTATAGATGGATGGATGGATGGATGGATCGATGGATGGATGGATGGATCGATGGATGGATGTTTGTTACTCTTTCACGCAAAAACTACTAAACGGATTTGGATGAAATTTGGCACAGAGATAGTCTATAATCAGGATTAACACATAGGATACTTTTTGTCCCGATATTCCCACGGGATCGAAACTTATGCGGGTGAAACTGCGGGGCGTAGCTAGTGATAATATAATATTCACAGATAAAATGGCAGGGGGTGACTTGCACACTCAATAATGGGCCCCCGGATCATTACATACATTATTAGATATTAATAACACCGTATATCTTTATCAATCGATGTGTTGTGTTTCAGATAAGCCCTAAACTGGGATGAAGGGCTTATGTCAGTATTACATACACAGGACATTAATTAATTATTAACATATTTAAACAATTGGCTTTAACTTTGTATCTGAATGTATGAAACCATATTCAAATGAGGAGTATTTGGAATCCTTATATCTGGAAATAGATAAATTATGTAAATACGGCCAAGTGCGAGTCGGACCTCAGAGTTTGTTTTGGAGTTTTTTTCTCAGAATAGCGTGTAAAGTTTTTAAAATATTTATGATTGACGTTGAAAAGAATTATTACAAACCAACTTACAGAAATAAAATCAGTAATTATCATTTATCATTGCAATCCTATAGCGGGTAACTAAATTGATACGATAAAAATGTACCTACGGGTTGACTCCAATTCAAATAGAAAAAAGAGGTTCAGGCCGTGCGAATGAATTTCAGTTTCGGAAATAGGGATTGACCTACATCCGTGGGTCGCGTATGACAAGGTAGGAAGCTTTGAACACGAACGATTCGAACTAACCATCTGTAATATCATTTGAGTGTAGTCTGAAAATAAACCAATTGTAACCTTCTTTTTTAATTTTTTATCCGTGGGGAAATCCTCATGGATACGGAGGGTATCCATGAGGATTTCCCCTAGGGAGGAAGATGGGTTACGTTGGCCTCCTACTGACTAAAAACCAACTGTTTCTTCTACTACCATAAGTGTGGGGCCCGGGAGATACATGTACATTCGCTGCACCCCCGACTGGTATCAGCCCACCATCACCAACCCCGGCACCAAGTGCGGCCGTCCCCACGGCCGCACATCCTCCCATAAAGGCACACCGCGTACCACTTCTTTAGGCCTTTTTTTTTTGGGTGGGACATCATCATATGACGGGCGGACCCCGTCAGTTCGTGCTGACATCTCTTTGAGGCGCGCCTGGAAAACAACGCGCCGTCGACCCGGGCCTGGTCCTTACCGGGCAGCGAGCTGCCCATGCTTGGCGCCCGCAAGCCCGCGCCTATGGTGGCCGGGAGTCGGCTGTTGACTTCCGACGTCCATGGCGTCTCCTGCAGCGACTAGGGGCATGAGGGCGCGGAGATTGCCTCTCCCACACGCGCTCCGCCGTCTCCTTTGCGAGCATTACTGCTTCGCAGAAGGAGGTGACGGCTTCCCATGCACTCTCGCTCCGTACCATGGCCTGGACCAGGGCCGGACGCGAGAGATCGCCGCCACGAGGACGCGGCGGTGCTCTGCCCAAGCCGGGCAGACCTCCACCGTATGCTCCACCGTGTCCTCCGGACGATCCACATAGTGGTGACACCCTTACGTTTCCTCCCGTCTTGACTATTCGAGCGATGATACAGCCCCAGTTTCACCGCCAGCAGGCCTCTCATTATGGTGCCAGGAGATCATTAAGCGGCCTTCGACGCACGGCTGCTCTTCTGATGCAGGTTGAGTGAGAGCTATACTTTCTCTCCCTCTCCGCCGCCTCCTTGGCATGCATCACCTCCTCGCAAAAAGATGCGAAAGCATCCCACGCGTTTTCGCTTCCAACCATAGACTGAACTACGGCAGGAAGCGACAGATCACCCGCACCAAGTGTCGTGATGAGGGCACAGCGCTGCGCACCCATCCATGGACCAACCGCGGCAAGCGTAGCTTAACCTGATCCACCCGTGCGGCTGTTGTTTCTTAGCCATAAGCCCCTTTTCAATTCAATAAATGCTTTAAACCAAAACAGTATACAAATTCCCAGAACACTAAACTGCTGGGTTTACAAAGTTTGCTCCAAATGTGTCTACACGAGGCATCGTAATCGAAGTTTTCCAATGCATTGCTCCCGACGTCTCAGCATTAGGGGAAATGGCTTTCTTATTGACTCAGCCGTCTTAACTAGCATTGCAAACCGACTTTACTTGACTTTTCCATTTAGCTACTTTAGAAAGTTAATTGACGACAGTTTCACTCTTTTCAATTTGCGACGGATTATAGGATTTACTTCGGGTAGTTGTGAAGGTGACTTTGTGGGAGATTATCTTGTTTTCGGTGAATTATTGAAGTATTGGACTCGGTAACGTTCAACTGTACTTCTTAGGGCTGATTTTTCAATCATCTGATAACTTTATTCGAGGAATAATTTTTGAAATTTTAACAATCATTTCATACAAAAACTGTCAAACGTCAATTTTATTCTACGAATAAATAATATCTGTCGATTGAAAAGCGGGTGTTGTGGTGCAGCCTGGAAGAAGCCTACGGCCAGCAGTGGACTGCGATAGGCTGAGTGGATTGAATGATACGATTAATCTATATCTACCTAATTTAATTATCTAATAAAGCTATAGAGTGTGTTTGTTTGAACACGCTAATCTATGGAAATACCCGTCGGATTCGAAAAATTCTATTTTCATTTGATAGCCCAATTCTTGAAGCTATAGTCTCATGCGGGCGGCGAGCAATGGGCAGCTCGCCGCCCGGCAAGGACCAGGCTCGGGTCGACGGCGCGTTGTGTTCCACGCGCGTCTCAAAGAGATGTCAGCACGAACTGACGGGATCCGCTAGGGCCGATGCCTGCCAGGGCCGCGGGTTGTTCGAAAGAGATACCGTGGCCCCTGGCATGCCTATGCCAGGGGCCACGGTATCTCTTTCGCCGGCCAAGCTACTACAATCTGTCAAATTTATTTAATAAATTTTCAACGTTATCGCTAAAGCATTAAGGTTCAAGGTTGATTGGGAAAATTTGACAGTTTCGGGTAGCTTGACCTGCTGGCGTCTGTAGGTACAAGAAATTTCACGCGGACAAAATCGCGGGGAGAATCTAGTGGTTTAATAAAATGTACTGAAAAACTTTCGTTATAAAAATAGTAAGGACTTTCTCCTATAAGTATTCTGTAGATAAAGCTCTAGTCAAATGATAGCGAATCCCGATCGAGATGCGAGATGACTTTCGGTCGCTTCGATTGTGTCAACTATGTAAATAAATTGTATAGAGTTGTTCAAAATGGATAATTATTGCAAATAATTGCGTGAATAGTCGCGTGACTTCCTTATTATTAAAACAATTTGTCGCGTTCGGTGCGGGATTCACCTCAGTTTAGCAGGAGCATAAACTTTTATTCTTTCGTATTAAAAAGATACTAAGATACGTTATACACCCGTATCAGAAAGGTGTGATCAAAAAGGGTGTTGAACAGACCATCAAACTGAACAACTCCACCAACTCCATGGGACCGAGAAAACATTATCAGCATTCTCCCTTACAAAACTTCAATACCTACTCGACTCGTCGTATGGGACGGCTGATTATTTTTTCTCGATTGTGATGTTGGTCCCATTGATCAAAGTCTTCAGTTTGATGGTCTATATCACACCGTTAAATTTGACCACACCTTTCTGATACACACAGGAGAGGAAATATAAAACTATTAAATACAATGTACTTAATAGTTTTATATTTCCTCTCCTGTTCACTTTTGAAACTGTATTCTGAGATCACTGACACAGTTCTTTCAGTATTTTAGTTTACTGACAAAGTTTAACCAGCGGTGTGATTGGGTAACACACTATCAGTAGCAATCGGTTTCATTTTGACAGTTCAACAACATTCATTGCGTTATCTACTTTGTTGAGCAGACACATTTTCGTACTTATGAAGGAATGGATTAGCAATATCCTTCAAAATGATTCAGATTAAGATTGATAGTCTGTTACACAATTAGGGTGTAGGTGTACCTACACCCTAATTGCCTTCTTTTGACTAGCCTAGATATCTCGATTGTGTTACCATGTACTCCTAATTAGTCTGATGGGTAGGGTTTGCTTTTTTCTCCTGCAGTGCCCCTATTATGAACACCATCCATTATGATATTGGCTGAGGGTTGATGGCATAGCGTGTAATATAGTGTACTATGATTTATTACTGCGTAGCTTATGTTGCTAATTCACACTAGCAATATACACACCTCACCACACTACTGAACATTTTTATTAATATTTTTTTTTCTTATTTACACATTGTATTTTCCGAAATTGCTATTTTTAGATTCTAAGTTATTTTTTAATTTTTCTTGTTCAATAACCTAATTTTGTCTCTCATTTTGTAGCTTGCTGTAATGATTACATTACACATATTTATAATATACCTACATATTTAACACGTGCTGCTACAAGTCAACCATTTATGACCATGTTCCCGATACCGGTGGGCTACTATTTTTTATATTTTTTAATGTTTTTTTTTATCTTTTTGTTTATAAAAATATTTAAAAATATAATTTGTAATTATGTAAATGAAATAAAGGATATAATGTTAACACCTTCACCGTGCAAGTTGTTAATTATTTTCTGAAGGGTAATTTCGTAACACACGATCAGTAGGTATGGCTTTAATTTTGACAGTTCAACAACATTCATTGCGTTATTTACGTTGTTGAGGAGATAATTTTTTGAACATTATGAAGAAATGGATTAGCAATATCCTTCAAAATTATTCAGATCGAGATTGGAAGAGTGTAATGGAATTAGGGTGCTAGACACAAAATGCAATTTTGAGGTACAATAAATCACTTTGTATGAATCTGATTTCTCCGGACCATTCATTTCTTGGGTGGTTTTACTCTGAAACACCATCAAGTCTCATTTCACAAACATTTTTGTATGTTTTCCACATTTAATGCGTTTCTGTCCGGTTTCATGATTGTAAAAAAACGTGTGTTTAGGATCGTGTTTACCCTACAAACAAGAAGGGTAGGCAGGAAATTAAGAAAAAAATAAAACGGCAATGTAAAACATACTTCTGGAATTTTATGGCGTAGAAAACTGGAAACATTTCATTTTACAACCCCTATATCAACACTCGTTTTCACAGGTGGTCAATAAATCTAAACGAGAGGCTGTGAAAGCTTGTAAGTACAGTCAGCAAATATAGCGAAATACCTTCAAATGTTTTCGTAAGAATATGTTTTGGTTTTGTTTTGATTTTAGCCGACCCCAACATACACACTTCAACAGAATCTAGGGATAGCTTAATCCTAAATTATTTAAGAATTTATAGTTTAAAATCTTTTTTTTTCCACAAAACGTTTATATACAGTTTGAAACCTCGTCTCTCCTCTCTCTCTCTCTCCTCTCTTTGAACCTCTTCTCTTTTTTTCCCTTTTTTTTTATTTGTTTTATTTTTATTTTTAACTGTGTTTAGTTAGAATCCTGTACGAGTCGCAATAAATACTTTTTCTTTCTTTCTTTATTCTATTTTCAAAATTTTAAAATGTAAATAAAAAAACAAATTACGGCGGCAAAATTGATAGTAATTCGTTACGTTAAGGAAAATTAAAATTGTTCTATTAATATTAATTAATGAAAAGGGATTAGATTGTTTTTATTTTTTAATTTAACGTTCCGTGTGAGTTTTAAGAGTCATGTCACGTCGTCATTTGAGTCGAGTTGAAATGTTACGATCCGTGGGCATGTTAGAAAATGGTGCGTCGTTGCTGAGGCCCTACACACCAGCCAAAATGTGATATCAAGGTTGTGGTCACGTTATCACAGTACTGGGGATGTGGCTGAAGGGCACACGGGTAGATATCATGTTACTACGCAGAGACAGGGTCGAGTTCTCCAAATGTCCGCCAGAAGACAACCCAATATCACAGCGATGCAACTAGTACAAAAGCCCCAGGAGGACCACCAGCTGCTGGTAAGTGACCAAACCGTGCGAAGGAGGTTGCATGAAGTTGGTCTTCATGCTCGAAGACCACTACGTGTTCCAGCATTGCGACGTGGCAATCGCGGTCGGCGGTTTTCGTGGGTTCGGGAGCATTTACCATGGAGTGACGAACAATGATCTTTGGTGGTGTTCACCGATGAGTCCCGGTTTGGGTTTCATCCGGGTTCACGAAGAACACGCGTTTGGAGAACTCAAGGGAGACTTAGCCGTCTACGGCACCCTCAGGAGGTCCACTCATACCAAGGCGGGACAATCATGGTGTGGGCAGGAATTCGTCTTGGCGGACGAACCCAGCTCGTTTGGATCCAAGGCAGCATGACTGCACAAAAATACCACGAGGAGGTAGTAGAGCCTGTTATTGTCCCACGCAGAATCCAAATGGGCCAGGAATTTCTACTCATGCACGATAATGCTCCTTCCCATACGGCGCGGCTGGTGTCGGCCGCTCTCCGAGACTACGATATTCAAGTTTTGGATTAGCCTGCACAGTCGCCTGACTTAAATCCCATCGAGCATGCCTAGGACATGTTACAACGAAAAGCTTTGACATATTTCCCGCCAAATTTGACGACGGAACCACAACTTTACGAAAATGTTCGTAAAGTTGTGGTTCCGTCGTCAAATTTAGCAAGGAACATGGGATCGCATACCGCAGCAAGACATTAACGATTTCATTTTAAGTATGAACAATCGATCAATCAATCAATCAACTCAGCCTATCGCAGTCCACTGCTGGACATAGGCCTCTCCCAGGCCGCGCCACAACACCCTGTCGTCGTCCTCCTGAATAATCGATGTCGAAGTGTAATTAATGTAAGAGGTGGCCACACTGATTATTAATATTTTTTTTTTTAAATCACGAGTAATAATTTTATATGAAGAAATGAAGTTTTTTGTCATACTAATTTCCTATGGTGATTAAAAAAAATTACATTTATATTTAAAACAAAAAAATCACGAAATGTTTTTTTATTTTTTATTAAAGACCATAAAATAACCTGTCATTCTTCCATTTACTACATCAGAAAATTCTTCATAGATTTTTAGATATTTGATGAAATATAAAATATCCCTAGATTCTGTTGATGTGTGTAGTTGTGAAAAGGCTAGGCCCGGGTAGATGATGAGGAAGTGCATTGGTAAAATTTGTTGCTAAAAACAAAAACAACCAAAAACATATTGTATTTTATTCATTTTACTCGATTCCTTAGGGTTGTAGCGTGGAGTTAAATAGCCTATAACCTTCCTTAATAATTGGGCTAGCAAATGCAAAAATATTTTTTCAAATCCGACGGGTAGTTCCAGAGATTAGCGCGTTCAAACAAACAAACTCTTCAGCTTTATTATTAGTATGGATATAGACTAGTACTAAGGGAACTAAAATTAATGCAAATATTTCAGCCATTCAATGATGCGTTTGAATAGAGATTATCTGGGTAACTGAAATATGGTAAACCACGCTGAACTATTTTCAGCGTCGTTAGAAGGATCAACTATAGCTAGGTAGGTACTGGTAAATAATGGAGTGCACGAGTACCTATCTATCTTCTTTATTCTGAAGGATTCCGGGTGATATATCTACTTCTTGTTAGTGCATTCTCTTGTTTTATATGGGATCTTTCAGTTTGATATATTCATGCTTGTTTTCACAAACGTGTGTACATACACGACACCTAAATGTATTTTCCCTTATAAATAAAAGAGCAGTGTTGAACTTTCAACATTTGGCCGTGAGCTGAAAAAAATCAGCTGTTACCTACATTTTGTCGAGTTTTTTAGGTGAACGTAAATGTTTGGAGCTGCTGTATCTTTTTTTCGCGAATTCAGTTTTGGTGTCATTCATAGTAACAGTTGTTCATAATTATGTCAATTACCCCTTATTTATTTATTTTACCATTTGTGTACACACATATACAATGTGTAACTGAATTAATGCACATTATGAAAGTAGTTTGTTCAGAATCGTTTACTGAATCGATTTCTGTAATTTTTAATATAGGTAATATTTTATCCCAAAAATAATTAAAACTACGTAAATTACTGTCACACTTCCGCTGTACAGTCAAAACAAACCAAAATAGATGAAGTACCTACTGCGCTAGACCCCTAAACGAGTGCGACTGTTTGCATGCGTAGATTTGTAATGTGACCACAATTTTCTCCCACAATCAGTGTAACTAATTTATGAGAAAAACAATGTTTATTACATAATAATAAAAAATCAGTGTATGTATTATGATTATAACATAACATTCTAATTGGGGTGTCTGGTGGTGTGCGTTAATTCTGGGACAAGTTGTATATTTCTGTACCTATTTTTTCTGTTCTGTTTTTCTTGTCTGTTTATATATGTGTGTACATAAATGGTAAATAAATAAATAAAAAATAAAATATAAAAACAGACATGAAAAAAAACAGAACTGAAAAATAGGTAGGTATATTATATAGGTGATGCTTATTTCATAAGAAATCTCTTCCAACATACCTGCAACCTTATATAAGTTCAATCTAACTTCAGTCAGCCTAAAAATATTGATTTTCTGTGGTATGTTAATTTTTGTGATTAAGACTCAAAATTTTCCTCGAGTTAATTAATAATCTAGTGTAATTATAATTATCCGAAATATTTATTCGCTGTGTAAGGGGTAAAGGGTTTAAGTGGTAAAACAATCAGATCTAAAACACAACGGTTGTGGACGACAGAGACATTAATCTCGTTAACGGTGGCCATTAAGGGTAGGAAGAAATTAGTGCGCGAGAAAAACGAGCATGAGAGAAGCGAGAAAAATATAATTGTAATAAATTGCGACAGTGTAGGTACTTGTCCGTTTTGTTGTTTATTAAGAAGGATGTATACTGCAATAAATGAAGATATAGTAATATGTAAGCCTTCATAATTTACAGTAGGTACCTCCCCAACTTTGACATGTAAACTTGTATAACAACGTCAAATTGGCGTGTTATACCCGTTTGATACAATTTTCAAAGAATACCAGCTGAGATTTGAATATCCGGACGATTTAAGTTGGTAGTAACAATTAGGGGTTTATTTATAGAAGCTACTTAAAGTTAAGAGACGTAAACGTCAAAAATGTATGGTTAAACAAAACAATCCCTAATCATTACTTGAGTTTAAACAACATTTATAAATCATCATCTACCTAGCCTTTTCCCAACTATGTTGGGGTCGGGTTTGTCTTCGTCGTCTAACCGGATGCAGCTGAATACCAGTATTTTACATGAAGCGGCTGCCGATATAAGCAACGTTTATAAATAAAGGGGTATTTTTCTCTGAATTTAATCTAACGAAAGATAGAAATATAAGATAGCAATACGGTAGGAATAACATAGGAATAGGTTATTTACATACTTTTGCCTACTATTGCTATGCCTTATAACTCTGACTTACAAAAAATATGAAAAGATTTCCTGTCTACTTGAAACTTTTAGCAAATGAAATTCCTGTTTTTTGTCCCGAAAATCGGGACTGTCGATTTATTCACATCAACTTTTGGTACAAGCTCACAACATATTCATTCAGTATTCATGAAATATATGAATAAACCGGACCATGTGGAAAGCTCTTTGTTCAGTTGTGAGCGGCGGTCGTTCACATTTTGTAAAGGTTTTATTCATAAAATATTTTAGGCGTGATATTTATTCATTTTATTTATTTATGTGTAAATAATAAAATATAAAATGCCATACAACGTGGCCTTTTGAACACTTTTCCTGTTGACAACGACGTGGACATTTTTTTGATGCCGCTATGATTCTTTCCTTTTTTATAATACTTGTACATATTATTTGAATACGTTAGCTTTTAAATTACTTATGTAAATAAAAACTGGTTTTTGTATTGTGTAAATAATTAAAATAGTTAGGTACGCATTTTGGTTTTTCTATAGAATTGAATATAAAGAGGATAGAATTCATGTTTCACAGTAAGATGATACTTTCTGCAGAACCGTATGAAAATCTTCTTTATTACCCGACTACAGCAAAGCCAAAAGCAAGGCTTATGATTTGAGCATGTATGTTATTTATTCACTAAAACGTTATACATAGAATGAGCCATAACAGTAGATTATGAAAAACCAAACACTGACTGAAAACTAATAGATTGATAATATTGATCATCGCCCGATTTCTGTTACCAACACCATCTAATAATACACTTCAATTAATTTCAGTTCAAATGGATTAAACTCGAAGCAACATAATCGTGCAAATATTGGCTGTTAACCTTCTAGTTAACTAGTTCAACTTATACAATCAAAAATAAACAGCGGGGTAATTGCGTAACAGACTAACAGTAGGAATGGCTTTCATTTTGACACTTGAACAAAATTCATTGCGTTATTTACGTTGCTGAGTAGACAAACTTTTCGAATATACGAAGTAATGGATTAGCAATATGGTTCAAATTGATTCAGGTTGTGTTGGATGTGTATTACGCAATTAGGGTGGGTGCAGGTCCATATTTTTTTTTTATGTTAGCCTACGCTGTCCCACTCCTTGGCAAAGGCCTCCCTCCTTCTTCACTCCTTCCATCTTTCGCGAGCCCGCGCGTCCAATTTTGACGGAACCTATTCAACTCGTCCCGCCATCTCCTACGTGGTCTGGCCGCGACCTCGCCTCACTGTCTCAGGGCACCAATTCTAAGCTATTTGGACCCACAGTTTGTCCGGCATGCGGCAGACATGTCCTGCCCAGTCTCATTTAAGTGGGGCAGCCTTTGAGCCACGTCAGCTATCTTTGTTTTATTGTGTTTAGAACACGATCCGTTAACTTAACGCCTAGTATACTGAGCTCCATTTCTTGTTGGCAGACCTTGAGTTCCGGCTTCATTTTTCTTTATCACTTTCAAATTATGTTGAAGGTATCTCAACGACATTTTAAATTAAACAGCTGTAAGGTGAGCTATAGCGTAGCGTTGTTAGACCTCCCACAAGGTGGACCGACGACCTTGTGAAGGCCGCAGGAACCCAATGGATGCGAGAAGCACAGACCCGGTCGAAGTGGAGGTGCTTGGGCCTCCCCAAGCACCTCCACTTCGACCTATGTCCAGCAGCGGAAGCCTTTCGAGTGAAATGATGATGATGATGAAGGTGTGCTATATAAGGGTCTGGTACAGACCATCAAACTGAATAACTTTCTCCATGGGACCAACATCGTAATTGTGAAAAAATAATCAGCCGTACCATACATTTGCAAACTAAATTGAAAGCCTTCTTGTTGGAAAAATGTTTATACTCTGTGTCAGAATTTATGACAAATGATAAAGGTAGTCACTTATAATAATAGCAGTGAACAAGTTTTAAATTAAATGTTGTTTTTTATTTTTTTATTATTTTGTTGAATTAAATTAATTTTTGTTTTGAAACTGTGCTAATCACTAGGACCTTGGTGAAATTTTGTACTCCTAACATTTTTCACACTATTTTGACATTATACCTGCAATTAATTTGACATTATAGTTATATTGGGTGACATATTTTATACGAATTGACTCTGGAACTAACTAGACATTTCACATCAACTCTAATTAGGCTTTTATATGTATTGTTCGTTATAAATGTTTTGTTTCTGCATTTGATAATTTTATTTAACATTTAATTTGGTATTGTTTCTGATTATGATGATTTTATTTAATATTTTTTTTTTTTTTTATTTTTTTTTTTTTTATTTATGAATTTATTTAATTCAGACACAGTGATCCATATTCATGTTAGTAGGTATACTTAAAAATTATGTTAGCAACCAAAGATTAAAATACGTGCCACAATAATACTATTATAACTAAAATATGTAATGTTCAACACAATGTAAATTGGTTATGAATAAATAAATGAATAAATGAATGAATGAATTTGCGTCGAAAAGGTATTGAAGTTTTGTATGGGACGGACACACCCTTGAATATGACCACCCTTTTCTAATATATGTTGTACTAGTTGCGCCCGCGATTTCACCCGCATAAGTTTCGATCCCGTGGGAATATCGGAATAAAAAGTATCCTATATGTTAATCCTGGTTATAAACCATCTGTGTGTCAAATTTCATCCAAATCCGTTCAGTAGTTTTTGCGTGAAAGAGTAATAAACATCCATCCATCCATTCATCCATCCATACAAACTTTCCCGTTTATAATATTAATACTGGCAGCGCCCCGCGGTTTCACCCGCATGGGTCTTGATCCCGCGGGAATATCGGGATAAAAAGTATCCTAATGTTAATCCTGGTTATAAACTATCTGTGTCCCAAATTTCATCCAAATCCACTCAATAGTTTTTGCGTGAAAGAGTAACAAACATCCATCCATCCATCCATACAAACTTTCACGTTTATAATATTAGTAGGATGTTAGTTGGACCCTGGAACCCTGAAATCACGAAAAAATCTGCTGTCGACTACATATCTCAAGTTATGCGAACATACATGTATGATGCAACAATTTTGTTTTGTTGCTCAGTGATTGTAAAAGTTGTAATAATAATAATATTTATTTATTTGCATAAACATGTGTCTCACAAATTATTATTCATGTATGTAGGATGACAATAATAAATTAGAACTACATGTTTGTCATTTGATATGGCGTGCAAATATTAAGAGTAATAATTTACTTAGTGAAATAATTTATAAATTAAGTATTATGAATTTAGGAAAATGTCAAAGTGAGTATCTAATTAAATCTTTCATTAAAAAAAAATTAAACATAACTACAACAAATTATTTTATGTCAACTGGACAACGAATTTACGTAACAAAAACCTTAGCACATAAACTAACAATCTTTATAATCTAGAAAGTCAGAAGCCTTTTTTATTAGAAAGTCCATAAGTTTATTTTTAAATAATGGTGCCATACCCAGAAATATTTTTGAGTAGAGTGCAGTTTTGTGAGACTTAAAAACAAGTGTGTTTGAATGTTCATAGATAATTATTCAAAATAAGTTCTTCTAGATATTTAAGTGTGTATTGTACTTTTTCCTGAACCTTTTTCAGGTTTTCAGTTTTTGCGATAACACCTTTGTAGAAGATTATTGATGTAACTAGGTACACAGTGCTTGCAATTTCATATATTCCATAAACATGTCACATTTCAAAGAGCATTCAATTAAATTATGTAAAATATGAAATTGATTCTTAGAAATTGAATTTCCATTCCTTGAAATTGGTTTGTCGTACGAGTCAGTAAGCTAAAACCATCTATTTAGAAGGATACGGGGCGGGTTTGAGATACGACTTCACTTACAGCTGCATCGGGCTTCGGGCCGCATCGCATTCCAAAACAAGAAGCGGGACGGCCCGCCTGTAGTGTGCAATAGTTCATTCAAAATGTACGATAGTGATGTAGACGTATTTTTACAATGCGTTGCGGCTCTTCCAAATTTTCGTCAAGGTTTTTTGTACACACAAGTTTTTCTTGCCGTGAAAAACTACGGTTTATTCGCCGTGTGTAGCCACGGTCGTCGGTGTTGTATCGATCACTATGGGAATTGGTTTACAAACCCATGTAACAGGGAGCGAGCCTATTACCATCAACCGGGCACAAATCCAGACTTCAGGCTACTACTGAACCTGCCAGGGCCGCGGGTCCTGCCAGGGCCGCGGGTTCTTCGAAAGAGATACCGTAGTCCCTGGCATAGGCAACTGAAGCAACACGGGTGGGTTTTAGTCAGTAAAAGTCTGACACGCCCTCCTGCTCCGCCCAGAGCGGGAGAAGTCATATGATGATTTCCCACCCAGAAAAAAAGGATACTACTGAAAAATTACTAATGGAAAAACCCAATAACACTTTACTCGATCTAGGAATCTATTCCCCAGAACCTCAAGCTCAACACACATAACACATAATCAGCCTATAATGTTCCCACTGCTGGGACACAGGCCTCCTCTCTGTGAGAGGGAAGCAAGCTCAACAGTAGCGGTTTAATAGGATCATAATAACCTTATAACCACTTGTTAACACACCAAGAAACTATTTCATTGTATTCCACAATACTGCGTAACGACCTATTTTCGGCCAATTACACTATAATTCAATATCATAATATCTTCCTACAACTTGGTGTAAACGACGGCGGAATTGGAAATTACCCAACAATTGATTGAGTACGTGTTTGGCTTCATAAGATTGAAAGGTTTGTTATTCGTGTCGTTGTAAATCTATAGGTATTAGGGCGTTTTTCAATCGCAGCCGTCACCGGAACGTCACCGAGAAACTAAATAATTTAAACCGAACGTGACGTCCGGTGACGGTGATCGTTTGTCCGCCGTGAACGAACTCGGCGGTTCGGTATGTTAAGATAGACAATACAAAAGCCAGGCGAGTGGTACCGGTACGACCGCAGTGTGTTGATAAGACCGAACGTGTTTTGTATTGCCGTCACAATTTCGGGCCGAGTTGTAGCGGTCGCACCGAACTACTCGAAACTTCGGCGCCGAGATGATGGTGCTCGGGTGCCGAATGTGCGGTGGACACGACGCGGCACGTAGTAAATATATGTATCGCTAGTTCGGCACCGTCATATCGTTCTCGGTGACGAACTGGTGATGGCTGCGGTGGACAAACGCACGTTTCTATGCTGTACAATTTTTTTTGGTGTTTATAGAGTTTAGAGAGAAAGATTGAAAATGTAAACATGTCATATGGATTTACCGAATGTAATAAAAACTCAACTTGATCAGTTTTTCTAACTAATCGAATCAATTCGCAATACCCGCTGCACTTTTGGAGTGAACCCAAAATTATGCTTTCAATTTTATATCAAAAATAAAGTCACTGTTACGGAGTATTACTTCCTGTTAAGCACTTTGATTGATTGGGGGAAAAAATACAAGTTTTTCTGCACAAAAAAACACACATTACAAAAAATATATACATAAAATAAACACATACAAAGTAGCCAAAAGCCTCGGAAATATCTCTTTATTAGTCATAAGAAAAGGTACAAAAAACTTTTCAGGACAAAACTGAAAACAAACAAGTCCCTTTACTTTAGTAAACTCATTTAAAACATTTTTCGGTAAATTACCCCTTCTTTTTTTTTTCATTATATGTGTTTACTTCCTGTTGGTCGTTGGTCCCGGCTGTCATTCATGGATCTTTGAAAGTAGTAAGAAGCCCGAAAGTCTGACAACCAGTCTTACCAAGAGGTAAGGGTACCCCCCTTACCTCTTCGTAAGACTGGCTCCTCACAGACACACAGGTAGATATTAGGGGAGGGAGTCGCTCCATGTAAAATACTGGTACCCAGCTGCACCCAGTTAGACTGTAAGCCGACCCCGACTTAGTTGGGAAAAGGTTAAGCAAAATCAAAAATCAAAAGTCATTTATTCAAATTAGGCTGAGAATCAGCACTTTTCGAACGTCAAAATTACAAAAGACAGTCCATCAAAAACGCCCGCCCTTCACCACTTCCTAGTGCTATCGCTGGGAAGAAGAAGTGGCGCAAAAAACTCCCCAGCAGCACAGCTGTCTGTTAGTTAGAAATTGATTGTATACAATACTAGATACCTATGTTAAGTAATTAACATTACAAGACTCAGAACATAAAATTAAATTATTTGCCATATGTCAGCTAGCCACGCCAATATACCAACAAATATAGTAAAAACTATACGTACTCAAGCTAAATAATAATCAAAGAATTAAGCAGATGATGATGTATCTAGTTTTTATTCTCGAAAGGGTTAAGCTTTAATTTGCTAAGAAAGCCAAAAACGATACAATAACGGCTGTCCAAATACAGAAAAAATTTGGCACTTTAATGTTAAATACTGGTAAATAAAAACTTGTGAAAATAACGGATTTTCATGATGGCCATTCTAATATGACGGTACTGCTTTCTTAGGTAACTGTAGCTTTACTCACTAACTAAACCATAGAAATGTAAAAAAAACAGGAGAAATGGCAAGGGGACGTGTCTGTGTCCACGCGTCATGAACAAAATGCGCATGTACCTACTAGGCAAATGGCCGTTTCCGCGAACATATAAGAATGCTGTGTTGTCGCGTGGCTTCTTGTAATAACCGAAGCCAAAACCAAGACTTTGTAAATCGTGGAATCACTTACCACATATAAATATACTATATTTCTTATATCTATGAACTAAACACATTAGTATTTACCTATATTCTGAGGAACAACGAGTATAAACAAAATATTAGGGAATAGGTACAGTAATACACTCGTCAGTGGCAATAAAACCAGTTTAAGCTGGGATCTCATTCTATTTAAACTCCGTACTATTCCAGGCCAGCTAAAGATCAAAGTGTGGATGTTCTGCCTCCGCTACCATCATGAAGTTAACCGGTACTTAAGCCGCGATAATTAATTACTCTGCTAGTTTCGAGAGTGGAGCGCGTTTTGCCGGAGTAAACAGTTGAGAATGCGAGCGGATAAAATAGTTAGTCTAGTCTAGCTACATGATTTCGGAGGAAATAGTTTGAGTTTTGGATGTACTTGTAATAAAGCTTTGAATACCCACCATTAAGCTAACAACACTGTAGCTCAAAATTAGTTTCCACGAAGCACTAATTATATTATAGATCTCTGAGATATTAAATTAATTAATTAATCGTTATACAGTGTTATTACAATGTAAGAAAGTTCATATTTTGTTTACTCGTATTACGAAGTTATTCGCACGAGGTAGCGATTAAGGTAGGTGGGACCTTTGGGGTCGTGGGCGGATAGCCCAGGGAAGACGGTGGCACAGTGGTCACGTGCTGCCGTGCATAGCGAGACTTAGGGGAAGCCCCTTTACAGTCTCCCCAGGAATGTGCCTTACAGGCGTTGCGCAGGGGTGGTTCCGGAATTGGTCTTTTAAGAGCAACCGGGACCACCCCTATGTGCGGATGATGATCACCGGGGTGGTTTTAGGGAGGTAAAAATCCACACTCCCCGACCTCACTCCCCGGAGGTCGGGTGGCTTTTGAAGGTTTCCCCCCGAAAACAAAAAAAAAAAAAGGTACCGTGCTCATTTAAGTATTTTTCAAGTTTGATGTTTAGAAGAAGGATGTTTTATCAAGCCGTAAAAAGTGCGAAGCAGGGGTGGGTAGCTTCAGCGGGATTGTCCGAAAGGGTTACCGCTACCCCGGAACATAAAGGGCAAAGGAAGGAACATGGGTGGGTTTTAGTCAGTAAGAGTCTGACACTCCCTTCCACTCCACTCAGAGCGGGAGGGGTCATTTGATGATTTCCCATCCGGAAAAAAAACAAAAAAAGGTTGGGTGGCTAGTCTAATACAATTCAATGGATTAATAAATACACCGTTCTTTGGCTTCCAATTATTGAACTTAATTTGCAGAAGTTTACTTAACTCTGCAATCTGAAAAACTTCTGGCCGGGACTTCGTCCGCGTGAAATCTCCCCCGACCCACCCTTTCACATCGACTATTTTTCTTTTTGCTCGGCTAGGTCATAACGTGATATTAAATAGCCTTTAGCCTTCCTCAATACCCGACCCCCGACCGGCCCGTCCTAGAACCAAAAATTCGAAGACATGTGACATCTACCAACCCGCACTGGGCCCGCGTTGTGGATTACGGCCCAGTGCCTCTCACAAAGAGGAGGCCAGTGTCCCAGCAGTGAGAACGTTATAGGCTGATTATGCTTATGCTTCCTCAATAATTGGGCTATAAAAGCAAAGAAAAAAAACACAAATCCGATTGGTAGTTTCAGAGATTACCCCTACATACAAATATACAAATAAATTTTTACTTCTTTATAATAGAAAGTATAGAAGTAAGTATAAACGGTGGCATCAGTATCTTAGAAGACATTTAACCAATACCTGGTTATAATAAGACTGGCTTATTAAGACCCTAAGGCACCTGTTCCACCAACGGCGATTAACGGGCAGCGAGTAGAGCTAGCAACTACAACTAGTTGGCGAGCCACGAGCAGCGAGTGCACGATGGCGACGAGCGATTACTCGCTGGAATGCGTATCCATGTACCAAGTGTGAATCTCTCAGCAAGTTCTGCGTGTTCTACCCGCCAAGCGATTGTCGCTGAGCGAGTGTTCTCTTTGATAGCTCTTTTCGCTGTGACGAACGAGTGGCCGGCCGGCGGTGTGAACATTCAGCGATCAAATATTGTATATATGTATGTACTAGCTGCGCCCCGCGGTTTCATCCGCATACGTTTCGATCCCGTGGGAATATCGGGATAGAAAGTATCCTATTTGTTAATCCTGGTTATAAACTATCTGTGTGCCAAATTTCATCTAAATCCGTTCAGTAGTTTTGGCCTGGAAGAGTAATAAACATCCATCCATCCATCCATACAAACTTTCGCGTTTATAATACGAGTATTAGTAGGAAGTAGGATAGGTTATACATCCCATGCCGATTTCGGTCACTGTGACTGTTTTTGTTTCCGACAACTCTAGGTTAAATAAAAAATAAACGTCCCAGCACTAGTACCTATTGATCTGTAGGTGCCATTTGTGGAATAAAATAATAAATTATTCTACTAATGGCACCTGCGAAAAATATCGATAGGTGTCGAATGTGGAATACCTCAGGTGCTATTTAAGCGGGTGCCCAATGTGGAATACGTCTTTCTGATCTGATGTGGCTAATGTAACCTATCTTGACTGTAGAGGTACGTGGACAGTGCGGACACTGGAGGTTGATCAACTAATGTATCTCCTTTACTTAAACGGGCCCCACAATCTTTTGTGCGTTTCTTGAGCGAGAAAATCGTTGAGCTAGTCGCTTCCTCGTCGACGGTGGGACAGGTACCTGAGACAGCTAAAACCTTAAAAATTAAAGGTTAATAAATCCACAAACGCAAATACAAAAGGTTTTAAAGGTCCTAAAAAAAACTTCCATCCATGTCAATTTGAACTTGAACGGGTATTTGCATAAAAATAATACGACAGCGGCGTTCAAAGAAACAAGAATAACATGACAGGATAAACAGGCCTCACTGCGAAACAAAAAGTTTAAATGAGGACCAGAAGTGAATTCTCTCAATTGAAGTTCTTCATAATTCAATTGAAAGTTTGTAACACGGGTTTCAACAATTTATTTCTCTAAAAGAATTTCATAATATTTACTTACAAGAGGAACAAAACAAAAATCTTAGTAGTTATATATACAACATCGGGAAGAATGACTATTTAAATTAGTTATATCCATATATATCACTTACAATTATAAGGTTACAGACTGAAACAAATTGTTTTTGCAAAATATTTTTTAGTCTAATATATAGATTTTGACATTTTGATATCATTTGGTAAACTATTATGTAATTTGGCTCCGTCAAATCTTATACAAGCTGTTGTTTTGCATCCTCGTCGAATTTCAGGAGGCTGTTATGAAAGAAATAAATAATCAAATAAAATTACGATTCCTGGTAAATAATGAATACATACCTACTTGTTTTTTTAGTTATTTAAGTTTGACAGTATTCAGAATACACCACTTTCAAAGAACAGAATCGCGTTATGGTATCATATAAGCGGCCGCGTTTTTATGTGTGTGTAAAAGGGCAGTTACAGTGCGGTCTCACACAGGCCGCGTTTTAAAATGCGTGTATCTACTTAATTTTTATTATTGATTCGTGTCGAGGATCAGTAGCATAGTTCTCCTTGAATTTGACGAGGATGCAAAACGACACCTTATTTTATATTTGCCATAATCTGTGCATGGAATAGAGACTTCTAGTGTTTAATTTACTGATACTTGTATTTTTTTTCTACTCTACTTATTTGAATTTAAGCTTTACATACGTTATTTTTTGGTATGGTTTGGTGGTATTAGGTACTCGATCAAATATCATAGATCTATGAATCAATTGATATAATGTTCCTGCTAATCCGCCTATGACATTCCTAC
Source organism: Apamea monoglypha (assembly GCA_911387795.2). NCBI lineage: Eukaryota > Metazoa > Arthropoda > Insecta > Lepidoptera > Noctuidae > Apamea > Apamea monoglypha. Next base: position 16,024,004 of record OU426925.1, read on the forward strand.
TGCTGGGACACAGGCCTCCTCTCGAAGAGAGGGAGTAGGATGTAATTCACCACGCGGGTGCAGTCCAATGCGGGTTGGTGGATGTCACATGTCTTCGATTTTTTATTCTAGGACATGCCAGTTTCTTCCGATGTTTTCCTTCACCGTTTTCAGAGCAGTGGTGATGAAATTATTTACACAAAGTCCCTGCCTGGGTTTGAATCCACGACTCGTAAGTCGGGGACGTTACCACTGGACCACCACTGCTCTTATCGAATGATAGACATATGACAATGTAATATAGACATATGTAATTGAATCATGTGTGAGCTTCGGCATAATAAGTATAATTATGTCCTATAACCATTTCATATAGGAGATATGATCCTTGATATATGATAGAGCAATTTATCCTCAGTAAAGCATGATGTCATGAATTCAGTCCATGGATGACATTTTGATGACCGTAAACTCATAACTTTGGACTGAACTTAAGAAGAGCGTGTATACGCCAGCAGCCTAATTGCGTACCACACTATCAATTACAATCTAAATCATTTTGAAGGATATTGCTATCCATTGCTTCATATGTTCGAAAAATTTGTCTGCTCAACGACGTAAATAACGCAATGAACGTTGTTGAACTGTCAAAATGAAAGCCATTGCTACTGATAGTGTGTTACGCAATAACCCCGCTGATGCTTACATCACGTAGAGTACATAAGTCTCTAGGAGAAGTCTATCTTGTGTTCAAAACTTACTAAACACAACTTTGCTAAATTAATCTCTTAGTTTTCTTGCGCTTTTGCTCTAACATAGACGAAGTTATCAAACTTTGAACATACATTCATAAACTCAAGCCTTCTTCCACAGGGGGGGTAGGCAGAAACTACGAAACGCCACCTGCTACGATCCTTTCATTTTCTTTTTGCCTCGTTAATATGGCGTAGTATGCGGGACCATATATTGATCAATATTTTTGACAATCTGGCATTTACAATATTATTGTGTGTGTGCGACTAGCCATACACTCGATACATACATACATGCGAGCCAGATGCAGAAAGGTCAGGTGCGAAGAGTACTTCGCACCTGACCTTTCTGAAGAACATCACCAATAAGGTCGCTATATATCCTCTCCCGGCGTTTCCACTGACAAAAACAAACAACAAAAAAAAACAAACAACTATTTTAAACTATGAAAATAGTTATAAATGTCCACTTTCATTTCAGTGTAAGTAAGATTTAATTTAATTAAAATATCAGACTTTTCTTGAATGTAACACTTTCAAAGAAACAGACGGACGGATGTATCCTGTACACTCGCCGCAAAATACCTTCAAAATTTTGTAACACTTATAAAAACCCATTAAAATTTTGTCAAGCGACACTTTGTTTGTCCAACGTTTTAGGACTTTCAGGGATGCTCACAAAATTCAATTTAATTAGTTTTTTATCGTTTATTTTACGTAAGTCTACGAGACTGTACTTGTGTAATGTCGAGTACAAAATTTTTGAAACGGGAGCCGTAAAACGGACTGTTGGTGTTTTTATTACGGAAAATATTAAGTGCCTCGGTAAGTGTCTGCTTCTGTGGTTTAGTGGTTGCAAATGCGGTTGCTGTGATTATGACACAGCTTCGATTCCCATATCGGGGAAAAAATTACCTTATGGGATTTTTCAGTCAGGAATTTTTCCAGAGTTTGGAACCGTACCTGGTCAATTGTATCATCAGCGATATTTTAATAACTGTAGGCGTACTGTGGAAGTGTTGGTTATTGCGAAATAGAAAAACCATTTACAATTCAAATCAAATTATAATTTTACGAACAAATTAATCAAATTAGCGAATCACACACTGTAGGTACACGACACAACTAGGTACGGAACGCGAGACAGTTTCTGAGCACATGTTGTCCGTACGATGTCCAACGCTCCACCTCGCTGCTCGTTATCCTCGACTCCCACGAACTCAGGCTAGACTCTGTCGAGCACCACCTGGTGGCGTTGGCGTCCCGATCAGTCAAACGAACGACTGACGTTCTTCCGACGTACTCGTATATAAAAGCAGTTGTAATATTTAGGAAAAAGGTCTGGGACTGTACGTATGTAACATTAAATACCTACAAATTTTATGCCAACTAAGTTTAAGTTGTTTTCTGTTAAAGTTCGGTTAAACTTTGTTTAAATGTCAAGCATGTCTTGTTTGTATTCTTACGAAAACTAGGTCAAGTAAATGTACAATATTATTTATCCAAACAAAGCTAATTGAGACGTGTTCTATGGAGTCCATAGCTAATCCATCGCCCGTTGGGAATACTGAAGATTCTAGGCCGACAAGCAATTATGCTACAATTGCTTGTCTTGTCGCTTGGCAGACGAGCATGTTTGATAGAAGAGCAGTGAAATTCAACCGTAGCGGACCAGTAACTATGTTTGACAGCCAGCCACGTTCAGCCTTTCTCATTTTAGGTATAGTAAAAGTTAACAGCCGATCTAGTCTAGAGTATAAATTGGAAAATGGACTTGGCAGCCATAACACAAGTTTAATCTTAGCTTGGGTGCTAGTGGGGATAGTTAGTGATTTATGCTTTTAAAAACAATAGTATCACAGTATTACTCCCTCGCCTTTATAAATGGTAATTGTAAAATTGGAAATAAAAGTATTATTTATTTATTATTATTTATTTTGTAAAAATGTCACCGTAAAAACTTAGGTGAAGTGAGCTTGAAGGGAGCTGACAATGGTGTAAATCCCTAGCATCAGGTGGAATGAGCTGTCACCTAAGTTTTCACGGTAAGATTTTTACAGAATGGATCGGCTGATAGAATAATCAGCCTATAATGTTCCCACTTCTGGAACTCAGGCCTCCTCTCTTCCAGATCCCTCTCGAATCTCGTCCTAAGTATTTTATAATAAATATTTCTTAGGGCTGATTTTTCGAACGCCAGATAATTTTATCCAAGGAATAATTTTGATTTTTTGACAGTTCTCAAACAAAATGTGTCAGACGTAAATTTTATTCCACGAATAAAAATTATCGGTCGATTGAAAAATCGGCCCTTAACTTCAACTTACAGCAGAAGGCCAATTTCCGTAATTAAAAACGTTGAAAATCAAGTCGCAATCTCATCTCAGCGACAATCATTGTCAAAAACTTGTCAAAAATGTAGAGAAATCAGAGGTGTTTTTAACAGATTGAGACTGAGATCAGACTGTGAACGTTCTTAAAATTATGAGAATTGCCCCTCGGGTGTGGTTGAATAATGTATATTTCAGTAAGCTACTAACGTCGGGCCTCCCTTCGCATCCCACGTAACCATTATTTAAATAATCACACTACATTTATATAAAGGTTTGAACTTTTTAAAATAATATCTACATACGTTTAGAGGGAATTATGTTAATCAGTTATTTCAATATTTTATGAAAGGTTAACAGTTATGTTGAAGATAAAATGCGTGGAAAAACTATATTATTATTATTAGGTATTTGTTTGGCAGCGGGTCCGCTGGATGGGGGAAGCTCAGAACCGGTCGAAGTGGAGGTTCTTGGGCGAGAACTCTGCCCAGCATTGGACGTCTTTCGGCTGAAATGATGATAATTTGTTTGACATTTCATGCAAACACTAAATAATTTGTGAAAATAAACATAAGAAAAGGACAGAAGATAAAATATTAGTTTAGTCCTGTCAAATAAGATACTCCATAGACAGTTTAGACGTGATTAAAAACATGGCGACTAAAAATACGTCAATTTACGTCAGGCGCGGACTAATTTGACAGGACTAAGCTAATGTTTATCTTCTGTCCTTTTATTAATGAAATAGAAAGAAAAAGATGCACTGTACTGATGTGCTGTAGATGTACTGTGTGTGTGTGTATTAGTTTAGTTTGTGAACAAGGGAATCGGTGACATTATCTATACCCATCACGTCTGCGGACTTTTGCTAGCTAATTTAATTTGACCCTGCAGATTCATCGAATATTTATGAAGCTTTCAGGGATAAGTCAGATTAAGCACCCACGCCAACACATGGCTTAAGTAATGTGCGAAATTACATACATAAGCATTATGTAGATAATCTCCTACAGATATACCTCCATGTGACGATAAGGCCCTATGTTGTTTTACATGTTTTTGTTACTGAAATCTGATAACATGAAGATAAAATTTACATCATACTTTAATGCATTATTTTGTTTAAGTATGGCGAGTTTTTTTGGATATTAAATTGCACTAGATACTAAAATACTGGTATTCCGCTGAATCCGGTTAGATTGAAAGCCGACCCCTACATAGTTGGGAAAAGTCTAGGCAGATGATGATATTGCACTAGATTTTACCCGATGAACATACTAATAAGATAAAAAGCATCCTATGTACAGACGCCAGCAGGTCAAGCTACCCGAAACTGTCAAATTTTCCCAATCAACCTTGAACCTTAATGCTTTAGTGATAAAGTTGAAAATCTATTAAAGAAATTTGACAGATTGTAGTAGCTTGATGTGCTGGCGTCTGTACTAACCCAGGTGCTGACTTGTGCGTCGATGTTCCTGCCAGCCTGTATAATCATACATTTAATAAGAATAGTACCTAAGCTCTTAATCTTCTCTTAAGAAGTTCTCTTGTCTTAAAATACGACAGTACTTCAAACCCCGTGGGGGGGGGGGGGGGGTATGAAGTACCGTCGTACGAAATTTTGAAGTTGAAAACGTGCTGATTTGAATAAATGCCTTTCGAGATGATGATTTTTGAATCAGAACGCAATATCTAAATCTGTATTCTTTTTCAAACAGTTCTCCACGCCAAAGCGGCTATGTGGTCGCGAAAGCAGTCAGTGTGCAGCGCCGTCAGCGGCGTGTCCCGAGGAGATGAGGTGGATCAGCCTGGCAATGGAGTACAGCTGTACCCCTTCGCTATAGCCCTTAGAGTTCGCGTATTACAGGTAAGAAAGCTTGGGTTGATTTAGATGTGGTACAAACATGATAAAAAACGTGTATTCCCCGAAATATTGCCCGCGACTTCGACTGCGATCCAAGATGAAAATTAGCCTTTGTCCTAACTCAGATCTTAGTCTACCCATGTGCTTTGGCATATGGGTAGACTATCACTGAACAGCTGAACGGATTTGAATGATGTTTGCATCATTCAATTCCGTTCAGCCGTTTTAGCATGAAATCGTAACAAACAAACCAACTCACTTTCGCGTTTATAATATTAGTAAGGGTCAGTTCACACCGAGACGCGACGCGACGCGACGCTACGCGCACACTTTAAAAGAGTGACTCAAAATATACTTTATTTTCTACACGAAAAGGAACACATTGCATTGTGAGAGTTCAGAATACGTTGCGCGGTGCAGTACGCGCAGCGTCGCGTCGCGTCGCGTCTCGGTGTGAACTGACCCTTAGGATTTGAATAGGATTAGGATAGGCACAAAAATGGAACTATTGAACGTCAAAATTTGCAAGAAAATAGAATTGGTTCTACTTTCCTGTATTGTTAGTTCCACGCAACCTAGATGAAGCCAACTGACACTACTCTCGACCTTGGAATCGAAGCAGCGAGTAGTTACGACCACAGGCACAACGTGGTGGTATTAGCTTGTTTGTCTAGTGGTCCTGCGGGGTAATTGCGCACACTACCAAGCTACTCTAGTGATGTCTACAATTTTGACAGATCAACAACATTCATATTTCATTACGTTATTTACATTGTTGAACAGACAATTTTTTCGAACATACGTATGAACCAATGTATTAGCAATATCCTTCAAAATGATTCAGATAGAGATCGATAGTGTGTTTGATTGATAGTTGTTACGCAATTAGGGTGCTGAATACAGTTTACGGAACAACTTAGTTTTCAGAAGCTTCATAACAACCGCACAGATGATTGATGTACGGACGCCAGCACATCAAGTTACTACAATCTGTCAAATTTCTTTAATAGATTTTCAACTTTATCGCTAAATCATTAAGGTTCAAGGTTGATTGGGAAAATTTGACAGTTTCGGGTAGCTTGACCTGCTGGCGTTTGTACGAGGAACGCTGTGAAATTAGCGCTATTAACGGTAGCTATTTTTCTTGAGTACATATTGTTTTTATTGTATTTTTTGGTATATTGGCGTGGCTAGCTGGCATACCGTATACATATCCATCAATCCGCACTGGGCCCGCGTGATGGATAACGGTCCACTCCCTCTCACCGAGAGGAGGCCTGTGTCCCAGCAGTGGGAACATTATAGGCTGATTGTGCTAGCTGACATATGGCAAATAATTTAATTTGATGTTCTGTGTCTTGTAATGTTAATTACTTTACATACCTAGTATTGTATACAATCAAGTATTTTCTACCTGAACAGACAGCCGTGCTGTTGGGGAGTTTGTTGCACCACTTCTTCCCAGCGTAAGCACTAGGAAGTGATGAAGGGCGGCCGTTTTTGGGGGACTATAGTAATTTTGACGTTCGAAAAGGGCTGATTCTCAACCAAATTTGAATAAATGACTTTTGGTTTTGATTGATTTTCGCTATTTCGGGACAACAAGTTCAGAGTCTGATTGCAATCACTACCCACTTATACAGGGTGACGATTTAATCACCTACATCGAGGAGGAGGTGGTTCTACTCGTCTTACTTGTGGTGGCATCTACATCGCCACATGAGAACTACTCATTACACTGGCGTCACGCAAAATCACAATCACGCAGAGTCTACCGCACGACTAGCATATACATCAATCATTGGGCTGTTACCGACCAGACACAAAACCCGTCTGATCGGAGGATTCTCCCTTTTTTATGGAGGATGAGTGGACTTCGGATCAGATTAGTTATAAAAACAACTTTTCATATATTGCCGTCTACATCACATGTCTGTCTACTAGTTGTAGGAATTTGATGTTTAAGCCCATGGCATAGGGCACAAATCCTGACTCCGGGCTGGTACTGAAAAATACCTGGAGTTGGAATTTATTGCCCACAATTTTTCATTCTGACTGGGCGTTACTAGGGCCATTATTGCCACTGCTCACGACAGTTTTACGTGCGAAGTATTAAATGTCATGATGAATAGTAACGATGTAGATGAAATATAGTTCCCGACACGTCTGCCAGAAAATACAGGCACGATATTATGTCATATAAAATGTAGTGACGACGATACGACATTAATTTAAACTTAAATAGAAGAAAGAAAACTTGTTGAATAGTTCTTGTTAAAGTTATTTTTCACTTTGTAGTGTTTTTTGGAACGAAATTCTTTAACGGAGCTTGCAGTAGGAGTAAACTGGAAGAAATCGTCACGTAACTAAAAAGCGTCATTCTCCATGCTACTTTTGTCGAACAATTTTGCAGCCGCCATCTTGGTTTTTATTTTGAACTTCGTTCCTGCCGGGGGTCCCAAGATCCTACACGTCTTATTTTTTTTTTTAATATAATATTATACATTTTATTTGATAGTTTCAAAATACTTCTATTCACTAGTATTACTAGTATTTTAATTTATTGTCGTATTGTATTGTTGTCTCCACATTGCAGAAGTACTGCACTCTAATAATTATTGCGTAACACACTAACAGTGGCAATGCTTTTAAATTTGACAGTTCAACAACGTTCATTGCGTTATTTACGTTGAACAGACAAATTTGGAAAAATGATTCATACGGAGATTGTGTGCTACGTAATTAGGATGCGGGCCAGGTTAAAACAGTTAATAACGCCTTACCTACTTCAAAATCAGATCAGCCAGCAATATGGAAACAGCCCCTGAAATTAGCTCAATCAGAGCGCGTAATGTGATTAACTAGAACGGAGTCCAGCTAAACAAAGCCAGGTTTAACAGCACTGCCCCTGAGCATTAATGGATTAGGTTATCAATCATTAAGGCACGGGAGCGGAGACAATTGTAGTGCTATGATATTTATGTTGTTATATCAAGGATGGGGAGTTTGTTGAGCCACTTTTTTTTTCCATTTGCTTCGCACTTGGTAGTGGTGAAGGGCGGGCGTTATGGGGGACTGTTTTGTGTAATTTTACCCTTAGAAAAGTGATGATTTTTAGCCTAGTTTAAATATTTATTTATTTAATATTTTCGCACACAAAAAAATGTACAAAGGCGGACTTAATGCCTTAGGCATTCTCTCCCAGTCAACCAAGGGTGGTTAAGAGATTAGGTGGCAGGTGCTTTGAAATAAAAATGAGTTTTTTTTTAAATTGATGGAAGGAAGAAAATTTGTGTGGAAAATATGGCATCACTGGTGAAAAGTGATTATAGAGAAAGTGAATAATGTGCGATTCTTTTTTGTTTTATCATTTTAATACTTACCTACTTATTTAAAAGCACTTTCCATTTATATAGCTTAGCAACGAGCATCAAGATTATCAAAATGGTTGTCACACATCGCACTGGCCTGCAGTAATCTTATCAAAGGCTGCATGCTATATCTAGTGACAATGTTATTAGCCTTGATGTTATCACTGGACGCTTCCCCGAACACGATCGTGCAAATGGATGAACTTGCGGGGTAATTGCGTAACACACAATCAGTAGCAATGGGTTTCATTTTGACAGTTCAACAACATTCATTGCGTTATTTACGTTGTTGAGCAGACACATTGACCGAACATATGAAGCAATGGATTAGCAATATCCTGCAAAATGATTCAGATTGAGATTGATAGCGTGTGACGCAATGAGGGTGCTGATTCTATAATGACGGACGAAACAAATAACCGGTCAAGTGCGAGTCTGCCTTACGCAGTGGTTTCTTCACCACCAAAGCTTTGTGTAAATAGCGAATAATAATTTGTTGTTTTTATAAAATCAGAGTAAGTATCACTGCCTACATCCGACATGGTTTGACGAAAGACGACGTAAACAAGAAATATTGAAAAAATGCATTTTATCGAAAATATTTTGTTTGTATTTTCTGTCATGCTAAAGTTGTCAAAAAATAAAAGGCCCCTTTTTGACATTGACAGTTCTAGTGGTTAATAAAGATCAAATTCGCAAAACCCGTTTTCGTTTGTATGAAACTGACAGGACGGTGTCAAGAACGCATTCTCAAATGTCAAAACAGACCTTTTTATTTTTGACAACTTTAGCGGCCATGTACGTAGGTATTCTGTGTTCAACTAGCTACATATAACAGTTTGTTGTTAAAATATAGGCCTGTCAGTGTGATAAACAGGCAGACGGTGATAGCTAAAGCCGATTTCAGACGAACGGTTCACTTGAGAGAAGGTTTGTTTTTGTTTCATTCCATATCCCACGGCACCGGCATAATCATAAAGTAATGAATCACTCCGTCTGTAAAGCGAATGGATGCGTACGCATTCCATAAATCGTTGTTTTCTATGGACAAAAACTGAACAGAGCTGAATAAGTGTGGTTAGTCCCTAGCAATGTTCACTTTTCGTTCATTTGCTAATCGAGTGCTGAAATCCAACATCATTGGAACGGTTTCCGATCGAACATCATCGAATCATGTAGAATTTTTCACTCCGGGCGAAAAATGCCGAATGAATTTAACAAAAAAGTGAAGCGTGTTATATCGGCTTTAGTATTAGGCTCTATGTACGGAACCCCGCAAACTATCTCGTCTCTATTTCTAGGAAAATGGAATTGGTAGCGGTGCATTCTTGATTTGATGGATGGATTCCGAGAATTCTAGATTCTCGATCAATACCTACTCGTTACTTGATTGGGTTTTGTGTTTGAAAATATTTTGGAGGAAGTTGGGTTTACTGCCGAAACTAATTATACCTACACGTGAGTTGCCAAACCACATAAGTGGCCCCTCGTGTGTATTATGTATTAAAATGGTGGTTAAGCTATAAAGTACTACTTTATTAATATGTATAAATCGGTATAAATCGTTAATTTCTTTAGGTAATATTAGGTAAGTTCTTTTTAATTAACATAAAGTTAATGTTTATAGTTAAGAACTTGAGCTTGTGGCTAAGTAATAACAGCCGCACGGGTCAATCGATCAGGTTAAGCTAGGCTTGCTGCGGTTGGTCCGTGGATGGGTGACTATCTTCACATACCAAGGCCTCTCCGTGCCTCGGAAAGCACGTTAAGCCGTGAGTCCCGGCTGTTATTTGTGGATATATACATCAGACAGTCCGTGCCTCGGAAAGCACGTTAAGCCGTTGGTCCCGGCTGTCATTCGTGGATCTTTGACAGTCGTTACAGGTCGTCAGTAGCCCGAAAGTCTGACAACCAGTCTTACCAAGGGGTATCGTATTACCCAGTAACTGGGTTGTGGAGGTCAGACAGGCAGTCGCTCCATGTAAAATACTGGTATTCAGCTGCATCCGGTTAGACTGGAAGCCGACCCCAACATAGTTGGGAAAAGGCTAGGCAGATGATGATGACATCAGACAGTCGTTACGGGTCGTCAGTAGCCTGGAAGTCTGACAACCAGTCTTACCAAGGAGTATCGTATTACCCAGTAACAGGGTTGTGGAGGTCAGATAGGCAGTCGCTCCATGTAAAATACTGGTATTCAGCTGCATCCGGTTATACTGGAAGTTGACCCCAACATAGTTGGAAAAAGGCTAGGTGGATGATGAACTTGACAAAAATAAAATGCAATAGTACAGACGCCAGCACATCAAGCTACTACAATCTGTCAAATTTCTTTAATAGATTTTCCACTTTATCGCTAAAGCATTAAGATTCAAGGTTGATTGGGAAAATTTGACAGTTTCGGGTAGCTTGACCTTCTGGCGTCCGTACAATCAGTTTAAAAATATGTCAATTTATTTGATTGTCTACGATTTCTATTCGATAAAAAATGTACCTATCAATGTGTAGTGTCTAGGTATATGTATTGTGGCGACACATTGATACAACATTACGTACCATAGATACGTATTCTTATCGACGATACATCTTTTTAAGGCTGTCTGAACCACGAAGGTACAATAAATTATTAAGAAATACGGAAAACTTTTTTGTCCAAAATGTTACCGCATTTTATTCCCACGTTCTGACACCATCTATTTGTTACTGTCCGAACCCTTGTTGGAGAATGACCAGCGCTATGTAATGACAACTAAGATATACATCAAACAGTTTCTTTTCCTACTGAAGAAATAAGGTTTTTTTCCAAGGATTCTAATAATAGAAAAAATACCGTTCGATTCCTTGAGACGGCAAACGAGACTGCATTTATACAACTCTTCAAAGGAAGAAAATTAATTTTGTGTAATTGGAAACATTATAAGAAACCCTGTTCCTGTAATACAGGTGTTACTTTTTCTTTTTTCATTAACTCAACAGAAAAAAACATAATTGATTACATAACTTATAACCATACTCAAGAATATATCAAAAACATTTTTTTTAAAATCTCGTTGGTAGTTTCAGAGATTAACGCGTTCAAACAAGCAAAGAAACTCTTTAGCTTTATTATTTATTAGTGTAGATTCTTGGATGTCCAACAGAGGCTACGCAATTACAAGCATGTTTACAAAAACAGAGACAAATAGAAGTGTGTGATCAATGATAATTATAGGATCTGGTCTCCTATATTAACATTTTTGAATGATGTGGTTTCCTATGATTGTAATAAATTCATAATAATCAGCCTAAAATGTTGCCACTGATGGGACACAGGCCTCCTCTCGGTGACACACTGAGTGAGTTCAGTGTGTACTTGTAGGTGTATTAAGGTACTGTAGAGGTTTGTCTGCCGAAGGCAACCTCATATAGTGCAGACCGGCTATAATTTAGCGCGGGTTACATTCGAACGTTCAAGCGAATGTCATATATTTTCTATTAGGATTTTTGCTTAGAACAGAGAGTGGTAATTTAGTCTAGAATATGTAAAGACGTGCTTACAATATAATCTTAAAGGAGTCTTATAGTTGTTTGATTCCTCCCGTTACCTCAGAGGGCTCTTCAAGCCCTCACAGTACCTACCTATGTATACCTAATACCAGTTAAAACCTAAATATCTACTACACGAAATGTCTGCTACATATAGGAATACTACTAAACATCTACTGGTAACTGGTACTAGCTACTATTAGAATACGGCTGAGGTACACTTGCCCACAACCTTGGTGTATTTCTAGGCTTGCTGTCTGGAAATCTAGAGGAAACCAGGACTGACTCATGGGTGCTGAGTATGATTTCAGTCTTTACTGTGATTGGACTGGATTCAGACTTGTGCTAAGGATTAGGCAGCAAGTTGGAAGTAGAAGTTCTAGCGGATCGACTGACAATTAGTAAGTTTCAAGTCACATCACTAGAATCATGGTACAACAATTACTAAGAACACTTCGTCATTTTAACATCCGCTGCTTAGCTAACAGGAGTGATTCCCTGACCCTCAATATACGGTATACCCCAAATCTAGGGGTTCTACGTACCGGTTCTACATACGGATTGTACATTCCGGATTCTACGTCCAGGCTGAAGACAGGACAATCGCGTCAACTGCGCGCTGCACGTGTATCGGAACTGCGCGCTGCACGTGGAGCGTAACTGCACGTACACCTATCCACTCGCTACCTACGTCCTGCTGACGCTCCCCGGTGTTCATGCCTGTGTCCCAGGAACCAAGGACTGTACCTTTCCCATCTATCAAGTGGTAGTGCTCAGAAGGACAGTGTGTCCTTACCCACGACCTAGTCTACTACTACGTATCTATTATACCCTACCTATTGTAACCCAGTGAGGATTATACGTATGAACTTTGCTTGTCTGTTTCTATTTCCTAACCTAACTTGTTAACGGCCTGTGCAGCCTTACTGCAAAGCCCTAGCCGTTACAATTATTTGCGTATATTATTTTTGTTAGTTATAAGTTTTACATTGAAAAAAATCAAATAAAGCCATTTGAAATATTTATTGCTTGAAATGCTTTTGAAACACTGCATCATGTCGGTGGTACAATATATAATAGGTAAGTAGAGATACCCTTTATTTCTAGTTAGAAAAGAACATTTATAGGAATACCTTACAGACTCATAAATAAATTCAGTATACATCCAAGTATAAACCACAAAAACATAATTATTATCACACCACACATGGGAGTTTACTTTTGGTCATGCTTCTGTGTAACATCTATGTACACAACTCCAGCCGGTCAAAATTCGTAGTCTAGCTCGCCTGCATCGTCCTTCCTTCGGCACTGATAAGACCTTGGCTCTCTCGATATCTGTCGATCCAACCGGGAAATGTACGGGAGCAAAGTGGGCACTACAGCCCAAAAATCTCCGCTTGCAGAAGTAGTGCCGTGTTTGTTGTGGTTGCGACGCGATCGACCTTTCTTGCCCTCAACCAGAGTAAAGCCATCCTTGTCCATTTGACTGGTTTTAAATCCGGCACCTTCCGCTTCTGTATCTCATGTGTCTCATTCATCGACAACAACAACTATCCACAGTTGACAACTTTGACGGAAGCCTCAAGTTTTCTTCGTGTGTTTTTCCTTGTTGTGACGGTCGCAGAGTCTTTTATGATGTTTATGAACTCGTAACACATTTTGTTAAAATATATTTATAATTTTCTTTCGCAATTGACACAAACATGATTGACATAACCATTGTTTGACGTTCGTACGGTGGTCGACACAGGTCCTACGTCACGTGTCGACTGGTCATGACTACTCTTTGCATGTCGCATGTAAACTAAAGCATGTCGCGTGTCTTTCCTGCGAGAAATGCTCGGATCGACATGGCGAGAATAGCTCGGCTTGATTTTGTCTAAGGAAAAGATCGACTCGAACGTCAATAACGAACGCGAGATGTGCGAGAATTGCCTTCCTGGTCCGGTACAAAAGAACAAATCATGACTCTTGATAAACAACTTTCATTACTGAAAGTGAATACACTTTTAAGCGAATGAAATATTACACACGGTGATAGGTATACATGTACAAACTATACTCATACATTGTAAGCTGACCTCACAAAGGCGACGACTCTATTCAAGACGAGGTCAGCTTATACTGGAATCTTGTAGCTCGATGTGGTGTCGTGTGTATTGTACAGACATGTGGGATACACTAATATGTCACGCTGCCAGCTTTAAAAACCATTAGTTCGCTCTTTGCGTTATTTGAGCCACTTTATTAGGGCCTCGGGTTGTTCGAAAGAGATACCGTGACCCCTGGCATAGGCAACTGAAGGAACACGGGTGGGTTTTAGTCAGTAAAAGTCTGACACGCCCTCCAGCTCTGCCCAAAGCGGGAGAAGTCATATGATGATTTCCCAACCAGAAAAAAAAAGCCGCTTTATTCACCGCATACCCGCATACCGAAACCCGTTGGATGCGAGAAGCACAAAACCTGTCGAAGTGGAGGTGCTTGGGGGATGCCTATGTCCAGCAGTGGTCGTCTTGCTGAAATGACGATGATGATGATTCACAGCATAATATTCGCATATAGCGATCAGTCGTCTCAGAGCACCGATGGATGGGCTCAACAACGCCATTTCTTAAGCATAACTAATATTGTTAATGCACACCCCGTCAATAAGACATCCAACCTTGGTGCTGCTAAGCTCAAGCATCAGGTTGTTCATGTATAGGTTGAAGAGCCGGGATGAGCTGAGCCCTCCCTGCCTCACCCCGCACTCCAACCGATATACGTCCGAGTGCGACCTCATCCACGCTATTGCTTTAACTAATAGTAGATTTCACAACTAGTATAGACCAGTAGTTAAATATTGTTACTATTTCAGGTGGTAACGTATTCACTTATAGCTTTTCCAGTGTCGAGTCGTATCTGCATTTTAGTTAAAAACTGGTCAACTAATTTGAAAAAAAAAAAAAACAATTTCATACCAACTTTTGAACTTGCACGTAGTATTAAATATTGCTTGATAAGCAGCACCCTAATTACGTTCCACACCAATCATCAATCTCAATCTGAATCATTTTGAAGGAAACTGCTAATCCATTGCTTCATATGTTCGAAAAATATGTCCGTTCAACAACTTAAATAACGCAATGAATGTTGTTGAACTGTCAAATTGACAGTGATTGCTATTGATAGTGCGTTACGCAATTACCCCGCCGCTGGTCCGAAAAACTTCAAGCCAACGAAGTAACAAATTAAATTTTCGCATACCTAATTACTTCTGCGATGGTTTTGTGCTTACTACGCACATACAGGAGTTAACCTAGGATTTAACTTACCGACGGAGATAAGCCAAACATTATCCTGTCTTCGTGACGTCATTTACATACTAATTTCGTAGGCAGGTCTCCTGAGACGTAAAATAAAGCACATGGGAGGTGCGCAGTAATTTGTGAATAATTTACCTACGTGTTCTATCTGCTGATTGCGACTTGATTTCGTATTACAGCCCTTCGGATTTGTTAAAACGATTGTATTGTCATCAATTAATAATGCATAAGCTCTCCATGTTCCAATGGTATGGATAATTAATTATATATTATGTGGAAGGCCTAATTAAAATTTATAATATACGACGGGTACTTCAGAGGTGATTCCTGGTGCACTAATTTAAAACATAATTTTTGACAAAAACATTCATACTTTTTTTTTTTAAGGTAAGTACGGACGCCAGCACATCAAGTTACTACAATCTGTCAAATTTCTTTAATAGATTTTCAACTTTATCGATAAAGCATTAAGGTTCAAGGTTGATTGGGAAAAATTGACAGTTTCGGGTAGCTTGACCTGCTGGCGTCTGTACAAGTTTGACTACATTTCATCGAGTAAATATTGTCAACTGCCAAATGTCATCATGGCCAATGCCATGGTATATGGGATTGGTGCTACCTATTATAATTTTAAAGCCCCATACACACGATGCAAGTTTCTTGCATCCATACAATATGGGCCATACAATAAAATTTCAGCAACAAATGACTTGCGCCGCCCAAACACTGTATAGGCAGTACAACGTTTATTGTTGCTTCAAGTTATGATATGCCACAGACGTAAATCAAGCATAATTATAGGACGACAAATAGAGCTAAGCTGATTCATAATTATAAGTGCCTTTAAAACACACTCGCTCCAACTTACAAAATATTCATTTTTTTAGGTTGCAATAGATCCATGTGGAACTAGCTACATGGAACTACTTTGAATAAAGAAAAATTCTAACCGCGACTAGGAGTGTGGGGAGTTCTGATAGAAATATCCGACAAAATTACTTTAACTTTATCGGAATATCCGATAAAGTTAAAGTAATTTTGTCGGATTCTATCAGAACTTCACGTGTCGCTGGGAACATGAAAGCTTTTCAACCGCGGTATAACGCTAAAAGCTGCAGTGACATTTAATCCGTGTCGTTGGAAAATTAATTGCTTTTGTATTGGGAATTGAAGCATTTGAAGTGTCATCATGTGCCTCAGTTATTTCCAATTTTAGGTACATTTCTCACTCCTGAAATCCTGTTCTATTATTACAACCTACAATGGGGTGTAATACTAGAACAGGATGCTGCTGGACTGCTGGGTAAAAGTATGCTTACCGGTTTTCGATATTCGGTATTAAAATTAGTTTGATTGTCAGAATTTCAGGCTTCTTTGGCGAGCTTTACACAGGTCTAAATGGCAATTCGGCTAGACCACAGATGACTAAAATTGGAAGTTCCAAAGTAGGTTTCGACTTTTGGCGGTGACAAGTCCCATGCGGCGGGTGACTAAAATCGACCGTGGAAATGCTCAGTCGCAGGCGATCGCCCGCCACATGAAGGTCGACATTTTGATGAAAAATGAACTAGTCACCTGCGATTTATATCGACCTGTATAAATGGTTAGCGACTACACAGTGAAAATTGACCAAGTGTAAATCCCCCATAACTAACACCTGGAACACAGGTATTTATCGTTCTATCTAAGATGTTTGCTGTCATTTGTGGATTGTTGACAGTCGTTACTGGTCGTCAAAAGCCCGAAAGCCTGACAACTAGACTTACCAAGGGGTATAGTATTACCCAGTCACTGGGTTGTGGGGGTCAGATAGGCAGTCGCTCCATGTAAAATACTGGTATTCAACTGCACCGGTTAGACTGGAAGCCGACCCAAACATAGTTGGGAAAAGACTAGCAAATGATGATCTAAGATGTTTACGATGAGTTTAAATATCAAATCAAAAGTCATTTATTCAAATTAGGCTGAGAATCAGCACTTTTCGAAAGTCAAAATTACAAAAGACAGTCCCCCAAAAACGCCCGCCCTTCACCACTTCCTAGTGCTATCGCTTGGAAGAAGAAGTGGCGCAACAAACTCCCCAGCAGCACAGCTGTCTGTTCAGTTAGAAAATTGATTGTATGCAATACTAGGTACACACGTGTCTTGTATAAATACGTAACCGTGTTAGGATTTCACCTGTTTCAGATGACCGAGTGAGTCGGTTCAGTAAATCGAATACCAAATCTCATTTGAGCTTTTATGATTGGTTGGCCTTAATAACGACCGCCAATCAAATCACTATGACTTGGACAACAGGTTAAATTGAATATCGGTATCGGAAACCGCAGACTAACTTCGCAGTCGCAGTCGCAGAATTGTGTGTTATTTATTTCGTTATGAAGTCAATGAAGTAAGTTAGTTAGTTTTAAGTCAACCTACTATGCGCTTTTATAACATCAACAACAGCTAAATGAACAAATAGGACTAATTATGGGGAAATGGTCATGTTTCCCAGTTGCCCTCGGCATACATAATCACTAATGAATTTAAATACTTTTTGCATAGCCTTGCTCTAGATTGTAAAGGATTGTTTGTATTCCATTTATTTTATTTATTTGGTAAAATAAACGGTTACACATTGCAATATTGCGTAAAATACGAGCTACAAAGTGAGTGAATGAATAATGGGTAAGCCACGACATTTTCCACATATTATATAAAGAAAAGTTATAAAACTACTGTAATGTGCGCTTACAATTTGATAGGTACAATAAAATGACATTTACTCTCTATTTTCATGCGCATTTATGATGTCTAACGCGACGATATTATCGTGGACGTTACGGTATCACGATAATACTGGGAAGAAAATAATGTACGGAAATATGTATATGAAGACGCTTTTAAATTTCCTTCCCCATTCGACATGGACGTCCACAATAATATCGTCACTTTAGAAATTATAAAAGCGCACAACAGTTTATGAAACTAGGAAATGAATGGAATACCTTTACAATCCAGAGCACTGCTATGCAACTAAATGCATGCCCGTCGAGGGAAACTCAGAAACACGGCTATATTTTCTGAATTAGTCCTTTTTGTTCATTTAGTTTCGAATCCCTCTAACAATAAAACAAACTAACAATATTTCATATTGTGTTCAGAAATGAAAACAAGAAGTGTAGAATGCTTGTTCAATTTCTGCATTCTTTTATGCTTTTTTAGTTGTGAGTAATTTTATAAGACCGGTCAGAGTGGATCGTTGCTTCTTTTGCTTTAGCTACGAGTTGTCGTTCGTTGGCAGAATGTTCTTTGTATAAAATATAATGTTAATAAGCACAGACACAATGCCGTTCTCTTTTGTGTTAGCAACTTCGCCATGCTGAAGAGCATTTCCTTTGACGCTTTTTCCGTACCGCGCATTGACAATAAGAAAATTAAGGAGTGGTTTTGTGAAGCTTTTAGATTGTAATCCGTTTTTGAAGTGTATAATAATAGGACAATAATGTCATTGTTTCTTGTTCAACAATTTTTTACTTACTTATGCAGAGTAGCAGGGATATCGACGTACAACCTGTTACCATGGATTCAATACATGATTCTGGAATCGAAAAATAACCTAACCAATACCTACACGCTCAAAATGAATGGCAGAACCAAATGTTTTATTAATAACCTACGAAAAATTTCCCTGCCTGTATAATAAAAAATCAAATCAACAATCAATAATCTAAGTCCTATAATTCCTTATTATTTAAACAAATATCTAAGTAGGTAATCGTTTTTATTATTAAATTATTTGCTAACACACTATAAAATCAAATTACATCCGACGTCTTCGCATCATAAGGTCTAGTTGAAAATCAGCATCAGGCACTAGTTGTCTGGTCATTATACTAATATATTTGGCGCAGCCGTGATGCACACAACACTGTTTCAAAGATTTTTACTTTTTTTGTTTGAATAATGCACTCTAATTGCGTGGGCTGACCATGTTTGTCGAAGAACCGATGGCCGTGGAGCAGACGAGTCCTGGAGTGGAGACCGCGTATCGGCAAGCGTAGTGTGGGACGCCTTTTTTTTTCTGGTGGAAAATTATCAAATGACCCCTCCCGCTCTGGGTGGAGCGGAAGCGAGTGTCAGACTCTTACTGACTAAAACCCACCCATGTTCCTTCCCTTTATGTTCCGGGGTAGTTACCGCTACCTTTCGGACGATCCCGCTGAGTGTGGGACGCCTCCCAGCTAGATTGACGGACGACCTTAAGAAGGTGGCTGGGATAGACTGGATGCGGAAGGCGGAGGACAGGGTGTTGTGGCGCAGCCTGGGAGTGGCCTATATCCAGCAGTGGACCGCGATAGGCTGAGTTGATTGATTGATTGACTCTAATTGCGTAACACACTTTAAATCACAATCTGAATCATCTGAAGGATATTGCTAATCCAATGCTTCAAGCACGTATGTTCAAAAAATTGTCAGCTCAAGAACGTAAATAACGCAATGATTGTTGTTGAACAATCAAAATGAAAGCCATTCCTACATAAAGTGTGTTACGCAAAAACCTCACTGGGTCAAATCAATTATCTCTTTCTTTCAACTACCAGTTCCTGGTACAGACACCAGCAGGTCAAGCTACCCGAAACTGTCAAATTTTCCTAATAAATCTTGAACCTTAATGCTTTAGAAGTAAAGTTGAAAATATGTTAAAACAAATTGGCAGATTGTAGTAGCTTGATGTGCTGACGTCTGTACCTACGGCTTTTGCAGTGTATGTCCTGGTCACACGTATTGTGTCTATTCGGTGCTCATGAGATATTTATGAGATAGTATTGTAGTTTTTGTATAACAGTCACGTTTTAACATGATCTAATGTGATCAAGTGTGTTGGAAACCGAGATGAAAGATGTATCTCGTGATACTTATGTGTGAAAATTAAATATTACACAGTAAGAGAACTGAAATTGCATTTTTCGGCAAAGGAGGTACTCGTATTTTTTGTAGGGACAAAATAGTAATATAATCAGTCTATGATATTCCCACTGCTGGGACACGGGCCTCCTGTCGGTGAGAGGATGTGGGCCAAATCTACCACGCGGGCCCAGTGTGGATTGGTTGATGACACATGCCTTCGAATGTTTTGTTCTAGGTTCCGGTTTTCTCACGATGTTTTCCTTCACCGTTTTGAGAGTAGTAGTGATGAAATAATTTACACAAAGTGAAGCGCCTGTCTGGGTTCGAACCTACGACCTACAACTCATAAGTCGCAGCCGTTACCCCGGGGCCACCATTGCTACTTCAAGATCCTTTAAGGTTATTTTAAGGCTTCAAAGGGTTATTTTAAGGCTAGAACGTACAAAATAATGCATTGCATAAAGTCTCTACCAAAAACCACAAGAAACTAATCTGCTATAAAAGCAGGTTAGCTTCTAACCTACTATAAAAGCAGGTTAATTCTAACCTGCTATAAAAGCAGGTTAGTTTCTTGGGTTTTTGGTGGAAGGTGGCCAGATGGCCAATTCCCGTAGTTTAAAACGTTCAAAATCTAGTCGCAGTCTCATCTCGGCGACAAACAAATGTCAAAAGCTTGTCAAAATGTAGGGAAATTAAAGATATTTTTCACAGATTGAGACTGAGATCAGACTGTGAACGTGCTTAAAATTACGAGAATTGCCCCCCTGTTGTTAGGCACGGATTTAAATAATTTATTGGATGAAAAATTTAGTTCTGTAGATATAGAATTTCTTAAAATCTTCTAATAGATATTCTTGTTACAGATTGTCTGCGGCATTGGTGGATTAGTCCTGGGAGCAGTCGGCTGGCTGGAAGAGAGACAGAAGCCAGCACTAGGTCTAGGAGTACCTGCTGGTGCTATCACAGTCTTGGCTGCAGGTAAATATTTTTAGAAGCCCTTAGTTTCACCGTAATAAACGATATTTATAGGCTGTAAAAAAGCGGCCAAGTGCTAGTCGGACTCGCACACGAAGGGTACCGTACCCCAAGACAAAAATGCCGAAATATATCTACACTGTTTTTGTTTAGTGGCCCCCCTTAAATTTTTAACTTTATTAGTATTAGTTAGTATAGCGGTAATACCCAACCTCTGTGAAAATTTCATCTGCTTACCTATTACGGTTCATGAGATACAGCCCGCTGATAGACAGACGGACAGACAGACGAATGGACGGATCGGAGGAAGGACGAACGGACGGAAAACGGAGGCTTAGTAATAGGGACCCGTTGGCACCCTTTTGGTACGGAACCCTCAAAACGGTAGTAGATATTACAAGTCACAAATCAAATCAAAATCCAATCAAAAGTCATTTATTCAAATTAGGCTGAGAATCAGCACTTTAGGAACGTCAAAATTACAACAGACAGTCCCCCAAAAACGCCCGCCCTTTACCACTTCCTAGTGCTTTCGCTGGGAAGAAGAAGTGGCGCAACAAATTCCCCAGCAGGCAGCACCTGTATCAGGACTGGCTTGGTAAATAAATCTTGTTACTTTATATTAGGTAGAACCACAGATTTATAAACTAAATGGAGATATGCCAAAGGGGCGTGGCGCGTGCGAACAATTTATGCACAAAACAGAAACAAACGCGGGCGCCGTTGATTTGTCAATAAGAATTGTCAATGTAGTTGTGTGTCTCACGTTGCAATCTGCGTTACGCGACTGGCTCGCGTTAAGTGTGGTGACTGTTATAGTGTGAGTGAGCGCGTGTTCGTATTGTAGTGCATATGTAGTTGAAGGCGACAGCCGGACTCGAACAGTTGGGCAGCCACACCATATCTCCCTTTAGTTTATAAATCTGTGGGTAGAACAATCTACGCATAATATAGGTATCTTCTTGAACTTTTATCATCGTAATTTAATTCAAATGTGGATAGATAGATAGACAAATCATGTATTTAGTGCACACAAGAGCACCACCACCCACGCACCTACCCAACTCAATCATTCAACTAAGAAAAACTATTACTCCAAGAGTCAATAAAACTGTCCAGTAGAATATTCTGGTTAAATAACGCTGTGAAAAGTGTCCAACATCGAGAAAGAGATCTCTCGTCGAATCCAACTTGGGTGGGCAGCATTCGGGAAGCTTCGAAAAATCTTCGCGTCCGACTTACCTCAGTGTCTCAAGACAAAAGTCTATGAACAGTGTGTGTTGCCAGTGATGACTTACGGCAGTGAAACATGGTCGCTAACTATGGGTCTCATAAGAAGGCTCAAGGTCACCCAGCGTGCAATGGAGAGAGCCATGCTCGGCGTTTCCCTGCGTGATCGAATCAGAAACGAGGAGATCCGCAGGAGAACTAAAGTAACCGACATCGCTCGAAGGATTGCTCAGCTGAAGTGGCAATGGGCGGGACACATAGCGAGAAGAACCGATGGCCGTTGGGGCGGAAAGGTTCTGGAATGGCGACCGCGCACCGGACGACGCTCAGTGGGTAGGCCCCCGACAAGGTGGACCGACGATCTGGTGAAGGTCGCGGGAAGCCAGTGGATGCAGGCAGCGCAGGACCGATCGTCGTGGAGATCCTTAGGGGAGGCCTATACCCAGCAGTGGGTGTCGTGCGGCTGATATGATGATGATGATGATGATGATGTGAAAAGTGTAAATCTCAATCAATCACTAATAGTTTCTCGTCCAGACTTGTTTTATTTAATAGAATAGAATACTCTTTATTGTACATCATACAAATTATAAAACA
Source organism: Apamea monoglypha (assembly GCA_911387795.2). Taxonomy (NCBI): domain Eukaryota; kingdom Metazoa; phylum Arthropoda; class Insecta; order Lepidoptera; family Noctuidae; genus Apamea; species Apamea monoglypha. The sequence goes on from OU426925.1 coordinate 16,046,828, forward strand.
TAAATATACAAAATGTTTACAAAGGGTGACACAATGGGCGGTCTTATCGCTAAGAGCGATCTTTTAAAGACAAACCTTTTAATTTCTAGCCTTTTTTTTTTTTTTTTTGGGATGGGAAATCATCCCAAATGACCCCTCCCGCTCTGGGTGGAGCGGAAGGGAGTGTCAGACTCTTACTGACTAAAACCCACCCATGTTCCTTCCTTCGCCCTTTATGTTCCGGGGTAGCGGTAACCCTTTCGGACAATCCCGATGCCCCGGCAGGCTTCGGCCCTGAGGGGCCCCTCGTTATGCTGACATCTCTTTGAGGCGCGCGTGGAACACTTACGCGCCGTCCGGCACGGGCCTGGTCCTGATCGGGCGGTGAGCTACCCATTGCTCTCCGCCCGCAGGCCCGCGCCTACGGTGGCCGGTAGTCTTCACTTGACTCCCGACGCCCGGGGCGTCTCCCGCGGCGGCTGGGACGGGAGGCTCTCTCCCTCATCCGTCCCGCCACCTCCTTCGCTAGCATGACTGCTTCGCAGAAGGAGGCGACTGCCTCCCACTCCCTCTCGCTCCGGACCATGGCTTGCACCAGGGCCGGGCGCGAGAGGCCGCCGCCGCTGCCGATCGCCTCTACGAGGACACGGCGGTGCTCCGCCCAAGCGGGGCAGACCTCCACCGTGTGCTCCACCGTGTCCTCTGGGCGATCCTGGCAATGGTGACACCCGGGCGTTTCCTCCCGCCTGATGATGTGCAGGAACCTCCCGAAACTTCCGTGTCCGGTGAGGACCTGCGTCAGGCGGTAGGTGAGGGCGCCGTGGCGCCTCTCTAGCCACTCCTCAAAGAGGGGTCTTATCGCCGCTATCGCGGCGTGCCCTGCGCTGGGTTGCGACAGTCGCTCTTTCCATGTCGCCATGAGATCGAGCCGGAGGTCCGTCCGCTCCGCAGCAATTTGCCGCGGGAGCGGACTTTCCCCCCGGCGTAGTGCCTCCGCGCGCCACTCATACAGGCGCGCGAGGACTATCGCCTCCAGATCCCATGGCGGCAGTCCGGCAAGGAGGCTTGCCGCCTCGCGCGAGATCGTGCGGTAGCCCCGGATAAGCCTTACGGCTACCACCTTCTGGGGCGCGTTCAGGTAGTGGGCGGCTCGCCGCCGCAGTGAACGCGCCCACACCGGGGCCCCGTATAGGGCCATGGACCGCACGACCCCCGCGTAAAGCCTCCGGCAGGAGGCGTTTGGCCCCCTCAGGTTGGGCAAGAGCCGCTTGAAGGCGGCCCCAGCCCGTTCCAGTTTGGGGGCCAAACGTCGGAAGTGCTCGACGAAGTTCCACCGGCTGTCGAGGACGAGACCCAGGTACTTCATCGTCGTCTCGATGCCGATGTGAACCCCTCCTACCGTTAGTTGGGATCCCGGTGGTGGCGCGTTCCGGGGCCCATGAAACGCCATGGCCTCGGACTTGTGCAATGCCACCTCGAGACCCATTCGCATCGCATCGTATCGCCTACCCGGGCAATTACTTCAATATCACTTAGCGTTCTTTTTTTGTGGCTAAGTACTAACAGCCGCACGGGACGATCGATCAGGTTGAGCTACGCTTGCCGCGGTTGGTCCGTGAATGAGTGACCATCTTTACATACCAAGACCCCTCCGTGCCTCGGAAAGCACGTTAAGCCTTTAGTCCCGGCTGTCATTAGTGGACCTTTGACAGTCGTTACGGGTCGTCAGAAGCCCGAAATTTTGAAAACCAGTCTTACCAAGGGGTATAGTATTACCCAGTAACTGGTTTGTGGAGGTCAGATAGGCAATCGCTCCATGTAATATACTGGTATTCAGCTACATCCATTTAGACTGGAAGCCGACCCCAACATAGTTGGTAAAAGGCTAGGCAAATGATGATCGAGAGTTCTTTCTGATTTTTTTTTCTTTTTGTTCAGCTCCTAAGTGTCTTAGCGTGATGTTAAAATAATTCCTTCCTCAAGAATTGGTCTATCAAATACAACTTTTTTTTTTAAATCCTACTGGCAGTTTATTTATTTATTTGTAAGGGAAAACAACAGTACTACATTTAAAATAAACGGAAATAACTTAAACTACACTTACTTAGTTCTAGAGATTAGCGCGTACAAACAAACAAACAAACTCTTCAAATTTATTACGTGTAAGCTGTGGTAACCTGTAATTGAGTGTGCATTACAGGATAAAGTTTATTATCCAAGTTCTATAATGTTATAAGATAATTTTTGTAATGTATCTCGTTTGTCGGCACGGTTGGCGCAGTGGTTAAGCGATTGACTGCTGCGCTGCGTGTCGCGGGTTCGATTCCCGCACGGAACAAATATTTGTATGACCTACATGTATTTGTTCCGAGTCTGGGTGTTTTTCTATCTATAATATGTATGTATTTACAAAAAAAAAAATTGTATATAAGTAGTTTATCAGCCATCTTGTTACCATAACACAAGCATTAGGTTGCTTAGCTTGGGACAAATGGTGCTGTGTGAAATGTCCAGGGATTTATTTATTATTTATTTATTCGTTTGTAATATTTAAATAAATAATAAATTATTAGTATAGAAAACATACTCTTCGACTTTATTCATCATACTATTTAATAACTATTCATCATTATTAGTGTACCTAAATTCAACTAATTTTAATTACGACGACTTTCTCTCGCCAAGATGACAACGCTACGATCCTGTTTATTAAAGCAGTTCTTCGCAAAAACACAACAATTGCAAGCTAACACTAAAATATATGTATATTATATACAAGTATATAATAAAAAATTAAAGAAAAAGGCAGGAGCTCATTGGGCATCATAAAATTCGTCAGCATCGCTGTCAATGGGATAAGTGCCCAAAAGGCTGGCAACATTACCACGTTGGATGGCAATGCTGATTCTTTGGGCTAATAAAAATAGGCCAGTCTTCTGATCACGTGAAGAGTCAAAAGGAAAAAGTTTAAAGCAGTTGAATCAAAAAAGATTTTAAGAATACATGATACAGTTATCACGGCACTTGTGTTAAAGTTCACAGCAGTACCAACATTAAGTACGCGACAAATCATTAATCCGACAAAATGGCGGAGATAACATTAAATAAAGAATGTAATGTGGCGTAAAATAAACCAGCCGTTTTGTTAACATAAAACCGCACGTATTTTACGCGAGAACTTTCAAGAACATTATGTAAATGACATGAGGAGTTTATTTTTATGCGCAATTTTATCTTGAAGCTTTAAACCATGTTAATGCCCAGATATTTATTTTATTTAAACTATATTTTTCCACTTCTGGGCAAAGAAGTGGAAAAATATAGTTCTAAAGTAGTAATAGTTATAAAAATTCCAATTCCAATTTTCTTTGCAGAAGAAAAAAGAAAAATAAGTTTATTTATCACGAGAAAAATTGTTTTTTGTAACATAATATATTATGACTCCCAGGTATTGTCCATAATGTCATAATAACGGGAATAAAAATGTGTAGTTTATAAAAAAAACTAAAAAACACTAAAAGCCTGGAGTACTTTGTGAATTAATTATAAGTTTGCTCCACGCTTTTAGAATTCAATTAAATTATTTTATAATATTTATTGCATTTTAAAGCGTGTTTTTTTTTTTAAACTAAATGTTTTTAATTTTTTCGGCTAGTAGGTATTTTCTTTATTTAGTTAATAAGCATTTACTGGTACTGGTGGTCACTGGTAGCTCCTAAAGAGTTCCACCATCCATCTCCTGGCTGACTACATCATCAGACCCTCAATACCAAGTGCAGTATGTTGGACACATCAAAACGGATCATATGCCCCATACTCGAGGGGTTAACTAGTAGCCCCTAAAGAGTCCCACTATTCACCACCTGACTCCACCATCAAACCCTCGACACCAAGTGCAATATATTGGACTTGTCAAAACGAATCATATGACCCCAAACTCGAAGGGTTTACTACTAGCCACTGAAGAGTTCCACTATCCACGTCCTGGCTCCATCATTAGATCAGCTCCAAGGTTACAAATTATAGTTTTGTCCTCCGAACTACATATACATACAAAGTTTCATTTCGATACGACAGTTAAAAGTAGGTTAAAATTGACTTCTCAGATTTTATTACATTGTGTATACATGTCATACAAGCGAAGCTAATAAAAGCGTGTTAAAAACCAGTGACTGGCTTCGTTAGGGTATTTTACACCCGTTATACTCGCACATGCATACAATGAGCTGTGGGCCAAAATAACTACTACGTGGACCCCAGACACATCTAGAAAGCGTCACGGCAGACCCCGTAGAAGATGGCGGGACGAGCTGGAGACAACAAATGACCAGGTGGTCCACTTTAACCCTGGATCGAATGAGCTGGAAGTCATGGGAGGCCTCTACCCAGGAGTGGGATGATGCAGCAACAGTAGCAGTATACTAGCACATGCTCCGAGCCCAAAACCAATAATACCGTGAAAATATTGAACCTCATAAAGTTAAAACACATCAAAAAGGCGTTTAGTTTGAATAACGACATTAATTTATATTCAAAGTGTGGCAGATGTTATTTATTATTAGCAATTAGCGAATCTCGGGCTGAAGTATTAAAGCTGGGTTTTTTTGTTGGCAATTTTCAGCAACACTTTCATTCTTATTACCTATCGAAGTTAAAATTTATGGCCAGTCATCATTTCGCATCGCTTTTAAAAGTTAAGCTCAGTAGAATGCTGGTCGATCATATTTTATGTTTTACTTTTACCTCATGCAATTGTATTTGCTTGTTTGTTTTGATATGGCAAAAGCGTCAGAATAACGCGAAATTCAATTTCTTACGTTTTTTACAATTTTCAGGACAGTGTCAGGTTGTATGTTGATCTAAATATGATTTGCGGCCGTAACAAATATAGAATTAAAATCATAAAAATCATCAATACATCTTCTAAATTCATATAACCCTTTTGAACGACTATTTAACAATTCTGTAAAGCCGTATTTGTTACGGTTCCTAATCATATTTAAATCAACAAACAACCTTGGAATATAGCAGGTTGGCATGGACATCGAAGCAGAAACTGTAATCATGAATTCAGTACATAAATCTGAACCGTTAGAACTTTTGTTAGTTATCAGAAAAAAATCTGCTGTTACGTGGTCAAAATGTATGAAACTTCAACGGGATTGTCCGAAAGGGTTACCGCTACCCCGGAACATGAAGGGCGAAGGAAGGAACATGGGTGGGTTTTAGTCAGTAAGAGTCTGACACTCCCTTCCGCTCCACCCAGAGCGGGAGCGGTCATTTGATGATTTCCAACCAGAAAAAAAAAAAAAAATGTATGAACCTGCAAATTTTCTTTTTGTCCCTGCCACTCTGCCTGTATAATCAAAGATGCTGAATTGCATGCTAACGTTTATTTGTTTTATCTCAATAGTGTATTATAGAAATAGATCGAGGAATTCTCTGGAAAAATTCTACAACAGTGAAGTCAAAGAAAATCTCGTTAGAAGCTGTGTTCTAGAAAATAAAAGAAAAATACTTACACAATAGAACTTGTGAGTGCAGACTGAATTTCTATACACAAACCCGTGTAAAAAAAAAAAAATAAGTCACAGAATTTTCCGAGAAAACGAAACATTTTTATGAGAGCAAAAATGTTTATTTAATAAATATAAAGATGTTTGCTCTCAAAAAAAAAATCCTGTTGCTGTTAGTCGTTAATTAATTTTATTTTTCCTATTAATTATACAGGGTGTTATGCAGAAGGTTCGTAGGTAGACCCATTTAGGAAATATATAATTATTATTCAGTTTGAAGACCCGAATGGTTCTTAATTTTTTTATATCATTTTTTTTTTTGTAGTTTTTTCAAGAATTTCCAAAAGTTTTGCTTATAGCACCACACACACACACCCACACACCCCCCACATTTCTTTTACATATTATGTCTGAAGATTTTTTTGTATATTTTATGTTGGTCGTCGGTCTCGTTGGTTTTGGTCGCAAGCGCTACTGCTGAGCATGAGGTACTGGGTTCAATTCCCGGGTTGGGCAAAGTGTGATTGAGTTTTTCTATTTGGAATTTCTCAGTAGCTGCCCGGAATCTGGATACGTGACCGGTTGACGGTACTGTAAAAGTAGTTACTGTATTTTCCCGAGCGCGAGAGAGCGATGGCAATTAGAACCTTACGTTAACGACATAAATGTCTCATGACGCGAGCTCGTGATTTGCAACGACTGTTCCTAAATACCAGGGTCACCATCACCAAATCACACATACACCGTGTGAAAAATGGTTCGTAGTCTGTGAAGCTAAGTACCACCCGCACACAAGGTTAGTGTTAAGCTCAGGAACTTGGAATAGTACAGGTTTTCTGTGTTCAGCAGCATCAAGAGTATGCCAAAGCTTCCCAACACATTATTCTTCTTCTTTCATATTGATAGTACAGACGCCAGCACGTCAAGCTACTACAATCTGTCAAATTTCTTTAATAGATTTTCAACTTTATCGCTAAAGCATTAAGGTTCAAGGTTGATTGGGAGAATTTGACAGATTCGGGTAGGTTGACCTGCTGGCGTCTGTACGTTTTGTCATATTACGTAGTCGTGGACAGGTCCACTCAATCTGTGTTCTTCTTTCCTCAAAAGACTTATCTACATGGTCCTAACATGATCTGACCAAGATTATGTCTGGATTGTGACCTCTGAGTTCATTTCGATGTTTCTTCTCAGGTTTGGGAACATCGAGCTCATCTAGTTTTAAAATATTGTTATTTCTTTTAACGAGCAAAAGTTTTTTTTTTTTTTTTAAATCGTCTTCTGCCACATCTGCCTAGCCTATTCCCAACTATGTTGGGGTCGGCTTCCAGTCTAAACGGATGCAGCTGAATACCAGTATTTTACATGGAGCTACTGTCTATATGTTTTTTACAACCATTTGCATACAAAATATCGTTTATCTTTACATGGGTCCAATGGTCATTGATATTACTAACATCAGCCCCCATTTCCAGCCACATCAATATACTACAGCCGAGGGTTCGGCGGCTGGGTATCTGCCAGATCCAGAGCGACCAGGAACTGGGGTGCTCCGTGGCGAGCCCTCGGGCCTTCGCCCTGTGCTGCTGTGCCTCTCACCATGCTGTGGATGGCTGCCATAGGAGCCCATGTGTCCATGCTGGTATTTTGTGTCAGGTCGCTGATGAATATTGGGTGAGTAAGGGTTTTATTAATTTTTAGTTTCCATTTATTATATATGTTTTGCATTAGTATGTTCTTATCTAATAAGTGTAATCCTGTGTCTTCCTTTAATTAGCATATTTCAATGTTTTTCATTCTCCCTTCGCTTTGTTTGTCACGCTGCTTTCCTACGACAAAATAATTATTTGCTAAAATCTTATTTGATGTACGGACGCCAGCAGGTCAAGCTACCCAAAACTGTCAAATTTTCCCAATCAACCTTGAACCTTAATGCTTCAACGATAAAGTTGAAAACCTATTAAAGAGATTTGACAGAATGTAGTAGCTTGATGTGCTGGCGTCTGTACATGAACATAGAAAAAACACTACAACGTGAAAAATAACTTTAATTTCGGAAGTTGGTTATTTCAGTTGTTGCCACCGAAGATTGGAAGTCGGTTGTTTTGAAGAGAAGTTGGTTGTTTTTTTTTTAAGTTTTTATTTTACACTTTTTAGTTGTCCCACAACTAAAAAAAAGAATCTTCGAAATCCGTTTACAATTGCCAGATATATCACGTGACAAAAAAAATACAGTTGAATTGAGAACCTCCTCTTTTTTGAAGTCCGTTAAAAATGAACCACATAGAAGTTGAAACTTGACACATAGGTAGTCAAAATCTACAAAGTTTTGAAAAACACTTTATTTTTTTAATAAGTATCTAACATTCGACTTTTTATGAAAAGAAAGCGCCTCAAGGGAACGTTAGGAAACACAGTTTCCCAACCAGCAGTGTGATTCTGTAACCATCTCACCGTGAAAACTTAGGTGAAGTGAGCGTGGAGTGAGCTGTCATTCCAACTAATGCTAGGGATTGACACTACTGACAGCTCACATGAAGCTCACTTCACTTGAGTTTTCACGGTGAGATTTTTACAGAATCGACAGGTTGCTCAGCATTTCATCACTTTCTGTTTGACGTGCCTTTGACAAGTCTCTAAAACCGGCCGTTTTGCGTGGATGTGACGCATGTTTTCCCCCAACTTGTTATTTTTTGTATTTGTGTCCTCAGCTACAGGAGATAAGTCGCAAAATGTTTGCATCTGGTTTGTCACTGAGACAGTTGCGGAACTTTCTTCCAACTGCCAATAAAACTGCGCTTGCACAATCCCTTTTATTATGGTCTTTCTAGTATGGCTATAAAATTACATGGACGAAATCTTACAAGCCACATATCTTAGAATAGCATTTTGATGTTTAAATGTTTCAATTAATATTTTATTTTCAGAAGCTCTGCGTGATATTCTTTTCTAAGGGCTGATTTTTCAATCGACAGATATTTCTTGTTCGTAGAATAAAATTGACGTCTGACATATTTTGTATGGAAGAACTGTTAAAAATTCATAATTATTCCTCGGATAAAATTATCTGACTTTGGAAAAATCAGCCCTAAGTAAAATTATGGTCCTTTCAGTTCTATATAATTTTCCACCAAATTGGGCTAACAAATCTTCTGCTATAAACGAACTAAACACATGCTACATAGTGTGATAATAGTATCTACACACGCGATTGATCCAGAATAAAACCTGCGTAGTCTGATGGTCCTTTTGTCCAACTTTTTCGCGCCTCAAAGGACCCGTGAACAACACACATTTCCTCACAATAGCGCCCGCCTTTTGCACGCTCCATCCATTTAATCCAGCTATCACACATATTCTGGTGTTCTTTTATCTTTAACAATCTGAAAATTCTCACCGAGAGTGTTTCCAACAAAAATGCTAATCGCTTTGGAATGCTTTTATAACCGCTAAACATGCCACTTTATAAAACTAACAAAGAATTTTGTATTAGAGATACACCTATTATATAGTAGTAATAGTAGTGTACTTTATGTTTGGACGTGGCGATAATGTTTGAGTATTAAATGCGAGGAGATAAAAATGTCGACCATCTAAACTACATATTATAAGGAGAAAGGATTTGATTTTGTGTATATTTGTTTGTAACGCTTTCACGCTAAACCGGCTGAACAGATTTGGATTAAATTTGGCACATGGGTAGACCATGACTTGGAAATATCGAGACTGATATGTGGGTCAAACCACGGGACGACCTTTTGGTTGGACATGAACAGAAACCTAAAATAAGCAAAAAACTTTTCGACAAATAATATTAAGGAATCATAAAGTCATTATCAAACTGTGACACATCTACTGGCTTTGTGCCGGTGACTTGAATGTGAATGTCCCCCAACGATGACAACATAAAAAAATTCACAACTTTTATTAAACCGATTGCCGAGCTGTATTTGAAGCGTTTGTAAAATATTACAACATAGTAAAGTTAAAAATAAAAGAAAATGTTACAATATTTTGGTTTAAAAGAGAGGCCATAGAGTTTCTTGCCCGTTCTTCTTCAAAGGAACCTACTACGCTTTGGAATGCGCACCTAGCTTCACCTTTCTGACTGACCTTTACAATTCAAAAGGGCCTGTAATTGATTTAATTGAAATAAATGCTTTGAATTTTAGCTTGTTTTCAGTACAATATTTCCTTTGTTTGATGAAACAGGAATTTGTATTGTTGGTATTAAAATAAAACAATATAACAATCCTGTAAATTCTCTGGTGATTTAAAGAACGAGAAATATTCTATAACCTGCCAGGTAATTGCGTAACACGCCTACAATGGCAGTTCAACAATGTTGTTAAACTATCATTGCGTGATTTACGTTGTTGCGCAGAAGAGTTTTTTAAACATATGAAGCAATGGATTAGCAAATTCCTTTAAAATTCCTTAGGATTGTGATGACGAAGAAAGTGTCGCTACTGATGACGCTACTAATAGCGTAACACAGCATCCTAAGGTGCTGACCTTGTTGATGACTCGAACTTAGCAAACATGTCCAGAATATTCTAGAAAAATATTATTTTCAGATGCGGCAGCACCACTTGCATAGGCGTGGCTAGTGCCCAGCTGACCCTTTCCATATCGACCCTGGCTGCAGCAGTCTTCATGTTCCAGTTGGACTTGAGATTCGATGCGTCCCTCTCGCCGCCTCCGAGGCAGTCGGACACGCATATATGTACTGCAGTTTCTATGGTATGTATGTGTCAAATGTATCATTGAAACTCGCGTCAAACCGTGTGTACTGGAAATCAACAGAAGGGGCTGAGTACCCACTTGGTTTTTCGAGATTTCGCCAAGCGGTTGGTCGACTCTTCACGTGAACTTTTTTAGCCCAAAGAATCAGCGTTGCAATGCAACGTGGCAATGCTGCCAGCCTTTTGGGCACTTTCCCTTTTGACAGCGATACGGTCGATTTTTTGATACCCTATGATTGTTATAATAATATTATTATCCTCCTTGTTTTATATACATGTAGGTATTACTAATACACTGCTCCTGCTCTTCCCACTTATATTGCTTTAGCAATTTAGTTTGCAAACATGTAAACAAATATATGTTTGTTTGGAAAAACAATGTAAATTTCCGTTTGCGCTACAATTTCAAACATATAATTACTTTTTCAATTATTCAAAATTAACTTCACAAGAATAAAGTTGACATTCGTTAAATGGCAGTAACATCAACTGGAAGCAAGGAGTTTTATAGTCATCTGGGCGTTGGCTAGGCGTTGGCTGTACTTCGACTAGTGGACCACAGTCCACTAGTCGAAGTACAGCCAACGCCTTATGAATCATGTGAGCAAGTAGAAAGTCGATAAGAGAATAATTACGTAGGATTTCAGCGCAAAAATTAATAAATTGCTCCAGTTTCATTGGCATACAAATTAAAGACTATTTAATTAGCGGTCCAAAATCATAAGTCTTAAATTACATATTATTTATTTTGAAAGAAGAAAAAGAAAGAATTCAGCTAGAAATAAAAAGTATCAGGTGTATGTCATAAATATTACCGAAAGTAATAAAAGATTAGTTATTCCTCTGAGCATTTTTGTCAAAAAATGTCTTTGCTCAAATAATTTATCAAATTCGACGAAAGCAAACAGGATGAGCGAAATTTTGCCTTCAAGGGATGAAAACGAAGTAAACCAAAAAGTTTATTATTAAAATTATGAAAAATATATGACAGCAGTGAGATCACATTGCGTTTCCTGAAGAAAGACGGATATACAGAACAGTATTGGATTGTGGGCCTTTGACCTGGAATAAGCAAGCATGTCATCCTTAATTCGAAATTGAAGTTATAATTGAGATTTTATTTACACAAAATTTTCTTTTTGCAACATTGCTTCAACGATGTTCATATTACCTAATAAACAAATTGTAAAAGTAATGTGAAATTCAATCATTTATTTATTGAGGTATTGGTCAGTAATATTAATTGGGTTTAATGAATTAAATCGATTTTCAATAAATTCTATGGCTTTAAAATAGTTAGTTACTGCAAACTATATAATTTGATTTCCTGGATGGATAATAATTAAATATTGATACTTTGTGAAAAAATACTCTGAAAGCACTAGGCGCGCATAGAACGCAAATGATACATGTTAGTTCCGTGAATCCAGGTAAAAGAGCCATCCTACTTCTATACAGGGTGGCAGGGACACCGACGCGAAAACCATAACCATGAATTCAGCACATGATTATAAATAAATAAATAAATAAAATAAATAAATTATTTTAGACCCGCTAGCGTAGAAATGTTTAGCCGGTTATAAAAAAAAATCTGCTGTTTCATAGAAAAGGTCAAAATATATGGAACAGTAATTAAATTATTTTAATAACCAACGAAACATGTCAACGCAGTGCGGTTCAGAATCATGTACTGAATCCACGGTAACAGGTTGCGCGTCAATGTGCTACCCTGTATTGTGGAAAACAGTATGTTTTGCGTAAGAGTATCACCAGCGAACAAATCCATGCAAATCACAGCGTAGAGGAACTTAGATCGACTATTTGCATGACTTTTATATTCAGATGAAGCAATAGAATTCGAGTGATTACCACTCCAGTTGCGATAGTGTTTATTTGTCAAACACAGTTGCGGAATTTAAAAAACGAACGCAGAATTCGCGCTTGGGCGTGGCGCTTCAGACACCAGCTCCATATACAATACGGAATTTATAAAACATTTACTAATTCATGTTACAAGCACCTAATTTAATTGAAAATATTTTTATTTTTCTTGAAATCTTTAGTCTCACTTCACTTAGACTTCACTTTCTCTTTCTCAAATTTCAAAGAATTTCTTATGAATAAATACATATGAGTAGAGAAGTGCAAAATCCTAAACATTCCCTTAGGACCAAATACTACAGTCGTACAAAAGGACCACGATTTTTCTAAACGTATTATGTCCTAAAAATAAATTGTATACAAAACAACTGCAGATAAGAATACTCTGGAGTCCATTACATTCAAATTCAGCATAGCAGCTTTAATACAAGAGACCAGTGTACTAGGAACGTAGGACTCCCTGGAGACAGAAGCAAACCAGTATAAAATGCCAAATTGTCAAGTAAACTGACTAACACTGCCAGCAAATATCCTTATTATTATTGTACACAATTTGATTTAATCAAACTTTATGCACGCGGACTTAAGGCTTCAGGCATTCTGTACCAGACAACCCAATGGCAAAATCAAACAATTGACCTGTTTATCTATCTTAAAATACGCTCTGTTAACTTATTTGGCAGATCAGAAGTAGTGGTAGCTCAGTGGTAATGGCCGCGACTTACGAGTTGTAGGTCGTTCGAACCGCTGCTCTCAAAACAGTCAAGGAAAACATCGTGAGAAATTTATGTCTTGGAGCCAAACATTCCAAGACTTGTGAAATCTATCAACCCGTAATGGGCCCGCGTGGTCGAGTACGGCCCACTCCCTCTCTCAGAGAGGAGGCCTTTGTCCCAGCAGTGGAAATTATTATAGGCTGTTTTTGCCCTGGTAGATCATTTCATACAAACCATATTCAAGTTTTAATTTTTCATGTTGACAGCACCTGTCTGGATACCGTAAAAAAGGCCCTCTAACTTATATCGAGTATAATACACGTCAAATCTCAACTACAATATATCACCCTTAGCAGGAATTTAATCTAGTTTTCACCTATATCGTAGAACCTGCGCCAAGAAAAACCAATACTTTTTCAGTTTAGAACTCTCTTGAGAACCAATCAACTATATTACACGAAAAAGTTAATCAATTAATTAATTTGCAGGTACCTCTGACGTCAGTAGCAATCAACAGCGGTAATAGCGACGCAGCAGATTCAGGTGGTAGTCCCCTGGGCAAGGAGAAGGAGCCTCCCCCTCCCGAGCCCCCCACCTGATGTAGTGACGCCGCTTGAACGAATGGACTGACGTTCGGAGTGACTGTTGTTTCTACTGACTTTGAAAATACTGAGTGACTTTCATAGTTGTTTATATGTATGTAGATTCTACTCTAGGTCCTGGTGTTTCTGAAGCTTCGATTATTTTTATTTTTAATAAAAATAGTTTTATTTGTGATCTCCATTGTAATAAGGCCGCTTGCTGTGCCCAGCAAGTATTTATCTTATTGAAAAATTCCTGATCCTCTCAATCCTCAATTTTGGAAATATTTCCTCAATTCGACGAAAATATTAAATTGAATCTATCCTTTTGTTCCTTGAGCCTTTCATAAGAAAACATTTCCATAATACTGTCTTGTTGTCTGTAAGATAAAAATAAATTCCAAGGTCTTTGTGAAAGTTGTGTAGGTATTGCTTTATTCAAGAGGATTATTACGTAGATTGTGTATATTGTGGTGACAAAAACTTCTTTTTCGTCTTATCGTAACTTCCACTTGCCACACGTTAGACGTCTTCCAAATATAAGTATATATAGGTAGGACAGACAAGACTACGCCAGACAATTTTATGATCGGTTTTCCTACGCCCGGTTTCTGGATCGAAAACTATCGAAACGTCAAAATTATACGCAAGTCAAGTGGTGTGATTGACTGTTGACAAATCACACTTTACGCGCGCTTGAGAATTTGTCAGCTAAGGGAATTGAAGATCATCATTTTATATGGATCCTACCAGTCATTTTGTTTTTTTTTTTAATGGTGGCTACACTTTTGTCCTATATAAATCGATAGTTGACATCAATGCAAACAGAAAAGTTCCAAGATATTAACGTTCATACTTGATCACGTGAAATCCAAATTGTTTTGAACTCTGGCACATCCCGTTAATTCCTATTGCACAGATGTTTGAAACAATCACTCTGAATTTTTGCATTGACGTCAGCTATCGATTTATATAGGTGTCATGCATGGCCGCCATTTTGTAAAAAAATAAAACAAAATGGCTTTGAAAAACACAGCAATGCCCTTAGGTGTTGGTTTTCGTTCCAGAAACTAGGCGTTAATGCTTGGCAAATCAATGTGAGCAAATGAATCTGAGGTTTCGAATTTCTCAACTCTAAATTGGAAATATCCACAGTGACGATATTACATCTCATCGTGATCATTAAAATCAACAATGTTAATTGAACCTTTCATCGGTTTACATTCTGGCTTCAGTACCAGACATTGCGTTCATTCAACATAATTTACGGTGATAGAACTACGGCGGTATTACGTATTACTAGATTTACGGGCGGTAGATATAACAAGAAAGGAGTAGAACAGATTTATAACCACTGTTGGTTAACGAAAGTATCTCTTATTTATGTCGATAATGTATTCAATTGATCTCTACAGAGGAACACTTATCGTTCTAGAGTGGAGTAGTGATAGACATTTTTATTTCGTCTATTTTTATATTATTTAATACTTACAGTACAGACACGGTTTTGTGACTGGCAAGGTTTAGGCATAGGAGAAATAAATTAACGCATTTACACTTAGGGCTGATTTTTCAATCGACAGATAATTTTTATTCGTGGAAGAAAATTGACGTCTGACAGATAGTTTTATTATTTGTCATTATGCTATTATATAGTTATTGCCATAATTTATTTTTAAACATGTCTGTTTAGAAGAAAGTTGAAGCAAGGAAAAACGACTCTTGCCACGTTGCATGCGACTAGGCGACTGTACTAACCTTTTTGATCTTCAATTCATCTCCACAAGGCCTGTTATCACCACTTTCATATTAATTGTTTGACGTAATTTGAGTGCGGATTTCACCAATGAAACGGATCACTTCTTAACCAGGTTCAAGAGCTGTCAGTGCCAATATTCCAACGATTTTAACACTGACAGCTCTTCAAATCAGTTTAGACGTGCTGAACGCGTCTAGTTTCATTGCTGAAATTAGTTCTAAGACTTCTTTATGCAAATCATAGGCGCCGACTCCCTTGTTCACAAACTAAACGACAGAAGATAAATATCAGTTTAGTCATGTCAAATCAAAATACTGCATAGACAGTTTAGACGTGATTAAAAACCTGGCTACTAAAAATACGTCAATTTACGTCAGGCGGTGACTAATTGACAGGACTAAACTAATATTTATCTTCTGTCCTTTTCTTAATGAAATAGAAAGAAAAAGATGCACTGAACTTAAATTTGGTTTGGTTTGTGAAAAAGGGAATCGGCGCCATTGTCTAGCACTTCTACGTAAAGGGAATTACAATTTTAATGTGACATTTATGTATGTTTCAATTACAATTTATTCCATAGCTATAGGTTTATATTCAAGGCTATTTTAATTTACTTAAGTGCTAACTACTTTGTGTGTACGATCTATTTCGAAAATAACTTGACCATCGTATAGCAGGTGCGGTCGCACCTCTATTTAATTAAATGCAATCCTCTAGCCGTCCTATTAACGTAAGTAAGTTGTTGATAACAGCTATTTCTTGATAAATGGTTACTGTATATTGTTATGTATGCAAATGTGTAAAGTTGAATCATCATCTGCCTAGGCAGATGATGATTCCGACCGACATCTGGCCGTTGGGGTCGGCCGCCAGTGCAACCGGATTCGGCCGAGTACCAGTATTTTTCATGGAGCGACTGCCCATCTAACCTCCAAACCCAGCTACTGGGCAATACGATACCCCTCGGCAAGACTCGTTGCCAGACTTCCGGGCTTCTGACGACCCGTAACAACTGTCAAAGATCCACATATGACAGCCGGGACCAACGGCTTCGTGCTTTCCGAGGCACGGAGGGGTCTCGGTATGTAAAGATGTCACCCATCCACAGACCAACCGCGGCAAGCGTAACTTAACCGGGTCGATCCCTTCTGAAATTATTATTGGCAACTTTATGTGCTACTGGGTAGGGCATATTTTTCCAACTTCATATATTGGAATTGGCTTCCAGTCAATCCAGCATATTATATTAACTTTGGCCTGACCAAGAGTACGTCTAGACTTTAAAAGTGACTGTGAACCCTAACTTTGTTTAGGTTTTTCTTCTCGGAGTAGCCAGATAGGAAACACCGAGCTGATCTAGTTTTAAATTAAAACATCATATATTTTTGACGTGTAAAAGTATTTTTATTTTCAAATAAAAAAAAGAAAGAAAGAAATATCATTTATCATATTTTGCCTTTTGACAAAAGTATAAGAAAAGCTTTCTAATATATATTTTCTGCAGAAAAGCAGAACTTTAAGCGCTAAAGTGTGTGGATCTGCACTTTATACAACTTAGAAAGAGCAATATGGTGTTAGCACTGAACTTTATTTGCTAACCGTACCTAACGACGCATGGCTGTTAGAAAGTGCACACAACTAAGACTTTCCTCGTGGAAATTTTTAACTACTCTTTTTCAGACCTTTATGTACACTGAAATATGTGTTTGATTGGTTTATTTTATTTTACTTTGAACCTATTTTCGCACGTCTGATAAGTGTTTAATCCCGTAGATTATCTTATATATCGTACTTAGGAATACCTACTTTCAATCAATCAACTAAGCCTATCGCAGTCCACTGTTGGACAAAGGCCTCTCCCAGGCTAGGTCAGGACAATGTCCTCCGCCTTCCGCATCTAGTATGTCCCAGCCACCTTTTTAGGGTGGTCGGTATCTCACACTACGCTTGCCGATAAGCGGTCTCCACTCCAGGACTCGTCTGCCCCACCGGCCATCAATCCTTCGACAAACATGGCCAGCCCTCTGCCACTTCAGTTCGCTTACTTTGCTAGCTATGTCGGTAACTCCGGATCTTTTCCGGTTAACTACTCATTTCTGACCCTACTACTAACTGATACCTACTTTAGTCACAATAAATACAATATGTCCTAGATTTTTTTAATGCAATCGATGTTAAATGTAAATAAGTGGAACGTGTTTTTATTTCCATAAAACTATGGTCCTGTGTACAAAACCAGCAAATCAGTGTGGAAATTATAATTACTTGTTATAATAACAATTATTAGTCCTTTGACCTCTAAAGCTTTTATTGTGTTAAATAATAATTATATTGTTTAATTAAATATTTTTTGTGGTGTCTTTAATGCTGTGCTCTGAATAAACTATAGAAGGGTCATTACAAATGCAAAGTTAGAGTCACAGATCATCATCTGCCTAGCCTTTTCCCAACTATGTTGGGTTCCGCTTCTAGTCTAACCGGATACAGCTGAATACCAGTATTTTACGCGGAGCGACCGAGACCTCCACAACCCATAGTAACTGGGTTGTGGAGGTCTGGTAACACGATACCCCTTGCTAAGACTGGTTGTTAGATTTTCGGACGTCTGATGACCCGTAATGACTGTCAAAGATCTACGAATAACAGCCGGGAGTAACAGCTCAACATGTTTTCCGAGAAGTCTCAGTCTGTAATGTATGGTCAGCCATCCACCGACCGACCTCGGTAAGTGTTGCTTAACCTAAAAGATAAACCCGCTTTAGAGTCATAAATAATTATGTTAATAACAATACCACAGTTATGCACAGCTCTAGTACTGCTCCTTATAGATCGTAAATCGTTAAAATGATTTATAAGTCTATCTTTGCGTTTGCAATGGGGGAGTATAGCAAACAAACGGCAATGCGATCGACGCGATGACAAACGCCACGAAATTAATGACATTTATATCGATCACAATATCGCCGTCGCTTTACAATGGAACCACACCCTTATACTTATTATATATGTAAATTAAATACCCGTACCGAAATACAATTATTTTGCAAATTACTTATGTAAATATTAAATGTTAAGCTTAAAAGCGATGATACACACCTACTTATTTATCTACATTGTATTTATTTAAAGTGATGATGTATTTTTTATTAGACTTGTATTATAAACGCTATAAGTGTATGTAAATGTAAATATTGTTAGTAAATAAGCATAAATATTATTAAAACGAATAAGTAAAACAGAGGAGTTTTTTTTTTCTAATCACCACGTTTACCGGAGAAAATATTACCTGCTTGTATACCTACTATTAGATTACCCGCGGCTTCATTCGCGAGACTATACTTCGACTTTTAATTGCATTCAGTAACTTGACAGTTCAAAGAAAAATAATGTTATCATACTAAAACTAATAGAGTTGGGGTAGTGAACGATTTTGCGTAAAGAACGAATGATAAAAATGGTTTAATTTAAATAAAACTTTAAATATTCATAATATTTTCGTAATTCATGGAATATTCGAAAAATTTTAACAATTCCCAAGATGTGCTGGAAAAAGAAGACATTCAAGAGTGGCTGAATATAATAATAATCAATACATTCTTACTAAGTTGTACTACTGAAAAACAAAATATATAACAAATTCTACTCTTCTTTATTCTTAATAGTGTATATCGTGTTTTTAAGACAAGTTAAAATAAAAAGTTTGCTTTTAAGTAAGTACATTATTTAAGTTCATTCAATTTCTTTCATTCTTACACCACCTCACTATTTTTTTTGTCAAAATCTGGTAACCCTTGAACTGTCAACTTACTGAATACAATTAAAAGTCGAAGTATATGACTTGTTCTGTTAGCCTTATACTCGTAAGTCAATGGAAACGTGAAATCATATCAATAAGAGAATTCGCTTAAATTTATGGGAATAATTATTCAATACTATGTCATCACGCTCTCAAAACGGTGACGGAAAACATCGCAAGAAAACTGGCATGTCCTAGAACCAAAAATTCGAAGACGTGTAACATCTAACAACCCGCACTTGGCCCCCTTTGGTGGATTACAGCCCGCTCTCTCACACAGAGATGTGGCCTGTGTCCCAGCAGTGGGAACATTATGGGCTGATTATGCTACTCTAGCTATCTACACCGCCACATGCGAACTTCGCATCATACTGACGTCACGTAAAGTCCTGCATCGCACAAGTAGAGTTTTCCGCGCGACTGGCATGTATACAACAGCCCGACATGAATCATCGGGGAGTTGCACACCAGACACGACACCCGTCTGGTCGGAGGATCATCCCTTTTATATAGAGGATGAGTGAACTTTAACACCCTGTTCCTCATACCGCTATACTACTATGTCATCATTCCATTAGGAATTTGACTGTAGAACCGCAGTCTGTATTTGTGCCCGTTGACAGTTTACACTCAATAGTCATGGACATTCAGGACAATCAAAGGTTCCTTCTGATACATAGAAAAAACGAGTGTTGGTCACCGAACTTGTTGACCTGTCGCTTTTTACAGCGTTTCCTTTCGATGTTTTACTTTTAAAACTTTTTGCTTTAACTACAAAAGGACGTTAATGTTCGGTTACAGGCAAAAGGAAACCCCAGTTTCCCCAGAAATGGTAATTTTACACAACCAATAACACGGAATAAATAAGAAAAGATCACTTTTCGTACATACTTACAAAGATACTTTTACTTATAAAAGGGTCAGCTTAGAATATTGTCGTCACACGCTTATTATTTTTATTCTGACCATAAATCTTTATAGATGAGGTTCTTATTTTTGCAGAATATGTAAATAGCGCGTTTGTGAAAGGAATCCCTCGTGTGAGGATCAAGAAGGGTTTAAGACAACGTTCCTTACTCGGGATAACGAGTAAGTATTTGGTTATGAGTTAAGAAAAAGTTGTATGTTCCCTGAGACGATGTTTGAAAGTAAAAAAACACATTACCTTCTTTTTGTCTTTACTGAAGTCGGGTATAAAACAAGCTAGCTTACGCTAAGCTCAAGTTTCCCAAGACTGCGGTGGCCGCGACATAGTGTCCGCAATTTACCGGTGAATGAGGTCACTGACATGTTAATTATGAGATAGAGAGAATTTGAGAGTGTGTTTTCCTGTTTTCCTAGAGAGTGGTTTTGACACCGTAAAATCAAACTTCGGCGCATTTTCGTGACATACGTTACTGCAGCCGTTAAGTGAGGGCCACCGCTTTTCTAGAAAATCGTGGCTTTTATAGTCAAGCGGTTAGCGCATCGGACTGGTGAGTGAGAAGTCCAGAGTTTGAATCGGCCTGTTGTATGATGGCTATTGACTGAAACCTCTCCACAAGAATTAGGCTTATTTGAAGTGTTAACATGAACTCGCAATCAATTCCAAAATTCGAGCAGTTTGGGGTTGAAACTCTCGGGCCGTGGGGTCCGAGTACTCATTGCTTGTTCAATGAAATCTCTAAACGGCTGGTTGACACTTCCCGTGACCCAAGGGTTGTCTTTTACCTTGGCCAGAGGATAAGCATTGCCATACAACGTGGCAATGCCGCCAGTCTCTTGGGTACATGACCAAAAATTCGAAGACATGTGACATCTACTAACCCGCACTGGGCCCGCGTGGTGGATTACGCCCCGCTCCCTCTCACCGTGAGGAGGCCTGTGTCCCAGCAGTGGGAACAATATAGGCTGATTATGTAAAGTATCTAGTTAATTAAGTTTACATACATTTTCATTTTATAATGGTGGAAATGTTTCATTTTATAGTGTTGGAATTTATTGAAGAAAATACGAAATTCACGCGAAATCGCGGGGGAAGTGCTAGTAATCGTAACCCGTAGGTTGGTACTAAGCTAGTAATTTTGAAGCTTTCACGTTAAAACCTTTTAAATACTTTGATGTCACCTTGTAAAAGGACGACATGAGATTAAAACGAAGCCAAAATGTTTAATATTAACTCACATAGTTAGATAAACTTAGTAACTAAGTTAATATTTTCACAAAGACTTGACACGTTATTAAATAAGGCATAAGATAAGGTAATCCTGTAGAAAATTGTGATTATTTTGATCATATTTTACACCAGCTATGGTGTAAAATATGATCAAATATAGTAAGTCTTCGCATATTTTCTCCTAAATACAGATTACTCAGTAATCTAGATAGGAGAGCAACGATTCACCCAAAAATCCGTTGTACCTACACCATGTAATTAATAATGCAATTGACAGACCATATTCGCAACACCACACTGCGCTCCAAAACACAGATTACTGACGTTGCTCTAAAAGCCGCTAAGCTGAAGTGAGACTGGGCTGACCACGTCTGCCGTATGCCCAACAAGCTGTGGGCCAAAATAACCTCTACGAGGAGCCCTGACACAGCTAGAAGGCGTCGCGACCAGTGGTCTACTATAACTCGGGATCGAAAGAGCTGGAAGTCATGGGGAGAAGCCTTTGCCCAGCAGGGGGACGATGCAGACTAACAGTAACAGTAATACTTTGTAAGTCCGTAATGTACAACAAAACCTTTATGTACAGACGCCAGCAGGTCAAGTTACCCGAAACTGTCAAATTTTCCCAATCAACCTTGAACCTTAATGCTTTTGCGATAAAGTTGAAAATCTATTAAAGAAATTTGACAGGTTGTAGTAGCTTGATGTGCTGGCGTCTGTACCTTAATAAAAAACACGTTTTTTTATATAATTATATATTTATTGTACTGGTGACTCCAAAGGAGATAAGTAACCAGGGTCGTCGGATATAGTTGAAGTTTAGTAAGAAACCGATCGATGATTTCGAATGAAATTTAATTTGATGAATGAACTTTTTGTTTTCTATAAATTTAATTTTATTTTATTCAAAAACATCCGGAAAGAACGTTAAGCCGGATGTAATTTATAAGATCTTTGACAGTCGTTACGGGTAGTCAGAAGCCCAAAAGTCTGGCAACCAGTCTTACCAAGTATCGGTATCGGGGTATCATGTTACCCTGAAACTGGTATTCAGCTTCATCCGGTTAGACTAGAAGCCGAACCCAACATAGTTGGAAAAAGGCTAGGCAAGCACTATTAATACAGTAAAAAATTGAAAAACTTTCAATTTTTAATACAGTAATATAAAAATCGTGAGACAACATACACCTGTATTCCCTGAAGAGCTAGGCAGAGGTGACTAGAGTACCTACACCCATATTTCACCACTTATGTTTAAGTCCCATATAACATGTCCCAGGTGCCATGAACCGGGTACAAATCCGAATTCCGGGCTACTGAGAAATTCTAGATGGAAGAACCCAATGCCAATTTTTTCATGTCCGCTTTTTTTTTAATCCGCTCATTTTCTGCAGCTTTCAAAAATATTTTATGAGTAAAAACGTGAACTTTTATTACTCGGATAACCGATTAGAATTACAATGTATCATATACTCGTGTAGCTTTAGTTAATCCTACATTTGACGAAGTAATAAAACATTTCTTTGAACATTAATATCGAACCCAATATTAATGTTCAAAGGAATCTTTTAATATGATACGGAGGAATGAGGAAAATGTAGTGAGGAATGTTTTAAGTACGAATATCGATGGCTATATGAGTAGGGGATGACCAAAGACACGATGGATGGACTGTGTGAATGGTGATATGGTGAGAAAGGGGGGTGACTACCGAGATGACGACTAAAAGAGAATTATGGAAGAAAAAGACATGTTGCGCCGACCCCCAATAAATTGCAATAAGGGCAGGGGAATTAATAAAATAATAATGATTGGTTTGGGTCGGCTGATAGGTACTTGTGTTATTCCTATTCGAGTGCGTTCTAGCATTAAAAATGTTTACTTTGGGATACTCGGATACATAATCACACGTACATTGAACAAGAGTACATAATCGGACCCTCCTTTGTCCATATAAGACGTATTCGCACGTATGACCCTCGTGTATCCTTCCGAGAAAATATTCTCAAAGATAAAAGAAAAGAAATATAATACGTTTATTTGCGGAAACATGACGCAGAGAAGAATACAAATAATAACAAGTCATTAACACTATCGATGGCGCTTTCCTTATCTATCTAATGTTATTAAATACTAGCTGCACCCCGCGGTTTCACCCGCATAAGTTTCGATGCCGTGGGAATATCGGGATAAAAAGTCCTCCTATCCTCTGTGTGAATCCTGGTTATAAACTATCTGTGTGCCAAATTTCATCCGAATCCGTTCAGTAGTTTTGGCGTGAAAGAGTAACAAACATCCATCCATCCATCCACACAAACTTTCGCGTTTATAATATTAGTAGGATAGGAAGTAGGATAGGATACACATAAATATATACAAATACATGCACGCGTATATATATTTTTAATAGTACAATTGAAGCCTCCGTAAATAAACCTCCATTCCAGTTCGAAATTATTCGGACTAGACCAAAAGTGCTCGTTTGTACGTTTACCTAGAGCATATACAATTATTAGACATGGATTTAAGCATCATCATTCTCTTGCCCTAATACCAATTTATTTGGGGTCGGCGCAACATGTCTTTTTCTTCCATACTTTTTTTATAGAGGTTAATCTTCCTCGCGGTCCGGGCGGTTAAGCCAAGACCCTCGACCCCCTTCAACAGCCAGAGACATGACCTTAACTGTCTCCGGGGCTACGAGATTAGCAGCAGTGGCAGAAGGGTTGCCCCTCCTGCCTGCCCGGCGGCAGGGTAAGTGCACACCGGGCCCGCTCTGACCCCCCACAGTTGTTGCTCTGCTACTCAGAGCGACCTGTGTGGGGCGATCCTCTTGGCAGAACATTAGCATGCGGACAGCGAAATCCCACTGGGAAATAATCCCAATGGGAAATTGCTGCCCGCACCCCAGGATGTACCGGCCCGAACACTGGTCTTCCCCTGGACGTATCCAGAAAGGAACCCCAGTCCCCGGGCACACGTGGAGGTTTTCTGCCCTGACATCCCTCCATACTTCTCTATTAGTTGTTATCTCGGTAGTCAGCCCGTTTTGAACCATACGAGTATCATAATTCACACAGTCCATCGATCGTTTCTTTGGTCTTCCCCTACTCTTATAGCCATCGTCGACGTCGTCCCTTCAGTCCACATTGAAGGGGGTAGACCTTTTTTTTTCTGGGTGGGATATCATCATATGACTTCTCCCGCTCTGGGTGGAGCAGGAGGGCGTGCCAGACTTTTACTGACTAAAACCCACCCGTGTTCCTTCAGTTGCCTATGCCAGGGGCCACGGTATCGCTTTCGAACAACCCGCGGCCCTGGCAGAAGGGGCTGGACCTTATATGGAAATAAAGACTATTTGATTATTAATTATCAAATAAGAAAGAATTCACCGTTTTGGATAAGATTGTAAAACATATCTACTGATATACAAGGATATTAAAACTTCTGAAATATAACTGACATGGAAAAGAATATTACTCAGTGGAGTGTGAAAACCTGTTGCATGTCCTTATATTTCTTATTTTCCCAGTGGCTTGTGACATTGCATGATTGATGGAGGCACATCAATCATAGAACTAGCGACGGCGGCGTTAACCAATCAGTAGTCAGTTTTTCATCACGGCATAAGTTAGGTATATCATAACATCACACCTGAATCCCTCGAAGGGTTAGGCAGAAGTGTGTGTTGCCAGTTATGTTTAAGTCCTATGTAACAGGCGATGAGCCTATTGCCATCAACCGGGCACAAATGCAGATTCCGGGCTGCTACTGAGAAATTCCAGATCGAAAAACCCAATAACACTTTGTCCGACCCGGGAAAAACTACAAAAAAAAACAAACAAAACAAACAACAACACACAACAAACAAACAACAAAACAAACACAACAAACAAACAGACAACTAACAAACAAACAAACAAACAAACAAACAAACAAACAACAAACAAACAAACTATAAATTCTTTTTGTTTCTTTCAACCACTAGATCAACGAGGTAGGTGCCCCCCCCCCCCCCCCACCTACCTCGTTTCGCCTTCACATAATCCTATAAGTAATGTGCCTAACTGCTGGGATACAGGCCTTCTCTCGGTGAGAGGAAATGGGCCATAACCCACAACGCGGGCCCAGTGTGGGTTGGTGGATGTCACATGTCGTCGATTTTTTCGTTCTAGAACATACCGGTTTCCTTACGATGTTTTCCTTTACCGTTTTAAGAGAAGACTACGTTCAAACCCACGACCTACGGACACGTGAGTCGGGGCCGTTGAACCTTGACTTCCACCGCTCTACCTACACCTTTACTAAAAGGATAACAATATTAAGGTCTAATAATACACGTATTCTATTTCACAGATCACATAACTATTCCCCGAAGGGTTAGGCAGAGAAGTACCTATAGTACATCCACATTTCGCCAGTTACGAGTATGTTTAGGGACTAACCACACTAATTCAGCTAAAACAACACCCGCGGCGTAAAGCTAAACGGATTCGTACGCATCTCCATACAAATCGTTGTTTTCTATGGACAAAAGCTGAACAGAGCTGAATAAGTGTGGTTAGAGCAGGGCGAGCCTAATACGTTACGTCATAATAACATTATTATCTGAAAAAACAACACAGTATAAAATGATTAACTGTCCTCAAACTCGGATATACTCTTAAATATCCGATCTTATTTTACACTCACTATTACAGAATAAGAGCGAAGCAGTGTAACAGAGTGCTTATCGTCTCGTGCTACATTATTGTTGAAGTTACTGCACAAAGGAAAATGGGTTAGTCTACTTATCAATGATAGACTGTGGCACCTGTTTGTGCAATGTTTTTATTTGAATAGACATTATGTTTGTCTGTGACGCCTTTATTCTGGATAATGTTAGATATTATGGTGAGTTTATTTTTATTTTATTTATTTATTTACTTATGGTCTGCCAACAGTTGTTACAGTAATGTATGTACTAAGTGTGCAATCTAGTTTTAAGTATCACTGCACAACCAATTATAGGCAAACACTGCATGCTTAGGATGTTTGCCTTTACAAAAGGAGTAGAATATATAAAAGTATTTTAAAATAAAAACGTAGTTAATTTAAATATTTTGTGTACAAAAAGAAAATAGTATAAACAGATAAGGCTATTTGACCAGTTAAAAAAAATCGCATGCTGTAACTAAGGCACAATTAATTGGGTATATTGTATATTGTCTTCAAGCGGGACACGATTAGCACTCCAAGACACGTGAAAAATTCTTGACATTGTCTGTGTGTATGTCACACAGGTCGCTGCGCTCGTTGACAAGCTTACAGAGGCGTGGTATTGGTGAGTTTGCACC
Source organism: Apamea monoglypha (assembly GCA_911387795.2). NCBI lineage: Eukaryota > Metazoa > Arthropoda > Insecta > Lepidoptera > Noctuidae > Apamea > Apamea monoglypha. The sequence goes on from OU426925.1 coordinate 16,073,292, forward strand.
GAACTTTGTGCGTCGAAGTGGAGGGACCAGAGGTGTTATGGGTTTTCTTGGTGGTTTACGCGGTACTCTAAAATTAAATTTGTGTAAGAGCTGTGGGCAATCAATTTTATTTGTAAAAATCTTGTGTACGAATCGAAGGTCCAGTGACTCCCTACGTTTATCGAGGGAGATCATGTTGAATAGCTTGAGTTTAGTTGCATACGAAGTTTCTTTTGTATTGATCTTAGCGGAGTATGCAATGCAAGTTTAGTCAGTTAATATGAAAAAGGGTTGCTTAGGCAATCCATCTGCCTTTTCCCAACTACATATGTTGGAGTCGGCATCTAGTCTAACCGGATGCAGCTGAATGCCAGTATTTTACATGGAGTGACTGCCTATCTGACCTTTAGAACCCAGTTATTAGGTAACACGATACTTGTTAACACAGCGGAGACCAACGACCGTAAAAATATCCGACCTTGTTTTTCTCACTGTCACAGAATAAAAGCAAAACAGTGTAACAGGTTGCGTGTCGCCGCGTGCTACATTTTTGATGAAGCTACTGCACAAAGGAAAATAGACTATCTATATGACTACATATATATATGATCTACTGATCAATTATAGACTGTGGCACCTGTTCTTTGTGCTATGTTTTGATTTATTATTTTATTATACTTCTTAAGAAAACTGACAGCTAGGATACAGATATGGTTGATAGTGAGAGAAGGCCAATTCAAATTAGTCAGCGCCTGACGTAAATTGACGTATTTTTAGTGACCATGTTTTAAATCACGTCTAAACTTGCTATGGAGTTTCTAAATTTGACAGGACTAAGCTAATATTTATCTGCTGTCCTTTTCTTAATGAAATGAAAGAAAAAGATGCACTGAACTTAAATTTAGTTTAGTTTGTGAACAAGGGAATCGGCGCCACTTAGGTGTTCTTCGCCTAACCATACTTAAAACCTCGTCATATTCATAAATTATGTTTTCTTAGATAACTACGTTGTTATCTTTATTATGAATGCTGCCTATGCCTGTAATAGGCATACTTTTATTTTATTTTGTATTCTATTCATTCTATGTACAGACGCCAGCACATCAAGCTACTACAATCTGTCAAAATTCTTTAATAGATTTTCAACTTTATCACAAAAGCATTAAGGTTCAAGGTTGATTGGGAAAATTTGACAGTTTTGGGTAGGTTGCCCTGCTGGCGTCTGTACATATGTACTGCTGTACCGTGAACTCACAAGGTGGACCGATGACCTTGTGAAGTTCGCAGAAATCCTCTGGATGCGAGAAACACAGAACCGGTCGAAGTGTAGGTGCTTGGGGGAGGCCTATGTCCAGCATTGGACGTCTTTCGGCTGAAATGACGATGATGATGTACTGTTAGTGTTCGAAATAAATAAATACTAATTAAACTATGAAAATGGCTATGTCAAAATGTCACTGGACAGCGGACGGGTTTAATGTGAAAAACTCCAAAAGTGATCAATGTCTTCGAAGGTGTACGTACTAAGGATCACAGGTACTTTAGAAAGTTTCTATTTCAGACATTGAAATTTATCTCTTGTATTGATTCATCTGCTATCGTTAGTAGTAGGCCTCACACGTAGCTCAGGTCGCACGTTACTTTTTCAGTTTAGATTTAAGAAACGTATGTGCAGTCCCGAGTACCAACGAATGAATCAGTTTTAAAAGCCAATTAACAATTTCTGTAACGAAAATTATCGACACGTCATAATTAAATGCAAGTCAAGTGATGCTATTGGCTGTTGATAATATAGTCAACCAATCACAGACAGAATTACATAATTTATTAGCCAATTGATTCTGTGTAATTTTTGTTCCAGGAACCGGGTGTAAGGTGTTCCTCATGCTTTAGCAAAGATGCTAAAATTTACATAGTAAACAGATAATAAAAATCTTTTCAAAAACATGAATATAATCAAAATCCATATATATTTTAATAAAATCGGAGCATGTTTCAGTGTCGTTTTGGCCCCCTATTCCGCCCTGCAGCAGACATTTTTTAAAAAGACACCCTGCATCAGACATGATATATGACTTTTACTGAGATGAAACGGCTACGTGTTAACGTGGAGAGAAAAAGTATACACAGAATATTGGATGAAAAATGTGAAAATATTCTGGCCTGAAGTGTCTTAAAACGTGATGTAAACACACATTATGTTTTACTCAAACAAATAGATTCCTTTTTTGCTTGAGTGAAGCACAGACGTACTGATTCGATATGAAATTCAACAAACGTATGTTTAAGGTTCGGTATCTGATTCGAGCATAATTTATTTGAATTTGTCATTTGATTGACACAATCGTTTGGAAATGGGCGATAAGAGCACCACTCCATTTGGCTAGGCGGAACGAAGATAATAGCATGGTGCCTAGTAGCAGCTGGATGCAGATCCAGTTAAATAATGTGCGAATGAAACGGCCTATGTCCAGCTGCATTTGGCTGCAGATGGTGGCGCAAAGTCATGATTTATCACTTTCTTCCTATCTCCCACGTCAATACAGAACTATCATCATCTGCCTAGCCTGTTCCCAACTATGTTTGGGTCGGCATCCAGTCTAAACGGATGCATCTGAATACCAGTATTTTATATAAAACGTTCCTAATCTTATTTTTATATTCTACGCATCTAGCCGTCACAAATCAAACGTAACACATGTGGACAAGATTTATCGTTCACGTGAATGGTCCTACTGTGGTACCTCATACAGTGAAGGACATACTTTCAGGGACTCATGAAAAGTAAAATGTATACTTAAATACTTAGCTTCCCTTTATTTTACTCTAAGACACTGCGCTGAACCCAGAACATTAAAAATGGTCTATCTTGCACTTTGTCAGTCTGTTATCAATTATTGCATTCCGGTTTGGGGTGGCACCGCGAAGACTAAACTCCTTGGGTTGGAGAGCGCCCAGAGGGCTGTGCTTAAGGTGATGCTCATCAAGCCGTATGATTTCCCACAAGTGAATTGTATGCGGAATACAGGGTACTTACTGTGCGGCAGCTCTTTGTGCTTAATGCCACCCTCAGAAAGCATAGTCAGGTTCCTCTACTAATAGAGGAGAGAGTAGGATCTAAATCCTACCACTCGTAAAGCCTACTTTCACCTCAACCATAATTGAAAACAAAATAATGATAAACATAAAAAATTGCCTACATTCTTCCCGAGATTTCCATTGAAAATGTTTTACTAAGGACAACACTAGTAGCTATTTGTTACAAATTACAACGCCGATGCTTCTCAAGAAAGATAAAATAACTCAACAATATAATGATAAACGAGGACTCTTCTATATCATTATTTATTTCAGTAGTAATGTCTGTTAGAATCCGCTGAAAGTTTCTTGAAAATTATCTTCATAAGTACTGTTTTCTTGTTGTTTGTAAGTATAAAAGTTTTTACATCAATATTGTTAGTAGAGAACAGATGTTTTAACACCTAGAGATTCCTGAGAAAAAGAAGTGTAGATACCTATCTAATGACCCCCAACCCCGTCTCCAGACACAAGTGGAAGATGTAACTACAACCTGGTAAAGTGGGGTTACCTCGACAGAACGGCGTATTGACGTTATGCTGCTATGTCGCCAACCATGCTCCACTCCACCTCCTATCCTACCCTCTGTGTCCCAAAACATGCAGTCAAAGTGACCTCTGTGTTACCACCGACGACGCCTGTCGAAGTGGTGAAGTTTTAGACCAACAAGATCTAAAATACAGTCGTGCCAGTGACACGAAGAAGAAGAGGACCCCAACATGATTAACACATTTCCTTTTCAGACTCAAAGCATTTACTTCAGTTTAAGCATGTACAGGAACTTTTGAATTGTCAAGGACTAGATCAGTCAGAAATATGAAGCTAGTTGCCCATTCCAAAGCGAAGTAGGTACCTATGGAGAAGAACAAAAATATTAGTTAGGTACATTCTTTAGGAGATTTTCGGTTATAAAGATGAAATTAATAACTTTTAAGAGATTTCAAAAATTTATGAAATATTTTTTTACAAGATGTTACAAGGTCACTTGAAACTCATTATTTTGAAGATTATAATCTCGAAAGCGGTTTAAGTGTACGATAACGGTACCAAGGATCCTGAAAATGTTGATATTTTGTGGAGAAAATTATAATTAAAAAAGGGTTGGGGTTTTTGTTAAGGACATCATAGAAATATGAATATAAACGGTTTTATTAAATGACCCCATTCCCGCTCCTTTGAACTTTTTTATAGGGTTACTTTAACAACTTACCTACCTAACTGAGGTAGGTACAGACGCCAGCTGCAGGTCAAGCTACCCGAAACTGTCAAATTTTCCCAATCAACCTTGAACCTTAATGATTTACAAATAAAATTAAAAATCTATTAAAGAAATTTGGCAGATTGTAGTAGCTTGATGTGCTGGCGTCTATACTACTGCTTATCGTCCAGACGATTCAATTTAATTCCGACATGTAACGTATGAAACATTAATAAAATATGAAAATAAAACTTTGATCCATATTTTTTGTATGCATTTAAAATTTCAAGTTTCCCCTATACTACCTACTAAACACGCTTGATCCATTTGACATGTGCCTAGTTCCGGCACCAAGGGACGAAGATAGTACGATGAAAGTCAAAACTATTTGCCCAAAATACATGTAAACGTAGTCTACATGTGTACTTAATCAGCCTATAATGTTCCCACTACTGGGATTGCCTCCTTTCGGTGAGAGGGAGTGGGCCGTAATCCACCACGCGGGGCCAGTGCAGGTTGGTAGATATCACATGTCTTCGAATTTTTGGTTCTAGGACATGCCGGTTTCCTTTAGATGTTTTCCTTCACCGTTTTGAGAGCAGTGGTGATGAAATAATTTACACAAAGTGCCTGCTTGGGTTTGAACTATGACCTACAACTCGTAAGTTGTAACCGCTACCACTGGGCCACCAGTGCTAACACAAATGTACAACTAACCCAAACAGATATTTTTTATTCGTGGAATAAAATTGACGTCTGACAGATTTCGTATGGAGGAACTGTCAAAAATTCAAAATTATTCCTCCGATAAAATTATCTGGCGTCAGAGATATCAGCCCTAAGTTAAACAAACTTTAAGAGAAATATGGGCAAACTTGCGGACTTGGCAACGACGGAATTTGTCACATCGTAAATAATAATAATAACGCTAAGACCCTCCACAATCGCGAGATATGCAGTCTCAGGGAATATTTCCTAGAAACCGACGTGGGGATGCATCGAGATGTAGTAGCGGTGGACAAGGGCCTCACCCCGCTCTCCTTGGCTAAAGAGAACTGGCGCAAGCCAGTAGTGCTTGACACCAATGATCGCATGGAAGTATGGCAAAGTAAGGAGCTTCACGGACGCTACATGGACCCGATGTAGATCTACTAGCGTCCGTAGCCTGGCTGCGTTTCGGTGACCTCTTTAAAGAAACCGAAGGTTTTGTCTGTGCAATTATGGACGAAGTTATGATGACGAACAATTACCGGAGATTTATTGTGAAAGACGGCACGGTTGACATCTGTCGGGCATGCCATCGGCCGGGAGAATCAATCAGGCATATTATCTCCGGGTGTTCTCGTCTAGCTAACGGAGAGTACTTGCATAGACACAACCTTGTAGCCAGGATAATCCATCAGCAACTTGCTCTGAAATAAAGCCTTGTCGAATCTGAGGTGCCGTACTACAGGTATGTGCCCGACCCAGTTCTCGAAAATTGAAATATCACATTGTAAGTGATAGGTGTATCAATATCACCGTCCCGCATGATGAGAACCACGTGAAAGCCGAGAAAGATAAACAAATCAAGTATCTTGACTTGACTCGCGAGGTTGTCGACATGTGGCATGTGGAATCAGCAATCATTGTGCCGATTGTCGTGTCAGCCAATGGGTTAATAGCCAAGAGCCTCGACCAACACTTGAGGAGGCTCTCGTTGGGCAGCTGGATCAAGGGCTTGATTCAGAAAGCGGTACTTTTGGACACGCCTCGCATTGTCAGAAAGTTCCTCTCTCTGGAGCCCTGACCGCCGGTAGCTTGGACCCTGTTCCCGATACCGGTGGGCTACTATTTTTTATATTTTTAAATGTTTTTTTTATCTTTTTGTTTATAAAAATATTTAAAAATGTAATTTGTAGGTATTTAAATGAGATAAAGGAGATAATAATAATAAATAAATAAATAAATAAACGACATAATAATAAGCCTGATGTAGTGGTGATAGATCGATTAGCGCGCCGCACAATGATTGTCGATGTTACCGTTCCACATGACGGGAACCTCGTGAAAGCTGAGAAAGAGAAACAAATTAAATATCTGGACTTAGCACACGTGGTTGTTGACATGTGGAATATGAGCTTGGCTGTCATTGTGCCGATTGTCATATCGGCCAATGGCCTGATGGCCGAAAGCCTCGATCAACATCTATCGAGGCTATCGTTAGGCGGTTGGATCAAGGGCCTGATTCAAAAGGCAGTTCTCCTCGATACGGCTCGCATTATGAGGAGGTTCCTGTCTCTGGAACCCTAACCACCGGTAGCTTGGGCCCTGCTCCCGACATCGGTGGATCACTATTTTGTTTATATTTTTAAATGTGTTTTGTTTTTTTCTTACCTAATTTTTATATTTTAAAATGTAATAAAATAAGATAAGTAAATAGATAAACGAAATAATAATAGTTTATTTCAAAATGGGATTGCAAAGTTTACAAATGTTGCATATAGTACTCGTTTCTCGTTTATGTATATAATTTTTAGGTTCAACTATACGATATAGACGGGTGAAGTACTGTTCTCCTAGATAGGCTAGAATTTGGCCCGTGTTAAGGAGAGACAGTGCCGGTCCCCTGATTGAGTGATTATTATATAAATATTGTGTGTTTAAAATTTTATGATTTACGGAAGCTTCAATGGACCATTTATTACGTAGTATCTTCATGGACATTATGGTCAGCGTCGTTCTTTGCACCTTATTCTTATAGACGGAGATTTTTTTTTGTAATATGAAAAAGATCTAGATCTAAAGAGAATATGTAAATTAAAATCTTATGGTGGTGCAAAAAACAAACATCATCTAATGAAACCGTGTCGCGACGTTTTAAAAACAACTTATTTGTTCAAAAGTAGATAATACAAATGTTAAAATGGCATTTTGTTGCGCAGAACTTGTAGTTTGACTGATTTTTACAAAGTACAATTTATTTCTCACAAAACAGACACAAGAAATAAACGGAAAGAAAAAATACAAAATCCAAACCTCTTCTAAAAGAAATAACTTTTAACCTGTGACAAAGTGACCACTATTTTACCGGCGTAACGGCGGGACATGCCCGAGCGCGTGTAACAATATAAATTCTCTTTATTGTCCCGTAAGAGAATAAAACCAGAGCGGACAGCGAAAACCTTTCCGGCTTCAGGTAATAATTCGTGAAAATTCTTTATTTTCACAGTACAAAGAAACTGTGAGTTATTCAATAAAGTGGTGCCCTCCAAAATCTACATTTATATTGAAAACCTTGGATGGAAGTCATGCTGACTATATTATGTCATATCATGGTGGAATAATAGAAGATAAATCTCAGAGCCTTATTAAGAAATCGTAAGTTACGCTTGTACTAACTTCGGTTTAACCATAAATTCAAGTATTAAGCAGTGGTGGCCGGTTGGTAGTAGCATCGACTTACGAGTTGTAGGTCGTGGGTTCGAACTCAGACAGGCACTTTACTTTGTGTAAATAATTTCATCGCCACTGCTCTCAAAACTGTGAAGGAAAACATCATGAGGAAACCGACATGTCCTTGAAGCAAAAATTCAAAGACATGTGTCATCTACCAACATTTACTGGGCCCGCGTGGTAGATTATTAGCCCACTCCCTCTCGAAGAGAGGAGACCTGTGTCCTAGCAGTGAGAAAATTATAGGCTAACTATGTAAGTTTGGCATAACTTAAAGTTCGTAGTAACAGTTAGTTTCGAAATTTGCGCTCAACAGAGTGGAACTTTGTCTGCATGCATTTTGTACTTCATTAATAATGCAAATATCAAAAAAGAAAAAAAAAAGGAGAGGTCAAAAAGGAGGGGTATATAAAAGGAGTGTATGTAAGCATTTAGTTTTCAAATAAGGATGAAACGGTATCAAGTTTATTTGTGCTACTAGAGTTATAAATATTCGTCACGTCATATTTTGAAATGAAATACTAGGGCATGAGGACACGGTAGGTCGTAGACAAATGGCTTGTGACGTGCAGGCACTCAGCATCTCACCACAACCTTAACTAAGTGAACCGAAGTGCAGGCAGCACTTGACATAGTGTACGTATGTAATTAGAGCAGCCACAGGTGCTAATGCCTCTAACGCTTCTCAATTGGAATAAATCAAAGCATAACTTATGTTGCTGTGTCTTGTGCTATGATGGGGTCGGTTTCCAGGCTAACCGGTTGTAGCTGGGTAGACTGGAGACAGACTTTCGGGCTTCTGACGACCGTAACGACTGTCAAGGATCCACGAATGACAGCCGGGACCAACTGCTTAATGTGCTTTCCGAGGCACGGAGGGGTCTTGGTACGTAAAGATAGTCCCTTATCCACAGACCAACCGCGGCAAGGGTAGCTTAACCTGATCGATCGATCCGTGCGGCTGTTATTACTTAGCCACAAGCCCCTTCCATAACTTAGATTTGCGTAAACCTGATAATGAGGTCCCCAAAGTTGATATTGCATGTGAAATCTAAAGTCCATCTTAAAAGAGTTCTAAATAAACAGTCTCTCTCTCAATCTCTTATTTCAATGCAATAAGACTCAATTTTAAATGCATAAAGTAATTCTGGGATCAACACGATTTTCTTCATAACGATAGTTAGCTTTAACAATAATAAACTTTGTTCATTGTATTATGCTTTTAACTCAATACTCTAATTGGGGTGTATGAGGTCTTACTCTGCTCTGTATATACAATATTTTACATTAATGTAACATATTATATATATATGTGTAGGTAGTTTACTTAATATTAGCACACATAATATTTAAAAAATCAAAAGTTATACATTGTGAAACCAGAACGACTGCCGACAAAGTGTTAGGTAGGTATCCAGTTTGTCAGACTTTGTGTATTTAGTTAGTAATAGAGAATTGAACCAATAAATTCATTTAGTAAAACCATACCAGCCAGAAAATCATTCCAAATAAATTAGGTTGAAAAAGCTAACTGTGTGGCATAAAAAAATATTTGTAAGAAGCTAAATCGATTACAACAAAAAAACAAATAATTTGAATAAATCGTCGTCGAACCGAAAAGTAGGTCAAACAGGAAACCAATTTTCAGTTGCGAAACAGTGTGTGCCGTGCAAAACTACCAATACATATTGTAAATACAAAACGAGTGGGGGTTCGTGGCGCTCAGACTCTGTATGCGGCGTCTCTCCACAGACAATGGTTCACCTCCTACTCGTGTCTTGCGAACGGTATTCGCGTTTCTGAATTTTGGGCGAAATTTAAAAAAAACGTATATAAATGTTGTTTCGTGTTTTTTTTGACGGCGACACGCTAAAAAAAAGAATGTTGTAAATTATCTGTAAGGCCAATAAGTAGGAAAGTTACGTTGCGTTTGAAACTATACATCTAACACTAGTATCGTTTCCTGTAATTCCTGCAAAGAAGTCCTATTAGATATGTACTCGTATATCACCGCTCAACTCAAGGGTGTATTGCATAGAGCAATGACTGTATTTTTATAATATATTGATTTCCTTTTTTTGCACGCCTGCTTAATGTAATTTTACTGAAGGTTACTATATAATAGCTGCCTAGAAAGCAGCCATGCTTAAATGGAATTGGGCTGGACACATCTGCCGCATGTCAGACGATCAATGGGCCAAACTTACAACCCAGTGGGTCCCGCCTACTGATAAAAGACATCGCGGCAGGCCCAGACGGAGATGTTGGGATGAGCTGGACTCCTTTCATAAAGATTGGTCCTTGGTAGCTCTGGGCAGAGAGAGACGGAAAGAGAGTAGGGAGGCCTTTGCCCAGCAGTGGGACATTGAAGCCTAATAAAATAAAGTATATAATAGTAAGTGCACATAGGATTTGTTGTTTATCTTGTTTTTGTAATATGTGGAAAATGTCGTTGACAATACCTACATTTTATCACTCTAAAGCTCAAATTCTGTGTAATAGTTTATGTAACCGTTTTTTATTTCACCAAACAAATCAAATAAAACAAAACAAAAAAACTAAATCGTTTCAGCCGTTTGGGAAGCTAAGATACCACAGACAGACACACAGATATACACGGCTCATTGTAATATACATACTTTGTAACTCTTTAAAAGTTTGTTGTGATGTATTATGGTGAGAAATGAAGAGTAGGTTTTTTATCTATTTTTAGAGTCCGGCTAATGTTCTCGTACGTATACATAGGTGCGCCAGTTTTTTATATTATTGAATGTCAATCAAGCAGTCGACCGATCGGACGGTGAGTAATCAACGACGCTTGTACGCTTGTGTACATAATATATGCAATCACAGAAGCATGAGATTTCAGTTACTCATGTGATCAAATAAATACGAGTATAAAAACAAAATGGAAATTGCATTTCCAACTCAGTGGTTAGGGTAGAATGTTTTGCAAATAGAATTCGTGAGAAATGTTTACATATGAAATTGCTACTGAATTTGCATTTCTGCGAAAGAAATATGCTTTGTGTGTTATGAATATAGTTGTGTGCTGAGATCACGGACTGTTTCAGTTTACATGTTCAGTAGTGCAGCTAAACATGTTATGTTTATCATGCATTACCGCCGAAATTCGGTCTGGAGGAAAAAATTTTTTTTTTACTTACCCTCACACAATAACGGCTGAACGGATTTCATTGAAATTTAGCACACAGATAGTTTATAACCTGGATTAACACATTGGATACTTTTTATCTCAGTAGTACGTTGCCGTAGGACAATTTCCGACCTGCACACGGGTGAAGCCGCGGCAAGAGCTCGTTATGAATAAAATCAGTAGCGCAATTAATCCTTTTGTTAGCTACTTGCAGAAAACGAATTAAATACAGCTCTGTTATTTTATATTCAATAAGATGTTAAGCTACGCTTGCCGCGGTTGATTCGTGGATGGATGACCATCAATCACATATCAAGACCCCTCCGTGCCTTGGAAAGCACGTTAAGCCGTTTGTCCCGGCTGTCATTCATAGATCTTTGACAGTCGTTTTGACTAGTAAGAAGGGGCAAAAGTCTGACAATATGTCTTGGGCACCGTGTTACCCAGCTCCACAAACCAGTTAGGGTTGTGGAGCTCAGACAGGCAGTCGCTCCATGTAAAACACTTTGTGTTCAGCTGCATCCGGTTAGACTGGAAGCTTACCCAACATTTGGAAAAAGGCTCAGCAGATTGATATTAAATATAATGCTACAAACTTTTCAGTTCCAAATATTGTTCTGTAAATTAACTGAAAATGAACCTCAGTCTAAGTGGACCGACGAACTTCGTACGGCCAGGGCAACTGGTAGCAACTGGATGAGAGTTGCTGAGAGTTTGTCATTTAAGGCGTAAGTGCCATCTTACGGATCCAGACGATCTGGTTGTTAATACTTTAAGCTCAACTATAAATCAATTATGAGCTCATTTTTACCCGAGTGGAAGCAACTCACGAAAGCGGAAAACGCGATAAAATTGCGTTTCAAAGGCATACCCTGAGTTCTGAGAAACTAGTTTGAAGGAAGTTCATACTTCATGCATTCACCTACCCGAAGGCGTTCACTGAGGCTCAACTAACCTACTTGCTAGTTGTTTCACGGGTACGCCAATACTAATTTCAGGACAAAATATTATTTTAAAACATTTTTTTTTTATGTAATTTGCATACCGAAAGGTAAAATATGGTGATACCAAGACTGTGATATACAATTATTATATGAATGTAAATTCCCGTAGCATGTGTCGGCCTGGTGCGGCCTGTTGGCCACAATTCCAACATGTCAAGTGATATGGTGGTCAACATCAGGTTACATGCCTTTGAAGTTACCGACTCCTGACGGATCGGACAGGCAACGACAAGCCACCGAAGGCCTCATCGAATGCGACAGTTCCCACGGGCTATCGGCCTGGCTTTGCGTGATCTGGCCTACGGGAAAGCGGGCCGTGGGTTCCCACGGCCAGCGGACACCTTCACAGAGAGGAGGTTTTTGTCCAAGCACTGGGAACACAATACAAAAATAAAATAATTAAAAATAAGCTGAGGCAGTCATAAAACTTTTCTCCAAAACAATCACGGAACCCATCAAAGACTAGAAAATGAAATCCCAATTGTGCTCGCGCGAGAAGTGTTGTCACTCGAATCCGTGTAATCGAGTAAAATCGACGTCACGCATGCGAGTAGTGAGAATTTTAATTTCAAAGGATTCGTAGTCACGCGCACGGAATTTCATGGAACCGTACGTACGGATCTGTCGTAGCTAGTCGTAGGTAAACCTACTTACCTAAATTTCGAATATGTATGAACTGGCTGCAATAACATATTTTTTTATTGTTATGTTCCTTTATTTCATTTACATACTTACAGATTATATTTTTAAATATTTTTATAAACAAAAAAGATAACAAAACATTTAAAAATATAAAAAATAGTAGCCCACCGGTATCGGGAACAGGGTCCAAGCTACCGGCGGTCAGGGCTCCAGAGAGAGGAACCTCCTGACAATGCGAGCCGTGTCCAGAAGTACCGCTTTCTGAATCAAGCCCTTGATCCAGCTGCCCAACGAGAGCCTCCTCAGGTGTTGGTCGAGGCTCTTGGCTATTAAGCCATTGGCTGTCACGACTATCGGCACAATGATCGCTGAGTCCACATCCCACATGTCAACAACCTCGCGAGTCAAGTCAAGATACTTGATTTGTTTATCTTTCTCGGCTTTCACGAGGTTCTCATCATGCGGGACGGTTATGTCAACAATCATTGCGCGCCGCTCTGATCGATCCACCACCACTATATCAGGCTTATTGTTATGTTATTATTACATGTTTATAAAAATATATTTTCTTTTGTATAATATACAAGTAGTGTAGTAGTGCAGTATTAAGATACATGCGAGATCTATAATTATGACAAAGACTGTGGAATAGTGCTGTGTATGTGTTTAATCAGGCTAGATGGAGCGATCTTCGCAGGATGGCTGGTAGCACCTGGATGAGAGTTGCCGAAAATAGAGTTGAATGGCGTGCAATAGGAGAGGCCTATGTCCAGCAGTGGACTGCTATAGGTTGATGATGATGATGCGTTTAGTTGGTAAGCCTATAAATAAATTTAAAAAGCGTGTCTCTGTTGTGTATTTTTGAGCGAATTTATACAGTAAAACTCAGAACCTCTTTCAGGTTCTCAAAGCGACTGTAGGTATTTTATTTGTTTATCGCATTATGATTCATCATTCTCCTGTCCTTATCCCAATTTATTGGGGGTAAGGGCAGGGCATCTCGGTACTCTTCCTTTCTAGTTATAAACATCTTTCACACAGTCCATCTATCGTTCCTTTGGTCTTCCCTTGCTTCTAATAGCTATCCACATTCATACTCAAAACTTTCCTTACGACATTATGATTTAGAAGATTTAAATGTTTCCTTAGGATTATATACTTTAAATTGAAAACGAAAATTAACAATATATTAACATTGTAAAAAAATTGTTGTAGAAAAACAATAATTATATGGTTGGGATCCCTAACGTATGACGAAACAGAAAAAATTCTGACCAGGATTAGCTGAAAATGGGTACACTCACACACGTACACACACACACACCCTCAACACTCACACACTTACATACATACACAAACACACACTCAGAGCTGCTAAATTAATGTTTTATTTTATTTTTACTTTTATTTTTACTTTTCTTTTTAAAAACCTTTTACGCCTCATCATTGTTAAGTTACCACTTATGGGAAGAGCGAGACAGCTCCGACACAAGTACTTTTGTAACTTACTGGGGCTGCCTCAATTTATGTATGACACAATGTTTAAGTTGAAATAAATATTTTTGTATTTTGTAATAACAGTTTGGACAGGTATTACTATGAATTCTCTGTCGTATTCCCATTCCCGCACTTCGCAATGCATGTAAAGGTAATGGAATCTCCGTCTGTCTGGCAACGAGATATTACATTCTGAACGAAATTACGATTTTAAAATAGAATAAATAATCCGCGTGGAACTTGATTAAGTAAAGTTGGCAACTTCATCGTCATCATCCACACACTGTTGAACATAAGCCTCTCTTTCCTTGTGCCAATCCCCACGTTCCTGTACCAGCCTCATCCAAGTTCTACCAGCAACTTAGGTATGCCAAATGATGCGATATTGGTAAAAATGGGACTGTATCTCTCAGAATGTTTGGTCGCGTGATTTCGCTCGCTTCGATAATCGCGTGATTTTACCAGCCCTTTCGGCCAACGGGCATTTTCCCCTAAGCTTAAACACGGTGCGGTGCGTACTCTCAACACGGTGGCGGATGCCATAGAGATATTCACCAACCGATCAATTCTGTAAAAATCTCACCGTGAAAAGTTAGGTGAAGTGAGCTTAAAGTGAGCTGTCAATAGTGTCAATCTCTAGCATTAGTTGGAATGGTATACTCACGATGTTTCCTTCACCGTTACTTAGCCCCATGTTATTATGAAAATAACGTTTGCATTATTTCAGAATCCTACGCCGCTCACTGCCTTATAACAGTACAATACCGAATTTCCAGCGCTCCAGGAAGCTGAACTGAAAACTCTTACGATGAAGTTTAACAAAATGTAAGTTAGTCTGGATGAACCTCAAGTTGAAAAGGACGACTTCACAGGTTAGGCGCACTTCCGGACTCCTCCTTTTTCAGAAATTTACCCAAATAATGGACTCAAGAACATGAAGTACAGGGAAAGGGTAGCCCCTTGAAATTGGTGGGTAAAATAATCTATCTTTTATCATCTTTGTGTGCGAGTGGACCCTTGTCGTCATTCGTCTGAATATTCCTGTTTGTGGAGTAACTTTGATAATGGGAAATGTAAGCATGCTCATAATCAGCCAATAATGGTCCCACTGCTGGTACAGACCTCCTCTCGGTGAGAGGGAGTGGGCCGTAATCCACCACGCGGGCCCGGTGCGGGTTGGTGGATGTCACGTCTTAGAATTACGAGTTCTAGGACATGCCGGTTTCCTCACGAGATATGAAAATATGCTACGAGATATGTAAACATGCTATGAAATAGTAATTACTTTTCATAATAAAATGAACAAAATGTTTTAAAAATAAAAGTGCAATGATTTCGCTTCAAACTGTATCTTATCATCTTTTAAACGCAGGTTTTATCATAATAGGGATTTAAATGGGTAATACCCCTGTTGGCTTAAAATTTTAAGGCATAATATAGTTTGGCATAACGTTTTCGCATAACTTTTATCAGCATAATAATACTGCCGCATAATACACTTTGGCATATTGCAAAGGTTAGCGTTACTATCATTTAGTCTAATATGTTTTGGCTTAAGTTGGAGTTGCATAAATTTTAAAGTCATTTAGCATAATAGTATTTAGGCATACAATTATTTACAACTGTTATTGAATCATATGGGTTAGGTTAGGTTAGAACAGTGACCATTAACGAGAACCAGATCCAGAGCCAGATCCCTTCTATTGTTGTGGTTTGGGTTAGAATGCGTTTTTAACATTATGCTTTATAAAATTATGCTTCATTATTATTATGCTAGCAGTATTTATGGCAACAAGCATTATGGCAAAACATTTATGCCTAATAATATTATGCGTCATGATCATTATGCTGAATTTTGTTATGCCAATGTAAATTATGATAATATATTTTATACTTATCATTAGTAAACCATTTAAATGTGGACACCCACATTTAAATGGCAGAGGTGTACACACACCTCTGCCTACGCCGGGAGAATGTCGGCGTCATGCGTGATGCTGTTATGTTAATAGTATTTCGAAGTAATTATTATATGAATAATGCGGATGCGTTTGTATTTCCGCCCATTTATAACAATAATTTTTTTTTTTTTTTTCCCTGGACATTTCACACAGCACCATTTGTCCCAAGCTAAGCAACCTAATGCTTGTGTTATGGTAACAAGATGGCTGATAAACTACTTATATACAATTTTTTTTTTTTTGTAAATACATACATATTATAGATAGAAAAACACCCAGACTCGGAACAAATACATGTAGGTCATACAAATATTTGTACCGTGCGGGAATCGAACCCGCGACACGCAGCGCAGCAGTCAATCGCTTAACCACTGCGCCAACCGTGCCGTCAAAAATTAATAGTAAATGTGTTATATAATCACTATGCACATCAGCCGCATGCACGATGGCCGCTGGGCAAAAGTCTGAAGAAGGACAACGCTGTCGAGGTCGGCCCAGAAAGTGATGGTGAGATGACCCCGTACGCGTACTGCGACCGCTGGTTCGAGCTGACACAGGAATAGAATTTCTGGAAGGATTTGGGGGAGGCCTTTGCCCAGTAGTGAGACAAAAAAGGCTAACGAAAAAAAAATGTATATACTAAAATAAACATTGATCTGAGATAGTGTAAGTTTCAGAGTATGTGTAAGGTTATTATTTACAGTCTTATACCTAATGTGGGAAGGATAGAAGCTACTCTGGCTATCATTGTACCTACAAAAAGTAGGGATACGTAATTTCAATATGAATAAAACTAATACATCCAATTTACTAGCATTTATTACAAAATTAACTCTTACGAAGAAATAAAACAACAACCGATAAACGACAACAAAACAATATTTAAAAGGCACTTTCAAAAAAAAAAAAATTATCCGACAAATTCCATGAGTAGTGAGTCATAAAAACTAAGCAGGTTGGTAAGCCATATTGTCAGTTATTCTTATGCACATTTATTTGCTGACAAATAATTAAAATAATGGGAACTACTAGCGAATTAACACTAAGTATCATTAGCAAGGCAAGGAGGCATTAACTTTTATAATCATGCGAGCCTGACATTAAACTAGGAAATATTAAGATTTATGTGCAATAAATTAATACAGAAGAACGATTTTATTTCTATTAATTCATTCGATATGGTGTAGCATCCCCTGGTATCGTGCATTTCTTGAAAGCCGCAATCGCGGGTGGTGTCTAAAAAACTCGAGCTTATTAGCCCTAAAAACCTGCAGTCCTTGTTTGAGCTGGGTTGACGGGAAAGGCCTTCAAAGGGTAAGTAATTTTAAGACTTAAGCCTTATTTAAAACTAATAGCCTTTTTTAAGACTAAACGTTCCAATACCTATAGGTTTTTATGTCCAATTTTGCACAAAACTGCTGTTTTGGAAAAAAATTAACCAGAACCGACAACGCAACCCAGAGCGCTACGTTAGCTTTAGACCTCTGCTTCCTGTAAGACTTGAGCGGTAAAACAATTTTAAAATCTCAACATTTTGAAAAGGAAATGAAAAGATTATAAGTTACCAACTACAAGTCTCGAGCGCCAATGCTCTTGAATAGAACTAAGCTTGACGCCTAAATGAGGTAAGCCCACGGGCTAAATGAGTCGAGCCTCTTGCAATACTAATCGCGGAGAAAATGCATTCATTCGAACGGCATGTACTCAGGATGAACATGCAAATCACCACACCGTAGGTGAGGTTGTAAATCTGACAGTAGTTGGGCACAACCTAATCAAATACTAAAGGCAGAAGCATCTTGACAAAGACCTCTGAACAGAAAAACAAAGTGTAGAACTTACAATAGATAATGGACAAAGTTCAGTAAAGGACAGTATCCACATTGCTGTTCCCGAAGAGGCTTACCCAGGACTGGGTACGTACAAACAGTAAACTACACACCATGAGACAAATGAGCATATGAGCAATCGTAAACTATGAAGTCGCACGTGAAAGCATTAGGCGTATCAACTCGTTTGACGGCACGGTTGGCGCAGTGGTTAAGCGATTGACTGCTGCGCTGAGTGTCGCGGGTTCGATTCCCGCACGGTACAAATATTTGTATGACCTACAAGTAGTTGTTCCGGGTTTGGCTGTTTGTGTATGTGAGTTTAAATGTTTGTAAACGTACCCACGATACAGAAGAAATTCCTAGTGTGGGGCATGGTTTTTTTTTTTTTAATAAAAAAAAAATAAACTACATTAAAAACGGCCTATCACTAATGGAGGAATGACACAAAGCAGATTTGGATGCAATAAATCAAATATAAGTTCTGATAAATGATTCTGTTGATAATAAGGATGATGAAGCAGAAGAAGACACAAAAAAATTTGAAACTGCAGTCTTAAAATACTAATAAAATACTATGACATTTTGGCCCTTCTGCGGGCAGTGAAGAACCGTCCAATCTGAAGGCAGTGCCTGGTCTGGAAGCAGGTCACCATGCGCTTCTCGCAGTCGGTGTGGCAGGCGCATCCGAAGTGGCATGGCGGGATATCTTGAGGGCAGCGCAATGGTGGGGATGCACCCGGACAGGGTTCACTGCATACGGTAGTGTCGCACTCACCCAAGTCTGTTGAGTAATGGTTTCATCTTAATTTATTTATAACATGTACTAGCAATGCAAATGGTTCGTTTTTTTAACACTATTTGTGGGAAAGGTCGACTGGGAAGACTGCGCTGAACAGAATAAAGTTGAAACCCGAATGCATCAGCATTGTTAATGTGGAAATTATTTTCAAAATGGCCAAGTACCTACATCTATCGATCAAAGATATACGAGTATACGACTATTGACAGTATTTTAGATTATATCAGCAGATTTGTAAACTAGACCTGCATGGCGTACCTGCTAGCTATGGACAAAGCCAACTATTTTGAATGTTTTTTTTTATTAGACTTTAATGTCCCACTGCTGGGCAAAGGCTGACAACCAGTCTTACCAAGGGGTATCGTATTACCCAGTAACTGGGTTGTGGAGGTCAGATAGGCAGTCGCTCCATGTAAAATACTATATTCAGCTGCATCCGGTTAGACTGGAAGCCGACCCCAACATAGTTGGGAAAAGGCTAGGTAGATGATGATGCTAGGCAAAGGCCACCCTACTCTCTTTCCACCTGTCTCTGTCCAGAGCTGCCAAGGCCCTATCTTTACTTAAGGAGTCCAGTCTTTCTTAATTTTGAATTATTGCATGACATTAAAACTGTTGAAGTTCGCTACAATATGGATCGAGTCCATTGAAATTGAAACCTGCTAAGAGCGAAACAGAAACATGGTTGGTATGCAAGATGCTTTAGATGTTTTTAAGAAAGGATTGTCCACTAAGAAAGGAATATTCAAAATTCTGTGACAACGGTTCAAGTGAAATCGTGGGCCATTGCTACATCGTCATATACGTGAACAGATACGTACCTAACCCTTGCCTTGTTAGGTTCCTTAGTAATTTCTCTACTTCTGGAGGATATTTATGAAATTGAGCATCTATAAGGTTTATAATTACCACTTGTACTAAATATAAAGCAACTAATAATTTAAGAGCCATTGCATCTGACTATTTGTGAGAATTGGATAAAAATTGAAAACCAATTTTGAACATGACTGTTTAAAAAATGTCATTTTGTCACTTAGAATTATTTTTTTCTTCAATATTTTTTAATTCAAGTAAACTTTCGGATTTCAAGTTTTCTTATAAGTCAAGTTTGAAAAACACAGATAAGAAATTATTTTATAGCTAGTTGCCAATATCTTGGAAAAGAAAACCAGCAAAAAGTATTTAACGAAGCAGTTCTGAATTTAATCTAGTTTTATTGAAGTTCCTGGTATCTGCTTGGGTCTGATTTGCTTATGCAATTTATTAGATTCATAATAAACAATCGATTTCAAGATTTTGTGTATATGCACATACATTAGTACAAGAGCGGCACGCTACAACGGCAGAGGCAACCGCAGCCGTCGCGAAATACAGGAGCAGCACGTTGTCGACTGCAGCCGCCGATGCGTTGTTGACGCGCGCCGCTCGTGTGTATGCACACTAAGGGGACTCGCACTCGAAGGAGAGGAAGGCCAAGAAACAGATGGATGGATTGTGTTCGGAATTATATGAAAGAGAAGGGAGTAAATGATAGCGTGACGGTTGACAGGGGATAATGGATAAAGAAAACGTGTTGCGCCGACCCCAAGTACCTAACATGGGGCAAGGGCAGGATGATTATGATGATGAAGAGAACTCGCACTGGCCCAAGTATCTTATCAAGTTACAACTAACTCACCTCAATATTTGTAAATAGATGTTATGTATATCTACGTATACACAATATATAAATGATTTCTATGAAACTGAGGAGGGATGCGCCAAAAAACACTCCTATGACACCACCGACATCCACTGAAACAAAAAAGTTTAAAGATAATGGTTTGTCTAGCCCTTACTTACACCAATCAGTCCAATAGTAAAATCTTTACCCAAACTATCCTAACTACCTTATCTCTGTCAGCCTAGTAACAAACCCCTTTTAGTTAATCGTGTACCAGAATGTGGACACAACGAATCAAAGGCCATTCTTTTAAACAGGTTACTATTTTGTTAGTCATCTATAAAATTACTATCCATATAGACATAACATACATAATCACCCTATAATGTCCCCACTGTTGGGACCAGAGAGTTTGAGAATGAGTGAGCCGTAATCCATCACGCGGGCCCACAGCGGGTTGATGGATGTCACACATGTGTTCGATTTTTTTGTACTAGGCCATGCCATTTCCTCACGATCTTTACCTTCGCAGTTTTTGTGAGCAGTGGTGATAAAATAATTTCACAAAGTATGGTTCCTGCCTGGGTTCGAACCTACGACCTACAACGCGTAAGTTGCGGCCGTATCCACTGTTTCACCACTGTTCTCTATATATATATCCATACATATACATAACAATGTCGCTTATCGTGTCTGTCCCTGTGACTGCATTAAAAACTAGATCTTTTAACCTAGAAATGGCTTTTGATGTGGGTTTCACGATAATTTAGAACATTTATTCCCCTGTATAGGCTCGATTATAACTAACATTTTACTTTTGTACCTACTCTTATTTCAGTCCAGTTTTATGTCTGGCTTCACTTACCGACAAGTCCAAGCAATTCTCTGATTGCTTGACGACGTACTCTCAGAGTAGGATGGCTGCCCAGGCGCATACTACCACGGGTGCCTCGACGTAAGAGTTCCTCGGGCACGTTGCTTGATTGACGACTACAAGAAAAAGTAATTAGGTACAGTAGCCTGCACGTTGATGGTAATACTTTGACCTTGAGCTGGCCTAACTGGGACCGGGTCAGGTCATTAGCCCCGCCGCCTGTCAATTTTCGGCCGCAAAGGATAGGGAGAGTGGCCAACGTCATACCAATACTGCTCATCCCCTGCAGCCCCACCGCGTCCGCCATCAGACGGTGGCGACCCCGTCATGGCCGCGGAAGGTAGGGAGAGCGGCGGAACCACAGATTTATAAACTAAAGGGAGATATGCCAAGGGGGCGTGGCGCGTGCGAACAATATATGCACAAAACAGAAACAAACGCGGGCGCCGTTGATTAGTCGTGAACGCAACTACACACGGAGCGCATCACTAATGTTTTCGCAAAAAAGCCAAGCTGTTCGGTGGTGATTTGTAAAAATCGAAGTGTCACAAAAACTACAAGTCGGATGGTATCA
Source organism: Apamea monoglypha (assembly GCA_911387795.2). NCBI lineage: Eukaryota > Metazoa > Arthropoda > Insecta > Lepidoptera > Noctuidae > Apamea > Apamea monoglypha. The sequence goes on from OU426925.1 coordinate 16,094,985, forward strand.
CCTATCATCGGTAAGTACTCAATTAATGTCTTATTTTAGCAAATAACAATAAAATAAATTATTACTTACGGTAGAATCCACAAAACTCTAAAAAAGTTGTCAAGTCTATCACTACGAGTTTTGACTCATACATTGCCGTTTAAGCACTTATTACCGAGCTTCGAAGCAATACTAAAGTGGCAATGTAGGTAATGCTAAACAACGCGGTCATAGTTTCATCGCTACCTGGCACGCTCGCTGCTCGGTGCCGCGATATCAATGTAGTTGTGTGTCTCTACGTTGCGATCTGCTGTTACGCGATTGGCTCGCGTTGAGTGTGGTGACTGTTATAGTGTGAGTGAGCGCGTGTTCGTATTTTAGTGCATATGTAGTTGTAATTTTTGAAGGCGACAGCCGGACTCGAACAGTTGGGCAGCCACACTATATCTCCCTTTAGTTTGCAATACCGGCACTCCACTCCCGCCGCGGCCTCCAACCCTCAGCCGTGAAGTCTCCCATACGACATCGCGGCCCGCCTCATTGCGATGTCGCCCAAGCGGCACCGCAAACTTCTTGTTGGCCGCTACGTCGTCGGCTGGCAAAGCCCTGACGAGCGGCCCCTCCCCGTGGAGGGGCTGCTCCCCGAGGAGGGGCCGCACATTCCGAGGAACCCGAGTTCCTCTTGGCTTCACCGTGGGTGACCAAACTACGGCTACTGAGCCCCCCACCTCGACAATGTGGGAACCCACGGGGGGGACCGCGCAGCTACCTCAGGCAACGTCTCAGTTAAGCGGTTTGCCTATAGGTATACTAGTCTTGTTCCCACTGACGTGCGGCCATACATATAATACACTTAGAGCCATCTTGAGATGTGTTTTTTTTCTCTATTCGATTTTAACTCACGGACAAGCAACATGGACGTCTTCGTAAACTACTTCTTCACAAGCCATGGGACAGAGGTATTGGTCGGTGCTCAAGTCATCTGAAAGAATACAGTTTATCTATACTACTAGATGTACTAGACGTTCTAAAAACAGCAGCTTCAGTATCTCTGTACCTATTACTTGCATTAGGAATAAGGATGCCATCATAATTAAAATGTGTGTAATCTCTTGTAAAAAAGCCTATATAGATGTAATTTTGTGAGCACGCCATATATAAATTTTCGTATTCCGAGTATAAATTATAAAAGTATATAATATTTATAGTTAAATATTGGGTTTCTTTATAAACTTTGCTTAAAGTTAAGTACTAATTAGCGACTGTTTAACCATACATTTTTGACGTTTAAACGTCTCTTAACTTTAACGTTTATGAATAACCCATTATATTTTAAAAACTGTTATTTGTCCGGCAGTTTATACCAAAACTCGATAGATGGTGTTGTACCAGTCGCCTCGTTTCCTGAATCGCGTTGCTATTATTCTCCGCCGTCAAATTACCTACACTCGCGCGATATTGAAGCCATTTTCTTTTGTAAAGTTAATGTGGCATAATACTATCGTAGCCAGAACGGGGGTGATAAGTACAAAAACGGGGGTGATAAGTACAAAAACGGGGGTGTAAGAAAAAGACACTGCAATGGTTACACGCCTGAAAGAAAGCTACGTTTTTTGTTCGTGGGTTATTCACACATTATTCAGTATGTCGAAGTCAAATCATTTATTACAAATAGGCAAATAAAAGGCACTTTTGAACGTCAACATTCACCAAAAAATAGAATTGATTCTAGTCCCCGCTCCAAAAGATAGTTTAGTATTGAGAAGAATAGGCAAGAAACCCCACCGTTACTCTTTTAAAATGTTTAACAATATTTTATTTCCGTTGAATATATAATTTTATGTAAAATGCATTGAATAAGCAGTACATGACTCACCTCTTGTTGCTTTATGGAGGCAAAGTAAACCATCAAAGTCACACTTAGGAATATTACCTGAAAACGAAACGAGAGCGATAAACACAAATGTTTTTATGTGCTACCAGATACTGATTAGGGCCGATTTTTCAATTATTAGTTAACATTTTAAAAAATTCGGTAAAAAAAAAACAATAAAAATTTCGGTTTTACAGCTTTAGTGTAGAAAATAATTATTTCAAAGAACCATATTAAATTCTACGTAAAAGTCATCTGCCATACCAATTTGCGGCATAAAGTGATGCGTACAGTTGCACACCTCTGCCTGCACGAAGGCTCTGCTGTACATGACGCAGGCGCTGTAGGAGTACCTAGGGAATGGCCAGAGGTGCGCAAAATCTGGTTGCTCATTGTTAAACAAGCAGTCGCGATTGTCTGGCGAGAGGAGCTGAACGGATACGTCACTTATTGTCTGTTCGGCCTGTTGAAATAAAAGGGGATTAGTCAAATCTGGGTTGTGGCAGTCAGATAGGCAGTCATAAACAGACATAATCAGCCTATAATGTTCCCGCTGACAGGACATGCCAGTTTCCTTACGATGTTTTTCTTAACCATTTTGAGAGCAGTGAAGATGAAAAATTTTCTCAAAGTAAAGCGCCTGTTTAGGTTCAAACCTACTCGTGAGTCGCGGTCGTTACCACTGAGCCACAGCTGCTCCATTATTACTTAAATTTAATGCTGGTATACAGCTGTATCTAGTTAGACTAGAAGCTGACCCCAAGATAATTAAGAAAAGGCTAAGCACATGATGATGGTAGTCAAACCAAATATTACTCTCAGACATCTTTCACTTTTTTAAACCCTGTTGAAACAGCGGCGCGGAGCGGTGCTTATAGTCATCAACTTGAGTTGCTTGTCCAAAGAATCTAAGAGTTTCATGCAGTTTCTTCTTCGGCACGTTTTTTTTTTTTTTCTTTTTCCGGATGGGAAATCATCAAATGACCCCTCCCGCTCTGGGTGGAGCGGAAGGGAGTGTCAGACTCTTACTAATTAAAACCCACCCATGTTCCTTCCTTCGCCCTTTATGTTCCGGGGTAGCGGTAACCCTTTCGGACAATCCCTTCGGCACCTTTGACTTCATTTACAATTCAAAGATTAGTATTTTCTTCACTGTTCACAAGGTAAGAAGTCAGTTATAGTATTATGTTATTGTGTTGTTTATATGTATGTATCTATCTATGTATTACTATTTATTCTTATATTTTATAGTTATTTCCTAGCTATTTATCCCGTATGTTGCACCTGCCATGTTTTGTCTCTGCATCACCATAAGGTTGACTGGTAGAAAATGCCTCAGGCATTAAGTCCGCCTTTATACAGTTTTTTTTTTAATATAATAAAGTTAAATAAATATTACCTTCAATGTAACCTGGAAGTCGGTGATGCGATGTAGAGTCCCACAGGAACCAAGCTTGTTTTCTGAGGCTATTGTTATGACATCATCGGGGGAATGAATCCATATCTGCAACAAAATCATAGTATGTAAAGCCTGTGCCTCCACCCTATTGAAATGCTTTTTAATTTTCCCCAAATTTAAGATCCGATGTCCCCAAAAATAATCTTATCCACAAAGTTTTTAGTTTAGTTAGGTAGGGTTACTTGAAGTATGAGTTGAGAAAATCTATTTTATTTCGTTTAATTGTGTTTAGATATTGTTATTCATCACGTATGTGAAGTTTACACCAAAGAATAACTAATTTTTTAAACTGATATTTCAAGTGACTTTACTAATTGCGGTCGATGACCCAACAACAAAACATCAAATTATTTTCTTTTTTCTTTTGTCATGTTAATATATCGATACCCATGACGTCTGCGGAGTTTCGCTAGTTAATTTAATTTGACCCTGTATATTCATGAGTGACTGCACCTTTAGACTGCACAGCTTTACATTTTCTTTCTATCTGGCATTTTCACTAAACTGGACCTTTTTTATTTGATATTTATTTTTTGTTTTTGATGTATGTATCTGGTGTATAGTGTGTCTTTTAGTCTGTGCTTAATAAATGTATTTTCTTTCTTTCTTTTCTTTATTTTCATGGTGTACTCACAGTGACAGACTGGGTAGCAGAAAACACCAAGCTTGGAAGACCACTCTTCCTATTGATACTGATACTGGTCTTGTCATCGGACCAGTGAGAGTTGAACGAGAAACATGTTCCGAACTCTGTAGGGATTGGGCGGAACCTGCAAAAATATGTATAAGTCTAAATCAAATCATTTATTTCAAAAATTACAATGAAATAGAATTGATTCTAATCCAAAGGTAGTTCCAAAAGATAGTTTTCGTATGGAGAAGAATGGGCAAGAAACTCCACCGTTACTCTTTTATAATGTTTTACAAGGTTTTGTATACATTCATTATATAATTGTATGTGAAGACGATGCACCTAGAATAAAATTACTATACCACAAAAGGTAAAAAGAATTAAAAATAAAGCAATGACAAGTAGGTAAAAAAACATTAAAAAAAAAAAAATTCCTCTTTTCCTAATTTTGCGCCAAAATGCTTTCAAATCCACACCCATCCACACTACCTGCAGTACTGTCTCTACTTCCCATTTTAAATCCATCCAAAGGTTGTCTTTAAAAGATCGCTCTTAGCGATAAGGTCTTATCGCTAAGAGCGATCTGATGTGATGACACAATGGGCGGTCGCCCATTGTGTCATCCTTCGTAAAATTTCTACATTTTGTATCTGTAATTTATATGGTATACATAATAAAGAGTAGGTATTCTATTCTATCCTACAACAAGGTTTATCATCATCATTTTAGCCGAAGACGTCCATTACTGGATATGCCTCCCCCAAGCACCGCCAATTCGACCGGTTCTGTACTCCCCGTATCCAGCCGATTCCTCCGGCCTTCACAAGGTCATCAGTCCACCTTGTGAGAGGCCTTCCAACGCTACGTCTTCCGTCTACAATAAGTTTGAACACACTAAATTATTTGCGACCTAATTAGTGACTAAGTAAGTTCTTCTTTAAGGCCTCGCAGTAAACGTCTTGGTCCGAAACAGGCAATAAAGCGGCAATACCGTTGTTATCTTTAATTACGCTCGAGTAATTTTGGCAACAATGACAAGGTTTAGGGCCTGTATTCATTAACGACTTCCATTTGGGAACGGATTTAGAGCTGTCAAAGTAAATTGCCATTTGAATTATTTACATTTGACAATGATGAAATATAGGGGCTCGTGGCTAAAGTATAACAGCTGCACGGGTAGGTCGAAGGTTAAGCTAGTCAGAAGCCCAGAAGTCTGACAACCGGTCTTACCAAGGGGTGGAGGTCAGAAAGGCAGTCGGTTCAAGTAAAATACTAGTCAAACTCAAATTAAAAGCATTTATTTCAATTGAACCATTTAGAGGCACATTTGAATTGTCAAATAGTTGGTCAGTTAGTCAAAAAGTTGAATCTAACTGTCGAGTTAGCATCCGGTTACTAGCAAACTGTCTTAATAGGAGAGGAGTTGGAAAGGCCTTATGTAAACCTTATGTTTACCTCTCCATCATTGCATTGAAGCATTGGAAGTTTGTTATATGCCCGTTTGGTAGATCACTTCGAATATCCGATCAGTCTTAAAATCAGAATATTAAAATCTTTTCCCAGAATACTCCATTTCTAAGCCATTTAAGACATCGTAGGTCGCAAAAAATTGCACTGCACCATTTTTTTTGGATGTTGTTACGATAGATACCAGTGGTCAGTGCTCTGCAGTACCTGACCCCTCTTACAAAGAAGAGGGGAAGAGGTGCTCGGGTTATGCAGGTCACTGACTGTGCTGTTGTACAGTCAGTGACCTGCATAACCCGACACCTAAACCAAAAAAACACCAAAAAATCAGTACAGTGCCATATTTTGCGAACTATCGTGATTTTTGTGTCTACGGTGCTCATTAAATTCACCTACATAGTCGCTAGGTACTAGGAGCATTATGACAGAAGTAGTAATGCAAAGACTTAGTGGCGTCTGAGGAGTGGAAGACGAAGCATCGGTCGTCCGGCGGCTAGATGGGCGGACGACATTGTTTACATCGTAGGACCCTCGATGAAGCTGGCACAGGAGCGTGGGGATTAGCACAAGAAAAGATAGGTCTATGCCCAGCCGTGGGCATGATGACTGTGACACAGGCGCCATAATTAGTGAAGATTGGTATCCTTATTCTTGCTTCACCCGCACCCTTATTGCGTAACACATTATCAATCTCAATCTGAATCATTTTGAAGGATATTGCGAATTCATTGCTTCATATGTTCGAAAAATCGGTCTGCTCAACAACGTAAATAACGCAATGAATGTTGTTGAACTGTCAAAATGAAAACCATTGCTACTGTGAGACGCAATTACACCGCTGGTCTTTATCAGCCACAGTCCCGTTTATAAAATATTTTAATCTTCCCAAAGATATGGGAAAGCTCACAGATATAAAGTATTGTATAACGAAGCTACTAGCAGCTTCGCTCAACTCCTGAATACAGCTCAGAATTTAATTTGGCGCGAAACTCGATCATGACGGCTTTAATATTACCATTTTCTCTTGTAAAGTGTAGCGTTTAATTTTGTAGCGTGAAGACTGAATCTAGGACATCTTAAAGCTTAGTTTACATTGGTCGTGTTAGAACAGTTAAAATATTTGGTCGTCGTAATATCTAAAGCCAGTTGCTTAAAAGATCATCACATCATTAGTGGAATTAGTGGATGTAAGTAATTAAAAAAATGATTTATGTTTCGGAACAAAGACTTCATAGCGTTAGTAACATAAACAACCACTTATTAAGTATCTAGTGTAATTACGAATCACCCTCCGCACAAACTGCTTAACAATTGGAGATCTGAAACTCTCCGCTACAGTTCTCAGGATGCGGTTGCGACTGTCTCTCACTCTCCTCATTAATGAAGCTGTTTTCTTGCGCACAATCGCGTGAAATCCGTCGGTACGAGCTTACGCAAACATTTCCAACGAGCTAGTCTTAACAACATCCTGAAATCATTGTTGTAGTGGACGCACAGGACATTCAGCGATCTTTTTTTGCAATTGACCCATAGATTACTCGTGTCAGACGAGTACAGACTCAGGCAGTAAGCCTTGGAAATAGTAATGATTGTCTCAAGATGTTTTTTAAACGGCACTTCTTATTGATTCTACTACACTATTATCGACGAAAACTATTAGTGATTGGGACTGCAGTGCCTACTGAAAATAACACCCTCTATTTTAATCGAAGTCTATATCTATACCAGTAATAAAGCTGAAGAATTTGTTTGTTTGAACGCGCTAATCTTTGGAACTACTCGTCGGATTTAAAAACATATTTTTGCATTTGATAGCCCAAGTTTTGAGGAATGGTATAGGTTACATAACATCACGCTAGAACCCTTAGGGGCCGAGCAAAAACCAAGAGCGAAAATGAAGTAATAGCGCGGGTAGTCCATGATGCGTCGGGGTGGGTCGGGGAAACAAAAAATTTCACGCGGACGAAATGAAATGTTGACAGTTATTTCCTGGGTTGCCTGCTATACCCATGTGGACAGCGCTGAACTTCCATGATAATAGCAAGGATACTCTGTTCATTTCTGACTTGAGTTTGTTCAAAGTAGGAATGAAATTGAGACGAAGCTACATTTATTACGAGAACCAATTATTTTCTCAGTAGCACTGTGGACTTTGAAGTGAAGTGAAGGCTATTTAATACTTTAGACATAGTAATTGTTAGTACAATTTAACTGCCTTGTTGGTCTCGTGGTTGCAAGCGGGACTGCTGAGCGTCCTGGGTTCGATTCCCAGGTCGGACAAAGTGTTATTGGTTTTTCCATTAGGACTTTCTTAGTAACAGTCCGAATTTTAGAACTTGGCGTTTTAATTCCCGCGATAAAATTTTAAGCGGATAAAATTCTTACCTTTCACAGCACGGGAAGGGCTTGCCCTCCCACCAGCACTCAGTCAGCAAACCGGGGCACTTCTTCCTAATTCCATTGACCAGCTCTAAAAAGTTCTGTACACAAGTCTTGCCCATCTCACATGAGGCACAGGATCTACAGAACTTCACATTCCGAAAACTTACCTCTTGACTAAACGCGAGTAAACTTGGGGGTAAATTGTGCCTGAAAAGAGATGGAAAATTATATAGCTTTGAGCTCGTATCGGAACGAAGTTTAGTAATAATGTATGCCAGTCAGGAAGAAGCGGGTGTGCCTGCCACCCCGGTTGGTTGAACCGGTATAGGAAAACATCGTGAGCAAAATTAAAATTCTCAAAGACGTTGATAACCTATTCAATACTCGTTCTTCCTGAATCCTTATACAACGGTCAAATAGCCCTGCTGCCTCTTAGCTGACTGGCATTTATTTTTAATCACTATAATTTTTTCCATACGTGGTACACTCAGCCAGAAAACTAAGATATATCCGACACATCATCTCGAGAAATTCCTCAAGGAAGAGTTCTGGCCGAAGGGCGTTTGTGTACCGCCGGTTTCGTGGCCGGTTACATGACACCAGTCAGCGAAACACGACGCAGACACTTCGTGTGCGTTAGTTAGTTTTTAATGTAATTATAATGTTGTATGTATTTTTAAGTTATATTACTATTGTATTTGTTTATATGGGCCTTGATGCCTGATATAAATGAATAAATAAATAAATGTAATGGTGATACTCTTGCCCAGCAGTGGGACAACAAAGGTTAACTAAAAAAAATGTGTAACCACCACAAATCAAAATTATGAAACATTGGATACTTGACTGTAGCTACACATTGATACAGTATTATGGAACAGAAATTATAAACAGTCAAATAAATTCTTGTCGAAGTAATGGATAATTTTAGGGTTGACTATACGTGCCAAGAGAAGAAATGACAATTGACTATCACTTACTGAATCAGGTACTTCTTAATGTATGTTGGGTTTGCTTCCTCACATATTGTCAGTGCCGGGAATGGGGTGTCCCACTCCAGATAATCTGTTTCCACGGAGTATGACACAGCATCAGAGGTGTACAACGCTAAAGCACCTCGTAATACTAAGTATGAGCAGGCGCAGCAAGCCGTTATAGTTGCTAGCCAGAATAATCTGGAATTATTTTTTTAAGGTGAACATTCTATTGCGAATTCTATTATGAAGTACTAGCTGCGCCCCGCGGTTTCACCCGCATACGTTTCGATCCCTTGGGAATATCGGGATAAAAAGTATCCTATATGTTAATGCTGCTTATAAACCGTCTGTGTGCCAAATTTCATTCAAATCCGTTCTGTAGTTTTTGCGTGAAAAAAACAAACATCCATCCATCCATCCATCCATACAAACTTTCACATTTATAATATTAGTACCGTGTGCCAAATTTCATCCAAATCCGTTCAGTAGTTTTTGCGTGATAGAGTAACAAAAATCCATCCATCCATCCATACAAACTTTCACATTTATAATATTATTAGGATAGTAGGATTAGTGCTATCATGATTCTAGTCCGAAAAAGGGATGGTGCTATCGATCATGGATAGCTGCGTCTCTCTCTACCACTGAAATCATGACGGCATTAAAATGGAACCTGAGAACATCATTTAAAAGAGTTGTTAGGATAAATCGATGAATGAGGTTAGGCTGAAATATATACCTACAACTCTTTTCAGAGATCACAAGCTCGAAAGTCTGACGACTGAATAAGCTTAGAACATCGAAAATTAGATAGCAACACACACACACACACACATAACATCACGCCAGTAATCCCCGAGGGATTAGGCAGAAGTGTCTGGTGTGAATGTGTAATAAGATAATAGAGGTCTGTGTAATGTGAAATTTGTTGATGAAAATAGTTGAAGACTAGACGAGTAGCTAGTTCTGGTCTTAGACTAACGGATCACAAATAATTATGTGCACTGCACATGCACTTTGCATGTTAAACTGTTTGACACATTTTCTTAATACCAACTTACCTTTTAAACAAGGGTGTAGGATCCGGAGTAAATACATAGCCAAGCCATTGTAAGCTGCATTTATCACTTAAGTACTGTATTTTGTCTTTCACTCCTATTAACATAGTATAAACTATAAAACAAATGTAACAAAGTCGTTATTCCAATGTATTGGTTTTCATCTAATCTGTTGCGTATAAAGCCATTGTTCCCGAAATCAAAATCTCAATAGCAAAACCTCTTTGATTTTGACTGAAAAGAGTTTGACAATGAAAACTAAATTAGCATTGATATGTGCCTACTCATTCATGCATGCTATCACACATTTTATCTGTATTTCCCGACTAGATTTGAACTCAATTGGAGCCCATAGTTTGTCTTAGAGGTTTGGAGGTATTGTCAGAAACTAGTCGAGTAACCTCAATTACATAAATGTTTATCTATACTAATAATAAAGCTGAAATTTTTATTACAGTTATTGACATTAAAATTTATTTGATTGACATTTTTAGTTTTAATTATTGACATTTAAATTTATGGTATTGACTTTTTTTATTTTATTTTCAAATGTTTGTTAATTTTTATAATCGGGCAATTTAATGACCTTATTATTGAATGTAATTTGCACGTTTGCTTGCAGGGAGAATACAAGAACTCTTAGGCTTTAAGATCTTCCCCTGTTGAACAATGTATTTTCTGGCAAATAAATATTTTGAATTTGAATTTGAAGAGTTTGTTTGAACGCGCTAATCTCTGAAACTACCAGTCGGATTTGAAAAAATATTTTTGCCGTTGATAGCCCAATTCTTAAGAAAGACTATAGGCTATTTAACATCACGCTAAGGCCCTTAAAAGCCGAGCGAAACGAAAAAAGTCAGACAGAACGCTGAGCGAAAACAAAGTGATAGCGCGGGCTGGCGATACGATACGATGCGATGGGGTCAGGTGAACAAGAAATTTCACGTGGACGAAGTCGCGGGCAGGAACTACTTATTTAATTCCAAACGGATCACATGAATAATGAACAACTGAATTGAAAAATCACTGTTTATTTTATTAACAACGTTCGCGTTGTGTTAATTTCCCAACTTCATGATAGTAGTGAGTATAATTACATCTATGCTAATAGCTTTACCATCCCCACTGATTACCAGATTGTGTACGGTACACTGAAATTCAATTAACAAGGATGCACGCAGGTCGTTTAATGGGATTTTGTTTGGTTGCACAATTATTTATACATGACCTAACGCTTTGCATGATAAAAGGTATATACTTATTCAGCTTTATTTCATAAACATTAAAATCATTATATACAATACTAGCCGACCCGGCAGACGTCGTCCTGCCCGACCAGGTCCAATTGTGTTTTCAAACCCTCCAGGAACCCATTGAAATATAGACACAATATTTCATCCAAATCGGTCCCACCGTTTGGGAGGAGTTAGGTGGCAAACGCACGTTCAAAAGAATAATATATGTCGCATCAAGAGTGGCCGGAATGCGAAACATCGGGTCTTCTTCACGATCCGACATAGTTAAACTTAGCTATGGGCACTGTCGTGGGTACTCGAACAAAAGATATTTTTAAATCAAAGTAATTTTATTAATTCTCACAATTTTACAATAAACCGAAACAAACACGTGCGTTGGCACTGAGTGTCTGCCAAGACAGTCGAAACTCAACTGACCGAACACTCGGTCGGTCCCTTCCCTGTCCTCGCTGCATCCCCTCTACCGACGATCGTGTCCAAGCAATATGGCGCCACGCCACGCTTGCGTTTCCGGTGACGATTATTATTAGGTTTACAAAATAAATTGTTAGATGGCGCTGCGTATTGACCATGGCGCCATCAATCCACGACATATATATTAAGACTAATGGCACCCCACGGTTTCACCCGCATAAGTTTCGATCCCGTGGGAATATCGGGATAAAAAGTATTCTTTGTTATAAACTATCTGTGTGCCAAATTTCATCCAAATCCGTTCAGTAGTTTTTGCGTGAAAGAGTAACAAACATCCATCCATCCATTCAAACTTTCGCGTTTATAATATTAGTAGGATATAGTAGGAAGTAGAATAGGATTAGTAGGGTATAATGAAACTAACAATTTACACTATATACTAAATTAAATGACTAACTAACTAAATGTACAAAACATAATTTTGATAAAAAGGTTATACTTTAGATCGCCATCAACAATTACTCATGTCGCGGTGATACGAGTACATGGATAATTTCAACGTTAGCCTTAGCAAACGGACGGTTAACAGCGTTTTTGCTATTAGTAATCAAGAAGGCGCTTGAATCATAATCCCTTATTGCCTCAACAAACGGAATACAAAACTATAGGACCTCTTCTAAACAACCTTTATGATGCTATTTAAATTAAACATCAAAATAGTGTAGGTCAGTTGTATACAGATTATTTTTAAAGTTTTATATCAGTCCTAGGGCAAGTTTATGTACATTTATGTTCACAAAAATAAGTAGATCATTTTATTTTCTTCAATCTTGGCATGCAAATACCTAGATGTCATTTCGTTGCTAACACACCAACGATTTTGTTTCGTTTATGTAGGTACCTAATTGCACAGTGATATTTATTTGTTACTTATCTCTCAAGCTATTTGAGATATTTTTTGGTACCTATACCTATGTTAAGGTTTCCGAAGGAACGGTAAATTACTTTTTTTAAAAATATCTGTGAATAATTCAAAGACATGTTACAATAACCACTCTGCAGTCTGCACACAATCACTTTGCCCGCGTAGTGGATTAGGGCCCGCTCTCTCATGTCCAATTATCATTAATTATTATTTGACAGTTATCGTAAAAGTACTGTTTTTTAACGGAACGGAATGGAAACATGATGTTTGGAGCATCGGCATCGCCTAGTTTCGAAGTTAGTTCTCTTCAAGCTTCGAAACCAGAAGGTTATCTTCAAGAAGTCTATATATTATATTGAGTACCTAATTAAATAGTTTGTTAAATATACCAAGTTTGTATGTGTGCAAGAATATAAATACAGAAATATTTATACAAGAAAAGGTGTGTTCATTTCACCTGTGAATGTGACGGTAATTAATTCATTACGGAGAGCCACGAAAGATACATAGAACATTAACACATAATACAAATATAAGCATAATCTCCCACTGCTGGGACACAGGCCTCTTGTCTGTAAGAGGGAGTGGGCCATTATCCACCACGGGGGTCCAGTGCGGGTTGGTGGATGTCATATGTCTTCGAATCTTTGATTCTAGGACTTGCCGGTTTCCTAACGATGTTTTTCTTCACCGTTTTGAGAGCAGTGGTGATGAAATAAAATTATTACACAAAGTAATATGCCTGTCTGGGTTCAAACCCACGACCTACGACACGTAAGTCGGGACTATTACACTGGGCCACCACTGCTCTTACAAATATAAGATAGGAGTATATTACTTTTCATTCAAAATAAACAATTCACATAACAGTTGCCATGCTGTCGTGATAAGATAAACATTGCTTATCACTGTTATCACATAGGAACATTAGTTTTATTAACACTTATTTGTTTTTAACTACTGTACCGTGCCACGTGCTGGGATTCTTGAAATATTGATAAATAAATTCTACATTACAATACATCTTGTTAATAAAATATGGAATTTCTTGGGAACCAAGTTGCTTTAGTCTAAATATGATCAGCCTACAATGTTCGCACTCCTGGGACACAGGTCTCCTCTCTTCGAGAGGGTGCCGGCTTATCTGTTCTGTGGTGCCGGCTATACTACCACGTGGGCCCAGTGCGGGTTGATACATGTCACATGTTTTCCAATGTTTGGTTCTAGGACATACAGGTTTCCTCACGATGTTTTCCTTCACCATTTTGAGTGGTGACTCATGTTGATTTAATCACCAAGTTTAACAGACAATTGGTGATCGTCGTTTGTTCATATTAGCACCCTGAGCTGCTGTCTTTTGTCCTGACGTGGTCATCTAGTCACTTCTTAGCATTTTTCAAAACCCTTGGTTGGAGGAATAAGTAGTGTTCCTCGCCATAGCAGCCATTGCCTTGTATAACCGTCTTCAAAAAAAAGGTGGAGTTTCTTAATTCTTTCGTATCAGGGTGGCAGGGACATCGACGCGCAAACCCTAACCACGAATTCAGCACATGATTCTGAGCCCCCCTGCGTTTAAATTTTGCGTCGTTATTATTTAAAAAAAAAAGTTTTTTCATACATTTTACCGCGTAAGTATTGCAGTTTTGTATGAAACAGCAATTTTTTTTATAACTGTCAAAAAAATTCTGCCCTAGGCCGTCTAGAATCATGTGCTGAATTCATGGTTACAGTATGCACGTCATGCAGTGTCGCGCTACCATCCTGTATATATTTTTTTTTTAAATCATGCTGTGTTCTGTTCCAAGTATTTCTTAGATCTTTTCTACATAAAGTATGTAACATGTAGTTTCTATTATTTCTTATCGCACCAAAGTATTAAATGTCAAAAACAACACTATTATTTCATCTACAAACCTCACTATCGTAGTTATCAAACACAGAATCACATTATTACGTCAAATATTTAACAGTATGTAAACAACGACATTATCATTCCTGTCGCTCTCTATAGCCAGTGAGCGTCGAGTCGCGGCTCCGTCCACTCTTGCGCAGAATGCCCGAAATAAGCCGACCTTGACTCGGGTCACATTTAAAAATCGAACGTCGTTCGTGTAAACTCGGAAGTACAAATAAATATGGTATTTTAGTGTTAAATTAAGTGCAGTGAAAATGTTGAGTTTTAAAGTTGGAGCGAGACAGCTGATGAGATGGAAGGAGTTACAATTCGATCGTGTTAAGTACCATTCAGGAGTGGGAGTGTTCGGTCATCGACCGATGAAAGTGAATGATGTTGGTACGTAAACAAAGAAGCATGCAGGGAATATACATACTCGTATTAACGACTAGAAGACCAATACTTTCAGATATGTGATTTGAATTCTTCATAGCAATCAAATTATTCATCAATTCTGTTCCCAACCTAGTAATCTTGACCTCCCAGTGAGTTATTGATTATTATTTACCTACTGATAAAGTATCAGCTCAACTTGTTATCAATTTCGTACTAGATTTGTAACTATAATTTCGTTGGTACTCGCTACATATTTCAAATGATCGAATAGTGATAAAAAAAAAAACATATTTGCTAATCTTATTCATTTGACCTATAATTTGCGTTCCGATGACCTTGTGAAGGCCGCAGGAACCCGTTGGATGCGAGAAGCACAGACCCGGTCGAAGTGAAGGTGCTTGGGGGAGCAGCAGTGGACGTCTTTCAGCTGAATGATGATGAAGATGATACTTTGCGTAGAGAGTCCACTTGGGACCACTTGGGGCTGCTAGCTACAATCAGTACCAAAAGCATCTGATGAAAGTGTAAACAAACCCTGTAAAGTGTATTTTTTTAAAAATGTCCTTTTACATTTACCTTTTAAAAATTAGAAACACATTCATCTTTATATCGCAGCACTTTTTCCAATAATTATTGTTTGAATAAAATTATTAAACTGTAACTGTAAAATCATCGATGAATTGTGAGTTTATAAAATTAACCTGAAATGTCAAATAAAAAACAACTTTAAGGTGATTTAAAATTATAATTTCGGATTTAAATATTCAAATAATAAAATCAAAGCACCCAATTTGTAAGTGACACTGCAAATTGGCATTCACAGGTACCTATATTTTCTGATCAATTTGTTTACATTCTCATCGGATACTTTTGGAACAGTGTATACGTAATAATGTTACAAGAATAATAGGTATAAAATATTTAAAAATATAATTTGTAAGTAAGTAAATGAAATAAAGGAAATAATAATAGGTATAATAATATGTAAGGCATAACAATGCAGTTTACAACAACCACAATATTCCTTATCTTAAATCTTCGTACTCCTGTTGTGACTTTTGACACTCAAAACATGCACACAAGCATATTGCATGTAATGTCTGTTATGACATCTGTATTTGTACTTTAAAACTTTGAAGGACACTAAACGCCCAAACCCCAAAGTCCAATGACTTTGGGGTTTGGGCGTTTAGGCGATTATCACACTGCCACGCATCACGCTGCATGTTGCGTGTCAACGCACTGAATGAACGCGCGTGGATGCATTTTCTGTGTGTAGGACTGTGCGTGTTTTCTATACAAACGGAGATACAAGCAACGTTAAAACACGCATTCACGCGCTACGCTGCGTGGTGCGTGGCAGTGTGTTAATCGCCTTAGTGTCCTTGTGCGTGCAACAACAGAGAGAGGTGGAATGGGAGTAAGGAGACCGTTGCTCAGAAGTGGGACAACAATGGCTAGTAAAACAAAAATGACCCAGACGTAGTAACAATAAAACTTCTATTGTGTCTTGTTGAGTGTCCTTCGACCGATTAATAAGGTCATCCTACAGTCCCTTTATAAATAAAAAGAGCAATAGGATGATGGGAAGCGAATAGCTCATGTAGTGGTGAGAAATTTATCCAATCAGCAAGCTGATGTGGCCATTACTTAATAAATCTTTGTAGCCTTTCGCCAACTAGTTTGGGGTCGGTTTCCAGTCTAACTGGATGCAGCTCAGTATTTTTACATGGATCGTCTGCCTATCTGACGTCCTCAACCCGGCCAGTTACTGGGTAAGAAAAAATACCCTGGTAATATTGGTTGTCAGGCTTTTGGGCCTCTGGTTACCCGTAACGACTGTCAAAGATCTACGAATGACAGCTAGAACCCACGTGCTTTCCAAGGCATGGAGGGGTCTCGATATCCTAATCGATAGTCACCCATCCACGAACCGACCACAAGCTTAACCTTCGATAAACCCGTGCAGCTGTTATTATTTAGCCACTAGTCCCTGCATCGCTAATCAAGCCATCAAACCGCAACATGATCAAGCCATCACTACCTCAGGCTATTTCTATTCTAATTTTACCATTTAGATGTTCCCGAAGCAGTACAAGCGACAAGAAACGAGAACTGCCGAGCACAGCGGTTGGTGGAGGCATATCGTACACACGGTCATCTTCGAGCTAATATAGACAATGTTGACTACAGAAATGAAGACAGGTTTGTAACCAAGACCGGACAATATTCGTGTTTTACTTTGTACGAGGCTACTCTGTCTCTGTACGGCGAGGTCGCAAGTCTTCGCTAAATGCGAAGACTTGCGACCTCGCCACCTTATGAGCTCTGTACGAGTTTCAAAACTAGACTGGCAGAACTATTTTGAAACTCGTTATTTATGCGTACTCCTAAGGAATAGAACTTCCTGCTGGATTCTATCTTCCCGATAGCTATATTCTATCCTACTAATATTATAAACGCGAAAGTTTGTACGGATGGATGGATGTTTGTTACTCTTGGATGGATTTTGATGGATTAGATCTTGATGGATTTGGATGAAATTTGGCACACAGATAGTTTATAACCAGGATTTAACACATAGGATACTTTTTATCCCAATTTTCCCACGTGATCGAAACTTATGCGGGTAAAACCACGGGGCGCAGCTAGTATAGCACAAGACTATGGGGTTTTTAGTAATATAACCTATTCACTCGTGAATATTCTAGGCACTAAGCGAGCCAATGGCTATAAGAATAGGGGAAGACCAAAGAAACGATGGATGGACTGTGTGAATGGTGATATGGTTAGGAAAGGGTTGACTACCGAGATGAAGACTAATAGAAAAGTATGGAAGAAAATGACATGTCCCGCCGAACCCAAATAAATTGGGATAAGGGTAGGATCATAACATCATAACCAGCCGATAATGTTCCGACTGCTGGGACACAGGCCTCGTCTCGGTGAGAGGGAGTTAGAACATTAGACAGAACAGAACATCTACCAACCCGCACTGGGCCCGCGTGGTGGATTACGGCCCACTCCCTCTCACCGAGACGAGGAAACCGGCACGTCTGCCGGTTTCCTCACGATGTTTTCCTCTACCGTTTCGAGAGCAATGGTGATGAAATAATTATAATTATGATAGGCGAGCCAATGTAATCCGTACTAATATTTTAAATGCGTAAGTATCAAATCAAATCAAATCAAAAGTCATTTATTCAAATTAGGCTGAGAATCAGCACTTTTCGAACGTCAAAATTACAAAAGACAGTCCCCCAAAAACGCCCGCCCTTCACCACTTCCTAGTGCTATACGGATTTGGATTAAATTTGGCACACAGCTAGATCTAGGTTAGGGACATAAGATAATTGCTATCCCGGTACGTTCTTGTGGAATAATCGCCAACCATCACGCGAGAAAAAGCTAGTGTAATAAAAAAATATGAACTATATATTTGCACGAACAACATCCAATCTTTCCCCAACAATCTCGGCCACTAGTCAAAATAAATTCCGTCTCTTACCATAATAACTATCGGAAATGTACGCCATTATTACATTTTATTTACAAAGTTGTTCCTATAATTTCAGAAGTGTCAAAGAGCTTAGTATATCAAGATACGGGCTTCGCTCTGAGGATAATGTTGACCTGGGTTTGTTGTACGGTTATGATGGCAAACAGTCGGTGAAAAATCTTGTGGAAACATTGGAAGGTATCTACTGTGGACCTATCTCCTATGAGTTTAGTTATTTAGAGGTGAGTACAACTTTGTGTTTTAACGAAGAGCTATGAAAGATTAGTATTCAGACGCGTGTAATTTTAGGATTCGGTCTAACCCATAATCGTCAACCCTTTTTATACTACGTCTGTTCCAAGACACATTACGTGAAAAATCATTCAGTATAGTATACAATTTCATTTCAATTCAAGAGCACGAGAAGTCATTATACTTTACTTGCTGGTTTTTACGACGGATACACTATAGTAGGGCTGAAAATCTCTGCAAAATAAACGAACACGATTTTCGTTTCAAGTAATTTGGCTAAAATTTTTGAATATGATTGCTTCATTTTTCAGACAGAAGCCGAAAGAGAATGGTTTGCCCAACGCATAGAGAGCGGCAAGGACTCCATCGACAATGCGCGTCGTCTAGAAATCGTGAAGGAGCTGCTCCAGTCCCAGGCGTGGGACAAATTCCTGAGTATAAAATACCCCACGGTGAAGAGGTACTGTGGAGAAGGAGCTGAATCTCTTCTCACGTTCTTCTCCAGTTTGTTTAGATTGACTACTGCTGGTAAGTGGTTTGGAAGTACCTTTAGATTTGTCATAGGAGAGTGGAGGTAATACAGCCTAGAATAGAAGTGGACAGGCCACATTATGCATATCTTGGGCTTAACGAGAAAATCGATAGACAGAAAATAAAACCACGTGTAACATGCATAATCAGCCTATATATAACGTTCCCACTGCTGGGACAAAGGCCTCCTCTCAGTGAGAGGGTGGGCCGTAATCCACAACGCGGCCCCAGTGCGGATTGGTAGATGTCACATGTCTTCGAATGTTTGGTTCTAGGACATGTCGGCTCTAGGACATGTCAGTTTCCTCACGATGTTTTCCTTCACCGTTTTAACAGCATTGGTTATGAAATAAAATACACAAATTCATGCTCCTATCTGGGTTCGAATCCACGACCACTCGTAAGTTTAGGGCTGTTAGCACTGGGCCACCACTGCTCAAAAAAACAACGATTCGTGTCCTTAAAAGGAATATTTATAATTGAATAGAGGTCATTTTTCGAGAATTAATTTGCATTCGTTTTCATTTCCATTCGTGTAATCCGATTACATACGACGAAATTTTACAAATTATTAACGAAGTACGATACTTACTTATTAATTTATCGCTCTTGTGGCTGTGTGTTTGGAAAACTTGGGCGTCTCGTGGTAAATAAAGTGAAAATAAACATATTTTTTTCTTTGTAACATAAATTCAAGATTCGTAGCCAAGAAAGTTCGTATATTTTATAATCTGGGTTGATCAAACATACGAACTTTCTTTATTATTATACCACTGCCACCCACCGCCACTTCTGGTCGTACCATCAGCCAGGATCAACTTGCTGGTCAAAACCCCTCTGACTCGAGCAATTCGCACCATCAATTATATTCAGGTCGAAATTGTTATATTTACATGTAAATGTGGTGAATTCGCAAAAGTACTGTTGCGCGCCACAATTAATGCCTGACACATGGTGACATTAGTTACCACTAACGCCATCTAGTATCAAGTAGCAGAACTAATAGAGTCAAGATCCTTCCAGAAATTTAAATAAATAAATTATGTATTAACTAATCATTTTCTAATATTTAGACCATCGCAGTCTATTACTATTCCAGTCTCACGATCATAATAGCATAGCCGCATTCGTAGCGCGTAGTTGTGTAACAATGCTCGTAGCGTAGTCAAAGCTTGTAGCGTAGTAGCGCTTCTGGCGTAGCTACCTTCGTAGCTGCTACGAGTTTTCGTAGCATCGCTTAATGAAATTCCTAGCGCGCCTATAAAACTGTCTGTGTAGTTATAATTTATTGAATACAGCAAATATACTATTTTCTTATAATTACAGAAGGAGTAGAACAAGTGATCCTAGCAATGGCCCACAGAGGAAAACTGAATGCCCTAACTGGTGTCCTCCAATGCCCACCCGTGAAGATCTTCCACAAGTTCAGTGGCCAACCAGAGTTTCCCATCGAAGCGAACTCAGCCTGTGATATCTCTACGCATCTTAGTAAGTATTATGCAATAATACTTTATTGTAGATAAGCGACCCGCCCGTACATCTCACGGTTTGTACGACTAAGCAAAACATTAAGATTTCTTTGTTATATCTTAGTTAATGTTAATAATAAATGCTTGAGACACTTAAAAGTCTTCCGATACGCGACAGGTGTGCAACCGCTTACCGGGACACGTAGCGTTCAAAGGCCGCCCACAAGGTGGACCGATGACCTTGTGAAGGCCATGGGAATCCGCTATATGCGGGAAACACAAAACCACAGATTTATAAACTAAAGGGAGATATGCCAAGGGGGCGTGGCGCGTGCGAACAATGTATGCACAAAACAGAAACAAACGCGGGCGCCGTTGATTTGTCAATAAGAATTGTCAATGTAGTTGTGTGTCTCAACGTTGCGATCTGCGTTACGCGATTGGCTCGCGTTGAGTGTAGTGACTGTTATAGTGTGAGTGAGCGCGTGTTCGTATTGTAATGCATATGTAGTTGAAGGCGACAGCCGGACTCGAACAGTTGGGCAGCCACTCCATATCTCCCTTTAGTTTATAAATCTGTGCACAAAACCGATCGAAGTGGCGGTGCTTGGGGGAGGCCAATGTCCAGCAGTGGAATGACTGAACAAATGAATGAATACATTTAAACCTTCCGGAATAATTCTCTAAATGATGTTGAAAACCGCATCACAATCCGTTGCGTTGTTTAGAACAACAGCGTGTTCAGACAGACACAAAAACCGACTTCAATTTATAATATGTATAGTTAGAGAAGTAAAGTTAATTGTGGAGAATTCTGCTTCCAAGCAAATATGCTCAGTATTGGTTTCCAATTTAAATTGATTACAATGTTCAACACAGGTTTCATTATATTTCAGGTGCTTCGGTGGATATTCACGTCAACGATAAATCTGTTAGATTCTCCTTATTGAACAATCCATCGCATTTAGAGGTAACCTTATTTATTTTCGCATAATTTACACTTTACATAAATCCCTGATGGGTTAAGCAGAGGTGTACCTATAGTACACCGACAATCACCAGTTATTTTTAAATTCCATGTAATAGGTGGTGAGCATCGCTATCCAACGTGGTAATGCTGCCAGCCTTTTGGGCACCTATCCCATTAACAGCGATGCGGACGAATTTTTTGACGCCCAATGAGCCTTTTTCTTTATTTATTTTTTTATTATACAGCGTGGCGCTTTAATGGCGACATTAATTTAACACACGTATACGGCTTCGCGTCTTAGTTGTATGAATATATTTTAATTCAATTAAACATTAATATTTATTTATTTATTAACAATTTTCTAAAATAGCATCTTAGAGCAACCTGACTTAAAGAACTGTAGCGCAGGGGTCATTTGCCGGGGTCACGGATCATAACATCGCATCAGTGTAATTAAAACAAATAACGTGCAAATAGAAGGCGGATTGAAGGAAAGAGAGAGAGCCCTGTGGCGGAGAGCGCTCCAGGTGGAAGTTTTCAAGTTAGGTTTTATTTATGTTGTTATAACTTTTAAGATTACCGACCACTAGCCCTACCCGTGTGTTAAATTAATGTCGCCATTGTAGCGACACGTTGTATACTGGTATATAATATATATATTTTAGTGTTAGCTTGTAAATAGTATTTAATGTGTTGAGTACCAATAAAGTATACATAGGTGGTGAGCCAATTGTCATTAACCGGGCACAAATCCTTAGTCCGGGCTGCTACTGAGAAATTCCTAATGGAAAAACCCAATAAAACTTTGACACGGGAATCGAACCCAGAACCTCATGCTCAGCAGTAGCGCTTGCGACTACTAGACCAACGAGGCAGCCATTACAAATCAGGCATACATCAGGCACAATTTACTTTTCTTGTCCATTATACAGTCTACAGCTGCGTCGTGACATAGGTCAACGTCCTGTCAATTTCCCCCCTAATCTGCAAGGCTAATTATAGTACCCTTAGCAGGCGTTGATGGGTTACAAGGGACAAGGCACGGATTAATTGCTTGCTTAAGACCCCCGTCATTCATCTGATAAATTACTCTGCCTGTTAAGTATTTAATTGATCTCCTTAATAATTATATTATTATGTCACTTAGGGCTGATTTTTCAAATGCCAGATATTTTTTATTCGTGAAATAAAATTGACGTCTGACAGATTTTGTATGGAGAAACTGTCAAAAATTCAAAATTAATCCTCGGATAAAATTATCTGAAAAATCAGCCCATACTACTAAAGCACTTGTACAATCATAGTACCTATTCGAAACTAAAAATAAGACTTTTCATTCATTTGTAACATGATTTGTTTTCATGATTTGTTTGTTTTGTCTTTTGATTGATTTGTTTGTTTGTGTTTATAACATGTTCCATTTTGATTATGTTTCGATTTGGACTTAAATACGTTTAGATAGATATTTCCAGATACGCCTTTATTTGAGATCCAGGCGAACAATTCTGTAAAAATCTCACCGTGAAAACATAGGTGAAGTGAGCGTGAAGTGAACTGTCAATAGTGTCAATCCCTAGCATCAAGTATTATGACAGCTCACTTCACTTATGTTTTTCACTGTGAGATTATTACAGAATAAACCGGCAGTAATATTGGTTATTTAACACACACGCATAATATTCAAGGTTATTTTTCATTCTAGGCAGCTAACCCAGTATCAATGGGTAAAGCAAGATCCAGACAGCTACGTTTGAAAGAAGGAGACTATTCAGAAGACGGGTCATCGAGGATGGGAGACAAAGTTCTTAATGTTCAGGTCCGTTTATTTTATTAATCCATACTTACTTACTTAAATTATACATAGCTTCTGTCCGCGAATTCATCTGCTAGAAATTTATTGCCCCCCCCCCCTCCCCCAGTCGCATCGCATCGCCTGCCGCTATTACTTCGTTTTCGCGCAGCATTCTTTCTGACTCTTTTTTATTTTGCTCGATTAATAAGGGACCTAGCGTGGTTTTAAGTAGTCATCTTCAAAAATTGGGCTGTCAATTGCAAAAAGAATTTTTGAAATCCGACTGGTAATTCCAAAGATTAGCGCGTTCAAATAAACAAACAAACTTCAGCCTTATTATTAATATAAATATGGATAGATGCGAAACTGGTTCGTCTGTTATCTTTTGAACGGACTTCAAGACAAATAGGTAGACCATGAACCGCGTTTGGAGTTCGGACATTGGATACTTTTTATCCCGGCGGTAGTACGTTTCTGTGGGATAATTTCCGTCAGCCACACGAGAGAAGTCGCGGTCAAAAACTAGTTTAAAATATACTACATAGATACAGGACCGAAAAGAGACGACGACTTTTTTATATAAAAATTAAAACGAGAATCTTGTTGAAGTTTCCGAGGAATTTTACGCTTGTACACTCTAAAAGAACAGCAAGTTTTTTTAGCTTCAAGTAAAGTTAAAAATAATTGTGAATTTTTATAAACAACAGGCCGAGAATTTCCAGGAGAATGTGTAAAAAATTACTTTGACCTTTTGTTATATACGTTTAGAAGGTACTTATCTAAAAAAGGTCAAAGGACAATGCTCATGGATGTATGGAATCCCGTACCATGCTACATCAAAGTCAAACTTTGTTTTTTATTGACTAGTCTTATCATATTAACTCCTACAAAAGTTATTTTTGTAAACAAAACCCGGGTTTCAGAGATTTTCAAAAATATCGAAATAACCTGAAAACTAGGTACTTTATTTTGTTTGACATGTCATACATCAAACGGCTATTAACGGCTCTAAAACAATGATAATAGTTTAAATAAAAATTACTTATATTCTATTTTATTCTAGTTATTTTTAATTAATGTAGAATCGGCAAAGTACCTATAAGTTTTTGACATGTTTTTGCAAAATTTAAGGTTATATTAACCATATCGTTTGAAACGGAACGTCATGTGAGGGAATAAAACAAAATCAACATTTTTTTACTTTAAATTAAATTCCCTGTTCAAAAATCAAATGCCCAACGCGTAGTATCGTAAAAAATTATTAAAATAATTACTATAATATTTTGATCTTGCATGAGACTTTTGGTACGACTTTTATTCATTGTCCTTTATTTTAGTTTTTTTTTAAGCTTTGATGACATTCGGAACAGATTACCAGATTCTACAGCCAAACGTCTACTAATGCTTTGTTGTCTTTCTTTCTTCCTACCAACAGCATAGGGTCTTTTAACCCGTTGACTTAACCAACCATTGCTAATAGCTATACGGTTCCCTTAGGCCTCTAAGTTATTAATTGCATTATAATTGTTCACAGATCCATGGTGATGCTGCTTTTACTGGGCAAGGTGTGAATCAGGAGACGCTGATGTTGTCACAAGCACCACATTTTAATGTTGGCGGATCTCTACATGTCGTTGTTAACAATCAAGTAAGTAAACCTACCATTAAACTTAACCGAAAGCAATCGTCGCGCGAGTACACTAAAGTCGCGCTCTTTTATTTCTGAATATGACGTACTCGCGCGATCAATCAAGTTGCGGTTGTACGTCATAATTCATACAAACGTCGCGTCGACGCGAACGACGGTCGCTTTTGGTTAGGACGCGGGTTAAAAGATTATGTTAGTAATCGAGATAATTGAAAAAACGTCTCAAAATATTCAGTACCTAACTTTTTATGAGTCCGTATTTTTGGGGCTTCTGAAGAAAGCTAATAAATTACTCCAGCTAATGACTTTGGTGTTCACATTACCGTATCGGAACAAGGACAAGCTAAGTGAATTAAAGTGGCCAAAGATTAGGTTCTTTCAATAAGAGGGAGGTTCCGACTTCATCAAGAAAAATAAGGGAAAAGAAGTAAGACATTTAAAAGTAGACAGGAGAGCAGCTCTTGTCTAATTTTGCGAAAAAACTAGAATTTTTCCATTTAATAAACTGGTTAACTTTGTAAAAGCACTTTTGGAAATCTACTAAAGTCGCTGTGCAGTTTGTGCGGTTTTGCGCAACAGCGATTCAATTTGCGACCCAAAAAAGTTTTTCAGCACAGGACCGACCCGCTTACAAGCCTTAAGAGTCTGTTCAAAGTGCCAATCAGGTATAGTCGCTATCACAGAGTAAATATAATACTGCTATCGAATCCCATGTAGCAGTATTGTTGTTTTTTTACATAACATACATAATCAGCCTAAAATGTTCTCACTGCTGGGACACAGGCCTCCTCTCGGTGAGAGGGAATGGGCTTTAATCCACACGGGCCCAGTGCGGGTTGGCAGATGTAACAAGTCTTCGAATTTTTGGCACTAGGACTTGCCGGTTTCCTCACGATGTTTTCCTTCACCGTTTTGAGAGCAGTGGTGACGAAATAATTTACACAAAGTAAAGCGCCTGTCTGGGTTCGAACCTACGACCCCCACCCTACGGCCACCACTGCTCACGGCTGTTATTTTTTTTTATTAGCCATTAATGTCCCGCTGCTGGACATAGGCCACCCTACTCTCCTTCCACGTCTGTGCAGAGCTGCCATTTTTATCACCAATTTTTATTAAAGAAGTCCTTCTAAAGTAATATATTCATAATTATTTTTTAAAACAGTCTTACATTACACAAGTTTTCACCATATTTATGTATCTCTCCCTCACACACACAAATACACACACATACATAGCTAGGAGACAATATTAGCTTGTAACTTAATGATAATTAATTATTGAAAATGTTAATGATGACGTACTGTGCTCGTCTTACAATTACTGCTACATGTTGAAATCTTATGCGAGGACGCTGGCACCCTAAACACAAGTTAAATCTTACATTGGGTGCCAGAGCTCATCGAAAACATTCTGTTTCCCTAGTTGTAAAGCTACATAGTGTTTAAGTAATATAAGTGTTTTTGTACAATTGAAGGAAATAAAACTATTTTTTTTTTTCTCATCCCGCCATCTCCGTATAAGTCAGCCGCGATGTGTTGCCATTAAGCGTGACCCACTGGGTCGTAAGTTTGGTCCACTGATCGTCTGACATGCGGCAGATGTGTCCAGCCCAATTCCATTTAAGTGTGGCAGCTTTCCGAGTGACTTAAGTTATTTTATTTATGGAATAGATCGTTGTATTCTTAACCCGGTCCACAAGTTTAATACCCAGAATACTCCGTTCCATAGCTCTCTGGCAAACCTCGAGCGTGGACCTCTGCTGAATTGACAAAGAGCATGTTGTTAATGTTGTAATTAGAAATAACAACAGCGAAGCAAATCTTTCATCATCGGCTCCACAGACGGGGAGGACTACATCGTGAGGAAACCTGCATGAAACAAAAATTCGAATTCGATATCCAACCTGCACTGACCCGCGTGGCCTATGTCCCAGCCGTGGGAAAAATATAGGCTGATTATGCTAAGAAAAGCATTCACCTTAGTGTAATCTAGATGACCACGAATGGCTTTCTGAAACCTTGGATCAACAAGAATATTGTTCCTCTTTTTCATTCACACTTTTATTCAATACATAAAATAGTCCTAAGGAAAGGCTACATAAATAAATCCTATGAACACTTGTACGTGTATACATTACGTACATAAAAATAATACGGTACATAAACCGAGCTATGTTGGATCATTTTAGTAAAAACATGGTTTTTCCATTTGTCACCCGACCCTAATATTGTTATTACAACACAAGCTAGTTGTGTTGTAATAACAATCTTCGAACCTTTTTGCCGTGTCGTGTTTTAATGTAATACAATTAAATGTAGCCTTGTAAATACTGTCTATACTGTGTTAATTTTATAATGATTTGATATCTAAGAAGCGGCAGTGTAATTTTAAAAAATATTTATATTTCGGATAACACGACTAAACATCCCGAAACAAAATTTTTGTGTAACTAACATAAATTGGTCCAGTGTTCGCAAGTTTGACTGCTGACAGTGAGATCAATTTCAATCAGAATCATTTTGATGGATACTGCTAACCCATTGCTTCATATGTTCGAAAAATGTATCTGCTCAACAACGTACATAGCGCAATGAATGTTGTTAAACTGTCAAACTGAAAGCCATTGCTACTGATAGTGTGTTACGCAATTATTCTTCTTCGTGTCGCTGGACTTACATGACGTTGGACTGACATCTTCCCACTTGTGTCCGGAGACTGTTCAGACTTCTTAGTGGACCACGGACCATGCAATTACTCCGCTGGTTTGGTTCCGTGTCGGCCGAAGAGTTATGGAATTTTCTATTAGGTTTTTTCTCGTTTCGCTTTTTATGCTCGTTTAATAGCAATACACTCAATTGTAATAAACATGGGACTAAGTAAAACATAACCGGGGAACTATGGACGAATGAAACACCTGTGCCTTACCTACCTTCAGTGAATACAGGCTTGTTATAAGATACTAGCTGCGCCCCGCGATTTCAACCGCATAAGTCTCGATCTCGCGGGAATATCGAGATAAAAGTATCCTGTCCTAATCCAGGTCATGGTCTACAAATGTGCCAAATTTCATCTAAATCCATTCAGCCGTTTTAGCGTGAATGCGTAACAAATAAACGTACAAAAATCAAATCTCTTCTCTTTATAATACGTATTAGTTTAGGAAAGAGGTCTTCCATGTTTGTAAGTATGGATTTATATTTCAGGTAGGTTTCACACTGCCAGCCCTGCGAGGCCGCTCTTGTCGGTATGTCACTGACCTAGCGAAGGCAATATCCGTTCCAGTCATCCATGTGAATGGTGATCATCCTGAGGTAAGTGGGCCCTCCTCATAACATAACCTCACGTACAGTTATACCCGGCAGTAAATAATACCTGTGTGACAGTCACGGCTTGCAATACCCGGCATTTTTGGTGGGATACCGGTACCAAAAGCAGTACCTGTACTATTGGTACTGGTACCAAAAGCAGTACCTGTACTATTGGTACCGGTACCAAAATCAGTACCTGTACTATTGGTACCGGTACCAAAAGCAGTACCTGTACTATTGGTACCGGTACCAAAAGCAGTACCTGTACTATTGGTACAAGTAACTTGTACTATTGGTGCGAGTACTAAAAGCAGTACGTATACTATTGGTATCGATACCAAATACAGTACCTGTACTATTGGTACCAGTGCTAAAAGCAGTACTTGTACTATTGGTATTGGTATCGGTACCAAATTCAGTACCTGTACTAATGGTACCAGTGCTAAAAGCAGTACTTGTACTATTGGTACCAGTGCTAAAAGCAGTACTTGTACTATTGGTACCAGTACTAAAAGCAGCACTTATACTATTGGTACCGGTGCCAAAAGCAGTACCTGTACTATTGGTTTTTCCAATCGGTATCGGTACCATACCGTCACCAAAGAAATATTTCCGTAATTATGACTGACAAAACAGATATATGTAGTTATGTAATACATAACTGTAAACAGAAACAAGTAAAAAGGATAGTTAATAGGCATAGAAAAATAACTTCATGATTGCCAGCCGTACGAAGTTCCTCGTACAAAAATGAGATTTGTGGTAGCGCCGGGTACCTGAATCTGGTTTCAGTACTTTTTAGGCGGAGTATCGGTACCCGTCCGCTACCCAGATACCGAAATGGTAAGAACCGCTACGTACTGATACAGAACCTGTACTTTCCGTACCGATTCCAAGCCCTTTCCGATAGTCGATTTCTGTAATGCAATTTAGCACAGGTTCTGTAATACTATTTGTAACACAATTTATTTTTAGCACGTAAAAATAAACCACACGCTGGACTCATAAGCTGATGTTTATAATACCCAGACATTCCGATTCGCCGAGCATTCTATTCAACTTCCATCCTTTGTTCTATAAAATATTGAAGCAATAATATTCGGCCCGTACAGGCTCACACGGGTTTAATTAATTAAACGGTGAAACAATTCTCTTTATTAAAATGTATAATGCTCATTATATTGTGCACTCTACCCAACTTAATTAGGCCGTACTTAATTTCTGGAGGTAGTTAGGCAAGTATAGTGAAATGAGACTTAAATAAAATTGACGTAGATTCCCAGGACGGAGTAATGATATCAATTGGGCTATCTGAAAAGTAGAATAGTCTTGCTTTTCCTATTTTCTTTAGACTATTATTATACGGTAATACCCCTGTTGGCATAAAATTTTAAGGCATAATATAGTTTGGCATAACGTTTTCGCATAACTTTTATTAGCATAATAATACTGCTGCATAATAATACTTTGGCATAATGCAAAGGTTAGCATAAATAACATAACTATCGTTTAGTCTAATATGTTTTGGCTTAAGTTGGAGTTGCATAAATTTTAAAGGCATTTAGCATAATAGTATTTAGGCATACAATTATTAGGTATGATGTTTCCTAATATTTACTACTGTTATTGAATCATATGGGTTAGGTTAGTTTAGAACATTGACGATTAACGCCAGATCCCCTCTATTGTCGGTATTGTGGTTTGGGTTAAAATGCGTTTTTAACATTATGCTTTATAAAATTATGCTTCATTATTATTATGCTAGCAGTATTTATGGCAACAAGCATTATGGCAAAACATTTATGCCTAATAATATTATGGGTAATGATCATTATGCTGAATTTCGTTAAGCCAATGTAAATTATGATAATATATTTTATGCTTATCATTAGTGAACTTTATTATACTTATGGCCATTTCCACATTGGACGATAACGATAACTACACGATATCGTCGGACTGGTAGTTTCTTACCGTAACTACTAAACGCTTTCAAATATCAAATCTCAAATCGTTTATTGCAATCCATAATGTACAATTACAGGTGGTAAATAAAAGAAAAATAATAGAAACAATTATGGACCCTGTCGGGCACAGCTAATTTTTAAAAAAGTAGAGAGAGGAAGAGTGCTTTATTAATTTTCTTTGTTATTCAGTTACAGTGTTTTTATATCGTATTAATTATTTTATATCTCTGTTTTTATATTTCCATTCATTCGTTTATTCTATTAATATTTTATATACTGGTCTGGTCTTTCACACTGTGTTGGCTACAAAATCAATGGTACCGTCGCCAATATTGATTGTCGTGCCGATATCGGCGGACACAGTGCGAGGTGAAGCAGATCGCGGGGGCATGGGCAGGCCCCGCCGGACAACCGTGTGTGGATGCCACTTGCCCACCGCCGCACTGCATCGCCCGCTCTAATCTGTTTATATTTTGTTGCAACAAGACGTTATTGTTCTAAACTATTTAAAACAAAGTTTCAATATGATGTAATCATCTTGATATCGTCGGACGATATGGTTGTCGTCCGAGCCGACGATATGTTATAAACGTGTGGGTATCGTTATCGTCGCAGGGTGAAAACAGCCAGTATCAGCATGTCGATTCTATAAAACTCTCAACATGCAAACTTGCGTGGAGTGAGCAGTCAGTGTCGTCCCACTGATGCTAGGGATTGACCAAGCATTATATTTACAATCATAATCGAGATTTAAATAACATAATCGGTTGGTTTCAAATTCTAGACAAGACTATTACCGACTGACTCTTTTTAACCTTTTTGTTCAAGAAAATCTTCCGTGATTTCCAATAAAATTTATTTAAGTAGTTCTGAAAAAGCATAAATTATTTACTGTCACCAAAGGAGATAAGTAACCAGGGCCGTCAGATATAGTTGAGTTTTTTAAGAAATCGATGGATGTTTCCGAATAAAATTTAGTTTATATCAAAATAAATTTCACTACACGCCCTGAAAATAAAAGAAGTCGGGAAATTCAAGTCCGAAGTTTTAATACAGTCCACCTCGTCAGTTGTATATTCGACGACTCTGCTTACTTATCTCCTTTGGCGACTGTACGTACGGTTATTTGCAAAATATCATTCTCCTGGAATAGAACATGAGATAACAGGAGGCCAATTTCCAGTAATTAAAATCGTTAAAAATCTAGTCGCAATCTCATATCAGCGACAAACAATGTCAAAAACATGTATTTTTGACAGATTGATACAGATCAGACTGGGAACGATCTTAAAATTACGAGAATTTTCCCTCTGATCGTGGGCAGGTAAATCCGAAAAGTAACGTCTGAATGAACACGAAATGGAATGAATGAAAGAAATGTCGGCCGTAGGGACCTAAAGTCTATTCAAACTAATGTTTCAAATAGCTATTTCAAGTTAAACAAATATCAACTTTCTTTTAATGTTAATTAAGTTTATTTCAGAGTGAATAGCACTATTGAAAAAGTTGTAAAAATGTTTGAAGTTGTAGCGTAAACTGAACTTTATCGTGTAAGAATTAAAGTTATTTTTCCATAAACTCATATTTGTTTACATTTTTGGCAAATAAATCGCGAATGCAGATTAGCTATGGTCACGCCAACTAAAATTAGCTTTGATCGACCTCCCCCATTCACACAAAGCCGCTACACTCATTATGTTTCACGAAAGTTTCCTTTTAATTTCCAGTTGGTTGTCAAGGCAACGAACATAGCCTTCGAGTACCAGCGCAAGTTCCGTAAGGATGTGTTCATTGACTACAACTGCTTCAGAAAATGGGGTCACAACGAGGTCGACGACCCTACGTTCACGAACCCGCTGCTTTATAAAGTTATCCATAATAGAAAGTAAGTATCCTGAGGTTTATTAAGAACATGCATACATACATACTATCACCGCGGTTTTCACTGAAGTGTTAAGCAGAGATGAATATAGTACATAGGTGTACTATTTCGCCAGTTATGTCTATAGGGGTCAAATGTATTGCCATAAACCGGGCACAAATCCAGACCCCGGGTTGCTACTGAGAAGTTCATGATTGAAAAACTCAACACCACTTTGCCCAGCCTGTAAATCGCACCCAGGACCTCATGCTCAGCAATAGCGCTTACGGACAACGAGGCAGTCAATCAAAGAGGTGTTATTAAGAAAACTATGGTAATTGGAATTACAATAAAAGCCTATGTCCTTCTCCAGGTAATGGTCTACCCATGTGCCAAATTTCATCCAAATCCGTTCAGCCGTTTTAGCATGAAAATGTAACAAACAAACAAACTTACTTTCGCGTTAGGATTAGGACGAAGTTGAGTAACTAATGTGGCCATTTTTGAGATTACCAGCGCAGACTCTAAATCTCCGTTGACAACAGTCGCCTTTGTGTGGCCCAGATATTTCATACCGAAAAAAGTACTCAGATTCTAATCTAACATAAACCTAAAATTCACTCACTTTTCAAAGAATTACGTCAAAAGTATTTCACCTATTTCCGATCAGGTAATATTTTTGCCAGACAACGAGTAATTTCTGCCAGATATCGACGTTAGTACTAGTGATACAGATTATATTAATGCGAGAAGCCTATCGCCAAGAGTTCGTAAGCCGATTTACTGAGCGTGGAGTCATGGATTCGATTCCCTGGTCGAGAAAGTGTTATTTCGTTTTCCTATTAGGAATTTCTCAGTAACAGCCTGGGTTTTAAAAGTTGGTGGTGTGACACCTACATGCCTCGGAAAGCTCGTAAAAGCCGTTGGTCCTGCGCCTGATTTCTCCTGGGTCGTGTCAGATTGCCGTCCCACCAGACTAAGAGAGTGAGGGAAGAAGGAGTGCACCTGTGTTTGCGCACACACTTGTGCACTATAATAATAATAATAATAATAATTTATTGTGAAAGACGGCACGGTTGACATCTGTCGGGCATGCCACCGGCCGGGGGAATCAATCAGGCATATTATCTCCGGGTGTTCTCGTCTAGCTAACGGAGAGTACTTGCATAGACACAACCTTGTAGCTAGGATAATACATCAGCAACTTGCTCTGAAATACAACCTTGTGGAATCGGAGGTGCCGTACTACAGGTATGTGCCCGACCCAGTTCTCGAAAATGGAAATATCACATTGTACTGGGATCGATCCATCATCACTGACAGGACTATTGTTGCCAATAAGCCTGATATAGTGGTGGTGGATCGATCAGAGCGGCGTGCAATGATTGTTGACATAACCGTCCCGCATGATGAGAACCTCGTGAAAGCCGAGAAAGATAAACAAATCAAGTATCTTGACTTGGCTCGCGAGGTTGTCGACATGTGGCATGTGGACTCAGCAATCATTGTGCCGATAGTCGTGACAGCCAATGGCTTAATAGCCAAGAGCCTCGACCAACACCTGAGGAGGCTCTCGTTGGGCAGCTGGATCAAGGGCTTGATTCAGAAAGCGGTACTTCTGGACACGGCTCGCATTGTCAGGAGGTTCCTCTCTCTGGAGCCCTGACCGCCGGTAGCTTGGACCCTGTTCCCGATACCGGTGGGCTACTATTTTTTATATTTTTAAATGTTTTTTTATCTTTTTGTTTATAAAAATATTTAAAAATGTAATTTGTAGGTATTTAAATGAAATAAAGGAAATAATAATAATAAATCCCTGGACATTTCACACAGCACCATTTTAATATCTTAAGATTGGCCGCTGTGACAGATATTCGGTCGGGAGGATATTATCTGATCTCTCACTTGGTTTCAGATCTATACCAGACTTGTATGCTGAGAAACTGGTGACAGAAAGAGTCTTAAAAGAAGATGACGTGAAGGACGTATTAGCGACATATACCAACTATCTTCAGAAACAGTATGAAGCAGTACCGGCATACAAACCTGAGGTAAATAAAAATGTCTTGTTATCTTATTTAAAAATGTCTGGTTTTCAGTGGTTTACCAAGACATGAGTTTCTCGTGTCATTTGATCTCGTGCCTATGCCGACATGAGGACAAGAAAATATTTTCTAACACCAGCAGTGCGATTCTGTAACCATCTCACGGTGAAAACTTAGGTGAAGTGAGCGTGGAGTGAGCTGGCATTCCAAATAATGCTAGGGATTGACACTACTGACAACTCACATCAAGCTCACTTCACTTGAGTTTTCACGGTGAGATTTTTACAGAATCGACCAGCAGTACCAATACATACATAAAATACTACGGTAACATAGAAAACATTATTTTTATGAGCAACCAAGCGAGGTCTGATACGGTAAAGTCAAATACACATGAATGTGTCGTGTTGTGTCGTGACTCGGGATACACCAATCAATCGAATCTGCGGGGTAATTGCGTAAACACACACTAACAGTAGGAATGGCTTTCATTTTGACAGCTCAACAATATTCATTGTGTTATCTACGTTGTGAGCAGACAAATTTTTCAAACACATGAATCAATAGATTAGCAATATCCTTCAAAATGATTCAGATTTTGATTGATAATGTGTTACGCAATTAGGGTGCTGTTCAGAACTACGTCAAATCACAACTAGTTTTGATTGTCTAACACTGCGTCAGAAGGCGTCACGACACGACACAACACAATAGATAATATGAATCCCGCTTAAAATGTTGCTTGCTCGATGAAAGATTAATTGATTTCATTGTGTATGTATTTATTATTTTGAGTATGATATTTATATAATTATTATCATTCTAGTGATATTTATTTTAGAAGTATGTATGTATGTTAGTATATTCTCGTAATTTTGGTTTAGTTTTTTTAAGCGAATTGTTTTTGATTTCATGTATTATTTGTTTTTCTCCTTTACTATTTCACACGGTGTCTACATCTATGTATCTATTGTGTGTACATAAATGGTAAAATAAATAAATAAATTTATGCTTACGGTGAGTAGCATTAATTATATCACAGAAATTCCAAATGAAATCCAAATGTGTTCCAAATGTTATTTTATCTTGTTCAAAAATCCGAGAACCCTTGTTACAAAATTCTGACGCTAAGCTTCCGACAGATAAGGTTCTCAGGTTCAACATAAGTAGATTTTATAACGTAACGCGACACGCAATCGGTTACCATGGACTCGGTACATGATTTTAGACCCTCCTGCGTTGAAATTGGTGACAAATCTTTTTGCACCAATGCAGCATCCTATATCTTGGCGATGATAATTTTGGTGTTTCTTCTTCTTTGTCACATATTTGTGTTGCCACTTGTATAAAGCATAATCAGACTATAGATAATATGCCCACTGCTGGGACACAGGCCTCCTCTCTGTGAGAGGGAGTGGGCCGTAATCACTGACCCAGTGCGGGTTATTACCTGTCATATGTCTTCAAATTGGTTCTAGGACATGCCGGTTTACTCACGATTTCCTCCTTCACCGTTTTGAAATCAGTGGTGACGAAATAATTTACACAAAGTAAAGTGCCTGCCGGGGTTCGAACCTACGACCTGCAACTCATAAGTCGCTGTCGTTTCCATTGGGCCACCACTGCTCTTCCACTTGTGTATTTATGCTGACGACTATACCTTCCTACATTAAAATTTCCGCTCC
Organism: Apamea monoglypha; assembly: GCA_911387795.2. Taxonomy (NCBI): domain Eukaryota; kingdom Metazoa; phylum Arthropoda; class Insecta; order Lepidoptera; family Noctuidae; genus Apamea; species Apamea monoglypha. The sequence goes on from OU426925.1 coordinate 16,130,723, forward strand.
GTAAAATTAACATTGGCGCAGTGAGCAGAATTAATGATAACCAACAAATCTCATGTACAGACGCCAGCAAATCATGCTACTACAATTTGTCAAATTTCTTTAATAGATTTTCAACTTTATCGATAAAGCCTTAAGGTTCAAGATTGGTTGGGAAAATTTGACAGTTTCGGGTAGCTTGACCTGCTGGCGTCTGTACAAACATCTAGAATCAGAACAGGATACTTACTCATTATCATCTTTGGCCAAAAATCAAACCCTTGTTACAAAATTCTGACGCTAAGCTTCCGACATTCTATGTTCTTAGCTTAAACATAAATAAATTGTTCTCACTTACTTTGGGATTAAACTCATGAAATATATAAATGTGCGGCTCTTCAAGTTTAGGAGGACATTAACTTTTGTTTTGATAAACATGAGTTACTTTATCAAGGTAAATGAATTGCCGTGGCTGTGATTATTCTCGTTGTTTCACCTTGGTTTAGAGCTTTTATTATTATGTAAGATTTACTGTAAAAGTTGTACAAGTTTCTGCAATAAACCTTTTTATTTTTTTATAACAGCTGGTGCAGCATTAGCGGTTCACCGTGATTTCGCTTATGCAATCAATTTTCTTGAGAGAGTTAATTTATATTTATATATGTATGATAGTAATCGAGCTTGCCACATGTGAAAGGAAAGTCATATTTTCAGTTAAAAATTGCTCGGATTTTGGTTTACTTCTCGCGTTCGTGCTAGCCCTACTGCTGTCTGTAAAATCCAGGAAGTTGCTTATAGCCATCATAGATTCTCAGATTATTTTCTTTGTACATAACTTTCTGTAGAAACTTTGTTCTTACAGTTGTTTTTACTAGGAATTCAAAAACCTCATACATTATTAATATAGGCTAGGAATATCTTCGTATACTTTACCTTTGTTATTTCTGCTTGAAGTCCTATTGAGGAAGGAAGTTGTGAATAATGTAATACATATAGCTGTAATTTATATCATTTGTGCCCATTGTCTCTTCCGAAGTATATTGAACTTCTACTGCGAATGTCATTCAGGAATATCAAAGCTATAATTATGTTAACGTGAACCAAAACCTAAACCTTTAGCTCCTATTAACAATTTAACACTTTCAACAGCCGTATATGGCGATAGCCGTCATAACAATAAAACTTCTATTGTTTCTCGTTTCGGTAAACGAGACACATTAACAGGACCTGTTAATATGTCATCTTCGTCAGCTTCATCACCATCATTGGCAGAGTTGCTGCTGATTATAGGCCTCCTCCCTATTGTACCATGCTGTCATAGTCTGTGCGAGCCTCATCTAGGTCTTCCTCTCTCAATTTATGAAGAGACAAAACCACGATGACTTACTGTATTTTATTTATTACCCATGTTTCATTACTTGTGGCTAAGTAATAACAGCCACACGGGTCGATCGATCAGGTTAAGCTACGCCTGCCGCGGTTGGTCCGTGCATGAGTGACCTTCACATACCAAGACCCCTCCATGCCTCGGAAAGCACGTTAAGCCATTGATCCCGGCTGTCATTCGTGGATCTTTGACAGTCGTTACAAATCGTCAGACGCGCGAAAGGCTGACAACCAGTCTTACCAAGAAGCATCGTATTACCTAGTAATTGGGTCAGATAGGCAGTTGCTCCGTGTAAAATACTGGTATTCAGTTGCATCCGGTTAGACTGGAAGCCGACCCCAACATAGTTGGGAAAAGGCCAGGCAGATGATGTTTTATTAAATTTTCAATCAAGCCTACCGCTCTCCACACAGGGCTCCACTATTTTATTCTTATACTGTGTCCCAAAATTCAGACTTTACGTTATTTGTGCAATCAAGATTAAGTGTAGCTAATTTATTGTCTGGGCCTTTTGTTTGTACGTCCTTATTCCTGTATCTAAACTTTAGTGTCGCCAACTTTGCCTTATCTCGCTGTGTCCTCATTGTGCTTTCTGTTTCGCTTTTAATTAGTCGTTTGTCTGGCTCCCAAAGCTTGTTGTGGAGACAAAGATAGTTAACGTAACATTAATTTAACTTAAAACGACTGCACGGTGCTTTGGATTGGAAACTATAGTTTTGTATAATTTAGAAGCATTTTTTTTTAATTTTGTTAATGGATCCGTTTATCGTGATATTTTGATGTTGACTAGTTGACATATTCTCAACTGCCATGATCTTTCCATGGCAGTTGAGAATATGTCATGCTCACTTAAATGTCTCACTGATGGTGGCGCGTGTGTTGGATCATTCGGTTCCTACAAAATGGTTGAGCTGGATGGTGCTGATCCATGCGTCATGTTCGTGAACGGGCGCCGTCGGTTGGTCTCTTCACTGCCAGGGCTTATTTTTAATCTTATATTTTGAATTGTTTCTTCATTTGTTTTTTTTTTTACATTGTTCTCACATATAGAAGCAACAAGAATAATGTACCCAGGATTTTGCAATATCTTGATTTAAAAGAGTGTCCTTGGAGTTTCTTGCCTTTCTTGTTTCTTTTCTCCATAGAGATCATCGAGAGCTTCAACTTTCTGACTAACTGAATGACTATTTAGTTTTGACAATTCAAAAGTGCCTGTATGGTTTAATTGAAATAAATTAAGTTTGAGTTAGCTTTGAGATTATTTTTTTACCTTTTTCTTTTATATTATTTTTATTCCTCGAATAGGCACTAGACTTTTGGCTACTATCTTAGTGGGTGTATTTTATGTTTTTTATTAAGCTCGTCTTATTATCTATTTTTAGACGCATAAATAAGTTAGACAACTTATTTATGCGTCTAAAAATAGATTTAAAAAAATTGTTCTGCACAAATAAGACGAGCTTAATAAAAAAACAAATGACGTCGTCTATTATATTTAAAATGGAGCAGTTTTTATTTGGATTTTCTGTAACGTCCTCAACTGATTGATTTATCTGGCGCCCCTCCATCTCTGGACCCTTTCTTATTGCGAATTTGCCATCCCTGTAGTAATATGATTTTCTCATATAGGTCACCCTCTTTTATTCATTACTGACGTATTCAACCGATGCTATATTCTTTGACTCTTTGAGAGCAGTGGTGGCCTTGTGACAACGGCATCGACTTACGAGTTGTAGGTCGTAGGTACGAAACGGCCGGGCGGGCGGAGCTTTACTTTGTGTAAATAATTTCATCACCACCAGACTGCTCTCAAACCGGTGAAGGAAAACATCATGAGTAAACCGGCATTTCCTAGAATCAAAAAATCGAAGAGATGTGACATCTACCAACCCGCACTGGGCCCGCGTGGTAGATTATAGCCAACTCCCTCTCAAAGACAGCAGGCCTGTGTCCCAGCAGTGGGAACATTGTAGGCTGATTATGCATACTCTTTAGGCTGAACTTAAAGCCGTGTACGCACGAACGAACAAAAATATGGTGAACACGAACATCGAACACTTTATTCGCACATGCGTACCTCTAACGAACATCAAACACTGTGCTCGTTAGTGGTACGCACGTGCTAACAAGGAGTTCACACACGTGCGAACACGGCTGACCGACAACACGACGACTATAACATGAGGCATTTATTAATTGAACCTTTTACATTAACATATATTATGGAATTAGTGTAATAATTTCCTTTATATAATTAGAGCCTTGTGCTTTTAGATTTTAGTGAACCAAAATAGTTTTAACTGGAAAACATATCAAATTGTTTTAAAGCACTATGATGAGCATATTTTTTTGCAGGTAACATACTACCAAGAGCAGTGGTCTGGCATGCAAGCAGCACCCAACGCCGTGGAGACGTGGGACACTGGAGTAGACACTGGTCTACTAAAGGTGGTTGGACAGGCCTCTGTCACCCTTCCTGATGATTTTGTGAGTACATCATATATTATATCTAGTCATAGTCCGTTCTCCTATGAACATAGAGACCATACCTACAGTAAAATTACGAGAGACAACTAAGCTTTACTTCCACGGCTTCATAGAAGTAAAGATAAAAGGAATCTTAGTTGTCTAAAAAATATCGTCATGTAGAAAATAAACTCACCGAAAACCTACAGTTATATTTACTGTTATATTGCTTACCGTAATTTAATGACGATGTAGCGGTATCTACAATGCCACATGCGAACAACGCGTCGTACTGACGTCACGCAAATCCTGCATCTCGCAAGCAGAGTTTACCGCGCAATTAGCATAGATACAATTTCCCAACATCAATCGTTGGGCTATTGCCCGCCAGACACAACACCCGTCTGGTCAGAAGATCCTCCCTTTTCTATGGAGGATGAGTGAACTTTACACCCTGTTCCTCATACCTCTAAACTGGTGACCCCGAGTATGATCGTCAGCGCAGCCTTCGTGCACATACTTCAGCGTGACGTCATCATCATCACTCCGCAACCAATCAAAAAAACTATCCAGATGAACTATAAGACACTAACACCACCAAGTTTCAATATCAGCACCATAATTGCATAACACACTATCAATCCTAATCTGAATCTTTGAAGAATATTACTGATCCATTGATTCACATGTTCGAAAAATGTGTCTGCTCAACAACGTAAATAACGCAATGAATGTTGTTGGACTGTCAAAATGAAAGCCATTGCTACTGATAGTTTTTACGCAATTACAATGCAGGTTTATTTCTCTCGCGGCACTCTTTTCAGTTTTATGCTCACCTTACCCTAGGATTTGTTCCCCAGATATACTTATAGTGGCCTCCAAAAGCTAGTTGATATTTTTCCACTTCAGCTGTGACACACCATTTATTATTATTTAAAATTCTAGTTCCAAATGTTTGAACTGTACACTATAACGATTTCATTGACTAATTCAACCTATGAGTTATCATAAAAAATAATCAATTAATCAGACAGGATAACCTGTTTTTTTTTTAATCATAATTTTGCGTCACAGCTGAATTGGAAAAGTGTCAACTGACTTTTGGAAGCCACTGTACCTGAATTGTTATCACAATAATGACTCCCAACATCCAGGCTTCTAAGGGATAAAACGATGAATTTTAATAAAAATATACGTATGTAAATGCTTTCAATCGTCCTTCATCTCAACCCAAATAGGTTTACCTACCAAGAATTCCTTCGCCAGCATAATCCGAAGGTCCCATCGACCTTCAATGCAAAGCGTCGAAGCATACAAACTCAATCGCAGCGATTCCAATAGATTCCTTATTTACCGCCGATCGAAGCCAAGGATTTCAAGGATTGCTGATTGAGGTCAAAAGAAAACAGGATAAAGGCCTTGTGTTATTTTTGTTAAGAACATGTTTTAGTCTTTGACGTGTTTGTTATTTTACTGGTCGGCTTAGAAATACATACTTATACTTAATTATTTGATATAAGAAGTATGTACATAAAATAATACAACTCGATTTTGCTTTAATGAATAAAACATGGTTTATTGACGCGGACTTAGGATTTTCTGTTTTATTTTTCCTTTTGTTACTTTTTTTTATATAATTTGTTTTATTTTTTTGTTTTGTTTTTTTGTTTTTTTTTCTGTGTCTAGTTTAGTTTTTTAACCTTTACGAGTCGCAATAAATACATTTTCTTTCTTTCTTTCTTTTTAAAATATGATTCGCGAGCGTAACAAATATGACTTTACATAATTATAATCATTAGAAACATCGATACAACCCGCTAAGTTCATATAATCCTATTGATTGATATTTCATGAAATAGTAATTCAGTGCGTTTTCGCAGGCTACCTAGAACATCCCAATTAACATTATTATCATAAGTAACTTAACCAATCCGTATAACAACGGGTGGTGTTTCATTCCTCAACACCTCTCCTGTCTTCCGAGATTTGCTGCTTGAGAGAACATTGCCAAGTTACATTTCGTAATTAACGTTCAAGTTACGTAACGCACGTACGTACGCACGCTCGTTTGTAACACTCTATAAGTTACACACCTAAGCAATCTAGGAGGAACAATGCAGTATCGCTTCGCTTGGTGGATCAGGGGTCGCTGGAGGCCTTATCGACATACAGGTCAATGCTGTTGCTCAGCCAACTGGGATAATCAATAAGTTGCTAACAGAACGGAGGAAACTGGAGGAGTAGACAACATAATGTATATCGTAGGTTAACAGCAAACATCTTACCAAAGTCAAATCATTTGTTTCAAATAGGCACATAAAAGGCACTTTTGAACGTCAAAATTTACAAAAAATAGAATTGATTCTAGTAGCCCCTTCCAAAAGGTAGTTTATTATGGAGAAGAACGGGCAAGGAACTCCACTACTGAAATATGATACATTATTTAAAGAAGTTATTGAGTTGGTAGCTTTTTCCTACCACGTTTATCTATGTGTTAGACCATCATTGTAATAATTCAGTTGTTTGCAAATACATATATACACAAAGAAGACTTCTTTTTGTGTGTTATTCCATCAACCTTTCCCAGGAAAGATGACAAATTTTGTTTATTTATTTATTTAACCAATTATGTACACACATATATAAACAGACAAGAAAAAGGAAGGAAAGAACAGGAAAATAGGTAGAAAGGAGATGCTTATTTCTATATCTCTTCCAGCATACCTGCGATAGGAAAGCAGATAAAGAGATATAGACAGGTGTAGTTTTCAATTTCGCCGGGCAAAACTAATAAATGTATAGGTATTAAACTAACTCGTCGGGTTACTTCGGTAAGATTTTGTGAATAACGTAATTTACCAAAACTTAGTCAACCGTAAACTTTGCTCAAAGTTCGTAAGCATGTGTAACTAAGTTATTAACTAAACTTAACTAACTAACTTCGACCCACTGAAAAGGTCAAGGTAAGTTTGATGCGATCTCAAATGTCAACTTGCTAGATGTGGGTAAAACGTGTTTAGCCCAAGCTTAAAATAAATTTCCATTAAGAATGGTCATTCTCATAATTTATTTCGATATTGTACTATTTATTTAACATACACTGATTAATTACTATTTTTACAAGCTAACACTAAAATATATATACAATTATATAATACAAAAAAAAATATAGAAAAAGGCAGGAGCTCATTGGGCATCAAAAAATTAAGTAGATTAACTTCGAAAATGTTAGCGAAACTGAGCGTAGGCAAGCGAGAAAGCGCAGCTACACTTCAAAGTGAAGAGCTACACTTGAAAGGTAAGAGAGCAAATATGTGAAGGATTTCTAAAACCAAATCCTAACCGAATCCGAATTCAATCCGCTTCGCGCTGCCATTTCCATTATCGAATCAGCATATCAATCTATGATGATTCAGTTACAGACGACTGACATCCTGCCTGTTATACTCTAGCCACAAAATCGTTTGATTTTCCGCATCATCGTAGAAACGAGTGCGTCACGAATTCTCAAATTGCCCAAAGTTCACTTATCCGAAGAACGTTTGCTCAAATGATTACTTAGCCGACGAACATGTTAGTCGTAAGAACGATTGACCGATGAACGTTGTATGTGCAGGGAGCTAAACATCGATTTATGCTGTAAAAATAGCACAGTGATAATTTAGGTGAAGTGAGATGGCAATAGTGGCTATCCCTAACATCAGCGGGTCTATTCTATTAAAATCTTGACGTGAAAACGTAGGTGAAGTAACCTTTGAGTGAGCTGTCAATAGTGTCAGGCCCTAGCATCAGGTGGAATGACAGCAGGCTCACTTCTACTTCGTTTTCACGGTGAGATTTTTACCGAATTGACTGAAAGGTGACAGCTAACTTCACCGACGTTTTCACGGTGCTATTTTCACAGAGTAGATCGGCTGCACTCTTTTTTGTTTTATCAATCCATCATATTATCATAGAGAGCAATGACCAGGTTTTAGGAGTTCCTCTATCAGAACTATTTAATGTTTCAACTTCTTCCTTGCCCGTATAAATAAAAGCAAATAATATCCCATGCATGATTCAGCAGTTGCACATTCTTGTAACAAATTTGTTATTTCTTAGGATAAAAAATATAAATGCATAAACTTCGAATACTAAATAAACTAACAAACTATTAAAATAAAAATGTAATATCCAGTTATAACAATTTTCCTGAAACATCAATCAAGTATGTATAACTGTTTCCTTCTTGTTTGCAGAATGTTCACCCACATCTGGCTAAGACACATGTAAGGAATCGCTTGTCGAAGCTGGCGGAAGGAAAGGATATTGATTGGGCGACCGCCGAGGCGTTAGCTTTCGGTAAGATTAGATGAGGATAAGATAAGTTACGGTATTTGATGTGATAACTAGTAAATGAACTGTCAACATTTAACATAGTACTCAGAAAAGGGTCTACAATCGCAATTTTTTCCACTAACTTAGGTAATAGTTAGAGAAATACCAATGATAAACAAGTTAAATATGAACTTGATGAGATTGCGGAACTGTCACCTCAATACCTCATGATAGTATTTGCTACTAATAAGTAGCATGGACTTTCGCGAAGTTACGCCACTGCTTATCTTCATAAAGTAAGTATGTATCTAAAGTCTCAGCCATAAGACAAGAAACTGTAGTTTTTCGAAGATTCCAGGAAGTTGTGTACCTCAACAAAACTAATAATAGTCCTCCCGACCATATTTCAGAAATATGGTCGGGAAGACTACACTTGTGCACACACTACACTTACAACACTACTTGGGGACACTTCTACACTTGTGTGGAAAAATTGCCGGAGGCTAGTATCCGTTAAAATCTCAACGGATACTTAAATCGGAACGGAACGAAATCTCAACGGATACTAGCCTCCGGCAATTTTTGCACACAGGTGCATCATCCCTCACTTTCATGATCGATGGGAAAACTTATGACCAGTAATAGACTGTTTAATATAAGATGCTGTCGCCAATTATAAAACTCAGACGCCACTTTGTAAACATTACCTAAACTTTGTATCAGGTTGTAACAGAAGCTCATTTAAACTACCTAGAAGTATTTATTTAAAAATAACAGTTTCATAAATAAGTCACAACAACATCCAACAACCGTTTGACACCGAAATAATTGAAATCTTAAAGTTCCCAATACTCGTCCGTCGAGCTCCGGAGCAAAGGTGACCGAGGTGCGTAAGTGGCCTCTCTAACGTGGTGTCGTCCCTTCCACCCACTGCGTCACAATGGTCGCGTGATATCCCTGCCGTCTCACTTAACAAATCCTCTAAGGGCTGATTTTTCCAATACCAGATAATTTTATCGGAGGAATAATTATGAATTTTATCAGTTCTGCCATACAAAAACTGATCTGAACTGAAATGATCTGTCGATTGAATAGTCAGCCCTAATACATAACATACTTAATTGAAATTGCTAAAAGAATATCTCGCAAAAACCTGTTTTTCTGATTAAAAGTGTTGTAGAACAAAGGCCTCACTAATTCACTGAGACACTAAGTGATTACTCTGAACGACAGAGACCACAAGGGATTACAGTAAAACAGTCCGTTTAATTGAAACTTTGTAGGTTTTCAATTTAATTAAATCCTATCTGAACGAAATGCGTTTCAATCAAATAAAGCTTAGCTTAGATTTTCTCGTGCTTGTTTTTAAACTCGGTGTTGTTTGTTTTTCAATTAAAAACATATCTTCTTTTATAAATTAGTTTTGAAACAAGCAACCATTGGAGTCGCCGTAACTTTTGCTGTTAATTAAAAGTTTGGTAATACTTTCGTCTTCTAGAATTTATAAATATCCACGTATTTCCCTCGTCTATTTCCTTCTCTATAACTATTCATCATTAATATACTCCGAAACTTGGGCCTAAAGACCGTAACAATTACTTTTTCTTACGAGCTCAAGACGACACGCGTACTTTTCTTAGCGCAGAATTTGTGAACACGTCGCCTACACCACATTAGTACGTTTCTCTACATAACTGTACAGACAGCAGTGCTGCTGGGGAGTTTGTTGCGCCACTTCTTCGTCCAAGCAAAAGCACTAATAAGTGGTGAAGGGCGTGCGTTTTGGGGACTGTCTTATGTCACTTTGATTCTCAGCCTAATTTGAATTTAAATGACTTTTGATACAAGCTGCGTTGTTAGTTTTGTTAAACGCGCAATATTTTTATTTCTTGCCGCATTTCAGGTTTCTTGCCCTTTAATAACTGGTATAATTCAAGCTTCACTGAACGATAAGTGACCCCTAAAAACTCTATTGTCTACTTACATCTAATTTTCGATTTCTCAACAGGTTCCCTCCTAATAGAAGGTCGTCACGTGCGCTTGAGTGGCGAGGATGTCGGCAGAGGCACATTCTCACATCGTCACGTGATGCTGGTGGACCAACAAACTGAAGCTATCCATATTCCTCTCAACCATATTCATGAAAAACAGAAGGGATTTATAGAAGTGAGTTTAATTTACGTTTGACAGTGACTAGATTTTTTACAAGCTAATGTTTTAGGAGCGGTGGTCCACACCCTCCCACCAAGAAGAGGCCTGTGTCCCAGCAGTAGAGACAGTATAGGCTGATTATTATTATTAATGTTTTATAGAAAAAATCATCCCCACGACTCCAATCTTGTGAGAAATATCCAAAATTTTGGGATGATATAACATTTTGTCATCTTTCACCGCTCTTTCTAGCCACGGTAGGCCACAAAGTCATTGGCAAGCATAAGCTGGCCTGGTACTATGCTACGCCAGGTCAGAGTCACTGGCGTACGGCTTACTGAACAAAGTTACCTTTCTGCCAAAACCAGTCCACCTTAGTGGTGATGTAGAGACAAAATATGATAGGTGTAGTATAATAGACAAACAAAACGAATAAAAAAATACAAGACATATTCATATCAGTATTCAGTTGTCTTCGTCGGTTCATATAAACCACCTTGTTATCATAGCGATTCCCGTTTCAGGTGGCCAATTCGATTTTATCTGAAGAGGCAGTGCTGGGATTTGAATACGGGATGGCATACGATTCGCCGGATAACCTGTGCCTTTGGGAGGCCCAGTTTGGAGACTTCTATAACGGGGCACAAATAATTGTGGATGCTTTTATTGCTTCTGGTGAATGTAAGTATTTTTGGCTAGAAGATATATTTAGATATATATACACCAAGAGCAGTGTGGTCCAATGGCAACGACCCCGACTTACTTGTTGTAGGTCGTGGGTTCGAACCCAGGCAGGCGCTTAACTTTGTGTAAATAATTTCATCACCACTGCTCTCAAAACGGTGAAGGAAAACATCTTGAGGAAACCGACATGTCCTAGAACCAGAAATTCGAAGACATGTGGCCTCTACCAACCCCCACTGGGCCTGCGTGGTGGATGACGGCCCACTCCCTCTCACAGAGAGGAGGCCTGTGTCCCAGTAGTGCGAACGCTGATTATGATTATGAAGATATATGTTTATGAATTAATCCTGTTGCAAAGAATACTTAATTATTAACCTTTACAAAACGGCTCCGTTATTAGTTACCGTTTCCTTAGGAAACCTGAGGAGTAGATATTCAATTAAAGGGTCGCCTGTAACCGTTACAAACAAATAAAACGTTGCATCCGCGTACATTCTTTCCCGCAGCATCGTTTCAAAATGCAGTTTCTGTCTCCGTAATTTAATTCAAAAGTTTTGCAATGAAATTACGCGGTAAAAATATCAGAATATCTTTTTAAATTTCATTCTTGCAGTTCAAGAATCTCATTTCAAAGTCGTTGTCATAACTCTAACGTTGTAAAAGAAAGTTTCAATCAAAATTGATTTGATGTTTTCTTCAGCTGTCGTCTAGTATATGATGGATTAAGAGTCTGTGAGAAATTACGAAACGTTTCGTAGTGCATTGACGTGAATCTGAAAGATAAACCTTTTTACATAAAAAGCTGGCTGATGCAGGGAGACATTGGTACCTACTTAGTCTAAACCAACTGTCACATCTATCTATATAAATCTACCTTTATGTATACTAATAATAAAGTTGAAGAATTTGGTTGTTTCTTTTTGTTTAAGCGCTCTAACGTCTGGAACTACCGGTCAGATTAAAAGAAAATCTATTAGCATTATAAAGCTTAATTCTTGAGGAAGGCTATAATAGGGAAATTGAGAATAATAATGAATAGAATAAAATAATAGGGGAATGAATAGAATAATAGGGGAAATGAGGGGGGCTATCAATAGGACATTTAACATCTCGCTGAGATCTTTAGTAGCCGAATAAAATTAAAAAAAAGAGAAAACGCGGGCAGGCAATGCGATGCGACGGGTTGGGTCTGGGAACAAGAAATTCACGCGGAAGAAGTTACGATCTAGTATACATGGACAGTATATAAGGACACGACTTCGACACAGTGTAGCTTTGGTTTACGGTTCCTCTCTGCAATGTCATCGCAATTACTTTATGTGCAAAGTTGTTAGTGTAAAAACTAGGTACTTACAAATTTTAGATTTAGACATCCGTAAATCGAGAACCAAATGGTCGCAAATAAAAACAACATTTGGAGTGGCGCCCATATCTCCTGCGATTTGCGGCCGCCGAAAAGGCCGACTGCCGACAAACATAAAAATGCCTAGTCCCGAAAAGACGACCTACTTTTGATAGAAGTAAACCTAGAATATTGATCTAGAAAAAAGTTAGCTACAACGTAATTATTGCGGGGGTTTACAGTACATATTGTATTACAGGACGCGAAACATTACCTAAACCCTTTCCAAATTTCTGTTTAGCCAAATGGGTTCGCAGCAACGGCTTAGTAATGCTCCTCCCCCACGGATACGACGGCGCCGCGTCCGAGCACTCTTCCTGCAGGCTGGAGAGGTTCCTGCAACTCACAGATAGCAAGGAGGCAGCACCGGACTCCGAGAATGTCTGCCTGCATGTTGCTAACCCGACTACGCCGGCACAATACTTCCATTTATTGAGGAGGCAGGTGAGTTCGCATTATTTTCACTCCTCGATACGATATACTAAAATAACTAATTGCCATGACAAGCCAGCGCGATTAAACTGCCCAGAAGGTGCCGGAAGTTAATATGGATGCTGGCTTAAGAGTTTTTCTCCTTGGAGCCAGCGATCCATGGTAGAATGTTTTCTACATTTGCCAAAATTTTACAAAGAAACGAAATTATCATTTTATCAGTGCTTTTGCTAATCCCCTTTTCCTGTGAAAAACCTCTTTTTTTCCAAAGCCATATAATACTTTTGCCTTGAATTTATTAAGAACCCAGTATGTAACTTATTAATTGATTGCTCGTAAGATTAACATGAAGACTTATAAAACGTGCAATATTAATTACAAACCCTTCAATTAGTGAGTCTCGCAATTTCCGAGAAATCCGTCGAGATTGCAACCTTTATATCGTTACATTGTGGTGTAAGTAACTAATGAGCGCCGGGAGCGGGGTGCCAGAGCGTGCACTTGCACCTCCCTGGCTTCAAATTAAAACATAGGTGTAAAACATTCAGAACTGAAAAAATATCCGACAACGCCTAATACAATACTATTATTTATTATTATGTTACTCTGTATGGTTATCTCATATTCATGAATAAAGATTATTATTATTATTGTATTAGGCGTTGTCGGATATTTTTTCAGTTCTGAATGTTTTGAATGGTTAAGTCCTCTATAGGACTTAACCTATTTGAGGCGAGATTCTAAAATGTTTGAGCTCGCTTCGCTCGGTCTTGCATTATACAATCTCTCAATTCTATAGACAAGTACCGAATTCCTATTTTCGAAAATCTAATCGAACCTAGGCTAACATTATCGAGCTTGCTGCCCTCGCTCTTGCATCCTAGTCTATCTTAATTCTTAAACTTCTTTATATAAATCGACACAGTTAATCCACTTTCTGTATGCATGGACAAAATAAAACCCATGCCATTCGAGGCGAGATGCAAAAATTATTGAGCTCGCTTTGCTTGCTCTTGCGTCGTACATTCTTTATTGTTTTTCTTTTTTTATTGTTAAGCTTTCTTGCATAATTCGACAAAGTTACTCCATGTATGAATGGATAAAGGATGGCCTAACATATCCGAGGTGAAGTGCAAAAATGATCGAGCTCTTTTCGTGTATCTAAAGATGCACCCCCTGAAAATAAACTTGTCGGCGCCTATGGTTATATATATAACCACATATTTGTAGTGTGCCGCTCCATGTTGGTACTTACGTGCTCTATATTTGGTCTCGTCTATTTCTCTATGCAATTGTATCTTTCTGTTTGCGTCGCTGCTACTTAATATTTGTGACGGGACTATGAAGTAACGTAACCTAACCTAACTAACACAGCACCATCGATCATACAAATATCATGCAAATAATAATAATAAACGCCACGTGATAAACATAAAAAACAGCTGAAAATAGAATATTCTAACTTAATTAATGAGATCGAAAATATAGACTGGAGTTTACTATATAGTTACAGCGACATTAACGAGGCCACGAAAGAACTCACAGCCAAGCTAGTTGAATGTATAGAAAAGCACTCGGAGACTGTTATAATCAAAAATTCTAAACAAATAAGAAAACCCTGGATGACCGAAAACCTACTTAAATGTATACGTAAACGAGACTCATTACACTTAGAAGCAAGAAAAGAAGCAAACAAAAATGATCTTGTACTACAACAACACTACAAAAACTACAGGAACTACTGCAATAATACATTGCAAAACCTTAAAAATGCTTCTGACAAAGAACTTTTGGATCGTTCTAACGGTGACAGTAAGAAGGCATGGGCTGCTGTCAAAAACATATGTAACCTGAACAAAAAAGCAGCGGGCAACCTTGAGTTGTTAAATGCTCATGACGACCAGGTTACCTCCCTTGATATCGCTAACAATTTTTTCGCTGACGTGGGCGAGCAACTTGCTGAAAACACTATGAAGCGACTTAAAAAATCTGAAGCTGAATTAGTGAATATGGTAACCCAGTGTAATACCGACTCATTTCTTCGTGAGTCTTTCTTTATGTATCCCACAGACGAAAATGAGATCGGTTCAATTATATTAAACATGAAGAACGAGTCCGCTCCGGGATGGGATAAAATAACTAACCGTGTTGTTAAATTAGGTATAAAGGGTCTAGTGGCCCCAATTACGCATATTTGCAATTTAAGTATCGTAACGGGGAAAGTACCAGCACAGATGAAAATAGCTAATGTGTGTCCAATTTACAAAGCAGGAGATTCTACGGTGGCATCCAACTATCGACCTATCTCCCTCTTAACATCTGTGTCAAAAATACTCGAAAAGCTGGTGAATAAGAGACTGTTAAATTACCTACAAGAAAAAAACTTACTCTCAACCAATCAGTTTGGTTTTCGCAGTGACAGGTCGACGGAGGACGCAGTCACCAATTTGGTTGACTTCGTGACAGCTAAATTAGATAGTGGAGAGAAGTGTGGCGGTGTCTTCCTCGACCTGGCCAAAGCCTTTGATACCGTTTCCAGGCCAATACTATTAAAAAAAACTGGAATGTGCGGGTATCAGGGGCACTGCGCTGGACTGGTTCGACTCATACCTCACTGACCGCAAACAAAGAGTTTGCTTAGGTGATTACCAGAGTTCTCTTGTGCACGTTGAATACGGGGTGCCGCAGGGCAGCGTCCTTGGTCCCACACTGTTTCTTTTATACATAAACGGTCTCTGTTCACTCCAGTTAAACAGGGCACAGATTTTTGCATATGCAGACGACACTGCCATCGTTTTTCATGGTAGGTCGTGGGAGGAAACCTACAACGCTGCGGAAGCCGGAATGCAGACAGTATTTGACTGGTTGCAGCACAATCTACTAACATTGAACGTGGAAAAAACCAAAATCATTAACTTCAGCGTAACAAAAAAAACATTGGCTCCATCACTGTTCACAGTTAAACTTCGCGGCTATGTTTCGGGTAACACTTGCAACTGCACAGCCTTTGAAGGGGTGAATAGTATCAAATATCTTGGTGTTATTATTGACCAGCATCTGAAATGGCGGAAACAAATCGAAACGCTAAGTGCTCGAGTCAGAAAGCTGCTTTATATATTCAAGAGACTAAGATCACTGGCAGATATCTCGACGCTTAAGATGATCTACCATGCTCTTTGCCAGTCAATCCTAGGATACTGTGTCCTGACCTGGGGATCAGCAAGTAAAAGTCATCTTATTACTGCAGAGCGGGCACAAAGAGCAATTTTGAAGGCAACTTTACCAAGAGTCTAGAGTTCTAACGGTGCGCAAACTATACATACTGGCTGTTATCCTTAGATTTCACAAAACTGCGCACCATGCTACCCTTGATGACAAGCGTTCACAAAGAAGATGCAAATGGAAGAGACCAACCTGCAAGCTGAGTTTTGGCAAAAAAGCTTTTGCTTTCATGGGCCCTCATCTATACCCAAAAATAAATAAAGAAGTGAAAATCTTAAACTCGACTAGACATGTTTGTAAGAAAATTGTAACTAATTGGCTGCTTGATTTGGATTATTTGAACACTGAAAGGATAATCACTATTAGCTGAATCAACGCACACAAACACATCACAACACTCACTCTCTCATAACGCTCTCATTACACTTACACTACACACTTACACTACATACTATACTTAACATAAACACCCCTTTCATTTTTTCCATATACAAACCTTGTGATGAAAGAGACTGGACCTCACGACACAGGGTATCCTAGTGTGGGGTCCAGTGTTACTCGAAACCTGAATGTAAAGTTTTTTTTTTTTTTTTTTTTCTGAGATTAAATAAATTATTATTATTATTATTAATTATTATTATTATTAGGTATGTATTTTTCGCTAGATACAAAATATAATTAGGTACCTACTAAATAGATCCAAAAATAGCATTCAATTAGTAAATTGTTTGCATAATTAGACGAAAGCTGGAAAAAAACTTCTGCTACCATGTCTCTGAAAGTATGAAAATAGGAACAACAACGAAACAAGAAGAACTCCGACGTATTGAATGTAACTTTACTTCATTTACTTAAGTCTCTCAGTAATAGACCTCTTTCCTAGAGAGCTTATAGGGTTCACGACGGAGACGTGGTGTTGCAAAAATAATGATTTGATTCTTATTTTTCTGACGTGGCTCAAAAGGCTGCCCAACTTAAATGGGACTGGGCAGGACATGTCTGCCGCATGCCAGATAAACTGTGGGCTCAAATAGCACAGAACTGTGCCCTGAAACAATGAGGCGGGGTCGCAGCCGACCACGTAGGAGTCGACGGGAATAGCTGGAAAGGTTACGTCAAAACTGGAAGTAGGACACACTGCCCAGAAGTGGGAAAGAGTAGGCTAGTAAAAATAAATTGTTCTGCTAAGAGCTAAGACACTTATTGACTACGGACATTTCCTTTAAATCTTTGTGAAAATATTGGCTACAAAGCTTCAGGAATACAAACATTGTTTTTGTTGAAAACAGATTGAGCTGAGAAATTAAGCAGGTACTAATAAAACTTCTTGCGCCGTTAATAGTCTTAAACTTTTTTAGCTAACTATTATTTAGCTAAGTTGTTACTACGTCAACTTTGTGATAATCCTACTAATATTATAAACGCGAAAGTTTGTATGGATGTATGGATGGATGGATGTTTGTTACTTTTTCACGCAAAAACTACTGAACGGATTTGGATAAAATTTGGCACACAAATAGTTTATAACCAGGATTAATACATATGATTAAGACTTTTTATCCCGATATTCCCACGGGATTGAAACTTATGCGGGTGAAACCGCGGGGCGCAGCTAGTTCTCCATAACTTTGTAAATCAAAGGTATTCAAAATAATAACTAAATAGGGTATTCTCTCATCGTTTTCAGGTAGCCAGGAATTACAGGAAGCCTTTGGTGGTAGTGGCTCCGAAGGTGCTGCTGCGATTAGGAGATGCTGTGTCACCGATGTCAGAGTTAGCGCCAGGAACACATTTTAAGAACGTTATTGGTAAGTATTGAGTGGAATTTAATATTATACCTACTCTTAGTCGTTGGGGTTAAAACTTACCTAACCAGCACCCTTTTTTTGGGTGGGAAATCATCAAAAGACGTCTCCCGCTCTGGGCGGAGCGGGAGGGCGTGTCAGACTTTTACTGACTAAAACCCAACCGTGTTCCTTCAGTTGCCTATGCCAGGGGCCACGGTATCTCTTTCGAACAACCCGCGGCCCTGGCAGACCTAACCAGCACCTTAATTGCGTATCACACTATCAATAACAATCGCAATCATTTTGAAGGCTATTGCTAATCCATTGCCTCATATCATAATTTTGACGGCACGGTTGGCGCAGTGGTTAAGCGATTGACTGCTGCGCTGCGTGTCGCGGGTTCGATTCCCGCACGGAACAAATATTTCTATGACCTACAAGTAGTTGTTCCGGGTCTGGCTGTTTGTGTATGTGAGTTTAAATGTTTGTAAACGCACCCACGATACAGGAGAAATTCCTAGTGTGGGGCAACGTTTTATTTAAAAAAAAAATATGTTCGAATAAAAATCTGCTCAACAACGTAAACAACGCCATTACTATTGATAGTGTGTTACGCAATTACCCCGCAGGCCATTCCCAAACAGCAGCCGCAGGCCATTTTTACAAGTTTTTTTTACAAGACAGTGGTGGTCGTTGAGCAAAACCTTTCGGATTTTCTTTTATGTACCTACAGTCAACTCGAGTATATCAATAGGCATTAGCTTCATACTCGGAAAAACAGGAACACAAGAAACATCAAATACGACAAAACTCAAAGAAAATGAGGAAAGTGTATCCCTTTTCCATTTCAGCGAATATCCGGCAAATAAAGGGGTATTTGCCGGATATTCGTTGAAATTTGTGTTTCGTTCAGTTGTAGGGACAGCTAAACGTACGCAGTTCATTATATTACAACCAAACAAACAAGTTGATTTATAAATGCTTTCATAAATATAGGGACCACAAGTTAGGTAAAGAAAGAGAAAGAAGAAAGAAAATGCATTTATTTAGCACAAACTAAAAGACACACAATACACCAGATACATACATCAGATAAAACAAACAATAAAATAAAAGATTAAATAAAAAGTCTGAAGTCCAATGTAAGAAATTAGCAGGAAAAGTGTGCCTCACGGCTGCGCCAAAAAGGCCCAGTTCAGCAAAAAATACCAGACAACTAGTGCCTGACGCTGGTTTTCAATTGGACCTGATGTTTGAGGTGACGGATGTAAATCAGTTTTATACTGCAACGTGACGTGTGAATGCATCCTTAAATAAGGACTTTAACAAGAGGAAGTAGAAGTAACCCATTTATCTCATTACAACTCGTACGGTGAATGTTTAACAGAAAAGTCACAACACATCCATTATTGTAATGGATATGTGTTGTGACTTTTCTGTTTCTGGAGAGACATTTCCTATGGCTAGATTGATGGTTTTAACACAATCAAATGTAGCCTCGATCTACCTCTAGCGTTCACGAAGTAGAAAATCGCCAGGCCGATTACCCAAAATTATTTATTTAGGTACCTAGCTATTTCAAACATTTTGAAGACTTTACCGGTCAATCCAAGTCGTTTACAAACAAGTTCGATATTATACATTTACACTTATGTAATACTTACACATTTAAAACATTTTCATCATCATCCATAAATACACGTCAAAAATAGCAATTTTACAGGAGACTGAAAAAACTGCATAATTTTACATAGATGGTGGTGATTTACTTTGTGCAAATTATTTCATCACCACTGCTCTCAAAACGGTGAAGGAAAACAACGTAAGGAAACCGGCATGTCCTAGAACCGAAAATTCGAAAACATCAGACATCTACCAACACGCAATGAGCCCGCGTGGTGGATTACGGCCCACTCACGATTATAGGCTGATTATGTAAATGCACACATTCGCAATGTTAATCGTCAATAATTCCTTCCAGGTGACACCCTGGCCGACCCACTGAAGATCAAGCGAGTGATACTCGTGAGCGGCAAGCATTACTACGAGCTACACAAGGAGAGGGTTCGTGCTAAGATAGACGACGTCGCCATTGTAAGGGTTGAGGCCCTCGCGCCGTTTCCTCTGCATGAACTGCAGATGGAGCTTGGGAGATTCAAGAATGCCAGAAGTAAGTTTAAAATATTTAGAATGTAATTGAAGTAGCGTTTTGTACTGAGACTGTATTATAAAGGTTCTCAAACAGACTACTGACGAAGGTGCGAAAAAGAAATGAATTTATTAACAAAAGTGTTATCAACGACGGAAAAGGAAACTTTTTTTCGTACATAACAGTACATTTACAAATACGAATTTCTAAATCCGGAGTTATTTATATTGAGATATTTGTGTACCTAGTTTCAATAGTTGTTTTTTTTTTAATCATTGTTCCTCTCAACCAAAGCACCTGCCATCTTCACCCCCCTTAGTTGACTGGCAGAAGTCCGCCTTTTTACCTTTTTGTGCGAAAAGTTATTTAATTATGTAGGTCTATTCATCAACCTGTAAAGGCTGCAAATTAATAATTCCAGCTCCTAATAGGTATTTATTCTATGTGGAAAACGAGTCTCAGAACCAACATCATCATTCAGTCGAATCACGTCCAATGCTGAACATTATACTCTCCCATCGAACCCGTAGGTTTCGCAGTAGCCAAGAGTAACGGTACCGTTCAAACAGGCTATAGCCTATAGTTGTTAGAACGGCCGACTACTGCACATTGCTGACAGGAATAGTCATTGTTCATGCAGACAGTTCCGAGTAAACGTAACATGCAAATGTACTGTACAAACAGCGGCTCGATGTCACGTCCGTGGCAACTCGATGTCACGTCCGTGTCACGTTCAGTCCACGTTGCCTTTGCACCATGGCAGGTTTGTGTGGATTTTAGATGGATTTTGACTACCTATACAAACCTATTTTACCATTGTAATTGGTCTTCTACTTCCAAAGCTCGTTCGTGTTATGGATTTTCATTAAAAACCAATAAAAAGTGTGATATCGGTCTTTTTTAAATTACAAGTATAAGCATAAGCAAAAATCATAATCAGCCTCTACTGTTCCCACTGCTGGGACACAGGCGGTGAGAGCCCTCTTGGTGAGAGGGAGTGGGCCGTAATCCGCCACGTGAGCCCAGTGCGGGTTGCTAGATATCACAAGTCTTCGAAGTTTTGGTTCTAAGAAATTACAAACTTTTGTTTGTTATTTATTGTGGAGGTTTGAATCCGGTACTTAGATTAGATAGAAAAAATCATAATATCTATCACATTCGCTGCAAACTCCAAAAACAACAACAAAAAACAAGACTACGACGAAATTCATAAAGGTCGACAGTTATATCTTGGTACGCCTGAATAACAGGTCTACAGTATGTACTGTTATTGCGTTCAAAGCTGAATAACTTCAATATTAGTTATGGTTTATTACTGAGAATGTTTGGCAAAAAGTTTCAGATATGAACATGAATATTAATGTGCCCGACATAATTTGTAACAAGGTTTGTTTATTTGCGCGTAATAAAGCTACAGCTGGTGCTAGAGCAGTGGTATCAGCTCTGACTTACCGAATTGTAGGTCGTGGGTTCGAACCCAGGCAGACACTTTACTTTGTATAAATAATTTCATCACCACTGCTCTTAAAACGGTGAAGGAAAACTTCGTGAGGAAACCGGCATGTCTTAGAACCAAAAATTCGAAGACATTGACGTCCACCAACACACACTGGACCCCTGTGGTGGATTATGGCCATTTCCCTCTCATAGAGAGGAGGCCTGTGTCCCAGCAGTGGGAACAGTATAGGCTGATTATGTTATTAACGTGCCCCCATATTATTTGTAACGAGATTTGTTCACTTGTGGATATTAAGCTTAATTTTATTTCCAGAATTTATATGGAGTCAAGAAGAACATCGGAATATGGGCGCCTGGAGTTTCGTCAAGCTTCGATTCGAAAATCTTCTAGGAAGAAAGGTAAAACGAGATTCAATCCTATCCTTCGGGGAATATGGGATTTCATATTGTAAAATAATGTGATAAATATGTATTCCTTTTAGGTAACTATATTCGTCAGAAAATTTATAGACAGTTTTATTCTATTGGGAATTTTAAAGGGCCTTAATTTAGTCTGTAATGGGAATTGAACGGTGTTTAGACGTTGATTTAATCTTGAAAGTAAATTAATTATTCGCTTGACACTATTTCATTATGATCTTGGGATTTTAAGCAAGAATTAGTGAATAAACTAATATTACTTAGTACCTACACTACACAATTCGTAGCAGTCACGACCTTTAAAGCACGCATATATATTCGGTATACATATCTATACTTACTAATAATAATGCTGAAGAGTTTGTTTCTTTGAACGCGCTAACCTCTGGAACTACTGGGGGTCTACTACGAAGTACAAAGTGCGAATGATCGGATCGGGCCGACGCATGGCCGAAACGAATATTATTGAAAAATGCGAAAAATGTTCGGATCGGCTCAGTTGGGTGCGGACCATAGTCAATATTCGAAAGAGTGTAGGAGTGTAGGATCGACACATGGCCGAACAGAATATTATTGAAAAATGCGAAAAATGTTCGGATCGGCTCAGTTGGGTCTGGACCATAGACAATATTCGAAAGATTGTAGGAGTGTAGGATCGGGATCGACCGAACCAAATAGTAACTTCGGAGTAGACCCTACTCCGAAGTGGTATCGGCCGAATGTTCGGCCGTTTCCTGCTACGAAGTACAGTAGTAAGTAGTAAGTAGTAGGTCGGTCCCGATCCTACACTCCTACACTCTTTCGAATATTGACTATGGTCCCGACCCAACTGAGCCGATCCGAACTTTTTTCGCATTTTTCAATAATATCATGTGTCGGTTCAATCCGATCATTCGCGCTTTGCTCTTCGTAGTAGACCCCTAGGAAACGGCCGGACATTCGGCCGATACCACTTCGAAGTAAACCCCTGGTCGGATTTGTTGTGTATCTGAAAAATAAAATGTTCTTCTTCTGTTTCAGTTGGTGTACGCGGGCAGGGCAGAGGCACCAACACCTGCCGTAGGCGCGTCAGTGTTACATAGAGTTGAAGTGGAGCACATATTGAAAGAACCACTTTATAATATTAAATGAAATACAAACTTATAGTATTTCACATTAATGTATTTTTACATTGTGCATTTACAATACTATATGTGATTTAAGTAAATAACTGCCGAATTATGTTATAAGATAAAGCTGGATTGTAAATAATGGTATTTAATATCAAATGTATTAAATTAATGGTTCTGATACTGTGACTTGTTTTAATTCCTGCATATCTTTGCGTGTCGGTACACTACTGCATTTACTTGATCTGTCTTTTCAAACGCTTAATCCCAGAACAAAATAGGTACTTAAAATAACGACTATGACTATGTCGTTGCCAACCACATTAATTAGACATTTTAAATCAATCACGAATCAAACAATCCACTTTATATGTCTGGGCTAGGCAAATGGTTAAACGTTAGCGATCCAAGTCATTTTCCTAGCTGTTTGATTGAATGGCTGGATATTATACAGGCCGCAAGTTGAACGGCGCGTTAAAAAGCTAGGCAGTTAACTAAAAGGCTGATTAAGCTAATTGGCTGCGACATCTATACCGTAAAGAATAAAAACAACGAAAATAAAAACAAAAAAAAACAAGTGACACAGTTTCCTCCGATTTTTCGCATAGTTATGCAAAAGCTGAACCCGTTCGCAGCAAGGACATCCCAATGGCAATACATTACCCCCTTATGATCTGCAGAGGTGATCAGACTAGCTGGAAACGAGCCAACAGTGTCCCATAGCCATTCAGAAAGTAGGACGTGAGGATATGAGGAGGTGACGACCCCTCCTCCCCCCTCGTCAGAAAGGGGGACAGGATTAGGTATGCTCCAATATTCTAGGTAGTTCCCAAACAGGGTTAACTAGATTAGTTTCGGAATTTCTGAAGCTTGATGTGGTCTGTATCGGTGTATACTTGAATTGTTACCTGTAAACTTTAATTTATGATGTCATCTTATAATATGTTTAAAGACAGTATTACGAAGTATATTTAATTTACAATTTACATTTCTTTCTTCAAGGTTAAGCAACTCTTGTTAAGGTCGGTCCGTGGATGGGTGACCATCCATAACTTACCAAGACCTCTCCGTGCCCCGGAAAGCACGTTAAGCAGTTGGTCCCGGCTGTCATTCGTATATCTTTGACACTCGTTACGGGTAGTCAGAGAAGCTCGAAAGTCTGAAAACCAGTCTTGCCAAGGATATCGTGTAACCTAGTAGGTAACTGAGTTGTGGAGGACAGATAGACGGTCGGTCTATGTAAAATACCGGTATCAGCTGCATCCGGTTTAGACTGAATTGATTTTCTTCATGATATTGATATCCCCAGAACTCATGTCGACAACATGGTTGTTGACGAAGCTTAAGTATTGGACAACTTAAAAAACCTACTAACGTACTACGACACACTACGATTTATAGGTATAAATCGTAGTGTGTTGTAGTGCATTAGTAAATAGAAATAAAGATAATAAAAATCTATTTAATCTTAAGTAGGTACTTAAGATTAAATAAATATTTATTTCTACAAAAGCCACCGTTCACGCTATCAAGTCAGTATACACTCTGGTATAAACAGAAAAAGCCTTTGTTAAATCAATACCTTCCTCCAACCGTTGCTAACGTTACCAAACCTCCTGAACACTGAAACAAAAACATTGAAAAAATGGCTGAACCGAAGGCAGATGATGACGACGGTGACAGTAAGAAAGAAGAGAAAAAATCTAAGAAGAAAGGAAAGAATAAAGGTAAATGTAACGTGGACATGCTCACTGAAGCGGCCATGGATAATGTGTACTATGGGTGCCATAATGTGCAGGAACTGCTTGCTGCAAGGGGGTTCCATCCACCAGACTTTGTTAAGAAGAAAAAGAAACGTTGATATTACATTTCAAAAAGAGTGATCACGTACTACCAGCTACGTACGTTCTTGAAGATTTGGAAATGAATGACTCGAATAAGTACTTTACGTTACGCAACTGTGTTTAAAGGTTTGCAGTTCTGTTTAAGTTTTTAAAGATGGATATTTACAGAAGTTCGTTTTTCTTTCGTTTCGATGGCGCATTTTTATTAAATAATGATACAAAAGCACTAACCGTCATTTTCTTAGTGAAATTTTCTTTTTTCTAATAATTTCCTGCATTTTTTAAAATTGTGTTTTACACTTTATAAATTAAGTACTTTCTAATTTGAAAATTACACTGTACAACGCATCGGGCTTTAATCTGTAATAACAATGACTTAATTTGGACTCAATTAAATGAATAATTTATAAATGGTATCAACTATCTATTATTAAATAATTATATTGCGTCTATTTGGGTTTTATTCAGTAATACCTATAGGTTACTATCCTCAGCATACTCATGGACAAACTTCTAATACTAAGGGCTGATTTTTCCAACGCCAGATAATTTTATTCACGGAATAATTTTGTATTTTTGACAGTTCTTCCATACAAAGTCTATCAGACGTTATCTGGCGATGGAAAAATTAGCCCTAAATAAACTATTATTTTGTCCTCTGGCAAGGTAAAAGCCAGCCCTTGGGTGGAAGAAAGTTACTAAAAACTCTTCAGAAAAAAATACTGGCTAAATTCTTTAACAACAATAAGACTTAATAGAAATCAAAACTGTACGTCATCAATAATGTCAAAATCCTCGGTCTAATTTAGTTCAGAAAAATGCAAACGAAAATAAAATAAAATGTACGTGATTGATAACAACCAAACATGTGCTATGCTGTCCTTAGAAAAAGATCTTGTGTTCATACTTCGTTATTGATAAATCAAGTAAATAAAACAGTGGCTATGAATGAATTGAATGATGCTTATAATACCAAGTAGTTAAGGTAAGCTATTTTGAGGAACTCTGCAAGCAAATGCAAGCACTTTGAATGGAACCCTCTGCTGCAGAACTCGTAACAGCTCTCCGCACGTGTCTGACAATATACAAGTTTGATCTGAAAGAGTGTCCGTAGAGTTTCTTGCTCGTTCTTCTCCATAGGTACTTAGTACGCTTTGGCATTGGCAACTAGCGTCATCTTTCTGACTGACCGACTCAATTCAAAAGTGCCTGTAAGTAGTTGGGTTGATTGAAATAAATACTTTGAGTTTAGTTTTGAGCCTGTTCTCTCCGAAGGGTAGGCGAAAGTAGGAAGCGTATACTTTTGCACATTCCAAATCGTGCGTTCAGCAGTTTGATCGTGTCCCTAATTGGAGAGCATTTCTGGTTTGTATTTCACTCGTAAAGTTAACACTCCCATAATAAACAAGTCAGAGTATTACGAGCATTTATTGCTTACAACCGAAAAGCGCAATAAATAAATAAAATAAATGACGTTCATTTCGACCAACAAGGGATCACAGTAAGTATAAAAATTAAAAAAAAACATTCAATTAAACATAACAAACTGCGATTGCTCAGTAGGTACGTGAACCATATACAGCAATGGTTCAGCTACTGACAATCGAATCTCTGAGCAATGGTTTTACGAGTGCCGTCTGTTCCATCATGATTGCCTGGTAGATCTACTGCTCGTATCTCAGTAAGATACTTAGTTACATTAAATTACTATTTACGACTCAATAAAATACTATATCAAACATTCAATCAGACAGTATCCCAACCTCACAATTCCCCTTATTTATTGGATAGTAAAACTAGTTTTTATTCGAATAAGATTTTTACTGCGGGTATATTCTGTAAAAATCTCACCGTGAAAACTTAGGTGAAGTGAGCCCTTTTTTTTTTCTGGGTGTGAAATCATCATATGACTTCTCCCGCTCTGGGCGGAGCAGGAGGGCGTGTCAGACTTTTACTGACTAAAACCCACCCGTGTTCCTTCAGTTGCCTATGCCAGGGACCACGGTATCTCTTTCGAACAACCCGCGGCCCTGGCAGGCATCGGCCCTAACGGACCCCGTCACTTCGTGCTGACATCTCTTTGAGGCGCGCGTGGAACACAACGCGCCGTCGACTCGGGCCTGGTCCTTGCCGGGCGGCGAGCTGCCCATAGCTCGCCGCCCGCAAGCCCGCGCCTACGGTGGCCGGGAGTCGGCTGGTGACTCCCGACGTCCAGGGCGTATCCTGCGGCGACTAGGGGCGTGAGGGCGCAGAGATTGCCTCTCCCTCACGTGCTCCGCCTCCTCCTTTGCGAGCATTACTGCTTCGCAGGAGGTGACGGCTTCCCATGGACTCTCGCTCCGTACCATGGCCTGGACCAGGGCCGGACGCGAGAGATCGCCGCCGCCGATCGCCGCCACAAGGACGCGGCGGTGCTCCGCCCAAGCCGGGCAGACCTCCACCGTATGCTCCACCGTGTCCTCCGGGCGATCCACACAATGGTGACACCCTGGCGTTTCCTCCCGCCTTATCCTGAACAGGAACCTCCCGAAACAACCGTGTCCAGTGAGGACCTGCGTCAGGCGGAAGGTGAGGGCGCCGTGGCGCCTCTCCAGCCACTCCTCAAAGAGGGGACTTATCGCCGCAGGTGAAGTGAGCCTTCATTCTACTTGATGCTAGGGATTGACACTATTGACAGCTCACTTCACTTAAGTTTTCACGGTGAGATTTTTACGGTAGTGCGATGTAACCATCTCACCGTGAAAACTTACGTGAAGTGAGCGTGGAGTGAGCTGTAATTCCAAGTAGGTAATGCTAGGGATTGAGACTATTGACAGCTCACTCTAAGCTCACTTCACCTAAGTTTTCACGGTGAGATTTTTACAGAATCGATCGGCTGAATAGCACTACAGGTATGTAGGCATGCGTGTTGTTCGGGTGGGCATGATTCGGCACGATTCAGCACTTCCGGGCAGCAAAATATACATTTGATTTTACCGACTGGCCTGTGCCAAATGAGTAGGTATGAGTGTAGTGCCCCTTATAACCTAAGAGAAATCTATCTCCATTTGACTTATCAAAGAACTCATCAGCATCAATCCTTATTTGTGTTTACCCCAAACCTAGGTATATCTACCTACATATATAGCCAAAGTTAACTCTCTCGAATCCGTTCCGCCGCTTCAACCGACTCACTTGAACATAAATTGAATTTAAATTGTCTTCCAAAATAAACGTTCTGTGGCCTTCAACGAAAATACATTGGAAACGGTTTTATATTTCACAAATTGTTACCGACTGGTTTGATTAGGCGAAACATTGGGGCTCTTAAAAGACGATAACTTTCTCTGAGGTTTATTGCTCATCTCTCCCTAATGGCTTTTACAATTTGGCCCCTTTTATTGGTTTTGTGTTGAAATGGTTTGAGATAACAGTTCGTTTAACAATCTATGAGTACCTACGTTTCCAGGACGAATATTGTAATTTTACTGGTGTTATATAATTTTCATTGTTGGCCTTTGTTTTCATTTTGACCACAAAAAGGTTTTGTTTCAAATATGTAAATTGTATCTATTGTGCGTTTTATTTATGCAACTTCTTACGTTATGAAAAAAAGTCGAGTTCCTCCCGCCATTTCCTCCTGAGCCTGCCGGCAAACAGCAATAAGTAGATAGGGATTACTGGAAGGAGGCAAGAGAGGTCTCTGCCCTGCAGGAGGACACAAACGACTGATAATAATAACTTCTTACCTATCTACTACTGAAACATAATAAATTCACTTATGAAAATCATTACCATCGTCGTTTTGGCGTTTAGAATTTTTTCCTCGTGTTTTCAGGACATTTGCCGTCTACAGTCTGGGTATCTCGTTTTTCTTTTGTTATTACGGAGCATTGTCATGGCAAAGAATAACCAGTATGTCATTCATTTCATTCTGCTATTTTATGGCCCCGCCTCTAAGGTACTACAAAGCGCGACAGTTTCACTGCAATGGTCAGGTCGAACGGATCATTTTATAGTGGTGGGATATTCGGTGATGAGTTTCAGGTAGGAATAGTACCATAATTGCGTAACGCAGTATCAATGTCAATCAGAATCATTTTGAAGGATGTTATGTCTACTCAACAACGTAAATAACTTAATGCATGTTGTTGAATTGTCAATATGAACCCCCATTGGCATTGATAGTGTGTTACGCAACTACCCCGCAGTTACTTTTTTCATGAATTTAAACGGCTACAGTACTTTCTTCGTTGTGATTGTAACAGTGGCATTTTCGATGTTTTCAATGACCGACAAATCTTTGCTAAAGTTAAGTTTCGAGAAGGTGATGACGGGTTTTAGATCCCATGTTAAGTCAACACCCTTTTTTTTTTTTTTTCTGGTTGGGAAATCATTATATGACTTCTCCCGCTCTAGGCGGAGCAGGAGAGCGTGTCAGACTTTTATTGACTAAAACCCACCCGTGTTCCTTCAGTTGCCTATGCCAGGGACCACGGTATCTCTTTCGAACAACCCGCGGCCCTGGCAGGCATCGGCCCTAACGGACCCCGTCACTTCGTGCTGACATCTCGTTGAGGCGCGCGTGGAATACAACGCGCCGTCGACTCGGGCCTGGTCCTTGCCGGGCGGCGAGCTGCCCATAGCTCGCCGCCCGCAAGCCCGCGCCTACGGTGGCCGGAAATCGGCTGGTGACTCCCGACGTCCAGGGCGTCTCCTGTGGCGACTAGGGGCGTGAGGGCGCAGGGATTGCCTCTCCCTCACGCGCTCCGCCTCCTCCTTTGCGAGCATTACGGCTTCCCATGCACTCTCGCTCCGTACCATGGCCTGGACCAGGGCCGGACGCGAGAGATCGCCGCCGCCGATCGCCACCACGAGGACGCCGCGGTGCTCCGCCCAAGCCGGGCAAACCTCCACTGTATGCTCCACCGTGTCCTCCGGGCGATCCACACAGTGGTGACACCCTGGCGTTTCCTCCCGCCTTATCCTGAACAGGAACCTCCCGAAACAACCGTGTCCGGTGAGGACCTGCGTCAGGCGGAAGGTGAGGGCGCCGTGGCGCCTCTCCAACCACTCCTCAAAGAGGGGACTTATCGCCGCAATTGTGGCGTGCCCAGCACTGGGTTGCGACAATCGCACTCTCCATGTCGCCATGAGATCCCGCCGGAGCTCTGTCCGCTGTACCGTGATTTCTCGCGGCAGCGGAGTTACGCCCCGGTGTTTTGCCTCCTCTCGCCACTCCCATATGTGGGCGAGGGCTTTTGCCTCCAGATCCCATGGCGGCAATCCAGCAAGGAGGCTCGCCGCCTCAGCGGAGACCGTGCGGTATCCTCGGATCAGCCGGACGGCCATGACCCTTTGGGACGCGTTCAACCGGCGGGCTGGTCACCGCCTCAAGGAACGCGCCCACACTGGTGCCCCGTAAAGGGCCATGGACCGCACGACCCCCGCATATAGCCTCCGGCAGGAGGCGTTTGGACCCCCTAGATTGGGCAGGAGCCGCCTCAAGGCAGCCCCGGCCCGCTCCAGTCTGGGAGCCAAACATCGGAAATGCTAAGTCAACACCCTAATTGCGTAACCAGGCGCGGTCGCAGCCCAAGATCTTGGGGGGGGTCATAAAGTAGTAAGTTAGTAAGGCATGTAAATCATGCAGACTCTGGACAGCTTGAATGATTTTGGGGGGGTCATGACCCCTACGACCCCCCCCTCTCGGACCGCGCCTGTGCGTAACACGCTTTTAATGACAAGCCGACGGATTTTAAAGAAATTACCAATCCATTGCTTCATTTGTTTGAAAATTTCGTCTGCTCAACAACGTAAATAACGCTATGTATTTCGTTAAGCTGTCAAAGTAATAGGCATTGCCATTATAAGTGTATTACGCAATTACAACGCCGGTTTATTAACTCAACTAATGACGATACACTCCCTCGACTTTCAATTATAAAGTTCGTCCAAACAGGATTGGACAGACAATCCACCCGAGCTCCCTCATAAACTTTAACATACCTAATAATGTTCCCTCGACCTGTCCACTTTTCTGTATTGTCATGGTAAAATTTACTCTAATACGTTGATTTAAAATCCTCACTTGAATGACAAGTTATTTGCTACCTTAATATTTGATATTGTGGTAGCCGACTTTTCAGTGTAAATATTCTATGAATTAGAGGGTGGGCAACTTTGAGGTACCTACACAACATTTTTTATGCCGCCATTTTGTTTTGGCGGCAAATATGAGTTGTTTCATGAAAATTATTTTGTGTAGATACGGCAAATTTGGTATGGAGCGTTTTACGACTGAACAACGTGTTTTAAATTGCGGCCAATTTTTGGTAGAAATCACTTACCTTCAATACACAATAACACCAACTCGTTTAGTGATTAAATTATTAAATTTATAATAACAATAACTCTTTTAGTGATTGTGAGCAGCATGGCATTGTAACAGATAAAGCAATTTTCTTACATCAAGTGAATCAGTTGGGCTTAGGAAACATGTCCACAAGACGGGGCCACATTTCATACGGCACGAGTCACAATCGAGACTTTTAAAAGAACTTTTCCGAGTCTATTAATTTCGAGAAATAGTGACATTGATTGGCCCCCAAGATCCCCGGATTTAACAGCTCCTGACTTTTTTTTGTGGGGCTATCTAAAGGGACGTGTCTATGCTTACTATAACAGGCTAACGAACCTTCAAGAATTAAAACAAAATATCTGAGACACAGTCACTGAAATGACTGAAACTTTCATGAAAAACGTAGTGAAAAGGGTTCACATCCGCCATGCTGCTAGAGGTGGACATTTGTCTGAGATTATTTTCCATACCTACTGAATTGCCGGCCCTAAATACTATATTTAAATAAAAATACTTAAAAAAAAATATATTTCATAGAATAAAATTATAAAATAAATTGCATACCTCTTATTTGCCCACCCTGTAGATACCTAAATATTATAACAGTAGCCTACAATATCATAAAAAATCTGCTCTGGGCGCTTCTTCGCATGCGCATAGCCGATAGCTTTGTTATGTTACCTACGCAACATTCGATCTTCAAAAACGCACACTAAGGTATACCTAAATAACGTAACATTGTAATGTAGGTACGCAATATTAGATTACACGTGAAAGTAGGACGACATGTCGTAATTATCGAGAGCGAAAAAGAGACAAGCATAGGTATGTTGCTTCCGTGGGTTGTGAGTTGCTAACTAGCCATGTTTTAACGTGCCACTTTCAAAGCGCACCCATATGTTTCTCTTTTTTCATATAATATCATTGATTTCCTCAGTACCTGACGATGGTGCCAGCAGTGGGCATAGACCTCGGGACCACGTACTCCGTCGTGGCGGTGTTTCAGAATGGTAAAGTGGAAATCATTGCGAATGAACAGGGTAACCGAACAACGCCCTCGTACGTCGCTTTCACTGATACTGAAAGGCTGATCGGGGATTCTGCCAAAAATCAGGTACAGACGTAGCATATAAGTAAATGGTAGGAGTGCCGGCCCAGTGGTAACGGCCGCGACTTACGAGTTGTACGTTCGAAGTTCGAACCCAGACAGACGTAATACTTTGTATAAATTATTTCATCACTGCTGCTCCCAAAACATCGTGACGAAACCGGCATGTCCTAGAACCAAAAATTCAAAGACATGTAACATCTGCCAACCCGCACTGGGCGCGCGTGGTGGATTACGGCCCACTCCCTCAGAGAGGGGAGGCCTGTCCCAGCAGTGGGGACATTATAGGCTGATCATGATATGTTATGCTAGGCATTTTATTTATTTTTAAACTTCAGGTAGCGATTAACCCACTCAACACAGTGTTTGATGCAAAGCGTCTGATTGGAAGAAAATTTGATGACCCCAAAGTACAAGAAGATATTAAACATTGGCCCTTTCAAGTCATCTCCGAAGGTGGAATGCCAAAAATTGTCGTTGAATACAAAAAGGAGAAGAAAAAGTTTACGCCTGAAGAAATCTCGTCTATGATTGTTAGCAAAATGCGGGAAGTCGCCGAAACATATCTAGGCGGGACGGTTAAAGACGCTGTTATAACTGTGCCAGCTTATTTTAATGACTCCCAGCGCCAGGCGACAAAAGACGCGGGAGTGATAGCCGGGCTAAATGTTCTCAGAATCATTAACGAACCTACGGCCGCTGCTCTCGCTTACGGTCTCGATAAAAATCTTACTGGCGAAAAAAACGTACTTATTTTTGATCTGGGTGGTGGAACATTCGATGTTTCCATTCTACAAATTGCGGAAGGATCGCTGTTTGAAGTTAAATCTACAGCAGGCGATACCCATTTGGGTGGAGAAGACTTTGATAGCAGAATGGTCAATCACTTCAGTGCAGAATTTGAAAGGAAGTTTAAGAAAAATCTCAGATCTAATCCGAAGTCAATGAGGAGGCTTCGAACGGCTTGTGAGAGAGCCAAAAGAACGTTGTCGTCGAGCTCGGAAGCCAGTATTGAAATAGATGTATTGTTCGAGGGTGTCGATTTTTACTCCAAACTCACGAGAGCACGTTTCGAAGAATTATGTTCGGACCTTTTTCGGTCAACCCTAGTACCAGTGGAAAGAGCGTTAAAGGATGCTAATTTAAACACAAGAGAAATACATGATGTTGTCATGGTTGGCGGTTCTATTCGGATACCGAAGATCCAAAGGTTGTTACAGGTAGCTAATATAACTTAAAATTGCTTGTAAGACCATGCTGATATTTCATTGATTCTACTATATGCATTGCAGGAATTCTTTGGTGGCAAGTCTCTTAATTTGTCTATTAATCCTGATGAAGCAATAGCTTATGGTGCTGCGGTGCAGGCAGCTATTCTCAGCGGTTCCAAAGACGACCGCATTGCGGATGTTTTATTAGTTGACGTAACTCCACTGTCTCTTGGCATTGAGACGGCTGGGGGAGTTATGACTCGTTTGGTAGAGAGGAATTCACGTATCCCAATCGCCCAGAAGCAGGTCTTCACGACTTACTCGGATAATCAACCTGCTGTCACCATCCAGGTGAGTGAAAGACTACCAAGGCATGATAAGCTGTCTTATGCGATATTTTGGCAGTATGCTTTATGATGCCTATTTAGCATTATATTTTATCTTCACAACCCTGCAGGAAAAGGCAAAAACGAGTCATTCAATAATTTTAAAAATACGTACGACACAGCGAAGGATACAATACGTAATTTTCTATAACTGCTTCAATTTACTTCAGCTTGATTGTAAACACAGCTGGATCAGAGATCCTGGGCGCAAAACCTACTATTTCTTAGACTTTATTTTTTATTTTTTTAAAGATATACGAAGGAGAAAGAGCAATGACAAGAGACAATAATTTGTTGGGCACTTTCAACTTGTCCGGAATACCACCAGCCCCAAGAGGAGTGCCCCAAATCGAGGTAAGTAATTTTATGGTACATATCAGTTGCCATCAGAGCCAAATCTAACTAACCATATCCATCCCAATATATGTCCTGAATGTTTCCGTTTTCCTTTCTTTCGTTCGTTCGTTCTTTCAATCATTCCAAGAAAAATTGGCCAAAATTTCACCAATTGAGACAACAAACAATCAACACACTTGTTTGCATGCAAAGCATCACCTGTACGACTACATGAAGTAGGAAGTACGTAGGGCTTTCACTTGTAGACCATCCTCAGTTTCTTCGTCACAACCCAAAAAATTAGAGAACCTCTACCAATTTTCGTTTACTTAAATAGGTATATCTAAAATTCACAGGTGACATTCGACATCGACGCCAACGGAATTTTGAATGTCAGCGCTGAAGACAAAAGCACCGGCAGATCAGAACACATCACAATTTCCAACGACAAGGGTCGCCTCTCCAAGAGGGACATAGACAAGATGTTAAGCGACGCTGAGCGGTATAAAGCAGAAGATGAAGCCTCGAAGAAACGAGTGGAATTTAGGAACCAGTTGGAGGGTTACTGTTTTGGATGCAAGACGGTTTGTATTTATAAACTTTCATTTAACTTTCGTAAACTTTGGTTCTCCTGTTGAACCACTTGGATTGATAGCCTGGTTACAAGAATAAACACGCTTGGATCTTTGGCAGAAGCGTCGGTGACATGAATACAATTTTGTACAGCGGTCTACAGTCCGTTCAGTTATTTTACATTTGATTTTGCATCACTTTCCAAATCACAGTGATCTTTATTCTCATCCTAATAAGGTTGCTGTTGGGTTGCTGCCACTGACAGATCTGTCAAAATAATTGTAATCTTTATTCTCGTCACAATAAGGGTGCTGTTGGGTTGCTGCTGTCAGAGATAAAATAACTGGCTGTATAACCAAATATAATTATACAATATTATTTTAAATATATTTTACTAAAGACAAATGGATGTTTACGAATGTTCTTTTAAAATCTTGAATTTTTCTTAATTATTCTTTTCAATAAACGAAATAATAGTTTTTTATTCTTTTTACAGGCAGTAGACAACGCCGGTACTAGGCTAACAGAAGACGAAAAGAATACAGTCCGTACCGAATGCAACAGCCAACTACATTGGCTCGAGACTCATAGTGACGCGTCCAATGACGAGCTAGAGAAACGTTTGAAGAACACCCAAGCGGTCTGTCAGCCATCTATGATGAAACTGCACGGCGCGGGGGGCGGTAGTGGCTCGGGTGGACCTAGCAACTTGCGCGCACAAAGCCCTGGAGGTCCTAGGGTCGAAGAAGTTGACTAAAAGTCACTTTGATATATCTTAAAATAGTGTTTACACAGTTGCAGGGATCTTTTGCCGCTCGAATGGCGTTGACAGGGAGGAGCTGATGGTAAACATTTGTGCAAAATATTGTTTTGTGAAATGTATTGAAAAGCAAGATGGCGGCGTTAGTTCCGATTTTGGCCACGCGTCAAAAGACCTTTCTACAGCTATGTAATCGAATTATTGGTTTTTGATCATTAACATAGATTTATGTTGAGATTGGCAATCAGATGCGACCAAAACTGATTTCAATATTCATGTTCACGATAAATCAAAATTAATAGATTTCCACTTTCCAAAATATTAGATAGAGTTTTCAATAATTTATTGTAGTTTTAGGCAGTGCTGATAGGTATTATTTCATAGAAGAATTGATGCACATCACTATCATGATAATATAAGGTAAACTATTTACGTAATTTTTGTTTTATTAAAATGATACGATTTGTGTAATACAAAATCATTTATTACAAAAATATAACAGTAATGTAGAGCATTTCAATCATATTGTAATATGATGAGTGTTTTGGTAAATAAATCGTTCTAAAAATGCAATTTTTTAACTAGGCAATGTGATTGCTAGAATACGAATATGTATTCATTTTTCAATCGATTAATTTCATATATACTTACAGTGGCCTCCAAAAGTTGTAGACATTTTTCCACTTCAACTGTGATGCCACATGAGATTTAAAATTCTAGTTTCAAATAAAACTGTACTCTATAACGTTCTTATTGACGAATTCAACTACCAGTGACTTATCATAAAAAAAAAAAAAATTAAATCTTAATGTTGGCATCACAGTTGAAGTGGAAAAATGTCAATTAACTTTTGCAGGGCACTGTTTTTATTTTTGTTTTTTTAAATGAGTATCTTGGTTTGTGCTCTAATAAAATGCGAGTGCACAAAGGAAACTAGCATGGTTTCAATTACATTTTAGTAATAAGGTTTATGATGCAAAAACAAACGTAAATTCCTTAAAAAATCCATATTTAATATCATCCTCTAAATCACTTAGAATTAACAAAAATCACCCACCACAGATAAAAAAAAAAACAGGAATACTATTCCTTATATGGGGCAGAGGCTTCACGGAGATACTGAAAAATACACCTTATTTACATTGACATACAAGTGCAAAGTCGACTGAAAATCGGTTTGAAACGGCTCTTCGAACGTCCTCGAGAGTGCTTACACTAGCGCGTTTGCACTTTACAACACTGACAATAAGGTGTATTATTCAATGTCACAAACAATCCCTCTTCTCTGTGCGGGTCACGCTAAGCATCACATCGTATCGCTTGCGTTTTCTCACCTATGAACGGTCCTTTCGAAAACACGATATTTTATTCGATGCGATGTGCTGCTTAGTTTTTATAAAAGGTAACACCAACATAACGGTCGGGGACAACACTACTCTGTTCTGTCATACATTATGCAAGGATTACATAATTAATTTAAGAACTCTTGATTAAATGCGAAAAATAAGAAAACGTCTACATTTTCATATTGGATCTATATATAATTGAATAACGCTCTACAAAGCTAATAAATAATAAAATTATCTAAGTGATATTACATTTTTTATAAAGAAATCTGTAGGTAACTATGATAATTTGTGCCTAAAATAAGATACCTCTGCACACTTGTGAAAGTTATATTTGACTGAAGAAAAATGTGGGGATTTGTCATGATTTCTTTACGACCGTTCTTAAAGTGAGTTGATCCAGCGCCCTAATTCCGTAATACACTTTCAATAACAATCGGAGAGTTTTGAAGGATGTTGCTTATCCATTGCTTCATATGTTTGAAAACATCTTCTGCTCATTAACGTAAATAACGCAATGAACGTGGGAGAACTGTCAAAATGAAATCCTTTGCGATCAATTGTCATTTTATGCGTGTTACACAATTACCCTGCTGATCCATCTTTATGCCAAATCTCATGCAAATCTGTCCAGCCGTTTTGCAAGATTGAGTAAGAAAAACTTTCACAATTTTGATGTGGATTCATTATATTAATATTATAATTTTCACAAGTATGAAAGGTAAATAAATATCCTTACATTTACTAATATTCGATGTTAATGTAACATGTCCTTAAAGTGATCACTATTATTATCACCCAGGCACTGATTTATAAGCACTATACTTGCTACGCGACTTAACATCTAAATACACATATTTCTAGGTTCAAATTAGCTTCTGATCGTGACTTCGTCTGGAACTTGTGTTTTAGGTGTAAATGCGTAAATACCGATTGGTAATATTATTATTTTTTTTCATTTGTTCTAGGCAGACCGAAGTTCTACACTGTATTAACATCTGTCAATACTAAAATACGCTTGTTATTGCTATTTCTAAGTAAATATTCGCCGAGTATAATTATTCTATAAGTACCTACCTATATTTGATAGAAAGATTCCTTTAATAAGAACTTCATTGGTTTGAATATAAAATGACCCATAATGATTTTATTCGAACTGCATCCTAATTGCCTAACACACTCAACCACAATCTGAAACATTTTGAAGGATATTGCTAATCCATCGCTTCATATATTCGAAAAATTTGTTTGCACAACAACGTAAATAACGCAATGAATGTTGTTGAACTGTGAAAATGAAAGCTATTGATAGTGTGTTACGCAATTATCCCGCTGTTTGTGACGTCGACATTCTAATTATATGTTTATATTGTGCAAATAATAAAATGTTACTCATTGCTCATTAAGGTGCATGTACAAATAAATATTAGTGTCAGTGTTTCGGGCTCAGTGTCTCAGAGTGCGTCCTGACGTACAGACGCCAGCAGGTCAAGCGCCCGAAACTTTCAAAATTTTCCAATCAACCTTGAACCTTGATGCTTCATGGATAAAGCTGAAAATCTATTAAAGAAATTTGACAGATTGTAGTAGCTTGATGTGCTGGCGTCTGTACAACATAATCAGCCTATATTGTTCCCACTGCTGGGGCACAGGCCTCCTCTCTCTATGAGGGAGTGGGCGGCACAGTACCCGGCCACAAATATGGCACATCGAGTTTTCTGCATGAGTCTCTTTCGAAACCCACAGGTGTGATATTTACACCCAGGTCAGGCCAACTGCACACGACACTGAGCCAAAAGACCGGAACAATATGTCTACAGGGTGGCAGGTACATCGACGCGCAACCTTAAGCGCTTTCCTCACCGGATCGTTTCGTATTAATTTCTGTACAGAATTGACCGACAAAAACACCAACACCCGACACCGACACTGACACTGACACCCACACCGACACACCACACCGACACCACCGACCACCACCACCACCGACACTGTCTGTGTCTGTGATCTGTGTCTGTTTCGTGTCTGAATGGTTCGGTAGTACTCGATACAGAGACGTGTGTATGCGTTCGGTAAAGAATCCGTACCGAAACGAAAACGCGCCGATCCGGTGATGAAGGCGCTTTATATTCAGTACATGATTCGGAACCACCCTACGTCGCAATATTTCATCGAATATTAAAAATAAATTTGCTGTTCCGTACATTTTGGCCGCGTACTTTCCTATGAAACAGCAGATTTTTTCTTTGATAGCCGTCAAAAACAATTCTACGCTAGTGGGTGTAATCATGTGCTGAATTCATGGTTACAGTTTGTGCAGATG
Source organism: Apamea monoglypha (assembly GCA_911387795.2). NCBI lineage: Eukaryota > Metazoa > Arthropoda > Insecta > Lepidoptera > Noctuidae > Apamea > Apamea monoglypha. Next base: position 16,169,910 of record OU426925.1, read on the forward strand.
TCCCTGCCACCCTGTAGAGCTTAAAAATTACTTTCAACTAAGCCACAATCTTGCTCTGAAGCGCTACTTGGGAAGTTGGCACTAACGCCGGAATAACACTATGGTACTATAAATGCTACAAAATAAAGAGGTAAGAGATTGGATCAGCGGCTTATTAGAGATGCATAAAGGCTAAAAAAAAACGGTTTTCAGTAATACAACTCATAAGTTAGATAGAACAGTGTGTTCTACGATGCGCAGACGCAGGTGATAAAACTGTCACTCTTTATAAAACGCCGTTTCTAAGCGCAGATTTTTTTAATAGCTATTGAACTTTTTTCTTTACCTCTTTATTTTGCACTATTGCGGATACGTTATCTAAAGTACTGGAATCTTTACAAAGTAAACACTACCCTTTAATGATATACCCATTTAAAATAAACCCTGTACCACAAAACATCCGTTTAAAATAAATCACAGACTTGCACCTAAATAAAATAATGTGGGCGGGAATACTCGACGAAAGCTATATGCACCACTGTCAAAATCACAGTGATCTTTATTCTCATCCTAATAAGGTTTCTGTTGGTTTGCTACCATTGACAAATCTGTCAAAATTATTGTGGTCTTTATTTTCGGTCACAATAAGGTTGCTGTTAGGTTGCTGCTGTCAGAGGTAAAATAGCTGTGAACGGACTGTAGAGCCAACCGCACGTCCATCTATCCGTTCATATTTTGACATTGATAGTGTCGTACCAGCAGAGGTGCGATCTTAAGCATGTAAAAGTGCGTGTGTGTACACACACGTGACGCAAAATAATTTGAAGTTACAGTTATGTTACCTCTGACAGCAGCAATCCAACAGCAACCTTATACTAAAAAAAATAAAGATCACTGCGATTTTGACAGACCTGCCAGTGGCAGCAGCCCAACAGTAACCTTATTCTAATAAAAATAAGATCACTGCGACTTTGACAGACCTGTCAGCGGCAGCAGCCCAACAGCAACCTCATTCTATTAAAAATAAAGATCACTGTGATTTTGACCGTGATGCCTTATGCACTTTCCTTCGCTGCATATTATACACTGGGTAACTTTCAGCAGAACATGGTTGTCTGTTAACCGCTGGAGGTTAGTTCAGCAACCTTAGTTAAATACAGGATAAATTTTTAACCAGTGCGCAAACTGTAACCGTGAATTCAGTACATGATTCTGAACACACCTGTGTTGGGTGATTATTAAAAAAAAATAACTCTGCTATACATTTTGACTGCGTAGGTAATGCACTTTTGACTGCGTAGGTAATGCACTTTTCTATGATACATTTTGATAATCGACGTATAGTTTCTACTCTAGGGGTCTACAATCATGTGCTGAATTCATGGTTAGTTTGCGCACTGGTTAAAAATGTATCCTGTATATATTTAATTTTTTGTACATTATTCGAGAAATATCAGAACATCAGGGCAAGTCAGCACTTAGGACGATTAATATCATTTGGATAACTAAAGTATTCCCGCCTCATAAAAATATTGTTTCATAAATAATACAGAAAATATAATAATATTTCTATACAGATTGGTCTAAATGCTGCCGAACTTAAGCATTTTCTTTATAAATGCTGACTGGATTTCATCGGCCCTGGAAAGAAAAAGATAATGACGTGTCAATAAAACCGTATATAAAAAATAAATATATAAATATAATATCATTCAAATGTTTGCAGGTAATCTACGTTCGCGATTAATTTGCCAAACAAGTATACAAATATGAGTTATTGGAAAAATAACTTTCATTTCTACACAATGAAGTTCAGTTTACGATACAACTTCAAACATTTTTAAGACTTTTAAAATAATGCTTGTCACTCTGAAATCAACTTAATTTCCACTACAATAAAGTTGATATTTGTTTAACATGAAATAACATAAATTTGAATAGACCTTAGGGTCATATCACCAGATATTCGCTATCATCATTATTTGTTTCGCTTTCGTTAAGCTTAGACTAGAATCTGGTATCCCTGTAAAGAGATACCAGACAAACGACACGACTTCTATGCAAACGACGATAAAGTTGAATCATAAGCAATATCTAGATCAAGGTTGATGTCGAGAAACTAAGGTCTTAAAACCTATTCCGAATTATTGAAAATCGCAACTGCCGCATCGCGCGATGATCTTTAATACAACATCGTAATAATTTTATTTTAATTCAAACTATTAGCAAGTAAACATAACATAAACTCACGCCCACAATTCCCGAAGGCGTAAGCAGAGGCGTTCTCCGTTTACAGGAATGTGTACACCTATGTTTCGCCTTTGTTATTGAGTCCCATGTAATAATAAGTGGCGAACCTATTACCATTTTACGATACAGACTAAAACTAGTAAGTGAATCCTACTCCCGATTAATTAACTTTTTTGGACGGGCAAAAAACATCAGGAGTAGGGACAACTGTCAAATCATATTGTCATTCATTCTTACTTGGGGCCCCGAACTAATCTTATATCCGTTGGTGATACGGAGTAGTAATCGCCCGTAACTTCGGCCCTCTGGTTCTTCGCCGCTTATGACTCGCTTACCCGGCAACGGAGGGGAATTATTTTCTTAATCCCCATCCGGACAGTTACAACAAATCCATAAAAAAAAAGATTTAAAACTTACTTGGAACTAGTAACGGTATGCATCAAGTTGATGATGTATCTCGGACAGACGTCTTCGTGCATCACTCGCGCGTGGAACAACAGACCTTGGCAGAGGCAGTACAGGATCTCGATGAGCGGCCAGTTGGCGGGAATGATACCTTTCTGGTAGCCCCATGAGCCTAGGATCTGAAATAGGAGAGAGGTTTGTATGTCAAATGGTTTATAAGAACATTTTTGGTCAATTTCAAACGCTTCGTTTGGATGAGGCGTGAAAACTCTTTATTTCTCGACCACGTCCTAAAATTGTTTGTGGATACAGCGCTCAAACTGTCAACTTTCTATAAGCCTTATCACGCCGATGATTGACCAGCGTGTTTCTAGCGAGATGATTCGTGGTACAGACGCCAGCAGGTCAAGCTACCCGAAACTGTCAATTTTTCCCAATCAACCTTGAACCTTAACGCTTTAGCAATAAAGTTGAAAATATATTAAAGAAATTTGACAGATTGTAGTAGCTTGATGTGCTGGCGTCTGTACCTGCATGCAGCATGACATCCGTGGGTGCACGGCGAGCAAACTGCAAACGCGACGCGATCACCGTGTTTTTACAACAGTATACAGTCGCGTCAATCATTCTCCTTGCCGCGTATAATACGCGGTGAGCTCGATGCGCACGCGTGGTTGGGCTCGATGTTAACACGCTCGCAAAATGCCAATGTGTTAAGACATCGAGATGATATTTTGTTTTTTATTTGCCCCACAATAGGAATTACTCCTGTATCGTGGGTGCGTTTACAAACATTTAAACTCACGTACACAAACAGCCAGACCCGGAACAACTACCTGTAGGCAATACAAATATTTGTTCCGTGCGGGAATCGAACCCGCGACACGCAGCGCAGCAGTCGATCGCTCAGCCTCTGCGCCAACTGTGTCGTCACAAACGTATTAGAATAAAACAAACATATTAGAATTGGTTTATAATAATCATTATTACCTGTAACGAAGAAGTAAGAGGCGCCAACGCGATGGGTAGCGACGGCGCGGCTCTGAACGCGAGCCCGGAGAGGAAGCCCGCTGGTATCGCGTACATAGCGCTGTCCTTGCCGTGCGCTCGACAGAGTAAGCAGACTACTAACTGAAATGAGTATAAATTATTATGAATTTAGAATGGTCATCTATAAGCAGGTAAATTAACGATAAATTGGTAGAATAGAATACTCTTTATTAGATACACCATATTAATTACAGACATAAATATATTTTGAAGTGAAATTTCTTTACGCACGCTTGACTTGGGGAGTAAGCTGGCGAACGCGTGACGTAAGCGTTACGAAAAGTGTGATCGGGCGAGGCAAACGGAAGGATATAAGCAAGAGAAAGCAGTGCGCGCGCACATTTTAGTACATAGTTCGTTTGCGAGTTTACTAGCGTTACGCTAACGGTGATTCTTTGGTTATTTTTCGTAATTCTATTTCGTTTTGAACAATTTAATGAATTAATATTTTGAGAAAGAAGTTTCACTTCAGTCGTGTGGTCATAAGTACACTCGGTTTTTTTTATTACAAAGGTTGACACAATGGGCGGTCTTATCGCTAACAGCGATAGATAGAATATAATTTATTACACACCAAAGTTGTAACACAATAGTACTTTTTTATTAATTACAATCGGTGTAAAATAATTCTGGTTTGAAGCTGGTTTAATCAATAGTTGGGCTTTATAGAATTAAAAGACATTGGGTTTTTTTAACAGTGGACCTAATCTAATTAATCTAATATCGCGACATATTCGCAAAAAATGTAAACAAATATGAGTTTATGGAAAAATAACTTTAATTCCTCCACATTAAAGTTCAGTTTACGCTACAACTTCAAACATTTTTATAACTTTGTCAATAGTGCTAGTCACTCTGAAATCAACTTAATTTCCATTTAAATAAAGTTGATATTAGTTTAACTTGAAATAGCGTCAATTTGAAACATAAATAAAATTTGAATATACTTACCTTATGCTGAAACCATAAATAATGAAATTAATAGGTACTTTTTTGGCGATACTTTTAATCGGCTTCGTAACATTAGCAATATTGTGCCACAGCAGGGTTTATTGTCAAATATTTCATGCAGATTCGCAAGAAAAACACACCATCAGTAAGATACAGCCGATCTATTCTGTATAAACCTCACCGTGAAAACTTAGGTGAAGTGAGCTAGCGGTCTATAGTGGCATTCCCTAGCTTTAGGTGGAATGACAGCTGACTTCAAGATCACTTCACCTGAGTTTTCACAGTGTTTTTTAGAGAATAGATCGGCAGTTGTTTATCCCATCACTCAGTTTAAACGTCAAATAGTACCAAGGGTCTGTACCCTAAAATATCCTTGTACAGCTCTCTATACAAGGATCTTTTGACGCGTGGCCAAAATCGGAACTAACACCGCCATCTTGTTTTCAACACATTTGGCAAAAAAAAAAAACAATTTTTTACCAACAGCGCCACCATAACACAGCGTCAATCAAGTGCCAAAAAATCCTTGTAGAACTCTAGCTTAGAGGATTCAATTCTAAATTAGTATAGATATAAACTCACCCTATAAATACCGATGTATCCTCCGAAGAACAGTCCTAATTTAATGTGTGATAGTCTCAAGGACTTGAAAGCTTTGGCAGGTGTCAAAATTTTAGGTATTAATGTCCTTAACATCGTCATTGCGCAGCCAACGCCGAAGAGTTGCGCTGTGCCCTGGAATGAAAAAAAAATAATTGATCTAAATAAGATAGTACAAATATCTCCTCATCTCGTCGAAATGGACTTCATAACTCATAATAAGTGCCAAGTCAGCTTTATTCCGGTCATAGAATATACCACTAAATAGGGTGGCGGCAGGTATCGACGTGCAAACTGTGATGGCACTCAGATGATTATGAAAAATTTTCGTTATTTATCAAAAAAAAAGCTGCTGTTTCATACAAAAGTGACTGAGGTGACTTACGCGGTAAAAATGTACAGACGCCAGCACAACAAGCTACTACAATCTGTCAAATTTCTTTAATAGATTATCAACTTTATCGCTAAATCATTAAGGTTCAAGATTGATTGGGAAAATTTGACAGTTTCGGGTAGCTTGACCTGCTGGCGTCTGTACTTTTTTTTTAATAACCCACGAAAATTTTCAAAGTGTCGGGCGATCAGAATCGTGTACTGGATCCACGGTAAAAGGTTGTGCGCTGACGTCCCTGCCACCCTAATCACTGTTTAACCTTTTGAACGCCAGAACGTAAACGCATCGGCGCCTTCCACGCCAAGCCACAAATTCAGCGCAAATACCTACAAAAAAAAATAGGGATTCCAACATCTTATCGATAAGTTATCGATAACCAATTAACCATTGCTTTTTGTTCCATATTTTTTAAATAAAATATTACTCGTTGCATTATTATTTTATTTAATTTGACTTTATTTGGTATCATACTATCATTAAACACCAGTTACAAAGTTCTAAACCACCTAAAAGCAGACATTAGAAATACAAACGAATAAATCAAATAATAATAAGGTACATCACTAATCTCATTCGTGACGTCATCCGCTGTCGGGAAGACCCGACTCTGGCGTGGCTGGCACGACTTTTCAGAACTTCCTCGCATGCGAGTAGGGATGTGAAATTGTGGGACATAATAATCATAATAGTATTTAAAACAATTTAATCAATTTACTTATAATTATTACTCTGATTCTTCGTAACTTGGCAAACTTATCCAAGTCCTTTTGCTGTCGTACGTTTCTAATAACGTTCAGTATATTGACATAAGTTACTGAACCTTTTTCTTCTGGCACTCGATCCAGTTCATAAGCGACCAGTCTTGCGAACGCCGCATTTCGTGGGTTAGATCTAGCGCTAGTTCTTGGTTGGTTAAAATCCAACGGAGGTAAATTGGAGACGTCACACCTTAATTCATTTGCGTCTCATGTGCTCCGTTGATACATGATTGCACTCGTTAAATCTTCTGCAGAAACTTGTTTCTTTCGTTTTCTTTGCACAGACTTCTTCGTTTGACGATGCCTTCCTTTTACGACTTACGTCACTTAATATACTTGGTGAGGAATATCCAGATATATCCTCGGGAGAAGACATAATTATCACTATTATTATATCAATAATAATTGATGAAGTAATAGTAAGCTACTTTTAATAAAATATTTCATAAATTTGAAATATATTTTACCTTACTTACCCATCACTAGCTGTCGTGTCTTGACGACTATAGGCGTGAGGAAGAACACTTTTTTACGGATTTCGATTAGCAATTTTTGATGATTGTTTTTCTAGTGAAATGTAAGTAATGAATATATCTTTGTGCCATTTTACAATATTTCATTAATCATCATCTGCCTAGTCTTTTCCCAACTATGTTGGGGTTGGCTTCCAGTCTAACCGGTTGCAGCTGAATACCAGTATTTTACATGGAGTGACTGCCTATCTGACCTCCACAACCCAGTTACCGGGTAATACGATACCCCTTGGTAAGACTGGTTGTCAGATTTTCGGGCTACTGACGACCCGTAACGACTGTCAAAGATCCACGAATGACAGCCGGGACCAACGGCTTAACGTGCTTTCCGAGGCACGGAGGGGTCTTGATATGTGAAGATGGTCACCCATCCACGGACCAACCGCGGCAAGCGTAGCATAACCTGATCGATCGACCCTTGCGGCAGTTATTACTTAGACACAAGCCAATATTTCATTAATGTAGTTTTAAATAATAGGAAAAAGAAACAGAAAACTTACTTTAGTATATTTATTTTGTACTTCAAAAATGTCGTTTTCTTGTCGGCTGTATACGACGGTGGCGTGTTTGGCATGTTTTCGTTTGTCGGCTATATCCGACCGTGGCGATCAAAAGGTTAAGCCCTAATACGTAAATTAAATCAAATGAGCTCATCGCAATTCATCAGCCGTATTGTATAACCACTATCGACAATGGCTGATGAAAACTTTATTTGAATTGCCTACTTTTTGACAAATTTGTAATAGGAATCATGTATACATATTTTTTACCATACCTTTAAAATATAATTGATGCAAGGTCCCTTGTGTGGGCAGGCAGGACTTCTGCCCTCGATTCCTGTTACTGGCTCACCGACTTCTTTGGATACCCGCGGAGGTGTGAAAAACCTTTAAATTAAATAATTATTGTAACAACAACAACATAATGAGGGAAGCACAGAATCGGTCGAAGTGGCTGAGCTTGGGGGACGCCTGTGTCCAGCAGTGGACGTCTTTCGACTGAAAAGATGACGAGGATGATAAACAACATAAACATTAGTCGTAATGTTCGTGTTAAAATATAGAACTTACTTATGTAACTTTAAGTGCGAATATACAAAGATATTATAAAAATTAAAAATGTGGTGTTGTTAAAATTTTTTGGCTAGTTAACTTTCTTTCTTTCTTTTCTTTTTCTTCTTTAACTTTTCATATTTTCACATTATTTACTGGCAATGCTGGCTTCTTCTTCTTAGCGTGTCGGCCAATTGTTTGGCGCCATCGCCAGCGTCCATCAGTTCCTGTAACGTGCAGCTGACAGGACACGCAGGGCACGATATTAAGTGTCCCATCGTTTGCGGAACAGCACCACATCAACACTCCAAGGCGTCGTCTATGAATTTCCACCTGAACAGGTTTTCCTTTTTTCGGCCAACCTGGGTCCGAAGTCTATTTAAAGACTTCTAGGTTACCCAAGGCAACTTATGTCCAGGTGGGAGGTCTTCAGCGGGTGGGACGAAAGGTTTGGGTAAGGAAGCACAGTCTCGCCACAGCTTGTCTTTCTTGAGATTGTTCGTCAGTGAATGGGGACACCACACTTTAAAAAACAATTTCGACTATTAAGCCTTTGTGGCACAAGGATGTTGTCGCGCAAAGGGTGTCGTGTGTCGGAAACCATTTTGGCTCTTTCGCTGGAGCTTGTCACCGCTCTACGAATCACTGGTGGCGCTATTCCTGTCAGTGAATACAGCATTTGTAGCGGGGTCGGTTTTAGGCAACCAGTGATTATCGTATACGTTTCATTCAAAGCCGTATCCACTAACTTTGCATGGGCGGACTTCACACGGGGCACGCGAATTCTCCCGCAGAAAAAGACAGCGCCAGTCCAGTAGTCCGCATAACGTCAGGCGAAGCACCCCACTTCAATGAGACTAGTCGACGGAGAAGACTGTTTCGAGTGTGCAAACCTTGACCCTGCCAACTTGACCCTCGTCAATTATTTAATGCCAATTGTGTGTATTAAATAAGTGTGCACAAAATAATGTTCAAGGTTATTTTTACCGTACCGTAGTTATTACATTAATAATAATGTCAATAAGTAGGTAACCAATCCACTATCGCCTCTCAAACCCATAGCCCAATATATTTTGCGTCCATGTTCTGCAATAATCCTGCACCAACCGAGGGTTGTCCTTGGGTGCACTTGCATAGTGCATACAGGCATAATCGTCGGGTTTGTACGAAGGTAGGCGTACGAGGGGCCTTTCCTTTTAATTAATGAGTATATTTAGCTTCCCTATGGTCATATTTATGCGACGCGCGCGATAGACACTGAAGAAAAGTCCAAGCTGCCAATTACTTATTTTTGTTTAAGCTTTTTCAATACTTAGAGCTATGAAACATAATTTTAAGTAATTGTTGTAAATAATATCTCTATTTAATAATAGTTTTAGTTGTACAGACGCCAGCACATCAAGCTACTACAATCTGTCAAATTTCTTTAATAGATTTTCAACTTTATCACTAAAGCATTAAGGTTCAAGGTTGATTGAGAAAATTTGACAGTTTCGGGTAGCTTGACCTGCTGGCGTCTGTACCACGCAGTTAATAGGACGAAAATAGAACGAAAAAATCATGCATGTTCTCTGTCGCAGAAATACGACACGAGCGGTTAAAAGGTTAAGCGTCGCCACATCATATATCGTAACTTAGTACATATTCATTTCGGTCACCGCTCGTGATTGGACGATTTTAAAAACAATTCTATGAATAAAGTACTTACTAATTTATTTGGGGCAGACAACGGCATCAATTAATCTCGATAAAAACTGGGTCCATGACCGGCGCAATAACAATTACGAAAGCCAATGTACTAATTTACTCCCTTATTAAGTTATACATACTCAGTAACTGGGTTGTGGAGGTCAGAATAGACTGGCAGTCTATTCTGACCTCCACAAAAAAAAATCTCCCCAAACACCGTAAAAACTTAGGCGAAGCGAGCTGTCATTCCACCAGATGCAAGGGATTGACACAATTGACAGCTCACTTCACCTAAGTTTTCATGATGAGATTTTTACAGAATAGATCGTCAGTGAGACTTGGAGCCAACCCCAACATGGTTGATGGAAAATGCTAGGCAGATGATGATTAATTCATACATACCAGAACAGAGGCGTGTGTCTGTCGTTGTCTCTATCTAATCGCATAAGATAGAAGAAGATGGCGCTTCCTATCATGAAGGTTAGGGTCTCCTTACCGGGAGACCGTCGAAGCCAGCCCTTCATTTCTAATGTCCTTACCCAGTACTCGAATACCTAAAAAAAATGATGAACTATTTAACTTTATTGTAAGAAAGATCATTGATTTTTTCAAAAGTCGGTTACCGTTATAGATAGCTTATGACTATCAATACGATTTTATGGGAACACTTGCACCATATATCACGAAATAATATGTAGTGGTCTGTGGCGCAGCATAGCTTTAAAAACAAAATAACTACTAGTGCATTAGTATAAATAAGATCACCTGGGCAAAGGTTTATGGCAAAAAAGCTTTTTTACATAAATAAACAAAATAATTCTTCTACAATTTGCAGTGTTTTTTTGGAAGTCGGTTGTGTTTTTTTTGTAAAAAAGCTTTTTATTTTTTCCTTTTTACCACCACTAAAAAATACCCAAATCGTCTAAGTATAGGTGTTTATAATATTTTAAGAGGTCCATTGATTCCATCATCAGATCAGATCGAGGATCCCATCATCAGACTCTGATCTGATGACAATAGGACCACCTGGGCAGATATACCTTTTCAAACAATAAAATACTTTTCCAAATCGGTCCAGCCGTGTTCGAGTAATCGGGGATTCCTACAAACTGAGTACCTACCTCCGCTATTTTTTAATTCGGTTAAAAAGGCAATATCGTCACACTATTGAATATTGGGCAAAGGTATGTCTGACCTTGGGCTGTTCAAAAACAATGTCATTTATTATGGGATTAGTGCCTGTCATAACACATTTTTTTAAGTACAGCATTTTGTACATAACATAACATCACGCCAGATTTTCCCGAAGGGTAAGGCAGAAGTGTACACCCAAATTTCGTCAGTTATATTTAACTTCAATTTAATAGAGAGCGAGTCTATTGCATCAACCGGGCACAAATCCAGACTCCGGGCTGCTGCTGAGATAGTCCTGATTTTGCCACTTTGCCCGACCTGGGAATGGAACCCAGCACCTCATGCTCAGCAGTAGCGCTTGCGACCACAGGACCAACGTGCCAATTAATTGTGCATAAGTATACACTCTCCATTGGTTTAGGTAATTAACTAAAGGTAAAAAATCGTAATATTTTTTAAAGATGACACTTTCTTGTTTAAACTTATTTTCGATTTTTACGATAATTTCCTCTTTTATTAGTGTGTACTTTATCATTTATTCTTAAACTACTCTTCGTAGATGTAACTGCTTCAGCATAATTTTAAATTAGATTTATAATAATAATATAATAATATTTTGTAATACCTATGTCCATTGTTCTATAAACTTTTAAAAAATACGACTAATTATAATAACGTTACTAATATGCATGAAAACTGAAGTGACAGGAATTATGCTTAGTTGGTTTCTTTTGTTTATTATAAATTCAATCACATTGCCGGTTATCATGTGAAACTTTTGACGTTTTTATTCAAAATAGGTACCTAATTACCTGATTTTACCTGAGATGCAGGTTTATTCGTAGTTCAGGTAGAACCTCTATACTATCTAGTTTAAGGCCCTATTTTGTAAATATTTATATAAATCAATTATTTCAATAAACAATTTCAATTCCAATATTACCTATAAAAAAAACTTCGTTAAAAGTACATGTGAATAGGTTTAGCACCCATGAATCACGTGTTTTTTTTTTCTTTGTTAACTGCCTAAACCAACGAAGTACAGAGTTATTCTTAATTATACCAAATGTCGCAAACGCTTAAGTCAACGCCGAACATGCTGTGACTCTATTTGTAAATACAGAACTCGTTTCTCGGATTTTTATACGTGTACTTTTGGGTTTCTTATTTTATTTACTCATTTATTTTAATAAACCCAACACTTAAATCCGACGACGAATTATGGATAACGCTTAATTGCGTTGATTTGTTTTGCTTTGCTTATTAATGATAGCTTGCTGTGTTTTTTGCTTGGGATTACAGACGTGGTATTTGGGCGCTCCCTCACCGGGAACATTCGCCTGTAATGTAACTTAGGTAACTGACCAAGATTCAGACAGCGCAGGCCGTCAACTGCTAGGTAGTGTAGAGTAACTGCCCAGTTGGTCTCGTGGTCGCAAGCGCAACTGCTGAGCGTGGGGTCCTGGGTTCGATTTCCAGGTCGGACAGTGTTATTGGGTTTTTTCCATTAGGAATTTCACAGTAACAGCCCGAAGTTTGGAAGGTGGCGTTGGTCCTGCGCCTGATCTCTCTTAGAATTGGATTAAGCGATCGATGAGTGAGCGCACTCTGTGCGCATACACTTGTGCACTATCATATCTCCCGTGCCGAAGGCTAATCTCCGTTGAGATTGGCTGCCATGACCGAAATTCGGTACCTATATTGTAGAGATAATTGAAACCAGCATTATTATCTTGCGTATTATATTGCAATTGTATGTATACACGGCACGGTTGGCGCAGTGGTTAAGCGATTGACTGCTGCGCTGCGTGTCGCGGGTTCGATTCCCGCACGGAACAAATATTTATATGACCTACGAGTAGCTGTTCCGGGTCTGGCTGTTTGTGTATGTGAGTTTAAATGTTTGTAAACGCACCCACGATACAGGAGAAATACCTAGTGTGGGGCAACGTTTTCAAAAAAAACAAACAAACATACAATTAAATAGGTAAACATTACAGGGGAAATGAGGGAGGGAGCGTATTTGTGTTACGTGTGTAATGCTTGATTGTACTCAAGAGTTAGATATGGATACAAGCGATGACACATATAGTTAAAGTAGGCATTGACGTCACTTAGTAACTACTCAGAAAATCTAATATTTATATTGAATCTCATCATCATCGAAATCTTGACTTGATATGGAATTAGCAACATTCCAAAAGGTGATAACTCTCAGATATTCTTATCTGAGCCATTTGGAATGTTACTAATTACATATATTTCCTTCTGGAAATACATAACATACTTCTTGTTTTAAGTAAGTTCATAAAATTGGGTGGCTGGTGAAGGAAGTTAGGAAAAAAAATATTGGCCAAGTAAGGACACAATAACTCAGGCTGTAGTTTAAATAATATTACGCCTGTATTCCCCGAAGGGTTAGGCAGAGGTGTACCTATTGTACAACCATACTTCGCCAGTAAAACTATTGTATCGTGGTATTGTTGTTATGTTATTTTAACCATATTTTAATTAAAACAAACAAACATTCAACACTGCAAATTGCAAATTAACAAAATTTTTCGAGATTCATCTAACTAAGACATGAGGTACTGAAGGTACATGAGTTGAGTAACGTATTTAGTTTCCCTTTAAAACCGAATAACTCAAAGCTTATCAAGAAACCTTGAACTATTTCTGCTTAACTGAACAGTAAACCATTTGTACTACTATCTATTGTAGTTAAAGAATTTGATAAGAAATATAAACATGTTGGTTTATGAATCAATGAGGTACGCACGGCGATACATCAAGCTATAAATAACCAGTATAAGCGTACTTCTGATTGTACAGACGGCAGCACATCAAGCTACTAAGGTTAGGTTAGGTTCAAGGTTAATTGGGAAAAGGGTTTAGCCGTCCTTCCATAAGCAAACTGCCCCCGATAGGAACCTATATCGTAACCTATGTTATATTGTAGAGGGTACTAATAGTAGTTCATCGCGTAGATATTAGCTCTATATCTTAGGTAATTGAGGAGCTATTTGAAAAAAAGTGTCCGGAGACGACTTTTTTTCAAAGTGATATATCTCTGTTGATTTCAAAGCTAGAAAAATAAAACCAATTCCAGTGTTTATGGTACACTTTACAGTTTATTTTATATAAATTTTCATGAGCCAAGCTTAAATAAAAATATAAAAAAAATGCAAATATATTTTTTTTTATTGATTTCTATCAGATCGAATTGAATTACCACTTTGGAAAAAATATATAATAATTGTCTATACCTTGCCTAACAGCATGCCAAGTTTCATTAAAATCCATAAGGTGCAACATGATGAAAAAAAAAAAAAAGTAAGTGGACGACCTTGTTACCACTTTGTTGATGCTTTTAACTTTTAATTTTTCAATTATCTAGTATTTAATTAAATCGTATTACATATTTGATTTTTCAATATTGGGCACGAAAGGTTTAAAAGAAAACGGAAGGATATTTTCTCAGTAATAGTTAAATCCATATTAATAAAAAATAGCTTTTATTAGTCATCGTCACTATTTTCATTAATTACAACGTGATCTTTATTTATAGAAAAAACACTGCATAATATTTCTGCTGGGCGAACATTATATATAATTGCTGCCACGTGAGAGCAACACCCAACTGTTCGATTTCCATTTGCACAGTTACAGCAATAACGCTGAATATCTTCGTGGCTTTTTCCATTGGGGTTGTAGTCAATGTAACATCTGTAGGTTTTGTGGTGTCTTTAGCCTATCACAATATTTTGTCGATCTACTTTTATAGTGACTAGATTATCAAAGTACTCGCGCGTGCATGTTCCTACATTATCACAGTGCATAGTCGTGGTACGCTTTCGCTGTTATTATTTGCGCAGTTTCACAAATTCCTAATTCAGGGACGTATTGTTTGTTCATGTTTAAAAATATATATATAATAACAAGTGAATGCAGTGAATAAACCAGTGACCTAAAAATATATCGGCTATGTCTGGGAAATGTAATAATTGTGGCTTTATATTGCGGAAGACTGGAAAACTTGCCCCTCAGACTGTGAACGTTCTTAAAATTACGAGAGTTGCCCCTCTGAGCGTAAGGGTCAATTTACACTGCCGCGGAACGGAGTGGAATCGAGTTTTCGTACGATATTGTAGGTACATAGCAAAATTAACTTTATGTCAATGGTGTAACGTACAAACTAGATACGAGCTTATTACTGCCGGAATTCCCGAGAATGTGCAATAATTCTCCAGAAGATGCGCGACCTGTGCGTATGTGTGTATCTAATTTGTGCTTTACACTTTTCACATAAAGTTCATTACGCTTTGTACAAAAAAAATCGCTTCCATTCTGTTCCACGGCAATATAAATTGAGCCTGACGGTTCTGGGGGTCTACTCTCTAAGTCCGCCAACGAAGATACTGGCCCGTCCGAAAATAGCTAGTTCGGAACTTCGAAGTGAATCCTACAACCGATTAATAAACTTTTTTGGACGGGCAAAAACACATTGGAGGTAGGGACAACTGTCAAATCGTGGTGTCATTCATTCTTATTTCGGGCTTTATACTAATCTTATATCCGTAGGTACTAGTTGCGCCCCGCGGTTTCACCCGCATAAGTTGCGATCCCGTGGAAATATCGGGAAAAAAGTATCCTATGTGTTAAATCCTGGTTATAAACTATCTGTGTAATTTCGGCGTGAAAGAGTAACAAACATCCATCCATCCATATAAACTTTCGCGTTTATTATTAGTAGGAAATGATGCGGAGTAGGAAACTACCGTAACTTCAGCTGAAACTACGGACTTCGTGCTTAAGGAGTAGGCCCCCAGTCTCATCCACTGTTCAGAAAGAGCGAAAGGTGGCGCACTTTGCACTCTTTCTAAAGAAGTTTTCACTTCAAAAATGTCTCACAATGCAGTTTGTTCAAATGATGTTTCTAAGACAATATTTTAATGCTAAGTACAAAATATTATAGTCAGATTGTTCTGCAACAAATGTTGCGTTATTATATTTAGTTCATTAATGTAAGGGTCAGTTCACACCGAGACGCTACGCGACGCGACGATACTGGAAGAGGCCAGTGATTTCGCGCTGCGCCGCGCGCCGCCGCGAGACGCATCGCAACGTCGCGAGGCGCAGCGCTGCACGGCGCAACGTATCTGAACTCTCACAATGCAATGTGTACCTTTTCGTGTAGAAAATAAAGTCTATTTTGAGTCACTCTTTTAAAGCGTGCGCGCAGCGTCGCGTCGCGTCGCGGCTCGGTGTGAACTGACCCTAACAGATAATTGGACTTACCAGATTTACAAATAGATTGACAACCATAACTCTTCTGTATGGAGGCTCAAAGTACACTGCTAATCCACTGACTGTGCATGGCAACAGCACTGTTGTATAATATGAGAATTCATTGAAAAATAGTTTCCTGAAAGAATTTTTTTTTTTTATAGCATTCACTGTCCCTCTCCTGGGCGAAAACCTCCCAAAGTTCGCGAGCCCACGCGTCATGCTTCCAATTTTCGCAGAATCTGTCACTTAATATTACATAAGAAATATTTAATCCTCTACACAACAAACTAGGCAATCAAGGTAGCATCAGAATCTTTCTCTGCATACAGATGGACTATCATAAAAAAAATATGCTTATTTAAAAATGTATGTCAGTCTCTAAGGCTCATACACATGTTTGGGTTGATGATTCGGCACAGCCAGGCAGCAAAATATATATTTGCTTTATCTGTGACAAAACTATACCCAGATACAGTAGCGGTGCATTTCTGAAAATGCACACTGTCAACATGTCATTGTTTCGTAGGATTGGTTTCCTGTAGTAGCTGGCTATTGATTGAATGCTTTATTGCTGTATGAAATATTAATAATTTACCTGAATATGCAGTTTAATGTGACAAATGAACTTCCCACAGTCAAACCAAATATGCCTGACTTTAAATATAGCTTGAATTGTTCCAGAATTTCCTTTTTTCCTAGTTTTTTCCCTCTCATTAATATTTGTATCTGAAACAAAATTATATATTAGTAAGGAACCCAATTTTAATAAAAAAAAATGATGTTTTTTATCTTACATTGCTTGTTTAAAAGTCTACCAAATTGCCAAATTTGATAGACTTTTCTTACTTTTATGGGGCATCCTACTCACTTCCTAAATAAGAAGGATGAAAACAATTTTTTTCTTTTTGTATTATTTCACTAATTTCGGAGAACTTAATATATGTTGTTTTAAGAGGCAGATCCAGCCCTCAGTTTGAAAAGCGACCAGATTTTCACAAGTTGGCAGAACAGAAAGGAGGCGGGTGGTGATCGTGGGTTCCTGCTGAAGAGCTGTTGTTCAGCATTTTGTCTCTATTAAATTTTAAATACTTAGAAATAACAATTTAAAATATTTATTAAAATAAAAGGAAATACAGTCAAAGTGACCTCTGCGCTGCCACTGTCGACGCCGTGGAAGTGGCAGTGTTGAGCCAACAGAGAGACACAATGAAGAAGAAAGGAAATATAAAAAAAAGATTTATTATTATTTTTATGTTTCCTGACATTTATCGGGACCCTGAGGTCTTGTGGTGGGTTACCTTTGATTGTTGTGAAGTTGTACACTGAAAAGTGTACAACTTCCAAAGGTAACCCACCTCGCAACTTAATTTTAATATTATTTTTTGTTTTAATTAATTAATACTGTATTTAAATGCCTACCAGTATTATTAATACCAAGGAGGAAGAGGAAATTAACAGTTTAATATGGAAAGATTAGGAATTATCCTATTGAAAGGTACGAGGGCGACACTGAAAATTTTTAGAACTGGCCACTTGTCAACGATATAATAAAAAAATAAGTTCAAATTTTGAAAATGGAACTATTTACCAATATTGTCGTGTATGTATTTTATTCATTTGTCATTTGGTTACGATTTGGCGGCAAATTGAAAATTGTCTGCGTCACGTCAGCATGAATTTAACGCGAGAAAATTTTCGTACAATGATTTTTTATGTCATTTAAGTCTACAAGAAAGTTGTGATAGACTTCGATTGGCCCTTCACGGTGAAGATTGGCCCCATCTCGTGCCACTGTTTACAACTGGTTTAATGAGTTTAAACGTGGTCGCACTAATCTCACCGATGATCTGCGTGACGGCCTTCAACGGCGACGACTGAAGATAACATCAGTGTTGTGCGGCGTATGATAGAGACTGACAAAAGAGTGACTTATCAGCAGATTCGGACAAGCTTACGTATATCGGTATGAGTCAAGTGCACAAAATCCTCCAGCAACATTTAGCGGTCAGGAAGCTTTGTGCCCGGTGGATACCTCATTTGACAGAGGCCCAAAAAATCCGTCGTGTTGATTGGTGTCGTGAAATGGTTCAAAGATTTAACGGAGGTTACTCAAATGCTGTGTTCGACATTACGGGTGACGAAAGCTGGATTTATTGTTATGATCCTGAAACTAAGAGACAGTCTGGGTGTTTCCTTCCCAGGAGTTGCCAACTAAAGTGAAGAGAGCTACCATCGTATTTCCCACGCTTCGAGCGTGGGAAATACGATAGTGGCCTATTCTTTGGAAGAACACTTCATTACGCAACAATTGTTTTAGAGGATCGAAAAACAGTTACTGCAGAGTGGTACACTAACAATTGTTTGCCACTTGACTTGGATAAAGTTCGGGAGAAACGACCTCGCAGTAGGATCCTCCTTCACCACGACAACGCCTCGTCACACACCGCCCAGCAAACAATCGACTACTTGGCGACGTCAGACGTGGAATTACTGGGTCACCCGACCTATAGCCCCGACATCGCACCTTGTGATTTTTATTTATTTCCGAAAATAAAAGAAAATCTTCGAGGAAAACGTTTTATGGACGCCCAGAAAGCAGTGGCTGTGTTTCAAAATGCCGTCAAAGAGCCCCCTAAGGACGAGTGGGCAACGTGCTTTTCTCAGTGGTTCCATTGGATGCAGCGATGTATTGATGTAAATGGACACTATTATGAAAAGATATAATAAAACTAATGACTTGTTAGTTTGTTCAGTTTTTGATTTTCTAACTTTCAATATCGCCCTTGTATAACTTTACAAAGAGAAACTTACCTTGTTTTCCTGCTAGAAATATAAAATCCCTTTAAGGTTGGATTTTTATTAAACTATATCAGATGATTAAGGCTAGGTATATGATAAACAGATGATTACGTTTAAGTGAGAATATTCAACTCAGACGAAGATGTGGTGGACCTTGCCAAGGACAAAGTATAATCATACTCGGCCTATAATACACATAATGGTCCACTCGAAGGACTAAGTGCGGAAACCTTACTCTATAACATAGAACATCAGCCTATAATGTTCCCACTGCTGGGACACAGGCCTCCTCTCGGAGAGGGAGTGGGCAATAAACCACCACACGGGTCCAGTGCGGGTTGATGTGATGATTTTAAAGTTGGTTTATCCAGTAAATAAATTTTAAAATATTTTTTTCTGATAAATAAGACTTAACAATTACATTGTTTGGTGCCACAGACAAGAGTAAGTACATTTTATGGGTTATCAAATTTGGTAAAGTTCAAGGGTCATCATCTGCTCAAATTAAAGATTGGTGATTTTAAAAACAATGCTAGACGAAAGGTATGAAACTTGTCTAATGGACCAGTTTCATTAATTACATAGTACTTATACTTAACCACCAGCGTAATGTAAACATTAATATGACGGTGCGCAAATACTCACAAGGTAGACCATAGCATAGAATTTGTAACTCCCCCTGATACAACCTATCAACATGGTTCTCGTAGCATCAGAACATCGATACGTCCACGGGTGTATGAGTTCATGGCATCTACAATCACTGCACGCAGCTTCAAACCAGAGTTTACTAGCTTCAACCATTTTTAGATTTATACACAATTAAACACAGTACGAAATATATTTTGGAAGACGTATGTGATTAATACTGATGATTATTGGTGTAGTTCACTTAAAAATATTGATGTTTGACCTCATAAAAAGTAACGGGTATTTTTGATACGTAATGTACGGAGTTCATACGAATACGAACGAAAAAGAACTAGGAAAAATTATATTCATTCGTGTTGTACTGAACAACATTATGTTCTCTCTGACTGACAGACAGACAAGACAATAGACATGACAAGTTGATGTCACAGTCAGTCAGTCATGACTTTTTAAGCATGACAGCCAATAATAGTTTAGGTAAAAGTTGTTTTTCCCGTAAGGGAACAACATTATTGATATTTTCTACTCTCATACCGTTGTCTCATTTCATGCATAATTTATGACATTTTCTATTACTGAAACGCGACATAAAATAAAATAATGTCATAAATAAAGCCAGTGTACACAATATCCACATTACCCACATTTTTACCTCTTTTTGTACGAAATTAAAAATAATATTATTATACATAGTTGGCGCAACAATTTCCATACCTCTTTAATTATTTTAAAGCCTCCATAATCAATTTCCCAGCACTGACAGAGGAACTTAAAGACGTAAACTGGTCTGGAGTGGTGTCCGAACTAGATGGGAACAAAGCAACCAGTGAATTCTACAACATTCTAACAAGTGCAGTACAAAAACACACGGTAGAAAGGACAATTAGCCGCTCTAAATTCATCAAAAAACCCTGGATTACACTCGGTCTTATTAGATGTATGAACCACAGGGACAAACTTCATCGTGATTCAAATAAACACCCCAACGACCAAACCAAAAAACTAATTTATAATCGTTACAGGAATTTCTTCACAAATATCGTACACAGACTTAAACGCGAACACGACAGTCAACAATTAGAAGATAACAAAAACAATGTTAAAGGTTTATGGGAAGCTATCAGAAATATCAGTGAACAGTCCAACAGCAGAAGTATCCATAGTGAACTGCTTAAAAGTGAATCTTCTGTACAAACTTCCATAAATATCTGCAATGATTACTTCTCCTCCGTTGGCAAAAACCTAGCCAGTAAAATTCTCGCAGACATAAATGAAACCCAGGAATCAGTTATAAACAAACTACACTTAGGAGAGCCTCAAAACACAAATTTCTTTATGCTAACTGACGTTTTTGAAATAGACAAAATAATCACAAATCTGAGAAACGACAGCGCCCCAGGTCCGGATAATTTTACACCAACACTTATCAAACAAATAAAAAGTGAAATCATAATCCCGTTAACACATATTATAAGCCTTAGCTTAAAATCAGGCACATTTCCTAATAAATGGAAAGAGGCACAGGTCACTCCAGTACATAAGAGTGGTTCAAAACAAAACCCAACTAATTATAGACCCATTTCCATGTTATATTCATTCATCATTTCATATTTTCCAAAATTCTTGAAAAAATCGTCATTAAACGACTCACCTCATACCTAGATTGCAACAACATATTATCCAACAAGCAGTTTGGCTTCAGAGAGGGAAAATCCACAGAAGATGCAGTAAGTCTCTTAGCCAATCTTGTAACATCTTATTTAGATGATAATATAAAATGCATAAGAATATTCCTAGACCTAGCAAAAGCTTTCGACACCGTTGCCATTCCTTTACTACTAAAAAAGCTTGAGACGATTGGTATAAGAGGACTGCCACTCAAATGGTTCGAGACATACCTTTCTAACAGAAGGCAATGTGTGAAAATTGGGGATACTATCAGTAGTCACGCAGCGTAGAATTTGGAGTGCCTCAAGGTAGTTTCCTGGGTACGACACTATTTATCATCTACATATTAATGATATTCATCACGCCATTGCCGCAAATGCAGAAGTTATCTGCTACGCAGATGACACGGCTATTATTTTTCATAGCGAATCTTGGGAAACAGTCCGCGAAAAAGCCCAAAACGGCTTAATTAATATTAAAAAAACAAACTACATCTGTTTCCATAAAACTCTCTCATCAGCACCAAATCTTCCTTTACAGCTTCAAATCCACCCTTCAACTTGCAGAACAGCCCCCTGCACTTGTGAGGAAATTAAAAAGGTCGAATCTCTAAAATACTTAGGGGTTCTGCTGGGGCAAAGCGAAACAGAAAGTTGATTTACGTAATGAAAATGTTACGCAACTCGGCCAACAGAAAAATCTTACACAGGGATGTATGTGGCATTATGTGAGTCAGTTCTCTGCTACTGCATTACTGTATGGGGTGAAGTCGGCATATCCTCAATGCTACAATTGGAAAGAGCTCAAAGAACAGTGCTAATCTCACAGATCACTTGTATAAAGAAGCATCAGTACTTAATGTCCGACAGTTATACATCCTTAAATTAGTACTAAAACAACACAAAATAACAATTCAATCGACAGAATATCAAGAACTACTTAAACAACGAATCTACAAATGTCCACTTATTGTAGTAAAAACCGCTTTTGCTCAAGATATAACAACATATATAAGGTGTTAAAAAATTAACTTTAAGAACTTCGTGTATCAGTCAAAGTCAGTATCAAAAATCAAATTATACAAAAAAAAAAATTTTTTTCGAGCGTTTTTGCTTTGTCGTATAAAAATAACCATTTAGTAAAACATTTTTATGTGCGCTGTACGCAGGGCTGCGCTTACGCTCGGTGCTCGAGCACCGCGCGGCGCGCTTCCCCTACCCGCGGCTCCCACCAACCCTTCCCGCCCACTTCAGTCGTCCGATATCTGTCGCGCGGTAAGGGTGTGCTGTCGTGTGTCTTCTCGCTTAATCCGCGCGCTCGCGCAGTTTCGTACAAACAATGCCGTTTACTTATTCTAATCGGGAGTATTTAGATATGATAGTGTGTTATGTCATGACCGGTGAGAGTTTAGCCGCAGCACATAACCGATACCGTGAACTTTATGGTGACCAACGACGAGTGCCTGCTGTCCAAACTATCCTGGGGGTCTACCAGCGCTTATTAGACTATGGCCAGTTTCGTCCTCGTCAAGCAGATGCTGGTAGGCCACTGTTCGCCGGTGACATTGTAGATCGAGTGTTGAACTATTTCAACGATAATCCACACGCGAGCACACGTGACGCAGGGCGGGACTTAGGAATAAGTCACGTTACTGCCTAAAATGTGCTGCATGAAGAAGGCCAACATCCGTACTACTTTCTAAGAGTACAGGTGATTCCTGTACTCTTGGACGCATCCTTGCAAAAATTCAATAAATACCTACATTTACGACACACCTAATTTCAAACAATTGTTTTTATGATTATATTAATTTTATTATAATTTTGGTTTACGTTAATTAATTTTATTTTGTTAATTATTAAATATGTAACTTTACAATACAGTATCGACCATGATATTTCAAATTGTTAAAAACTCTCAAGGACTCCACGAGACATGCTCGACCTAGTGTGGAGTCCACAAGTTAATATATAAAATTATGTTTCCCCTGTAAAAATATTCTTAGGAGTAGTTTATTTGTATGTACTTAGTTATAAGGAAATGTAAAAACACTATTTGGTCAATAAACGATTAGAATCTACATATTATTATTATTTTTCATTATTTTTTACTCCACATTTTCACTGTTATATTTAGTCAATGTAATTGTCGTTACTGGTCGTCAGAAGCCCGAAAGTCTGACAACCAGTCTTGCCAAGGGGTATCGTATTACCCAGTAACTGGGTTGTGGAGGTCAGATAGGCAGTCCATGTAAAATGCTGGTATTCAGCTGCATCCGGTTATACTGGAAGCCGACCCATAGTTGAGAAAAGGCTAGATGATGATTTGGTCAATGTAACCTATGCATTATTTTTCTTTTTTTCCATAGACACAAAAAGAGAGCCATGTGTTTTTGAATTACAAACCCTCAAAGGCTCAGCTCAAAAGTATACCCCCATTTCAGAAGACCAAGAATTGACTATTAATTCATGCATTATTAGGGCCAGTTGCATAGTGGCTATATAACTAATGAGAGGGATGTATTGTGACCTAACCACTTTTTCTCTTTGAGGTAATTGATTGTAATAGGAGGAAGGGTAAGAAAGAACCCAACTAGCAAAATTTTAACTTACAGTGTCCCAAGACCTATATTTTTTTACTCTTTTAGCATACTTACAAACAACTGTAAGTGTCGATTTAGGCGCACTTTATAAGAGAATTCTCACTTAGAGTCAACTTATAACGCTCTTATTGAAGATTACTTTACACTAACAATAATCTTGTTCCTGCTTTTGTAAGTGTAATTCCCCTTATGTTGCTCTATGGAAGCTCAATAAAGGAGTATTTATCACAACGGCCGAAAGAGTGTGCGCGAGCGCTATTGGAATAAAAAAAAGTTGTCAACTCATTGAAGTATCATTTGTATTAGTAGTATTTTATTTCCTGTAATCATTTATTTAATTTGCTTGATAGTTATGTGTCTATGAACATAAATAACTTGCGGTGTACATTTCTTCGAATGTTTTGCGAAATAAAGTGAAATATTTTCACAGGCCTACTTCGTTATGTATTTAGAATATTATTTAAAAAAATATTAATTACTTGTAAAATAAAAACTGACGCCATTAGAGATTGATAAGACCAATTACTCTTCTCTAAGATAAGCTTAATACTAAAATGTCTTATTTCACACTACCTAAGTTGATTTTAAACCTTTTGGTCTTATTGAGCACTTATATAAGGTAACTACTTGCAGCCATTTAATAAATTTAGGGTTCCTTTTTAAACCATGGCATACAAATTACCAGTTTGTGGTAGGTTTAATGTTAGGTGAGCCAAACGTGCATAAGTATATATGTACCTAATGGGTGGGTAAGTGGGTACCTACTATTAAGTGTGTGTGTGTGTTTTAAAATATTTTTATTAACTCTTTTTTATAGTGGATATTGACCCCCGGCCGTGTCACGATAGTATAATGGTTACCATAATGGATTTTGACTGCTTTTTGAGTAAAAAAAAAATGAGATTGCTCAAGAAGAGGAAGTGGCCCTGGACCGTAACTCACTTTATTCTTTCACAAAAATGTTTCGCTTGTGGATACACATCATGGTTTAACGTCAATGAACCTCAAAAAGAAAAATTCAGCGGGATTGTCCGAAAGGGTTACCGCTACCCCAGAACATAAAGGGCGAAGGAAGGAACATGGGTGGGTTTTAGTCAGTAAGAGTCTGACATTCCCTTCCGCTCCAACCAGAGCGGGAGGGGTCATTTGATGATTTCCCACCAGAAAAAAAAAAAAAAAAACCTCAAAAGCCATTTCATTTCATATTAGTTCAAAGCGATGTAAATAAATTATTGCATGCCGAATTCATAACGCCAAGATCAATCAAGTGGAGTGAATCACACACAGGAATGTCTTCAACCATATCGATATTGAGTTTTAGAAACGGAGAATCCAATTTATGGTGTTCTTCGTCTTTTTGACCGAAAATCACTGTCGTTTCTTTTAGGACACTCAAATCCTCGGAATGTGACAGTTCAAGACACCGGTGAATATTCACCTACCACAGTACATTTTAGACAGCCATGCTTGGCGTTGAAATTTAGTACTCTTTTAATAAATGCTCTTGCTGAGGAGTCGCAAATGAAAGCTCTGATTTTTACGGGAACTAAAGTAGATGATCCTTTTGATTTAAGGGTTACACCAGTGTTGAGAATTTCGTTCAATTCTGTTACCAGAGGATTCAAGAAAGCTTGCAAATCAGATGGTTTACTATCTTCCGCATATATACCTGGAAGTAAAATCAATTTTTAGCAATATAATGTCGCCAATAAATATGCGAACAGTTTGAGTCGAGTTCATATTTTTTGACGATAAGACTTAAGAATAGTACTAATGGAGAGCATGGAATTTCAGAAATACTGCACAGGATTGGCAAAAATTGTTGTCTAGAGCTGTTATACAGAGGTAAGCCGTCAATATTAAAATTTAGTGAAAGGTTATTGGGAACAGAAACAAGTTCGTGCTCAAAAACAATTTTTCCAGCTGTTTTCTTAAGCTGTTATGCCAATAAAGCCCTGTCCCTATTGTGTCTATCTGTATTTTTTGTACGCTTGTTTGGAACAAAGTTCGGGCATCTTTGGGTAGTATGTGCTCGATTATTTTATTAATAATCACAGAAAGTTCATTAAACGCCGAGTGTGGTATATTATTCTGAACAGCCCATATTTTGATTTCTTCACGAAATTGTATATTTTTTTCGTAATCCGTTGTTTTTGTTTCACGTTCACTTTCATCGCTATCTTAAGAACCAGAATTAAGACTAGAATCTGCCAGTTCAAAGTCTTCAGAGCTGATATCTTCTTGTTTTTGTACGGAACCATCGAACGATTTACTGGCTCCATCGTTGTCTATCGTAGTTCTACTAGTACCAAGTAGCCTTTTCTGTGAGTCCGTCTATTTTTGTTTAATTTTATTCCTATATGCTCCACTCCTTTTAAATCTTTTCCATTTTTCAAACTCCATGCATAACTGTTACAAACACTTAGCAATGTTTACACGAATATAATGGCGGACATTCTTAATAAAGTATTCACAAGTCTTTTAAAAGACAAAATATTCTGATAGAGCTCTACTATTAGTCGTCTTCTCTTTAATTTGACTCAGAGAACACTTAATTCACACTTACAACTTGGCTTTATAGTAGTTTTATGTAAAAGTTTATTAAGGTCATAAGTGTTATAAAACACTCAATGTAGACTCTACTAAGAAAGAATGTACTTTTAAGATGATTTTTTAAGTACAAATAATATTCAAGAGCAATTGCTCTTTAAAAATGCACTTGTAAGACAACTGTGCTGATAAATGTGTTACAACGATTCTTTATAGACATATATAAGAGCACGTACTAAGTGTTAGTATTCTTTTAGTTCAAAATGCCTTAGATCATGCTTTTATAAGATGTACTGTCATAGTCTAGACACAAGTAAGTCTGCTGTAACACCTTAGTACTTAAATCAGCATATCCGCAAGAGAAAATTGCTAGTTGGGAAAGATTTGAAAATACTTTCAGAGGAGAGAGGATGATCAAGTGACAAATCACTTGCATCTCCATACCATAACGATGATGCATAAGGACAGAGCGTGATGTTATTTGTTTTGGCATCCTATTTTCCAACAATTTCTAAAAAGCACTTTTTTTTTTTTTGTTCCCGGGGTGGAAAATCCTCATGGATGTCCGCCGCCCTGGGGCGGGCGACGTGGTCTGTCAGACTCTTACTGACTAAAAACCACCCCAGTGTTCCATCTCTCACCTACGCCGGGGGTGCGGGAACGTAAGATCCTTCCGCAACCCCCGATCTAAAAAAAAAAAAAAGCACTAGTTTAACTACTCTTCCAACCAGGGTTGGATTAGCCACATAGCAAGGCCCCGCGCATTGGGGGGCCCCGCACTTGGACGTAGGAAAAAATAAGTCTTGTTACTTTTTTATACCTATACCATGGGTAGGTCGTTATTCTTCTGTTTTCCTGTAGGTTTGATTTTTCAATCATCTGATAACTTTATTCGAGGAATAATTTTGAAATTTTGACACTTATTTGATACAAAAACTGTCAATAGTCAATGTTATTCCTCGAATAACAGTTATCTGGCGAAGGAAAAATAAGCCCTAAATCGAACAGGTTTTTTTGAGAAATCGTCCAGAAATGGTAGTTGCTTTCCCATTTCTGGACGAATTGTCAAAAGAACCTCCTAGACGCGGGGTGCAAAAGATTTTCGAGCTCGCTTCGCTGGCTCTTGTTTTTTAATTTCCCTTCTTCTTTTTCGTCTTCTATCTTGCATTGACTACTTCCAACAGGGAAGTCAAAGCCTCTCTCTTTTCTCCTGTCCTTGGTCTACATCAGCCTATAATGTTACCATTGATACTGATAATGATACTGGGACAAAAGCCTTCTCTCAGTGAGAGGGAGTGGGCCGTAATCTACCACGCGGGCCCAGTGGGAGTGACTTTCTTTCAAACCCGGTAGCTCGTTCGGCATGCGGCAGTCAAGTCGTATTACTTACTAGGCACTGGGCTGCCTTTTTTTTTTTCTTAAACCTGTGTTATCCCACTGCTGCCACAACTTACCATTCTTTCCAGTGTGTTGCCTGAGAAGGCAACACACAGGAATGCCGGATATGCCGGAGACGGCATACTATTTTCCATAAATGCCTCAAAGTCATCACGCCAGCATTTCCTCGGACTCCCTTGGCGACGAAGCCAGTCTTCTGGGTCCAACTGCGTTACGACTTTTGCCCATCTGCCCCGATGCATCCTACTTAAATGGCCCACCGAATCCCACTTCAGCCTAGGTCGGTCTCATCAGTGACTCCTGTTTTGGAGCGTATCGTGGTATTACTTTATTATAAATTACGTTTTCAGTCGCAATACGCTACACTCCATCGCCCTTTGACATACCTTTTGATCCACATAAAATAAATGGTCTGCGTTTTGAACGGAGGTGGAATAACGTAATTGTAGGTAAATAACAATTATTAAAACGACGAATAAACGTTATTTTCCAAATGTAAATTATTTATTTATTTATTTAATCTTCTCGCGCAAAAAGGTACAAAGGCGGACTCATTCCATGCTCAAATGATGTGAAATAGAGATAATTAGTATTACTCTGAGGTTCTACATTCTGCTCGCTAAAGCCAATGCTAGCAAAAAGATGCTATGTATTTTAACCAGCCGTTTTGAAACTCTTAAAAAAACTGGAAGGACATTGTTAAAGAGAGTAGGAGAAATAGGAGATAGGTACGGACGCCAGCACATCAAGCTACTACAATCTGTCAAATTTATTTAATAGATTTTCAACTTTATCTTTAAAACATTAAGGTTCAAAGTTGATTGGGAAAATTTGACAGTTTCGGGTAGCCTGTCCTGCTGGCGTCTGTACTTGTTAGCGTATCAGAAAAGTTTGAGAATTTAAGATGCGAAACGAATTCGAAAATTTTACGGCCCTCCCCCCATTAGTCCGCCAGTGTTGGGAATAGCTTACCTATCCTTATTTTCACACACTTTTAATTTAAATAAACGTACTCACTGTAAATAATCCTAGATATTGTGTATAAAATATAACGGATCCTATCCCACAGTACCATAGCATGCTGAAAAATGCATCTCTGCAGCTATTTGTCCACGGATGCACAAGTTGATGACACGTGTATTGAGTCACTTCACTATTTTGTACCATAAACTTACTAACTTCAACCATTTTCACTAAAATTAAATAATAACAAGGATATTATTTGAACAGCGATCGCTAGATTCGCTAGTGAATTCCGTGTTACTGCGATTTGATTTACCTAAATGAATCGTATCGCTGCTGTTTCGTATTAAAAGGACAAAGTTCATTTAAAATTTTAATTTAAAATTAAACAAGCAAACAATGGGCAACATACTTGTCAGTAACGTATTAACGCCAATATACAGGGTGGCCGGAACATTGACGTCCAAAAATAAAATTTAGGTCCCTCGTATCGTGGGGTATCCGAATCACCCCCATGTATGTTCCGCGACTTTTCATAGTTTTCGAGTTACGAATTTTTTTCTGATTTTTTGAGAATGATCGACCTGACCAATCTAAAAAATGGCTTTGTCGAGATTTTTTTTTTGCAACTAAATCTTCGTGAGTAGTACTTTTATGCATAAAATAATCAGCTTCGTAACTGTGATGAAAGTTATGAAAAAGTTGGTCTAAAGTGCTAATTTTTTTATGATTATGAAAGCTGAGAGTCTGGCGCATTCTTGAAGCCTACTTAGGAACCATGAAGTTTCCTGTTTAAATTTTTTATTTAAAGTTAAAATGCTAAGCCATAATTTACCGAACGTAATTTTTTCACTTTAGACCAACTTTTTCATAACTTTCATCACAGTTACGAAGCTGATTATTTTATGCATAAAAGTACTACTCACGAAGATTCAGTAGCAAAAAAAAAATCTCGACAAAGCCATTTTTTAGATTGGTCAGGTCGATCATTCTCAAAAAATCAGAAAAAAATTCGTAACTCGAAAACTATGAAAAGTCGCGGAACATACATGGGGGTGATTCGGATACCCCACGATACGAGGGACCTAAATTTTATTTTTGGACGTCAATGTTCCGGCCACCCTGTATAATGTATTTCGTTACATATTAAGCAATTTACATATATATATTTTGAAGCTATAAAAAAACTAGGTATAATCTGAACATAACATGATATTTCGTACTTTCTCCTTAAATAAACATAGCCAAGCATCAGCTGAGAACTTCGTTGATTGGGTTTTCTGGGTTAAAGTCTTACATTAGAAAAAAATCAAAGATTATTTTATTAAACTGACCTATCCTCTACGATTTTAAAGTTAATTATCTTTTTTACGCGGATGTAGATGCTGGAATACTTTCCCCTCTTGCCCCTCTGTAAATGGGAATGATGGGAGCTCATGCCAGCACGACATCTCATATCAATGTCAGTTCCTACTCCTACTGACCAAACCATCTCTAAAGCGCTCTGGGATGGTGATGTCCTGGCATGTTTGGCATTGGATGGTGAATGGTGAATCATATCTTAGCTGCCACGGCTTATTTAAATTATTTTAGTTTCTGTTTGCTGTAGGTACTCTGGACGCTTTTAGTTCTTTTTTAAATCGTTCTCACAATATAATTTTAACTTCAACATTAATGTTGTAACTAATATTTTCGTAACAATACAGGGCCAAATTGAATTAGCTAGCGAAACTCTGAAGACGTGATGGGTATTTATAAACGAGAGTGCGCATGGAGTTTCTTGCCCGTTCTTATCCTTAAGTACTTACCTACTAGGCGTTGGAATGGGCTACTAGCTTCATATTTCTGACTGAACGACTCCTTGAAAATGGGGTGAAGCACTGAAAGCTCTTCGCTTCTGTTGTGTTTAAGTTTACTTTTATGTCGATCACAAATTAAACGAAAACTAGATTAATATGAATGAGACTTGGAGTGTAGCACAATTAATGATGAGTTAAAGAAAAAGGAAGCGTCTACCACTGGTAAAAATCAGCTTTAGTGGAAAAGAATGGCGTGGATTTATAATGTGAACTCGTAGAATAGTATCATGTAGAAAATATGAATTTGAAATATGTTAGCGGCCATGAGTAATTTTGAAGAAGTATAAAAATGTTTAATCAGAATGCTTGTTCTGACCTGGAGGAATGAATGAAAATAATTGTGTTTTGTGTCGGAATCCCCAGAAGACCTGCAAGAGCTGATGGAAAGACTTGACAAGTCATGCCGTTCTGTCTTAAAATTAGCATCGAGAAGACTAAAGTCAAGGCATTTGATACAGTTAACCATGGCCCACTTGATATGCGACTCGACGGTGCTATCCTCAAGCAGGTGTCCACCTGCTTGAGGATAGCACCGTCGAATCTGTCCAGATTTAAATACCTGGTTAGTACCTTAACAAGTAAAAGTGACCTGGACCCGGAAATTAAATGCAGAATTGGTGCTGCTTCAGCAGTGTTTGGTAGACTACGGGTAAAGGTATTCCGCTCGCACGACCTCAAACTACAAACCAAGGTCAGCGTGTACATGGCCATCGTCTTGCCAAAAGTCCTGTACTCCTCTGAGACGTGGTGTGTCTATAGGAGGCACATACGCGCATTAGACCAATTCCACATTAAGTGCCTCCGCGATATCTTGAACATCAATTGGTCCGATCGTGTTAGAAACACGGATGTACTATGAAGGGCGAATGTTTGCGGAATTGAGGTCTATCTAATGGGTCGTCAGCTGCGCTGTCAACTTTTGAATAAGTCCAATGGTCGATGCGCGGGCTGGCGAGGGAAACGTCTTAGCTCTGAATACCGTAGTACCCATTAGGTACGCTAAGTTCGGTCTGGACATGTTGTGAGGATGCCTGACGAGAGGATAGCTAAGCGCATCTTCTTTTCTGAACTAAAGGACGGCAAGAGGAAACAAGGCGGCCAGTTCCTCAGATATTAATCCGTTCAGAAAAGACATATGAAGAGATGCAATATTGATCCCGCTCGTTCGGAAGAGTTGGCAATGGATAGACCTGTTTGGAGGCGTTTGGTAAAATAAAATGTTTATAACTTTGAAGATCAGCGGAGGAGAGATCTTGACAGCAGGCGAGATCACCTCAAGAGTAAACCACCCTCCAACATTCAATACCATTACCACAATGGCGTTCTAACGTGTCCGCATGTGCACTTACCTTTACAGTGAAGAAAGGTTACGTTAGCCACATCAGATCACACAGAGGAGAACGCCATCAGCGTCCCAGAGGTGACACAGGCAGAGATGGGGGCCGCCGTGATGCGGCTCCGGGTCAAGAACGTGGCTCCAGGGCCCGACGGGATCCACGGCTGCGCGTTAGCCCTCGCTCTGAAGGAGCTTGAGCCTCAACTGAGAGGACTCTACACAGCGTGCCTCGAGCAGGGCCAGTTTCCCTCTTTGTGGAAATCTGGCCGTCTGGTCCTGCTCAGGAAGGCGGAGCGCCCTGCGGACTCGTCGTCCGCGTACCGGCCCATAGTGCTGCTAGACGAGGTGGGTAAGCTGTTTGAGCGAATAATCGCAGCCCGCCTCGTCGGCCACTTGTGCAGAGACGGGCCGGACCTGGACGACAGTCAGTTTGGGTTTCGGCATGGGTGCTCCACCATACACGCTGTGTCGCGAGTGAGAGTCCTGGCGGAGGAAGCGGTGTCCCGGGGCGGGGTGATGTTGGCGGTGTCCATGGACAACTCCAACGCATTTAACACCCTGCCCTGGAGTTGTATTTGGGAGGCACTGCGGTATCATCGAGTGCCTCCCTACATCCGCCACATCCTTGGGGCTTATCTGTCGGAGAGGTGTGTCACCTACATGGAACGCGATGGCGAAAACCAGCGCCGCATGTCGTGCGGCGTTCCCAGGGCTCGATCCTAGGACCGCTCCTGTGGAACGTCGGGTACGACGGGGTGCTGAGGGGCGAGCTCAGACCGGGGGTAGACCTCACGTGTTACGCGGATGACACGCTGGTCACTGCCCGGGGAAGCTCACACAGGGAGGCAGCGTTGCTGGCGACGGTTGCGGTCTCACAGGTGGTGGGCCGCATACGTCGCCTAGGCCTGGAGGTGGCCCTCAGCAAGTTGGAGGCCATGGTGTTTAATGGCCCCCGGCGGGCGTCGCCGCCCGGCTCACACATCGTGGTCGGGGGGGCTCGGATCGCTGTCGAGTCTATCACGAAGTATCTGGGATTGGTGCTCGACAGCCGGTGGGACTTCGGCCCCCACTTCCGGCGGCTGGCGCCCAAGTTGTTGGGCGCGGCTGGGTCGCTATCAACGCTGCTTCCCAATCTGGGGTGCCCGAGCGCCGCCTGCAGGCGGCTCTACGTGGGGATCGTGCGATCGATGGCCCTGTATGGGGCCCCGGTGTGGGCCTCTGACCTGACGGACGGCAGTATCGCGATACTGCAGAAACCGCAGAGAGCGATGGCCGTCATAGTCATCAGAGGATATCGCACGATCTCCTACGAGGCGGCCTGCGTACTGGCTGGATCCCCGGCCTGGGACCTCGAGGCGAAAGTACTCGCGTCATTGTATCGGTGGCGCGAGGAAGCGAGGGCGCGGGGCGATAGTTGTCGGAAACCATAGCAGTCACCGTAGCCGAAATCGGCATGAGGATACGTATATATTAATTAAATAGGCGTAAAAGAAGTCGCTTGTTTACAATAAATGTATGGAAAGTGGCAGCTAGCTGTCAAATCCTTGGTACGCTGGCACGCAGCGACATCTGAAATGAGCAAGTGGCAGTTTTTATCCCCATTCAAAAGTGCCTGTAACGGGTTTATTTAAAATAAATGCTTTGAGTTTGAGTTTGAACATTTATGGCCTAAAGTTATGAAGTTTATTAAAAAAAGAGCTTCAGTAGCTCAACTTCTAAAATAAAACCCCCTGAAATTGTCAACTTAATTGAAATTGTCAAGATAATGTAGTTCGACCTTTCGAAGAAATAAAAATTGGGTAACTCAAACTCTGCGCCACAGAGAATACTTTATCTATGGTCGCCACAACACCAAGTAAAGTTCTAGAATTTGCCGCTAATGTCGATTGTCGCTGCAGTCGGTAAATGGACGTTTGATGTGGTTGTTTGTCAAGAGTGTCCCATTGTCTGTTTACAGTGAATTATTTCCCATAACTATAATCCTAATTGAAGTAAAAGGTTTTAAGGAGTAGATGAAGGTGTGTATCTATTGGTTGTTCAGTAATTTCGTTAGTAAAGTGGTTGGAAGTGTGAATAATGAATTGGCGCTTGGGACTACTAAGGTTCGAGTCGATTCATCTCTTTCATGTCAGCTGTACACAAAGATGCTACGCATTTACCCAGTAATCGACGAAATAATGAATTAAATCAGTACTTTTTCCAGGAAATAGGCCTTGTTTCGTTGTTAAGAGCCTGTTAAGCATGTGTAATAACTGTATTCTTTAGGTTTATCCGCCGTACTACGGAGGTTATGGACTTGTGTTGTCCTTATTTTTCGAAAGAAGATAATTTATCGAAAAATGTCGTTCTATCACACC
The DNA here is from genome assembly GCA_911387795.2 of Apamea monoglypha. Taxonomy (NCBI): domain Eukaryota; kingdom Metazoa; phylum Arthropoda; class Insecta; order Lepidoptera; family Noctuidae; genus Apamea; species Apamea monoglypha. The sequence goes on from OU426925.1 coordinate 16,204,177, forward strand.
TAATGAACCCTCGCGGTGTTATAAAGGTACATTTTTATCACTAAGTACCCCTATAGCGTATAGATTCGAGTCCATACTGTATGAAAACAATCGTATCAGTGTTTACGTAGATAAGTTTGAAATATGGATTGTTTTAGCAGAAGTGTTGGTCGACGTTTCAGAAAAATCATTATAGTTTTAGTTTTGTCACCTTATTGAGTAATATTCGTGATTATTTAAACAAAAATTAGCATACTCTTCATGACATGTAATTTCCATGCAGGAGGTCACTGTGTATTTCTGTGTACTGTGAAAACACAATTTTTGTGTAGTGACTATTCTTATTAGACATTCTTAAAACTATGGTGTATGTATTTCTTCATTGTAAAGTTTATACTAGAGTAGAGGATACCAAAAGTTGTATATCCTGATGATAATTTCTATCATTAGAAATTGGGTTAAATTGATAAAACATTAATGGAAACACAATACTACATACCATAAATGTATATGGTGCTGAATGCTGCTGATGAATTATTTGTAGCTGTCTGTTTGTAGCTGTTGTTTGTAGCTGCTATTTGTATCAATATATTTCTGTAATATAATAACTATTCAATAATATAATGGTACTGTAATAAAAGTGTTCTATGTGTTACCCAGTAACTGGGTTGTGGTGGTCAGATAGGTAGTTGCTACATGTAAATTACTGGTATTCAACTGCATCCGGCTAGACTAAAAGCCAACCTCAAGATCATTGACAGCAGGTTAGGCAAATTTAATAATAGTGCCGATACAGACCATGCCATACTCCAAATATTGTTTTGTTCTCAACGAGATTCTCCATAGACAGTGTCTCTGAATTATTTTTATATATATTTTGTATATTAATATTTATTCAATTACCATACCATGGATGGATACCAGTATAAATTGAGTACCCCCTTAAATAAAGCCGGTATGTGTTTGCAATCAAGCAACAAATGTATTGCAGTCCAGACTTCATCTATAAGTTGCCGCTGTACATATTTGGCGAAATAAAAAAGTAGATGTTATATGATATCAGAACTCAATTTCTCATTATCAGTTCTACAGGCAATAAAAGCTAACCAAACATGTTTAGCACAAAAGAAACAAAAACATTTTCTATTCAAAACTGCTTTTTTAGATCCAACTTGAATGGATTAGAAATTGACCTAGTTACATGGAAATAATCATTGTTCAAGATTTTATGCCCTGGGTTGCTATGCTGGTACATTTAAATGATTCTCCATTATTTTTATTACATATTTTTTTGTCCAATTAGCAGCTAAATATCCTGGTTAAACATTTAGGTGCTTTATTTTATGCAAATTATCTTGCGTTGTCCTACAAACACACATTTAGGCTTGTGTGTATTAAAAATGAGTTGCTGTACCCACAGGTCTGACTATTAGAACAAATTTTTATTTGCATGGATGGAAACAATCATTTTCTAGGCCTTGATTTACAATAAATTTTAAATTGTAAAGACGTAACAATATAATGCTGCATTTGGTTAGACTGGAAGCCGACCCCAACATACTGGGGCAAAGGCTTGGCAGACGTTGATGATGATGAAACATGTAACAATGTAAATATCTGGAATAATACAGGGCATATTTTGTTCAAGTTTATTTTAATATGTAGGTACTTGATTCTTGTTGAATTTCTCAGTATAACACATTTGCAAGAAGCATAAAAATAGTATTAACAGAATCATATTGTTTGCAAAACATAATGTATTCCAGTAATTTTCATTTCTAACATGCATGAAGTATGCAGCTGAAATAAGGAAAGTACATGCCATGAAATAATACTTTCTTCAATGGATTATTAATGTCCCTGTAGGGATTAGTATAAACAGCCTATAATGTTCTCACTGCTGGGACAAAGGATTTCTGTGAGAAGGAGTGGGCTGTAATCCACTATGCGGGCCCAGTGCGGGTTGGCAGATGTCTTAGAATGGTCCCTGTAGTGTTTATTAAGCTCAAATTTAGATAATTATGTGTGTATCATAAGTCATATTGTATTGCTAGTATCTAGTTATTGTTAGCGTAAACTTGTGTGAAAAATAATGTTATTTGTTCGCAGATTTAAAGAGAGTAACTGATTTAATTATGCCAAACAAAAATCCAATGACCTCACCAATCAATGTATTTTATTGAACAACCAACGAAAGAGATAAGTAGCTAGTCAAGAAAATAACATCACTCCATAGACAAAGATTGTTCCTAACTTTAAAACACTTTATCCCATTCTCAGTCAAAGATATAACTGCTGACCCCACCAATAATATGGTTTGTTGTTGAAAAAGAGTTGTCTTCTGCACTCTGGGATAAAAATATTAACCCGTTAGCAAGTTACATTTGTCTACCTGGTTACTTACCTCTTTTGTTGATTGTAAGTAGATCGTTGCCAACATTATATCCTCAATGTTAACAACCCCATTCACTTGCAGGTGACAGAATGTCTCGCAACAAAGACAAGCATGAGAGCGCTAGCGGGCGCACTTATCACATCATGTCGGAAGCGGAGCGGGCGTCCGGCCGTCGCGGTGGTTGGACCACGCTTGAGGTAATTTTTTTTATCACAGTTACTATTAGCAAGATTTAAAATACTGGTATTCAGCTTCATCCAGTTAGACTGGAAGCCGACCCCAACATACAGTCCTGAACTAAATCGAGCCATTATGCAATTCCATGTGAGCATCAAACTAATGATGAGTCAAAGAAAAAGTTTTTATGCGGTTTCGACGGTGTTGGCCATCATTTATGTGTCGTCATTGTTCCAAGTTTGAATTCATGACCGACGATAGACTTCTATATAAAAAAAGTGCAGGGTGGCTCGATTTAGGAGTCCAGGAGTGTAGATGGGAAAAGGCACGCAGATGACTATTAAGATCGCAAGATGCACAGATCGCACGTTGCTTGCATAAGTAAAGTAGGTAAGCGACTCATTTGAATATGAACTTTATCTACATAAAAATAATGTTCATGTCCTTAAGAAACGATGAGACGCTTACTTTATTAAGCAAAGACAAATAGCAGTCTATGCATTTTGTGACCATTGATATTAGAATATAAATGTATGTGACAATGTGAAACACTGTCACTGTTACACTTTAACGAAGAAAAGCATGAGGGTGCTCAAATGATTCATGTTTCAGCCGAGTGATTATTTTAGTACTAACTTTTGTCTGGCTTTATTAATATTACTGTCTGCTCTAATTGTCTTTATAAAAGCATCTTCACACGGAGCTTATGTGTAGCGCAGGCATTGACGCTTAAATGGTACGTCGCATTGACGTTCTATCGAAACTACGTTGACAATGAATGCCTAAACAAAACCACGCTGTTGGATTGTCAATTTTCGGCGATAGCGCGTTTATGTATACGTCAATAAGAAACTACAGAAAGCCACCGGCTACGGTCCTTACATACTCCTTTTGCTTCGTAAACCGTCATACACGCACGTCGGTTGCAAGTACTAAGCACCTGCTGTCAAATACTTTACAGACTACCGTAACTTTGGCCATCACGATGACATTGACACATTATAGTGGATCAGACTACCAATTATTACAATAGTCTTACTATGTCGTTTCAATAGCACTACAGTGGCAAGTCAATGACCATAAATAATTTGTAGAATACCAAATGTCAATGACTATTCTATTGAGACACTACTTACACACTACCGACACACGATTGACAAGTTGGTTTTTTTACAGAATTGGGCCCCTGACCTTTCTGAAAAACATCACCAATAAAGTCACTAAGTCCCCTCCGCATTTCCACTCACATCTGAGACACTACTTACACACTACCGACACACGATTGACAAGTTGGTTTTTTTACAGAATTGGGCCCCTGACTTTTCTGAAAAACATCACCAATAAAGTCACTAAGTCCCCTCCGCATTTCCACTCACATCTGCCTTGTAAATACCGTTTGTTAGTCGCCTTTAATTCATTCTCTCAAAATGACCAAACCATCTTAACATACGCCCTTCTTTTCAACCGTCAATAATTGTATATGTAATCCCACTGGGATGCAAAGTATACTATCAGCAAGTGCAGGACTCTACAGCATCTGCATCCAAATCTTTACAGTCATTTAAGCTTGATCGAGTACCAAACCGACCGACTTTCGCTTTTTTATATCAAATTTGATTGTACACTCACGCAACATACTAAATCACTTATTCTCTCGAGCTAGCACGATTATTTATATCAGAACAGCTCATGTTGTAAGTAACTAAAGATAAGCTAGTCAGCAGGTTGATACGGGGACCCTCCAGAATCTTAGGACGTACTTAAGTTACGTCACTTGTTCTTTTAATGCACCCTAATAAAATCTTATCGAGTATAATGTGATTCATATATATGTATTTTATAGTACACAGTTACTATGTGAATGCGGCTGATGATGAATCGGTCGTTAATCAACATAAAATATAGCTCATACACCTTCTAAAAGTCATCTGATAGTATTGTTGCCTTTTCGTTCGAAAATCATTCGATATTTATTGAAATAACACAAAGGGCTGGAGTGGTTAAGTTCCGGGGATTGGCTCTTAAAAGAGCCGTTTGGGATGGGTCTTGAGAAAGACCGGTTCGTGCCAACGTGGTGAAAGGATTAGTCACCTAGACTCTGCGTTACCGATTGCTAGGTGTCCAGGGTGCGCCGGACGTTTGGGGGATTGGGTACCGATTTCTAACGTCACTCGGGGAGGCCCCTTTTTTGCACCCCGGTGACCTCTGCGCTGCCACTGACGACGTCGTGGAAGAGGCAAAGTTTTGGGCCAAAAAGATTTAAAATTCAGTCGTGCCATCGACACGAAGAAGAAGTGTTGTTGCTAATTGAAAATACTAGCACTCATCATCATTTTTTTGCCCTTATCCGAAATAAATTGGGTCGGCGCAACATGTCTTCTTCCACACTTCTCTATTAGTCGTCATCTTGGTAATCACCGCCTTTTAGCCATATCATCTTTCACACAGTCCATCCATCGTTTCATTCGTCTTCTCCGTTATAGCCATCCACATTCATACTCAAAACTTTCTCCATGACATTTTATATAACTATAATTTTTTTTGTTAGCCTGTGTTGTGTCCCACTGCAAAGGCTTCCTTCCACATCTCTCTTTTTTGTGCTATATCTGGCCTTATTGACCCCGCAAACATGATTAGATCCTCACACTACCTTCGCCACCGTCTACCTCCACGGCAATATCCTCCATTAGGTGTCCAGTGAGTGACGATCTGTCCCCATCTCTTCGGGGGCATATTCGTGCAACGTAGCCAGCCCACTCCCACTTCAGCCTGGCTGTTTTTTCTCCAACGTCAACATAATATAAATTTATTTTCTACTTAGCTACCCGAAACTGTCAAATTTTCCCAATCAACCTTGAACCTTAATGATTTAGTGATAAAGTTGAAAATCTATTAAAGAAATTTGACAGATTGTAGTAGCTTGATGTGCTGGCGTCTGTACAAACATCCCTACTCCTATATTTTTGTTTAGAGGATGCTCCTTTTCTATAATAAGGCTCGTAGTGGTAGCTCCCACGAGAGAACCCTTGATACCCTTGTGCCAAGTACTTAACCCTTTTCAACCTAACGACTAATTCAGGTATTCGTTTCAAAAACCTTATTACACAATTCTGAGTTGTCAGTATCAGAATACGAAGGATGTCGGTCAATTTGCACGTAATTATTTTGTCCTTGGATAACCTTGCGGTGAAGCTTTGATTGTTCAGAATATTTAACACACAATTCGTTATTTTTTTCTGATTAAACGTTCAGTTTAATTTAATTAAAAGATGTAATTATTTTAATTATCAAATAATTTATTCACATTTATGTTTATAGACCGTTTTAGATCAAGCAGATTGATAATTATAATTTTCATTGTATTGAAGATAATATTTGGTTTAAATTGTCCAAGTATTTAAGGTAAATCAGTGCTTATTTACTTGTCGGCCTCAATAAAAAAAGTAATTTATCCTTTTAGGTTAAATTTAACATTTTGTAAAGGTTAATTCTTTGTTTGCTCTCAAGTACATAAAATACATTTTACACGTCTATGTTAGATGTAATAGTGTCAAGATGCGCATACGCAACATGTATAAAAGTTTTCCTTAATTTGTCTTGTCGTCACGAAACATTGCGCGAGAGTGATTGCAAACAAAATCCATATGAGATTGCATCTACTGGTTATTTATTCATTTACAGTCATTAATTTTATTTATAACTAGCTGACCCGACAGACGTTGTCCTGTCCAAATTTAAAAATAATAATCCTTAGAAAAAGGACGTTCAGTTTCTCCCGAATTTGAAAAAAGCTGGGAAACTTTTCCATTTTCCATAAAAACCTAATTGGGATTATTACGAACATTTTAATACAAAAATCAGATCTCAAGTGCGTATGCGGCACCTCCCAAAGCCCAAAGGTGGCCCACCTTCTATCCTGCGTCGCATGCGCTGTCACCTGTGCACTTGATGATCCTATGACTGCGTCAGTGAGCGTAGTTCGCGCAGCTGAATTTTGGGGCAAAGATGTTTAACTTTTTGCCATCGATACGCGAAGAAGAAGAATACAAAAAATAGCCGAATCGTTTCTCAAGTGATGTGCTTACCAACGAACGGCATTTAATTTTTGCTGGGCTTTTCCCGTAACGCGTTTCACAAGAGACTGGGTAACGTAGTCGCAAGTAGCGTTGATAAACCAGTCCTGCATAACAATATATAGATTATAAAAAAAAAAAACAGATCCTTCGAATAAAAACTGCATATTGTGCAAGAATAAGCCTAAATATGTAATCCTCCATACCTCATCTTGGTTGCTGCACTGAGAAGTTCGGCTTATCTGAGGTTCACAACCTTCCCAAATGATGTGTGATGTATTGTATCTAGGTATGTCTTTATCATTAATTAGCTACCCGCCCCTGCTTCGCGGTTTTTACAACATGACAAAACATCGATATTTCGTTGTGTAATTTAATATGAATGTATTGTTCACATAAACCTTCGAAATGGTGGTAAAAACCGCATCAAAATCCGTTGCGTACGCTGTCACACAGACAGACAAGATAAACGACTTTAATTTATAATATGTATAGATTCAAACTCTCTAACAACTAATTAAACATTTTCAGGTAACAGGAGGTGTGCGCGCCTTAGCGCCTCAACTGTTCCAACTGACGCACCTGACGGCGCTGTACCTCAACGACAACTCGCTGCAGAGGATTCCGACAGACATTAACCAGCTGGCGAACTTGCACACCCTCGATATATCTAACAACAAGCTGAGATCGCTCCCCGCTGAGCTTGGAGACCTTATACAGCTCAGGTGAATATTTTGCCAGATAGTTCAGTTTGCGCCGACCCCAAATAAATTGGGATAAGGGCAGGAGAATGATGATGAGTTCAGTTTGTGCGAAGGGTGCGTCCGCTGACGTTATAGATTATATGTAGTTCGAAATTGCAGTATGGCAGTTTGGGACATATTTAGTTATTTACATTTCTCAAGTATTGTCCTGATCGGACCTTGGGCGTCATAATGGAGTAGTATTCTACTTATTAACATGCAATATTATTCCATTCCGCTTTTTATGGTATCATTAACAAGATAAGTTATCGATAATACACCATAAACTCGCTGAATGTTCCTTTCACGAATGATTTGCGTTTCTCCTACCTTCAAGAAAATTTACTCTTGACGGTAGGTAGGAATAGTAATGCCATTTTTATTCAACTTTCTCTTTCGTTCAAGAACCGATTTCTAAGGAAAAGTTCTTGTAATGAACGTTAGTGGTGTACACACCGTGATTTGTTTGTCATTACCGTTTTTAAATCACCAACGACTTTGTCTCAGAGGACAGCTTATTTTAATATCCGTAGGTCAATGATTTTTTAATGAGAAATACTTTGATAGCGGTGTCGAGCTATCTTTGTTGGCAAATACTGCTGTGCTGATATAGTCTTATTCGTATCGCGAAAATGAATTGAATTGTTTTATCATAAGAAAAACAACAGATAATCAGATAAACAGTTATTAATTGTTTACTTTTCGAATCAAACATGCAGTTACCCGATTTCGTTTTCATTGTTATTAACAAAAGATTGGCGTATACCTACATGTAGAATAAGATATTTGTTTGTTTTGCCAGATAAAAACTATCTAAAACGGAATTAACGACCATTGACGTGTACCGTTTCAATACCCAAGCGGGATTGTCCGAAAGGGTTACCGCTACCCCGGAACATAAAGGGCGAAGGAAGGAACATGGGTGGGTTTTAGTCAGTAAGAGTCTGACACTCCCTTCCGCTCCACCCAGAGCGGGAGGAGTCATTTGATGATTTCCCATCCCAAAAAAAAAAAAAAAGGGCTTTATAAATAAAGTTTATTGCGGTTGGTACGAGGGTTAACAAATACGTAGATTTAGGTCTCTCTTATCTTAATCAAAGGTCAGGATTAAGATATTGTCCCAATTATTTTAAGAACCAAACTCATCTTTGCTTTAAGGACTTTGTAAGACTTTTCGTCATCTTATAACATAGTTGTCCTGAAAATAAACTTCTCCAAAAATGAGAGAGTAATGGTAAGTATGTCAAGTTTATTTAGTATCAATTCAGCAACTTAAGTAATACCTTGCAAATAAATTTTTAAAACTTAAAATTAAGATCAAGGTCTTACGAATCCGTTACGATCGGGGAAAAAATGTTCATGGACGATTGTCTTAGCGAAAAACTCAAGTCTTCGTGAAAGTCTTTGTAAATACAACAGTCATTTATTCGATGTTGTGTGCCGCGACCTTCGGATCTATGCGAAGATATTTATTGCTCAGTCACATCTAAAGATAGCCTGGTATGCCCGTTTTCGTTTACCGTCCCTAACGGTTTTGATCACTTTGGCTCTGATGCATCAAGTAGTGGATATTTTCGTACGATCCTTTTACTCAAAAAATAATTATGGCGTTTCTTTTTGCTCATATTGTTGAATTTTGTCTAAAGTTTAACTCCGCTTCAAATCTGGGACCAATATCTTTTGTGATTGTTTGCTGGTATTTTGGTCGAAGGATTACAACAGCTCATACCGTTTTATTGATCAGGGACTTGACCTTTAAGGCGTGTTCGGCGGAAAGCGGAAAGTTTTCCTTTACCTACTTAAATTGGGCGCTCTCGTAGGTAATCGCTATGCTTAGTTTCTTCATCAATTACATCACGAGTTTCTCTTCTCGTATTCAAAAGCAAACAACGTTGTCACATTTGTATATTTATATAGCTATCATGTTATGCTGCTTACTGACTTGCATAATATTTCGAAGCGTGGAACAGCTAACAAAGCTTCGTCTAACGTCTAACGTCTTTTGTGGTTTTTCTAAGGTATTCGATCGTGTTAAGCATCCATTTCTATATTTGTCTTTATGGCATTCGTGGTTAAGTTCCGTACTTTAGCTTCAGTTGATGTGGGTTAACATGGTAAAACCCCCGACTTACACCTGCCTCTGTTTTTGATAGCCTGACTGGAAATTCTCGTATTTTTAAGAACTTTCACATTTTAATCTTAGTCTCGATCTGTCAGAACAACCTCTAATTTACCTACATTTGTTACAAGTATTTGACGTTGATTGTCGTTGAGATGAGATTGTGACTGTTTGATAGATTTGAATGGATTTAACAACGGGAATTGGCCTTTTGATCAAGTCTCAGATCCCTTCAAATCTAATAATAGCTGATATGATCACTACACCAAAATAAACAGAAACAGATCATGTAAGTTAAAATGAGATTTAAAAAAACAAATCGAATAGGCTTTCTACACTTAATAGGGAGTGTAGTTACTTGGTACCCCAAAGGAAAGCAGAAAATGGAAAATCAAGGTCTTTTTTACACTGTTATGGTTTCTTAACCATTGTTATTGTCGTTCATGGTCACAAAGAGGAGATTGTCCGTATGTAACACGAATTAATTCCGATCAGTGAGCAATGCTGACCTCGTTTGATATCTCAAACGTTCGACGTGTGTACTCATTAACTTGCAAACTGTCGACCTCTATGCTAATTCGGTGCAACATTGATGGTTTTAATACCAGTTTGGTAGATTTAAATAATTATTATGTTTGATCGCTTTGTACCAAAAATGGACGATAGCGCTATGTTCCTATACGGTTAGGCATCTATATAATGGCTCTAGTTTTTCCAAAGTTGGACAAGAATGTTGTCCTATTATCTTCTTTTTTATTTTTTTATTATGACTAAACTTTTAATGGATGTTTCAACTATGAATTTGCTTTTGGTTGTGAAAAGTTAGTAACCAACATATTTGACTGAGTGCTTCCACTGCTTGGTCCTTTTATACATTAAATTGCAGTATGGCAATTTAATGTATGAAAACTTCGGGGCAGCGGGATTGTCCGAAAGGGTTACCGCTACCCCGGAACATAAAGGGCGAAGGAAGGAACATGGGTGGGTTTTAGTCAGTAAGAGTCTGACACTCCCTTCCGCTCCACCCAGAGCGGGAGGAGTCATTTGATGATTTCCCATCCCAAAAAAAAAAAAAAAAAATGTATGAAAACTTATCTTGTTAATGATACCATAAAAAGCGGAATGGAATAATATTGCATGTTAATAAGTAGAATACTACTCCATTATGACGCCCAAGGACTGATTAGGACAATACTTGAGAAATGTAAATAACTAAATATGTCCCAAACTGCCATACTGCAATTTAATGTATAAAAGGACCATACAAAAAATGCAAAAGGACCACGTAGATGGATAAGCCACCATCATCACCTCGTGAGCTTATCCCAATTTATTTGGGGTCAGCGCAACTTGTATTTTTCTTTCATAGTTCTTTCTTAGTTGTCATCTCTGCAATCACCCCCTTTCTAACCATATCATCTTTCACTCAGTCCATCCATCATTTCTTTGGTCTTCTTTCGCTCAGATTGATAAGCCATACGAATGACATACCCATTGGGGATAAAGTAGGTATATAATCTTATTTCATATTCCACAATGTAAATTTCCTCCGTGTCACGGCCAAATCTTGCTCAGTTAAGACACGATTGACTAACAAACATACATTCGATTTATTAGTATAATTTGCAGTTAACTTAGAACTGGCTACGATTATATTTTGTGAATATTTAAAACAAATATTTGCGCCACTTACTAGATATGAAAAATGTTTATGCAAGACGTATGTAAATGATGATAGGTTCGTTCCCTATTACATGGGACTTAAATATAACGCGAAATGTGGATGTACTATAGGAACTGTACAGGGTGTCAGGAACAATGACGTACAACCTGTTTGCCCATGGATTTGGTACACGATTCTAACCTGCGTTGAAATTTCAACGGTTATTAAAAATAAAACTTAGCTGTTCCATACAATTTGACAGCGTAGGTATTGCAGGTTTCTAACCGCACTTTTTTTGATAACGAAAAAATGTTACGCTAGAATCATGTGCTGAATTCATGGTTGCACGTCGATTTATGCCACCCGTAGGTCAAACCTCTGCCTAACCCTTCGGGGATTACGACAGGCGTGATGTTATGTAAATTATATTTTTTTGTAAGGTTAAGGGAACTTTCTATTTCTTATCATGTTAGAGTTCAAATTGATAGCACAATGTGACTTAATGTTATATACTTACCTCTTTCTACAGATATTTATATATTCGGTTTTATCAACCGATAATAATATTTATGAGTATAAAAATACGTATATTTGCATTTAGCTTTGTTGTGTGTATAATTTAGTATGTATAGTAGAACGCGTATGCAAAGATCCAAGGTCTTTGACCTCTCGCGTGTATTTTGCCATCGACGTATATTTGTAAACAGCGAATGAAGGCCTGTTTACATTTTGATTAGTAATTTAAATGTTGGAGTATATTATAACTTGCTGGATTGGCAGCGATTACTCACATAGATTATAGCATTTTAAAACTCCCCCCAGACTTAGTATTTAGTCGTTTTTAGGGAGGCTATTTTTAGGCTTTTGGAACTGATATGATCATGATTGCTTGTTATAACAATTCATGAATAAGTCACATACTTGTGAATAATCTAATCACATACTAATCAAAGTGAATGTAAATGAGTAAGTTCGTTTCATTGTTTCATAAGAATTTCAAGACTTGATTAGAAGTACATAATTATATATTTTTATATAGGTACAACCAGTCTCACATCAGTGGTAACAATTTGACATTGACAGCACTTTAATGCGGTAGCAGTAAGGTTGATTTTCGTAGTGCAAGTGTTACAGATGTACACTAGATAAAATACGCGACTTAGTACTAAAACTATTTCTATTATTTTCTATAATTAACATCTGGCGACTCATTGAACCCAAACGTGAACTTATTGATGTGTGTTATTAATTAGTATTTATATGGTAGCTATTAATATCGCTATCGGCCCGGAAATTGACTCGGTTTAATTGTGTTTATCATGGTTGTTTCAAAATATAAAATTGATCCGGAAAGTATTCCGGGAAATATGAAAAATATTACTCAAGATTTTTTTTTGTGAGTAACATGAGGGCAATGTTTTGGTGACCTAAAGATTAAAACATCCGTTACCGTTCTAACAGAAAAAAACTAGAACTGGGCATGAACGAATGTAAATTACAGCATTGTCTGATTATTGTATAATCTCTGGGGGTTCGTCATGACTGATTTACAGTGTTCGGAAATGTCATGAAAACACCTGGATTTGAAATAAGGTCCTTAGAACCAATCTTCTCAATATGTAGGTTTACAGAATATTTTAACATAAATAATAATAATCAATGTTTAGGACTTACCACTTAGAACTAACGTTAGGTGTTTTATTTTAACTGTTGAAGCATTAAAGCCTAATAGCCTCCGTACTCCATTGCTAAACACGGTACATTATAGTACGTAACCCTACAATTATGAGAATTAGTGACTATTTAGCGTTGCTCAAACACTATTTTAATAACAATAATAATATCTTTAAATACTAAATATGGCCTAAATTAATTTATTGACAGGAAGTTACATGTTAAGTCGAAATTGCTAGAATGTAGACCTAGCCAAATGCTTAATGCGTTGTGGGTTGTTAAATGGAATTGCCGGAGTAATGGTAGCGAGCGCCGTTTAAACCTGAGGTCATGGTTACCCAGATTTAGGTGGAATTAGGTTTATTTTAAATTGCTCCAAATTATGACACAAATCCATCCGATGGACTTTGCTAACCTGGGGGTCTACTACGAAGTGCAAAGTGCGAATGATCGGATCGGACCGACACATAGCCGAACCGAATATTATTGAAAAATGCGAAAAAAGTTCGGATCGGCTCAGTTGGGTCGGGACCATAGTCAATATTCGAAAGAGTGTAGGAGTGTAGGATCGGGACCGACCGAACCAAATAGTAACTTCGTAGCAGGAAACGGCCGAACATTCGGCGGATACCACTTCGGAGTAGACCCCCTGAATTAGACTTTATTACCTTCATGTATATATACCAAAGGCCAGCTTTGATAAACGAGGCCACATAACAGGCTACACAGCAAATCAGAATAGGCTGATTGAATAATAACAGTGTCCAATTACGGATTTGTGAAAAGCGTTCAGAGGGCTCCTTAAATCTTTGACTTGGCTTCGGATAGACTCTTGCTAGACTTCCAAGGGGCAAGAGGCCTTCCCAGAGGTTTTAAAGAAGCAGCTATGAGCTATCTATCATATCAGTTTATCAGACCTGGAAATATCCTGTGCTAATTGTTTGTGCCATTGCCATTCGTGGCTTGGAAAGCATGCGTTAATCCGTTGGTCCCGGCTATCATTTGTAGATCTTTGACAGTAGTTACAGGTAAACCAGGATTGCCTAAGAGTATCGTGATACCCAGCAACTTAGTTGTGGAGGTCAGATAGGCAGTAGCTCCAAGTAAAATACTGGTATTTAGCTGCATCAGCTTAGACTGGGAGCTGACCCCAAAATAGTTGGGAAATTGCTAGGCAGATGATGGTAACTGTCTGCATTATGGATGATGATGATGATTTTTTAAATTAGAATATATGTAATACTAGCAGCGCCTCGCGGTTTCACCCGCATAAGTGTCGGTCCCGTGGGAATATCGGGTTAAAAAGTATCCTATGTGTTATTCTGATGTATAAGCTATATTATTGTAAAGTTTCATCAAAATCCGTTCAGTAGTTTTTGCGTGAAAGAGTAATAAACATCCATCCATCCTCACAAACTTTCCCGTTTATAATATATTTAATACTAGCTGCACCCCGCGGTTTCACCCGCATAAGTTTCAATCCCGTGGGAATATCGGGATAAAAAGTATCCTATATGTTAATCCTGGTTATAAACCATCCGTGTGCCAAATTTCATCCAAATCAGTTCAGTAGTTTTGGCGCGAAAGAGTAACAAACATCCATCCATACAAACTATCGCATTTATAATATTATAGTAGGAAGTAGAATTTCAGCACATGTAATTGCTATTGTGACTTGGGACTTGTATTATATCTGTATACTGCAACTTGGCAGATGTATTGTTCCAAAATAACAACCGCCTCTTGTTCCAGAGAACTGCACCTGCACAACAACTACCTCCGAGTGCTTCCATACGAGCTCGGCAAGCTGTTTCACCTTCAACTCCTGGGATTAGGAGGCAACCCCCTCAGCAAGGAGATGCTCTCGATATACAACGACAACAACGGGACAGCGAAGCTGTTGACGTATATGCTCGACAATTTGCAAGGTAAGTGATTTTATTAGAGTAGACAGAAGGAACTAGTAAGTTTAGTCAATGATTAGACCATAAGGTACGGCCGAATATATGCGTACGACGTACTAAATGATCTATGTAGCGTCCTTTCTGTTGGCAATAAAGAATATCTATCTATCTAGTCTTAACAATGTGTCTGAAGAACGAATTCGATAAACGAATTACGATTGGGTGAAACCGCATTTGAGCGCAAAACTTTATTTAAAGATTTTATTCTTACGATAAATAAATCACATGATGTGTGACTCGCCTAATTTTAAAACACATAATATTAAGTCACCCGGTCTACCCCTAGGTCAGACAAGAGGGTCCTGAGCAAATAAGGGTTTATTTCCCGTGTAAATACTCTTACTGGATAAAACTAAACGAACGCTGTTTAAATTAGATAAGACCACACGTTGGGGGTCACCCAGGTCGCTCCCCTGGGGATACTAATCGCTACCAGCATTACCCATATTATAGCACGGAAAACATCTTCCGTTAAAAGTAAATAATTTAGAAATCGTAGCTATAAATAACTTTTATCTATTGAAATGAGATACAATATTAATGTAAACAGAACGTTGTTCTACAAATTCTTATCTGTTTATTTTGATGTTGTTCCCCCCTCTTCAATTTTGTTACAGTCAGCGCCATCTATCCACACAAGTTGACACTATTTTAGTGCTCGTGTTCTAAGATAGATGTCGCTACGAGTTGCGTTCTAACTTTTTTCGCACGGATAGCACAGCGGATAGCCATAGCGCTAATCTACTAAATTAAAACTTGATTTCATCCTCGAGAATTAAAGTCGCCATAAATTCTTACTGGATTAAGTTAATTTAAGTGGAAAGGTCACCGTGACGCCGCGTTTTTTTACTTACTTATTCTTTTGTTGTTTTCAATAATCTTTTGAGAAGGTTGTCACGGAAGAAAAGTTATGGCGTTTCTTTTTTCCGTGCTCCAGTTTTCACAAAGGTATGCTCATTGTGACAGTGAGTGGGATAGGTTAAGACAATCACGATTTCATTTGCAAGTTTCACTTCAAAGATTTTGGTTTAGAGAAAGTTGGATTAAATTAAGATTGCGTAATGTTTTCTAATGCAAACAGGAAATGTATTCATAGAATTATGAAAGACCGAGAGGCAATTTGATGTTAGATAAAAAAACGTTTCTTGAATTTGCAAACGATTCTACAGCTAAAGACGCGGCTTGTGCACTGTTTGAAAAAAGATAAAGGAAAGTAATTTAAAAAAGAATCTACGAATTAAAAATGAAATCGAATTCTTACCTAACATTTAATACGTATACATATTTTTCTCTGGATTTGACTTTTTGGGATGTTTTGTGTAGGCAAGCGTGATAATTTATAAGCTCATCCAAAGCGATAATGGGTATCAAAATATGACAAAAAAACGCAATAAAAAATATACCATGCAGTTGTGAAAAACCAAATCCGATGACTTGATTTGTGATGGCTATTATTTTTTTAATGACTGATCTAAATAAAATACAAAGCAATGTTTTCGATCTGTCATAAAAATGATTCACGAGTTCGTTGGTTCTCCCCATGTTTAGACATGATCGCATTAGCAAGTCAGATTTTTTTTAGAATATAAATAAAACTTCTGCATGTTTAGGTGATACCTGATACACTAATATTTGCTGATAGAATTAGATAGATACCTGTCTAGACTTGAGGCTTTTGGGCTAAGACTTTTTTATCGCTTATATTCAAAACCTCCTCCGTGTACATAAAACAACATCTATCCATAGACCAAAATAAAAGCGTAACATATAAATCACAATCTGAATGACTAAAGGATATTTGCTAATCCATTACTTTAAGTTCGAAAAATTTGTCTGCTCAGCAACATAAATAACGCAATGAATGTTGTTGAACTGTCAAAATGAAGGTTTTAAAAACCATCGAATCAAGCTGTGCATTTCAAACCTTATACCGAAAAAGGCAAAACTCTTTAAGAAAAATTGTCTTTAAAATCGTCTTTAAGTTTTCAGTTATGTATAAAGAACTTTACTGCACACGGAATAAAGTACGAAATATTAAAAAAAAAAAAACGGTCGAAGACTTCGAAAAAAAAAGAAAGTTCTCGTTTTGTCATCAGACGGCCTGGGTTTAGTCCCCAATTCGAGCACCTTCGAGTCGGGGTTCATGTTCATCATTAATATCGATAGGTAAGTAGACACACTATTTACGATCTTGACAAGTTTTTTTATCTACCTATACAGGGAAATTATTCATAACTAAGCGGCCTTTCTCATTATAAAACCTTTCATCATAGAACGCTCCAAGCTCCAAGCAACATTGGCAAATTAGCACAAAAACATCAAACAATGTGGATATTATTTTATAATGAATGATAAAAGATCTTTCCTCATATTTGCTAATAGGAAGTATGTTAACATTGCTAATTAAGGAAATATGAGTTAAAATTATAATAAACGCAAACCTAAGTGCAATAAACTTTGGTGTTAACTAATGATAATTGTATGGGCTAACGTTCGATAGCATCATACATGTGATAGGTACCTAAAAGGAATTATAATTTGTTTTAAGTCAACAAAAGAGATTGTTTTCAGGCAAGAAAACGTTTTATTACTGTGTGCGTAATAAGTTTAAAACCAGATACACTCAGACGTCAATGATTCTACTTCTCAGCAACCACGCAAAATAATTGATGAATTTATAAAACTTTGTTTTATTTTCAAACCTGTGTTTATAGTTTCTAGGTCTAAAATCGTGAAGTTGAATATTGAAATCGTTTGGCTTGGTTTGGGCATTTGAAGAGGGAGGAAACGCATGTTACTAAAAGAGTGAGCAATAAACATTTTGATGGATGGAGACGGAGAGACCAAAGAAAAGATGTATGGATTGGAAAGGTATGGAAGTGACTGTTGACAGGGGGAGCATGGAAAAAGAAAACGTGTTGCGCCGACCCCAAATAGCCCTAGTCCCTGGGCAGGAAGATGTTGATAAGACTGATATCGCCAACCCGTCTTGAGCAAGCGTGCTGGTCAATGCTCGTGCCTTCTCTGTATGAGAAAAGGCCCTGCAGTGGGACAATAAAAGGCTGCTATTATTATGCTTGTATCTTATATTGCCTGTACCACACGAAACCTCTCTAAACAAGTTGGCAAAAAATATCCTAGTATTGTTAATTTGTAAAAGTAAAAACGAGATCGTATCGTCACGAAAATCTTGCATAATAATAAATAGAAAGTAGCCATTTTGATTTCATAATGTCTAGAAAACTGAGCTATCAACGCTTGCCTAAATATCTCCTCTCTAAAAATGAAAGAAAAAACAAACTGGTTTAGTCTACATTATGGTACGAAATACAATACATAATACACCCACACGTCTTGAAATAAATATCCTTATCCTGTAGGTATTGACGCATCCAAATAAAACGAAACTGGTACTGATAACCGCGACATACTTTAAGAACCTGATGTCGGTAACCGTCAGAAAGTTGCCTTTCGTAGTTGCATTTGCATCTTTTCGTACTCAAAAATAAAACGAGTGTTTTTGAACGACGTTATGTTTTTGATATTATTAAGTAGCAAAACTGCAAAAAAAAAACTTGAATTATTTCAAAAATACCAATTTAAATCCTGTCTTTTAAATAAACTAGTTAGAGCTAGCGAAGAGGCTAGATAAAAAAAAGTTTATAAAAAAATGGTCAGAATGGTGTCAGACTTATTTTACGATCACATTAAGAATAGAACCGTCCTTGTATGAGGTCGTATTAACATTACTTTGATGATTCAGCATATTCTATACAATTCTTATCTATTATTACCATGCGGACACCTTATGGATGGGCCCTCTCTTCGTTAGACGAAAGGCTGTGTCAAATTCTTCCTAAAACCGCACAGTGGGCTTCCTCCTTTTAGACGAGGCAGCGCATAAAGAATCTTACGAACGTGACTCAACTGAAATAAGTATATCAACAAAAAACGTCACAATAGGTATGCTAAACCTCTTTTTATTCTGAAACACTCACATTCCCAAATAAAACCTCCACTTACATCAGCAGACAATGCAGTAGACGTTGATATATTTCTAGCGTACACAAAAGAAAGTGCAATATCTAGATTACACATTTCTACAAGAAATAATACAGTCGTGATTTCATCAAGTGCGACAGTTAATAGAAGAGATGCGATTGTTTCAATGAACTACAATGGAGCTAGAAAGTGTGAGAAGAAGACTGATAATATTAATTGTTATACTGGTCTTAGAACTATCGGGGTGAGCCGGTCATATTACTTTATGTCCGCGTACTAGAAAGATGTACTCGAAAGATGTGCAATACATTGTGTATGACAGTTCATTTGCTTTATGTGTCGCAGCACTATTTATACGAACGATTACTGCAGTAACCACCATGTCATGCTGCAGACACTGTGATGCGTAGTTTCTAATTCTGGCCATTTATTTTTGTTTCGTGATGTTGTGTTTTCGAATAATGTTGATTGCTTGAATCGATCATCTTAAATTAATTCTCTCCTAAACATTTTGGTTCTTCTTTCGGAGTTAAGTTCTAAATGTAGGCTAGCGTTATTTTCTCAGAAATGACAATCTCATTGGACCCTCAATCAATTTAATCCCCTGCGTTACTTGTTAAGCCGTAGATTCGCCGAAAAGAAGAAATTGTTACTTGAATAGCTTTACACTTCATTATGACGACAGCACTTTCGATACTTAGGTTTATCTACTCTCGCTGTTTGTTTCTCAGAATAAATCTACTTTTAGCACATTTATCTTAAAACTTGTTAAGCTAGAGAAATATTTATGAAAATGGACGTCTATCGTACAAATCGGTTAAGGCACTGATTGCTTTGTCACGAATTTATTTCGTCTGTACGGGTCATATTGAAACGACATTGAAAGTGTCGATTTTTGTAAAGAGAAATTGCCTCATTTGTGGCAGTTTCACGTCGTTACTTTTTATAGCGTTTAGCATATTCTGAACGTTTCTCTCAATTTATATTGTTTTTACATTCACGTAGTAACAATCAACAACTCGTAATCGTAGGTTTTCTATGATTCTCGATATCTTTAACTTTCTGATTCGTAAACATCGAAACACCTATAATACTGTCAACGAATGGCGGTAAACGAATTACACTCTACTTATGTTAGACGTAATAAATGTGAAACAAAAAATTATTGCAGTTACCGCTTTACGTGTTCAAAATAGCTAAACAAATTCGACTTCTCGGTTATGTAACAGTTTCTTATGTATTGCTCACGCGCACGAGTAAGGTGAAATTCGCCTTTCGCGAGCTCCCAAATTAGAGAGCCCAACTGTGTCAGTTCTGACCGAGGTGATCACGTAGGACTCGTAAACAAACGGGATGTAGACAAAGCTTTTTGTGAGTCCGAGGGCAAAAACGGCTAGCAAAAAATATCTTTTAAAAACTTGGCGTTTCTGAAAACTCGTAAAGACCTAAAAACACAATACCGAAATTGTCGGTGTTCCGTGTTTTGACGCTGTTCTTCAAGATTTTATTCAAATGAGCTTGCCTCTATTTTCATAAAAATACTAACATAATTACTACTGTTTTCGTTTCCAACACAACCTACCTTGCTGTAAAGTTTATCTATCAAGTCACTCAAATCATCAAAAGTGGTTCAAATACGCATGTATTCAGTAAATCCTGTTGAACTGACACATGATAACATCGTGAATAGTGTTTTTCGAATAAATAATGGGGTTGATTTTTAACCGGTCATCGATAGTCACGAGCGGAATGACAATGGGCCGGGTGTTGCCGGCACCGCCACACCGCCACACGTCGCGTCCGCCGGCGCCATGCCTCGTCCGACCGGTGAAAGTGTTTCGCGAAAGTGAAGCCGGAACCAAACGCGGTGACGTCACAGCGATTTGCGCAAGAGCACCCGGCTATGGTGAGACGTTGCGAAATGTTACCAACCTCCAACGTATTGTTGAGGATACGTTCGGTGATGCTGTTTTTGTGTTGCGCACCGATGTTACTTGTTAGGTAAATTACGACGCTTGTGTAATAGTATTCTGGCTTTTCAAGCTCTAGTAATGAGTCTTGAATAATGTTTATAGTCATTTGTTAGACATATACGACGGCCTTTTGTTAGGACTTAGGAGTTCTATTCAATCCAGCGCCTTTATGTAAATAATACTACACATCGTTTTCAAAATAACTATTGAAATCGCAATCTGCAGCCGCTACTAAAGCAATTGAGAAGTGTCAGATTTCTTTGCTTTCACAGAATATTTTTAATTAATTCTCACTCGTGCTGCAGAACAATAAGAAATAATGTGATCATAAAAATGGAAAGAAAAAGTAAATGACTATAATAAAGTCGCATCGTTTCATTATACATATTTTAGAATATCAGTAGTGTCGAGTAGCGATTATATCTTATTATATTGCTGTCTCGTGGGAGAAATGTCGGTGGACAATACGACATTAGCTGAAGAATTATTTTCATGAAGTTTCATTTACTGTTGGCGTTAGTAGGTTTACGCGCAGTTTGAATGGGGTCGCAGTAAGCACGGTGTGTGACGGCTAACACAGGTGCGGGAACACTCTGGGGATTAACTTGTTTCTTTATTCAAAACGTTCAAAATACACAGTTCTATTGTTTTAAATAGCGTCTATTTCGCTCACGATGAGATATGAATAACAAAACATCAATTAAACACTTTTGTCGAACTTCCCACAAACATTTATTTTATGGTTTACAAAGGAAGTAATTTTAACACTTATATTAATATCCTCTCTTCATACAATATCCTCATCCTTCATTTATCAAATCTATATGTTCATCACGACTCACGCGCACAGCTCGTTAGTCTCGCACTTATGGACGTTCAAGCTTTGCTATAACGATTTTTGCCCAAACTTTATTGCTTTTTGACGATCGGGTGTAATCAGGAGTAGACATTAGTATACTCCTCACGTAGTTACGGAGACGGGGCAGAAATATAAATTCGTTTTAATTAAAACTTTGCAGAACTTGTATCATCTGGAGATTAATACAGACACATGTCGGCTTTATTTGTAACAAAGGCAGCCGATGAAGTTATAGGTGATTCCGACCGTCCTGGATGCCCTTAGGAACAAATAACATTAGAGAAACTTCTGTAACGATGTTTCTGACTGTTAGACAATTAATGTAGTAGTTAGGAGTTTCCGAATGGTTTCTTCTGTGGATGTCTAATTACTTTGTTTTTGTTCCTGTTACCTGCTCTATTATTTTGGATCTGAATTTTTCGGCCACCTCAGCTGCTCTCCTAAGTACATAGTCTCGTTTTGACTAGCTAATTGTCAATCTCAAGGTGGCATAGTTAATTTGACGTAATACTGGTTAAACATAATATTCACCTCGTAAAAAAACCTTATGATGATATTATTGTTTATTTGATACCTGAAGGCCAATTGTCGTAATTTAAAACGTTCAAAATCTCATCTCGGCGACAAGCAAATGTCAAAAACTTGTCAAAATGTAGGGAAATTAGAGCAATTTTTGACAGATTGAGACTGAGATCAGACTGTGAACGTTCTTAAAATTACGAGAATTGCCCCTCTGAAATGGATAAACACTTCCACTACCAACTTAATGTAACGTAACCTTTTCCAGTTGAAATTGATGACTGATAAAAGTCATATGTGCTGTATTAGTTAGGGTTCGGTTACACAGTTTGTGATAACGTGCGATACAATACAAACAAAGATTAAAGTACTTGTTTACGAGCTGTTGCCAGTTTGTCACCCCAACGAGGTCAAACAACCGATTGAATATTAATGACGTCAGGTGCTCAATCGAAGCAGGGATTAAAATGGATAATACGCAACGTGAAAACTTTCCCCTCACAAAATAAATTTACGAGAAAAATGGGCAACTTTTTGAATGAAAATGAGCGTTTGAATTTTAAATGTGTCTGGTTTTTTACTTTAACAAAAAGCCTGCGAAAGTACCTATTAGAGATAATAAATTTTGATATTAGGTTGTATAAGGGGCGAGCGCTTGAAGACATATTGTAAATTTTATCCCGTTGCTACGCGAGGGATTGTTCGAGCGTCGGCTAGATCGTAGGGATTAGATGTAAGATGACAGAGAATACGTATGTTTTAATTTGAAGTATTTCTGCTCATTAAAATGAACCGTATAAAGTTTCAATTATCTCTGTGCACAATAATTTATGTAACTTACCTTCGTGTTGATAGCAGAAAGAAAACTTTTATATTAAGTATTTAATTTTCGTTGTTTTTCGAAATAATTTTAAAGATTGTGTTTTTAACTAAATGATGTATCCATTTAATTAAATAAGTAAAATTGTACTTAGAAGTAAACAATAGTAATAAATAGAACGTGCTCTGTAAACAAAAAGATACGACAAAATATAAGTAGGTTTATGGTATACTTAGCGAAAGGACATAAAGACTACGTAGCTGTTTTTATGTTTTCTAAAAATTAAAACAGCTTCATGTCTGTAACTTGCTTTTTGTGCAGGTATAGGAACACTAAAATAATCTAGTTTTCTTTATTTGTTGACGTAAGGACATTATAAAAATACTAGGTATAACTACATTTTTATACTGTAGCCAGTTTGCAACTGTTTTTCGCTCTTCTATAAACTTTACTTTCTTTCTAATAGGAAGCTTAAAAGTTCTCAATAAGCGTAGTAATTACTTGGGAATTTTCAGTAATTTCCCAAGTCTCTTTCAAATCAATTTATTCGACTAAGGTCGCATTCCACCAAACTTTTATACATAGAATACGTCTTATACTGAGAATAAAGTTTGAGTTTTTGACAGTTTTTTTTTTTATATTAGAACTGTCAGATGTCAATTTTATTCCACGGATTAAAGTTATCTGACTTTCTGACCAGATAATTTTATCCGAGAAATAATTTTGAACTTTTGACAGTTCTTCCATACAAAATCTATCAGACGTCAATTTGATTCCACGAATAAAAATTATCTATCGATTGAAAATCAGCCCTTATTAAAATTTAAATGTCCGTTGAGATCTACCTGCTACTTTGCCTCGCGACTCGTTACATAATGCCTCGTTGGTCTAATGGTGGCTAGTGGTTTTTATCATCAGGAATTTGTCAGTAGCAGCCTGGAATCTGGTATTGTGCCCGATTGATGGCAATAAGCTTTCCTCCTATAACATGGGACTTAGGGACTAACCACACTTATTCAGCTCAGTTAAACATAACTTGCAAAACGTGGGTGTTACTATAGGTACGCCTCTGCCTATCTCTTCGGAGATGACAGGCGTGATGTTATCTTTATGTCGTTAAATAGCCGGTTGAGTAAGTTGTCGTCACACGGGAAAGGGCGGACATGGGGCGCGATGCAAGGGCACGGTGGCGCCCTTGTCGGGACTCGGGGCGCAGTCTGGAGGTCGCGGATGTACCCTTACTTCGTCCCTAAACACTAACTTTCCTGCCACAAACTCGGACTATGATAACTGGATAACTTTGTTATTGCCACAAATCTATACAGACTCACCCGATCAAACCTCACACCGTGGGGCGCGCTACTTTCAGGGGGCGGACGACGGGTGAAGTGCAAGGGCGAAACGCCCTTGTCCTCGTGAAGTCTGAAGGTCGATATATATTGTACCTTCCCTCCCATTCCCCTACTACTTTTTTCAATGTTAACCCGTTATCTTTGCAAAAAGCAAAAAAGCTAAAACATTTTGCTTTGGACTCAACTGCCCATGCGTTTCTGGTAGGTTGCCAAATTAAACATAAAGTCGTCGATTTAAACATACAAAAGTGCAGTGAAGCTTGGTGGGAAGTTAGAAACTCGTTGCCATTATGTCTCTGAGTAAATGGAAATTGTTTTATGCCGTCATGACGTTTGCCTGTGGCAGCATTTTCCGAAGAAAGCATCGCCAAGAACGAGGACCGGCTTTATTCACAGGCAATGGACACTGCATTGAAGTTACATCCTTTTGTAGGTAATCGATTGTTTATTTTTTTCTCCGATTGAATAATTATTGACAAGGCCAATAAGGTTAACAGTTGCAGCTTTAAACATTGTCCAATGACATGACAAACGTCTTTTAGCTATATTTACTGTCTGATGTCCATTAACTTGTCCCGCTAACCTTAAAAAGTGACGTTTAGTAACTTTTGAGAGAATAATTTCTATTAGAAATCTTATCGTTTGCGTATAATTAGATGGGTGCGGTATGTGCGTTTATCATGCAAGAAATAAATTTATTTTGTGGAATTATTTGTTTAAGAGGTTTACCCTTGAAAAGGCCTTTGTTTTAGGACTTGTTCGTAAAAGTCGAAAAATGTGGTAGGTGACTGTAGGTGACATAATTTGTGAGTATTGTTGTTTGAATAAATCCATTTAAAGGGGATGCGTTAAAGTAGCCCGCGAAATAAAATGTAGTTGCTTACGTGTTTTTGCAATGTGCAGGTCAGTGTCCGATTGTATGTTAATTAAGATAATGATATGATTCGCGACCGTAACAAACGGCTTTACAGAATTATAATAATCATTAGAATCACCGATACAACTCCTTAATTGGAATTGGCCTCAATTGTCATGACTTCATGAAACACTCTAGGGGAACTTAGAGAGATGTATTGATGATTTTTATGATTTTCTATAAATTAATGTTTGTTACGGCCGCGAAGCATATTTAAGTCAATATACAACCTGACCTGAAAATTGCAAAAAACGTAAGAAAATGTTAATTTTGCGGGCTACCCTGACCCTTTCGCCTTAACAAAATGAGGCATTTGGAATAACTTTGTTTATTTACGATAATTTTGTAACAAACAATCTCCTTTTATTACGAGGCTCGCATTTCAAACGATTTGCTTCCAAAGCTCATACATTATTGCACATAAGTGATGACTTGAATTTAGTATTGAAATTCAACGATCTTAATACTTAATAGTCAAACCCCGAGTTAGTGCCATAGATCTGTTCGTAATGACAACTGTACAGATACTTGGACACAACAATCTTCCGATTTATGGTTGAGTGGAATACAAATGAGGTTGGGCATAGTTCTTAATATTGCTCAGTCATAGAGGCTCGACACGTCATGGTTTATTGCCTCGTAAAGTGAGCTCGTGCCGCGAAAACGCATAACTTTGTATTAAGTTACAATTTCTTTGGCGAGATCATCCATTATATAGTGTGCGCCTAGACACTACTCTCGCAATAAACCCTAAAACTGGTCTTAAACCGTTATAAACTTTTAACGTGCTTTTCCTCCGCAGTTTCCGTCTGAAATTTTGATAAGTACAGCAATATTTACAATAATGGTTGACAAAGTTTAGATATGAGGACATTTGGATTTTAGTCGGTTAACTATAAAATGTGGAGAAAGTGTGTAATCGTCTCAATGTGCGCTAGTTTCAGATATATGCGATTCACGTCGTGATTTTCAATCGAGAACTCGTATTACAAACTAATGGCAGTAAACGCAAAACACGAGGTTTAGTGAATGTAACAGATACAGACTATAAAGAAACCATAACGTAAACGCTTCACGCGTTAGTGAAAGTGCAGGCTTTGAGCGGCGCCAATCAAAATCGCATTAGGCCTCAATACAACGCAGGCACATCTCAATAATGTTTTGTTTTTGTTACACGAATACTTGTATTTCTTTTGTGCAAAATGGAATTTAAATAGATCGTTTGTGTTTATTTCAGCGAATTTGTATCTTCTAAGTTCCATTGCATACTTATTGAAAAGAAATAATGAGTCTAATAAAGTAGCGTTAAGTTTCAGTGATAATGTTGTCACTTTAATGGTTCCGTTGCACTTCACTAATCAGTTACACGTAGTGTTGCGCTCTGCTAACAAATGCCGCATAATGTAGAGTGCCCATTTAAAATAGCAATTAACACATCGATGATTAGCGTGAACAATAGGTAGTTATCGAGTAAACGGGCCGAACACTTGCGCCGGCGGCGCTTGCTGCAACTGACGGAAACGCAATTACGTGAACATTCACCGGAAGACATTGCGCCCGCGCAAATGACTGGTAAAAAGCGCTAAATGTAAATGCGGGCCGATTGTAAATTCAAATTTTGAGTAAAGAATGGAACACAAGACAAGTTTTACTTTAAATTAAAGGAAGTTTTGTTGACAGTGACAAACTCCCTTCACGGTTAAAAAGGCTCGCCAGGTAGGTGTAACCTTTTTCGTATCACTACAAATGGCTTCCTTTTAATGTTAATAAAAAAAATGCCCCAGATATCATCCAATTTTATGTGACAGATGAACTTCGGTCAGTCTGTTGGTCTAGACACGTCAGTTCTATAAAATAATCCATCCATCAGTTTATTTGCTGTGTTACTGGCCTTGAATTAGCGTTAATATAGCGTGGACGCGATCAAAAAATTCTATTATGTTTATTATTTCTAACGTATGTACGGTGCGTACTATGTACTAACCTTGTTTTTTATGGATGCCCATTGTATATTTTGATAGGCTGTCTTTGGAAAAATATATTATGAAATAGATACCTATCTATTCTATGAAGTAATGAAAGAATGCGGTAATACGGTATTGCCTTAACCTAGACATTGATGCTGTAACGATTAGTAGCATGAACTTGAAGTACATCTATCTGTAGATAACATCAATTCTTATAAGGAATCCAATACATAATGTCCGTTGATAAAGATTGAAAGGAGTGGAAATGGAAAGTGTATCCGGTAATGGTGATAAATAACCTGCAAATAAAACATTTGGTGACTTTCGAATGTAATGGTTGGTAATATTTTTTTTTTCTTTTGCGTTCGCTAAATGTCGGGGAGTGTTTGGTTATTTAACACCTGTAAAAGTCATCGTTTTAGCGTACGACAATGTTTTTGACTTCTTTATTTATACACAGATAAATAGTACGTAGTATTTATTTAATTTAAACGTATCATTTATTGGACGTTTTTATATTGCAAGCAATTAGTTCGGAAAGTTGTTATCGTGCTGACAAAAATACGTTAAGATTCGATCTCTCTGTATCGCAAGAGTTCCAAAGCGTTGGTCAAGAAAGTCTTTGCGATTACATTAGTAGCAGGCAATACGAACGCAGTTGTTACCTCATAAAATAATATACCATAAAACAGTTAGTAAACGGCTGACCAATATAATTATAAATAACAGATTGAGATAAGTAAAGTAAACGTAGCTATTAAGCCAATTGCCTGGGAATGCTAGGACGATGAAGAAACAGCACTATTAAAACAGCCAACTGTATATGTCATTACAGCAAGAGATTATACGCAAAAGCATTTCTAATTACTGCCACTCGATACTCAGCTCATCCGACAGAAGAGAAAGCTCCACGATCAAAATATGATGACGCCTTCGGGGTAGCGCACAGACCTGTTTGGTACAGCTAATAACTTTCCCTTACAGATATAATCAACGATGCTCTCGTAACAAGCGTAACACGTAATAACCACGGTGTTAGTCGGTTAACGCATCTAGTCGAGAGCGAGAGTGGATGGTAAATTGATTTTGTCTAAGCACGCGACGGCAAGGGTCAATGAATCTGAACACTTTCTCCGATCCGCCGTGAACGATCTGACGATGCACTGCAATGTTACGTGACACTA
Source organism: Apamea monoglypha (assembly GCA_911387795.2). Taxonomy (NCBI): domain Eukaryota; kingdom Metazoa; phylum Arthropoda; class Insecta; order Lepidoptera; family Noctuidae; genus Apamea; species Apamea monoglypha. Next base: position 16,232,556 of record OU426925.1, read on the forward strand.
ACTACACGCTATTATTGTCTCTCTGCACATGTAATACGAACTAAAGTTGTTTATGCTTGAGGCAGATTGAGAGATAAAGTCATTTATGGAAAGCGAGTAAAAATTTTAGCAATCATAGTGGATGGCTTGAAAATACGTGCGGCTAAAAGTTTCCAAGTGTCCCGTAACCCTCCGTTGAAGTTACTTGGATCAAATCGTATTATAAGAGTGATCCTATAATTTTACTGTCATGGCTCTTTTTCGTTTCAACCCTTTTGAACTGACATTCATAATACCACTCATTCATTCTTTATCACATTATTTACGTAGACCATACAGATAGGCGACTCACCCTTTTTAATACACACGTATAAAAAATACAAAAATCAACATTGATACATTTTTTATTTCATTTCAACCCTCCCAAGGTGGGGTCGACGTGTCATTTGCGTGTTATCAAACTTTTTTACGAGTCTCTTTTCCTGTGACAATGACAGACACAAAAGTATAACGATATATGACTATTTCAGCCAACATTTGACCTCTTTTTTGACTTACTGGCTAGCAAATATGATCAAATGACTGACAAAACATTCAGCTATTCATACAATACTTGGTCTGTAATAGAGATGTAAGTACGGCATTTTTGGTTTCCTTCATTAAAACTTGAAAAAGAACAAAAAGGTATCTGACATCGTATACTTGTAGAGAATAAAGTAGGCAGAGAGAGAAAAGTTCTTTGTTACCTGTCTTTTTTATGAGACAGGCAATTAATAAATATCTTAATCAAAGCAATAGCGAGGCGTTATAAAATTAAATCCATTTCAATGGCCGCTGCAACAGTGTTGTAGAATCAAATAAAAGAAGCGCTAGTTATTGATGTTTCGAGGCTCCAAGGCTTCATGCTCTAAGAACACATTGTATCAACAATTTAGCGTTGCCCGAAGCACATTATCATGCTAACAGAAACAAATCAATTCCTATACGCTTTTACTAACTCTGAAGATGCTATCGTCTTTAAAAATATACAGATAGCGCTATTACTTCATTTTCACTTAGCTTTCTGTAGCATTTGCTCGGCTCCTAAGGGACCTAGCGTGTTAAATATATTAATAGCCTTCCCGAAAAGTTGGGCTGTCAAATACAAAAATCATTTTTCAAAGATTAGCGCGTTCAAACAAACAAAAAACAAACCAAGTCCTCAGCTTTTTTATTAGTATATAGATTAAACAATTATTTACGATAATGACACGACGTATCGTGTACGCATCAGATTCACCTAACTTTCATTATTCGCCTCGACTCGATGAAAGTTCTTGTTGTTATATTATGAATATGCTAAATGAACTTAGTATACGTATCTGCATATGGTACTGTACTGTCGCGTGCTAAGACTGAATATGAATTGTTTTAATGAGTTCTGTTCTGATTGAGTTTGGTCATTTGAATTTTAGTTTTGTGGTAGTTTCGGGATTGAGGAGTACGTGTAGTTTTTGAAAATGAATAAAATATGAGGCTCCGCTATGGGACTCAAATACCAATGACAATGTTATTTTGGTTTATAAAACCTCTACCACGTAGGTAAATAAATCACTAGTCACTACATTTTTTTATATCCATTTTTATAAACATAATAATTGTTATTGTAAGTCTAAAAGGCGGGCCATAGCTGATCAGTATGTCGTAACAACACTTGTATTCTGTGCTCACCTACATATGATCCACAATAATGAATATGATTTATTAATTGATTAATTAAAAGTACCATTAAGTAGCTCCCTTTCAGTATAAACAAAAATCTCTAAAATATTCTTCTGTAACAACGAACAAAAGAAACACATTTATCAAAAACATTTACTTACTACAATCAAAACAAAAACTCAATCCTCATCTTCAAAACAATCACTTAAGCACACAATAGTACCTACTTACACAAGTTAAATGGAAAGACGTATATACGATAATATTCACAAAGCTGACGTTTATCGAGAGAGAGGTCTGACTCATGAAGTTCACTTTCACCGTCCCTCCGATACAAACCTTGTTCAGAGGCCGACGGACACGTCACGGGACATGACGAATATTAACAATGAACTTGGGAAACACCTTCGGATATATTTTTTTTTTATTTAAAAGATGTCCTCCCAGACTACTACGCTTTGGTATGGGCAACTAACTTCATCTTTGACCGACTCCTTGGACAATTCAAAAGTGGTTGTAATTGGTTTAATTGAAATAAATGCTTAGAATTAGAACGAGGTACACATGTGTACCACAAGCAGTATAAATTTGTACCAGCTCGTCCCCGAGAGGATTGACTTTTACCTTTTATTGACGCTTATCTAGTATTCAGTGAATAGTGGTAAGCGAAGAAATGGGTGGTTCAAGATTGAGGATAAAGGGTGTGTAAGTGGCAGATTTGATTTTTGATTCTTGAAGTTCATTTTCACAGTAACTCCGACACAAAAGTGGTTCAGAAGTCGACGAAAACGTCACGGGCTTGACGAATATTTTAACAAAGAACTTGGGAAATACCTTTTTTTGATGCTTGTAAAGTCCGTTTTGGATTATCTCGACTTAGCTTAAAAAAATTAAAGAAATTAAACTTAAGAATTTAGTTTTTATTTTCTTTCTTGATTCTACTCGGGAAACTTACAGCTTAATTAAGTAGCTACTTAAACAATATTAAATGGAAGGCCATTTACAATTTTCCATTGACACTGACAATAAATAGGTCGATACAAAATACAGAACATATTGTCCAAACACTCTTTTATTTAACTGAAACAAATGCCACAGAAAGCCTTTGATAACATGTATAATTTTTGTAATTCAATAAATTCATGATTTCGTTTGGAATTTCTGTGATGATTCTAGCTAGACTTACGAAATTAATTTGGCATTTTTTAGCAAAATTAGGCTAATTAGTAGTTTTTCCAATGTCACGGGCAATTAAATGCATCTTTTACAATATCATTCACATTCTTTAGCTTCTTTAATTATGTGTTTTACGTAATCTTCCAGTTTACGTCACAAATTGTATAGCAATGGCGGTGCTTAAAAATCAAAAGTTATGTTTTGTATATGTCAGCCTTTTATTACTTTTCAAGCTTGTTCAATTTATTTTTATTCGACACCCCTGGCAAGAAAGTGTGCCATTAAACACCCATTCAGGTAGAGCAGGTTCCAAAACAATTTACAGCCCAATAAATGCATTTTATTAACGTTGTTTGTTAGTTAAAGCATAAAAGTTATAATGTCACTTTTAAGACTCCTTAAGTTCCTTATGTGTGACGGTGCTTCACTTTAATATTCGCTATTTTGTTGTTACAGGTAAGTTCACGCAACACTCTATAGTGTCCGGGGAAAGCGGTAAGTGCGTTTACAAAGATTTATTTTGTTACATAAACTTGATTTACTGTAATGTCAACATAGGAACATGCTATAAAAACTGTTATTTAAAAGTATAACGTTCATGAAAATGGTCTCCTTTTAGCACGTGCAATACAATAATACTAAAAAGTACGGTCACCAATTAAACGGAGCTGTGGTTTTATCTGCTTTGTTACCATTTAAATGAACAATTACAAAAGTTGTTTTCTTTTTTTCTGTACACCGCAAGGAAAGTAAACAATGTCGAGCGGTTTAATTGTAAAGCGATTAGGGTTGTAAAGTTTTCCGGTGCATCGACGCCACGATAGTCGCGTGGCGCGGCGAGTCAGAGGCGCTCCCACTCAACACTCGCGGCCGCCGCCGGCTCGTACCGCGCTCATTCACTCCAGTCTTCTGCCGACTGTCGCGGCGATAGGACGCGCGCATTTCGCTACTCGCCTCAGATGTTAGTGTACGATTACGACATCGCGTTGCAACTCGGACTTTTACCGTGACAGTGAAACGTACTTTCACGAATATGGGTTAAACACCCCTTTAAGCGTGATGAGTCCGGGCGAGCGCGCCGCCCTAGGGCGCCGCGAACCCGCTCGCCCTCAGTATGCCACCACCGCACCGGGTTTCCCGCCGCCCTACTATCCGCCCTATGGCGTTCCGCACCCGAATGCTTGGCTCGGCGCCCCCCTCATATCGATGGCGGGACGTGCACCACCACAGTCCCGGAACACACCAGTATCCAAGCTAGCTATGCACGCACAAGGAGCACCCCTTATCATACAAAATAGGCACGACCGACGAAAGTACAGCACGGCACCGGAGCAGCGCAACCATCGGCCGCTCGCACAAACGGAGCACGTCACTCGAGACCGGTGTGATGCACCCGAGGGAAACAGGCCGCGCAACCAACAGCAAGCGCGATCCACGCGAGGCGGACGTAACAACAACACGGATGCGGTCAGTGTCGCGAGCGATGAAAGTTCCGGCTCGACCAACTCAGAGACTATGTTGCCAAGGATTATTAAACCGCGGAAACGACGCAAAAAGGATAGAAAACCTAATAATATCGTACCGCACGATTTAACAGCGGGTGCTTTGGATCTCGGTGATGTCGATCATTGTGCGGTTTCAGGCTTAACTTCGTCACACGGCATATATGAAGATACTTATTGTCGAGAAATGTCTTTGCCTTATCGTTTGGATGTAAAAGTGTTAGAATACCCCGAACCAGTGCCGGAAACGTATCGAGTTTCAGCGTTAGGGGAAGCGTTAGAAGCGACCCGATTCGGTTTAGCCGAGGCCGCTTCACCTGCGGAGTCCGCGGTTAGTTCGTGTCAGTGTCGTCTCTGTGACCCTGTGGGACAAATCTGGGATGCCGATTCTATCGCAGATTTGCTCGACGAAAATTCTTGTGGTGATTTCGCGCCTACTAAATTGGAAGAGTCTATGAAAGTGGTTGGACCTCTTGGCAAAAGGGGAGCAGACACGACGTTGCGACGCAGCTGGAGCGATCCTTCATCGAGGGTACCGGAACGACGAGAGATTAACACAGGCGAAACATATTCCGCCCCTAATCTTTACTCATTGTTCCCACCAACGAAAAGGGCTAGCTCGCCGGAACCTCGCTCTCCCCTTGCTCTAGACATATCCTCTGAGATTGTCACCTCGATGAACGGCCACCGTGACCTGGAAATCAAGTTGTTTTCGACCTCGCCCCCGGCTACGAACTCCGACCGTTGCTCCTTCTTCGTCGATAAAAGTGAAAGTGCTGTGAACAGATGTATCGCGAGCAAAGATCTAAAAGTGAATAGTGCGGTGAATAATAACAACAGAGTCGAATCTAGTGTTAAACAAGATGGCAAAAACAGTGAGGATGTGTCTGATACGGGGTGCTCATCGGCATTCGTAGCCGGCGAGCCCTCACGCAACATTTGTGATTTAGCCTTAGTTACTGCCTGAGGTACTCGTGTTCGAGTAGCGCGATATGTTAAGTGGAACTTCAGTGTTGTCGAGCAGTCCAGGTGGCTCTACGCTCGCCATTTGAGCTGGACTCAAATTGTCTCAGCGAGGCATGCACGGAGCGTCTCACCAAGGCCCACTAAAATTGAGATCTCCGAATCGGTTTCCTGTAGATTCTATAATTAATTTATTGATAACAATAGCGTAGGAAACTGACGGGGGACTTTATCTGGATAATCGTTGAGGTTTATTTATTCGCCGTTTATCATAATGTTGTTGTTAGGCGGAAAAGTCAGATGTGTTCATCAACGTAGAAAGTTTATTTGAAATTATAACGGATGAGTTATTGAAAGTAACTAGTTGTGAGTAGGCGGTGTTGTCAAGCAGTTAATCTATGATCGGTGGATTCGCGTACAGTTAGTAACAGAACGTGGTTCAGAAATGTTTCTGTCGAAGTTGTGCTCGTAGAGTCAAGATCGCAATGTATGATATATTATAAATCAATTGCAATTTAGTGAAACGAGCGGCTGCAGCGATGTTGCGGGCCGGGCGCGCCATAACTCGCCGTGTGCAATTAGCGTTTCACACTACTGACACGGTTCTCGCGCTGCGGCTGCGCGCTCACTATTGCGGTTTCCCGCGGTTTTCACCGCGCGCACCGTTCCGGGTGGCGCCTCGTGCGCGCACACCGGTTTATACGACTAATGACTTTTTTTCATTTCAACTAACTCTTGGCTCTCTCCGACCATTATGTTTTACATGAATATTCAGTTCACCAAACAAAAACGAACTCAAAACTTGCAGGTAATGCCGAGCGCTTATCTAAGAATCTATCGATCCCAATGTTCTTATCAGCATTTCTAATTAAAAACTTTATAAAACAAGCATTCGTCACGAGTGAACTATCAAGCTAGAGTTAGGTATTTAAAGTTATTATAATATCGTAAGCGATGAGCACGTTTGACCATTGCATCCACCACGTCCAAGCATAAAATTCACGAAAGTAACATTATCATAGTCATTGAAGTCATTATCGTCAACACTGCTCATCATCTTTGTCATTATTTGCACCTTACATCACGTTTCATCGCCGCGATCGCAAATCTTTGTTAGTGTTGAAATTACTATGATTTCCTGCAGTTACGTGGCTTAACTTACCAAGTGTGTTAATATCGCGTTTCTACGTTCCTCATGGTTACATAACAGGTGCGCTGTAGATAAAATGCCGTGTCTCTTTTAATGCCAGTTTGTTATCTGTATTTGTTAAAACTGTGTACAGAAGGGGCCTTTTAAGAATATAAGATGTTTTTACGAGATATGTAAAAAAACAGACTGTATAAAATAATCAGTACGTTTCTCTCACAAAAAATCAGTGCTCTCAAGTTAGTCAAATAATTCTAAAAGGATTGTTTTGCGACAGTGCTTCAGTTACCAATAGGTATTTTTATATACGGCACGAGATTGTCAAGGTCCACATCAAAGCAACTGGACATTTTATTATCCGTAATAAAATAAATTAACAACGTGATAGTATTATCATATAATATGTAAGTTGTAAAAAGTATCGTAAAATCCATTGCTAAACGGCGAATTAAAATATCCCTTTTCCGTATGTCTGTCTGTCTTTATGTTTATGCGAGGGTCCAGCGGTGTAAGTGATGCCAGATAAAGTTCCATAATAATGTAGATAATGTGAATATAACTAAGTTATTCATGGACTGTACAGTTGTTCGCAGTCTCTATCGTTGGGTTTTACACTCTACGGGCTGTTTCTATGTTTTACGTTTTTATTTTTATGTATGTTTGCTTATATTGCTCGGCGCGTGCGTGGGACGACATGATAAATTGGTTTTTGCTTCACTTTTTTTTATAGCTACGACAGACTCGGGCGAAGACGAGGAGTTATAACACCGCCTTGTCTTCTTTACATTCAGTTTAATGCGTGTTAGCGCAAACCCCCCGATAGGGTTATTTATCGGTGTCTTCATTATTTGTGCAATATACAATAATACCCGATCACTATGAAGTTGGGCCTCCTTCATTTAATGTAAACTTTTTATCGAAAAGGAAGGGGGCAATAGCTTCTTTATTACGTGACGACACGTCTACTGATGTTGCCTTGACTATAAACGATATGTTATCGGATTAGATAGCCGAAGTTATTATTACGTCTAATATTAAATGTGTTGTAATTTCCTCGTCGATGGACATGTATATCGAAAACAAATCCGCCCATGAGTCTGTTGTTGTGTTGGGATTTATATGGGGCGTGGCAAACGTGGTTGTAAAACTCAACGATACACCTCACTATATTATAAACAAAATAGACTATGTCTAACATACTGAGTGAATGCATTTTATACATAAAAACCTAGGTTTAATATTTGTTTGTGTATGTTGTGAGGCATGAGTTCACGCTCGCACACTATTTTTGTACAATAAATTACCATGTCCTGATGTAATAGTGGTTGTTTTATTTCAATTTGAAATGTGTTTCGACATAGTAGTTAGTTATACACGTGTACTTGAACGGTCAATATTTCCTACCGTATCATAATACCAGGTCTCGATTTGCTTTTTATCAAACCGCGGCGTAATATTCTGAATTATTTGAATATAATCTCTGGTGTTTGATATATACACGATAAGTTCAATTTTCTGTGTTTACATCACCCGTACTCAATTTTTATAACTTGTTTTTGATCTTTTCTTGGTATGTCTCCTGCTGCTATAAGTACCTACATGTAACAGCAAACTGTTACATGTACGAGTAGGTACTTATAGCTTTGCGTTGCGTTTGTTGCTTTTGTGTGATCAAAATCAACAAACGCAACTATTCCGATTTACAGCATTATTTAAAATTTCTAATGCTCTTAGTGTAAAATCTGATTATGACTGTGACTTATCATTGTATATACCAGACTCCACAGATATGTTTCATTTAAGTGACATTATTCACGTTATACAAGGTTCTACGCAACAATGTGCAAGAAAAGAAAAAAGTTGACTGCGTTATGTTACAAAGGCTTGATTTACTTGAATCATACTTACGAACAACACAATAAGGAAACTATCGATAGTTTAGAGGCTGGGCGGTAGAAAACTCAAAACGTAGTTTGTAAACAAACTGGAGGTGTTTGCGTAACTCTTCAAAGCGACTCTCTATTGTGGTACAACATCTGGTAGTCGGTTACGCATGTACCATTGTGCTCTCGTTTGCAACGGACACGGTTTGGGTGCGAATTGTTAACAAAACACAAACTAGCCACGTCAGAGATTCATTAGGTAATCACTTGCACCTTGATGCTAACTTCTAACCAGTTGTACATTGGAATGAATAGAAAGCGGTCTTGTAGATATGTGTGCATAGATATTGCAGATATGTATGCATAGATATTATATTATAAAGTTTCAAAACTATCTGAGCAATGAGCTAGCGTTGAGATAGTTTTCAAGCTTTTGACTCTTAAAACCTTTTTATTTTAAAGTATTCATCATTTTTAACTTGGAAACTTCTAAGCAGTTGCAGAAGTGAATAAAAATAAAGTTGTCCTGGAGATATTTATGCATAGATATTACATTGTCAAGTTTTAATACTATCTCGGTAAACGTTGAGACAGGTCACTCTTCAAACCTTTTTATTCTAATATATTCGTATTGCCATCTAGCACCGCAGTGAAGGATAATATAATTAGGAAATATTTAGCCGTGTTAAGGATAATTCGAAACAACAGTTTTTTGCATTGTTTATCCAACAGATCCAATATTTCATGAAAAATTTTGTCTGTCTCGTTCGACCGATATTATATTGTTTGTGATGTGTCACCAAAACATTGTACATTTAATATGGAAACATTTTTTGTGCATTTCAATAGAATGGAACGTTCACAAGGACGTCGTCTTGGTCAATGTCACGAATGTTTAACTTTTTTATGGTTATTGCTCTTTTATGGAACTGCAAAAATTACATTCGTAACACGTGTTTGTTGCACAGTAATGCTGTGATATATTATATTGTCCGTGTGTCTATTGTGGATAATTCTTAGAACAATACATCATTCGCCTCTTTTTTTGGGTTATCAATTTGGCAACCACATCCAACGCAATACGCGGATAATGTAAATATAATTCAGTACGCTCGCACTGGAAGTGTTTTTGTTTCAAGATGGACATATTAATCAGGTGTCACTGCCGTCTTGTTTCATATTCTTGTCCAGTCTTTAGTTATTTAAAATTTAACCTCTATTTATCCTCGAGACGCTGTCAATCATAGTCTTTTACGCTTGTTATGAAAATTATTAAACTTAAATTTTTTGCAAGTATTAAATTGCAGTTTTTGAAATGTGAACACAGTTTCTAGGTTTTTTTTTATATTTGATGGCATGATCGTATCTTCAATAATTCTTATACCTACTGATATTACGTTGGATTTTTAAGAGCGGAAAAGTTTTTCTGACGATTTCATTTATCTGATTCATCGATTTCTGGTTGCCACTGAGGTATCAATTAACTTCCTACTAATATTATAAACGTGAAAGTTTGTATGGATGGATGGATGGATGTTTGTTACTCTTTCACGCAAAAACTACTAAACGGATTTGGATGAAATTTAGCACACATATAGTTTATAACCAGGATTAACATATACTTTTTATCCCGATATTCCCACGGGATCGAAACTTATGCGGGTGAAACCGCGGGGCGCAGCTAGTATTTTATATTGATAGTGGCAATTTACAAAATGAACAGTCATACTTGCCAACTCTACAATACGCAGATCTATCCAAGAATGAGCTAGCAATCCGATGCTTTGAACTATATCCAATGCAGATTGTTCACGCTTCTCTTAATTCGCGAATCTGGAGCACAACTTCAGTTGATCTCGTAAATCTCGGCGTGCTACCGTACATTCAGTTATTTGTTTATGCAAATTCACATATCACGCGTTATTACCGCGCATTACTGTTTCTGCGGACATTATTACGGCTTTATTGCCAGTTGCGACACTTGCGACAAAGCACAGCTTTGTAATACTTGTATTATATGAGGCTACTGCAGATATAGTCATATTTATTGCCAACTTAGGTTCCGCTCTCTGACCTTTTTGAGAATGTTGAAGGAATTTCGCTTAGTTCTACTTGGAATATTTGGTTGCAAATGTTGAAATTCGGGACAGGAATATCAAATGTGAATTCTCTTTTACATCATTGAAGTGGTCGGTCTGCTACCCTTAACTAAATGTCTTACGATTAAAATTGCAAAACCCAAGAATCAAGCAATTATACAGACTACAAAAAAGTTCAATCAAATACAACATTATTTTCCTTTCGCAAACAAATTGACCACTTCATTACATATTCGCATGACCAAAATAATTATCTCAAAGGCCATTATTGTAAAGGAAATTATTTATTTCGACATCAAACACACATGGAAGAGTGTAGAATAATTTAAATCAAGCAACTCTGTTCACACAATACAATGGGCGATCGCACGTGGCGAATGACCTTGCCTCGCTTGGCTATAGAAATCACCACTTGTATATTATAGTCTCGACAATGTAAGGTAAACATAACACCATGTAGTCAATTGTAGACAATGTTACGCGTAATAGCCGTGGAACATACGATGGTTGGTTCTGCGCTGTTGCCTTGTCGTGTAAGGGATTTGCGAATGCTTTATGGCCTGTAATGTTATGTTATGGCTTTATTTTCTATTAGGGTCTGCGCCTGCGCACGAGTTTGGATTTTGAACGATGGATTTGTAAAAATGTTTTCTATACTATGTTAGATTTTGTTAAATCCATTGATTTTAGTTTTAACGGTATTGTTTCACTGAAATTTGTAATGATTGAACTTGTGATATTCAATTCCAATTTAACCAAGAAACATAGTGGATAATGTCGCAGAGCCTGCTCCGTTTTCCCATGAACGATGGAAGAGAAGTGTCATCAATATTTCTAGAGGTCCTACGTGTAAAGTGATTGATTTGCAAAACAAATGAAATTGGAACTACATCACTGCCAATTCTGAAATATGCTAGAAATAATTGGCGTCCTCGAACACTCTTCGTTACTGGATGAGAAGCTCGGGCCCGAATTATAATCAGTGTTCTGTTGACAGCTATTAAATATGCATTAGACTTGCAGTCAGTTTCCGTATATTCTCGTAATATAGCAATTAGTAAGAATTCTGTTGCAGTGTCCACGTTATTTAAAATTGTATGCAAAACCATAAATATTTTAGGTAGGTCCACCAAGTTTCCGTCAAGTATTATGGAAATGCATTATCTAAATGTGAAAATATTGACTCAAGCGTGCTGAATGTAATGAGTATAGGCGCTGTGGATATGTTTGCTGTTTTTAAGGATGAGTTAATTGAAATATGACAGCTGGTTTCTGTTTACCCATCACGAAATATTATTGTCGAAGATATAATCCAACGCCAGGAAGTTAGCGCAGAAGATTCAGCAGTCGTATATTAACTATACGAACCAGTTCCTAGACTTTTCGCAACATTTTACCGTAGAAAGTTTAGTGTTGTATTACATTTAACACTTAAATGAGATCGTAAACCGCATAGCTGTCATGGCCCTATCTATGCGGCACGTAGTTGCACAGGGTTAGTTTTCTTCGCTTGCGACAGGAGGCGGGGTAGAAAGCCGGCTGACTTCCGTTCGGAAGTTTCACGCGGCTTTCACTCGCCACCCGGCGAGATATGACGCCTTACCGCACCGCACCGGATTAATATTATATGCTTGAGCAGATTCGATCTGCACTATGTAGAAAACTGACTTCCTTTCTATAGAAAATATCGTTCTCATGGGAAAGGAGATCGACGCCTTTATGGTACTGGCGATAGTGAGTGATTTATAGCCAGTAATTTGTTTATGCTCATTATTATTCTTCGTAAACGAGTTAGTAAAAAAAGATTTGTTATGTCCTGTTCCTTTGTAAGATGGTCAGTAACTCGGGCGGTACCATTAATTTTATTAACAACAAAAGCTCAAATTAAATGTCTAAACGAAATAATTTAACAAACCTTATTTCAAGCTCCGGAGCAGGTACTCAGCCTCCTGTATCTAATTACGGTTTAATTCACTACACTTTCGAAACTCGGAGAAATAGTAGATCAGAATGTTCAAACATTTTGCTTCGTAGGACTTCCGGATCACAAGATTTACAAGTATGTAACTACATCCAGTCGTTTTATAGCAAGTATTCGGGGAGTTGAACATGATTCAAGATTAAACGCTGAACAAAATTAAAGATGATTTCAATGCTTTTGTTTTTGCACAGTGCTAATGAACCTTTTTAGCACAAAAAAAGAAACAATGAGCGATACTCATTTGTTCACACGTCGAGACATATTTGAAGACAAACGACCGATCCCATGAACAATTTAATTTCAAAGATGTAGTGGATGCTGCTTTTGGGTCGACGTACTGCCTGAGGATCGTGCAAATCATCGTTATGTGTGGAATAAAAAAGGCATTTTTTCTTATGACCATACGTACGATTTGTGTCGGCGCAGTGTTAAATCGCATGTCTTCACGCGATTAATGTTAAATGTTCAATGATTTATATTACGGTGAAAATTAAAATCCATTTTGGTTCCACGTAACGCGCGAGTTCGGAAGGCTGACTCGTTTAAGCATGTGTGTAATTGAATAAAATACTTTATTTTGTTGACTGTTATGAAGTATTAGTTTTTTCAATTGGATAATATCAAAACTCGCCGCAATCTTTTACCTATTTACACAATGTACCTACTCACTGATATATCTTTAATAGAATACACATTATATCGAGTTCCAATAAAAAATGAAAGGAACCGAGTGCTCCAAATAATTATAGAGCAAATTGTGGATGACCGTCGAGTCAAATAAAATCCTTGGATGATGTGCAAATGTATTGTGTCTGATTATATATTGCACCTCTCTGCCGTTTATTAACGATTCCGTTTAGTCATCTAATGAAGTATTCAGGGCTGAACGTCATGCAGTCTCGACGCATCCAACTCGGTCCGGTTTTAATAACAAATCATCTTTACCATTGTGTACGGATTATAGAGAATTACACGCTGATTTCCATTACCATTCCTTCGTGTGTCGTTTTATTTCGAAACGTTACAAGTTGATCGTAATTTTTGATTTATTCATATAGTTCTTTCTCACAACAACAACAACATTTCTGAGTGTTCTCATTTGATCTATTTGTCTGTCTTTCTTTAGATAAAATATTTATTATGTCTAAGAAAATAAGCCTAATAACAAACAAGCGATATAAATCGTTGAACCTACTTTTATCTCAGCTTCTGTAGTTGTATCTTTAAAACATCGATTAACAGTACATTCAACCTGCCTTTTACAAACCCGATGTACCTACAATGAATTCCTCGTTATTTAAGTTCAAGATGCATGCACAGACAGCTGTGCTGCTGGGGAGTTTGTTGCGCCACTTCTTCTTCCCAGCGATAGCACTAGGAAGTGGTGAAGGGCGGGCGTTTTTGGGGGACTGTCTTTTGTAATTTTGACGTTCGAAAAGTGCTGATTCTCAGCCTAATTTGAATAAATGACTTTTGATTTTGATTCGATTTAATCTTTGTTCATATTTTCTTTGTAAAGCTCCGTGGGTACCCCATTTTAATTAAGAAATAATTAAATTCCAACACACTGTAATAACAATTTCTGCCTTGTTCGTTTTGGTGTGATCACTTCCTCGAATCGCGAGATGTATCTGCATGCTCATGAAAGTTTATCTCTACAAGCCCACGCTAAGGAAGAAGCGAATAATATCGCTATAAATATATGAAAGTAAACCGTTACAATATAAAGCGGGCGTAGCAAATAAAGTTTCATTTGTGTAAGTCTGCGACGGGCGCGGTGCTCGGCGAGGCTCGATGGTGTGATTTCATAATTTTCTCCTGGCAGTTTTCTATGGGCGCGAGCCGATAAAGCTGTTCGAGTCGCAAGAGAAAGCCGATATAGTGTTGCGTTTCCCGATGTTCTTGCACTTAGCTCGTGTGTGCCAAGCGAGGAGCGAATAGCATTCAATTCTAAATTAACGCTAACATCCAATTACGTATTTTTCCGAGTTCTTGGGTATTGATCACCGAGTCATCGATATTTCTCTCCACTCAAAATTAGAGCTTGCCTCAATTGATATAAATAAAGTCCATAAAAAATGGTAGGTATGGTATTTAAAAGATACAGCACAGTATACACATCAAAGGGTTCTCAATTCACTCTGATCACTTGATGAATGTGGATCGTGAAAGCCAATGAATAGGAAACACGACTTTTTTCTCTTCGTTGCGATGAACTGTAAACCGTAACATTTTTTTATTAAAGGGAAGTGTAATCAAGAATGAATTTCACTACTGGTTTTATTTTGAAACCTTCAAGCTTCTATAGTACCACTATGTATAAAAGAACAAACTGTTATAAATATATTTATTTATAACGTTTTTCTCCGTGAGAAGGACTCTCTAAAAAAAATAATATGTTGTTCGTGATTTGTTTGACATTATTAGATCATCATCAACTTATCCTATCGGAATCCACTGCTGGAGCACTTCTTTCAGATAAATTTAAATTACATTCTGGGCAGTGACCTGAATCAAGATATAAAAAAAAACTTTTAAAAAACTTGGTCCTTTAAGATCCTCGGCTCCTACTCTTGTTTGGTCCTTTGGGACGCATCTCTGAGACGCAAACGCTGTTAGTTTGCGTCATGCGTCGTCAACCATACTCGTACGCACCGGTCTCGCGTCGATACGCGAGCGGTGAGAAAGTTGTTCAGCTGCTCTCTCAACGCGATTGATTCTGTCTCGCGTGCGCGCAACTGCAGATGCCTCTGGGATCGCTGCGTCTGCGTCACCTCGATGCGAGCAGTCAATGAGCTTTCCAAATCTATCACCACCTCGAAAAATAATGTCAATACAAAGACTGCTATACTACTTACTATCAAATATTCTTTTCGTAGCCTTATTTCCACGTCTGATCTCTTTTGATCAGTTTTTCGGTCGAAGTTTTTTTTGGGGCAAAAGTAAACGAAATCTATGCTCAATTTGAATGTTGAGTGGTTTAGTTTTGTTGAATCTGAAATGTAAATTGTGTTTTATGATTTCTGTTAGTTTTTAGGCTAGTGACCAAGACAAACTTTAGAATTCGTCTAGCTTTCTATATTTTTTAACGTTCAAGACAATAACAGTCTGCTGAAGAAATTTCCATTTCGAAACACTAAAAAGTTATTACTTAAAGAACCGCAAATATTTCTTCGTCGGTGTTATTTAAAGGAAAATTTTATCAAGGCTTTACTAAAACGAATATCAAACAGTCGGAAGGCATGGACAGATAATCCGGAGCTTTATGAAACCGTTCCGAGATTACGTCGGTATCATCGTAAGACACAACACGCGATAAAAGATGCTGTGAGGTCACCGTTATCTTCTTCCGTATTTGATCGAGCGCGGCTTTCATACGTTTCAGGGACGTAAGTGCCTGATAAAGCACTTTAAAAACGATTGGCCTTGGGACATTAAGTGTTTCAGGTCATTTGAGATTTTTGATGCGGGGCTTTCATAGATACAACACGTCCTATATTGAATGATATAATATGCTTGATGTGGTTCATGGCACACGCTTCACTTATTTCATTAACAGAATAAACAGAGTATACCATTATGGTAATCTACTTAGTTTCAGGCTTTCAACAGTAACTGATTGATTACCAAGAGCACCACACGAGTGCACGTATAGATAAACTAGCGATGCATCTATGGAAAATACACTACGTCTTATTATCATTACATGAATTAAACATCCTAATAATACATTCCAAAAGCAATTATGTTCATTGTTACATTGCACATAATAAAACAAATCAACGTCGCGACGAAACAGTTGATTGAATAATTATGTATTATCAAGAGGACGTCTTTATCCAACAAGTAACAAATTGAGAAAGATGAGCTGAGTACAGGAATAGATGCGGTTTGGCTTTTGGTTCCTAATTGAGGACACGTGACTTTGCAGGAGAGATACCCAGCACGTGGGGGCCCGAGGACGCGTGATTTCTATTTGGGAACGGTTTGTAGAAAGTTTAGAACGTTTCACTTGAATAGAGAAAGGCCATGAGGTTTCTAAAAGGACCAATTCAAGATTATGTATGTTTTTCGCAAATAAAGACCGAAACGTTAAAGACCTGAAGGCAACTTCAGGTAATTAAAAACGTTTAAAATCTAGTCGCAATCTCAAATTAGAGACAATCAATGTCAGAAACTTGTCATAAATGTAAGGAAATTAAAGGTAGTTTTTACCAGATTGAGACTGAGATCAGACTGTGAGCGTTCTTAAAATTACGGGAGGAGTAATTATTCCTCAGACTTAGATATGATGAATGCACTGAACTTTCATTGCTATAAAGTACTTACTATTGATAAAAAGTTTGATGAAACAGAAACAATCAAATGGTGATAGGACACCGTGTAATCGTGTATACGGTGGACAAATAGAAAAAAACTTGAAAGTGTTCGCGTTGATAGCTTTTGTAAGAGTAAATAAATGTTTGCATATAAAATATCAGTAGCCAATTTGACATTCCGCTGAATGGCTCCATCAACAACTTACTTTGATGACTTTCTAGACTATGACAAGTGTGAATAAAATGTTTTAATTGAATTGCCTTCAGCGTTGCGTGTGCGACCTACAAACGCATGACTTGACGTATAATAAACTTTGCATCCAATTGCTTCCATGTATATTTAATAACGCATCGTCTGGAATTATTCGAATTATAATTAAATGCCTTAGCAGGGGAACCTGCGTGCAAGTTATCTCTAACAGAAAATTATGTATCGCTATGTTAAGAGTCGTACCTTCCTATAATACGACGTTTAGGGAAAGTTACTAACCGTCGAACACATATCCTTATTTATAGACAAGATTTCCTTCTTCGATTTTAATTTTATTAGCGTAACTGCAATCAAATTACGTATGCCGTTTTTTAAATTGATAAATTCTGATCTTGCCCCCTGCAAGATGTTCAACTAGAAAGGTTATCTTTTCTATTTTCACATTCATTTTTATTTTACTGGTTTTTTAGTCGTCAATAGGAAAATCGATTTATGGTTATCCACGAAATAACAAGTAAACATTAGCAATAACACTACAGTATAAAATTATCATACAACTGCAGTGTACACAGTAATAAAAAGTCATACTTGTGGCATACGAGCAAAAGCTGTCTATGATATTGTAGATAGTGAGCGTTTGTTATAAACATAAGTACCTAATGTAGTCGTGTTGCGGGAAAGTCCATCGATGCGTGTGGAAGGTCGGATCGTTTACCCCGCAATGTGATATCATATACGTTACGTAACAGTTCAATGCCTACAGTTAGATAACGGAAAATCAAACCCTAAACATAATGAATTTTGGGACGAGTATCGAACGCTCCGTGGCTCGTGGTGATTTCATCCGTATATTGAACTATGCGTGTAATGAAAGCTTTTCGTAATACCAATAAAGTGAGCACACAATCTTATCGCTGTTGTGTCAACGAGTAACTATATTTTCTATGTTTTTGAATAGATAATTTTATGTATATGTACATAGCGGCTCTTTCGTTTGAAAAATAGCGGTCTGAATTTTTTATATGGTCAGAATCAAAACACGCTCGTAAATGTCAATGTAGGTGAGTAATGTGATGATACGCGCCGTTCAGGTCGAGCCACTATGTCTAGGTTAGTAACCGCTGTCCTATTTACCTAACTAACGACTTCGGAGCTTTTGGTGTAGACAAATCTGGACCACTGTTATAAATACTCAATAGTCACAAAACTTTATTGGGATTTTTGTTACGACAACCTCGTTCCCGAAACAACGCAAGAGCTTGTTTTTTACGACACTGAGCGCCGTCTGATTTTAATGGTTGAGCCAAAATTGAGACATTTTTAGGTAGTAACTTAAAAAAATACTTTGTTGGCATGTATTGCTCGGCCATTTTTCCAAGTAACAAAGACGGAAGTTCGACTTGAAGTCACGTATTCAGCTAAAACATTGTTGTTTCTTTTGGAAAACGATTCATCGTACCATGTGGAATTAGCACCCATAAAATATATTTTACCAATAAAATTAAATCCTTAATGGCGCCTTGTTCAACTTGGGCGACAATGGCGACCAAATATTTAAAAAAAAATGGTCTGGTATATTTTTTTTAGATAGCATTCGCGCTTTGTGGCCAAACGGGTTACTGCGCAGTGTACGCATTAGTGAAACCACAGCCGGTAGCGATTTCGTACTGATCGACCTCGCACTAAAACTAGATTTATCGTTCGTTACTGGCAGCTAAAATATTTGCTATGAACGCTCGAACTAAATAATACCAACATTACCAACCACGCTGAGAAATTTATAGAGTAAAAGCGCAGAAAATCTATTTTTGTGCACCACGTGTAGAAATGTTTCATGATCGCACACACGTGATATGTTCAATCCTTTGTAACTACGTTTCCAAATACATCTCAAATTTGGAGAAGGAATATTTGAGTTTAGCAATTTTGTAAGTAAAAGCAAACGTTTATCAGCAAAAAGTTTCACAAATTGAGGAAAATAAAAGTAGTCAGTATGTCGGATGAAAAGGAGAGAGAAAAAAGGCTCTAATGGCAGAAGTCTGTAGCGTAACAACGGTACATAAAAGACGGTGTTGGTAGCAGTTTCCATTACGTGTTCAGATATTCGTTGTTTGAGTTTCTCTCCTTGTGTTCTTAGTTCTTATCCTTTATTTTCTATAGAGCTTTAATATTCCCGTGCGCCCCAGTTATAACGACGTTTAGACATGTACACATTAGCTACAGTTAAGATAATGTCCTGACTTCATCATTGATGAAATGATGAGTCTCATGTAATTCGTATATCCAACCAGACGATTCAATATTTGAAGACATTTTTCTGTAGGTACTTTGATTTAATCAGTAGCCAATCAAATTAAGCTTCTTTAAAAGTTCCTAACCCATAAACTAGAAAAAATAACATCTGCCAAGGTTAAAAAACTCCATCAAGATATATTTTTTTTATTGTTTTAGCTTCACAATCAGATAAACATTCACGTCTTTCAAGCTTGCCTTAACTTTTAATATGCATCGTGCGTATTAATGTAGGCAAGCATAAACTAATAAAAAGGATTGTAAATACATTTCATACGACTGTATTCGAAATCAAGGCAATAAATACTGGATTAAAGGTACAGTCATATAAATAAAGACAATTGCTCATTCAGATGCCCGAGGATGACCAAGATAATTAATTTATCTAGATGATTTCAACCATTTAAATGCTCATCTAGATCTTTCGATTGCTTTTTATTTATTAAGATATTAAACTACTAACGATTATTTATCGCACTCTTTACGCAGTACGAGATAATATATGAAAGTAGTTGATAAAGTTTAATTTGTTCAATTAAAGAGTTTTATCTCGTAATAGCTGTTAGGAAAGGATGTGCACTATTAATGTGATTTATTAGATGTTAATCAAGCAGAGCGTTGGCTACCGATTACTCGAGGAATTCATATGAATACAGAAATTCTTTCTAAATTAACCGGAGATACCGTGTTAGTTTCTCACGTTTGTCAGCTTTCACAATTTATTCCAGTTTTATCTCTGTTACAACATTTTCAATTCGTCTGCATGTCGGTACTTGACTAATGAGGCATCATTATTTATAATATTTATTAAATAGTAGATTCCGTCACTGCATTTCGGTTTTTCTAAAAGTCCGTAATAACAAAGTGTTGTGTACCTTCTTCACCGCAGTCGTTAGTTTGTTGTGTTTTACGAATACCAATGATTCATATTCCTTCTACCCTTATTCCAATTTATTTGGGGTCGCGCAGCATATATTCTTCTATACAATCTCTCTTATCCGTCATCTCAGTAGTCAACTCCCTTTCTAGACATAACATCTTTAATTTTCCCCGGGTCAATGAATTTCAATTTTCATACACAAAACCTTTCTCACGACATGTTCTCTCATTTCTCAGCGCACCAACAATTAACGCATTACATCATATCACATTAGGCGCCCTTATACCATCAAAAAATCAATGTAGTACGCGTGTTACAGTGACAAGTCGGAGCGTGCAGTGGCGTGACTCGTCACAATTTAGTCTTTGCCGAGGGGTTGTTGGTGACCCCGGCGATATCTCTGACGGCAACACACGGCAGCCATGTCATGTAGGTGTTCCTACCGAATTTTTCTACTTTGTATGACTTTTATAACTGTAGGAGTGTAATCCAACTTGAGGGGCTGCCGCGTTCGCGTCCCTGAAATGGTTCAGCTTGAATAATAAAATCTGAGGCGTGTCAAGGTTTTTGGCACTTGTGTATACCTGAGTTGTAGTACACATTTTTTGTACATCCCGTTTTGTACGTGCAATTTTTGTTAATGCCTAGTTTTTGTATAAAGCAAGGCTTGGGTTAAATTTATGTTCATTGATATATCTTAGAACAATGAAGTAGGTGTCACCTGTCCAACCTCGTCGTAGACCGTAAGGATAACGTGTCATGTCATTCTGGCAATAGCACTTGCTTCGTCGGTAAACACTATTATAGAAACATTGCCGCATTTATCAAAAAGATCAAAGCCATTACTATGTACTGACATACGTGACTGTTTGTTACCATTGTAGTGTTGTTCTCACTTAAATCATGCGTGATCGGATGAAAGTACGATTGTGGCGTTATCTCGCATCTTCCCACGGGCGACGCGCGACGGACGGCCTGAACAGCCCTATTGTTTCTTGTTGATATTATATCGAAAGAACTACCAACAAAACAATACTAATAGGATGGATCTATTACAACGATAACCATGCCATGCTATACATCATTCATGACTTTTTGTTAAGCTCCTATAAAAATACCACACCATTTATGGCCTTTTATTTATTTATTTATTTAAATGCCTTAAAACTATCATTACAGGTCTTACTTAAGCATAAAAATAGCATGAATAAAAATATAAATGCTGTTAATGATGTTGAGGAAAATCGCAGAATGTATTCAACAAAAAGCGGCACGTCAAATGCCGCAAATTAATTGTACATAATCAATCAGAAAGTCTTGTGAGGCAATCGCTCGTCGTCGCGCCAAATAAAGAAGTCTTACAGTACACGCTTCATTTAATAAATCAGCTATTTAATTCGACCATCAAAATTCGACAGGTAATCCTTTGAATTCGTTGGTGCGTGATAATGTCGTACTTCAAGCGCCAAGGGACAAAACCTTTTTTCGTCTTCGGCCACATTCGAAGCATGACATCGATTAAAATTCCACGGCGCGATCCTCCATTTTTGGGAGTTGACATATTTCTTAAGCGTTGACTGGTTGTTTTTTACGGTAAATGTACTTGTGGACATGTACAGTTTTGTGTCGCAATATCCCATATACCTCGATACGCAACGCGTGACCACCGGACGTTTATAATGAACACGTCAGGTTAATAACCCACACAGTACATAAGGTCCGGGAGATTCCTAACATAATAAAGTTGTCATTATATCGCCATGTCCTCTTTCATTACGTCTGTGCTCGCTATGTCCAACGTGAAATGTTCTGCCAGGCAATAAGTACGTTCAAACTACTGGCAGTTTCTACGAAATTTTCGGATTCTCAAGACGAAATTGCTATTCCGTTCAGGTTATCGGCACATCCCATCTGACACCTCAGGCGGCACAAAGGCGTGACGTGAGAAGCGACACTCCCGTCTAATATATTGTGCAATATGGCCGGCAGCATCAATTGCATCTCGATTCCCCTGAATTTCCCGCAATAACCGGAGCTCTTTTCAATTGCCCGTACGTGTTCAGAACGCGTGCCGCCAACCACAGCTATCGACGTATCTTTGCCCACAATTTCGATAAAACCCTGTGTTCATCACATCATCTCGTTGAGGTGTGCGGTTGGCGCTCAAGTTTTATGCTGACCAAAATTGAAAGTACCAAATCGATCACGAGCATGTAACTAAGTATATGTCTATATCACGTTATAGCACGGCAAACAACGTTTCTCAACGTTACCGCAAGGGCCAATTTCAGAGCCGAGCCTTCCGAGCCACCCACCGGAGTCGGCCTGATTGATTGCTAATGACTATTGTTACGCTGTTACGCAACCCCCCGGGCGAGCCGTCCGAACTGACACCGTACATGACGGCTAGCATTACTTCCATACTTCTGCGTCTCATGGATGGACTAAACCGTTTATTTGCGAGCAACAATAAACGGATATGTTGGCCCTCGGGGAATCGACGTATCAGTGATACCGGACACACACGGGACTGATCGAAGCCCTGTAATAATCGACGATATTCACCTCCTCAGGCCAGGCAATTTGAAATGACATCAGTCTATGATTGCACTATATTTTCATTCTCTTGCCATATAATCTGGCGCAAGGTTCTATACAAATATAAAGATGTATTAGCCGTGGGCTGTAATTGCTATCCAGTGGACCTGATTGATTGCTAATGGATATTGTTACGTGATCGCCACTATTGGGAAGATAATGCCTGTACATACAGGTTCGTGCCCCATTTGCTTGATTGATTTGATCGTATGAGGTTTCTCACAAGTAGTTGCCTTGGTGTTTGCTAGTTAATACGAGGTTTGCTCGGACGAAAACATCTAAAGCTCTGGCTTGCAATTATGTTTCATTATAGTATTCTCAGCAGTTAAGTTACTGCTAATGAAAAGTCGACGGAGTGGTTAATGTTATTATATCGCCCTGAGGGTTGCTGAACAACGGTATGCCGCAAATTAAATGACTATAATTTTATTTAAATTCGATAGACAGACCTAACATTCTGTAGTACTAATAGCGCTTGCGACAATCGTTGCGTGTGGTGTATACCCTGATTCGCCAGCAATTCGTGACGCGCGATAATCGATCCGCGAGCATCGCAAACTAGCGAGTTGCGATGCCCAGCGACCCGGCAGACCTCGATCTGAATCAGCACGCGGCCGATTCAGCGAACAGTACAATCTGACCAAGTTGGAAACGCACAACACAACCACCGACGCTAGAGCAACACACCGGCCGACCGGCCTCGGTCGATTACGATCGCGACGCTGCATCGCCGCACTCCCATTATGGCCTTTTACGTGGCGATTGTATCAATTGTGACGTCGATTATCGAAAACGCGCCGAGGTCAGTTCTCACAAAAAAATTCTTTGAATCCATTCATGTGTTAAAAGGGTATGTCGTTTTTTGTCGATAGTTGAAGTAGATACGGACGAACATAAATATTCAGCAGGATATCGTTTAAATTGTATGCTCTTAAACATCTATTATCTGAAGGTGATCAGTAAAGTAACGTAGTGGGTAAACAAAGGCAGTAGGGTCAGGGCAGACTGCCGGGGGCGATGTGCTGCTTGATTTATGAGTGCTCGATACCGGAGCCCTTCCGCGGTGTCCGTTGACGGTAACCGCACGGATCTCGATGGGCCCTTTAAAACCACCAGTAAATCCCTACTTTATACTATCCTACAGAGAAGGGGTTGCGGTTGTTTTGTGTATATTCATGCATCGTGTTTCCGGTTTCATAAGGTTTCCACTTTATACCTGTTACATTACCTTAATCTCAAGACGCCCAGAGTCCTAGTAATGGATGTGCTTGTCAAAAGCCGGTGGCATATTCGTAACGTAATTCACAGTTCCACACAATGAGATATGAGTGGTATTACGATCTGATTATGTGCCATTATTGTACGTAGTGTTCAGTTGTAAAATTGATGGCTAGACACGAGATACGCAGCTACTATCAATGAAAAATACACCATTCGAGACCTGTACTTACTCAACGAGGGAATCCAGGCCGCTCCCTGCCATTAACGCATTAATTTTCATCTTAGCAAGAAGTTCTGCGGTCTTATTGGAAAATAGTAGTCGGTGAAATTGGAGCAAAGCTAAATGACTGATACGAGTGCGATCGAACATGTTCTTTGACCACTACAGGGCGCTGCGGTTTCTACTCGGTCGGTAACATAAGTAGCCCAGGACAGAATTAATTATCGACGGGTAGAAGTGCTCAACGGTTTCTTGTGTAAAACGAGACGAGACGCAGCATGGGAAAAAGGTTAACTGCATATGCATACATTGTGGACAAGGTGAAATTTCCGACTTGTACGAATGTTCGAAAGTCTTTAAACTTTTTATGTCGTCGCGTCGCATAGGGATGGTCAATGAAACTTTGATTGTTCGATTACTTTCCGTTTCCGAGGCTACACTTTGGTTAGTGCTTCCTGGGAATCGATATATTCTATGATATAGCGATCCGGCATTGAGATTTCTTTTTTTTTTCAATATTGCTTTTAACGAAATCATATACCTATCTTCAATACTCATCGTATAAAATGAGCTGACGTTCAAATAAATATTATTGATTAAATAAAGGTGCATACTATTGAAAACGACTCATAGTTTTAATAGTATTTTTAACGATAAACTTTATGGTGTAATACATCACGATGGTATAACATCGGTGTAGGGTATCTTAGTAATTGGATACACTTATCGTGGCGGCCGCGGGCGGGTCTGTCCCCGTCTACCGCGTGGATTTATCGCCGCAGCAAATCATTGCGTTCATATCACTCAGCTTTAGCTTCCCTTCAACGAAACCTTTAGAAACCGCTAAACTTCCATTAGCCTAACTTCGAATCTTCGTCTAACTTATAATGTCCCAAAACACGAAGACAAGAAAAGTTATTGCCAAATGTGTAATATAAATTCGGATACTTTCGCGAATCTTCGCCGTTCTGCCGAAAATATATATAATTATGAAAGTGACTCGGAAGTCTGGCCTGCTTCATTAATGCACAAAAAAAAAAGAATATAAATAATGTAACGTGTCAAAGGAATGCTACATAAGTTTTAGTTATTTTTGTTTATTATATCGTTAACTCTTTCATTTACATAGGTATTTGGACAACCGATAACCCGACGAGATAAACAACAATCATAACTTTTGTTTTTAACAACCAGAAACTGTTTTATTCGATTGCGTCACAGTTCCGAGAAACTTTACTGGAATTAATAAACGCTAGCTTATGGTCCTGGTTGCCACACCTTATAAATTGTTCGTCTAAAAAACTTCTTAGTACGTCGCCGACTAAATAACGAAGGCGGTCATTAAGTCCTCCATTGAATTTATCACTGCCACAAATTATCAAGGTAGAAACGACATAGTAAAAAGTTTATTTACTTTATATATACTTCTGTGGTTATGTTATAGCAATGGCAACACCTTTTTAGGGTACAGTACCGAAACTAAAGGAAAGTAATAAAAAGTTTTAACTAGGGATAGGTACAGACGTATAAATTTTGTGCTCCCTAATCGTCGTCGTTTTTATCGATGAGGGAGACACTCATTGAACCTTTTTCGATACAACGAGTGTGTGAGTTCGACCGGATCGCAATGTTTGTCGTTGTATTATCTCCCATCGGATTCGTCAGTGTCAGCTCGATAAACGATTCTACTAAATCGGCAATGCATTATCCTTTGTGTGGCTTAGCCGCTAAAACTGTTCGTGATAAATGAGACACGTCTAACGTGAGACAATAAATCAGCTTCTTCAACCGGCAAATGCTCTCGCGTCAATTTCTTACTATTCCGTGTAGCTTTTCGTCTATCTCATTTCCATCGATGTCCAATTTCACCAGCTAATACTTTTACGATTGTTTCACCAGCGTTGGACGGAGAACAACACGATGCTTTAGACGTGACCGTTCAAACGCTCGGTGCATTGTAACAACAGTTCTACAGCTGGGATCCTGAAGGTTAACGCGGAGACGATCATTTGTAAAGCTTTTGACCTCTGATGAACAATGTTACCCTTCGATCGGGCCCGTGATAAATGTGTGCACCTACATTTATTTTGAACGACCGTTCAACGATACTTTTTGTAGTTTTCTTTTGCTTATAAATAAATCATTTTCGAATGGATTTATATTGCATTTGTGCAGCGTGCCAGCGGGTTGTTCCGCGAACTTTGTTTTACGTAGTGTTTAATGGGTCAAGCTTTTAATCACTGTCAGTGATTGCATAACGTGTACATGTATCGTGTTTCGTTCACGTGTTGGGTTAGTAACACCGTTAAGTGTGTCCGGTAACAAGTGTAGGGCTTCGAAACGTTACGAACTCAGGCCATCCCATGCCCGGGCTTGTTTGTAACTTAACGCTTTGTTTCTCACGCATCGGGTTACTTTAATGCTATTTAATGTTAAAGCAGAATTTGCAAGTGTTACTCGGAATGTGAACATTTGCGGCAATTTGTGAGTGCGGAGCAAGTAATAGCGGAATTACGCTTTGTTTAGTTTATTTACACAACGTGAATTAGACGTAATAAGTTGTTATCCCACAGTCGTGAATTGTCGGTTCAGCACAAAAGTTCCTATTTACATTTAAGCACGCCCTTCACAGATAAATCCACTAACGGATTTATTATTTAAGCTATAGAGTTTCTTTATTTATAAACGGACACTGTCTATCTAAATCTTCATCTCATGATAGCTTAGCATATAAATCTCGGAAATTTAGATCAGTAAAGCTTGCGTGCTGGCCTGATTGCGACTATAAACTACTCATCCTGAAACTAGAAGTGCAGCTAATCCTAACATTATGTGCGCCCGATCAGAATTCAACGGACGTATTGTCGTTGGTTCGTATTCGTAAGTAGGTACTGTTTGTGATGTAGTTATCTAGCGTCGATTTGTCAGAAAAATTATAGTGTCCGCTTGATAACGGGAATTTTGTTTCAAAAGGTGAGCACATAACAGTATTGTCATTATCATCATATTAGCTCAGAATCCACTGCGGGACATGGGCCATATAATTGTCAGCTACGATGAACGCATGAGAAGTCGCATGAGAGTTTCACCATAACCAAACGCCTTGCACACGGATTGACATAATTCGCCTTTTACGACACCCACGAGAATAAAGGAGCTGACCTATTCACTGTTAGGAACTGCACGGTGCAAACAATTGAACCGACAATGCATTTCCATTGCATTCGAGTGGCCTGCAGTGATCTCAGCACTTACTCAAGATAGCGTTTTTAGGTGAGAGTGTCAACTGAATCGCTGATCAATAAACCTTGTAACAGTTGCACATCTAAACTTATCTTAATTCATGCTTATGCAACTGTTTCACAGTTAATCGTCGAGGACTATTATGGTTACATCATTACTACAAGAGCTCTGTTGCTCTTTATCTTCATATTATTTTAATGATTTACGTTCATAATTTGAATTGAATATTGAATAATATTATCGTCACTTCTTTAAAATCGCCAAGAATATTCTTCCGCAGGAAAACAGAATTTACATATACATCGCGGGGATGCGGCAGCGTGACTATTCACATATTTCTTTTGCCTTTAGTACAGTTCCCAATTTAACTCAAAACGTGTTTTAGGTAGGGAACCTAAACTAGCTTCCTATGCGTCACACGTTCACATGGCTTAGCAGCTGGATGAGAACGTGAATTGACGAAATAGGGTAAAGTAAACATGCCGAACGCCGCGTGATCTGCGGTTTGGTTTCAAATGTTACGATCCTTCGGCGTATATGTTATGTTAGTATTGAATCTCTGGTCGGAACGTGAACACGGGAATATTCGAAAGTGGTTTAACAGTAAACAACGCGATATAAACTAACATTCCGGTTGCTAAGACTCGATTTCATGTAAATGTCTGTTATTCTGTAACAGCTCCAGGGAGGATCTACAAATTGAAGCTATTTTATAGACAGTAGGAGTTAAAACATGGACGTTTATTCGACTATCACTTGAGCGAAGCCGCAGGCAATGCGTTGTTTGTAATGATCAGTGGTATCCGGTCCTTATAAGTCTTTTTCTTTACATCAAAGCTTCTCAATCCTTAAGCACAACATTATTGTTTAGCTTCCGGGTCATTAAGGATTATAACTGTGAACTCCGTCTAGAACTCTGAGTGCTACTGGTAGAAATAGACGAAGTTGTCAAATTGTTATTTTCACATCTATTCGACCTTAATGATGTGCTGACAATATTTTATTATTATTTATGACGTTCAGTAATTTATAGACAGCCGCAAATCCTGTTCCATTAAAATTAAAATGCCTTGTGAATCTCTCCATTTGTTTTTACTCACGTATGGGTATTTATCACTGATTATTATCATTACAATTAACGAATTCCCCGGTTTAACAAGCATAAACAGGCTATGCTTCTCTTCCAATTAAGAGAAAAACGAGCCGAAGCGTCGCCTCGCCTCCACACCGGTCTTAGGCTATTTTCTACTTAGATTTTTTGTTCTTCGATAATTTCATGCTCATCCTAACGTCCAAGCCTTTATTTTTTATACGTTTATCTTTTATTTCAAGTTCTTGTGAGCGTCCGATCTTCACTAATAATATAACATTGTTATGAGTTGACAGCGATTACTTTAACAGCGCTACAAATTTTAATGCGATTTATCCTTTTTTGCGCTGCAGGTTGACGATCAAACTTATTGTCTGTAGTTAAGGATCTGATCGATTAACTTGCCTCCATACATGCCATTCTTACGTCACGTTTTCGAAAATGATGTGTTGCGCTTGTAATAAAGTCAGTGACATTTGTTTAGCTATGAACATCCATAATACCGAGGTCGGGGAAAGAAATGTGTGAGGTGAGCTGTGTCGTTTGCAAAATGGATGATTAATTCGGAACTTTACGACTCTCACCGCCCACTGTATTACTGAAAGTCGATTTCATTGCTATGGCCCCGTCTGCCGCTGTTATTTCAAGAGGTTGATGTTCGAAAACGTCCTATACCAAGGCATGTATGTATGTGGACGAAGTTTCAGTGAACTTTCCACTTGCATTTTAATTGGTGTTTCTTGCTGAAATTAATGAATAAATCTGAGTCCTGTAAGATTGAACTGAACTATTAAAGCCAGCAAGCAATAAATATTTTACATTGATTAATTATTTTGTATGGTCGTCTTGAAGCGATACAATTAAATACTACTGCAAATATTCCCTCTTACAAAATTGGTTCGAGTTACGTGTGGCCCGAGGCGTAGCGGGCGCGTTTTGAAATTGAAAATATAATTAACACGGACCACGGACTACTTCATTATAAAATTGAACTGTCTTTAGAACGCCTACCGCATAAATTTTATTTACATTACGTCGCTTGTGTATTATGGTCGAAGTGTCTATCTATTCTATATTTTATGTATACTAATAATAAAGCAGAAGAGTTTGTTTGTTTGAACGTGCTATTCTGGTTTGTTTGATAGCCCAATTCTTGAAGGATGCTCTATAGTCTAACATCACGCCAAATTTCCTATTAGCCGAGCAAAAAGATGAAAAATAACGCTAAGCCAACAAAGTACTAGCGCGGGCAGGTGATACGATGTGGTGGGCTAACTCGGGGTAAAAGAAATTTCACGCAGACGAAGTCGCAGATAGAAGCTAGTTTACAATAAAATTATCCATCATCTAAAAAGATGTCATATTATGTCATCCAGAGCTACCGTATTAAAAATCATTTAAGTTAATAAAACGTTTCTGAAATAACTCATGCCCCTTGGCAACAAAATATAAGATCTGTAATACAATTTGGAAGGTTACACAGTTAGTAATCAAATCCTAATTGTGAAAACGACGTAACATCATTTTATTTATGACCGACTGACTTGACAACCGTTACAATGATGGTCAATCGTAATTAGTCACACCGAAATGCAAATGTCAAGTTTGTTGTCACGCAATGAGATCGTTTGCGACCTGAGTGTGACGACACAGTTTTATTGATTACTAATAAACCAACGCAGGTCCTGCGCACTGTACCGCTGATCTAGTCGATCTGTTTCATTCCAGATTTAAAACAGTATTTATGTTATTGACCTTCGTAATTAATATCAATCTCAAGCACATATGCAAAGTTATTTCAACCTTCTGCGGTTTTGTAACTCCGATACATATATTATTTTCATATGTATGTTGTAAAGTCAAAGCATTATGAGGTCAGCCGATGTGAACGGTTTATTTTTATATGTTAATTTTATTTATTGTTAATTGATTTCAAATATTAGTATCACAATGGAACCATTGAATGATGGCCCTAGTTATGGACGCTCATTGTTCATCAAATACAAGGTTAGTTAGTACAAATAGCTAAGAAATGTTGTTATTGAATCTTTGTATGGAACTTCTTTGTTTTTAACTTGGAAAGAATTTTTGATTTCGTGAGACTAACTCTTCAAGGTCTACAAATGAACTATATAACTTTAAAAAAATCGATATTGAAATGTTTATAGCTTTTTGTTAGTTTATGACTACGAGTATTTTATTGACTGATAAAAGGTAGAGCAGTACTATAAAGTATTGTTTGCTTGCATTGTTACATTACTTACATTGAAGATAATAACTGCATTAAAGTTTTCAACTTTCTTGCCGTCAAGATTTTCTTTAGCGAAATCTCAACATAAATCACTATTGACGAACACATTATGTATCAGGTCGTCCAGTTAGCCATAGCGATGTGTATGTAGGTCAGGCATAATAGGCGATGCCATGGCTCCATCAGCGGGGTTGTTACCAGCCTTGTCCAAGATTGAACTAGTTTTTCTATCAATCGAGACGAGGGCGAGGTGATTGTGAACTACGATACAACACGAACAAGTTACAAGAGAAAAGCGTAGGCGTTTTGACCATTGCTCTGTTTGACATATATATCTGTAGGCTCTTGCGTCAGAAAATTACTTGAAATATGAATATAGAATTCATTAAACAAAATATAATTGAGTGCCACTGTTTACTGACGCAATTTCCAAAAACATTTCATTCTTCTACATTCTTTCCGATTTCGTTTACATTTAACCTTATCAAGACCAACCATTGTTCTCCGTTCTGTCGTAAGTATGAATTTTGAATGTTTTGTAAACTATCGTTGTGTAAGAATTTTGATTCACCTAGTTGTAGATATGTAGTGCAAACAAGATTCAGATGGTCATTCAAAAAATGATAAAAATCATATTTGAAAATATGTACGTTATTTATCGACCTTGACTGTACTAAAACACTTCAAAATACAATATTTCAATATCATTTCGCTTCGTCTGGATGACGTTACTTGAAACATTGTGTTGGACGGGAGCCAACATTATGTCTATAGCTGATAATCTTTGCTTTTACCAATATATGTCAAGGCAGAGCTTTGAAACATTTCATATTTAGCTGTCGGCTTTATAATGAACATTCTTGTAGTAATTTCTAAATACAAAGTCTGGGAAATATTTAAGCCTTTCAATCATTCTCTTAACCGCCATTGTCTTGCTATATATTTTCGACTTGCACCAAGCCGTGAATTAAAAGGTCGCGTTGAACGAACGCAAATCATTCCTTCCATTGAGGTAATGAACTTTATAGATGTGGCTTTGAACTAATAGAACATGATTGACGTGCGACCGTTGTCGCTGGTGCCTACCAAGGTCGCTGTCTTCCCACTGCTCCTACTGTGTAGCACTGTTATCAGGGAGCTCTCCGTATGTTGATAAAGGAAATATACCTACATGTAACCACGTGCACCGTTGCGGTTTCCGTTAGCTTCCCTTCGAAATCTGCCCGAAATCTCGGCGAAGATTGTCTCCGAGCTGTCTTCATTGAGGTCACGAGGTTTACGATTTCACTCAATACGTCTAAATACTCACGCTCCGCGACTGCTGCGCTTGTTGATTTTGGAAACAGTTTTATGTTGCCATAAAACTCGCACTGCTATATACCAACTCAGAAACTTTAAAGGGAAAATGCACATCTTTGCGTCATATAATCTCGGAGTGCCATTCGATTTACGACATGTAAATTATTTATCAGCCGTAAATATAGAATTCCATTTCGTAAACGATCTTCCCATTTTATTAACTCAATCAGCCAGT
Organism: Apamea monoglypha; assembly: GCA_911387795.2. NCBI lineage: Eukaryota > Metazoa > Arthropoda > Insecta > Lepidoptera > Noctuidae > Apamea > Apamea monoglypha. The sequence goes on from OU426925.1 coordinate 16,264,846, forward strand.
TTCAAATAGCCTCAAGATAAAGGTGAGCCGATCGTAAAGTTATACGTGTTTACGTGAATGACAAATATTAAAATTGCTTTATCAGCTAGTAGAGATGTTATATATGTATGAAGTGTCTTTGATTTAATCATATCCTCTCGTTTGAGCTGCAGTGTTAACTAGGTAGCGATTGTTACTAGTTAATGTTTAATAGCCTATCGGCATTGGTGTCAGGCTCGCTAGAGAATGGAAGGTTGTCGATCGGCACACCTCACCTACCGCTGCGGACGTGCAATTTACGCCGCCGCTGCATACCTGCCCTTAACTATCTCACTGTAAGACATAATTAGCCTAGCATCGAATACACCGGCTACATTAATCTACTTATTCGATTAACCTTTTACGTGTAAAGAATTTGTCCTGCTTTAAATTACATTAATGGCAATAACGGTCGAGCGCTACGTCAGACCTAGGTCTGTCTAGTGTGAATAAGACATCTTATTATAATTAATTCTAAAGATATATGATCTGCCTTTTACAAATATTTCTTTCGAGATTAAACACTTTATTGATTGAATACAAAAAGTAGCCTTGCATCTGTGGTATTCACGAAGCTATTTAGATGTAATGTAAATCTTAAAGGGCAAAGGCGTGGCATTAAGTACTTCGGACTCGTAAATATATCTGTAGGCGCAGCAGGTGACCTCTTAGGTGTTTAGTTCGTGAGCTTGCATATTTATTGCATCCAATTCTCTACTGGCTTCTATTGTAGCTCTGTACAAACACATGCACTGTAAATCATCCTCAACGTGTGAGACAGCATGTTTCCTTGTTCCCCTGAGGGATTTACTACTGTTCTGACTTTATCTGCCTTGGAAATAAAATCAAATACAATACAAAGCTGTATTTGTTTTTGCTTCGCACAATATTTATGTGCTATAGCGACTATCTGTTCCTTGGATAATTTAAATAACCGCATTCTCTTATTTGACCTTCAGTAATGTAACAGCTTTGTGCTTACTGACTCTACCGAGATCTAATGCATTTGCGCTCATAATGTGAATGCTAACAATCAACGTTAATGTACTCTCAACAGTTTGTTATTCTCTAGCCAATAGCAGATTACAAAGGAATCTGTAATTGGCAACATTTGTCGAGTATAATGATTGCATTTGAACACCACCTGTTTATACGAAATCCGCGTGGGAATCGGCGAGCGCCCGCGGCGCGGCACCAGAGTTGCGCAAACGCACCGGTCGGCGGCGGCGACGCGGCAACTGACTGAAGTTTCGAAAACGGTTGCGACTGCGCACCTCGTTAATGCTTCGCTGGCAGACGAGTACAGTTACAAGAAATTATTGAAACAATTTAGCAAACTTTAATTTTGAATATATTTTAACAATTAGGCTACCTAGACCAAAACTCGTTTTTTAGACCGTCATAATGCAGGTCAGCTGTGGATGCTGATTAAATGTACAGCGAATCACTTTAACCCGTTAAGTTGCTCGTTAGAAAGAAAGGATCCTGTTATAATTGGGATCGTGTTTTAATATTTATCATGAAATAGCTTTTATCTGATCTTATCTTGATTTTGCACGAATGCGCTTGATAAGTAAAGAGCGACGTTGTTCTTTTCTTTCTAATATTTTACTGGTACATTTCCAGAATGTGCCTTCTAACTATAGTAATAAACGAAGTTGTTTGATCATGGTATGCAAACATCTACGTAGTGCGCAGAATCATCCATCATTCCTAGATAAACCCAGTCACAGCTCACAGCCCAGGTAATTAACCCGATTAAGTAAAGCCAACAACGTTGTTTTCTAACCTATAAACCTACAGTACAAAAGAAGAAAGTCCCGATACTTTTCCGTCCGCTTCATAAATCATAACCTACGCACGTCAGAAGCTTTATTTGCCTACACACAGAATTGTTAAGACAAACAACGCAAGCCAGCTCTGTAAACGCTTCCGTTGCTCACTTCGACTATTGTTTGCACAAATAGGTGACAAACAACACAACGAGTGAATGCCACCTCCGTAAACGCTTTTCACTGTCCCTCGATTGTCGTTAATTTGGAACTGTTTCGGGCTATTGTAAAAGTGAAATCTTAGACGGTTAGAGCGACTCTCGATAGTGAATGATCCATTTTCACAGTCGTTTACACTGAACTTGAGCAGAATACATGCTTTTGTTGTTTACTTTTATGTATTTTTCCTCGTGTACGGTGAATATGAAAGCAGTCTTTACCAGCTTCGAAAAATAGATTTATATTTATTTAGTGATACCCACAAACATTCATTCAGGTGATCTTACCAGCAGATTTTTTGTATAAAATCTGTTTCGAAATCCATTGTCCACTTTATTTGTTAAAAATCAAGAATAACTTAGACAAACAAATATAAAAAAGTTCAAAATTAGACTTCTCTACAAAAAGTATACCAATTAATTTAGTTTTAATAAAATACCACACGACTCGATCAGATTGTGCAAAAAATCGTAAAGGATTCATAATTTAACTATAAAACTGACATGAATATTGGCAATAAATTAGAATTCGCGTGTAAGAACAATGAAGATGCTTGGACTAATTTAAAAGATTTAGGGCACGATATAATCTTTAAATTGCTAATATTGACTCACATTCATATCGATTTGACGTTGAAGTCCTAGATTGAACCGGTTATTTTACTTATAGAAATTTAATTTTCATTAAATACGTATGCAGTAGCCGTTTACCTACTTAACATTCGACTAGACTAGAGAAGAAGAAGAATATGTACGTACACATAAAAAAAACAACTTAACCACAGCATCCGGATTCCCTTTACTCACTTTTGAACTCTGGCCAAGTTTCAACACGAAACCACGGGCTGAAATCCAACGCAAATGTGATTATATTAAACCTTGAGTTTAAGCTTTTTCGTGTCCTGAACTATGTGTACCTACGTAGAGAAACGAGTGTTAAGCCTTTGGGCTACAAAGTAATTATTAAGCAATCTGTGCCACACAGCTTTCTGCAGCTTACGGATGTGTGACGAACAGACGATGCTGCTAAAGCCTAGTATGCAATCACGTATGTTTTCAACGCGTGTAGGATTAAACGACGAGCCTGTAATTTCTGCTTGTTTGCACATAGCCTGTAATAATATACGCCATAATTGCTTCTTGACGAAACCGAATGCATGAAACCGTTTAATCTCTAATAGAATCCGATAATGCCATTATTATTTCATTAGCGTACAACTTTCAATTACCGCTATTTACTAAATGTAATTAAGTACTGTTATACGTTATCGAGGCAAAAATTAAGTATATAACAGTCGCCTTTATCAGCCAGTCATTACCTCAACCATTTATGCATAAGATAAAATAGTACCCACTGTTCAAAACTTTGCGGTAAGCATCATTATAATCACGTATCTACTTAATGATTTCGATTGATTCTTCATTGCCTAATTATATCGCAGTCATAATTACTCAAGCGATCATTATTCCTTTTTGCATTTAATCAATTTGCGAGGTTGATCAGCCACAATCAATTCCATCGCTAAACGTTTATAATTAAACTAGTTGATATCGTTAGTTCACTTCCTATTTCGGCAGCGATATAAATATCTTATAGTCGTCTAGGTGCCAGATAACTTACGTAAGCGCCTTTGCTGCATTCGTTCTCGTTCGAGAATCGAGTATCAAGTCTTTTGTATTTTTTTTACATTAGTATTAGATTTCTTTGCCTCGTGTAACACTTACGATATTTTATGTAATACGTGTATCTATCTATTTATCTCACACGTTTTTACTCTGGCATACAGCAATCAGATATTGAGTTCAAACATTGTAATTTCACGTAAAGATGGACGGGCTGTTAGCCCGTTATGGTAAACTGCGCGTGTAGAGCTTCTCTGGCAGCTTGTTAGGTTTTAGAGTATTGTATACCGTAGTAATATGATAATTTATAGCAGTACTGCATAACAATTGCTCAATTATGTTCCATTCCTTGAAACATAAAATATTAATGTACATTGTTATACTAATGTTATTAGTCCCACAAGACTTACTTAGACATGGAGAATTGTATAAGAATGCTATATTGACGATTGATTATAAAAACAATGGAGTTTCTAATCAGTGCCTACGTCTAAGAATACAATTAATCATTCGATATGTATGGCAAGCTACGTATATTCGGGTTATTTTTACATATGTTCATTAGAAACTGTAAATGAGATTCCACTGAGTACAATACCGAATTAAACTCGTACTATGTCACAGAATACATTGTTATACCGTGGGATAACGTCACTTTAATTACCACAATACAGGCATTTTCTGCACAAATTGAAAATGTAGCATGACGTATTGTTTGGATTGTTTCATGCAGTTCTTTGTTCTTCGCTGGAACGTGCATGCATACCTGTGTCTCTTTTTATTGTACATCGTACCAAACGAGAGCGAGAGAGATAAAACAGTGTGTCAGTGGGCGCAGGTGAACGGCCGGCATACATTCGCTTATCAGCCGCCGACCGGTAGTGACGTCCCTACGCACCTGTCGATTTCTACATCTCGATACTCAGTATTAAAGTTGTCGGATGCCGCATCGAATGACTTGTTATTTGCTAATTTATGCAAATGTAATGACCACAGCGAATCGTCATAACAACTACAAACCTTTAGATATCAACGCATATTCCTAACATTTTATTCTTGCGGCTTCAATAATTTGTATTAATACGCAGTCGAATTACATGTCTGAATAGATAAACGATAATAGAAAACGTCATCGATATCGATAAAATATTAGAGTGCGATGCCGTAGTAATAGGAGTTTTGTCATCTCGAGACGATTAAATATAATTGAATCTGCCGAGTAGCAAGTTCGAACCAATCTAACCTCTCACGAAGTCGGACGCGATTCTGTGCCGCAACACCGAAGAGTATCGTACCACTCGCTTGGGATTTCGCAGCGAAATATTACGATTACGATATTGCACAATTCAGACATCGACACATATAGTCTCCAAGAATGCCAAATGTCAGCTTTCTTAAACATGAAAATCTGGATGTCCTTAACACAATCTTCTGTCGATCGATATTAAATATTCCGATGCGTTATTATATCAACATTGTCATGGTTTTTTACGCATTCTGTAATTGACTTGTAATCGAAGCCTTCTAATTGTACTGGGAATCGATAAGTAAACTGGTTCTTTTTCATTTCAGGTACGTACCATCGGACAACTGCGTACGGTTAATTGGAGCCGGGTATGTACACTAACCGTTTTAATAATGACGGTCGTTGCTGGTATGAAAGTCAATGGACTGAACCCTGATTGCAAACCTGTAACGATTCCTTCGAACAGACTCAATGTCGACTAATGTAAACTCTTCTTGTTTGATTTAGGTTTGACAACAATTTATGTTTTATTAACTGAATATGGACAGACAACACATGGGGATTTTAATGATCTCATCGTCGCTTAAAACGGAATTGTAGATTGCACAGTTAGAACGTACTCGAGTATTAATATCATTAAAGTCGTAGTTGAATTACAAATAACACTATTAATCGAAGGTAAATAGGGCTTAGAGGTCACGTCTAGAGGCAAAATATCACTGAAGCTTTATCCAACGGCGCTAGAGTAAACGTCTTTTGAATAAATATACAATTCATCTATGACACTGAGAATAATGACATTCTCAGACTCTGTTTAGCTGCTGACAGACTTTATTTCTATAATCAAGATTAGAAAAATGTTGAAATCCTTTTTCACTGTGCTCATTTGATGGAACTCATTAGCAACTAAAGAAAAGAATAGCAATTTCTGGCAACAATAACTGCATGTCAGTTTGTCACAAACGACCTTCGGCAACTAATCCACCAGCGTCGTTGGTGTCACAACCACTGAGCCAAGGACGTCTGTGGACTGCAGTTGACATTGTTTATTGTTTACCACCTTCATTTGTTCGCTCGTTGCCCAAGAATGACATGTTGTATGAGCTCTTGCAAAATCCTAGCGCTTGGGAATATATACGGCCGGATAATTGGCAATTGTCTTCTAAGAACTCAGTGCTTAGGTACTCGTTTCTGAAGCAAGGTTTCCACCGACCTTTCCCGTAACTGTGGATAATCTCAGTTTGCAGAAAGTTGATGCTACGATGAAGATGTAATTATTAAAGTTTGTACAATATTGTTTGTATTTGCATTTTATAAATTGTTAGATAAACTTTTAAGTCGTAAATGCAAATTGTGTAAGTAAAAATCAATTGCCGCATGTATAAAAAATTATCACTTGAGAACGGCTCTACCGATTTGGCTGATTTTTTTTTTGTTGCGAGGGTTATATGAAAGATTTGTTTTAAAAACATCACCGAAATATTGTATGATATTTTTTGAGTCATGAAATTCACCCGGGAGAAGAAGTAGAAAATATAAACTCGTTGAGAACGCTCGGTTAATGGTAGAGTTGAACCTTTTATCGACATATTACTGTCGCGTGTCGTATCTTCATTGATAATGTCAGTCACTGCTTACATTAACTTAGTCCATTTCGTTTTAAAGCTATCAGTAGTATTCATTGATTGACGTGTACTTTAATTAATATATAAAGTCGAGGTGAAGTAATGCACCTACTTATTCAATATTAGACGTTTTGATTGATTATTCATGAGTAATATGCAATAATAGTAGCTGTGCCCGCGACTGCGTTCGCGTGCATGTCGCAACAAAATAATTTCATGTGTTTTAATTTTTTTGCGCGGGACCCTTATTCTTTTTCTGAAATAAATGTAGCCTTCGTTTTTCCTTATAACATCAGCTATCTGTCAGTGAAAGTCCCGTCGAAATCGTTCCAGTCGTTTTGGATATTAGCCGGAATAAACAGACAGACCGACAGACGGACAGGCAATATTTTAAATAAAATTATTTTTATTGTCATAAGTACCGTATATACTTTCATATGTATTTAGCAAAAATATGTTATTTTGAAATTACAAACTTACTTACTTCAATTTTATTTACTATACAAATAAATATAATTGAAGTGTCTGTTTGATATAGATACGCATTTAGTAAAAAGCTGTTATTTTGACATTACAAACAGACACTTCAGTTTTATTTATTTGTATACTTGTGTTTTATAGATTCGCTCTAAAATGATATGATGCGTTTATTTATTCACGGACCTTGTTATTATAATTGTTTCCTTATTTGACTGGTATCGGTATCAATCGTGATGTGAAGTTTTTTTATGCAACTGTTCCAATATTCATTAGATGAATCATCAAGAACGGAACGTCCTGTTAAGCTTTTAGAAAATGATTCAAATTATATAAATGATGATAATCTTTGGACAGAATTGAAGGAGAAGGAAAGGAAAATATTTAAATTAAAGCGTCATGAGTAAATAACTTTGGGGATATGGGTTTCTCTGGTTGAAAAATAATCTGTAGTCCGTTTTCCTAAGCGTTACCTTGGCTGACGGGGCTCGTATTTGGAATTAGAGTGAACCAAATTTGCTAGATTTTATTTTTATAAAAAGCAGGAATATCATCTCACGTTTGACCACTACCTCAACTCAACGTGAAGGCATGATGCGGTCGATAAATATGTTTTAACTTCAGGTAAGAATATTTAGTAGCCTGCAAGAAAAGCATATATTTCAATAGTGACCACAAATTGATTTACCTTTGATCGGGGGTAAATCCACTGTATATATACGATGGAAAATATCCATACTTTATTATTACTTTAATACTGTAAGCTGTTCAGTCCTTTTTCTACCAGTCCTGCCAATGCAACAACAAAACATCTCCATCTGTGTGGGCTCAGTATCAGATATCGTTAATGCGATTTAATAAATACTAAATTATAACCTGCGTCTGGGCTAACCTGCGGCACCAAGTCTGATTACAGCCAAAGCAGTTAATGTAAATTGACAGACATTTTGCCCTTGGAGGTTAATGTTAACATCGCATGTAAGTTGTAGCCTTGTATTATGATGTGCGAACTAAATATTAGTCGTCTTAGTACATTAGGCTCTGCTGGGATATCACGCAATGTCCTTGCGAAATGCCTATGGAAATTTGTCAAAGATCTTAGCGCTTGGATTGAGGATAATTGTCATAATCTATTATGAAACTTCGGATTATGAACATATAACTAGCGACCCGCCCCTGATTCACAAGGTTTCTATGACTTGAAAAAACATCAAGATTTTTTTATTATAATTTACTTTAATTTGAATGTTATTTGAAAATCGAAGCGTCAATATCACACTTACAGACACAAGTGACATTGTCTTATACTATATAATGCGTATATGTGAAATAATATTTCAGCAAACGTGAACTTGAACTTTTCTAAAGCTCTAATACCCCGACGACTTCTTTTATAATTTCTAGCTTTTGTATTCGTGAGCATTAAGAAGCCTGAAACGTCGGAATTTTCCGGAGAGTGTACCGCAGGTGGGCGGCCTTTATTGTATTCGATACATAACGTACAACGTGGAAAAGTTACATCATCCGCAGCACAATAGGCAAAAGAATATTAGACGTTCATACTTGAGTAGGAGTAAATATTTTCTTAGTACATTAGGTACCACTAGGAATTTTTCTTCTAAAACCTATCTTCATTCGGTCTAATAACGTAAGTATGTGCAAGTATAGTAAAATTCATTGCAACTGCTCTTATTTTTATAAGCTTGCCAAGTAGCTAATGGACATGTGTAATTTGTAATTTAAATACTTGTATCACTTACGCACATTAAAAGCTTAAAGGATTATGTTTTACATGAAGTGTCTTATTTTTACCACAATATTGTAATGAACTTATGGCTTTTCTGTACCATCGTGTCAGGACACCTTGTTTAAAAGACTTATGTTGTTTTACTCGCAGCTTATTAAAATAATCCCTATGATTAAAGAATACATTGTAATACAAAAGCAATCTGTATGCAAAGAATCCCAGATGTAAGTCGTTCTATTTCTAGTTTTCAATTGAAATCCACACTAACAAAGTATAAACATTCGATCAAACTGACGGTTTTGACAGTTATCCTATATCTTTCAGCCTCCATTTTTATCGCACAGTTGCTAGTTAGCTATTTATTACGAGCCCACCACACGCACGATGTATGGGCTCAATTTCATATTGAAACTGTGAGATATACTCCAGACGTGCTTAATTACCATTGCAATAATTCAATGGCTGGTCTTAACGCATCGAGATTCAATTACACATAGCATTTAAAGGATTCACCAGTAATTAAAATGTCAGTTTAAAAATTATATCGCAGTATAACCTTCGTGGTACTTGTTAATATTCCCGAAGTTGTATTCTCGACTCTTATCAGAATAAAATATCGAGTTTAGATATATTAAGGACAAGTTCATAATTATAACTCCACTAAGCAAGGCAGCAAAATGTGTTAGAAATGTGTTCTGAATAATTTTATAACTAAATTCTCTCTATATCTTGCTAAAAGTTTCTCAAATTGGGACGTTAAAGGTGTAGTGAAACTTGTTTCAAATTCAGTCTCAAAACTAGTTCCAATTTTGGGACAAGGACTACGATGTCGAAAATTGAACTCCGAGCTTTAGTTAGTTTCTAATTTGGTCTTAATTTTTGTTCAGAATTTAATGTTACAAAGAACAGTAATTAATGTAGATTGCCTCCCTTGGAAGCACTTTGGAATGGAGGTTGAGTTTTGGTAATGGTTTCTATTTCTAGACTGCATTAGTAAACACAACTTGTATGCAAGAACGGTTTTCAAATTGACAAGAAGTGTCTTAAATTTCTTTGTACCTCGTCACTCATTCGCATGCTCTCGTGACTGTGTATGACGTAACTATTTTCACCGTCTGAGACACGCCTCGCTTGCATAATAATGAGTTCACGTTTATTTCGCACGATTTTATAGCAAAAAATCCAAGTCGCTACCTAAGCCGTAAGAAAACTTACATAATAATGGCGGTTAGTTAAGTTACCAACCTGATAACATTTTCTTACAACAGATTTATTGAGCAATTTAATAAAATGACTTAATAAATTAAACAATGAAGCAATTTAATAAAAGTTGTGGTTTTTGAAGGGAAGTAATGCCATTAGTGCTACAATTAAAAATAATAGACAAAGGAAAACATGGGTTCCCTTTCAAATGTTCCTGTAGACCTTGTCCTTCTACTAAGGCGCTTTACCTGAAAATTTAATATAAGGTAAACAGGGTTACATTCACCCTTCCTCCCAATACAAATTTAAATACATTATGTAAAAGCTTTTGTCCCTTCGCTGTAGTTTTTATATAGTGTGCACAAACAAGAAGGAAAACACGCACGTACACCATGCTAGTTTCCTTATGGTGTCCGCACTAATCAAGATTTACGTGTTACCTGACAAACGTTATTGAAACGACCCGGTTATTCCAAGAAACTGAATCATACACGTGATTTTATGTGATTATAATTTACAAAGTAGTTTATATAGCGCTCATACACGCCTTCCCGTTATCGATTTCAGGTTAGTAGATAAGTAATAGGTGTAACCCGCTTCTGGGTTACGATGGATTGATTAAATATATGTCCGTGTGGTCTTAACTAAGAAGGGACCACCCGTCGCATCCGGAGGTGTCTTTTGTCGATCATGAGACTAGGCATTAGCGTCCACTTGCGTCCTGATAACATCTACGCTATCATCGAATAACGATCCAGTTATCAAACGTTATCTAGCGATAACGTTTATGGCCGCGACTTGCGAGTAGGTCGTCGGTTCGAACCCAGGCAGGCACTTTACTTTGTGTAGATTATTTCATCACCACTGCTCTCAAAATGGTGAATAAAAACATCGTGAGGAAACCGGCATGTACTAGAGCCAAACAATTTGAAAACGTGACGTCCATCAACCCGCACTCGGCCCGCGTGTTGGATTACAGTCCACTCCCTTTCACAGAGTGGAGGCCTATGCCCCAGCAGTGGGAACATTACAGGCTGATTATGCTATTCTTATGCTACCAAACGTTCTAAAATATAACGCGCACTAACACAGACGATGACCATGTTATCGTGGCCTATTGGAAGGGAAATATTCACCACTAAAGCGGACAGTTACGGTCCATTATGATGATAGATGCATTACCATTTCTCTTCCAAACATGATATGGACATAGGTTAGGAAAGCAGAACGGCCTGATCGAATATGTATCGTTTGTTTTATTATTACCTTTTCCATGTTCCACTACTTAACTGTATTATCAACAAATCTTTAAACCTGACTTGGTTTCCGTACGTCATTTTCGTTGCTATGGGGGACCCACAGCACAGCGCTCTTGCTTAGTGGAAGCCTTCTTGGCACAGTCACGACGCGCAGCTGCCGACTATTTCTGTTCTGTGCTCGTGATTATACATTTATTTTGTTTGTATTTTTCTTTATTATTGGAACGAAGTTCCTTAACGCGGCTTGCAGTAGGAGTTGACTGGTACAAATCGTCATGTAAGGAAAAAGCGGTATGTTCCTCCATGCTACTTTCTCTCTCTTTGTCTTTATCTATTATATACCAGTGTGTATGTGCGTGCGAGTAGGTATCGTGTTAGGTACTTCGTTCATTCGAAAGATAAACGTTTAACAAAAAACACGAACAAATTATTTAGAACGTGGAATTGTTTTGATATGCGCTCGATAAAACTAAAACTAGGTGACTACTGTGACTAGTTTACCAGAGCATTTACCGAAATATTATCTTCACGGATTCATTTTATTTCATGCTTTAGAAATGTCTTTATTTATATCAATGTTTTACCTTGTATGTATTTCGGCCACCCCGTTACTGAGATTCGTGCCGGTTCGAGTCTCGACTGGTTTAGGTTTGTTTAACCGATTTCGATGTTATAAGTAAAGCGGCTTCTCTGCTTAACTAATTTATATTATTAGTGTTCCGTCAGATATAATATATTACCATGCTACCATTAACGATGTTAAGTTTGACGAGTCGATGCTCAATTTATTAACTTAACTTTACATAAATTCGTTGATATCAGATGTTTTCTGGGTCTCTTGGGAAAGGAAACTCATTAGATGTCTTCCTATTACATCAGCAACTGCTTTCTTAATTGGTATTATTAAACTGTAAAACATAAAAACTTAAGTGTAATTTCATATTTATTTAATACCTACAATAATCGTAAAGACACACGATTATTTTAATACACAAACCATATATAATCTAAGCGTCTTCTTTATTTATCTGCGTAGGTAATTGCTTTATGTAACAATACTGGAATAAATTATTTACAATGGAGGCTTCCTCAATGACGTTTAAAATCCCTATTTTATTTATAGGTATGTATACATAAATTCTATAGTTATAAGTCGGTTTTTGTGTCTGCTGCGTTCTAAGCTACGCAATGGATTTTGATGCGATTTTCGCCAACATTAGAGAATTTATTCGGAAGGTTATTATTATGTATTAACTTACATGTAATAAAGAACTCTCGATGCGTGCAAGTCGTAAAACCGCGCGAAGCAGGGGTGGGTCGCTAGTTCATTATAATTTTAAATTCGATTAAGATTGTTTACAAATTTATATTCGAAAACAAACGGGACTGCTGAAGGCATATTTGGTTAACCGATGCGTCGGGATCCAATGAATAAATAACATTTCTATTAGAGCTAACGCACGCCGTTTACATTTCTGAACAGTCTTATGTTTGTAAAGTGAAAACCCTTTTATTGCTCCCGTAATCAAAATATGGAAAGCGTTGTATTATTATTTAGTTGTGGTACCTCATAAAAATTTTATAAAGCCCGAAATACACATGCATGTAACTTGCACAAAGTATGCAAGTAGCTTGCATGACGTGTGCTGTAATAACTTCTGATTGGTGAATAACATAATGACATGTACATATATTCCGGGCTTAACACTAGTTGCACTTTTCTATTATTTTATATTTTACCTCCTGTAAGTGTTCATTATGGACTGCAATAAACGATTTGAGATTTGCTATGTAAATAACAGTGACAGAAAGTTATTATAATATCATCAATATACACAAAGTGGAAAAAATATGTATTTATGAAGCTAACTAAAAACTACCCAAATATAAAATTTGTATACGACCATTTCGCTGTAAGCTACCTCTACCAAATGAAAAAAGAATCATGTAGGTACAGATGCCCAGTAATCACGGAAAAATCGGTCTACATATAAAAGAAAAAAGAAAACTCGCCGAATGCATTATCTCTTTTTTGTAAGTCGGTTATACCATGGTCTTACTTAGTTATGGTCACATCTTTATACGAGGTGTCGTTTTGCATCCTCGTCAAATTCAAGGAGGTAACTATGCTACAGATTTTCGACACGAATCAATAATAAAATAAGTAGGTATATTTTTTTCTAATTTTCGGAAATCGGCATGTGTGGTGCACGCATTTTAAAACGCGGCCTGTGTGAGACCGCACTGTAACTGCCCTTTTACACACTCACAAAAACGCGGCCGTTTAAACGATACCATAATGCGATTCTGTTCTTTGAAAGTGGTTTATTCTGAAATACTGTCAAACTTAAATAACTAAAAAAACAAGTATGCATGTATTCATTATTTACCAGGGATCGTAATTTTATTTGATTATTTATGTCTTTCATAACAGCCTCCTGAAATTTGACGAGAATTCAAAACAACAGCTTGTATATTAATCATGTAAACGTTATTCCGTTCCGTTTGCGTAAAAAAATACCTACCTGCTGCTGTGCGTCGAACTTGCTTTCATCGTTCTAACTTAATATCTATCTTAAAACTTAACACCTTACTGCTAAATGACTGTGATAAAAGTCCAGTGAACGTAAAACAGGTTTGTTTTGACAATACAATAAGTACCTAGACATCTTTTTTAGAAACCTTTTTTCATCATCGCTAGGCGTAAACATACTCGTAGTTCCAGCTATCAAAAACAGGTCACATTTTTGTAAGATCTTATCTCGAAACGCGCAGATTTTTCTCATTAAATTGGGCTGATGTAAAATGCTGAATTTAGAACGAGAATTGTTCGTTTTGGATCCGTTGTGAATCCTACTATCCTAATAATATCATAAACGCGAAAGTTTGTGTGGATGGATGGATGTTTGTTTGTTACTCTTTCACGCCAAAACTACTGAACGGATTTGGATGAAATTTGGTATAGGTACAGATAGTTTATAACCAGGATTAACACATAAGATACTTTTTATCCCGATACTCCCACGGGACCGAAACTTATGCGGGTGAAACCGCGGGGCGCAGCTAGTGTGTTTTTGTCATCGTCATCACTGCCTAGCCTTTTCCGATCTATGTTGGGGTCGGCTTCGGGGAAGCGACTGATTCTATATATTTGTCATCAAATACATATTATTGTTATGCATATTGAAGGAAGCAAAGAGTCTATTTCGAATGGTTTTACGTGAAACAGTTCCAAAAAGCTTCGTTTACCTTAGGGACTTGTATCGTGAAAGTGCTGCGTGTCTGTTCGTGTGTAGGCTCGTTTTATTTTATTATTTATGTACACAGTAAAATACATAGGGATATGATATAGTAATAATATGAGTACAAATGTTTATTAGTAATGCAACGGAATTCCCGCCGCTCGTTCTAACTCTGTTTCGTAGGAATTACGTGTTTTCCTTGCCGCTATTTCTTTTTGACTTAAACATAAGCTTTTCATGGAACAATTTTTCTTTTCGTAGCGGTTTCCTGGCCTATTTATCAAGCTCTGTTTTCTTTGGAAAACTATTCTTTTATGATTTGGATCACAAAGATTGCTTCTGCAGTGGTCATTACAGTTCAATGACCATCATTGTCAATATCTGTCGTGAGCTTTTTCTCACTTGTTATGATAAGTGTTTCGTTATTATAAGGATGAAGTGCGTGAATATAAGAAATATAAGAGTGAATGTAAGAATATATCCAACAAAAAACCCAATCGTCATCGTTACCATTATTTAGATAATAATCGTGTGCTGTTATATCATCTAAAATACCTATTCTGCTTATTCCTTTGGCTAAAAACAGATTATCGTGGTATTTTCCTTTTACAGCGAAAAAGTCAAATAGCACAAAATGTGTGCCAATCTTGTGGTCAAACATTTAATCAATCATTGTAAACTCTTCATCTTGTTTTTTATCATTGAGTTCAATTGAATTATCTATAGATTTTTCAAATAATCATTCTACGATAAAAAGTCGATTTATTTTGATAGCTTCAAAAGGATTTTTTCATACACGATCATTCAGTTTTTGTGCGCGATCATTATTAAGTTACACATTTTGACTGACAAACTGTGACGGCCATGTTTCTTCATAACTATAATTAATATTTTCATATCTGTCATTTTTTGTTTAGATATATAATACTCTTGAGTTCTTCAGTTAATTTGGTGTATTGTTTGGCAATGAAGCGTCTTGGGTTGACGACATATTTATCTTTGAAATGATTTTTAGTTTTTGAAGTTTAAATATCTTGCTTGCTGGAACCTATTAAACTGATGGTTATTTTAATGTGATCTGAGGAGGACCTTCAGAACATCTATTAATAATAAAATTCAAAAGTATAAAAATGCTTATACCTACAGTGAATATAATTTTGTAAAGCACCAACTTAACTTTGCGGTTTTGCCAACTTTTATTGCATTCAACATTAAAGCTGAAGATACTTTAAAGTAGTTTCAGTGGTTGTCAACACATTTGGTATTTCAATATAGTATGGCGTCGCGGGAACGAGGATATCATTGGAGTGGTAAAGGTCACTTGGTTTGAGGAGAGACCGGTCAGCCTTGGGCCGTGTAATTCACTTTCGTACTCGACTGTATGGCCCTTCGTGTGGCCTCATTTCTCAACTCTGTTTGTTTTGTTAGCAGACCTGTGATATACAAGACAGCCTTTTCTTTATGTGTGTAATCATATCTTCTTATGTTACGGAGCGAAAGTTTGTTTATTGAGGGCTAACACAGACAGACCTTCCCTATTTGACTGGCATTTAACCTCCTTTATCTCTCAGACTAAGTACCGAGTATTAAAATTGGTCCGTATAGCATTGAAGTAATCTAATTCTTTTGACATTGATATAATTTTGCTTGCTTTAGCTAAGTCAATTATCGTCCGCCTTCAGGGTTTAACTAAACCTGTGCCAATTATATTAAAATTACAATCATACGCATACAATTTACACGCCTTTAATTTGGTACCATGGGTAGTTGGCTTTGTGGTTGCGTGGCGATTAAACCAATTGCCTGGCTTTATAACGAGGAAGCTCATTACTCAGGAGCGAGGCATTAACAAGCTGTTATTGTTCCTTGGGACTGCAACACTATCTTAGTACGATGCACTTCCTTGCTTTAAATTGCTTAACATGATTTTATATGTAATCTATCTATGATGTTGTTTGAGTAAAAAATCTTGTATAAAAAATTGCAGGTGTGATTAGTAGTTAATTTGGCAAAAACAAATAGTTTCAAACGGTTCTTGTCTAGAAGTGTTTTGTGAATGGTCATGTACTTTCTAAATGCATTCAACACAATTTACATAGGGTAGTCATAAACAAAATATATTGGCTATCAAATGTGCGACCAATCTAATCGATTCTGCACTTTCTCGTTATCTAAACGGATGGAACACATAAAAACCTATAGAAGGATGGAGTTGTGTTACAAGGAAACATTCTAAACTTCATTTTACAGTCGGCTTATACGAGCTTTAAATCTAACCTTTCCTGGTCACCATAATGGTATTAGTTTTATAACTCTAGTTTCCATTACCTCGGCATGTAGAGTCCTGTGCAATACTAGGAACACTTACACGTTCATATAATCGAGAATCGATTCGATTCAATATTCTGGAGGAGGTTATCGTTTGTTTCGGAATGCTCGTATGCGAACGAACCGATTATTCCTCAAAGATATTCCTTATTTTATAACTAAATCGTTATACTGAGAACATGATTCTATTTCTATAAATATATACATTTGTATATCGGTCGGTATACCTAACTTCACGAATTCCGCTCAGCGGGGCCCACGCTTTGCTGCTTGCAAGACTTTACCGTTATACTGTAACAAAACATTGCAACGTAAACGAGTGCATTATCCTAAATGCCCATAAAAGGCACTCACTGAATATGTTTAGAGTGTGTTTTCTAAAGAAGTATTTTATGCACTTCGGTGTGACATGGTGGTCCTTACATACGACGATAACGCGACAAATATTCTATAACAAATATTAAAATGACATTGACACTGTCATCACTTAACAGTCAATTAAATAGTAATGACCTTAATGGGACCTAGATAAAACAATTCAGAGGCCGAACAGGAAGGTAGAAAACTCACCTAATCGCACAACAAGGCAAACATGATATGACAACATAAAACCTGCTTGATGAAAGTACACCTAGAAATAGACACGACCTCTCGTTGCTTCATGCTAGGAAATGATATAAAAATACTAACAATACCATTAAACGCTCCAGATACAGAACAAATAAAGATGATCAGTGCCACAACTAGAACGTTCTCTATGTCAATTAGGGTAATTACTAACTTGAGCAAAACTATAACATACTTGGTACCGCTATTAAGACGAACTCGGTTAATTAATATGAGAAGTGCTTGGGTAGTAAACTTTAATTGTATTAGGGGAGGCTGATAGAGACGTGCTGACTTCTCAGTACATTTTATAGTGTTCAGAGAATATTTGTTAGTAAAGCGGGCAACACACCGACGAGACACCCAATCCGACACACAGATCTATTGGAAGGCACATCAAATTGGCTAACACGGTGGGATTACGGACGCCAGAATAATCAAATGTGTCTGAGAAGTCTGATGAGATACCGAGTGTGTTTACTGCCTTAGTGGAAGATTACGCCAAGTAGGAAAACAAATCAAAGTTGCCGACACAGCTCTTTAAATTAGCAAGTTGTAGCGGCAATGTTTGTGCTTGTAGTTACGTGGCTCGATACTTCCAATGCTAAAGAAGAATAAAATGCTACAAAGGCTTTCTGGGATCGTCCAAGTATTCCCAAGATAATCACGTAACCTTTTCCAAATGTTGGTTTAATTTATAATTATAGCTATGTGTATTAAGATTATTATCACCGTATCAAAATCCTCATGTCGGATAGTAACAAGCTTTACGAAAGAATCTTACACTATAGTGTCAAAATATCACGGATTTATATACTTATTCTAACTGGTAGCTTTTATAACCACATCATTCGATAAGATAAATACCAATAACTATAAAATAGCATGTGAAGACATAAATATGAATTTATTTGATTATATTAGTCTTTAGGCTTGAGCACCTGTTTATTTCTTAGCCCATCCCATTATGCTGTGATTGCGTCATCATAAAACTTCTTGGACACATGTGGTTAGTATGGTTGCGTAGATCTCACGACTGTTTATGTTTACATAATAGAAAACTGATTAAAACGAATCTATTTAGCAGTGATGGACATGGAGCGTACTAAAAGCTAAAAGCTGTCCCAAATTTCTATTCACCTTGGCCTGTCCTTTTATAGGCTAACTAAATCCGTAGACACTATCGTAGTAGTAGATGTAGATTACAATCTCCTTCATTTCACAGTACAACAATATCCATTGAGTGTAGATGCATGACAAGCCTACCATGTGTTCTGTTAATTAGTATCTGTGGTCAGACGGAGTCGTTATTCTTACGTCACACGGTGCGTTTTATCGTAAATCCCGGTCCCAGACCCCTTCTACATATATGTGCTGAGGGGCGGCCACCTTTGGGTTTAAGTCGGTAGGTGTTGGACAGACTTTGCCATTCCCAGACGTTGAGTATACATGAAGATATCCAAACTAAATTGTAAAAGAAGTCATGCGTCCATATATAATATCCGTCTTTACAAACATCCTTACAAATGCCGGCACAGTAATATAGGTTGCATAATATGCAGTATTAAGTTATGCAACCAGTAGCGCATTAGTTGGTGGGTATATGCTAATACTTCTGTAGGGCATGGGCCGGGTCGCTCCGGCCAAGGATATCGCACTGGAGAAGGGACGTTGAGTAACATTCCACTGCTTTTCGTGGGCTTTGAATGTGAATACAAATTATCGGCAACAGGAACTTAGTAGCAAAGCAATAAAACTATAATTATACAGTTGTGGACAGATGTTTCGTTATTTTATTGATTTGAGCACGCATGGTTAGCCGGGAATTGCTTGAAAGGTGAGGTGCGACTGCGGCACCTGTGCGCGTTCCTGTTTTAAATAGATCTGTATCTCAACGCGGCACCTTTGCTCATTCTACTTTACTTGCAGCGCTTTATAGCGTCATGAAAGGTTTGCTTGTTCTCCAGTTATTTAAAAGAGTAAAAAACGGATGTTTCTTGTCAAGTACTTGGTTTAGCAATCCTGTTTTTGTTGTCTATAGAGATATACCTAATATTTATTCATATAGACAAAATACTATTGACACTAATAAATGTGCCATAAAAGTCTCAATCGCCGCATTATGTTGATCGCTCAATAATACATGACAGCTTAAGAATAGACTGTACGTAAATTCTAAATCGTGAATGAAAATTTATTTTTTATTCGTTGAACAGTCAAGGTGAAACCGATGTCAGCGCACTTATTATGTAAATCCTACCTCCTATCACGATGACTTATTTCCTTCTTTGGCTGCGTATAAGGTTATCTACTACATCTCAACAAATTATTTACTGACATTGGCTTGTTCACCATATTCGTAGACTGCATTTTTGTTGCCAAAAAGCAACAGAAGATGCATCTGGATATTTTACCTGTTATGATTATCCTTAATAAACTGAAACGTCTTTAGCCAAAACGGCTATTTAATTCGTTTATGTGTGGACGTGTAGTTAATATGGCTTCTGACGTAAAACCAGAAGCACCTAAATACCATTACGCATTTATACGAGGTCCAATCCAGTTTGTCCTCAAACGGAATTTCATGAATTCGCACTGGACCTCTCTAAACGACACAAATTAAATTATTCCGAACTTAATCGAATTATTCTGAACTAAATTGATTTTATTCATCTCGTTTCCTGTAGTTCTTCCGCATGACTATATCAATATTGGAGAATTTTCATGCCAATATATATACTCGTATCTATTTGGTCTTTATGTCCATTTCTATCCTAAAATGGGCGCATAGCCACACAGCATGGCAGGTAATGTATCGCGGTGTGGTCACGTTCTAAATAACCCACTTGTATTATATTTCACAGTCTTTGTGTCACGAATCGTGACAAAGCTCCTGTCTCTGTATCATCGTTCACATTGTGCAACCCGATGTGCTGAGCCGAGCCGTGTGCCTGTTCACAGGGGCACGATTACCCAACCAGTTTCAGTTGCGCTCGATTTCCTAAGTCTCTCGATGCGCCATGAGGGTTTTGCCTAGCCATTCGGGTTGCTGGATTTATGAAGCCGCATAGTGAAAGTGTTCGTCGCTTATGAAACACCCGAGCGCGCTGTACCACGAGAAGTCATCAACTCATGTCACGTTTTATCAAACATTTCATCCTTTGAATCGTACTCGCAGTATTTCATCGTACGCGCCAGTTGGCAGCGGTGAAATTGGTATTCGTTTGGTTGGACTTTCAAAGGGGACATCTGATGAGGCAGGCGCAACGGAGCGCGTATCCTGTGACATGCCCATCCACATAACTTAAATGCATTCACGTTATTTGCACGCTTTAACTGTAGTCTAGAAACAAATACACACCTACTCATTTAGGGGTGCAGTCATTTCCTTTAATTCGTATTAACATGTTACCCAGCGTATATTTCAGTCATTGTTTTATAAGCAAATGAATTTTCGCCTCACGTCTGGCCGAGCGCCGGCGCTTGCACTGAAAGCAGATTGATTAATTTCCGTTTACTCTCCGGCAACGAACAAATTTACTCTCCTACCTGCCGTCCGACATTATGATGAAAAATGATGTGTTTTCTGCATCGTCGAATGAATTTTGAATTTGATTATGAGTATAAAACAAATTATACTTTAATGTTGTCCGCTACGTGAAGGTTTTTAGAAGGGCGTGACCACAGCGGAAGGTCGTTATAAATTGCGTGTGACATCATGTTCATTTTGTTGGTCCTCAGCCCCGACGTTTTGCGTTAGACGTGATAAAATATCTGCCCATTTTCGAGGATGAAGTTCTCCACGAATTAAAATTACTTTGATGTTCCCTAACTGATTATGATTGACTAAATCAATTTTGTATAATCATCTCAGTCAGCCTTACCTAATATCGTTATAATTACACCTACTCGTATTGTTTACTCGCTTATTTCCTTCCACATTGACGATGAAGAAAACTATACAGATGAAAGGTTTTGTAAAAACTTTATATAAATTAAAAGCTTGCTTAATATGCGAACAATTACAATAAATTCTCAGTGACACGTAGTTGTTCAACTCGCTGTGTAAAAAATGTAAAAACGTCGCTTTGCATCGGGCATGGTGCCAAGAGATTATGCTCATGATGGCAGTTAATTACGACTTCTTATTAGGATTACACGTTTCTTTGACTTCGTCCAGATTGTTGTTTCAAATTAAAATAAACGTGGGTGGAAAAAAACTTTTAAATAGCATGTCAAAATAGTTCAGTAACCTATTTAAATGAGGTAGCATCTTCAGAAAAAAGAATGTTCACCGCTTTTGTTTTATGTTCTTGGTTTTTATGTGATTTCCGGTCAGAATTAGATTTACAATATCCGACCACAAGGAAGACAAAATCCGATTTATGTTACGGAATGGATCAATACTCAATAGCAGGGATCCTTTTTATTGCTGTAATAAAGACAAGCTTAGTTTATTGGGCAACATTTTGCGTAATACTTTGTGACATCTCAGTCTCAGCCTTAGTACAATTTCGGACAGGATGCATAAAAAATCTTTTATGGATTTAAGTCATTCATAAATATTTACAATGTTTTAAAGGATTGTACCAGGTCGTGTCGTGTACCTCGTGTCGTACCCATTGCTTACTGACGTACATGAATACCGATACAAATATCCGGCCAGACAATACGGGGTGGGACGTTCAAAGTTAGGCAGTCATGCACCGAAAATAATTAGGGCGGTGCAGCGAGGCGCAGGCAGCGCAGGCGTGCCGCGCGCTGACGGCGCACCTCTAACAAATGCGCGAGCGCAACGGTCACCCAACTGTATAACAATATGCTGTTTATAAAGTGAAATGACCGACTGCAATGATTTCATTTAACAGCCATAAATTGTGAACCGTTTTAGTCGAAGAGGACACACATTATTCATGATTTTTCGAGTTAGATGAACTGTATATCGAGAAAGGTCTTGCGTCGCTTCTACTGTGACCATAACAAAGTAAACAAAGGATTGTGTAATAAAATCATGCAACTTTATAGCAGTGATAAAGAAATTATATTGAGCTAATGATGGGTTTTCTTCCTTATTTGGTCGTTTTTATTCGATGTTGTCTTGACATTTTGACATTATCTAAATAAATGGTGGAGACGGTGAACATAAAACTAAATTCAATTCTTCTTTCAAATGTCGATGCTCCGTCATAGATAACTCCTGCCGCCCACATACAAACCTATGAATCTTTGGTATTTATCTGATATTATGACTCTTGCAGTGCTCACCTCATGGTAAAGTCTGCCTGATCATCCTACGCGTCACATATCAAAGATGGCATCCAGCGATTGTTGGCTTTCTAACACCTCATTACTAGTTTGATCTTTGTGCTCGGCTGCTGTTTCTCTCAATTCGCTTTATCTTGTTAATTGGAGAGCAACACTGTCGCTGTCTGCTCCACTTCTGCCCATTGTTCGAGACACGACACTTTCTAAACTAATCTCTACTTCATATCTAGTTTTAATGACGTAGGGCCTGAGCTTTTAAGCCTCTAACGCTTAAGCCGTGTCATACTGCATGAATATCTTAAGTACTTTTTGATTGGCAGATTCGTATTCAGTTTTAAATTTATTTCTTGCTGACTTTAGTTACTGTGCAGTAACTCTAGGTTTCATCGTCCTGTCTTATATTTTATTTACACTTCAAATAAATAACCTAAGATTTTATCTCGGGCATTTGCGTTTTTGCTTGTTTGCCAATATTTATAGTTGATTTACGCACATTTCTTACAGTAAACAAATAAATGCATTTTGCTGTATCAGATGCGCGCTCAGCATTATTGCGGACTTTCGACTCAACATTGGACTCTTCGTTATTGACCTTAATTTGAACACTTATTAAAATACCGTGTTTTATGATGCGTTTGTTATCTAGCCGTGTCTGGGTGAGTGGGTGTGCACGAAATAACTCTAGCATAATTACGATCTCGACTTAGCTCTAATTCGTGAGTCACGGCCGAGTGAAATGGCACGCGGTCCATGATCGCGCCGCCCGTTCATTCAATTACGCTGCGTGATGTGAATTGAAAATTATTGTACTCTGCTCAAATTTGTCGTCGGTTCATAACAGATTCTCGAGCTTTCACCTTCTATCAAAATATTGACAATCGCAACAATGATTAGAACAAGATCGGCATCGCGTTACAACTGAGATAGACTCGTATTGAAGACATTGGTGTATCGGCTTGATCTCTCGACTTTGACTAGAGCTAGGTTGTAGTTATAGCTATTGCACTTATCATAATATATGTTGTACCGATAAACACACAATCATTATATTGTCACAGACTGCCGACGGGTGTGGGTTGACTGGTAACGGTGCGCCGTCGAAACTGGGACACATCGACGTACGTAATCCTATTATGAGCTCGTTAACGTAATCCTACTTGGACCTCAATTCTGCTTCTGTCTCGGCTAAACTGGGTTTTCTAACAATCTTCTCGTATGAATAACTAGCTGCGCCCCGCGGTTTCACCCGCACAAGTTTCGCTCCCGTGGGAATATCGGGATAAAAAGTATCCTATATGTTAATCCTGGTTATAAACCATCTGTGTGCCAAATTTCATCCTAATCCGGTCAGTAGTTTTTGCGTGAAAGAGTACAAACATCCATCCATCCATCCATCCATCCATCCACCCACCCATACAAACTTTCACGTTTATAATATTAGTAGGATTTGTAGGTAAACTTAGAAACTTGCACAAAGATTAGATTCGCCATCGCCCCCTGATGACAAGTTTCGCTGATTCATCAAGAATGACTTATTGATTTGCTCAGAATAAAGCTGTGTAATAAATGCGTCGTCAAGGCGCCTAAGACATAGCTTCTGAGCAATAAGACAATCGTTATTACCTACTGTCTAACATGTAAACAGTTCACGCATTGTTTTGCTGACTCATAAATCATGATAGATGACCGAGTCGGCTCCGCCCTTGATACTGCGTCATAAAATAATGACAACAAATTATACCATTATTATAACTTGACGTCTAGGATATTAGAACACGGCGTAATGGTGCGTTTAATTCTTCAGGGAGTGGTTATACCCATAAACCACTTTCATTTATCAAGCACCTCACCATTTGCACTGTAGGCAGCTCCATGTGTGACACGTATTTGATGTTTTCCTCATAACCTAGACCTTTGGGGCAAGCCGGTTTTAACAATAGGTACATTATTCAAATGTATTTAAGATTGCATCTCGCTTGAGATAAAAACCCATACACAAATTGTTTCCGAGTAGAATACGTGTCCCCGAAGGCCCAATTCCTTGAGCCCATTGTCGCCGGCGCGATGCTATCATGCGTGGGCGACGTCACGATAAGTTACATTTGTTAGATCTCAAGTCTGTTTTCATTACTCGTTTACTTCGTGACCTTTATGAGTTGGGGTTATTTGTGCGTGTAATGAAGAACGTGCACGTCGCCAGTTCATATTCGAGACTGGGCGTGTCCTGCTGGTAACTGGATTGTTGTAGATTTTTGACGAGATACGACTCCCTGCGGAAATATTATGCGGCTGACCTGACCGCTCTGACATTTAAAGAAAGGATTTTTTCTGTGTCGAGGTAATTCTCTTTATTAGCTCGTAATTGCTCTTGTTTCGCTAAAGTAATAGCCTATTACGGTCCCATACAGTCTGTAGTTGTAAAAATAATGATAGTAAATTGGCTTGTCTAATAAAAAGTGGAGCTTATTAGTGGACACTGTTATTGTTATTATGTCGTTAGATATAATTGGACTAATGAATTTGAAGTCTTTGTTGATGATAATAAAAAGAGGGGATTAAAACTAGTGTCAACATCACTGACATGTAATTGATGTCCACGTCTCTAGCCACCTGTTCATCGTCAAGTCTTGAACCAAAATAAATGTAACCTCATTTTTTAGAAGCGCTCGACAACTCTCCATATGTTGCTTTGCGGCTGAGACGAAGGGCGTCGTCCTCATCTCATCGAATATATTACTGTTTACCTACCATATGTAGGTACGTATAAAGACTAATTTATTCAACACAATGTATTATATAACCTGTATTTTTGGGCTTATGACCACTTGTTATATTATAACGGACACTTGTGGCCTTCGAAGGGCTGTGTAGATATTCCTCGGAGCACGATCGATGTACTTATAGGTACGTAACTAAGATGATTGTTTGTGAGACACCATATATTTAAGATTTATAAAAATTATTAAAATATTTAAACATCCATCAATCCGGATCATCTATATTCATCAAATCAGTCAGGTTAATCAAGATCAACTCTATCTTCTATTTGACCAAATTAACAAATGAAATTGACGCCAAATTGATGTACCTACGTTTACTAAACGTATAAACATCCAATGAATAGCGTTTTCCTTTATCAATAAAGTCCCAAAAACTCCATGCCATCAATAACCTTTAAATACGTGACGTCACATTCTGGATCTCAAGAACATCTCAGTTTCTGGAACATTGCCTTTATCTTCCGATGCCTTTTCATTGGGTTCAATATAAGAGAAAATGTCGGGGGTACTCCAAAAGATATAAAATACACCTTCAGTCTTCTGGAAGGAGTATCGGAAATTCGGAATATTTCAAAATCGGATTAGGAACTTTTTGTGTCTGGGTGGTGTCCGGTTTAATACCTTGAATATTTTAAAATTGTGTTTGCTAAAAGGTTGCGCATCCTTCCGTTCGTGTCCTCAGGCTATGCTGCTTCGATTAACCTTTTTCATTAGATTATATTGGATTGGAATCCAAACAGACATAGTTTCAATATTAAATCTCTAAGAGCTGCAAGAAGTGTTACACCTCAATCAAATCTCATGTCTAAGCTTAGCTCCTTCTTATCGCTTTTAACGATAAGACCGCCCACTGTCAACCCTTGTAAGAATTCTATATTTATTATTTATTAATATCTGTATTATTTATGTTGCACTAAAGAGTAATCTATTCATAGTTTTCTTGTTAATCTCAATTGTTATTTTTACGATGGCCTGTGCTGTTACCTTCTGATTACATTTCTTGTACCTGAACACTATGAAATCAACGTTAAAAGCAACTTATCCAAACATTTAAAATTTCAAACGCACACTTAATAAATAATTAAACATAACTTGGCCCATCCTGGAACACTAGATCGGTGGGAAACCGCGTTTCAAAGTCCTATTGAAATTGTTTAATGACCCACGTAACTTGAATGCGGGACTGCTAAGTAATGAAGGGGAGGTAGAATGGTCCCAAGCTCCCAACTGACTCACTTGTGGACTTCGATTGGATGTTCCACTTTCAGAACGGTTGGTAAAAAACGCATCGTAAGCAATAAGTGATCATTCACTTTGCTCGGTAGTTATACAGGCTTTAGGCCCTTTGTGTACACACGTTTTTCTTGCCGTGAAAAACGACGGTTTATTCGCCGTATGCACACACGGTCGTCAGTGTTGTATGGGTCACTATAGAAGCTTGTTGTCATACAACGCGTGGTTTACATAGGGGCCGTGTACATAGGGCCTTAGGACTCGGGACCTGACCCGGTCCTAAATAAGACTAACCACTTATTTGATTCTTTTTGCCAGCCCTAGTCCCATTTTTTTGAGTTCAGCTTATTTTTCTCTGCTACGAGTATGCTCTCCTTTCAGCCGTCATATTATCATTGCCTCCCTTTTCATTCATATCATCCCTTCTGCAAACCATCTAGAATAAGACTAACTAGAAACACTGATTTTGAAATCTAGGTGGGAATATATGGAGCCACATAAATATTTAATTGTAAGGTGCACTGTGTACGGTCATTAGCATTAAAAAGGTGAGTAGGGCACTCACCTTTTTAATGAACGTTAATTAATTGTGGCATTAACTTAACGTCAAACAAAGAAAGATCAAGAATAATTTGTACGGATCCTGGTGCGGTGAAAGAAATATCATCTAATATTTAGTAGCGGTCGTAAACGCCAAGTGACTATGAATTAATTATAGCTTTACGGCTTTTGCAATTAACAGGAAAATTACGACTATGCCGGAACAAATGATTAAATGATTGGTTGACTTCTATTTTATTATTCATTTAATTTGCAGTGAGTGACACACGCATAGATGCATTGAAGTAAATCAAAACGATCTTAATGTCAGTGCGGTAAGCCCTCGTGCCCATGGGCGAATTTCTTATCGTGCACTGGATTTTCAACGTACTGTTTAGCGCCGAGAGTTGAAAATCCAACAGCAGTGAATTTTTTGACGCCCTGGGATGCAGTCTGTTGGATTCTCAATGCTCGGCCAGACACCGAGAGTTGAAATTCCAGTGCGCGATAAAAAATCGCCCGTGGCGTACCTGGGCTAACTTGGTTAACAACAAAGATCTATTGTTATTATCGACGCAACCCTTTAGGTAAGTAACCCAAACGAGGCTGGTAACATTGAAGACCGAATTCGAAACTTCTATTTTATTTATCAAAAACTTATGCTAATTAAAAATCGATTAACCCCATCTTTATCGTCCAGTAAGGCCATCGTGCTATAAAATTAATTTTTACTAGACACGTCACGAACGAAAAGAGTACACTGCCCTCAAATAAAATTATTTAAAAAACCCTTTTCTATACTAAATATCTAATCGGCGAATCACTAATCATGTAGAAGAATAACTCAATAATATAATTATAGTTTTTAGGGCAGATTTTTCAATCGACAGATAACTTGTATATGAGGAATAAAAATTGCGGTTTGACAGTTTTTGTATAGGAAATATTATGTCAAACCGCCATATTTATTCTTCAGATAAAAGTTATCTGACTATTGAAAAATCAGCCCTTGTCATTTTTCATGTTCATGAAGACGAAGACATATTTTATTTTCAAAACAACGCATATTTGAAAGCGGAGCAGCTTCCTTCTATTTCAAGCTTCAAACAAAAGCTGTCAAGCCTTCCCCTTTACTTTTATGATCAATCATCACAAGACATATCTGATCGAATTGAATCTCCTTTAAATTGTATTTTTGTTTGTGGAATATCGAATCTAAATACATACCTATTAAAGTTAGTTCATAAAGCTATGAAATCTGTCACCCACAGATGAAAAATATGAGAAACATAAGTATGAACGCTATAGTGACTTTCCGAAAGCATAGATAATAATCAACTACTAAAATATAAATCACTTGCGAACCCCAGGGAACCAACTTCACATGAATGTTCTATGCGTTCACTTTATGTAACTAAGGAACTATTAACTAATCTGTGATAGACTGTTAGTACTGTGGGGTTTGAATTAATCGGATTAAATGTATTTACTCGAAGCCTTTACAAACAAACTCGTCCCTATTAAACTAAGTATGATGAAGGAAGCTATTAACTTGTCACTAACACTACGGCCTGACACACGGCTATACTCAGAAGTCGCCAGATCAAATTACGATTAACCTATTCTATACAAGATACCATTGTGTTATATTCTAATAGTTCCATTGAAACGGACTGAACGCATATTTAACATTGTCAATTAACATTATTATTGATGATCACAAGATAATCTGTCATTGATATATTACTCATGAGAGATCCGTTACAATGAATATTGAATTACTCGAATAGGATGTAAATGCTCATTGTTAAGTAATATTAATGACTGCTCATATATTTACAGCAATTTAAATGCCAAGCCCCGAAAAGTAACTTCGTAATTCAGTAAAAAACAACATCTACAAAGCAAGGCAAAGGCTCTGTCTATTAGTAAATCTCAATAGATTCCCTCTTTAAGTTAATACGTGATATCCTTGGCCGCAATGTGCCCGTCCCTTGCCCTACAAATTTACCACAGCCTAAAGGCATTCTGTGTTGCATGTTAACGTTGACACCAGAATATACACGCATGTTATGTAGATTATAAACCTTAGCAACGAAGGGGAACAAAAACACAAGCTCATATTAAAAAATAATACTTTATTCACAGCTGTATGAAAACTTAATCGACTAAGCATTTTACACTATTTCTAGAACTATTCACTGTCATCAGAATCTTGTTGTACTTTAATCACTGTGCCGCTTTGTGCGTCATAAATTGCTCTGTTTAGAGGGTCATCATCGTCTATTATAGTAAACTTTTCAAAACAATGAGGTTCGTAGTAATTCTGATCAGCCTTGAATATTACCTCACAAATAGCTTGTTGCACGGCATTTTTGGTCGCGTCTGAGTATTTCTTCATTTTATTTCCTATGAAAGATGTAAATGATTTGATCTCCTCGTCTCTTTCTGCTGCCGTTTGGCTGGGACCCGGTGTCGGATGCGATTTGGGGGTCATAGACGTATCGTCATCATCTTCTTGCGCTGCTTCTACTACCTTTTGGATTACTTCTCTGTTGACCGAAAATGACTCTCGACGATACCTTTTCATTGGTACAGGTGTGCCGACATGGTTTCTCAATAGTGTGTTTTGTAAATAAACGAAAGAATCATCATCTTCGTCGTCTTCTGTGCCCTGGAATAATAAAATAAAATCTAAATTCAAGTCGTCGCAATGCATGTTGACTGCCAAACGATTGTAGTGTGCAGTTTGTTTGAAACATAAAAAATAAACAACAACTGAGCAAATCTAAAAGTACGGTACCTAGGTAATAACTGAAATGCATGGTAGATAAACGGATGACGGTACGACAGACGGTTGTTATCTGCATTCATACTGATAACTTAAAAAAAATTAAAAGATATTCTTACATTTAATCGTCGTTTTCTTTCATTTTCTTTATCCATCAAGAAGGCCATATCTTTAAATGCGAACCACGTGGTCTTATAGGCTTGAGATGGATCTGTAAATAAAAATATATTCGTAAGTAAACATACTACCATTATTAATTCTACATTAGAAAAACATGCAATAAATAATTATGTCACCTGATGTTTCCTTGATGCTGTGCATAATTTTGGCTTTTTCTCTTCTAAAAGATGACATTAATATTATCATCTTGTGTTTACATTTGTCCGGAGAAATATTAACCTTGTCGCCTATCTCGTGCCATGCTTTAGGTTTCATAGTCTTTTTAAAAAAGTACGGATCCTTTGGGTCCCACAGAATAGGTCTTGCTCTAAATTCTCGTATCAGCTGTATACATTTTTCTTCAGTCCAATCGTCCGTTACTGCCGTCGCCATATTTTTAAACTTGCAACAAGACACGCGTCGATTCAGGTTCGTGCGAACGCTACACTGGGCACAAAATGGCGGCCTCCGGCTGAATACCGATACCACGGTCGTGCGATGTGACGTCGCTTAGACGCGTTGCAGTAACCAACAGATATCCGGTCGAATAGCCATCTCTTTCGCACGATACGTATCAGTGGTAAAGTGTGAGTATGTCAGATATGTTTATCGCTGTTGCACGTGTTAATCACGTATTTACTAGTGGCGGTCAACGTACCGATACTGTAGCGGATCTGTATAAGTGTGCGTAAGGGTGAACATGTGTTGGATAAAACGAGATTCGTTCGTATTGTTGTTCGCTGAACAGCTCGGTATTTTTGTGACGCGCATCATTGACAAATGGCGCTTGATGTAAATGTTATGATTTATTTCTCAAGTTCATCATTTAAATACACATTTACATGTGAATGTTTTGGTGTTTTAAACTAGGGGGCGCCGGCTCCTTGGTTACTTTACGAACAAAAAACCTTTTGATGGAGACTATAAATAAAATTACGGACCAAGCAACTAGAATGTAACTTGCCGTATCTGTAGGTAATACTCTGTTTGAACAGGATTTATCCAACGCGTATCAGCTCGGACTACGAAACTTCCTGTTTACGCTACAACCAGATTTAGTTGATCCCAACCGCTTACAATACAAATGATAAATTCCTAGACCCGTAAGGAAGTCATTGTTGGAATAAGTGCATTGCATGTTGTTTGTACTCGGTTATAATTCAACAACTTGCTCATTGCGTAGGTGGATAAGGTGGTCGAGAGAGGTCAGTGCTTTATAGTTAACAGCTCGTAAAAATGTCACTTTCAATGCTTAGTCTAGGTCAGATTGTGGAGCAAATTCGAGTAAAGCCTTCAAAACGTCATTCACATGCATTTTCAAAGTCACTTCTCCTGTTTGTTATTAGGATGTATCTCTGGATGCCGATGCGTGAATGCTACGTCCAGATGATCGATTGTTGGATAACAGTTTAGATAAAGACATGAGAATACAAGTTGTCCTATGCAGCAGCGGCAGTGCCGGTTGTCTGTCATTTGTACCGCGATACATGCGATTCATGTTATCGGTAAAGTTCAGCTCGCTGTGTGAATACTAAGAGGGTAGATTAGTCATGCGATGCACTCCTATGTTGTCGTTCACACGCGTCGAACACAGATGTACGAAAGATAATAGCTAACAATAAACGTACCGGCTTTATATAAGTTTTCCTTGGAAGGATATATCTGTCGTTGACGTTGTTGTCTATCTAGCAGTTGTTATGTCTCCACAACCTCTTATATTATGTAAACTCAGGAGAACGCTTGCTTCATTGTGTTCTATGCATCCTAGCAACGCTACAAGACAGTTGTGAGTTATGGCTGTCTTTCATACTAAATTGAAACTTGAAATGACCATACATTTTAACTTGAAGCATTTAAAATATATATTATTTGGAGAGGAAGCATGTTCTTGATTTACGGCTTTGGATATTCAAAAATAATACATCAGATGTCAGTCGCTTTGCCTAAGATCACAATCAAATCGATTACTTAGGTAACAAACACAACTTTCTTAATAATATCTGGGTCTAGTGTTACTATCATTATGTCTTATATCTATGGTTGCATAATCGCTTGTCTAAATTGGTAAGTCATCGTAAGGTTCATTGCTCCTTTTACAAAAAAATTTTTTTTGCTAACATTAAATTTCGGATCTGAGTGGGTCAACTTATGACCTAAAGCTGAATGTGCATGAAAAGCTTCCATTTAAAAAAAGCGGCCAAGTGCGAGTTGGACTCGCCCATGAAGGGTTCCGTAACAGCAAATTGCGGTTTACGATTTACGACGTATTAAAAAAAAACTACTTACTCGACCTCGTTCAAACCAATTTTCGGTGAAGTTTGCATGGTAATTTTTTTTTTTAGTTTTATCATTCTCTTATTTTAGAAGTTACAGGGGGGGGGGGGACACATTTTACCACTTTGGAAGTGTCTCTCGCGCAAAATATTCAGTTTAGAAAAAAAAATGATAGGTATTAGAAACCTCAATATCATTTTTGAAGACTTATCCATAGATACTACACACGAATGGGTTTGATGAAAAAAAAAATTTGAGTTTCAGTTCTAAGTATGGGGAACCCCCAAAATTTATTGTTTTTTTTTTTCTATTTTTGTGTGAAAATCTTAATGCGTTTCACAGAATACATCTACTTACCAAGTTTCAACAGTATAGTTCTTATAGTTTCGGAAAAAAGTGGCTGTGACATACGGACGGATAGACAGACAGACATGACGAATCCATAAAAGTTCCGTTGTTTGCCATTTGGCCACGGAACCCTAAAAAGTCTAGTTCTCGAATTTCTAATTACAAAAAAACGCACTAAGTGTATGTGTAAAGCTTGGAATTTCTCCACCACTTTATGAACAATACTAGTATAGATTTTATCACTTCTATATTCTAAGTAAGATATATTATGCTGAAAAGAAATGAGGGGATCTATCCAAGGACCAGAAGACAGAATCCGATGATAAAAAAAAACATAATTTATGTTAATGGCGAACTATTGATCGATCTTCTAATGAAATAACGGCCGAGAAGCGACATTTCTTAATCTTTTTACCTCCGCCGTGGCTGACAATTAATTACAAAAAAAATCTCAAGTGTCCACTCCGAGATAAGTGAAACATTATAATACCGTTAATACAATTCCATTTAACGCTATGCGTGCATACAACATTTTCTTGGTCCAAGATAATGTCGCCCATTTCAATTAGCACGATTAACCTGTCACAGTAATGTTTTACTTCTATCAATTACTCATGCAAATGGTTCCGTTCCATGAATATTCATTCAGTTGGCTCACGAAGTTATTCTTTTTAAATTACCACCGTTACTCACTTAATTTTCTATAATATACCATAAAATAAAGGCTGTCCATTAACATGAACTTCACAAAAAAAAAAAAAAACCCATGATTATTTACAGTATGTCCTTCGTAGCTATTGAGTTTTACATTATTGATGAAAAGATTCTCATTGGGTTCATTTGGACATCTATGTCCCATAAAGCATGCAGATAGAAACAACAAACAACGTATAACGAATTCACGACCATGTAGGTCTGTTCTATAAATGATAAAAGCATGTACTTGTACCCATCAGTATGAGTAAAGTGTATCACACACAAATTTACTTGCGAAGGCCGCTTTTCCAACGCTCGAAAAGCAATAAAGCAATGTTTCAACCATTGTCCCATTCAAATCCGGGTTTATTGAAATATTCGCGTGTGTGTGAAGTGATGAAAGTTAATGGTCACCATTATTCTTCTTGGTGGACGCTGTGACGTTGATTTAAGCCGAACTCTTCCGAAAGCGGACGTTGGCGCTGTTGAGTGTTGACCAAGTTATTGTTATGTCCGAACAGCTACTATGAATTATTGTTTGGTTTGCTCTGCCTCTTGGATATGCTGGCTGGGAATGTTAAATTTTAACTATTAAATTAGAAAAGCTGGCAATTTGTGTGATGTTACGAAGTAGTTTTGACTTTCAACACTTTTTTTCACGAATGGGATCCGTTTCTACTTAACTGTATCTTCGATGGTTTATTTATTTATGGGCATGGCCTATGTCATTAATTTAGTTTAGGTTTTTTCTTTTAGATTTATTGCTGTTTTTTAACAAATTCTTTAGATAAAAAAGTGTTTCGTGGGTATATACTACACTGGCCTGCAAAACAAAGTATTACACTTTTAATTTTTTTTTTCTAAACTATGGAAGTTAAGAGATTTAAAATAAAAAACGTTTTATAGCAAATTTTATCGGCTTTCTTTGAAACTAGTAAGCAACACATTAGTAACATTTTTAACTTAAAAAAAAGATAAAACAATAAAAATAGCCATTTTTACCTTAGTGTCAAAAAACTCAATTAACATTTATAAGTATGTTTTACGTGTTTATTTTTAATAACTGGTATTGCCTCCTCGGGCTCTGACTACAGCTTCGAGCCGGTTTACATACTGAACACGAGGTTCCGGAGCCGATGTTGGGGAATATTCTCCCATTCTTCAATCAGGGCCTGTTTTAGTGCTCTGAGGGTGGTAGGTGGTGGTCTGCGGCTTCTGACTCCTAGTGTGAATCTCCCTAGCTCATCCCAGGCGTGCTCAATCGGGTTGAGATCAGGACTTCTTGATGGCCCAGCCATCACGCTGATACCAACCTCCTGAATATACTCTTGCACGACCTGAGCCGTGTGTGGCCGGGCATTAGCATGCATCAGCATCGATCCATCACCCATATTTGCTAAATACGGCCCTGCTCACTCGAAAAGAATCTCTTGGGCATATCTTTCCCCAGTCAGAGTGCAATTTTCTTTGGCCGCTAACTCTGTGCGACCTTCTGAAGATATACCAGCCCATACCATGTACACTGCCTCCACCGTACTGGACTCTTTCTGAGAAGCAGTCTTGAAGGTATCGCTCACCAGGACGCCTGTAGACACTTCGCCTTCCACAACACGTGATCCGTGAACAAAATTCTTGACCACTCTTCTTCATCCCACTATATGTGTTCACGGGCGTGTCTCGTTACTCGATGCTCTCCCTCGAGTTTAGGGCCACTCGCTGGTCTTCGGGTTTTCAGATTTGCTTCAGCAAGTCTTCTTCTCACTGTACTGTCACTAATGTAGTCCCTTCGGCTCTGAAGAAGCTGTTGCTGGACTTCAACTGCATTAAGGTGGCGATTTCTCAACACTGTGGAAACAATATAACGGTCTTCTCGGGTACTAGTACACCTAGGTCTGCCATTACAAGGTCTCCTCAGATGGTTTCCAGTGTCTTCCTACCTTCGCTTCACCTTCTGAACTGGTTTCTTAACGTCACACCCACCATTCTTGCAGTACGACGCATACTAATGCCTAGTCCAGAAAAGTCATGATCCCAGCACATTCTTCAGGTGAAATAGGCATGATAAATAAAATTTATGTGCTGTTGTCAACTTAGCATTTGTAATAAGGTTCATCGATCAAGAAAAAATTTCAAAACAAAAACAGAAACAAAAAAATGAATGGTAAAATTGTAATTCGAAAAGGATTATTTTTGTTTTTAAAGCTCTTTTCAGCCTTTTCATTTCCTGAGTCCTTTTTATTTCGAAAGTATATCTTGTGTTCGTCTCTCGTTTCCCGCATCCTTAGTAGTGGATGAATTGCAGCATCGTGACTTGACACACTAAACCAATAAGCGCCTGAGTTTTATATTGCATAAATCAATCGAAGCGTGAGTTGCTTACTTATATATCTGGTTCATATAAAATATTTGTATCACAATAATGACCTATCATAGTGATATTGATAAAAGTTCCCACGCTGCCTCTAACATTCAACGTAGGGCTGTGACTTTGTTATATACTCATCGTGTTAATTTGTTTATTTCCTTTTAGCTTCTACAATCCTGTGCCCATTCATAATTTCGCCGTATCTGATTTAACATTTTTATTTCATAATCCTTATTTTGTTGCAGGTAAGCCTAGGAGACGCGAGTTTTTGGACTCGGTAAGCTCAACTTCATACAAACCTATCGTCTACAACAAAATAAGGCGCCACGTTATAGACTATTATAGTCCGACCCTTTTTTTCTTCCCATTATTTGTTATGTAGTTACCTGCGCTGGACATTCGGGGAATATTTATTTTTTAAAGTAACGTCTTCATTTCATTGTACGAAACTACCTCTGTATCAATTCTTCGTATTTTAAACTGGTTGTTTATCGTACGTTTATTTTTTTCATTTGCATATAAAAAGTGACATTCAACTCGAGCGGTATGCTATTCGAAAGTGATTGTATTTTTATTACTGTCGTTATTTCTTCTAAGACAAGCCTTAGTGTGCCTGCTCGTAATTACGTTTTTGTCATCGCATACAAATGGCACCTGTGCATCGCATACGTAATACTCGGCCATATTATCAGTAGTCTGGCTTTTAATATTGGACTGGCTTCTAATATTACTTAATGCGTTTCTATTTTATATAGTGTTGATAAACTCACAAAGAATTATTTCACAACAACGTCTGTGGTTGAGAACACGCTTTCTAAGTCTTGGCGCCAAACAGTCGATTATTTACTATTAACTTTCCAACAAATTGTGTCGTTTGTTCGCTTCAACCGAGTTTTGAATCGATTTTCCGAAGTTGCATTACCCACCGCGTTTTAGGTTTTCCTGGTAAACTGTTTCCTGATTTAGTTCATGCAATTATATTTACATTATCTTCTTTTAGAACGCTTCCAATATGATCCTCGTCCTTTTCTCCTGAGCTTCTTCAACTTACTCCTGATGTATGTGCTTTGCGAATTTTATGTTGCTCAGTTGCTTTATTTGCTTAGCGATTTATTTTACGTTGTATTCTTAGATGAGTAGGTACAGAAGTTGCATTGTGCGTCACTTCCTCGTTGACATTTAACTATAAGTAGGTACCTATCTGATTAAATTGTTTTTCAGATGTTCCTGATAAACGAAATCTTTTAGTACAAAAACAGAATTACAAAACGATCATGAGGCTGTAAAAAATAATAGTGGAAAATACATAAAACGGTGACCCTACGTTTGACTCGGGTCGTAACACGGGTAATACGTGACTGCAATAAGGAAGGCGTTATGTCTACAATAAAATCGCTGTTCCGTCCGAATACGGTGGCAATCAGCACTAAAATCAACTGGTCAAATGAAGCATCCGTATTCAATGCGGTTCCGTTTGGTGGCGGCCTTGAATAAACTTATCCGCAGTGATCCGATTGTACCTAAGAGAGCGTACATACGAGATCAGATTTTTTACTATCAGTCATCGTGCTCATTAAAACGCTACGTCTAACGATAAACATCATTCGATGTATTGAATGTATCCTTATCCGAGATCTACAGCGATCGCCGCACGCACGAGTGGTTTCAAATCCTTTCGATCCTTCACGCGGAATCCGCTTTTTATCTATCCTTTGATCACTCGCTATTCAAAGGCAGGCTACCATTTGCTTTATTTCATGTCTCAGTTTAATTCATGCCTACTGCGATAACTCAATTTTGTCAGTAACATTAACATTTAGTAACTTTTTTGTTAGTGTCCTTGACGCGCCGGGTCGTGTACGCACCTCGCACTGTGAAAGAGGTCAGAGGATGAAAAACTTGCTCCGAAAAAGCGGGCTTTCTCTTGTAGCTCCGTGGGAGGTGAAAGTCGGACGGCTTGTCCTTGAGTCCCTAATGTAAGTTAGAAACTCGGTGCGGGAACAGTATCTAGTTTTTATGGCACTTCCCACCGTGTTAACCGAAAGAATAGATTCCATTTTGGGATTTTTTGGGTAAAGAATTAAGCAGCACAATGGACAGTGACCAAAGCATTAAAAAAAGCATTAGTAGCTTTACGTGTATACCTTGTAGCAAGGCCTTACCATACATACACCTTCATGGTCGAGAGATCCAAAAACGGACAGAAAGAATAATTACCATCACTATTATGTTAATCAATTCTTTTAACGACGCCGCATAGGGCCAAAGTTGGAGCTGCACTCGAAATTTGAGACAACTCATTTATTAGTTGTTTCACAACTGATTTCAAAAGAACGATAAATTATACACAGCTGTCGCATTTGATGCTTTAAAACGTTATCAAACGAGGAAAGAACAGTAAAGTTGCTTTTTCCTTTGTCACACGGCAATAGCGCGGTTTTCGTATTAGTCACTTCACTTCAAAGCAGGATGATTTAATGGGGTCGATTTTAGAAAATCAAATAAATGGTAATATCTACCGTTATTGTTGTTTACTGTTACAAAAGCTTTAGTGCCGGCCAACGATACGGTCCGTAAAGTCGGACTAAATGCAGTAATGCGAGTACTAACACTGCTAACATTACTATTGTGTTGTTAAAGTGTTTATCAGTTTCCACCAGTTAACTGCTAAATGTAACTGTTGGGAACTAACTAAATGCCTAATTAACTTAATGACTAACTGACTAAATCCTTTGTCAAAAAGATATGAAGATCAAATGCTTAAAGGCACTCATTAGCGCGACCCCAAAAATTACATGTTGATAAGTACGATATTATGAAAGGCACGCATATAAACTGTGACGAAGCAAAAGTTTTACCTCGAACCCAGGGCTGGTATAATGTGACACCATTCCACGACTTCAGTGGAGTATTTATAAAAGAGACGCGGCATCGGCTGTTACCTGAGGGTAAATGACCACCTGACCCATATCCGCGTCCCGACTTTCACCGGCGGCCATTCACCCGGGAACCAGCGCGTAAACATACGTTCCAATTTCCAAAATGGACTCGCACGGAACGAACGTAGTCCACATTAATTGGGGCGCATTCCAATTAAGACCTCGTTACGTACGCCTCTTACGCAATTAGCATCGTCCGGCTAAACCATTAAATGAACAG
Organism: Apamea monoglypha; assembly: GCA_911387795.2. Lineage (NCBI taxonomy): Eukaryota > Metazoa > Arthropoda > Insecta > Lepidoptera > Noctuidae > Apamea > Apamea monoglypha. The sequence continues at coordinate 16,303,820 of OU426925.1, forward strand.
GCGCGTCCAATTTTTGAAATGAGAACACATTTTTTTTTCTGATCCGATTTTAGTTGGTTTGTCCCTTTTTTTGGTTCATCCCATATTTTCTGTCAAAATGACACGTCCGAACTCCGGAGGCATAGGTTTCCCACATTCGCGTTACATCCTGCATGATTACGCCTTGTTTCAAGGAAAAAGGTCGAGCGCTTGTTAATGAGCCCGCAAACTTCTGGTTTTATATGAAGCTATTGTTGGAGTTGGACTCCAACCCAGCAATCCTTACGGAAACCAGACATTTCATAATATAAACCGACTTTTACGAAATGCATGAAAAAGACAAATTGTCACATAAACAGGTTAACGGAACGGTTGTACTTTGAACGATAAATATCCTCAACACTGCAACATCAATATTCTTGGACAAATCGGTTACAATTCACGTCATTGCATGCCCCGAGTCTATTGTCAAAATCGATTTCCCACAAGTATCGAAACTATTGCAAAACAATCGAGTTTTTGTTGTCAATCTCGAACGGACTGTTGATGCTAATTAACTAATAATAGAAACCGAAATGGGAACTGATAGATCCGATAGTATACACTAGAAATTCTGTTATACGATGAACTATTAAGATTATTTATTAAAGTCATCTGTTTAGCATTCATGTAGTCCAAAACAGACGTGTGTTATTGTTTTCCGTATACAAAGAGATCCTTTTGATGCCGGTGCCAGCACAATGATCTGTATTTAACCAATTCATACCACTATTGTCCTTGTGCCACGGCTGTACACAAAAGATCTGTTTGCATAATGTACTTATCTTGCACCATCTAATTAAGATCAAAATGTACGTGTATTTTCTAACACACGGACGGACTGCAAATTATGTATTGCACCACAAGAACGTATTACTGGAAAATAGCATGTGGCTGAATTCACAACGGCAAGGATCGTTATGCAGAATGTAATGGTTGGCGGTTATAGTTCGAAGAAAGAATTATGTTAGAATGACTAACACAAGCCTCAACAATATAAAAACGTATGGCTTTGTTCCTTTAAAAAAGTCTGTCGTGGAATAAAATGAAGATCGAGATTGGGATGACGTAGAATCAAGGAAACTTTGTGGATAAAGTAAACAGTGACAAAAATGTAATCAAAGCAAGTAAAGCTGGTCCAGTTCGACGGGTGGGTGGTCGGAATAAATATAATACTGGAAGAAAATCGAACAATGTCGTAACAAAAGACCAGCAGAATTTTTACAACAAAATATTCCTACAACATGGAGAAGTGGAAAGTCTAAGGCAACAGCAATTTACGTAGTAATTCAAAGTCGATTTCAATTAAGGTGCAACGAAAGCGTTTACTGCGCGTAACACGAGTTTAGATAATATAATAGCTGTACTTTCTAAAAACGTTTCTTATTTATTTACATTGGCTTTAATTTACAATTAGCTGATAACTAATTGATTGTATTTAAGCAAGTATGGCAAAATCCTCCACAATGAAATCAACGCAGTTGAAATGCTCAAGTTCAATTAAATTCAGCGAAATACCGAGTTGTAGATCTCAACATTTTTAACAACTGCATCTCGGTAATCTTAGCTTGAACTCTGGAACTGGATGCAATTATACCTCTGAGAACCTCTCATTGCGCGCCCTTCCTCATAGCATGGTATTTTTTTGTATAATCATGCTCAAAAGAGCTACTGTAGTGCATTGAAAAACTTGTATCTTTGGAGGTAAACCGGGTCCGTATTCAGAACTGAAGGGACAAGTGGGCCTTGAAGCAACGCCGCTCCGGCCGACCGCAGCCGACATGCAGTAAAAATAAATAGGTACACAAAAAGCCTTCGAACTAAACAAGGTTACATACGGATAGGGGGCATGATTCAGACACGCCGTGATTCGACGTTCACTCGAATGCATCGCGATTATCTGTAATATACGCGCCATGTGCGTTTCTGTTTGTGCGGTGCGTACTCGTGATTTCGCTGTATAAAAGCTGATTTTAATTACATTAAAATACGGTTCGTTTTACAACGTAATTGCTACCATACGCAAGATGCGCGTTCTGAGTACTCAAAACAAAGGATTCAAATTATTTTTATTTGCCCCTGTTACCGTTCAATCTGTTCTTCATTGCGTTACTCGCTTATTTTTACCGTTGATTGCTCAATGGTCCCATTCACTGTAAAACCTTATTGTCTACTCTGTGCTTGTACCTTTTGTCCAGCTCGTTGTTTTTGTGTAATTCTAAATGATACTTATCTCGGCCATCACGAGCATGTACTGTTATATCAACTAGTAACAAGTCAACAATTTGGTCGCAATATTTATTTCCTGCACGCGCATTAAGAGCATCTCCAAAAATTCAATTCGCAGTTATCTAAATTGGATTATAGTCTTATTTACTCTTGTTATAAGAAAGGTCGTGACTCAGCTCAACGATTTCACCATTTCACGCTGAGTTTTTGAAAAAACCGTTTCGAGATGCATTTCGAGGTCCGGGTTCATTTTATCGGATAGCATACCGATAGCTGATTGCAGTCCCGTTTCATTGATTTTTGTTGACGTGTGTGTTGAATAATCAGTTTTGCAACGTTCGATCGCATTGTTGGTGCGAAGCGCGTGCGCCTCGCGGGGGCGTCGCCCCAGTGAAAGTGTGAAAGTGAGGCGAATGCGCTTGCACACCGCAACTACGACTGTCTATAGAACCTACCATATATTGCGCTTTTCAGATTTATTACTTAGTTATTAAACTAACCTGGCTTTTAAAGACTTTTACTATTCTCAATTTCCGCACTTTCTAGTAATTATTATCATTTAGTAACTGCAAATTATTGTATCCGGATTCGGTGTCAATATTTACGAGATACTTCATGAGAAGTATCCATTTACTTCTAATCCTTTTAAGATACAAATCCACATAAAATCTAGGCTAGAATTGTAACTCTGTATATGTCGCAGTTAAATTATAAAACAGTCACGATTTAAACTATAACGAGAGGAGATGAAAAACTAAACGAGGCTCGCGAATAATGTATCTAGAGCGCAGTGGTGGGTCGTTGTTTGTGCTGTGTGCGCCGACGTACAACCGACCTCAACTCGACTGAACATATTAACATATCATATCCTATATATTAAACCAACCTGAAAACGTCACTCCTGAGCATGGAGAACATCTCTTCCAAATTGAATTAAAATGCTGTTTTGGAGAAATCATGCTGACCGACAACTGGCAAATTAAAAGTGTACGTAGTTTTTTAATCTTATTTCACATCCCGAACAAATTAATAACTGAGAATCTCACGGGTGTAACAATAATTAGACATAGGATGAAATTAATTTCATATGTTGTGCTATTCGTTATGTAGCTGATTTCTTTTCCAATTAATTGATTCTACATTAAAGCTACCATGTTTATTATCTTCGACGACGAGTATACAACTGAATCGTTTTATAGTAAGTAGAGTTCTTAATGACTTGTAAAACTATATTATATAGAAGTTATTTATATCGAAGACGGTCATTAGCTTAATCGTATCGAGATATTTCGTGTTTACCTCCTACATTAATCTTAGTTTTCCAGCAACATTTAGTATCCGGGCGCTGACATCGATTAATTGTTATTGCGTTGTTTCCTATCGAAATACGCCCAGATTCGTCTTAAATCATCACGAAGCAAGGCTTTCGAAATGTATGCGACACATAAATATGTACAGTGCGGAATAATGATAGTAAATTATCGCAGTGTCGAGTCATGTAATTGTACCGCAATCGATGCGTTGCGATGCGACCTCCATAACAGTAAAGCATCCTTCTCGCCGATGAAGTGTGGCGAAACAGATAATATTTTAGCATCTCTAATGGTCGCATCGAGATATGTCGCTTTAATCACGACAGTTTCACAATTTGATATTTCCGCACATTAAACTTACGAAATGGACGTTCGTTTGAACGTTTTTTATCAATTTCATGGTTTCTTTTTATTGCATTGAACAATTTCTATAAGACCACAAGAGTTTATGACAAATACGTGACACAAACTGGAAATCCAATATTATTACTTCAAAATCACTTTCCAACATCACTGTCTATTTCATTCCAAACATTTCTCTGCACAAAATAATTTTTGTTTCCTAACAACAGCAATCTCGCAGATGGAACGTTCTTGCAAGACAATTCAGAATCACTCTGTTTTACATTAGACATTGTATTGTCGAAAGCGACTATGAAATGTGTCGTAATAGCCGCTACAAACGCTTCTACGAATGCTATCATTTTCAGGCGTGCGCTAAACGCTCAACTTGTTTGTATAATACCCCATGAATATGAATTAAATGTAGATTATGTTGCAACAAATTGCATTTTGTCAACTGTACTCGGCGACAATGTCCCATTTGTGTGTGATTATCGCCGCTGCGTGGTAAATAATTTAGTTAGTTCTCCGGTACGTTAGAATGAAGAAGCAAGTTTTAAACTTAATAAACGCCTTGTGTCTGTTGAATTTATGATGAAAGATGTTCATGTAAATTGTTCATCTTTGTTATTTGTCTGCACCGACTATTCCAATTAAAGCTTAACTACGCCTAAAGCTACGTAGACCGTAGTAATACAAGACTAGATTCTGTTCTGAATAAACCAAATTCCTGTTCCACATAACTATGCTAATGAATGAAACTCATTTAGTGCAAGCTATTGAGCTGACTCAAAGTATGTCGTAACTGCTTTTAAATCTGACATGAGCAAGTTTTGCATTTTATGAAGTTTACGAATATTGATTTGACACACCTAAACAGAAGAAGTTTGATTGCAATGAAAATAGTGCTTAAAGACTTAAATAAAGATTGATATCAAATAAATAAATTATGGAAATAGTAAAATGTGTGGCCAGTCGTCTCCTAGTGTCATGTCGTGCTTATCGCACAGTCGGTGCATTGAAGCTGGCTCAGATTGTTATGAGACGCATGCTACCATGATTAGTAATGCATGATGCTCGCTCTTCGTGTCGCTCTCTCCATTGTGCAGCGCATGACGTTTCACAATCTTTTGTATATGCCACGCCAGAACTCATCATTCTTTCATTGTAGGACCACAGTTGAACTTTTTGTACGGTTTTTCTTATCTATCCCGCTTTGTGTTGGTTCTCGAGCATTAACTAATGTCCCCTGTCTGTCAGATGATATCGTGCCTCTCGTTAGTGGCATTGTGGCACCCACGCCGGGCCCTGCGCGCGGGCCTAATGGACCACTGACAGGATTACCTATGAGCCGTACGATCAAACGTTTACCTGAATGCGTTGATGATTTATAGACAAATAATTTTGCTCACGATCTAGTTATGCTAAAACTGTTTTTAAAACAAGAAATTTTCAAGGCGTTCCGGACTATGATTCATCGGTGTCAAAACATGAGATTTGCGTAGGTGTGTGTGATAGAACACGAAATCTCAAGAGCGTGTGAACCGTGATATGCTTTGAGAAGACTACCAGCGATGTATCGGTCTCACGCGCACCTGATTTTATCTAACTTCGCGTTCCGAGTTCCGACCTGCCCTAATCATTGATCTTTACGTGTCTAATGGAAAATATTATGAAAATTATAACAAACTTGACTGAGCTTCAAGCGGGTCTGCTAAGCTTGGAGTCCTAAGTTCGGATTCTGGGTTAGATTTTTCTCATGTTTGGGGGAGGCCTATGTCCAGCAGTGGGCGTCTATCGGCTGAAATGATGATGATGATGTTGATGAGTGCTCAGGCGACTGGGACCTTTTTCGCTCACCTATTACATGGGACTCAAGTGACTAATTGCGGGTGTACTACGCGTTAAACTTTACCTTCGGAGAGTACTCAAGTGATATTTGTGATGGTGAATACAGTACTAGTAGATTCTGTTTGTTGCTCCATTTTTCCAGTGAGAAATCGCTCTCACTCTTCAAATTCGAACGCGAAATCGTTGTGATTGTCTTGTGCGCGCTCTCGCGAGCACGTTATCTAATACACTTCCCACAATGGATCAGTGTTGAGCGCTCCGACACAATGCTTCCGTCAGCTTCGGTTCCGCTCTCGTAAATTAGGTAAGTGGTGCATTTGACGAAACTTCACTTTTTCACCGGCCCACTTTACCCCGCTGCGCGCTGTTGAATTTACCAATCTATAATTTGTTTGCTGCCGATTAGCAACGCATTTATCCATAAAAGTTGATTTCCACGCTGTCTAAGAGGGTCCATTAGAGAGCTGCCGATTCGCGACGGGAATTCATGCGATCTTTTCGCACGACAATCGGGAGCGAGACGCTATAACTAGAGCGACTAATATTCTAATGGACCGGTTTTAGATCATCTAATACCTGTTGCTTGGACGAACGCCGTTCTGCATGTACTACTAGTTTTCTAGTTCATTTATAAGCTAACCTTGATATACACAATTCTCGATGTTTTATGCGTCAATGTAAGACACCAAAACCCTTTAATTTGAGTATTTAAAAGTATACATGTATAAAATTAGCAAACGCTACCGGCGCGACGTGTGCTTCGGTGCGAGTATGTAGGTCGATCTAACTCAACGCTACACTTTCGTTGGCGATATGCAAATCAGAGCGTGAGCCTAGTAAGTAGTCAGTTGGCGCCTACACTATAAAATTGTTTGGAAACTGCCTAATCGACTCGTCGTTTTGCAGGATGCACTCGGTTTCTGCAATATTGTTGTCATTACAGTCATTACTATCCGGTAATTGTCGGATCCACCGCGGCTGCTTTCACCTCAATTCAAACAATTTCCCCTGGCTCAGAATCCGCCGGGTCCTGCCGCAGCCTGTGGCATTAAGTGCTCATATTGCAATACAGTCGCAGCATTCACCCAGTAATGTGTGGGAAATGGGCGTTCCTACTTTTTTTAATTACCTTGTGTCGGCTGTGCGGTATGTTATTATTGCGGAGCGTAATGCAACGCGGGCCACAGAAGTAAGGCGCCTAGCTGTCTCCGGACAATTTCGTTGTTAATTATCTTCCATCGGCTGGCTGGCTGCTCGGTGGCACGTCTGGCCTGTAACTGCTGCTTCGAAAGTAGGCAACGAGTGTGTGGTGCTTGATGCACGTCAACTACTCTCGAATAGTATTTTCGATGCACAGCTGTTGTGGGTCGACGACCTATCTGCGGAGAGCCCACCGTGCTGTTTTGTTTATGCCTCTATTTCTGGAATAGACGTTCTCCGAAATAATTTATTAACGAAGAAGCGTCGGACTTGGAATATGACACAAGAGACCCTTCACACCGGATTAATTTATGAATGTAATAAAAAATACACTGTTTTTCCTTATATATCTTTTAGTTTTCAGATCTTTTCAGTTCATAAGTCAACAAAAGTAGCGTACAGTTGAATTACACGCAGAATCCAAATTCATTTTTGTCGTTGCATTACAATCGTGACCCAAAGACACCCCGATTCGAATTCGCGGCGACGATGGCCGGTGCAGCCTCGTTTCCGCACTCGGTGCTCACGTCTGCGGCGAATCCGGGATCATTTTGACACACTCACTAATTAACTTAACTTATGAACTCGGAAGTTTTTGCCTCAATTCTTTTTCTCATTAAAAAAGGTCAAGCCGGCTTTTATTACAAAAAGGTCGTTAATGAAATGAATATTTATAAAGCATTAAATATGGAAAATCTGTCTTTGGGCTTTCGCTTTTTGCCACAGCTTAATCAAAAATATACTGGAAGATCTGAATTGAAATGTCAACAAATGTATACCAATTCAATGTTGTATACCTTTCTTGTACCTTTATCAGGATCACAACCTGGTCGTTTTCTACTAGTATCTAACTTATCTCATTTTATGACATCAGATAACAGTTCGCTTACGTTGACGCTCATTGAAATTCTCACCGTCTACATCCCCAATCTGAAAAGCGCTTTAAGCGGTATATTCATTATAATTTTAGCGAATTCACCTCACCCGTTACTTAAAGGCCTAGATGGCAAAGCGGCTGGAAAGGTACGTTTATTATCTGGTATTTGGCACAATACCGCTGTTTCGCTGTAAAATAACATTCTCTCTTGATGAGTCTATTATGTAGACATGAAATTGTACTTTGCTACTTGCATCCATGTCCCTACCGCAATGTTGCTATGTCGTGTCGTTGTAGACATGCATTGCCATTATTGCTGCGGAATATTTGATAGTCTATTCAGTATCGACATCGGCGTATCTAGGGCATTTATTACAACTTATTTGTAGTTATGAAGAAAACTGTTCATTCTCCAGTAGATTGTGTAACTGTATGTCGCATTTGCAAATACCTACAGTATCTAATCAAAATGTCTATAAAACTTATCCCGTGTCATTCCAATCCTATGTCAATTTAAAACGTTCTTAAAAGTCTTTCTGTCGCTACAATACCTAATCTGCAGCGACAGTTACAGCTTGAGACGAATCGACGACTGAATATTTAGTTACGTTTGAAAGTTTGGCCGTAAAACGTATGAAGTTCAAAACAACGATTCATGACAATTAAGCACTTTAATAAACTTTTAACGCGATAAGGCCTCGTAACTCATACTAATTTTTGTATAAATTACACTTTGCTGAATTTATGAAAGAGCTTTATTTTCTCAGTATGAACTCCTTAGCTCTTAATTAATTTGTATAAGTAGGCAAGTCGTAAAAGCTTTTAAGGTGCGTTTAGTATAAACGAATATAGAACAAGAACCTTTAACACGTCAAATTATTCGGCGATTCTCGAAACGTTGGGAACCTTCGAAGTAAAATACTAAGGCTCAGAAGAGTAGCCTTAACTTTGTCTAAGATCTTAGGACCATAATATTCTAAACATAGTACCTAAATACGGAAAAGATAGAACTTATCAGATGTTCTAGCTCTGTACTAGCTCCGTTCGTCTTATCTAAACCCAGCTTTAGATGTGGACTGAGTCATCGGTAACGACGACTCGCTCGTGACGTGCAATCCTAACCTGTAATTTAGACTAAGATTTACGAGGCGACTCTCGCGGTGATTATAGTCACTCTAAAGTGTGCGGCTGCAAAAATTAAGAGGTTACGAAGCGCAATGATAAGTGGGTACATACACGATTTAAGTGTATTTGAATTTTCGTTTAACATCTCAAGTCTTTTAGGAGTCTGCAGTTGCAGTAAAAATCTGCAGTAGTTTCGTCATATTATTTCCATTTTTAATTCTTGTCACAGGTTGAAAATATCCATTTAAGAAATGACGCACTCTTATAAACCTCTACAAAGATTAATCCTGGGAATTGGTGAAACCTGCGTATGGTGATAGTACATGCTGGCATTTTCCTAGTACAATCTCAAGTCGCATCTTACGACTGTTAAGACCATACAACACACCGCCGGCAGTATCTATGCATTATTATACGTAAACAGAACTATTATACGTAAACAGATGTACTAAGATCAAGGAATTCATAAAATATAATATGAAAAGAGTAGGTATACAATCTTGATAACAGCAAAAAACGTAACACAGTAACAAGCAGATTGTTGCTAAGCACACTTAACTGCTATCTGATTAAGCTGTCTAACTGGCTTACTGGATTAGATTTTACTGCTAAAAACCGCTCCGAGCAATAATTAAAATCATCAGAACCCATAAACAAATTCTCATAGAATTGACTCGCGAGTTTTTTGTGCAATGCTTACGTTTATAGATTGAAGTCGTCACGTTTTTTGTTACATCATAAAAACATACCGTTCACGGTGCTCGCCTAAAATTTTATTTAATCATAAGCTTTCAACTCGCCTTTCAATTTAAATTGCCAGCGATTTTGCATGTTTAATACTTTTTTTTCTGTCTCTGAACTATTACTATCAGTTTTTCTCTCATCACGAGTTTAGTCAGTGTGTACCGCCATGTTTTTTTTCTAGAGCGGCTGCCTTGCCCGTAAATGGCGTTATTTCCTGCCTACACCTGCGCCAATGGTCATTCCTTGGCAACCGACGCGTCGTCGCCCGCAATCAATGCCTCACGATTAATAGCAAGCCGCAAAAACGTCGGCTTAACTTCCTCAATAGATTATTTTTTTTGCGGACAAATGTCCTTTCGGTCGATTTCCGAACACATGCATTTGGATCAAAGACAAGCGGCCCGGGAACCATGTTTCTTATTTTATATGAATTGTCAGCAGTTCAATTTATATTATGCCCATAAAATTATAAAGATTTGTAGCGCCTGCCTGCTGTTCGATGTTAATAGATTTAGTCCTGATTTATTGGGACACGCTGTTAACTATCTGTAGCAGAACAGCGTATACTACGGCTAATAAATGATTTCAAAATCAAAACCCTGTACTATGCATACTGTCCGTTTCTTGAAACCACACTGAACAATGAACATGTTCTAAAATAAATGTGAACGTCCCGCCAGAACGTTACCTCCTTTCATTTCAAATACGTTTTGTTGAGATCAAAGTTCAAATCGCTTTACCAACGAACTGTTCTCGTTGCTGAGACAAGTCAACACTAGACATCAGTTAGTACTGAAGCTCGACTGTTCAAGTCAACGCACTGTGGAATTTTCTTGGGAGAGTTGGCTATGACATTGAACCCTCGTCAAATCTTGTACGAGATAGTGGTAATACCGACGTCTTTACTGCCACCAACATCATTTGCCAAAACCCTTTCAAACAGCTTCATTACAAGCAGCTAGTTTTACTGGCGAGTTGACCGTCTTATTGATTCTTAATGGGCGGTAAACGTGACAGTTGGTTACATTACACCCACTGGCGGTTTCATTGTAGAGAAATTACTTCGTGAGATCCATATTTTATGCTGATAGGTCTGTTGACTTCTTGATGTACGTGTTTGCAACATTAACATTTCGCACTAATTGATTGAACAATATCGCGCTAAGTGTTTATCTGTGGGCGTTTTAAATGTTTTATTTGTCGTACATTAATGGACGTCTTTGTTTTAGTGTCGGGAATCTATATTTAGCTGACCAACTGTCGATTAATAAACGATCGACACGTGTATATACAAAGGGCAATGGTAAGATTTTGTTATGTCCAAGCTGATAAACAAAACACAACTAACAAGACAAATGTTTACCGTGCTGTCACAATAATGATGTCACATGTCTAATGTAGTGTGTCTACTTGTCGAGATAACGACAACTTCAGGTTGTTCACCTTTCATGAGGCTCATTGTAGCCAGAGCATCGCATGACAAAATACAATGAGTATGTTTTGCGGTGCGCCTAATTTGAAAGCCAAAAGTACAAAGTACAGGTACAGTTCGCGAACAGTTCACGGACTATTGCTTTGTGAACGCTCCGATATATTTACGAGTCGAAAAGTTGATACACGACGAGGACAACATTCGTTGGCAAGCTCCCTCCAACGTATAAATATTCAAAGTAGGAGATTTATTGCTACGACATGATGTGGTTCAGATCCCACTGATACTAACAGACGACTGTGTTGGTAATTTTAGACTTATAAAACAAGAAAACTACACGACATTCGTAATAAATGATGATTGGTACTTGCCAGTCAAGGGAATGATGTAGCAGAAACAAGATATTCAGCTTTACAAATGTGTGAAAGGTTACTCCTGTTCGTTATAAATGTCGGAGGCTATTAGCTGATATTTTAAAGATCCAGCCTCTTTTTCTTACTTCTTAAGGATTTTAAAAGCAAAATTAACGTGAACCGCCTACAGCACAAATGCGTGTAGGGCCGTTGAATAATCTCGAATATCCACATTAATTGCAAAAGTTAATTTAGCGCCGCTCTTTAGCAGCTTTCTCACGCAAATTGGGCGTAGGAGGACGGTTTCTAAATATTTCACGTCGCCGCTGCGGCGTAGGAATAATTAATGATATAGTTATTTATTATCGGACACCGCACGCAGAGTTCAAGAATCCTACACATGAGTTATCACGAACTACGACTCCTCTGTACCAACGGTGCACTTTGCACAGTAATATGACTAAGCTGTGTTTATATACAAGGTGAGAATTGTGTGCTTTTGACATCTGTTAAGCTCGTCATATGGCTTTCCAGTTTATCATGATTGATTCCGGGAAAAACTTACTAAATGCGATTATACTTTCACATAATGTTCATGTAAATGACGTATTTTTGAAAGGTCTATAAATTATATTTCGTTATCCTTTCAACTTCTTTCGAGCGTGCCAAACCTCCATAGTAAAAATACAACTTAACAGTCGTCATAATGCATTAAAACACGGTCAAAGATATTTCTTCAGAAAAAAGGCGAGCGAATAAACCTCTTTTTGAATACGACAAGAAAAAGAAAATATATCCATTCGTTTGAATAACAAATTCGGCTACCGAACTAGCATAGTCCCGACGAAAATATAAAGTGTATTTAACAATAGCGTTCGGCTTAGCTGCGAGATCCGACTCCGGATTTGTTCAAAAGCCTACCGCGTATTTACAGTCACCTCACACTTCACTTTCACTAGCAAACTATCAATCTCGACTGTCACGCTTAAAAAATACATTGCGTACTTTGTAAATCTTTGTGTCAAGGGACTCCGTTTTACTCCTTTTTTGCGATATTCGCTATCTAAAGAGTTTGCTTGAAACGTGTTGAAATAAGCATTTCTTTCCACTACATCTGCTGAATAGAAGGCTTTGTATCTGACTTTTTTGGTTCTCGATAAAACATGTGTTTTGGGAAATGTAGAATACAATGTCTTCTTTTTTAGTGGAAGTTATTTTAACTTACAATTAGTAAGTGGCTCAGTAAAACAATAGCAGGTCACTCGGAAACTTACATTCTACAATAATCCATCAGTCTGGTCCCATTGTCTCGCTTTTCTATGTCAAACGGGAATTGACAAAAATGTACCGTCACCAACAGATGCTGAGGCAATTCCACTTCTGTACCAGTTTAACCGAATTTGGTACAAAATAACTACCTAACATTTCTCCTTTACAATAATAACTATCTTAGTATTAATCTTAACGATACGTTGTATGTTACACTAGGTAATATTAAAAGGTTATTGGCCTACCATTGTTTACAACCAATTATCTGCAGTATCTTGTTAAAATAATAATTGAATCGAGCGTGGGTACACAATAGACGATATTGCGCCTATATTCGGCGTTTTAATTACGTTGCACCATTACTGAGACTAAACAATTACTCACATCAGACGAGAGGTTAACCCCTCGTTCATGTAATTTGATCAAGGCTCTTGTGGCGTCATTAGTTCGGCAAATAGGTATCATATTTTAATATTAGCATGTCAAAGGGAACCAAAGTTAGGGTATAAGTTTAAAGTTAGCAGACTTTCCCCACGTGGTTTAGCCTTGCCTTTAATGTTATTTATGGACGATTAGCTTATACTACTTTGCTCCATTTGCTCTGTTCTCTTTTCTCTCTGTTAAAGAAACGAATTTGTTTTAAGAAGTTCCAGATCGTGGATTATTTATCGTGTCTACGAAGTTGCTACGAAATTCGTAACCTCGTAGCAACAAGGTTACGAATTTTAGAATGTCAGCTCTTACAAAGCTGTCAGTCTTATTTCATCTGATTAAGGACGCTAAGCTACTAAACTTTCTGTACAATTACAACTTCCCATTACTTGTTTGCTTGTTTCACGCGATATTTAACGCGCGATATATGAGAACAGAAGTAATCGAACTTGTAAAGATAATTGCTTGTTGCTTCGTAGCCGTATTGCTATGGGAATTAAAGTAAACAATATTCGTTCCTTATCTACCATTTAAATGGTAGTAGGCTGAACGTAATTATAGCAATGCATAATCAGAAGTCACGTACATTCCCATTGATTTTCACCGTTAATGCTTTAATACAATTAAACCTCTGAACGAATTAAATAAGTGCTTAAGAATTTCATAATGAGTTCTTAGATACGAGCCAATAATTATTCAATTAAATGTTAATGAGAATGACTTTTACGCAACAATATGAAACTTAATTAAAAACGACATTTAAAAAGTCAGTATACAGCGCTTCTTAACGTATTTCAAAACAAGTCATACAAGTAACCAATTAGCCGTTTAACTGCCCATAAATCAAATTGCATAAGCGCAGTTGACGCATCCGACACTTTCCCGCCACACGTAGCGACCTCTGCACGCGGGGTGGTGAACTATTGCACTGCGGAATATTCTACGGCTTTGCGGCCCAGAGCCTTTCACGAGTAGGGTTACCATACAGATACACCAGCACTTCTGAGGACCTAAAAGCGCTATGGCATGGCCACCTACTAGGCCCAACACATTTAAACTGACATCTTCTTTCTTCTTCTTTTTTAAAAAAACGTTGCCCCACACTAGGAATTTCCCCTGTATCGTGGGTGCGTTCTACTTGGAGTCATAGCAATATAAAAAACAGCTTCGAAAAACCATATCAACCTCAGGATTTTTGCTAAGATGATGAATCTCCTGACAGGGTTGCGGCCGGATTTAGGATATTTTAGGATTTTTCGGCAGTACATTTTCAGTTTCAGTTAGAAAGTTACAATCAACAGAAACAAAAACAATCCTCTTTGCATAATATCACAAATCAACGTAATTAACATCAACAATATATGTATATAAAAAAAAATCTAATTTCTATTTGGTTTTTAGATTTAAAAATTAACCGTCATATTAAGTGAATTGCACATATAACCAATACTTTCATTGCGACGTTTGCAAAACCTCAGGACTTTTCTAAGAAAATCAGGCTTTTTGGCAGGACTTTTCAGTTTGCCATCTGGTAACCCTATTCACGAGGAAGTTCAACGCACTAACGTTATCTATGAGTTCTATGACGCGAACTAAGTAATTGCCACGTTTTTTATGATAGCCGTGACTCCGTGGAGTTATGCTTTTCCTACTCTCTTAGCTGGAACGTTTAGCGTAAATGTGTCAGCGTTATGTGAAATCATGCAGTGCTAAGAATTAACTGTGATGTATTAGCTTTTTCTATAATTGGGGCAAATCCATGTTCATCGGTAAAGGTATAAATAATATTTTCAAGAATTCTTGTGTAAATAATAAATCTGTTTAATCACAAAATCATTTAGGCCAAATGGTACTTGAAGATTTCGTAGTATTTTGCCATTAAGCCATAACTATCTAGTAACATTCACTTCACATACTTACATAAATTGTTGTTTTACCTCTTAAAGTCTTCAATCCACGTACATTAATTACCTAATTGTATTCATGGAGTAGCAGACTGGCAAAACTTTTTATGCTTGCAACAATCGTCAATCAATGTGGTAATACTCATTTATTATTTGTTAACGTTTGCTTTGTATCTAACAATTTTGAAGACCTCTCTAAATCCTCGCCACGCTCGCGCTGTTAAAGTTCAGAATTAAATTCTGTTGCTCAGGATCAATTGCCTCTTAAACTCCTGTTGATTAACACTTTCTCCTTCAATAAAATTTGGCAAAAGCAAAAACAAACTAACAAAACAGTCACTATGGAGACTGCTCCAGTATTGACACGATGCCCTAGAGAGAAAAAATAGTCAGAGCGGAAATTTAACACGCCTCTTCACGGCAAATAAAACTATTCGATACAGAATGAGTAGCCAGAGTATTATTTAAACAAGACTAAACCAAAGTACAACACAATAATTAAACATAGGTACTTGAATTAGTAACGGAAGCCGAGCGTGTTCGGTTGATTAAACGTCGCATATCGTCGGGCGGGCCTCGGTGAAAGGTTAGAGGGGTTAAAGGGTTAAAGTTCACTAGTTATTATCACCTCTTCGTCTGTGAAATTGTTAGCTAACTAGCATCCTCTGTGTCCTGAAAGCCTCATGCTCATTAGCGAGACACACGACAGATGGGCTGTGATTAGATATACGACAGCATTCTATTTTGGGCAGACATCAAAGTCCCTCTCGGCGCGTATTTTTAGCGCTTCGAGTTTAGGTTACACTTTTACTTCTGCGTAATTAAGTGCGTATAATTCAATGCACAGGATTTTTTTGACGTCATATTCCAGCAAAGGACGTAATGGATGTTCAGATAAGGAAGACGTTGACCAGACAGCATAGACCTGGCACGTATCTGTCATCCCAACTGTAATTAAGTTAAAAGCTTTGTAAAAACAAGAATACCAGCAACAGCCTATAAACATCCCAGTAATGTGTTAAGCGGGCTTCCGTTCGCATTATCGCTTCAACTAGGCAGAAAAAAGAGTCGTAGACCACATTTACAACAACGCTTGTAACGAGTTCAGATAACACACGGTGATATGCTTTATGCAGTAAAAACTACACCAGCCCGCTTGTCTGAGCTTCCGTTATACGCTTGAAAATAGTTTGTTTTTCTGTTAACCCTGTGTGTGCTACTAAAACTACTATGATAAAGTATTATTGAGCAGACACAGACAAGTTAAATCCAGACACGTGTAATTTTTTAGACGGTTATATCAACTTTTCCAAGACTAATGTTTGTTCGTCATTTGAAATGTAGATGCGATCGCATCTGTCTCTATTCATCATCATGTTATTTACAAACACACGAACGATGACATGCGCATGTTTATACTTTATGCACGCGAATGGAAATTCGATCACTAGGCACTTTCACGTGGTACGAGTATATTAGCTCACTGATACAATACACCTCACCCGTTCACTTTCGCCTTTCTTGGTCACGACCGGCCATAGTTCACGATCGTCACAGACTCCTTAGCCACTGGTATTCAAACGATACGGGAAAGTTTTCAATTGACCTTTACATAAATATCATTGCTACTACTACTCTCACTTGATAGTTGGCCTTTGCCATGTCACACTTGTTAATGGTCCAGCAACTAAATAGTAATTACATTCACGGTACTGTTTGGAGAAGTGGGACAATGTCTCTATGCGATATAAACATGCCACTCACTTGGTCATTACTGCTTATTTAGATACTAATTACCTTGCAACCTTTAGCGATAGTAAAAGTTACTGTCTGCTTTAACAGCGTCTGCCTTCGCACATTGCTGTGGTGAAGATTTTCAAGATTTCTCTTCATACTAGGGTTTTTCTTGTCAGTTGTCGGTGATGGGGTCCCTTCTAAACGCTCAGTGCATTTACCATCAAAACACTATCTATTTTCACCGCCTATTTCACCATTTACTGGCGTGATTAGTTGCATGTCAGACCTGCAACAACTTTCATATCGAGTTATCTTCGGTGATCTTTTGATCTGTTGCAAAATTGGTTAGCAATAACATGAGTCATGTGGTTTCACCTGTAACTCTTGAGAACATACTTTATGTATTTCGATTTATGTGCCTTTTAAATAACTTCAAGTGTGAGTTGTTGCTGCCGAGTTGACTTATGTACACTGCAGTGCCTGTTATACTTATGGGTTTATACCTATAAGAATAGCTTCACGGAATTTTCATCTCTAAATCGGTTAATCATTTTTTTAGATGGCAGTAATTTTTGAATACCAGTTTAAAAAAAAAAAGTGATAAAAAAAGCCGTGCATGTATCCGCTTCGCCGTAGTTATATATTATCAAAATGAATACAACTTCGGTATTCCATACAATATTTTTTAAACGTTATGCTGTCAGGTTGGTTACAAATCTGCATAATAATGACTTCTGTTGCATTTGTTCGAATTCCAACCACAATTGCACATTATTAAAATATTGCAGCGTTAAGACACCTCTTCTGAGTAAAATCAATATTTCAAACAACTTCACGAAACGGCATACAAGTGTTCACACCACTTTCCACCCGTCATCATTACTCAAACTGTCATTTACAACTCATTTTATTACCATTCATACAATATTACAACAATAGCTAACGAGACTAGATGAAGTAAAAGTTGCAAATGCATACTAATGCCCTATTGTTACTTTCTACCGAGTCGTTATAACGTATCGCCGACATAAAATGTGATTGGAGGTCGACACAGTAATAGGTCCCGGCGAACGGAAAGCGCTAGAGATGATTGTTTCAATATTTGCTTTCATATTTCATAGGTTGTCTCCTACATAGTACACACTTTTTCAAGAGTACTTTCCGAAGACATTAGTGTAACTGCGCTTTAGACACGATTTGTGTACGGAAGTTAATGTTCTTTATATTGCACGCTTTAGTACTACTGCGCTAGTTTTCAGTTTCAACCGCTGAACTTAATTCCGCTAGTTGGTCACGGTTTTATTGTATTTTTATGTGTCATTACTGTTCTATTGCATTTTAAATGTTGTTAGCCAAATGCATTTTGATAACATTTTGAATAAAAATATAACTAACTAAATCACCAGACAAGGCACTTACGTTAGAGAAACGATAACATCTCGCAAAATGAGCATAAGGACAAAGATGTTTCATTTTAAATGTGTAGCGATATGCAAATAAGAGTATACAAATTGAATGGATGGCTTCAACGTGGACATATTGGCCCCCAGATAACGCGAGGTACGCAGGCGATATTTGGTCGACGGCTGTTCGCCGTGGCGTGTGCGATAGCGATCTGACTGAACGAGCGAGCAATTGCCTTGTTTGTCGTGCCGGCGACGCACCCGATACTACGGTATGTTGATACCAGCCCGATTGGAGGCGGCAATTTGTTGCTGGCGATTTATTTTATACACACCTGTGCCACCTAACCGCTCCTGGCAATTATACCCGATATCATGATAACTGCTCGCCCATCTGTCACTAAATATTATGATGATCGTTTTAAACCCCGCGATTCGAGCAATATAATCCACGATTTATATTTCGCGCAACGCCTGCCCTTCGTTTTGTCCATCGTTAACCTCGTTATTTTAATTAAGGTCCCTTTCATAATCTTTATCGTTTTCGGGTAAATGATAGGTGAGCAACTTAATCTGAAATCTTACCTGAGCAACTTAATGTAAAGCTCATGTAAGGTACGAAAGTTTCTTTTATGAAAGTTTATTTTAATCTTGAAATAACTTGCCCGTAACTGTTATTCAAATGCTGTTACGAATACGAAGATAAGAATTCGCTCATGCGTGCTGCACGTGAATGTATGCAGTTCTAAATGTCCCTCGTTTGTAAATGTTCAGAATATTAGTCACCGAGCATAGTATATGGCTAGATTCCTAACTCTGGGGAGGTCCGGTAAAGTGGGTAATACACAGTCGGCTGTGCCATCGCAGCTGGAATGACATGACTGAGCCGTTTTCGAGCTGGCCCTACGGACACGGATACATTGACGTCGCCATTTGTGACATTTTGATGGTAGATTGTTCTGTTTACATACGAACGTCTATGGGCCACCTTCTAGAAACTTGCGTGTATTTATACGACTTATCCTATGCGTTCATCTTAAGTATGCACCGTTTCGGTCATGACTCCATTCTGTATTGTTTCTACGAAAGGTATAGCAAATGAAGCGTTCAGGACGGACAGATCACTTCAACAGATGAAATATGATCGTGGAGCGTTGGACAAAGTAACTTTTCACTTCACCAACACCATTAGTTGTATTTGGTAATCAATCAACATAATGTTCATCTATTAGTCAGTCGGTTCGTTCACCTCGCCTTTCAAGGTCCAAGCGTGCATTATTTTAGCGTCGGTGGCGACCCACACACGCAGTA
The DNA here is from genome assembly GCA_911387795.2 of Apamea monoglypha. Lineage (NCBI taxonomy): Eukaryota > Metazoa > Arthropoda > Insecta > Lepidoptera > Noctuidae > Apamea > Apamea monoglypha. Next base: position 16,323,360 of record OU426925.1, read on the forward strand.
CTATGCACATTTCCAAGTACGATGCACTAGGTTGGTCGAATGAGAGCGCGTGATACGAATACACTAGCGATTATCTTGCCAGTCTAGATTTTATCAGTAAGTAAAAACCTCCGGAGAACCCTGCCACACCCTCGTGAAACGGTGCGGACAAATTGAATTTTCCCGTAACAAGGCCGTGTAATCACTTTTATAACAAAGTATTCACAGTGGACCATCAAACTATAATAAAGCGCGCAAATACCAGGCCGGAAGAGTTGATTGTTTTTGACATGGAACACAGTCTGTTCATCTAATACAGACAGTAATCCTATAATCGGATAGTGATCACCGAGAGATTTAATAGTTCCCTTCTTGGGAATAGTAAAAGTTCCAGCACTCTTCGTTAGTGTTCAATTTACTTAACAATAATTGTGTTGTACGATTGTCTAGTTGACAGGAGTCCATTAGTGACAGAGGTGAGCGCGGCGGTGATTTACGACGGCCATCGTCCTCCTTGATGGCTCCTTGTACATATCTCTAAATGAAACTCTCATACAGTAGCCGGTAACCACTCACAGCTAACATTTATCTGATGGTGATTTGAATTCTCAGGTGGATGACACGACCGCACAAATCATTTTGAAAAGGTTTCCTTCTTTTAATGTGACTATAAGAGCTAGTGTCACGCGACAGTTTAAATTTGTAATAGGTTTATTAGTTTCTGTAATTTTCCAAGTCATTAAATCTTGTCAGAGATTCATAAAGACTCCCCACGTGGGCATGCGCGCGCGCTTCTTTTTTGCTCGGTAGCACATCGTTCGTCATTACGCGTTTATTATCTGTTTGGCCTTGGCCGTGAACGGTCGCGCAGGAGGACACACTTGCGCGTGGGCAAATACGGTGGCTACACAGCGTACCGCAGAATTTTGAATCAACGCGGCAAAAAACTCATTGTGTCCATACCACGAAATGTTTTACTTGACATCGCACAAAAAACCATCCATATTAAATTAAAATACCACATCTTTAGACGTGGTTAGAATAATAAACCTATTTAAAAAATATGTACGCGTGTTTCTTTCAGTTTTTATGTAGCTATTCGAAGAAATTAATTAGGTATTAGAATAATGTGTGTTGGATGAAGTATAGCTAAAATAAGTCTTTGCTGCCACCCCCCGGTGTGCATGTTACAGCTAAATGATGGCTGCGTCTACAATAATAAACAGTAACGTCATACAAGTATGATTCATGTGTAGGATACGTTACAAAGGTTTCAATATTTAAGCCAAGTTAAAACTGGCAGATATAACAATTCTATAAGTAATATTCAAGTCGTTTAAAGTTAGTTGTCTAACACCGTGTTTGATCTATTTCAAGATGTTAGAATTCACAGTTCAACGGGGTCCATTTGGGTCAATTGCAACAATCGGTAGGTTAGGCAGGTCGTTAGGTCCGCCCACCGTCGTCGGCGTGCGCCAGCCGACCTATTCGACGATAGCGCATCCGCTGGCGTGCTCATAAACACACATTTGCTTACTCCTTCAGTTACGTAACTCGCCTGTTCACCCCCCACATGCAATTACTTACAATATGTGCGCAATAAACAGCTATTTGCTACACGCACTGCAGAAGTGTACGCCCTTTGAAGTGTACTAATGCGTACTCCGCGCAAGATTGTTCATCTTTGTAAGGAAGCTCCATTTCCTTACGTTAAGTACCTTTCTAAATGTCGTCATCATATCTGAGTTTATCTACATTGAATGTTGGAGCTTTATTGAATCTGTGACGGTAAAATGATTTTTATAAGGTGATATCACGCGCTTTTCGCGAAAATATGTATTTTACGATGTCGTCGCCGCATTGTGATAAACTCACCGACGAGGTCATCGCACCGATCGTTAAAACGATACACAATTCACGTGAAAATTTCAAGTGGGATGACTTTCCAGAATTAGCTCGTAATTATTTCAGCATAGCGTTTTTCCTCATCTACGATAAGCTTAGGAATTGTTTAGTATTTGTTCTACTGGTTCTACAACACAAATACATGGAACTAAGCGATTCCGATCTGGCCACGATTCACGAACATAATCGTAAAATCACTTGATGAAAGCTTTGCCCGAACATATCCAAGCTCGCAACAAAATCAATAGACTATTCCCATGTAATTCTCGTCCAGCAAAAGCAGCTCTTTATTTCTATCACTTTATTTGTTTTGTACCTCGCCTAAAAGTAAATGGCATGTAAACTTGTAAATGCATCGTAAAGCCATGAGAATGCATACCTATATATTTCCAGTTGTTCGACGTACGCTCGATGGATTAGTGGAGAATTTGTCCTGCATAAAATGTCGTACGCGCCTATTGAATGCACAAAACATATCATTCATTAATGTCACATTACGAAAATGGATAAATGCAACAGCATCATATAAATGTCCAAAGTGACAGCACTTACCGGAGTTGTGGAGTCAGATCACGCAGACGACATGATATGCTCGGGGATTGTATTTCTGTATTTTCGCTTATAAAATAACGCCGAGAGACAATGCCGATGAGTAAACGGTTCGGTCACGTATGTGCTTAAGAGATCCTTTATTCGAAGCGTGACCAAAATATTGAAAATCATTTCGAACATAGTTTTTCATATCAAAATATTGTATAAAGTTTTTCACGGGTAAAAAAATAGGCTCCAATATAATATTTGCTCTAGAATGTGATGCAACAGGGGGATACCGGTTTTGGCTCGATCGGCTCCCCGGCGTCTAGCGAAGATACGATAGTCAATGGACTGAAAATGTTTTGCATGGAATTGATTAACCCCGTGGCCTCGGCGCGTTTGATATCACTCGTATCTTTTTGTTATAACTTTTATGGTAAAATATTTTTGTTACTTGCAGTTTGAACAACATGTTTACACTTATTTTTTTCTTCTTATTTTCATACAACTAAGTTTATGAGCATTTCAGCCTTTTTTGTCTTGAAAAATAACTTAGCCATATACGGTCGTCCGTGACCCGCACGAGAACATTCCATATTCTTTACTGCTGATATGACAGATAGTTGTTATGCTAATATTCAATCAGATAAAGAATGCTCCTGTTTTGCAAATGTCAAGTCGTATGATACAAGGGGCGTTCTCACGGTAGCTCTTGAGAGAAGAACAGAGAAAGCCTTATCTCATGTATCGGAGCGCGAACAATGTGAAGAGCGTGTCGATGCTTATCACAGCCAGCCTATCTAGTGGCTGTAGTGCATTCGACTTTCACTCGCGCCGCCGCTACGCTGCCGTGTCGCTCCTAACACCACTTTGTTTGTGCCTGTCTTGTCTTGTTAGTGTTGTCGGATATTGTGACGAGGTGAGGAGAATCGATGACTTCTCGTGAAAGTTATTTCAGCACGAATCTTCGATGTTTTTATTTGCCGCGTCGAGGCACACGCAACTCGAGATAAGTACAACGTTGTTTACCTCAAAATATGTAAAGTGCGTCACTCCAGCGGCAGACGGAACAGCTTTTTTAGCGTTTAATATTCAATAACACATCCATAAACGTCCATTGTGTCGGTATGGATTATGGGTGTTGGGGGACGCCGGTTGCGTCGGTCGCGCATGTTAAAGCGAGCCTGTCGTGATTTAGTGCAGGGCCGCGGCGCGTACGCAGCCCACGGGCCTAATTACAAAGTGTAATGAGGCGACGACGACGCCCGCGCTCGCGTCCGCCCGCGACTCCACTCTGACGCCCGCCGACAGACAATAACTAACTTGTTGAGGTGGCAATACCGCTTACGCCTCTTCTAGTTCAACATGCTTACATTTCTCTATAATAATATTTAAAAAGGACTTTAACTAACAGAAATAAAAGTTATAAAACTTGAGAACAGAAAACTCATAAAACCACCGCAAAGAAATAACTGTGTTCCATACTTTCATGTAAGGGTAAAGGGTATAAACACGCAATAAACACAACGCCTGCATAAAACCCCAGGATATAAAATGTTTACACACAACTTAGCAAAATTAAATGATGCTTCGAGCACAGAAGTAAACATTTCATGACTATAAAAAATCTACCAACACTACCTATCGATAGAAAGAAAGACTATTGAACATGTCTTATTTTGGCTAAGAACCTCTTTAATACCCATCCCATCCTTATCTTATCTTGAATCAAATCACAATCAACAGTTATAACATCGTGAAACCCATGTTCGAATTAATATTTTCATTACTACATTCAATAGATGGTTATCTGAGCATCAAAAAGCGAGCACACTGTTAGAGCTATAACCCATTACATAATTACAGAGCGACCGGCGTTTTCATATTACGAGGGCGGAGTGATAAGTCTGGTAAAAATCTATTTTGGAATAAATGATCGCAAATTGCATGGAGGTTCCTTGTTCACAACTCTTTTGAAGGACTAAATTAAAATTTTCAGCCAGTACAGTCGGTTAGTTTTTTTTTTGACAGCCATTAAAGAAAAACAACTAAACACGTTTTTACAAAGATGGAGAAAAGTCGAGTCTAATTTCGTGTCGTGATTAAACATTATTTTTTGCGCAAAAAAACTAAAACGGAAACGTAACAAAAACTTGATAAATATTATGGGGTCTGCTCCGTCGATTAAAATGATTTATAAGTGGTTCAACGATTTTCGGTGTGGTCGTACAAGCACAAGTGATGCTGTGCGTCCAGGACGTCCAGTTGAGGTCACTACTCCAGAGATGATCGCTAAAATTCACGATATAGTGTTGAACGACCGAAGAGTAAAAGTGAGGGAGATAGTCGAGATAGTAGGTATCTCAGACGAACGTGTTCGCAATATCTTACACCAACATTTCGATATGAAGAACCGTATTTGCCAGATTTAGCCCCTCGCGACTATTTTCTGTTTCCGAATTAAAAAAAATGGCTTGGTGGGATAAGATTTGGCTCCAACGAAGAGATCATGCACGAAACCAATGCCTATTTCGAAAGGTTACCTAAGTCGTACTTTATGGAAGGGATCGAAAAGCTAGAGAAACGCTGGATGAAGTGCATTGAGTTACAAGGAAACTACGTTGAAAAATAAATAATAATAATTAAATAAAATTGACTCCTTGTTTAATTTTTACCAGCCTTATCACTCCGCCCTCGTATACGCACGAGTGGTCGCGGTCCGTTGCTACGTCAACTTTGGCAAAAACACTAAGCAATACCATTCCACTTAATTTTGCATCCGAATGGTGAACTAATCTCAAACGATTTTCGTCAGCCATTTCTTTTGGGCCATCTTTTATGCAAAATATGGTAATCAAGTCTTTAACTTTAACGCACATGCTGCGAGCAAACATAAATTGTCATCAATATTCCATTGAACAATCAATCAAAAACAAAGTAAGATAACTATCGCCCGTCTGGGAGCAATTTGAGCGAGCTAAAACCATACATCAAGTTATGCAAATTGCCATCTTTTTTTCGTGACCTAATGTCGTCACATCGTAAGTGATGGACATACAAAATTCTGTTCTATTAATCTCCATTGAACGGTATGAAATACTTCGATCATCTGGACAAGTTACATCTTAGATGACACGTCCCGACGGCTGTTATTAATTTCTTTCAACAGTATCAATATGTTAATGAAATTACTGAACTGGTTCCAGTGACAGCTTAAGTTTTTAATTTAAAGGGAAAATTTATGCCTTGGGGAGTTCTTTTTCTTCGGTCTGCACTACCGTTTCCCACAGTACTTTGATCTCATTAAGAAGTTCCGTTGTTTGTTCTATAACATAGGTTTCAAACATGTTTGTTTTATTTTCATTGATTTTCCGAGGCGAGTCATTAAGTTTTTGCTCGGACCAGTATTTGCAAATGCGGTTCCGGTACCGTTGTGGTGGAGACCACCGCACGCTTGTTGATTTTTCGCTCGAATTGATGTTTCGTTGCGTATATTGAACAGAACAATAGAACAAGTTTTTTAGGTGTCTTTGTTCGTACAGCAATGTAGATAGAAGATGTTAAATTATACTTACTCCTTCTCCGAGACAGATTTACGAGTAGCTGTTTGAAGTTAGGCAGGGTTGTTTATGGGTTAATAAATATTTTGTAGTAAAAATAGTAAGGTATTTATTAAAATCACCAACGATACAAATGAAGTGGGAACTTTTTGTTCTCGCCTTCGTGAAATATTGAGGTTTCTAACCACTGTTGATAGCTTTCGGTAATGAATACACATACACGATCTACAATTTGAAATGATATCGCTAACTTTTTGCGAATGCATACAAATTATTTATTTCATCCACAATCAGCAGTTCCAGATTTTCTGCAAATCACAATCGAATTTACGAGTCCACTGCGATCTGTGAATGCCAGACGTCTCGTCTCCTAGTTTTCACTTATATTAACTTTCTTGTTATTTTGTTTCAGTTTCTGCCACTCTACCGCCACAGAGGCCTTGGATACCATTGACCCGACCGAACAGAACTCGTCCGACTTGTAAGTATTTAAGTACCATATTTACCACACAATTAGTTTCCCAAAAACAAATATTTACACTAACAACATGAGTTTGCAGTTACTGCTCGTTCAAACATTAATTTAAACGATACCATCGCACTTGTACCTTTTTATTCGTCGCAGCAACACGATTCATAGCCAAGAACGGCGCGAGATTATTTAATAGCGATAACAAAAAGCTTAGCAACAAGTTCGTCATTAATAAAGTGTCATAGTGGCACGTATGGGCGCGGCGCACGCGGCCCGTCTCATAAATAATCAACCAGAGCCCGCCCTACGATTGCAACGGTAATGTTTCCACCCGTGGGAGACCCCAGGGATACTAGTTTGGTCCTGGTTCAGTCCTAACTTGTAGGCTTTCATCCGATACCGTTACACAGTTAACGTTGTATGACATTTGAATAATTCCGAGAGGCGGAGCTTCCTAGTCTACCAAAGATTTATCTTACTATTTCACTTATCAAGTTGCGGCGACCCTTAGGCCCTTCCATATTGCTAAATGTCCTATCTTACCCTTGCTATCTCTACTTATATCTGGAGATAATAAATTGAGTGTTGTAATGACATTATAAATTGCGAAGAAGACATGTCCCTATTAAAAAAACCTGGTACTCAAAGTACACCTACTTTGTTATTAACATCGATTTCTACTTGGTCAACAGCATTACCCGTGTGCTAAGCAAGATGCAATACGATTATATCAAGATGATCTGTCTAAAAACGAGATAAACGCACTTAGTAGAAAATCTTTATTCAATGCGCCTGTAAAGCGTAGATTTTCTTACGTTTCCTCGCAAAGCACTTTATGGAGTTCTCTGAAATTTATTTTAGCTTGCAGTTCTAAGTAACAAGTAATCGTGAAGAGTGTGCCGGCGGAGTTTAGATCCCGTCACGCGTTCCTGGCCGGCACTCATGCCGCTTCCCGACGCACGATGCGCGTACCCAATTTACATAAATCAAAGCGGACGCTCGAGCCTGGCAGGCGCTCGAGCACCTTACACCTATTGGCAAATAATTAATATCGTTGCACATGCCACATTCCTGATTTGTTAAAATACTTGCAACAACCGCATGGATATAGACGTTTGCTTCCTTGCTTAAATCAGGCCAACCATCCATGAAGCTGGACACTTATACAACGATATTACGCGTTCGACCTTCTTGTTACATGGCGACTATCGTATACTCGTATTTACTTAAGAATCAATCGACCGTAAATAGGAAGCGATCTACAATACACCTAGAAACCGATCCAGTCGATCGCGCTTAGTCGCTCTCATGGTCAGATTGCACGGGAAGAGGCGAAATGCCCTTCGTCTCGCCATTCGCGGATAAACAATGCACAATGAGAGACATTGGCTGCGACCTCCTCGCATCCGTGAACCCGCGGATCCCGCAAAAATTTATATTGAAACTGGGTAACTTACTCTCTTCAGACAGCGTATAAATCACTTGGAGACGTAAACAAGCCTCGCAGACGACAGCCGACAATCCTTGAGACTCCTTCGTTCTCATAAATGCGACGTATAAAAATCAATTGATGGCTGCGAGGTATATTGCTCCAAGATTGTGTGACAGAATAAATTCCAACACAGCTTGTTTACAATCTGCACAAAGTAAGGTCTCTTTTTTTCATGCCTCAAACTATAACGTGAATACTTTCAACCTTCAATACTTGTTTTCTTAAACTCTTGATAGGTGACCTTTCTAAGTCAGTATATGTATGTAAAAATTCATGAAACAATGAACGTTTACAACACTTGAATAAATAATTCCTATGTCTGTCGTGATACAAAATACCCACGTAATGGCATCGCCAATAAACAGACGGTTGTGCGCCTCCCCCCATTATATTCAGATGAGACTCGATAGCTAACTGGTTTATTTCTTTTTTTTTTGTTACCAACATAAACACTGGAGTGAGATGTTCTGATCGACACAATCTTGCAACGTAATAAATGTTCACAACATCTCCCTGTTCTTAAATCATGCACGATTCTCAGACTCCTAGGCTAGCTAGCCGTTACCCCTACTTGTGTGATTAATGTGTGTTCATGATTTAGCGAATGCATCTTTGCTCTCTACACCTGTCGGCAATTCTAAGAGAAATCTCTGACTCTCAACACATTCGATTTGATGCATGGCGTCTATCTCAACTTGGAGACCTGCAGGCAATTTGTCATTTTCACAGGTATAGGTGTTCTAGAATGTTCTAATCGTCTATATCAGTAATTGCAGTAAATGGAACTAATGAGCGTTTATTCATTGTGCAGTTATGATTAGCTTTGTTTACTTCTTCATTGTTATGTCTTTAATCAAAGAATGGAATAGTCTATTCAATAATAATTGAATCATCTACCTATAATCTTCAGAAAGTACAATTGCCTTTGTAGAAAAAGATGTATAGCAGAAGGACGCTCCCATGGCTTCGACGCCAGATGTCGATAGTTCGATACTGCCATGTACGATACAAGTATACAACGATTCGACGCAGTTGTACACTTTCATATGCAAATGACTGTGGACTCAATTGCAGTGACTCACCATTTTATATTCACTCATTCGTATGTCTTAAGAACTTTGCTTCATTAATTGCAATAATTATTCTTCCGTTATTAAATCTGTATACACTAGCTACTGATACAACAATTAATCAAAATTAAAACTTTACCATTAGTTACTTCTATTGGGTGAAATTAAATTAAAATTTGAGCGAAATCGCATGATTCGCTCCCATTAGCTGAAGGTGAAATCCATGAAGCAGTGCGGTCGGCAACAAGTGTCGATGTTACGTCTCGGCTCCCACTAACAACATCTTGTTAGCACCTATTGAGACTTCTTACGTCATATTGTCGATCACACCGGGCTCTGACCGAACGTGATCTAATGAGTTCTTTACAACGCCAATCCAAATGGAAATCTTTGCATACTTAAATCGGTTTTAATGAGCTGTGTTCACTGCGCAAAAAAGGCATGTGATCTCCTCTCACGAATTGTGTTGATATAAGAAATCATTACGCGAGCGTGACTATAACCGACCACGCTAACGGTACCCATTGCCTCCAAAGATTTGACTGGTGGACGCCGATTACAATAATGTATGATCTGTGCGCTCGTGTAGGCATTCACGCGCAACACGATGAACATTACGTTGTTCAGGATAAACGTGTAAAAGCGAAGTGTTGTGGGGCTACGCGAGCGGTGCAAATACCCAGCGGGTCGTCGTGACATGCCTCACTAGTCGGCCGACTTCCGTCGCCACGCCTTTTCCTTTTTGCTTTTATATTTTTACTACACGCACTAGTAAATTTACTTTACAATATACATACATGACATCTTTGATATGCCCACGCTTCGGCGCTAAAACCATAACGTACAGCGCACAATGGTCGTAGCTATCAGGATTATTGTAACCACACGCAGTTAGTGTCACCTTCTCCCATTGTTTGTGCTTCGTACACGTACTATTTCATCATCGTCGTCGATTTATTTGAAATGAAGACACGCGTCCACATGTTCGACAACATTACCATTTATTATTGTGTTGGTGTGGAGCTTTCGTTTCGCCCGTAGTTCCTTAAACAACGAGCGATTATCGATGCGTGTATTGTTCCGCGACATTTGGCATGTGCGCCGCGTCTCGCGCGCTCGCATCGGGCATACAATGGACGTATTTGAAGCACGTGCTGCGGCCGTATTGATCGTCGCCGAGTGTCGCCAGGTGACTTTGACTTTGTGTCGATTAGCATAAGCGCGAGCGCACCGCGCGATCCTTATCAATTTGTCCGGACTACGGCTCCGCGGACGATCTCCACGCATTGTCTTGTCCTTCCAACTGTCGTGTGCCCGTCAGCGCCGCTTTGTCTTACAACCTCCACTCCCGGTTCTTTGTCCGTTGATTGACTGAGACCGGCTCGATTAAATCTAGATAATTGCATCGCCAAGGTCTTCCACGAAGTTGACATTTAGACGAGCGGCCCTCATCGTCCTGCGCAGCGCGCCTTTTGATTCGCGTAATGAGACGGGTGCGAGCGCGCCGCGTCCGCATAAATCTGAGATAATGGTGTGGAGCGTGAGAGAGCACGGTCGTGCCACCTTAGTTTACGTAATAAGTGGATACGTTGAAATGAATCCGTCGCTGTTAGCTCGCGGAACGCTTATGATGCCCAATTTCCTTGTTCCAACCTTCCAACCAGTCTGAATGAGAACATTTCCATTTTACATAAATGTCTCCATTGTGTAGAATGGCTTCATCACATATGTATGAGAGTTCTAGTTCAATTTGTCGTAGGCATAGATCGAACGTCTCATATCAGTGCCAAACTTAATTCCACAAAATCTGTAAACTGTTGGCTATTTTCAATCTGCGACCTAAAACAACAAGCGTAAAGAATAATCAACTGTGGTCGGAGCATCGGCCGCCGCGGCCTCCTGTGAGATATGATTAGAAAAAGCAAAGCCATTGTGTCGCGTGCCTGCCGCATGTGGAGCGTAATACGATTCTCATTTTAATTGGAACATTTTTTATCTGTCACGCGAGTTGTGCGGACACTGGTAACAAAGTGTCGGAGGCTGCTAATTGGCGGTGATGCTCACCCAACATGGTGTCGTGAGATAAACGACGCGGCAACACCGACGTTGAAAGAATTACAGCTTATTCAGAAGCGTCTTCACGTTCTGTGTTTATGTGGTGATGCTGCCGTACCTAAGCATCATCAAAGTGACACAATGAATGGTCGAGTCCAAAATTAGGACAGTTCTCAAAGAAGTCGAGTGTTTGTATCTCTTCCAGACATCAGCCTAGATATAACCGTACTGCTTAAAGTTATACGTCATTAGTGGTCTCAATAATACTAATACCGGTCATCCACTTCGTCACACACGTCGCGAACTGTCGTCGTCAAGTTGTCACACCCGATACCTATTATTTGTATTATGAGTATTATGTTTTTAACATGCAATTGGTAGCTGCTCCACTTATCTTTGGCAACGGAAAAATTAGACCCTTTCACAGCAGGATATGGCAGGTAATTCTGACTTGACAGTTGTTGACAGTAGGTACCTACACCAAGAAGTATATATCAATAATTTTTTGTTTCTTTTGCAGGTATATTCACAGTGATGTGTTACAACGTATTATGTGACAAGTACGCGACGCGACAGATGTACGGCTACTGCCCCAGCTGGGCACTCGAATGGGACTACCGGAAGAAGGGCATCCTCGACGAGATCAGACATTACTCCGCAGACATCATCAGCTTACAGGCTAGTAAACCTGTTTACTTGCCCAGCACTTATAGAAAACTTATAGAAAGTAGACCGAAGAACTAATTCGTCGCGGGAGCCGCTGGAGGCAGTAAACGCAGGACCGATTAAATCAAAATCAAATCATTTATTTTCAAAGAATGTAGGTATTGTACTATAAAGTTGTTATAGAAAATATAATGAGCGGGGTACATTCTGCCAGTTTTGGCATGCAAAATTTAACAAATAATGTCAGTATCAATGCGATTGAATATAATATGAAAATTATTATTAATTTTCATTCTTCAATTATTTAAAAATAGTCAAAGTTAAACACAAACGTTGATATTCAATGATGTCAATAATATTATTCTGTTGAAATGTCACACATAAGTATATGAAAATTAATAAGAAAATTATTACAATATTAATAAATTATTTTAAAATAGTCAAGTTTAAGCACAAAAGTAGATACCTATTAAATAATGTCAATAATATTACCCCTGAGGGAGGACATCGCCGTCGAGGTAGACCACGGCGAAGGTGGTGTGACGATCTGGTAACGTTCGCCGGGCCAACATGGCCAGAGATAACACAAGACCGGGAGGTATGGAAGGAAAAAGGGGAGGCCTTTGCCCAGCAGTCGGACACAATGTAGGCCATTAAAAAAAATATATATTATTATGTTGAAATGTCACACATAGGGTCATTCAAAAAATCACTTAACGAATAATAACATTTTTGTATCAAAATAACCTTAAGTTTATTTTTAAATTGTATATATATTATTGGACCCATGCAAAGAACACTTTTTCTAAGTAGTGCTGTTTTTAACTACCGACAATTAAGAGGTTTTTGTGTTGGCATCTTACGGGACCTTTCATGGCGTCCGAGACCTTAGCAAACATATGTTTATTTCTTTTTACAAAAATTGCCATCTCTAAAATATATAAGGACGGAAAAGTAAGAATTTTTAAAGACTTAAACAGAGGTTCACAGCTATCTCTAGGTTTTAGGCTACACATAGCTCTAACACAACGTTTCTGGGCTTTCAAAAGATATCTTTTAGGCTACAATTACCCCAAAAAAATATTCCAAACCTTAAGACCGACGCAACTAAACCATGGTATGCTACTAAAGCAGTCCTTATGTCAACTTTTTTTGCCAGGTTAAAAAGAACATATCCTGCAGTGCTTAACTTTTTGCACACTTCTTCTGCTTGCGGTTTCCACGTTAATTGATCGTCGATATGAATTCCCAAAAGTTTCGATTTTTGCAGAAGAGGTGTGCAAAAGTTTGTTTGATTGAAAAATGTTTGTTTGATTGATCACTTGACCATTATATTATACATTGACAATCGGTGGAATTATGCGTTGATGAAAATGCATCACACTAGTCTTTGATAGGACCTTATGGATATAGGGTCTTATGTCCAGCGGTAAAATGTATCTGGCAACTATTATAAGTATGAATTAGTCACCTTGGAGATCGAAGCCCTCAAAGCCCTGTTTATAAGAGTTGTTACCGTTCGTGATCTGCGCTGGATGTGATTTAAGTATAGAAATCTGTATTTGATTAAAACATTCTAATAGTTTTTAAGTTGGTTGGTTAGGTTTTAGGTTGCCGTTTTTGTCTTTAAATCGGTCAAGTTTGAGAACATTAACTTTTCATTTATAAACCTCTTCTTTCGTTGATCACTAAGACAAAAACAAACTAACCGCTTGCTCTGTCATACAGGAAGTGGAAACAGACCAGTTCTACAACTTCTTCTTGCCTGAGTTGAAGCAGGATGGGTACGACGGCATCTTCTCACCTAAGTCGCGCGCCAAGACCATGGGCGAGTCTGAGAGGAAGTACGTCGACGGGTGCGCCATCTTCTTCAGATCTGCTAAGTATGTGCAGTTTTTGTTCCACTTCATCATCGTTCTCTTGCCCTTAAATTGTCAAAAAATAAAAGGCCCGTTTTGACATTGTTCTAGTAGTTAATAAAGATCAAATTCGCAAAACACGTATTCGTTTGTATGAAACTGACAGGTGTCAAGAGCGCATTCTAAAATGTCAAAACGGGCCTTTTATTTTTTGATAACTTTACCCCAATTTATTGTTTTTGTTTAAATTGTTAGGATAAAAGGCGGTAGTTTTGATGCCAGAGGAGAACCGTGATTAAAACAATAGTAAGCCAGTGATCTCGGTGTCAGATGAATTAATTTTCTTTAAAAAGGAAAACCAAGTGATCATACATTATACCTATCATGAAAAAGTCTTGATGTTTATTTTGTCTTTGTTGGCTCACACATAATATAAAACTGGGACTTTTATAAGATACTCCAGACTCCTTGCAAATAATTGGTTAATTCCATTGCAGATTATTTTCAGATTCTATCAAAGATACTTGCAAGTCACTACGCAATTTTATGATCCTATAGTGAACACGTATGTCAAATCGAAAGCTCTACGAGTTTACTTTGTTACAACAAGTGAAAATAAAAACAAAACAAAATCAATATAAAACAAAGTAATGTCCATAAGCTCTTAGATTTATCTTCATAACAGCGACGATGTCGATACGCCCCCACAAGGTATCGCTTACCATACGCATAGGTTATAAGTCAACACACTCTTTACAGACCGAGTAAAAAAAAGCTTATTAGTTATTATGACTTCATTCCATCGCAGCGTTTATAAAAGTGTTAATAAAACTTCATTTGTTTTTTTTTTTCACTGCCTGATTTAGTGCTCGCAAGCGCTACGGGTTCTATCCCCGGGTTGGGCAGTGTTATAGGTTTTCTTTCACTGTCTGATCTAGTGCTCGCAAGCGCTACGGGTTCTATACCCGGGTTGGGCAGTGTTATACGTTTTTTCTCACTGCCTGATCTGGTGCTCGCAAGCGCTACGGGTTCTATACCCGGGTTGGGCAGTGCTATAGGTTTTTTCACTGCCTGAGCTAGTGCTCGCAAGCGCTACGGGTTCTATACCCGGGTTGGGCAGTGTTATAGGTTTTTTCACTGCCTGATCTAGTGTTCGCAAGCGCTACGGGTTCTATACCCGGGCTGGGCAGTGTTATAGGTTTTTTCACTGCCTGATCTAGTGTTCGCAAGCGCTACGGGTTCTATACCCTGGTTGGCCAGTGTTATACGTTTTTTTCACTGCCTGATCTAGTGCTCGCAAGCGCTACGGGTTCTATACCCGGGTTGGGCAGTGTTATACGTTTTTTTTCACTGCCTGATCTGGTTCTCGCAAGCGCTATGGGTTCTATACCCGGGTTGGGCAGTGTTATACGTTTTGTTTCACTGCCTGATCTGGTGCTCGCAAGCGCTACGGGTTCTATACCCGGGTTGGGCAGTGTTATAGGTTTTTTCACTGCCTGAGCTAGTGCTCGCAAGCGCTACGGGTTCTATACCCGGGTTGGGCAGTGTTATATGTTTTTTTAAACTGCCTGATCTGGTGCTCGCAAGCGCTACGGGTTCTATACCAGGGTTGGGCAGTGTTATAGGTTTTTTCACTGCCTGAGCTAGTGCTCGCAAGCGCTACGGGTTCTATACCCGGGTTGGGCAGTGTTATAGGTTTTTAGATAGGAGCCTGGAGTCTAGATTAGTGCCCGGTCGATGGCAATAGACTCGCCACATGGCACTTAAACGTACACCTCTGCCTAACCCACCGGGAATCACAGACGTGATGTTATGTTTTATGTAAACTTTATATTGCAGGTTTGCCTTAGTGAAGGAACACCTTATAGAGTTCAACCAACTGGCGATGGCCAACAGTGAGGGATCAGATAATATGTTAAATCGTGTCATGCCGAAGGACAATATAGGGTTGGCCGCCCTTATCAAGACGAAAGAGGCGGCATGGGAAAACGGTGAGTACATAATTGTAGCATGCACTTGCGTGCGTGTGGCCCTGAAAGTAGCGGCGATCAATTGATGCTGCGGTTTGATAATGGCTTTTTTATTTAAGACCAGGGGGCATATCCCGCCATTTAAAGATCACAGACTAATCTTAGTCTCAATCTGTCAAAAACACTTCTAATTTCCCTACAGCTTTGACATTGACTGTCGTTGAGATGAAATTGCGACTATATTTTGAACGTTTTTAATTACGGCAATTGACCTTCAGGCTTTTAAGTAGAAAGTCATTTTGAGTGGAATACTGAGATCTAAGATAATATTTGCAAAAATATTGAATATTTTCTCAAGCTAGAATTTTTACACTAACACGATACAGTTTGCATTAGACCCAAATGACAGAATAACGACCCGTTTATATTCAAGTTTGAAGTAATAAATAAAATCGGTTACCATTCCGATTAAAATTTCAAAGGATGAAGCACTCACCTAATTCCAAAATTCTTAACATTAAATAAAGTATGAGCGGACGCTTACGCTCTTAGCCCTTAATTGAGCCGCTGACGCAAACGTTGTAATTTAAATATGAATTTATGAGGCCTGTTTCGCCACTCATCCCCATAAATTTATAAGGCCACTGCGGCACTGCCCTGCGGAAGCGAACCAACAAAAACCTTAAGTAACTGGCGAAATTTCAACGTCATCGCATTCTGTTGGTACCTACTTCCTTTTCCGACCGACCTCGTCGTACCTTGTTCTATAGCCCCAGAAACTATGCACACAATTCAGACCACACTAGCAAAAAAATAAAATTTTATAGCTTAATTTAGTTTTAGCAAAAAATATTTGTTGAAGCACCGACCGTTGCGAATTTCTAAAAGTATACGATAAAAAGCGTGTCGGTTTTTTCTGTCATTCTGTCTCGTAATTATTAGGTGTCTATTAACCTAAAAACTGTGCAATCGATTTCTTAGTACTTTCTCTGTACGTAAAACACGTACGTGCAGTGGCCAATAAGAATAAAATAGCAGTTGTATTTGTTTATAAAGATTTTATCGGCGGAAAATAAAGTAAGAATAAGAAATCTATCTTATGAGTCATCCTCACATTATTATTCAAGTTACAACTTTTTTCTCCTTTGCAATAATGGTATTCGTACTATTTGTAGATTCTCCACATTTCTGTTCATGTTTTTGGCTAATCATTTATGTCATTGAACCCTCTATTATCTTATTAAAACAAAACCTACATTGACATATTATTAAAAAAAAAAATCTTTCAAAAAAATAACTCTTTCTCCACTTAGATCCTCATCATAAGCCTGCCTAGCATTTTCCCAACTATTGTGGGGTCGGCTTCTTGCCTAACCGAATGCACCTAAATACCAATATTTTACATGGAGCTACTGCCTATCTGACCTCCACAACTGGGTAATAAATAATACGATACCCTTGATAAGACTAGTTGTCCGTCAGACTTTCGGGCGTCAGACGACCCGTAACGACTGCCAAAGATCCACGAATGACAGCCGGGACCAACTGTTTAAAACGTGCTTTCAGAGGCACGAATATTACTTAAATCTACAATGACATATTCGAGAAATTAATCATGATTTCCTACGAATTGTTTCTCCACGAGATACTGCAGCTAATAAATTACAATTTCTACCTTCCTCTGTAAAACCACATTTAACACACAAACGGAAAGTTTAAACTTAAAGTAATAGATAAAAGTGCACTAAGCAGAGACAGGTCGCCTATCTACTCTGCCGACATTAGTACTTTCCTTCGATCGACTATTACTTAAGCAGCTAACGTTACGGAGGGTGTAGACTTGGGCGACATCGTGACGTCATTTCTTTCTAAACAGCGGAAGCCCATTTCCACACACAAACTGTTTTAAAAACGATCATAGGAATTTTGCATTAGGGATAAAGACAGTAGTTTGGTAGTATGATTTGTCTGCTTTGCACAATTTCCTGACATAATGAGAAATTTTCTAAATAGTTGGACTGGTTTACAATAGTGTGATGAAATATGCGGGTTCAATATACAGTAATGTACCTTATTTCTGTCACTCGCGTGTTGTGTTTGGTCTAAATTCATGATAATTAGGTCGACACACGCCAGTGTGCACGCACCACTACATTACATTACAAGTCTAGTCTAGACCCACCATTAGACATTACATTTACTTTTACTTCCAGTTAAACATGGAAGTAAGATATTTGCTATTAAGTAAAGTGCGTTCTGAAGTGCATGATTATCGACGCTGTCTGCGCAGTGATGCCATCGGCGTTCCTTAGTTATCGCTTCATAACAGTGGACAGGGATGAATTTTATTGAATGTCCTGTCTTTACGAAGGAAGGCTTTAGATTACCCATCATCTTGAACCAATAGCTCTTGGCGATTCAAGAGCTATTGAGGTAAAAAGTTCCTACCGTAGTACCGGCCTTGGAAATTAACTTCTATGGAAAAATTCTTTAGTCTGCACTTAATTATCTCTCTCTATCTTAGCGAATAATCTCGAGAATTACGTGATAATTTACATGTCATGAGATGTTCTATGAGGTGATAGTGAACACGTGTAGGCAAATTACCTGGAATGTTTTAAGTACCTCTGTAGTTACTTAACTTCTACGCAATTTTGATATCTTGTTGAGCTGGGCTTGCAATTAAAATTTCAAGTTGCGCGAATTTGAGGAATGATTAACATAATCTGGTTATAGTGTTTTGTTTCGTTTAATATTATCATTTCATATTGCTATACTTTAGTCTCATATAAAACATGAAAATGTAGAAAACTATTTTTTCTTTTATTCCAACGGAGGTGTTTATATCTGTTATAACCAGCAGTTTGTGAGTTACGCACACATTCACATCGTATTTCAACACTTGGTTGCCACAAGTAAAGCGCGCGTCGCTTCGTGAGATAAAAATACTGTACAACTGCTTTAAGGCCACCTGACAGCTTTTGCAAATCGTTATCTGTGCTGCATACAGTATAATAATTGAGATTTCATGTATGTAGGTTTTTATTCAATCCTTATTTATTTATTATGTTTCTTTTCTCATTTCAGGACTACCAACAGACTCATCAATGCTAGGCCAGCCTATCTTAGTATGTACAGCTCACATCCACTGGGACCCGGAGTTCTGCGACGTAAAGCTCATTCAGACGATGATGCTTAGCAACGAACTGCGCACGATTCACGAAGATTCTGCGCGGACGCTGCGTCTGGCAGGCCAGAGGGATAACGTGCAGCTACTGCTGTGCGGGGACTTTAACTCGCTGCCTGATAGTGGTGAGTGAACTGACTCAGTGTCAAAAATAATAAAAGATCATTTGGAACAATTTACCAAAAGAAACAAAGATAACTACAAAAGTAAAATACTTCAACACCCAACTCAAAGTACATTAAAAGACGTACAAGAAAAAGTGAAGTTGTCAAGCGATTTTGAACCATCTGCGGTGAAACTAATACTGTCCCTGGCTTTTGTTTTTGTCGGGCGGAATCGGAATAAACAAGTCAAACCTCGAAGCATCTTTCAGGATACTTGAGACTTGAGACGCGGTAACCCTGCAATGGCTCTTGGTGATCTTTGATTCCTTGGTCTTAGTTTCACAAAGTGTGTATGTTTGTCATGCAAAGATACTACTAAAATAATTTTCCATTAACAAGAAGCAACCAATGTTTTAACCTGATTTCAAAATCTCTCACGCTATGCATATTTTTTTCCGGAACATGATTTCATTTCGCATAAGATTGTTGAATTTCCCCTTGCAACAAAATGAAAATCCAAAAAGATACAAACTAACAAATTCGCACAACAAACAAAGTAGTCAGATCTATCGATCTGTTTTCCCACAGTACGCCAGTAACTTAGCCACTTTATTCGACTGTTTGTCATTTATGAGTGTACCCAAAACAAAGATGGGCCCGATATGGGGTTTACGACATTTGCTAAGCCTTCGATTACTAGATTGGACACAATATATGGCTGAGTTTATGCGATTTGTGCACCTATTAAACAATTGCTCAATTTTATACTTTGTTCTTTTCGGTTTAGGTTCTTTTTTTCAAGAAAAATGATTGTATTGCTGGACTTTGTAGGTCAAGAACCTTTGAAGATAAAGATGTTTGTATTATTTTGTTATCTTTTGTGGAACTTTGACAAGCTACAATTTAATAACCACATTCTGGTTACATGTAGAAAGAGCAACAATGATACTCCGTCATGTCAATTTTTTATTTGTACTATGCAAATAAAAAATTGACATATTTTTTTATTTGCCTACATTTTGTCCCACTGAAGATAACATTATGAAAGGGGAGGCCTATGGTCAGCGGGATTGTCCGGGTCAGCGGGATTGTCCGAAAGGGTTACCGCTACCCCGGAACATAAAGGGTAAAGGAAGGAACATGGGTGGGTTTTAGTCAGTAAGAGTCTGACACTCTCTTCCGCTTCACCCAGAGAGCGGGAGGGGTCATCTGATGATTTCCCATCCGAAAAAAAAAAAAGGTGGATCCCCTTTCATAATGTTATCTTCTATTATTGAGGTACAACGACCATGACCTACCAAGCATATTGTACGGGAACATGATGTCAATTCAGTTGAAATTTTTAGGGGTATCTCCCGGGCCCCCGACTTATGGTAGTAGAAGAAACAGTGGGGTTTTAGTCGGTAGGAGTCCGAACGACCCTCCGTTCGGACTCCTACCGACTAAAACCATTCCCCCACGAAAAAAAGGGTGTAACCTTGTACTAATAACATTACTTAACTAAATCCTTTAAGTGTCACATTCCAGGCGTGATAGAGTTCCTATCAGCGGGTCGCGTATCCTCAGAACATCGCGACTTCAAAGAGCTTGGATACGCAGGCTCACTCCGTCGCATGCCTGGCTCAGAGCACGAGTTCACGCACAACTTCAAGCTAGCCTCCGCGTACAGCGAAGACATTATGCCCTATACTAACTACACGTGAGTATTGTTACACATCATCAGCAGGCTAGTGCTGGACATAGGCCTCTCCAATTGCACACCACTTAACCCGATTCTTGGCACACATCTCACAATTTAAAACGTTCAAAATCTAGTCGCAGTCTCATCTCAGCGACAAACAAATTTCAAACTTTAGAGAAATTAGACGTATTTTTGACAGATTGAGATCAGACTGTGAACGTTCTTAAAATTACGAGAATTGCCCCTCAGATATCCATCTACTACCAGCCGTTTCGCGAAGATTGTCACCCTACCTAGCCTGAAGGCATCCTACCTTCCGTTTACCGCTTTGTGGTCTCTACCAAAGGACATGACGTCCACCCTAGCGGTCATCGTTTCTACGACTGATACGTCGATATTGACCAGCTTGGCATCTTACTGTTATACTGCGATAGTCAAAAGCATTTATACTCAGAGAGAAAACTGAAACACCATTAAACTCCACAACACTGTATAGGTACATTATTTTTATCTCACGAGGTGACGCGCGCTTTACTTGTGAACACGCTGTGAATGTATGCGTGAAGACGAATAACGTCAGCACATCACGCGTGCACGCACGCCTCCGATTTTGCCATTGTCTCGGACGGTACCGAGAGTTTCAGCGCTTACACACGCATTCACAGCGTGTTTGTACACTTGGTAACCAAAAGTAAAGCGCGCGTCGCTTCGTGAGATGAATATACTGGTACTCATAGTCAGTCAACGCGGCTTGGTCTTATGTAGTATGTAAGCAACATAATTATACATACTTATGTAGTAATGTATAAGCAGTGTTGGTTCCAATAACCTTAATTATGGATATTAGGCCCAGTAGACTAGACCGCTTCTAATGATTGGATCGCTCGCTGCTGTCAACCAACGTCGAATTACGAGTAAGTGGGTTCAGGGTATTTTATCAGTGAAGTCGCCTACCAGAGATTACAGCTCGACACTAGCAGACAATGCTCCTCAGGCCAGCAGCATCGTCTGCACGAATCTGGGATGATTTTTATCTTCTGATAAATATCTTCTTAAAATTGTAATACTACTTGATTAAATATTTATTTTTTGCATTCCAGGTTTGACTTCAAGGGTATAATCGACTACATATTCTATAGCAAGCAATCAATGACGCCCCTCGGGCTCTTAGGACCACTGTCGCAGGACTGGTTCCGAGAGCACAAGGTGGTGGGATGTCCGCATCCGCACATACCTTCAGGTGAGTTACTGCAAACAAAAATAGCCTTTATAGTACCATGGTAACAACTTGACGCTGACAGCGCCCTTATTTCGTAGCTATAACGGCGGTTTTCGTTTTTCAAATCTAACGTCTTTTTTTTTTTGCTAATTGGGTTATTTATAATAATGTTCGATGATTAATTTTTTTATTCAGTAGGTACAGTTATAATTAAAAAAATATTTTTGCATGTTAAAATGTATTATATTTTTAATTTAAGTGTACGCATACTACAAACATTTTGTAAAAAAAAAAGTATAATTGGGTAGTGGCTTTTGTATTGATTGAATGCCCGATGTTGTATTGCAGATCACTTCCCGCTGCTGGTGGAGCTGGAGATGTCCCCGACCGCCAGCGCGAACTCCAACGGTCTGATCGGGCGCAGGTAGCACGCGTCGCCGCGCGCGCCGCGCCGCGCCAAGCGACACCACCACACGTAACGCCGCGAGCGCGCCACTCGCCCGAAGTGAACCGACGCCACCCGAACACGAGACAAACTAAACACGCTCAGTGTTTGCTAGTTTTGAAATAGGAACCGAACTTTACAGCTTGTAACGACTACGCTTTTACTATACAGGATCACATTCAATTGACGAAACTCCGCAAACGTGGGTAATGAATGATATCTAAACATAATATTACAAAAACAAAAGGTATTTTTTTTTTTGGGTCGACGTCTTAGGTTAGGTTCTTCGTGTTTTCCCAAAACTTTGCTACTTCCACGGCGTTGTCGTTAAGGTCTTAGGTAGTTTTGTTACTTGTAATATCATTTGATAAAATCTGTTGTGTCGTGTAAACCTTAAAAAATATTTTCTCAACTCATAAGTAACTACACTATGATCAGTCGATGAACCAAAAAAAAAAAATAATTCATCTTTTTTTTTTTTTTTTTTGTTATGTTTTGTTTAGATATTTTTTTTATTTTTTACTAGACGTTAATATCCCACTGCTGGGCAAAGGCCTCCCTACTCTCTTTTCACCTCTATCTGTTCTGATATTATAATTAATCCAGTTTAAATATTATACAATACTATACTATACCCATCACGTCTGCAGAGTTGCGTTAGCTAATTTAATTTGACCCTGTAGTCCGACCAGTATATCTTGACAGTTGAAAGCGTATGAACAGCAATAAAATGACCAATTCGGTTCTATGCTTAGCTCTCTGTCAAGGTATATCAGGGGCACTATAGTCTTGCAATGAAGCGTTTGTCTATAGTATATTAAAAATAGAAAACTATAACTTTTATATGACGTTAGGATGTGAATGCGTTTTGGAAAAAGTAGCCGCTGAAGAGATCTAATAAAATGTCTTACTACTACTTTTCCCAACTCGCTTGTCAAGAACGCGTTTTGAAACGTTAAACATTGCCCGAGCTCCGAGTGACATCAACCTCCAGCGTGCGCTTATGACATGTCACCTATTATCTATTTCATGTCTCACTTCTCATAAAGAACAAACATTTCGTGCACGATTAGGGGTAATTGCACTGAACTGCTCCAAGATCTAGGCAACGTTCATAGTTTCAAACAAACTTAGCTTGTACTATGCCCACTTAAAAATCTCTACTTAACTCCTGTTTCAGTCCGTAATACCGCGGTCGAATATTTCAAACTACAACCACTAATATCAAAGTTCACTCTAAAATAATCTTTACAAATATCAGTAACTAGCTTATGAATCGTTTATGTACAAATAACTTAGTCTTAAGTATTTACTTAAAATCATCTCATAGTATACTCTGCGTTGTTTTTGTTATATCGCATGGTTTGGACAGGTCCGTCTCCGGACTCGACGTTACTCTAGTTAATAAATATCAAATGTTTTGTATACCGTTGCAAATGATACCGAACGTCGTTTTCTTTTCACTGGACTATTAGTACTGTAGTACTTCCTAGTATTCACTTAGAACTTGATACTGTCTCGAAATTTTGTTTTGCTCAATATTTAGATGTTAACACGACCCTGTTTAGACAGCTTGTAAAGTTGATTAGTTAAAGCGAATTAGATTTTACTATAGTTAAATGAACGAAATATTTTAGAGAAATATATATTATAATCAATTCCATTTGTTTAATACCGCTGAATTTCGTGCTTACGAGGTGTCGTAACATGATATATTTTTGTAAATGACTTGTAGGCAATATCGTAGCACTGCCAATGTATGGTATACCTCGGAGAGTACAAAGTGAAGCGGTGCGCTCGCCAGGACAGAGCATGTCCGCTCGCGCGTCGTTGCAACCAGTTCAACTTTTACGTTTCAGTGAACAGATAACGGGCCGCAGACTAGTATTATATCAGGTAGATGCATGGAAATTTAAACAAAGCCTTTCAAATTTTTAGGAGTGATTGTAAGTTAGTTTAGTGTGTGACGAATGACAGTGCAATTGTTTGTAACGAATCCAAGTATAATGATGTAGTTGTAATTTTAAATATTGATTCAATAAAATATGAATGAACTAAGTAAGACCTACGCTTATTGTGTCAATAAAATTGTATGGAAGAATGGTAAAGATACATATTTTTTCAGTCGATTACGACAGCAATTTTACGCTTAGTTTTTCGATGTATGTATATTATACAGTTGAGGAATACTATTAAAAACAGCTACATTATTGTTGTCTGCGGAGGAAAATAAAAGACCGAAGCTAGAGGGCGCCACTTTAGATGTTTCTCATTTTGTACTTGCATATATTACTTTCTGTCGTCGTTGAGGTTTTTTATTTTCCAATTAGCGCACGTTTATCATATTCGATTTCAAAGTTAATATTGATTTCAACATCTACGTACTCATAATGTGTGAGTGTTTCAAACGTCCATTTACCAATTAGTGATTTAAATTCCTCCACTGTATATTATTTAGATAATATTATTGGGATGTTATTGCAATGTACGTGTCTGTGAGGCGATCGAGTGGCAAGGCACGCTTAGTTCCCTCACGATTCGATCGATACTACTCGTCGTGGATCAGTGAGACTAGTATTCTGAGCTTACACGCTTTGTGTTTCAAACTTTACAGATGTTGGCACGTATTGGGACGTTTACACTGAGTAATGAATAAATGAAATGCTAATGTGCTTGTGAAAGTTTGATTTTTGCACAAAAACAATTGTGGTCATGACTGTCGCTACATTTGGCAACACCGTATGAAGCGACGCCGATAAATCAATGCAATCATTCCTCTATCTCCGCGCAACTGTTAATTCCATGGAGATAAATGCAACTTAGCATTCCATTTGTTAGTTACTCTGTGCATCCGTCCCGACGTCGCGACGAGAGCAGCGTGCGCGCACGCCTCGTACTTACGTACTTGTCATACATATACATAGTGCGATATAGTTGGTACTTTCAGGGCCGGGTTGTAAGATAGCTATCATAAATCTTTAATAATGTAATAGAATATTTGAATTATTTTTGATACTTAATTAACTATTATAAAGTTTTATATAGAGACCATTGTTAAATCTAACACTGCCTACGAAGTGACATCATGTGTGTGCAATAAATTTTAAATATCTTAAGTGATAATGTGAAGTGGTGATATAATGTTGTTTCATAAATATATTATCTGACGCGAACGTTTGTGTTGGGACAAACAACTAGTTATTACAGACTTCCATGGAGGTACCTACGGAACTGTGTACACACAGTGGTGGTTAGGTTCATTCTATTTTATTTGTATAGGTCGTTGCGTGTCCAATGCACAGTCCTTAACAAGAAGTTTGATGTAAACCTGAAGCAATCGAAGCAATAGTTATAATAGTAGCGATGAATATAAAAGACATTGTAGAGATGTAATGTCTGCTGAGTGCCTTTCGTAGTGAGGTGCTGAGCCGTTGTCTCCACACCAACACTTGCATCCGTTTACTTAGGTAGGAATTTGTTTAACTCCCTCGTCTCTTAAAAGATGAAACATGCTTCCCAGAACATGGTTTATTCATTTGTCCGCCGTATCATTTGTAAATCTCCAGTGTTACGTAAACTTCTTGGTCGTGAAGACTGTCTCACTGATCGGTAAGTGTTATTAAGTGGTTTAGGTATTAGATGGCATTTCTATCGGTATAGTAGACTCGATGACGTTCGGTTCGGTTGTCGCGGTACAGTCGCGCGGTGTCGGCGTTGAACAAAAGTAGAGCAGCGGCCGCTTGGTCGGAGTTAGGTTAATTGTGGCATCGAGTGTACCAACAAACTACTCAGCGAGACTTGTATACCTTCCCCTTTATCTCCCCCCCCCCCCTCCCCCGCGTGAGTTGTGCGTTATAGACATGTCTGCGTATGTAAGTGGAGACTTGTGTAGCTTAGTGTAAGTTTTGAGTTTTATATGAATGGTCTCCTTCGGCGGTATGTCGCCGCCGGACGCCCCCCCCCCCCTAGTTGTAAGTAGGTTATGTTATCTGACGATCGAGACCCTCTCCCCCCTCCCCCATTTTTGTTACTATTCACAAAGTAATTATCGTTAGTTGCTAAGGCGTTTCATTTGGTTTTGCCGAAACATGTTCAGTATTCGCGTCGTCTCACGAGAGGTCCGATCAAAAATTGCGAAACGATGTTAGATGCATTTTATTTTTTAGTTTTAGTAAGTTTTTTTAATTGATGTTCCGGAGGCGTCCGACGGTGAACCGCTCCACTTTTAGTAATAGCGGGTATAGCATACTGGCGTAGTACAAATGTTTGTGTGAGTGTCGATAGTTTAGTAGGCGTGATTATTGCGTCACGTGTCTTGAAGCCTCTGATCGGTCGGAGTGTACCTTTAACCCGAGACACGCGCTAGCGACGTTGCCTGGTTCCGGATTGGGCACTCTGATTAGTTCCACTCAGGGTTGGACGGTCCTGAACATGCTAAGGTCTTGTGTCATCTTGCGTCGTGTCGCGGGGACTGCGTCGATCAGGGCGCTATGTATATTACCTAGTCATCGGCGCAGGTTGATGAATCGCATCCGACTCGCTACAGAGCGAACGATTTTGAAACCATCCTCTAACAACATTCAAAACCGCGTCGTTCTAGCCAGCCGTTTACGATCGATCGATCTCTTGCGCAATGTTCTCGTTGTGAGGCGTTAGTTGTTTCATCGGAATAAGTAGTGATATTTACAAAAAAATTAAATCACCTATATTATTAATAAATAAAAACTATTTGGACCACTGCATAGTTGTATCTACGCTTATTTTTTGTCATCTCCATCGGAATTATTTATATCGAATAATTGATTTTGAATATTTTTATTATTCAGTATATTATATTATTATGTATATCAAACGACAGGTGCTGTTGTATTTAATTTTTAATGTTACTAATGTGATTGTGATAGGGATATGTCTCTCTTGTAATCTATCTGATGTATTGTGAAGAAAAATTAAGCCAAATCATAAAAAGGGTATATTGAATTATTACTTTTAGGATAAATGGAGTTAAAATGAAGTTTTATATGAATCAAATTTTACTACTGACGCTGTATAATTTTCGAAGTACAGTAGATTTTAAATCATATCATGATGATCTTGTTCTAGTACTCGTGTAAATTAATGTAGGTTTGTAAGACTTGTGACGTCACACGTTGGAGCTGTTCCGCTGCGTCAGAGCACAAAGTATGGAGAGTCGTTACCTAAGTCTAGTGTATATTAATATCTATTTACATTTGCCGCCGAACGGTTCCAACGTAGATTTTCCAATTTGCCTTCCTCGCACGCGACAATTTCAAATGTTAAATTTAAGTTGACATGAGTATTCGAAACGATCCAATGTTTTCTCTTTAAAAATATCCACATATAGATTTTTTAAATAGTAGTGAGTATTTTTGCATTTACCGTGCTGTCAGTAATTATACGATACAATATCTTATGAAGCATAATAACTATATAGGGCTACGTACAGTCGACCTCGGAACAATAGCAATACAATAGGACAACAATTATCTGCTAAGATTTGGCTTTACACGATTCTGAATTCTGAGCTATACTTACGCGGGACAGTAATGAAGCTACTCCTACAGTGGTATGTGCTTCTCGCTTGCACATGATAATATTATAATAGAACCGACAATCATGTTTGTGAGTGTGTACGGTCTTCACTTGCAGATATGTCCAAAATTCGCATGAAGAGTTGTGAGAAACTCATAAACTCTTCACTCGAATGAAGAAATATGCAACAGTGAGCGGCCCAGACACGCTCCCAAGCGTGGATATCATAATATACGCAAGTCATAGTCTATTTACTATTACATACATTTTACAGTATTCAAACAAACCAAGAGAACACAACACGATGCGTAAGTATCGCTTATGAATAATCTAGAGCTTTATTGCAACAAGTTTATCTTATTTGTAGAACATATATGATCTCTTATTTTTAATAGAATTTTGATGGACATTTTTACTTAATAGTTGTAGCAGTGTGTAGCGTTGAAATAGGAATTTATATCGCACATTACATTTGTTATATTCCACTGTAAGTACTATATTTATTGATTTACAAAAACTGATGCCATCCAAAATTGTGAAAAGCACTTTTTGTTCGCGTCGTTGAAACCTCTCTGCGCTTAATCATTATTGAATCGTCTTTATAACTACTTACATATTTCAATATCGTGCTATAGATTATTCCTTTTGGAATCATTTTTATTTGTACATATTTGTATAATATTATCTTCATGACCTTAGTGTAAATATTCAAACTTTGTGTTTGTAAAATCCTGTTACTTCCTCCAACGGGAGGCTTCAACGATGCTACTAAGTTTTGGATAGTGATTCGAATTAACCACGAGAAGCCTTCATGTTGAGTGTATATTTTATTTGTAAATATGTAATTTCGATAACAATTAATGCTAAACAACGAGCGAGCCGTCGCATATTGTCAGCCGTTTGGACTTCTGCGCACACAACCAGACACACCGCTACGGAACACTTAGCCTTCACTTAGATACGTGTTTCTATCACGATGCACGTCAGACATTCCACAGGCACCGAGTTAGCTCAATATGAAAGACTGTTTGAGACTTTAAAAAAAGGATATCATGATAATTAAAAATATTTTCTGACGCACCTTAACGAGTTTACAAAATGTGTTTTATGGTGATTTAATGATAAGATCGCAATGTTTAACTCACTAGTATGTAAGGACAAATGCTTTACGACACTGTGATAGACAATACAAATTTACCTGAGAGAGACACCATAGGCATTTATGAGAAATTTAGAGAAATTGTCATATGGAAATGGAATGAAACAAAATACTCTCAGATTTAGAAACGGACACCGCTTGGATTTGTGATAAACGCCGTATCAACAAAACACTTTAATTTAGATTCTTACAACTCGACAAACATACACACAAACTCACAGGAACAATCGGTGTTTGTTTCTCGTATAAGTGTAATAAAAAGATCTATAAAGTACAAAGCGTATGTGCAGAAGTTCGATCGCGGCTCGATACTGTGTTCGAGCGGTAAGTGCGTGCGCAAGGTGTGTGCTTGTATGTGCCGGCTGCGGCAGTTGTTAGTGTGCGGCCGCGCGGCCCGCGTCTCGCTGTTCTGTTTGTTGATACATTATGTATATTTGAAGGAATCAAAAATTATAAGATGAATTTTATTACTCGACTTTCATTTTTACAATTGAATGTTTATTAAATCCCTGTGCCATATAGCGTCTGTTCCCTATAAAACCTTACGGGTGAACAGATAAGGCAGCAAATCGCGCAAACGTGTACCCAATCTTGCTGAAGCTAACTAGAGTAGAGGAATTTTTGAACACAACGAATTTTCATGTCCGTAAGGATTGAGGTGCCACATTTCGTATCTTAATGATATTAAATACTTCCTTAGTAGTAAGTTTAAAATTTTTGTAGGTTCGATCCTCTATTTTGTAGTATAATACTTCAATCGTTACATGAACATAAAGGTGGCACTTCAATCTAAATGTTTGGATTGAGTAGCCACGTCAGAACTAGGACCATTATGGATGTATATATATCATGATTTGGTATGATTTAGCAGCATTTGAAAGTAGTTAGTAGACAAAATCTGAGCTTGGCAGTGTTAAAATTAAAAAAAGTTACCATATATGTGGCTCCTTAGACCATAGGTACACATACTACTCGTCATTTTTCGAAGAAGCAGTAGTTCAATTAATGTGCAATTTCTTCATCATTTAGTAGTAAGTAGGTATATTAGATTTGTAGGATAAGAGTCAGTAATCAAAAATGAATGAATTGGGAGATATAGCACATTTAATGAGGCTCCTCAATTGAGATGCTTCGGTAAATAGATTTGCCTGTAATCTACTTATACTTGTGACGAAATTTGGAACAAAAAACACCTATATTTTGTATAAATTTCTACTAAATGTACGTATAATCCTGCCATAAAAAAGTAAATATCTACGAAGTTATTAGCTATTCTTTAATTTCTTATAAAATTGTTTTAAAGGGTGACCATGAATACATTATTTAAAAAGAAAATCTTCGTTTCGTGGCTTATAGAAACACAAATCTATTTTATTTTATCTTATTATTTGAGGGTAACTGCAAATTGATGTCGTTACTTACCTACCCTCAATAATATTTATTTAGTAACCTGATATTCATTAGCGATGAATATAATTTCTGTTTTCGGAATGAAAAGTTTAAAGGATGCAATTTGTATTGCAGAAGAAAAAAGGTTTGTACGTCTTGTGACCACCAAAGAGTGTGCAAATATACTCTGTCAAATAGTTTCCTTTGAATTAAAATTTTCTACGAAGTTTCGAGTACCTAAACGAGGTAGCTTGGTACCTACCTCGTTGAAACTTACTACGTAGGTACTTGAAATCATTATAAATTCTGGTGAATCTATAATGATTTCAAGTAGATTATAATTCATATACCTAGATGAATAGGCGTTCTAGAATTTATCCCTGCAATTAGCGACGCTGGCATGGGCCACTATAAATGTCACTACCCAACGAAGGATGAGATGTTTTGTTAAGACGACTATGATTCTCACTAAAATTCGTAAAAGCACCGACCAACCAATATTAATTTATTCATTAACTTATGTCGAAATTGACTACTAAATACCCAAAAGGGGTTAGAAGTCGAAACAAGCACGCGAGAGCAGTTTTGAAGTATGCGTTAATTTTCATGCAACTTTGCACTTTATGACAATAACTGTAAAGTTCATTATTCAAGTCATCAGAAAATTTTTGGTCTTTGCTGAACTTAACAGACATATGACATAGCATGCCTGTGTATTATATGTCATACACGTGTATTACATATATTCCGAATAGTTGATCAAAGGTGCATAGTACACCCACGTATTGCTATAATAAACGGAGATAATTGGACGTAGTTTAGCAGAAAGGACTCAACCCACATGGCGTTAGTCTTATGTAATACAACTTGACTCGTAAAAATATTGGTACATTTGCCCATAAGTGACAACAAAGATGTAGGTCTCTAGCTACCCCCCCTAACAAAAAGAATAAAAACTGAAAATCAATTTTATATACACTTTTTATTAATAACCCTAATACTAGTATTTCACTACAAATAAAACTACACAATTAAATATATTTGAACACAACATCTTTGAAACTGTCGACGGTCTGTAACTCTAGGGTGACGGGACACTGTAGCCAGTTGGCCAATAGTTCTTCAGTGTAGCCAAGGAGGAAATACATTTTAGTGGGTGATACAGCACGTCTGATGATCGCTGCTACTCTTATGTGGTTGAATTGACGCTTGACAATGACCTGGAAATATGAAATAAAAAATATTGTTAGTAACATGGACAAGGATTGTTTGGAAATATAAACTTAAACATTGCAACAAAGAAGTCGAGAGATGACGGTGGGACACCGTGTTGAAACAAAGTTCTATTCACTGCATATTATGTATAAAATAACAGCCACAATGAAATAATTAAGTAACAATGTTTAAGAGAAATGAAAAAGAAATTAGGGTGGCCAAAATGTTACACATTTTTTGGTGTAGATCTCATTCGCCAGGTGTATAGAGTATAATGCGTGAAAGCAACTTTGTTTCAACAATTGGCCAACATTCATCCAGTTTCTTCACACAAATGGTCTGTGTTGTTTTGAAAACGGAAATGACCTATTGACAGTTTTCGGAAATACATGAAGAACATTCTCAATCTATAATAGTCTATGGGGATATGGCATGCATCCTTACCTCACTGCAAACAAGTCCATGCCAGGTGCCACTCATAAACCTCCTAATAAATTCATCTTCTAATGCTGTCTCTGAGCGTCTGAGACCGTCTTTCATAGTTGCTGAAACAAAAAAGATGAGATAATGGGTATTGTAAGAACATGAACAACAATCTGTGTGTCGAGTACAGTGTATTCCACAATGGCGTAAAAGAAACCTCAGTGCCAGATTATAAGGAAGGTAGCAGAGATGTATATTGACATAATCGGCAATAGATGTTCATAAGCCTGGTGATAGACCTAAAGCTAACTTTACATTGAAGTTAGCTTTAGGTTTATCACCAGGCTTTACTAGTAATGGAAAAACAACTGCTGATATGTTTAGAAATAAATAATTAAGTTCAAACCTCATTATTAGTGTATTGCTCGCAACATTGCAACACAGCTTTTTACTGAGTGCGAAGCTAGCGCTATTTTTTATCCTAATGTTGTTGCTTATTTTTGTAAACATATCTGAGGGTAAGGACTATGTTCCAACAAAAAAAATCCTTCTTTACATTCAACTTACAAGTATTCCACGAGTTCCAAGATTTACGATGAGCAATGTAATGTGGAGGGTTTGCCATCTCGTATGTCAGCGGCTTGTCCCGTTTCTTCGTGATTCTGTACTTCCCTGACACCACTCTGCATAGCGGAGCAGACGTGTGCAGTTGAGACGCTAGTACGGGCGAACATTGCGCTATAACGCCAGTCGTAGCGAAGCTTGACTAAAAACATAAAAATCAAGATTAACAATTAATCAATGTGAAGTTATATAAGCATAACAAAAGTAGAATCATATTTACCTGGGCCAGTTTTATTATAGAAGAATTCATAATTGTTTTTTCCTTAGCCTCTATTTGGTTAGTCCAAAATATTTAGTATTTCATGCGATACAAACGAATAGATTGAGGTTATATTGTGAAATGAAATGTCACTATGACATAACATGACATTGACAGATAATCGTGCGTTTTGTTATTACTAAGCAAGAACGAATAGAATACCGCATACATACGGAAACTAAACAACATATTAGTTGAAAGTCATCTCATCACGTAATTCAGATATGCGCTTTTATTCTATAAATTATATTTGTCAAAGAATATTAGACGGTTAGTGTAGAAAAATAGTTTTTCTGTTGTTTCGGTCAACGCCGCCTTTGGACATCTGCAATACCAGTAGTATTGCCAT
Organism: Apamea monoglypha; assembly: GCA_911387795.2. Taxonomy (NCBI): domain Eukaryota; kingdom Metazoa; phylum Arthropoda; class Insecta; order Lepidoptera; family Noctuidae; genus Apamea; species Apamea monoglypha. The sequence goes on from OU426925.1 coordinate 16,356,529, forward strand.
CGACAAGACGACAAAGCTGGCGGTCTATTACGAAATGCAAAGTGCGAATGATCGGATCGGACCGACACATGGCCGAACCGAATATTATTGAAAAATGCGAAAAAAGTTCGGATCGGCTCAGTTGGATCGGGACCATAGTCAATATTCGAAGGAGTGTAGGATCGGGACCAACCGAACCAAGCAGTACAGCTTGGCAAAAAAGTCGTGAAAATAATGGTGGCGCCACTATCGTGCATGTTGTAACCCTAAATAGTACGACTAAAACGGTTTTGATATTAGTTTTTTTTTTTAATTAATGTGAATATTGGCGGGTTTTATGAAAACAAGAAAAGCTCTGAAACGCTTGTTCAGCCACTGCCTAGAACGATAACATTTGCAGTTATTTAATTTAATGAATTAAAAATATAATTATGAGGTATTTCAAAATACTTTGATGTAAACTAATCCCACATTATGTGAGACAATTTTATGTTTCACAAGACCCCAGATCAATTCAATAGGGTTTAGATCCCAGTGACAAGTTAGAAGCTTTACTACTGTGTGACTGTGTCCCACAAATCCATGTTCTCCTCTAACCACAGGCAAAATGTTCCATAGTTGGTGTTCTAATCAAAAACTAAAATAAAAATCAGAATAATTATTTTAATCAGAATCAAAAATTTTAATAAAAAATGTTTTCCTCTAAGTATTCCACGCCCGAAAACTCTTCATCCATGTCTTGGTGTGAGCTTTCACCAAAACTCTGCTGGCTATGTTCAGATGTGTCACTGTTGCTGCTTTCATCTTGTAGGTTTATGATATTTTTTTCAATGTCACTATACACAGTTTGCCCCCTCGAAAATAACCTTTTTTCTATTTTCATGACATGTTGACATGACTTTTTCCAGTCGTCAACTGATATGCTCTGAAACGCTTGTTCAGCCACTGCCTAGAACAATAAAATAAAAACAACTAAACATTTGCAATTACTTATTGTAATGAATTAAAAATATAGCCTTATAGTACTGATAGATTTACCTAAAAAATTCTATAGTTATTTTTGTTCAGTGATTTATTTTATGCAATATTAACAAAAAGTATCAAAATTATACGAACGCGCTGCATTCCGAATGTGTTTTGTAAGCATAACCTCAAATTCGTGAATGTACATTTCAATAATTGTATGAAAGGTTTATAATAGATATTGCACCTTGAAATACACACATTAGATCTGATTACATGTATAAAATATAATTTTACCTGTCATTTCAGCGGTTCTTTCATACACATCGTTGAGATCGGTTAAAATTTGTCCGGCCTCGAGTTCCGCCAAATATCTCACGTACACTTTATAAATTATTGCTCTTGCGGAGCTGCGAATAACAGATCTGTTCATTATGAACACAATGGGTCACCAGTATCACCACGATAAAGCAAATAAATAAATAATAAACACGAAAAACAGTCACCGATTACAAGAAATGACATAATATGTACCTTACTCGACGACGCAAAGCGAGTGTTGCCAATGATTAAATATTTTAGTTCCGTTTCAGGACTTTCTTGCCAAACTGTAACTTCGTAGCAGGAAACGGCCGAACATTCGGCCGATATCACTCCGGAGTAACTGTAATTACATCGACACCCGTACTCTTGAAACACGAACACAGCTTGGCGGCAGCAAGATAAGGTGGTAATAGTGGTAGTAGTTACCTACTACCTCCTTTACAAAGAGCTCTGTTACTACTAGCTATTGGTTACTTTTCAATATTTTTAAGGTCGAACAATAATAATGTAGAGTAAGAATTATATTCAGAGGTGCTCATGAATATGAAGAACTTTTTCTTCTCTTTAGTAAGAATTAGGGTATGAAATGTCGAAAAATCCATGTATCTACTTGCACATTCAAAATGCATGGCACAACTTTTTTTATGATTAACCATACAAATTGTTATGATTGTTGAAAGGCCACAAGGTGGACCGATAACCTAGGGAAGTCCACAGGAATCCGCTGGATGCGAGAAGCAGAAATCCGGTCGAAGTGGTGGAGCTTGGAGGAGACCTATGACTAGCAGTCTCTATGTATGTATTAGGTAGGTAGTTAAACACAGTTCCCTATTTTAATTATCTCTATAACAAGCGTTCTGAAAGTCCTAATAAAAATCCTAATTATTTTCATATCTCATTAATTATAGTTACATGTTGTTTAACGACAATTTTACAGATGTTTTATGGTTCTTTGAATAAATCAGTAAGAAAATAGCAATGGATTTGCGTAAAGGAATAACCTCCACGAGGTTTTCTTTTGTTTTTGTGTTTTTATTTACCTTTGCTTGCTGTATATATGGTAAATATGTTAATATTTTTATATATTTTCTTGGTTTAAGGTTTAAACCAAATAATTCTAAGTCAGTATCTATGTTGTACCTAATTTCAGTGGTACCTAATAATAGGTCTTTCTAGGCTGTAAGTATTAAAATCTTTGCTTCACTGAATATTCTGTTAATTTTCAACAAGTGAGATTTGGCGGCCCCCTTGTATCTACCGACTTAAGTATCTAACTGATAAATCCCCAGCTGCACACAACCAAAATAAGAATTAAACCGAGGGTTCCGTACAAAATATTTTTATTATATGATGTAACTAAAAATTTACGGTTTTCGCAATTTTTCCTTTATCTGTGCTATAAAACGTTGCTTCAGACCAAATTTCAAGATTCTGAGTTCACGGGAAGTACCTACCCTGTAGGTTTTGATTCCCTTGCGAGTTTCGAAAATTTGCGGCATTAACGGCTGTATGTTTTGATTGTTCTGGCTTAGAAGTTTGATTTTTTCACAGCTCTAAGGGACAGTAGACCTGAGTATTTGATATAAATTTCAGTTTGATACCTCCACGCATTCCTGAGAAAAAGGGTCTTGACAGACGGACGGACGGACGGACGGACAACAAAGTGATCCTATAAGGGTTCCGTTTTTTCCTTTTGAGGTACGGAACCCTAAAACTCACTTACATATTCAGATTAGACTGACAATCAACACTTTTTGAACGTCAAATGTCACAAAAGGCCCCAAAGATCCCTGAAAACTCTCACTACCTATTTCAACATTTTTGGGCTGCGAAAGAAAGGTGGCGAACAAACTCCGTTTCTGTCCACCCACACAAGTTTTAAGTAGGTACTATGGTTTCTGTACCTTTCTAATAGTTTAGAGTCGACAGCACGGGTTTCGAGAAACTCATTAGAATATCTTTTTTCTCCATTGTGAACATAATCCTAGTTCTTCACCATATCTTTCAGATCTTTCTGCACATACTCTGACACATAAGTCATTACACTCTTTTATATTCTTTAAAACACCGTACGTTTACCATGCTGCATTTTTATTTACTTCAATCCACAATAATCGGTAAAGATTATGTAAAAGTGGGTTATTTTATTGATGTAAAATCGAATTGCTATGTTAAGTAGGTTAGGTAGGTATATGGTAAAAAGTAGGCGGGTAGTTTCTACTATGACAGATCTTAAGTAACTTGTGAATTTTGTGATCGATTCAAACTACATATGTTCTGGGTGTTGTGTTACGAGGGTGACACTGAAAGTTCTTATAAAATCAAAAGCTGAACAAACTAGCAATTTATTAGTTTTATTATATCTTTTCAAAATAGTGTCCATTTACATCAATACATCGCTGCATCCGATGGAACCACTGAGAAAAGCACTTTGCCCACTCGTACTTAGGGGTCTCTTCGACGGCATTTTGAAACGCAGCCACTGCTTCCTCGGCGTCCATAAAACGTTTTCCTCGAAGTTTTTCTCTTACTTTCGGAAATAAATAAAAATCGCAGAGTGCGAGGTCGGGGCTATAGGGCGGGTGACCCAGTAATTCCACGTCTGACGTCGCCAAGTAGTAAATTGTTTGCTTGGCGGTGTGCGACGAGGCGTTGTCGTGGTGAAGGAGGATCCTACTGCGAGGTCGTTTCTCCCGAACTTTTTTCAAGACAAGTGGCAAGCAATTGTAAGTATACCACTCTGCAGTAACTGTTTTTCGATCCTCTAAAACAATTGTTGCGTAATGACCTGTCCTTACGAAGAACGAGGCCACCATCTTGTTTCCCACGCTTCGATCTCTCTTCACTTGGCAACTCTTCGGAAGGAAACACCCAGACAGCAGACTGTCTCATAATTTCAGGATCATAACAATAAATCCAGCTTTCGTCACCCATAATGTCGAACACAGCATTTGAGTAACCTCCGTTACATCTTTGAACCATTTCACGACACCAATCAACACGACGGAGCTTTTGGGTCTCTGTCAAATTATGAGGTATCCACCGGGCACAAAGATTCCTGACCGCTAAATGTTCATGGAGGATTTTGTGCACTTGACTCATACCGATGCCTAAGCTTGTCCGAATATGCTGATAAGTCACTCTTTTGTCAGTCTCTATCATAAGCCGCACAATACTGATGTTAGGTATCTTCAGTCGTCGCCGTAGAAGGCCGTCCCTCACGCAGATCATCGGTGAGATTAGTGCGACCACGTTTAAACTCATTAAACCAGTTGTAAACAGTGGCACGAGATGGGGCTTCATCGTGAAAGGCCAATCGAAGTCTATCATAACTTTCTTGTTGACTTAAATGTCATCGAAAGTCATAAAAAATCATTGTACGAAAATTTTTCTCGCATTAAATTCGTGCTGATGTGACGCAGACAATTTTCTATTTGCCGCCAAATCGTAAACAACTGACAAATGAATAAAATACATACACAATTATATTGGCAAAGAGTTCCATTTTCAAAATTTGAACTTATTTTTTTATTATATCGTTTACAAGTGGCCAGTTCTAAAAACTTTCAGTGTCGCCCTCGTATTTACGTTGTTGAGCAGAGAAATTTTTCGAACATAAGTATGTAGCAATAGATTAGCAATATCCTTCAAAATTATTCAGATTCTGATTGACGCAATGAGGGTGCAGGTTCACCCACACGGTCCTATTTTAGTTGATCAACTGCTAAGTTGAAAGCGATTTGAATCGTCTGAACCGACTTTCAATCTAATTGAATTTCAAATTCAAAGTATGTTATGGTGAACAATGAAAGTTGTTTAACTAACATCGAACCGTGTGAACCCGGTATCAGAGAAGAAGCCAAAGAAACTCATTGCTCGAAGAATCATGAAAAGAAGTACAATTCGAGATTCGAGCTTGTGCCTAACTTAAATATTCGTCACATCCGCTATGAGATATTTGAAAATGCGTTCTTGACACCCGTCAGTTTCATAAAAACGAATACGTGGTTTGCGAATTTGGTCTTTATTAACTATGGAACTGTCAGTGTCAAAACGGGCCTTTTATTTTTTGACAACTTTAGCAATAACCATGAAATTAGTATGTACTAGGTAGGTAAGTACAGACAGCGTCACTGCCGGATAGTAAAATAAAAGAACCGTATGTGGGAAGACCCGTCGAGTTTTGTAATGTTATCAACTACCTACATTGAATTTGTTACGATTATTCTAAAAGTTCAGAATCCCAAGTTCTTAATATTTAAAAAAAGAGTATGTACGGCTTGTTGTGAATACGATGATTTCCGCCAAACGGCTCGCATCGCATCGGATCAGAACGAATTAAAAAATGGTAACATTTATGAAACGATATTAAATCGTGTACACAGTATTTAAAGTTTATATTACCAAGCCACGCACAGCAGCTTGACCGCGGGCGTCTTTCACGACACGCGATCGTAGCCGAAAGTACGAGTATGCTGCGACACGCGATCGGTTCCGTTCGCCTGTCGTCGTATCCGATCGAATCCTTTCGGCATGAGAACACGTAACGGTAGGAATGAAACTATTCGACTAGGCGCAGAATCGTATACGTTCGCAAGCGACGGTACGTGGCCGAATGTATACGTCGACATAATAAATGATAAATGATTTTATTTTGTAGGTAGGTTTGTACAAACACTTTTACGCGTCAATCATATTTTAAAACTAGATTAGGTCGGCGTTTCCTATCTGACTAGTCTGAGAAGAAAGGCCGAAACAAACTCAGAGGTCACACGGTCTCTTTTAAAGTACATATAATCTTGGTCAGATCATATGAAGACCATGTAGATCGATGTCTGAGATGGTCTTTTGAGGAAAGAACCACACAGATTGAGAGGACCTGTCCAGTCAGTGCACAAATTTGTCAGAAATCGTGCACCTCAACTCAAAACTCAAGGAGTTCAACGATTCGACGAACAATACCAAAGAAAGGACATTTGGGCAGGCCACATTAATTACTCAAACCGCCAGACTATGACAAAAACTAACAGAACAGAGAGTAAAATAAAAAATAATATAAATAAAATGACCCACATAGTCTTCACATTCACAATAATTAAAATAATAGTACAGTCACACGGTCACACGCTCGCTTGGGATCTCAGTTCCAGACTGCTTTGGAGTCTGGTTCGCTACCCCAATTCCTAACGACAGGAGTTACCCACCTGCTCCATAAATCAGGTAGCACCGCGGAACCCAAAAATTATAGGCCGATCACGGTTTACCGACGGTCTATAAAGTTCTTACAGCCATTTTGAGAGCTAAAATTAACAAACATATAGACACCAACTCCATTATGTCTGCCTCTCAAAATGGATGTAAGAATGGGTCCCGTGGTACAGACGCCAGCACATCAAGCTACTACAATCTGTCAATTTTTTTTAATCGATTTTCAACTTTATCGCTATAGCATTAAGGTTCAAGGTTAATTGGGAAAATTTTACAGTTTCGGGTAGCTTGACCTACTGGCGTCTGTACCTACTTAGTTGATAAAGGATAAAGCTGTGCGTACTATAAAGGGTAGCAGGGACATCGACACGCAAAATGTATCCATGAATTAAGCACATAATTCTAGACAGTCTTAGAAAAGTTTTGTCGGTTATAGGAAAGTCAAAATGTATGGAACAGCTAGGTTTTTTAAATAACCGACAAAACGAAATGTCAACGCAGGGGGTTCAGAATCATGTACTGAGTCCATGTTAACAGGATGCGCGTCGATGCCCTGTCACCGAAAGTAATATAATTTCAGTAACAGTAATATAGTTTCGACTACAATCACTATTATTTACATTTCAGCCGAAAACGCGTCCAGTAATAACGATAAAAAATCGCTGATTATCCAGGAAATTATGCAAAAAGTATCCAAACTACCATGGGGTACCTTATCTAAAGCACCTAATGGAACTAAGGAAACTATTTTAAAGAAAATAGAAAATAAATTAAAGAAATCTGCTGAAAGTATTGGCAACGATGCAGACAAATATATTAGTTTCATTATGGAACTGTTTAAAGCAAAAATGAACGCTTCTGTCACCGTAAAGGAAACGGAAAAAATTCAAGAGGATGCACAAGTAAAAGAAAAAAGTGTTATTCGTAGAACTAAAGAACAAGGTAAACCGGCTCAGGAGACTATGGATTCTGAAACTAAAAAAGAAATTATAAAATATATAGCAAATAAAATTCAGATTCTTGCGAAAGCATTGACGCAAAATGCTAAAACAATTGAAAATAAGCAACATGTATTAGAAAAAATTAAGAAGAGAATTATGGATTCCACTAAACTAAAGCACATACAACTTCACAACAAGCATACGGAACTGAAATTTTATAGCAATCTCATAGCACAAGGAATCGACGAATCCATTCGAAAAATGTTAGAGAGTGAAGTAGTTGGAAGGCGTATGAATAGCCAGCCAAAACCAGTTTCAGAACAACTCATTAAAGTAGAGGATCACATGACGGAAACGCCAACGAAAGAGGAAGAAGACATGTTAAAGAAAAAAACCACGTTCGTAACGGATCTAGAAGAAATTGATAAATACAGGGACCTTATTTCACAATCACTGAATGGCACTTCTGCTGATCCACGCTGTGAAGAAATTGTGGAAAACACATGTCTTAGTATACAAAAAATTAATCAAATACCGTGTGACAAGGGAAAAGCTATACCCGTTGAAAATCTTTGCAACAATGTCTCTGACTGTTTGAACGACGTTGATGAAAAAAACTGTGCTGCTCAAGGTAAAAACATGCTAAGAACTAAGAACCTAAATACGTACAATGTAATACAGGTTAAAGGAGCCCTGCGCCACTGATGTCACTGGCACACGGTAGCTGCAGATGTCAGGTAGGTAGGTGGCAAGCATCTTCTGGGCCCGCTCGTTCCATCGCTTTCCATCAGGCATGATCGAGGTCAAGAGGCCCATTTGGCAATAAAAAAAAATGTGGCCTATCCACATGACATCTGCATCTGCATCATGTCAATTTTTTTTTAAAGATATAACCTTGACTGCGATCCCGCCTGATGGAAAGCAGTGATGCAATCGTTGATGGTAAAGCGCACAATTTTTTTTTTTATTGTTGCTGTACCAACGGCATTTCGAATTTCTCTTCATTTTTCTTATTTATTACTTTCTTACTATTGTCCAACCAAATTGAAATATTCGATAACTTATCGTTTTCCTAGTTTAAAATGCCATTCGTCTTATTATCTTTATCAACACTAACATACTATACCTACCTCCTAATTATGTGGCAAGGTTTTTTACTAAATTTACAGCAATGGAACAGGTGCGTACAGCTACGAGAGTCATGTCAGAAGTTGAAACATCTTTAAACCGTAAATGTTTTGGAATAACTCAAGAGAACCTTCTGATGTCACAGAATCAAGTTTTACGGGATGTATTACAGACTCAAATGAATTTCTTGGAGAAACATTTTACACCATTACAAGGAGCAAAAAGCCAATATGAAGTCCTTGATGATAACTTTATAAAAGCAGCCGTAAATGATGTAAATAAGATATTAAGTACGTTATCTTACGCCCTGGATGGGGCGCTTTGTGCACGTATTTCGAATCTAGAAAATCAAGGCAATAACGACTTGCGCAAATTTATCGATATTGAGATTGATGGATTGGATGAAATTGTTGAAACACCGAAAGAACCCGGATGGTCCCCGAAATCATGTGTTTGTGCAGGACAATTTTGCGCAGACCCACTGACATGTCCGGCCGCGTGTAAACGTGTATGCTGGCAGAGATACAGTTTAAACCACTGGGGATGTCAGGCCATAAGTGGTGCTACCGCTGTCTCTCTGAATGTCGTTTGTGACGGAAAACTGGACTGTTTTGATGAAACTGATGAGAGCTTTTGTGTGATCGGTATTCATAGTATGTATATACCTAGTTCATTTAGTCCTTGACGAATTAGCGAATCCACAAAATAATTAATAATTAATTGTTTTAGATGTTACTTCCTCTAAGTTTGAAGCAGCAAAGTCGTACAGCAATTTACTAGATTTACTGGCAACTAAATCTAAATCAAACGACTTCATTAAAAGCCATAATAAGTTGCTTGCATTGCATGGTTTAGTTCGCAAGCTGCAGAAGCAAACTGTTAGAACAAATACTGACAGTCACATTATAAAGTCTCTTAGAGATGAGGCTTTTAACCTGCTCGTCTCAATTTATGATGATTTGTTGGAAACGGATAACCTAGACGAATTAGATGATCACTATCTCAGACTACTAACAATTAACGAAAAATTGGTTACTGCCCTTAAAAGTTCTCACACGGGCAACGAGAATTTAATATCACCAGAAGGGTGTTATTGTAGAGATGGACTTTGTGCTCTTCGCAGGTGTACCAAGCATTGTATCCAGGCTTGTGTAGCAGAACCCTGGCTAACCAAATTTTCATGTAATGATGCTAAGAACCTTACTATACCTATTGAATCAATCTGTAACGGAATAAATAATTGTCCTAAAGAGGAAGACGAAAAGAATTGTTCAAAAGGTAAGAAAGGAGCAATGAATAGCTTTGAAGAGTAGTGGTATTCAGTTTAACTAATTAGTATTTTATCTTTTGCAGAAGTTTGTCGACGACACCACCTAGTAGTGTTACGTCATAATCTAGAAAACATAGGAGTAAAGCACAAGGGTTCAGTTATGGGGGAAGTCATTGAATCCTGGAAAGCTAAGGTAAATTTTGCTTAAAAATACCGTATAACTTTCCGTGTGGACGAATTTTCTGTGTCATAGGTACATTTTGATGACAACTTTCAGGTTTCGGCCGCCTTGATCATCGCGGAGACTGCTCAAAGGACTACTCATAAAGTACTGGTAGATATAGTCCACCATGTCCTTCGCGACCTCGTAATGGCATTCGCTGCCATGGAGGACTACAGGAGATCCAACTCTGAGTATGCACTGCAAGAATTTAAAGGCATAGCTAAAATAGTGATGCAAACGGTAAAGTCTTGTAACAATTAAAACTATTGATGAATTATTGTATGTTTTATTAATCTAATCTTAAATTAGTAAGACAAAGACAAAGACATTTATTCGTCGGATATGGTAGGTACAAAGATGGTTGGTACATATGGATAAGTTCGACACATCCGCCGCTACTAGCGACATACGAATACTTGTCATTTACAATGTGAACCTAACGTATACGTGGGTATAAAACCTAACTTATATACTACTTATACTCTAGTAAAGAATACAAAACACTTATACTATGGACATTTGTACACTAATATACAACATAAAATAAAAACACAACAATAACAACATTTCTATTATACAACTAAATAAATGTACTTTATTATAAAAAAATAAAAAATATTTATTTATTAACCCTAATCAAAAAATTATTTTAATGTGTAAAAATACGATGCATCATTTAATATTCATTGCATCGTAGAATGACGAGCTTAAATACACAGGGTGACATATCAGGCTATACAGTTCCAGTTTTAGCTGACCTAGCATTGTGGAACTTTTTCGTACAATGATAAGTCAGCTTATACTGGAAAAGTAGAGCTTAATATGTCGTCATGCGTACATAGGTGGGAAAATCAGATTATCATAAAAAAACATTGTTAAGAATCAATCTATACTGTTTATTGGGTACCTACGTACTCATGATAGATAATATGGGTCATTTAAAATATGGAAACATCATCACTACCAGGCAGAGATCCATTAAATATTTCAAAGCGTAGTAAAATGAGCGTGTTGTAGTTAAGGAAAATAAAATGTTTAAAAAGGAAGCATTCAGAATACGTCCGATAGATTACCGCGATTAGTCATCCATAAAATATATAGACGCCAACTGTGCAAATGACAGTTTTGTAAGGTACCTACAACATACGTAGCAAAAACACTCAGAGGTTAAGGCGAAAGCGCCAGTGTAGCCCGCGAAATTCAAATTTTCAAACGTCAGAAAATTTGAATTTCGATACAACCCAGATACAGACCCAGAGGACACGGTGGAGCACACAGTGGAGGTCTGCCCCGCTTGGGCGGAGCACCGCCGTGTCCTCGTGGAGGCGATCGGCAGCGGCGGCGGCCTCTCGCGCCCGGACCTGGTGCAAGCCATGGTCCGGAGCGAGAGGGAGTGGGAGGCAGTCGCCTCCTTCTGCGAAGCAGTCATGCTAGCGAAGGAGGTGGCGGGACGGATGAGGGAGAGAGCCTCCCGTCCCAGCCGCCGCGGGAGACGCCCCGGGCGTCGGGAGTCAAGTGAAGACTACCGGCCACCGTAGGCGCGGGCCTGCGGGCGGAGAGCAATGGGTAGCTCACCGCCCGATCAGGACCAGGCCCGTGCCGGACGGCGCGTAAGTGTTCCACGCGCGCCTCAAAGAGATGTCAGCATAAAGAGGGGCCCTCAGGGCCGAAGCCTGCCGGGGCAGCGGGATTGTCCGAAAGGGTTACCGCTACCCCGGAACATAAAGGGCGAAGGAAGGAACATGGGTGGGTTTTAGTCAGTAAGAGTCTGACACTCCCTTCCGCTCCACCCAGAGCGGGAGGAGTCATTTGATGATTTCCCATCCCAAAAAAAAAAAAAAAAACCCAGATACAGACCTCTGGCCTATTCTACTCGTAACTCAAGGAGTTGTATTATTCATTCTAATGATTATTATATTTCTGTACAACCTGACACTAACTGCAAATTCTAAAAAAAGCAACTAAGTTTGAATTTCGCGGGCTACCTTAGCGCATCCTCCTTGATGTGAAAATTCGTCTAGAATAGTCAAGACATCGTGAGCAGCATGACAATCAAAGCTATTGCTCTTTCTCTAAATCCGAAGAGGCATTTGCCTGCAAAACCGCAGCTAACACAATTGTAAAAAAAAAAATGCTGCTCAACAAGGCAATCACATTTTCTTCTGCTAATTGATCGACGCAGTTATCAAAGTACAAGAAGGACAACTTCGTTATCAACGCGTCGTTGCCCTAATGAGTCACATTTGTAATAAAATACCAGCAAGTCGCGGAGGCAAGGCAGTCACTAGCGAGCGAGAGTACTGAAAACATGGCAGGTGAGTTTACAAGATAACATGTGATAAGATATGTGATAACATGAGTTGCTAGAATGTACTGTTCTCAAATAATTGTACATTTTCCTTAATTTTTGTGACATTATTTTTGTTGTTTTTCGTAATGTGACAAATTGTCAGCGTTTGTAATTTTGTTAAACATTCAGTTTTTGTTAAACTTCTTATAAGATAATGGAGAAATGAGTTTCAAATTATGTCCTTTTGCGTTAGTGTAGAATTGTGTCCTTTTTTCTAAATATAGAAAGAGTTATTTGTGTCATCAAATAATTAGGTACCTATCTACTTTCAACCATTTCATTTTGCTCAATTAGTTTGTACAGATTTAGTTTAAAAAGAACCATCAATTAATAATATAATCTAAAACATTGGCTGAAACTTATTTAAAAAACAATAATTTGATGTAATACCTAAGCAATATCACATATATGTATAATATTTATTGTTTAAACAGAAGGTTCTAGACGATATTATTTGGTCTGCGCCCGCACTGTGCTCATTGTCATGTAAATACTTCACGCGCAGTGGTTCATTTGTTTTCAGCTGAAACATTGCAGCTAAAGACTGTGATGTCGACTACGACGATTATTGACCCATTTCTGTTTACTTATTACTCATTATTTCTATGAAAATATAATTTAAAAGACATAGATCTGTCCACTGAAAGCATCCCGTCACAATATTGAAACTGATGACCTGTAAAAGGCTAATGAGGCTATCTGAGCATTTACTGTAATTACAACCGTTACAGCATTATTTGATACGCGAAGACACTAATAACTATTTATTAATATCAATTCCTAAAACCCTAATCTAATCGCATACGCCTTAGACAAACATATCGACCAATGTCAATATTAATGCCCCAAGAATGACAATTGGCCCCAATTTTTATGAATAAAAAAATGTAATATGGAAAAACCTCACTCTTTAGATAACGAATAAGGTATGTCATATACCAAATACTAACTAAAGTGATTAATACATCGTGATTACTTCAAAAGTAGATAAATAATAGACGTACAGGATATATCGAGCACTAATTCAATACCTGTATCTAATCTATGAGACAAAGGTACTTGCAACGCTAAACAATAAAGTGACATATAGGCATAAAGTTGGAATAATATCATGAAGTACCTACAGTAAGTGTAACGAAGTATAAACTAGTAAACATATGTTGTAAAGTAAATAATAGGCTGTTGATGACGATGATGCACTTGACTCTGTTGTTGAGACATAGATAAAGGTGAAAGCACTTCAATAGGGATTCCACAACTGTGCATGAAGTAATTTCAACTAATAAATATTATTTGTGAATAAACAGAGAATGTTTATCATTTTGTTGAACCAAAAGGCGTTCAAATAGGAAATATTTGAAATCAGTTCAATGAAGATGGATTCGCCAAGAAATATGAATTAATAGTGCGAAAAAGAATAGTCCCTACAAACAGAAACACGTCTAACGTCGTTTCTAATTATAGTCTGTTATCTATAAGATTGGTGATTAGATGATCCTCATTTACTAGGCTCTTGATAAGTACTCCCTGAAATACTTGGTTTATCAAAGCAGTGCAAAACTACAATAGAAGCAACGACTCATGCTGAATCAATAGCACTTTTATTGGCCACGTAATAATCACCATGACTACTGGATCGGCCGAATTAATGATATCTACGTCAGTCAATACATATTTCTTTAATGAATCACAAAATAGTTTTGTACTAATTATCACAGAATGGTCAAAACAATTAATAGTTTGCTCTATAATGAGATATTTAATGGAAATTCTAATTTCGAAAACATTTACGTAGGTATTTAAATCTTCATTATAATAGCTCCTACTGTAGACGTGGTGAATAGTAGGAGTTGCAACTGGACAATTATCAATTAAAGTAATATATGCCTTAGTAACTTTGCTTTTTTTGACTTTGAGAATGTACCAAAGCATCATTGTGCAGATCAGAAGTACTATGGTTGGGGCGCACCGCCGCAACATTACCCTCCCCCTCCCCCTCCCGGTCACCCCGGACACATGTACCCCCCCGGCCCTCCCGGCGTAGTTTACTACCCGATGCATCCTGCGTACTTCTACCCCTACCCGGGAGCACAGATACCGCCCCCCCCTGATGGCGGAGAAGTCACTGTGGTCGATAATGCAGAGCCGGAATTACCCGGAGAAACTGTCGAGTTGCCGTGGAGTAAGTCTGGATTGGGTTCCCGGAGATAGCACCTTCTTTCTTTATTTTTAAGAATCTAGAAATATCATTTCTATTAAGGAAACTTCATTGTAAATATTTTTTAATCAATACTTACACATATTTTTTACATAGAAATAACATCACATCAATAATCATTAATCTAATCCGGGACATTTTAGTTTTACCGATAAAAAACGCGTGATAAAAATAATTTCGCAATAAATCGGTGGAAACGAACAGTGTGAAATATTATGACAACTGAACCGATAAGGATTTCTTGAAAACATTTATTTCCCTTATAACTTACTCATATACACATCAAATGTAGGAACTTACTGAAGGTGTTAACTCTGAGTAAAAGCTTGAATGTATCGTACGCCATGTTTGGGCCAATCCTCTTTATGGTGACTGTCCAATCCAGACTTACGTCTCACCATGTTATTGTATAATTTTCTTGTTAGTGTTTGGAATAAGAAGTCTTCATCCATATAGAGTTTTGGCCGTAGCTTCTGTGTTGTCAATATTTTGTGGAAAGTCATTCACCATCATTTTGTATGTGTTCTTCTTACTGGGTATATTGAATTTCTGTTGCACAATTGGGTTACTATCTCTTGTCTTCTCTGTTACCACTGTCTTTTCCATTGCCATTATCTCATTAGACTTTAATCTTTGCTGTAGTTTCTTTTCAAGTGTGGTACAAGACCTACTCGTGTATCCACAAACTTGATTATTGATTTTTTTTCCTCGTTGGTAATCTTTGCACTTTGGGTTTCGCTCCCAATCTAAAGTCTCATATCTGGCCTAAATTTTATTGCTGATATAGAACATATCATTGACTTGTTTATTTGCACCTAGCATGCGGTTTTTCATCTAAACAATTTTACAATCTTCAATTTCAACTCTTCTTCATCGCGCACCTTCATTGGATTCACTGGGATCTTCTTCATATCAATTAGAAACACTTTATGTCGTAAAATCATCACTGTCATAACTTAAATTATTCAGTAAAAACAAACAATTAACTCATTGTCGCCCTACTCCAGGTACATACCGTTGGGTCCCGGCATGCTTGAGCCAGCGCTCGATCCCGCCCGGCGCGCTACGCGTGGGCACCGATGCCGACGGAGATGAGATCTACGCCGGCAGAGCCCCCCATGAGGGCGACATCCTTCCCGCCAAGGTTATCCCCAACAAGAACGCCTGTTACGTCTGCTGGGGTGGCGAGGAGGTCGTCAAGGACCAATTCGAGGTAATTATCTGGATTATTTTTAATTTTTTTTTTTTTTAATAGTAGCCGAAAAATCACTTGAATAGCGGTATTCAAGTGATTTTCCGGCTACTAATCCAAGTGCATGAAAACACTTAAAACATTTTTTATTATTTACAAAAAAATACTAGTGGCCACTACCGCTAGTGGCCACTTTTTGCACATCGTCATTCCTTGATGATTTTAGTTAATGATTAGTTAGGTTAGTTTTAGTTAATGATTTGCCTCGCCACATTGAACATCCTATGGTCTTATTCGCTGACGATAGTACTGCCTTGATTAAATGTATTGACAAAAAAACATACGAACATGACATAATTGAAACGTTAATAAACATATTTATACGCTGGCTTGACCAAAATAATTTAATGATTAATATATCAAAGACTAATGTCATTCATTTTTATCAAATGGACATAAAGTTGACCAAGTACTAGTTGCTAAATTCCTTGGCATTATGATAGATAGCCAATTAACTTGGAAACCACAAGTAGAAGAAGTATGCAAAAAACTTAGTGTAGCTTCGTATGTACTCTTTAACCTATCTAAAAAAGTAAATATGGCCACAAGATTAATTGCATACCACGGGTTAGTCGCGTCGATTTTGAGATTCGGCATAATATTTTGGGGAAAATTGTAGTCTGAGGGAACAGGTGTTCAAGGCTCAAAAACGCTGTATAAGGGCTATGTGCAATTTAATAGTAACAGATAGCTGCGTACCTGTATTTAAGTCCCTAAAATTATTAACATTCCCATCACTTTATATTTTTGAGGTGTCTGTTTTTGTTAAGTCAAATATGCATCTTTTTGATAAAGTGTCCGAAAACAGAAACCGGCCAATCAGGAGACAGTATAAAAATTTGCTAATTGTTAGTGGTTCCGATACCGCCCTTTTAAAGAAAAGTATTGTGTATGGGTCCGATTATTTTTAACAAAATACCTGATGTAATAAAAAATGAGACATTTCTACTCTTCAAAAATAAATTGACCGATTTATTAATTAATAAATATTAAATATTATTACTCAATTGGCGAATTTCTGACCGATAAGAATTTAAATTGATAATTATGACATCTCTGTATTCCTGACTTGTATTAAATCATTTATATTTTCAATTTCACTGTATTGACCCTGAACTTGACCAATTTATAATCCCATTTTATTAATCTTGACATTATGTATTGTGATGCCTATTTCAAATTATGTACTGAATTTCATCTTGACATGGTAAACTTATATTTATTTAATTTAATGTGATAATATTATAATTATTAATTAGTCTTTATTATGATAGCTAAAATTGTTTGCGTGCCTTAGTTAAGGTAGATAGTATAAGGATCATTTTAAACTGAACATCTGTAACCTGTACCTACTTTCTGTGCAAATAAAGATCTATTCTAAGTATTCTATTCTGTTGGTCTTGTGATTGTTGCTGTTATGTTATGCCGGTGTAAAATAAAATATTATCTACTTCCATTTGGTACCTGATAACCTTATTATCGACTAACTTCATTGTCAACCTTCATCAATCAACGTTATATCTAAGAACGTATTTAAATTGAGTATTCCTGGCAATTCGACCATCCAAAACTAGGTTATGATGTTGGAAAATTCTATGTAAACTGACTTTAACCGTGCTTCCAGGTCCTGGTCCCCGCCATGTTCTCGTGGCAGTTCTCGACAGAAGGCGCAGTCCCCCCTGGCGCCGTGGCCGCAGGAGTCACCGCTGACGGAGAGAAGCTGTACTTCGGTAGAGTTACACACGACGGATGCACCACGCCCGGCAAGGTATGGAGAAATAGTAACGACAGTTACTTATTCTTGTATATTAGTAGATTTACAAGTTTTTATATTAAATAGACAGAGATGTGTTGCTGAAGAGTTTTTGTATGAATGTTGAAGAACAACAAGAAAGTAATGTAGGCAACAATTGCGAAATTTCTTTGTGATTAAAATTTATTTATTTGAATTATTCTTTTTGACTGTTGGGACTTAGCAACAAGTGCTAGAATTTAAGTAATAAGATTTGGTTCTAGAATAACATAATGGGTATTCTTTTAAAAAATCATGTCGGGCGTTATACAGGGTGGCCGGAACATTGACGTCCAAAAATAAAATTTAGGTCCCTCGTATCGTGGGGTATCCGAATCACCCCCATGTATGTTCCGCGACTTTTCATAGTTTTCGAGTTACGAATTTTTTTCTGATTTTTTGAGAATGATCGACCTGACCAATCTAAAAAATGGCTTTGTCGAGATTTTTTTTTTTGCAACTGAATCTTCGTGAGTAGTACTTTTATGCAAAAAATAATCAGCTTCGTAACTGTGATGAAAGTTATGAAAAAGTTGGTCTAAAGTGCTAATTTTTTTATGATTATGAAAGCTGAGAGTCTGGCGCATTCTTGAAGCCTACTTAGGAACCATGAAGTTTCCTGTTTAAATTTTTTATTTAAAGTTAAAATGCTAAGCCATAATTTACCGAACGTAATTTTTTCACTTTAGACCAACTTTTTCCCTTTAGACCTAAATTTTATTTTTGGACGTCAATGTTCCGGCCACCCTGTATGTGTAATTATAAACATCACCAGTTTCTCTACTAAATAACTGCTAATTGAGCAAACATCACCAGAAGAACCACGTTGTTATGTGGTCATCCATGACGAAGTAGTCTGTACTCCATCTTTAATTTTAAAAGGCACAAAATGATAATATTTTATTTTCAATTTCAGATCCAGCCTAGTCATGGAACCTGCTACTACCCCTTCGATGGTGAGGAGAGGAGCTCAGCTGAATACGAGGTCCTTGTCCTCATGTAAAATAACACCAACATTACCTATTTATACTGTAACATTATCTAAATAAATAAACGAAATGTATATTCACAGTGTATTACATAAACTTTATAAAAACAACTTCCTTGTATCAATCAAGACCAACTGCAATCAAAATAGTGGTTCTTTTGTGGTTCGTATACTACCCATATTTTTTGTTAGTAAAATTGGTTTTTGTAGTGCTTTCATTGGTATCGTCGATAAAAAAGTAGGTACACCTTTACTACATAAGTTACATCGTGTTGTATATTCGAAAACCTGTAGAGTTTTGTTCATATGTTTGAAATAGTATAAAGTAATGAAGTATTTTGTTTTCATACATTATTTACAGTGAGGTTTTCGAATAAGTTCATAATATACATTTACACCAACGATTTATATTTAGATACATTTTTACTAACTACTTAGTGTACATTTTTTGTAAAGTGAATTAAGTAAATAAAGAGTCTATCGGAGACGTTTCCGTAAATCTTATTTTTTTCTTAACAAATCAAGGTTCCTTGCTACATGCTTTTGTTTATTAGCGTTTTTGTCGGCCCTTTTTATCCTTGGAGAGTGAGTCAGATAGTTTTTCCCATTTTACTTTATTTTTTTGTGGTTTTATGGAACTTTGTTTGCGTTTTTTGTTCAGTGGTTATTATTGATATCTATTCTTCTTCTTTTGTTCGTGACAACATTACTTAGTATTAAAAGTTATTTATGAAAAAAAAAATTTTGTTCCGTATTTTAAAATTATTTTTTATTTAACTTTTAAGTGTAATTTTAATGTATTACTATATCCAAATGTAAAATTACTGCATAAATACTCGGGATCATTGTTTTCCTGCAAATTTACAAAGTTAAATACAGTGTTTGGTTGCCCACCGTTACCGGTACCCTCACACGAACAGCTGATGATCGACCTGCGGATTTAAACGGGGAGTATTGTTTACTTTTATTCTCTAATTAGCACACAATAGTCATAGACTGTAACAGATTAATTGAGTCACAATTTTTTGTTGATTTTGCCTAAATACTATCAAAACGTTGTTGTTGTGAAATATCTAAATACTGTTATCTTATTAGTGTTTTTTTTACACTGTGTTATATACGTAACAACAATAACATTGACTATCGTTGATCTCAATTGTAATATTTTATTCAAAACTAGTTTTTTAATTAATTTTTTATCCAGGCATCCTACCCACATAAGCAAAAATAAAAACATAAGACAATATAATCAATGTAACTTGTACTTGATCTAATCATATTAGTTGTATTTCAATTAGATTCAGCAGCCTATCTCATTACTCTATTAAGCAACACTAACTTCTAACAATTATTCTTCCATTTCTAGCTTTCCCTCCTTTTGTCTGTCTGTCTAAGTAGTTCTCACCGTTCTTTTAATTTTCCTTTCAGTACTAATTCCTGAAACCATGCCTGTGATGACCCGTAAGGCTGTGGCTCAGGAGGTGGAGCTTAGATTGAGAACGACCGTTCATGAACTTGAGGCTTCAGAGAGAAAATGTCAAGCGCTGTTAGAGGAGAGAGAGGAAAGTGAGAGGGAGGTAGAGAAAGTCATATGCAAAAACACAAGCTTAAAACAGGAGCTAGTAGACTTACATCTTCTGTACCTCAATGTTGTTGATGAACGGGATCAACTAAGGGTTGTCACAGATGGCTTCAACAACTGCAGTAATCTATACGAGGAGGCTTTGTGTAAGATTAGGGACCTGGAGGATGAATTAATCCATGCGAATGTTCAAATCCTAAAATTACAGAAAGATAAGGAACATTCTCAGATCAAAGAAAGTGACCATTTATTTAATGAATTGTTAAATAAAAGCTGTAACCCACATTCCATGACAACAATAAACCTAACTGAGGCTTCCTTACTGAAACATAACTATAGTCATAAAATGAGTCAAAATAAAATAAAAAAATATGCAAGACTGAATAAAATCATTAAAAAATGTAATAAATTTAAGAAACAGCAAAATCATTCTTCCAAAAATATTCAATTAAGGAAAGAACGTGTTACTCTTGTGAATAAGTTGAAGAACTATCAAATTAAATTAGAAGATAGTATAAATATTTATGAAATAGACACTCAACGCTTACAAACTGAAATTCAAGTTCTTGATGACTCACTAAAGTCCCTTTATAATAAATATATATGCTCTCACCACCAAATCAAGGAACACATCCTTGCTACAAACGAGTTGGTAGACAGAGTGGACTTGCTGACTCTCAGCAACACTCAGTGTACCTGTCAGAGGGAATCCAACCTTGATGCTCTCCAGCCTGAGGCCACGGAGGACCCGTCCCAAGTTGTGAGTGCTCTGGACTGTATCCCCAACCAAGATATACCTGATATTGTGCAAGAATTATCTCAAGCAATACAGTCAGCAGCTAGTAGTGTTTCCTCTTATAGTAGTCAAGTATGTTATCAGTCAGTTATGTTTTCAGATAGTATAGGAAGAGGTTTAGGGAAATTAGTTAGTGACAACTTTAGTTCTAATACTCAAAACTATTGTTTACCTGGGACATCCTTCAAAGAAATAATGACATCAATTACAAGAAATCAATATGATTCCAATACCAACATTACTGTATTTGTAGGTAATAGTTCACAGGTCAAAAAAGAAGTTATCACTGACAGTGTTTCTGAGCTTTTAAAGATAAATTGTAATAAAATTATTTTGTGTGCTTTTCCATATTTTGAGAGATTATCCAATAGACAAAACAATTATATACATATGCTTAATAACCATATGCATTTCTTAGTAAGTCATTACAGTGACAAACTTATATTTTTTGACACCAACAGTTTTGTTGATAAATTGAAATCGACAAGGAATACAGTGTATCTGCCCATTAGGTTTAGACATAAAATAGCGAGGCTATTAGCTTATATAAACTCAGACATAAGTAGTATGTCGAAGTCTTGTACCATAATTGACACCGCAAGTATTAGTAATAATTCTAATGTACAGGTGGTTACCCGAAATAACTGTAGCACTAATGCTATAACTATTTACAATGGTTGTACGAAAGAGGATCCATGTGTCACTTTGGCAAATACTTGTCCTTATGTGGGGTCCACAAGTAGTCGGATATCATTGCCTGGTGATGGCTTGGGAGTCTTGGGGCTCACTCTGGATGTAGATTTAAACTAGTTAGTAAGACAACAGAAGACACTAGTAACAATATTGTTATACCTACCAACAACAAGGTGTCTTCTTGCTCTCAAATAGTAAAATGTAAAAAAGGGTCTGAGCAGAATTCCTTGAAATTATTTCATCAAAATATTCAAGGTTTTTCTTCCAAACAATTAGAAATTGAGCTATTTTTAGAAAAAACTATGTTTGAAATTATTTGTTTAACTGAACATTGGTTGAAAGAGTATGAAATGCTAATTCATTATGAAAATTATAGTGTGGGCAGTTGTTTTAACCGGAAATCTATTCTGCGTGGGGGTTCACTAATCTTAGTTAAAAATTCTGTTAAATCTAAGACTCGTAAAGATATAGTTGATCTTTCGGTAGAACATAACGTTGAACTGTCCTGTGTTGAGCTAGATAAGCATGTTATAGTGTGCGTTTACAGACCACCTAATTATCAAAACTACTCCATATTTGAGTCAGTAATGGAAGATGTTCTAGCAAAACTTGGAACTGGCAAAAAATCGCTAATTATCTGTGGTGACTTCAATATTAATATCTTAGAGAATAGTTCAAATAGCAGTCGATTATTAAGTCTCTTTAAATCATTCAATTTGTCAAATGTGTTTTCAGAACCAACCCGCGTAACTATAAATTCTGCTACATGCATTGATAATGTTTTTTGTTGCTGCGAATACTTAGATAAAGCCATAGTAAACTATCTCCCTTCTGATCACAGCGGTCAAACCGTTGTGTTCAAGTCTAATACACCAGTACAAAAAATTCTGATACAAACTAGACAAATAACACCAAGCAGTCTAAATAGATTTAATAATCACTTAATTAGTAAGTTAAGTGTACCAGGCCATATGAAAAACAATGTAAATGAATTATATGAGAGGTTCTTTTCGGTAGTACGCACCGAGTTCAATAATACTTTAAAAAAGAAAACTAAAACTATTTGTCCAAGTTTTTTGTTCAGTAACTGGGCAACTAAGGGTATTAGAAAAAGTAGGGAAAAATTGTTTGAGCTGTATGGTCTTAAGCCTTATATTAACTCTGAAGCTTTTAATAAATACGTAGCTACCTACTCTAAAACTTTTAAAAATATTTGCAAGGTAGCTAAAGCCTTGTATATTAGCAACAAGATCAAATCAGCCGATAATAAAATAAAGACGGTTTGGAAAATTATCAATGACGAAACTAACCGGAATAAAAGACATAATAATGATTTCACAATAGAGACTTCGCGTGGTCTCATAAGCAATAACAAAGAAGTTGCTCAAGAATTTGTAAATTTCTTTACCAGTATCCCACATACAACCACTGAAATCTTAAATTCCTCGCCCTTGCGTTCTATTAATTTATTAAGAGCAAACGTCTCATCCTGCCAGATTGAATTTAAATTCAAGCATATAAACCCCATAATAGTAATAAAAGCTTTCAAGCAAATCAAGATCAAACTAACCGAAGATCTATGGGGAATGTCTATCAAAGTTTGTACCTCCATTATTGAGACTATAGCGCCGTACTTAGCCTTAATATTTAATTTGTGTGTGGATCAAGGAGTCTTCCCAGATCTAATGAAATACAGCAAGGTGATACCCCTTTTAAAATCGGGGGACAGTAAACTTACCAATAATTATAGACCCGTATCCGTGTTACCGGTCTTCAGCAAGGTGTTTGAAAAGGTGATGCTGAACCAAATGCTCAATCATTTTAACACCAACAGAATATTACACGACCAACAGTATGGTTTCACCAAGGGACGTTGTACGACTGATGCCGGTATCACCTTATTAAAACACATTTTTACAGCGTGGGAAGAGTCCCAAGACGCCATAGGAATTTTTTGTGACCTCTCCAAGGCTTTTGATTGCGTCGACCACGAAACTTTACTTTTAAAACTTGAGCATTACGGAATAGGAAAACTTGCGCTCAGTTTAGTAAAATCTTATTTAAATGATAGACAACAGCAAGTTCAAATAAATGGTGTCAATTCACTCGGTTTAAAAGTAAAAATGGGTGTTCCGCAAGGCTCGATATTAGGTCCTTTCCTCTTTTTAGTTTATATAAATGATCTACCCCATTTGTTAAAAACCCAACCACAGATGGTGTTATTTGCTGACGATACTTCCTTGATTTTTAGAATTAATAGACGTGCATCAAATCTTGACGACGTAAATAACGCCCTACTGCAGATCCAAAATTGGTTCACTGCTAATAATTTAGTATTAAATGGGAAAAAAACGAAGTGTATAAGATTTTCTTTACCAAATGTCAAAGGTAGTCATTGTGAGATAAAATTGAATCAAGAGAAACTAGAATTCGTCGATGAAACTGTTTTCCTGGGGTTCACGCTCGACTCAAGGCTTCAATGGGGTCCTCATTTAACATCCCTTGCAGGACGACTAAGTTCAGCAGCGTATGCTGTGAGAAAAATCCGTCAACTTGCTGATGTCGATACCGCGAGACTGGTCTATTTTAGTTACTTTCATAGTATCATGTCGTACGGTATTTTACTATGGGGACGGGCTGCAGACATCGAGTCTATTTTTATTCTGCAGAAAAGAGCCATCAGAGCCATATATAGCCTCCGCAGGCGTGACTCTCTAAGAGAACTGTTTAAAGATATTAACATCATGACGGTACCTTGTCAATATATATATGAAAACATTATGTACGTAAGGAAAAATCTACATATTTTTAGTAAAAGAGGTGAAAGACACAATTATATCACTAGAAATAGGGACCAATTAGTTCAACCAGGTTTCAGGCTGGCTAAAGTAGACTCATCTTTCATGGGGTACTGTTTAAAATGTTACAATAAAATACCTCCCCACATAATTGAACAGAATGAAACGAAATTTAAATCTTGTATAAAACGCACACTATGCAGCCAGGCATATTATAAATTGGGAGATTACATCGCTGATAAAAATGCTTGGCTAAACGCTGGTCCTGCTCCACAGGACGCATAAATAAATTGATTAGCATTTGAAAGTACTGTTGGAGCCGCTGAAGATTGTAAAATACTATTTTTGCATTATATAAATTCAATCTCCTAGTATTGTATAATTGTATAGCTCATGTGTGAGTACTATGTAGGTACATACTATAAAGCTACCATTTACTGGGTACGTCTTTCATTGACTTGAATGTGCCCTGGCGGCTGAGAGTATGTCATGCTCACTCAAATGTCTCGCTGATGGTGGCACATGTGTTGGATCATTTAGCTCCCTTCAAAATGGTTGAGCTGAATGGTGCTAATCCGTGCGTCATGTTCGTGAACGGGCGCCGTCAGTGGGGACTGGTCATCTCTTTGCTGCCATGGCTTATTTTAATTTAATTTAATATTTGGATTGTTTTAGGCTTTTCATTACGGATGCTTTTAACGTTCTGCATCGTTCTCACATGCATAATTTTTAACATGAATGATGTAACTAATACTTTGTAACCATATTTTGATTTAAAAGAGTGTCCATGGAGTTTCTTGCCCGTTCTTCTCCATAGGTACCTACTACGCTTTGGAATGGGCAACTAGCTTCATTTCTCTGACTGACCGACCCCTTGACAATTCAAAAGTGCCTGTAATTGGTTTAATTGAAATAAATACTTTGAGTTTGAGTTTGAGTTTTGAGTTTATAGTTATTTTCATTTATCGTTTTCCTTAATACATAGGTAAATTGTAAGTACATCAAAACGATATGGTGTACGAGTACGTATGAGTCAATCCCATATTTTTAAGTGGAGTATTGATAAAGCCATCTATCTTATCACGACTATTATAGATTGTATCGATACGATGTCTTTATTTATTGCCAAATTGAAGATTAGAGTAATATCCGAGGAAACCTTGACAAGCCAAGTTTTGGCATTGGTAATGCTATGCCTATTGTTGCGCATGAGCACTTGCTCATACTTATTATTGCACACTTTCCATCAAGTCGGCCGTCAGAAATATATATTACCAACATAATAGAGAGGCAGCAGACAAGTATCGTCTCTGGGCTTTTGGAAATAAGTGAATAATGCTTACAATTGTTAGTACTAATGAATTCTTATTTTTTTGTTAATTGTCATACAAACTAAATACCTTGACGTAAATCATCCGATATCATGCCTCTTTATCTCTTTATCCGAAGCATTTGATAGATTTATCATTTTAATTGCACTAAGCGGCAACATAGGCCAAATTACGAGCCCTTTCTTACTGCATAGCTCATTTAAATTTCATTAAATGAAATTACAAATATCTTTGTAACGAAGCCTTTTTAAGTACTACTTCCTTTGTTAGATTTGATTTGTAAAAGCTATAGAAGCGTTTGCCAAAGTTTATGGATAACGTGAAGAACACGGTGTATATTTAAAGCATCAATGCTGAATAAGAATGGACGATGGACGACCACCAAAATGTTTGCTACGAACAATAAAAAACCGGTCAAGTGAGAGTCGGACTCGCGCACCAAGCGTTCCGTACTTTGTAGGTGTACCTTTACTTGTGCTACATGACATTGCTTCTTGCCAAATTTCATAATTCTAGGTCAACGGAAAGTAGGGGTACTACTAGGGGTAGGGGTAAAATATATTCTTATTCTTATTCTTATAAGTTCTTCTTCTTCTTCGTGTCGCTGGCACGACTGAATTTCATATCTTGTTGGCCCAAAACTTTGCCACTTCCACGGCGTCGACAGTGGCAGCGCAGAGGTCACTTTGACTGCATGTTTTGGGACACAGAGGGCAGGATAGGAGGTGGAGCATGGTTTGCGACATAGCTCCACAATCACACCCCGCTGCCGTTCCGTCAACGTAGCCCCACTTTACCAGGTTGGACTTACATCTTCCCACTTGTGTCCGGAGACGGTTCAGGGACTTCCAGGTGGACTCTTATAAGTTTACAAATATACATGGTAACTTACTGAGTATCAGCAGTGCGATTCTGTAACCATCTCACAGTGAAAACTTAGGTGAAGTGAGCGTGGAGTGAGCTGTCATTCCAACTAATGCTAGGGATTAACACTACTGACAACTCACATCAAGCTCACTTCACTTGAGTTTTCACGGTGAGATTTTTACAGAATCGACCGGCTGGTGCGCAAATCTTAAATGAAGGTTATACACACAAAAAAACCTAAAAAAATATATAAAATCAAAAACAAACAGTGATTAAATCAATACTGCACATTATGTCATATCATCGATATCACCGATTTCTGAGGATATCTCGATTGACACACTTAAACCGATTATTATTTATATTACATTATTCGATTTAAAAAAAAAGTCTGATTATTATATCGGTCAAGGTTGTTTGAGGGAGGTCATTGCTATCGTTAAAACAATACCTAAACCACCATATGACCATTCGCACCTGAAAACGAAAGATGAATTAGGCATGGAGTTTTTTAAAGAGCCTTCCCGAACCAGGCAATGTAGGAGAAAGACGGTTCCGAGAAGGCTCTTAGAAAACTCTTAGTCTAGAGGCTAAAATCAAAGCAAAATATTTTATAAACATAACTTCCAGTTAAAATGCAGATACAAATGATTTGGCTTGCAAGGTAACCCAGTATGAGATATCCATAATCACATGAATGATTTATATAATGCGATGAATCATAATAGTGGGACAACCGATATGCGCGCACGCAGGCTCGATTTGCATGCTGCGGTAGTGCGGCTCATTCCATCATCAGCCACCGTCAAAGCCGCGCGTGTATTGTGTTTACCAACGAATTTGTTACGGTAAACATTGTAAACAAAAAAGTGCAGTTTTTAATTGATTGTTTTTATTCCGAAAAACCAATCGACTATGAAGGCTGTCATCGGTTTTGTGATGCTCAGTAAGTTTTGTTTTTATTTTCCTTTCTTATACATAAGTAGGTACCTACAATTCTTAACTTCCTTACTGTGTACCAATGCTGAGTCCTTTCCCCGAGATCGTCATACGAAGCATCTTGGGGCAATTTTCAAATAACTAGTCTGAACTAGCAGACCTTAAGGTGCTAGGCTAAATTACCTATGTACTAGCATACGTACTAACTATGTACTAACTATACATTAGTTACCTAAACCTCAAACAATAACTTAATTTCTTTAAAGCCATGACTCTTTAAACCATGTGTTCATTCTTAAGCTGTCACCTGCGATTCGAATATTGTTATGAGCCATTTGAGAACCTGCTCTTCAATTCCTAAATCTGACCACAGACTGATATTGTTACCACAATGGGATCAAATGCGTGTGGTTTTAGAACTTCAACATTGTGTACCTATATAAGTACAGCAGTTCATTTATGTCCTATCTTCCAGCATCTTTTTGTTTGGCAAAACTCTAAAGCAGTATAGTAAGAGGCCATTGAATGAGTACCTACTTACAGCATCCCAATTTCGTAATTGCGTATTAATACATTGCTTCATATGTCGAATGTAAAGTTTGTGTGTTCAACAACGTAAATAACGCAATGAATGTTGTTGAACTATCAAATTGAAAGTGGGTTACGCAATTACCCCGCTGGTGTCATTAGCCTATGGAAGAACATCTTATGGACATAGCATTCTCCAATCGCAAACCACTTATCTCGATCCGAGGCTTCTCTCATCCAGTTAATTCCAGCTGCTACCAGCAACTCTGCGAAAATTGTTGATCCATCTAGCCTGAGTAGATCGTACCCGGCTGTTCCAGTACACATTCTCTATAGAGCATAATTATCCTTAAATTTCCCACTGCTGGGACACAAGCCTCTTCTCTGTGAGAGGGAGTGGGCCGTATCCCACCACGCGGGCCTAGTGCGGGTTGGTATATACAGCACCGAGGCAAATTATTATCAACATTGTTAAATACGGATATTTATGGAATTGATCTAATAACAAATACAGTCTGTTTAATTATCACATCACGTGTTTAGTTTCTATATCTACCTAATATTTCCAGTTTCTATTCATTCGATAATAAAACGAAAACCCACATTGAGAGCGAAAATAAACAAGTGCCTTGGTATGTATAGATAATTTCCTAATGTACGGCAAACGTAATTTAGAAAATTGATTTACTTTTTTCTATTTACGTAACCAACTGTAACTGGTGTTCATACATACATATCAAAACTAATGTTTTATAGAGAAAAGATTTGATTTTTTTGTATGTTAAGTTTGTTACGCTTTCACGCTAAAACCGCTGAACGGAAATTTGGCACATGGGTAAACCATGACCTGGATTAGGAGAAAGAATACTTTTCATTCCGATATTCTCACGGGGTCGAGACTTATGCGGGTGAAAGCGCTGAGCGCAGCTAGTCTATTATAAAATATATATATGCAGGTATGGCAGATTGGTAAATATGCGCTGAATCCCTTTAGAATTGGTCCAGTGAGTAAGGCGACCATAGAATCACTTAGCTATAAACCCTGGTACATTATGTACGCATTTGATTCGATTTCAACTGATTAATTCATGTCAAATTCACGCAAATACGATATGTTGTTGCTAAGCTGACCACAGAAATAACGTGGGCTATACCTACCGCCTGCGGTGTAAAGAATCCATATTAATCTCAATATAAATTACCCTCGTTATGATTGAAGATCAGTCTGTCTATTCCGTAAAAATCGATCGATCTAGGGACCTTCAATGACTTCAATGACTGCTGACTTTTCATATCTGTTGCCAAGAAGAAAGTTGTTACTAAGTGTCTACGACTCCCGAATCCTTATCATCAGCGTTCCATGCCTCATTTATCCATTATTTTGACCAGAAATGAGTTGCGAAACGAGTGAGTAACTTTCAGTTAATAATTATCTGAAAGTTGCTTTACTTAATTTCAGTTTCGTTGAACATAACTCTGACTGAAGTAATTTAATTAAACTCATAATAAGGCAGGAGTGGTAGGTATGAGCAGTGATGTCCCAGAGGTAACAGCCCAGACTGCCTGGATTCGAACCCACGACGAATATCATCATAAAGACTGCCATCGGGCAGTCTTCATGATAATATTCAATAGTGTTTCTCGGCTTAAGCATTTGTAGGTGAAACTAAGTGTTTATGTTTTTAAACGATTATTGATAAGAATTCATTAACCGTGTTGTATATATATATTTTTTCATTTATGTTATGCTTTGCGCTGCTACCTTTCTCTTTTTTATGTTAGTATTTACCAGCGGAAAATGTTTACCAACACTGTTAAAACGCTAGATGCAAGTTTCCCGAATAAAATAAAATAAAATATTAGTAGTAATGACGATGACTTCCTTGTTTCCAGTGCTGGGCGCGGTGTCAACAGACATGGCGGGTGAGTGCGATATGGCCAGCTTCTACACCGAACTGGCCTGTACGCCGGTGGCTCGGGAAGATGGAGGGCTGTGTCCCGACGCCTTCACCTGTCCTGATCTACATCCTGATCCCAC
Source organism: Apamea monoglypha (assembly GCA_911387795.2). Lineage (NCBI taxonomy): Eukaryota > Metazoa > Arthropoda > Insecta > Lepidoptera > Noctuidae > Apamea > Apamea monoglypha. The sequence goes on from OU426925.1 coordinate 16,386,737, forward strand.
TATGTGTTACTATAAGTAAGTGGACAACGAGATTTGATTGAGTTAAGAATAAAATTTTGTTGCGCCACTTCTTCTCCCCAGCGAAAGCACTAGGAAGTGGTGAAGGGCGGACGTATTGGGGGACTGTCTTATGCAATTTTGACGTTCGAAAAGTGTTGATTCTCAGCCTAATTTGAATAAATGACATTGATTTTGATTTTGAGGGGTCTCAAGAGAATTTGACACCAAGACTGACAAATTACTTATTTTATGAAGTTCTTGCTCACGTTGCCGCATTGCATTTAAGATACCTACGTTTGTTCTGACTCATCAGACCAAATAGCCTTAAGACGTCAAAAAATTCCAACAATACCACTAAGTATATATAAAAAAGTATAAATATGAGCACCCACCCAAGTCCTGACCTCGTGGAATACCCAGAAGCACCCAGCAATTAAAATGAACAAAAAGACGGTGACCTCTCGCGCGGCCATCGTCGCCTGCGCAGGGAAATACCGCGACCTTGCGCTTGATCTGATGACAGTTTAGATATGCTGATATAAAACAGTGATAATATTATTCTTAGGATATTTAAGGTAAGATGGTGGGATGATTTTGTATCGCATGTTTTGCCTCTTTGTGATTTTTTGTTACAAGACCTCCTTTAATGCACGTTTTGCAATCTGAAAGTGAAAATATGAACCAATGTTCATTATGGAAAAATTAGAAGCAACGTAATTACGTTTTGTGTCAAGAAAATAATACTTCGGCACTAGGCGCTAAAATAAAATAATCAATACTAATCTCATACTATGCAATTCAAATTCAAAGCTACAACCATTTTCATGACTACCTTACGTTGTGATAGTCGATAAGTTAATTCTTCAAAAAGAAATCATTTTCATTTTGTCAAATACCATTCGCCCAGGAAAATGCGAAGAGTCAGTCAGACGCTCGCACGCTTAATGAGCCAATTACAACATGTCCATAAAAAATCTACAGATTCATAATTTTCGTCAAGTTTCGTAATAAATAAAGTTGAGTGTTCAATACCCAATCCACGCCTTAACTTTTAATTAACTGTGTTAAACCGATCGAACAACTTTATGGGCCTGTTAATTAAACAACTTTAGTGTTAGAACTTTCGAGTACCTTTCGGGTAAAAGTAGGCTTTATTAAATGTTGTTTATATTGGGATTTGTGCTTGTGTGGCTAAGTAATAACAGCCGCACGGTTCGATCGATCAGGGTAAGCTACGTTTGCCGCGGTTGGGCCGTGGACGACCATCTTTACACATCAAGACAATTCAAGACACTTTAAACCATTGGTTCCGGCTGTCATTCGTGGATCTTTGGCAGTCGTTACGGGTCGTTAGTAACCCGAATGTCTGACAACCAGTCTTACCACGGTATCGTATACCCAGTAACGGTTGTGGAGGTCAGATAGGCAGTCGCTCCATGTAAAATACTGGTATTTAATTGCTTCCGGTTAGACTGAAAGCCGACCCCAACTTAGTTGGGGGAAGGCTGGGTAGATCGATATTGAGGATTTGTCCCTGTATTTTCTTTTATCAATATTCTCAGGGCTGTCACTTATGATCAAAGAGTTCATTTCTCCTTTCTATTTCCAATTCATCCATTTCGGAACTTTTCTACTTTAATATATAGCTTTTGGAATTGTTTATGCTTCATAGAAAATTTCTACGGACGAACCAGGTCGTCCGTCCATCTAACAGGCGGTGTCCCACACCACGCTTGACGCAATCTCCACTCCAGGACTCGTCTGCTCCACCGGCCATCGGTCGTTCGACAAATTATTAATAATTAAGATAAAACATATAAAGTTTATTTTATGTCCTCCGGGTTATCTCGGAGTGAAAATTATGACCGCGATAAAATTTACGAGGAGCCGGAAATAACACCTTTTTACTTTTAACACTAAATTCAACGTGATCTCATAATTTACGGTTTTTTAACGGTTTTCGAGACAAATTGTAAATTTTAGATTCTCTCAGTAAAAAAATAGCTTGTGTACAGGAAAGTGTTACGAATTTGTATTCGGATATTGTTATCTAATAATCTAATTTATTGTTTATTTCGAGCAACAAGTAATGAAGCCAAACCAAGTCCGATTAAAACTTCTTACTTTTTCCTAAGGGCTTTTTCAAAAAAATTTTAATGTTCTACTTCAACATTTTAACCTCAGTTACCATACTTCGTGTGTCAAGGTCAAAGTTAAAGCAGTTATATCAAATAGACACATAAAAGGCACTTTTGAACGTTAAATATTACAACAAAATATAATTGATTCTAGTCGCCCCTTCTAAAAGGTAATTTTCGTATGGAGAATAAGGGGCAAGAAACTCCACCATTACTCTTTTAAAATGTTTGACAATATTTTGCATAAATTAATTATTATATGTGAAGACGATGCACCTAAAATAAAATTACTATACCACAATAGGTAAACGAATTAAAATGGATTAATGAAACCATGACATATAAATTAATTATGTGATAGATACATGGTCCTCACATATTTACAAACGTTGTAAAAGTAGACGATTTTCATAAAAAAATTAACAAGTCCTTTGCTTCCTTTGTCCTGTGCTGTCCCTAACCCTCGTCTACCTAACTTATCTTCTCCAGTATTCAATTAAAGGCGCCAAACCACAAAAAAATCCAGCCTATACCTAACGAATTTCATCACGTAGCATTCCAATCTAAATAGCCAACGTAATTGTCTATTCCAGAGGCGTCTCCTACGGTGACAAATCCCCGATACCACAGTCGTTGATCAGCAACCCGTGCTCCCAAGCCTGCAGTTGCAGCGTGTTTGCCGGAGAGCCACAGTTCAGTTGCGCGGCCGTCGACTGTGTAGAGATCTTCGACAACGATATGCAGCAGCAATGTATCAACACCTATGAGGTAGACTCGTGTTGCAGCACTGGAACCGTTTGTGGTAAGTGTTCTTGTGTTTTAAATGTCGTATATTTGTTTAAAGTAATGGATGCAGATGTGACTGGAATTTTAAGAGGAGTTGATAAGGAATGAGACATTTTAGTCTTTATTGTGGAAAGGTCTTGTTTGATCGGGCACTAAGATTGTTTAATTTTGTTATTTTAATGTAATTTATAATCCTAACTGGCGAAATGTGGGTGTTTTATAGGTGCACCTCTGCCTAACCCTTCGGGGAATACATGCGTGATGTTAAGTGTCATTTCATAAAATTTGCCGACTGAGGGCTGTTTTACCAAAGTAAATTGACGTCTGACAGATCCAATGTGAAAAAGCTGTCAAAAATTCTAAATTCATTCTCAGGTTAAAACTTATTCTAGGTATAAAAGTTTGGTGAAGTTTGCTATACGGATAACTAAGCATTGAACATAATAGCATCCGAAAAGGGTACCGAGTGCTTTCAAAAATTCAATTCTCAGAAGGAAAAATGATGAATAGGACTCAAAAAATTACGTCACTAACTAATCTCCATCTGTAAACAAAAAAGAAAGAAAGAAAATACGTTTATTAAAACATCCGCTTGTTTCCCACAAGGAGATAACAACCCATTACCACTAAATCTATGGCCAGTCCCAAAGGAAAACATCCACGAGACATCAACACAGTAACTTATGACTTCATCAAATGTAATTAGATTTCAATAAACACTAACGATGCACCTGTTCTGAAAAACAAACCAATTGCTTGCTAATCAGCAGTATTTTTAGATGACACACTCTTTAATAGCTTTAACACTATGGCAGACAATAGGGGCCTCCATATAAGCGGTCGTAATGATCTGGGCAATGGCAGGATTACTGTCAACGATCTATTGTCAACTTATAATGACGATGGAATTCGCTTCCACATATTAAATGCTATTAAAAAGATACAACACATTGTGTATATGAACTCATAAAATATTCTTGATATATTTTATTTTTAAAAAACGTTGCCCCACACTAGGAATTACTCCTGTATCGTGGGTGCGTTTACACATATTTAAACTCACATGCACAAACAGCCAGATCCGGAATAACTACCTGTAGGCAATACAAATATTAGTCCCGTGCGGGAATCGAACCCGCGACACGCAGCGCAGCAGTCGATTGCTTAGCTACTGCGCCAACCGTGTCGACAAATATTACTTGTCCTTCCTTTACGAATTATAAAACGCAACCTCTTTTTGTCTGTCCATTGATGGATTTGTAACCAGCGGGATAATTGCGTAACACACTATCAGTAGGAATGGGTTTCATTTTGACAGTTCAACAATGCAATTAATATTATTGCGTTATTTGTTTAGCAGACACATTTTTCGAACTTATGAAGCAATGGATTAGCAATATCTTTCAAAATAATTCGGATTGAGATTGATAGTGTGTAGTGAGTGTTACGCAATTAGGGTGCCGAGTACTGCCGAGCCACTTATCTAATTTACGCGATTTTTGGCAAGCTGATGCCATGACGGAAAGTTAGCAAATTTAGTTTTAGTCTTCGATGAATACATAATCAGCTTATAACGTTTCCACTGCTGGGACACAAGCCTCTTCTCTGTGTCAGGTAGCGGGACATAATTCGCCATGCGTGGCCAGTAAGTACGGGTTTTCGATTAATACCTACACGAGAAAAAGCTCTTCAATCATCTGTTGTGTCATTGCAATTCGTTATCAATTATCATCTGAATATAGACTACTAGCTGCGCCTCGCGGTTTCACCCGCATAAGTTTCGATCCCGTGGGAATATCGGGATAAAAAGTATCCTATATGTTAATCCTGGTTATAAACCATCTTTGTGCCAAATTTCATAGAAATCCGTTCAGAAGTTTTTGCGTGAAAGAGTAACAAACATCCGTCCATCCATCCATCCATCCATCCAGACAAACGTTCGCGTTTATAATATTAGTAGGATAATAATGATGATTGCGGCTTTACCAAGAAGATCACCTTGACTCAGGTCGTGTCGTGACTCGTGAAGTCGTGTGTTGTTTATATAAATATTTATTGTTTACATAAATATTCATTCAAAAACATTGAGAGGAGTGCCTTTTGTTTGCGAAATAAACTCAGCTAACGGAATTGCAACTTATTTGGCCATGTGCCAATATGTGATATTATGACCTCTACTTTGTGAATATTTTTGGCAACAATTTCAACTTGCAATCCTATACTTTATTACTACTACTAACGAGTTGTAGGTCGTAGGTTCGAACCCAGACAGTCCCTTAACTTTGTGTAAATTATTTCATCACCACTGCTCTCAAAACGGTGAAGGAACATCGTGAGGAAACCGGTATATCCTAGAAGAAAACATTCGAAGACATGTGACATCCACCAACCCGCATTGGGCCCACGTGTTAGATTATAGCCCAGTCGTTCTCGAAGAGAGGCTCGAAGAGAGGCCTGTGTCCCAGCAGTGGGAACAGCTGATTATGATGATCCTATACTTTTGGTGGATTTTGAACAGTTTTTCTAAGTCTAGGTAGTAGAGTTACAAACGTAGTTCGTTTCCACCTTATCATTAGAAAGTAATCGTGCATGAAGTTACAACTTTCCATACGTAATTTAGTTTAACGTCGTGTAAGTTAATTAGTGTCGTATTTTCCACCATATGGCCTGATTGTAAATTAAACCTTATCTTCCAGGCAAAGACGCTATAGCCCAGCTGGCTACCTGCGAAGTCGATGGCCAGACGTACCGGGAAGGTCAGACGTACCAGCCCAAGAACACGCGCAAGACGTGTGTCTGTACCAAGGACTTCAATGCGACTGACTATACTGCTAACTGCCGGGACATCAACTGTGGCATCGAGATCCATTACCAAAACGATCTGCTGCAGAACTGCGCGCCCGTGTTTCCAGGGAATATGCGCGGATGTCCTATTGGATTTGAGTGCCGTAAGTTTTGGTAACTTGCTATATTGACATTTTGGTAAATAGTCATGTATGAGAAGACCTGGAACATAAGTCAGTTGGTAATAAGGCGTGAGTCATCAGCGCCATACAACTGTACTCTTAGCTCAAAACAGAATTCCACGGTCTACGATATCGATTTTATTGAAATACACGCAAAGATTTAGTAATGGTACTACCATTACTACTTTGCGTGTATTTTACACTACACTAGTAGTAATATTGATAGTGCTCGATCAGTTCAACCTTGCTCTCGGAAGTCAGCAAGGTTTGAAGAAGGCTCTGTTGAAACTGAAAGCACATTCTTTTTTTCTTAGCACTTTGCGGGACATTAGAAGCCCCTCTACGCAATAACAATAAAACGTTTATTGTGTCTCATTCAATGTCTTTTAATGGGTCAAACCCAACGCATTAGTTACTTATGCTGTAAAGGCAGGGAAAATAATTATTGAGTAAATGGACTACCAATTAAAATTGTCCGTATATTGAACTTACGTAATTTTTAGATGTCTGAATTGACGACTTGCATATTGACTTGTTCAATTTAATTATGTCAGTTCGCTAACCGATATTAAAATTGCCTGTTCTCTGCAGAGACTACAAAGACCAAAGTAGTCCGTGGTCTCAACATCCGCAACCTGACAGCTTCGTGCGTCTTCGGCAACACCACGCTGATCGTCGGCGATGAGGTCACCGTCGACGACAACTGTACCAAGTGCACCTGCAGCGTACCACCCTTCGTGACCTGCATGAGGAAGGACACCTGCGACTCGACTGTTCAGTAAGGGTTTAGTTGGGGATGGATGGGTCTGTGAAATGGAAGTGAGACTGTGAGAGGATGGGGAAGGTGGCACATATGATGTGTGTGGAAATTGTGAAGATAGTTAACTAGAAAAGGTGGAGACCTGTTGATGTTTTAAAGATGTTTTTATAGTTGAGATGTTTGAATTAAAATTGTATCCGAGGATATATATATTTAATGTTATTATGTTTTAGTATGAAATCTGATGTTAAAGAACGTCTTCAGATTAGACGTAACAAATGTTGTGTAAAAGACTTTGGAGGCACTCATTAGCGGAAAAATACTCTCGGCAGAAAATAAGTAATTCATTTAAAAAATATATGGTTTATTTTATGGCTTCATAAGTTGCTTATTGGTAAGAAAATTTATTTAAATTGTAAATTAGTAGTAACTTAATTTAACTAAGATCTACCTTAACTCGAATGTAGGAATCACATGACATTGACTTAATAAATAAGGATATTTACACTATGTACACATACACAGCCTAAGAGACCTTTGTAAATTAAATTATTATAATAAAAAATATTATTTATATTATTAAACTATGTTGTGACGACCTAATAATACTTATGTTTAAGTACTTAATTGTATAATAAAATCTTGTCTTAAGTAATAGTGAATCACTTTATACGAAAGATTATAATTTATTAAAGTACTCATTACATTTTTTTATATTATATGTTTAATTTTCTATTCTATTTTGATAGGTACATAGTTAGCTAGCTTAGCTATTATGTACCTATCAAAATAGAATATATTAGCTTAGCTATTATAATAAATGCTTGTTATGGCAGTTTCCTTAACTAAATTGCACAAAATGAATATTATTGGACAAAGCGAATATTTTGTGTTCTTAAAATTAATAAATTGCAATGTTTTTGAGATCTTATACGTAAACAATAAACGCTTATTTAACGATACGTAGGTATATAAATGCAAGGGGACAGTAAACATTCGGTAATTCATTCATAAGCATTTGCTTTTCATTCTGGCATAAATTTTCCCCTTTACAGGTACTGAAAGCCTGCTCAATTTGATCATCTGTCAAATCTAGTGTTGACGTCTTTGATAAGCTGTTGCTATTTCGATCAACAGTTAACAAGAATTTTAATCAACAGTTGGTTTACTGATCAAAGAATTGATCAAACTTTCAGTTGATATAATTATGGGGTTACACTTCTTTTTCTGAATTCAATCAAACTTGAGTCGGTGTTGCTGTTTTTCGAGTTTTGTCGTAGTTTTCGTACCGTTTAGCTGAAGCAAGCCAACCCAAGTTCAACCCTGAACATCTGGTTTGGTCGTCCGACGTCCCTGATGGCCACGTCGAGGAGTGGCAGACGCCCTGGCTTGTCGGTCTGGAACTCAACAATGGTGCGTGCCCAGCTCGAACTCTTGTACTGTGGACAAAATGATCATACATATATTAATGTCCTTCGTTTTGAAAGGCATGACGATGAAGCTACTGAAAATCTGTACGTGATTAATGATGTTGTAACATAAGTCGTTTTTCGGGTGTTCTGTTATCAGTTTTGCGCAGTTCACTGAGTTTTTTGTGCGATGGAGGCTGCGGTACAGTCAGCAAAGTATAGTACCAAAATTAATTGTATATAGATACTACTACAGACGAGACGTAGTGTATAAAGGGTAGACCATGTGTCACTAATAGGGGGGGGGGGGTTAATGTACAGTCGAACAAGCTATTTGGTATACAGGCAAAATATCCGTATTTCCGTTAAATTGCCAATATTAATATTTTTGTGTGCGTAATATAGCTTTTTAAGTTTTTGGCATACTTAAGGTTACTCAGAACACTCGCATAATTGCTGCCATACCAAAAAGCTTGTTCGCTTGTACACAATTGACACACACACACACAAGTGACTTATTGTCCAAATTGAATTGAATGCTGCAGTCTGTTTTTCTTTTGCATTACACCTTAAACTCTTTTATACAATTCGAAAGATCAACTCACCTGGCATTCATCCAGCACCGCCTTATACCTGAGCCTGTTGTTGGCTTTAGGCAGGATCTCCGCGTCGTTGTAGGCCAACAACTTGATGCCTCGTCTGTAGTTGTTGGTGGTCGGATCGTAGTAGCCAATGGTGTTGCGGCAGTGGAAGGTCACGTTCTGGACTGCCTTAGATGACATCAGCTGCAGGTATGTGAGTTGCGTGTGGTCGGCCTTGTATGTGATCTAGAAAATGATGAGGTGATTTTTGAGCAGCGCATAAGATATTTCAAGAGTCTACTACTTATTTCATCACATTGGGTTCATAATCACAAATCAAATCAACAGTAACAGTTAGAAGGGTCAAAGTGGTATTTAAAAATAATGAAGATTTAAAGGGTTGAACCAAAAGTAGATCTTTTTGTAAAACTGACAAATATTCCTGTTAATAAATCTAATGTTTCCATGATTTAATACTGCTGATTTGAATCGAAAATCTTAGGGTACAGTATACTCTTAAGGGAGAAGCACGGGGTAGACGCGAAATTCAAATTTTGCCTTACCGAATCCCCTTAACTGCCCTTAACACATGTATTTGAAAATTATAGGTATGGTTGCCAGGGTTTGAAAACGTATCCTCCAGGCTACCAGGACAAATAATCTTAAATCGCTTATCATTCATGTATTACGCCAGCAAAAACTCAAAACTCACCGTAAATCCATTCTCCATCTCACTCAGCCAGGGCTCATGCTCCTTGCCATCATACGCGATGTCCTGTGACGTCATCGGCTTGGGGAACACACAGCTGCTGCCGGTCTCCAGGTCGCAGTGCACTATGATCGCATCGTTGATGTCGCCGCCGTTCGGGTCGATCCAGTATTGTCCTAAAAAATAGGAAACAAAAATATTGCAAGTTTCACTTAGGTCTGATTTACTGGTGTCTCGAGTAAATCAAATTCCGAGCAAACCGGATGAGAGGAATTCTGTACTTCTAAGTCATGGCAGAAGGTGAAACCGTGGGTATATAATCAGCTGAATTCTGCTGGCTTCCCTTGTCTATAGAAAGTGGGTTCCCCTCGTGTAAGAATTAAAAGGCAACCCTGACTAGAACTGTCCTTCACCAGACCTTGCAAAAAGAGAAACCAGGCCTCAGGTATTTTCGGCATATACGTCAAGCTATACCTCTTTCGTAAATTCGTTCTTTAATAAATTCAGCTTGATTTTATTTATGAAGGTTTTTGTCTTACCGCTTTCAAACTCAGGATGATGATACTTGATATCTCCGCAGGTCTTAGCTGGCGCTTCCTTAGAACCGTCTGGTTTGAGGAACTTGTCAAGAGACACCTTGAGTCGTTCGTATGCCTTCATCACAACCTCCTTGCGTTCAGCTGCTGTCATGTCTTCTTTGAAGAACCGAGGAGGAATTGTGTTGGGGTCATCACCTAATGGGTCTGGTCCTTTCACTGAACCTGTTGGAGATAAAATCGATATTTGATTTCACGACACAGTGATTCATAAGAACTTTAATCCTTAGTTGAGCGTCAAATTAAAGTCAAAGGATTAACATTGACTTTCTCTTGCGCTGTATAAATTCCTGAAAAAACGACTGACTTTTATGAAAAAAAAAATTCAAGACACCTAAGATATTAAGATGAATCAATCCATCAAGCAATTGAGGCTACAGAAGGGTCCAAGAGAACAGAGAAACATACATTTGAAAAACATTTCCTCCAGGAGTGTTCGCGTATTTATGAAAAACAATGTAATTTTGATTTTCATGCACATTGATCACCAACCTTGTTGTAACATGGCAGCTAAGGCAGCAGCATCATAAGCCAGGCCCTCTCCAGGTGGGCCGGGGGGTCCAGGTGGACCCGCGGCTCCAGGGGTTCCGTGTCTACCAGCTTCACCTGGAGGACCACGACCTCCGGGCACTCCTGGTGGACCTTGCAGGCCAGGGTTTCCGTCACGACCAGGAGTTCCTTTAGAAAAAGATTAATGAATTGTCAGTTTCCATTATTATCATCAACAAAACCTTTAATGACTTTCGCACAGTTTTTTCGAATTTACAAAACATCGTGATTTCTTTATTATATGTAAGTTTAATAATAATATATTGTACAAATATTAACTTTTCAGAATACATTCTCTAAATGATGTTGAAAACCGCATCAAAATCCGTTACGGGGTGACACAGACGGACGCGATATAACTAGACTAGATCTTTGTTGTGCAAATATCCATTGATTAAATATCTTTGAAAGTTACCTCGTGATCCAACATCTCCATCCTTTCCAGGTGGTCCCATTTGTCCAGGTAAGCCTCGTTCACCAGTTCTTCCTGGGGCGCCAAGCATTCCAGGTAGACCTGGCAAGCCAGCGTGGCCCTTTGCTCCATCTGCACCAGACTCGCCTCGCTCTCCCTTGGTTCCGTCAAGACCGGGAGGTCCCATCTTGCCGGTAGGTCCTTGAGGCCCATCAACTCCAGGTGGTCCGCTTTCACCTCTAGGTCCTCGTTCGCCGGTTGGTCCGGAAGGCCCTGACGGACCTGGTGGTCCCTAATAACAATAATTCATTTTTATTATCAAAATGTTTGTTACATAACGTATAAACGTATAATAAATTAATAACGTATAACAAATCTAACTCCAAATTAGATTATTCATTGATTTTTTCATATCTTACATAGGATTCGTAGAATAGTTTTATTATTTTGTATTTAGTAATTCTACCTTTGACGGAACCTAGTTTCGTTATGAGAGTCTATGGTTAAGGCTAAACTCGGTCGTAGGAAAATCTAGAACGATTAAATATCGTTTTCTGCTTGGAACTTAGCTATAATAGAAATTTACTAAATCCCTGAAGGATGTTGAAAATGCTTATGAGAAGTTGAAAAAAATTTACAAGTTGTATTTCTGATGTGTTGTGATTTCTGGTATGCACAGAATATTCATCATGATCATCATTTCCGCCTGGAATCACCCACTGCTGGGTACAGGCCTCCCCTTTCTTCTGCCACACTTCCCGGTCCGTGCGTCTCTCATCCAGGTGTTTCCCGCGACATTGCCGATATCGCACATAATATTACTGGCAAACAACTTTATAAACTTTAAAAAATTGATATTTTTGTTATAGTGCTGGACAAAGAACAAAGTTAACAGATATAGACTTAATATTTACCTGTAATCCTGGAGGTCCACCTGGTCCCGATTGGCCTGGGGGTCCAAGTGGCCCCTTATCACCAGGTCGCCCAGAGATACCCGGTTGACCTTGCTTGCCCGGACGTCCCTCTGGGCCCGGTTCGCCCATCGGTCCCTGTGGGCCTTGCAGACCCGGAGTGCCGGCTTGTCCTGGAGCACCATCTGCGCCTACTTTGCCTGGTGCACCACTTTCACCCTACGAATATAAAGGAGGTTTTAAAATTTTAAACGCAATGTGTATAAGATTCAATACAATATATAATATCTTTGATTACATTGACCAAAGAAAACAATCAATAATCATAATAACCTTTTATAAGAAAAGCTTTGTAATTGTATTTCTTTTTTGTAGTAGTACTTTTATATTAATTAGTTTTTGCAAGATACCTGAGCGCCTCGAAGTCCTTGTGGTCCAGGCGGGCCTACAATGCCAGGCATTCCAATTGGGCCTCTTTCGCCAGCCGCGCCTGGTGGACCGCTGGAACCTTGCAAGCCTGCTTCACCTTCACTGCCTCTTTCACCCTTTGGTCCCTCAGATCCCTGAGGACCAGTCAGGCCCATTGGACCAGGTGCGCCTGGCCTACCGGAGTCACCTGTAGATCCTTTAGCACCGGGGATACCAGGGGTACCTGCAGGGCCTGTGCTTCCTTGTGGGCCCTAAACACAAAGACATCATGATTTCTACATTTATATTTGTAATTTTTATGGAGATAAGGATTAAAAATATTAATTTACGGAATATACCACACTCAACATATAATGTACTTACAGGTGGTCCTAAGTCTCCAGGTCTTCCGGGCAAACCAGTGTGTCCTGTTTCACCTTTCGGTCCATGATCGCCGCGACCGCCCTTGGCTCCAACTAAGCCTGGCAGACCACGTGGGCCAGACTCACCGGGCACACCTTACCAAAAATAATTAAAATATTAGCACCAACTGCTTGTAACACAAACTACATCGAGAGCAGACAGGATAAACGGATAATTCTAGACTAGAAAGTAACTTATCTAAATTACCTGGGCTTCCAGTATTGCCTTGTTGTCCCTTCGAACCACCGAAACCTCGTTCACCCTTCAGACCAGGCATGCCAGTAAGGCCGGGTGGGCCAGAAAGACCAGGTGAACCCTGAGGTCCAGGCTGCCCGCGTTCTCCTGGGGAACCCGGGGCTCCTAATTCTCCAGGAATACCAGGCGAACCAGGTTCTCCTCTCTCAGCGGGTTCTCCAGCTGGACCGACTGGTCCAATTGGACCCTGAGGACCTTGTTCTCCTTGGCGACCTGTGGTAATAAAATATTTTAGTGAGATTTTATTTTTGCTTTTGTATTGGATGAATGAAAAACTAGCCGTCCGTTGCAGCCGTTGCATTGTCAAAATGTATTTACAAGGCAAATGTGAGTAGTAACGCCAGAAGGGGACGCCCTAGAAGGCTGATGACGGAAGGAAGGTGGAAGGTGGTTGGAGCTTTTTGATGTTTTTCGGAGAGTTCATGTGCGTAGTAGTCGAAACTGGCGTGCGTGTATGACCAGATGTATGAACATACATAATCGAAGAAAAAATAGTAAGGATAATTATAGCAGGTGGCGTTCTTTAGTTTTTGCTAACACCTTTTTGCAAAAAGAGTGAATTTATATGTATATATGTATTTCCTTACTTTTAATTATTACTTTTATTTTACTCAGTAGCAGCACGGAGACTAGATTAGAGCCCAGTTGATGACGATAGGATCACCTCTTATTAAATGGAACTTAAACATTACTGGCGAACAATGGGTTTACTAATACACATCTACGACCAGCCCCTTCGGTAAAGTAATTCTTAAATATTAAAACGACGGTGTCAAAATTATTTTACAAAAAAAAAATTACCTGGTGATCCGTCATTGCCAGGTGGTCCTGCAGAGCCTCTCTCGCCCTTCTCGCCTGCTGCTCCAGTAAGTCCTCGTTGTCCAGGCATGCCCATCGCTCCCGGGGATCCTGGGTGACCTTTACCTCCTCGGAGTCCTTCGGGACCCTAAGAAGTTAAAAATAGTAATAAGAAAATTATTAAAAAGTAAGCTGTGAAAAGGATACAACAAAAATGAGAGGAAAAATAAAATATAAGCTAAGGTTGATGTAAATTCGAAATAAATATAGTTTTCTATGCAATAGTTTGCTCAGCACCGTAGCTTCAAAAGTTTAATGTGTGTCCTGACTTAAGTCAGTTTATTAATAAAGGCAAGAATTTGAAAACTGACGGAGAAATAAAAGACTGGATTGTATTTTAATTATTGTATCTTACCGGTGGTCCATCGGGTCCTTGAGCGCCAGTTTCTCCCTTCTCTCCTGTGCTTCCAGGCTGACCAGGTTGTCCTCGATCTCCGGTAAAGCCTCTCTCTCCGCGAGGTCCTGATGGTCCTGGGGGCCCTGAAGGTCCTGCCATACCTGGTTCTCCTTCTTTTCCTGGTGAACCTGGTAACCCAGCTGCTCCTGGCATACCCTGGATAAAAGATAGATAGGTTATAACGCTTCGGAACTTGAACACTGTAAATTGAAGAATGTTCTAGCTATCGTACGAACGGGCGATAAATCAATGACAAATAAAAAACAGATATCTTCTGTATACTTTTATAGCAAAGCAAAGTATATGCTATTTACATTTTGTGTGTTTTGTCGTTTATCTAGAAAAGTATATTACTGGTGTATGCATTTACTGATAATATAATTTCTTTTAATAGATTAATTGGATAGTGAATGAGTTTTATGCTAAAACATAATATCATCGTGGAGAAATACTTACAGGGAATCCAGTAGGTCCAGCAGGGCCTGACGGACCTCTTTCACCCGCTGGTCCAGCAATACCCTGTGGTCCCTGAATACCAGTTGCACCATCTCGGCCAGCATCACCTTTAGGGCCGTGAGGTCCCGCCTGGCCTGGATCACCGTCTTTTCCTGGTTCACCCTATTAAATACGACAAAAAAAATTGCTGTTTGGTTGCAAACTGATTTGAGAATGATTTTTTATTAAAAATTGACATCAGCGCTAGTTTACTCACTTGCAATCCACGTTCTCCAGGCCCTCCCATTAAACCAGGTGGTCCTTGTATTCCCTGAGATCCTTGCTCACCAGGTCTTCCATCAGCTCCCGGTATCCCCCTCTCACCTTGAGGACCAGTCTTTCCTGGCATTCCAGGCCTTCCTATAGATCCTCGTGGCCCTTGCAGACCTTGCGGTCCCGGCCTACCAGGGTCTCCTGAACTTCCCTTAGACCCAGGTAATCCTACACCTCCTCTCTCTCCAGGCTGACCTTTAGAACCCATCGGTCCATCTGACCCGGGAAGACCTCTCATACCCATTAATCCTCTTTCGCCCTGGGGTCCAATATTGCCAGCAGGTCCCCGGAGACCTCTCTTTCCACGTTTTCCTTCTGGGCCCATATTACCGGGCAACCCGCGTGGCCCAGGAGCACCAGATTCTCCTCTGATACCGCCATCACCTTTCTGACCCCTTTCACCAGGTTGACCCTTTAAAAATAAAAATAAAGTTATGCTCGTGTTCAGCCTTCAGATCTTGATAACGGATCGAATAATTTTTAGGTTTTTTTTTAGGATTCAGCTAGATACAGCGATACTATGTCACAGAATATGTGTATTACAACATTGTATGGCTAATATACTCATATAATAGGTTTCCCTGTATTACTAGGATAAGTATTTAACATGCGAATGGACTGCAAATAAATAAGAAATATTTAGATTCAAAAGGTGCAATCTTAGGCATATTAGGTACTTATAGTTTAGTTTAAAAATTTAAAGAAGTTTTAGAATATTGTATTGTGTTGTTTGACATTTTGTATACAAAGAAAAAGGAGAAAAAAAGGCATAAAATACAACATAGTCAAAAGACTGTGTTGTACTCGTATTTTATCTTTTTTTTATTGTTATTATTTTTTATTTGTAATGTGCGTTTTGTTTGTGCGGAATAAACTATTTTTCTTTCTTTCTTTAGAATGGGGCTGTTATACGCGAAAATATTTTTTCAAGTCCTACTGGTAGTACTTATCCAGAGATAAGCGCGTTCAAACAAACAAACGCTTTATTATTAGTATAGATTATATAATAAATATTTAAATATCATATAAATAAAGTTATAGATTATCTTACCGGCATTCCTTTAGAACCAGGCAAGCCTGAATCTCCAGCCATACCCGGTAGTCCTCTAGGTCCAGGGAATCCCTGTGGGCCAGACGCCCCCGGTTGTCCATGCACTCCTTTCTCACCTGGGATCCCATCACGACCAGGAATACCAGAGGCTCCTACTTCACCAGGTTGGCCCGGACGACCTGCTTCTCCTCGTGGTCCTTGCATCCCTTGACTGCCTTTTGGTCCATAAAGACCCTGTTCACCTTTTAAGCCAGGGGCACCTGGGAATCCTGGTGAGCCTGGTTTGCCGACATTACCCTGAGGGGAAAAGATTGTTTCTTTAAAATTTTAACAAATTAAATTTTGTTGAGCTGTAGTACAGTCGATGTAAAACCACTCTTACTAATAATCCTTGAGGTCCTGGTGCTCCATCAACACCTCGGACACCCGGCGGGCCTGGAGGACCTTCACGACCTCGCTCACCTCTAGCACCAACAGGACCCTGGAAAAATACAATAATGAAGTGGATTAACAATAATTATGTGCATTATTTTTTAAAAATTAAATCCAATTTTACTTATTGAGTATTTTTATTCAGGAAGAAAAGTAAATTTCACTACTCCATACAAAAATAAAATAAATCAACAATATTTTCAATTTCTTACCGAAGGTCCAGTCGGTCCCATTGGGCCAGGCATGCCAGTTGGTCCTTTTTCTCCTGATAATCCTTGTTCACCCTTAGCGCCATCCCGGCCGTCGAAACCTCGATGCCCTTTAAGTCCTTGTATACCGGGTACTCCTGGGGTTCCACGAGGTCCAGTCTGGCCAATTGCACCTGAAGGACCTGGTTCACCATCTTCTCCGGGAGAGCCCTAAATAGATTATCAAAACATTTGTTTAGATAAGTTAGTTTAGCGGTATTATTTTATTAACTAGATGTTACCTGTGCATTCTTTTATATAGGTATGAGTTCATTCAGAACTTTTTCAAAAGTGTCTTTTGCTACCCAAAACATTTATGTTGATGCAAAAGACACTTTCGAAAAAGTTCTAAATGAAAAGTTTTGTTACATCTTTTCCTGGTAGTCCTTGGGGTCCTCTTTCGCCTGGTGGTCCTAGCTGTCCTGGCAGCCCTGGTTCTCCTGGTTCACCGCGTTGTCCTTGGAAGCCTTGCGGGCCGGGTGGTCCTTGCGGTCCTAATAGACGAAACACAAAGCTTATGTCATTGTTTGTCCAATCTGCTTGTACAGACGCCAGCAGGTCAAGCTACCCGAAACTGTCAAATTTTCCCAATCAACCTTGAACCTCAATGCTTTAGCGATAAAGTTGAAAATCTATTAAAGAAATTTGACAGATTGTAGTAACTTGATGTGCTGGCGTCCGTACATTCTAATTCAAACAAGAAATCCATTCCAAACCAAGATTTCCATTATGGATGTATATTGTTTACGAATATATTATGTCTTTAAATCGCATCAGCTTTATTAAAGGAGATTGATGATTTTAATATGGAGCCTGGCATACCTACTGTCACGCCATTTTTTTTTTTTTTCAAAATAAAAAAATGAGTGGCCATGATGAAACCTATATAAATCGATAGCTAACATCAATGGAAACGAGAAATATAATAAGACCAAACCCTGTAAAGCGTCACGTTTCCGAGATATGAACGTTCAAAGTTGGTCACGTGACATCCATTTTTTTTTTAACTTTTGTATATCTTGTTCCTTAGATGTTTGAAATAATAACTCTGAAAGTATAAAGTAATCAAACATCTATGGCCAGGTAGGTATGCCATGGACCCTCAAAGCCCTTTGGTCTGCTTGGTTTGATTTTAGAAAGTTAGTAAGAGAAATATCTTAATTATCCAATATATAGTGTCTCAGAAACTCGGAAACCAAGACATTTTTAAAGAGAATTTTTATGCATTTTTCTTGCATTTTTTTTTTTTTTTAATTATTTGCAGGCATAGGATCTTACCGGGTATTCCTCTAATGCCTGGAGTGCCGACTGAAGCTTGCATGTACTGGTACGGGTCGAACGGTGGACCCTTATCACCTCCAGCTGTAGCCGCTAGTTGAGCCAAGTATGCGTTCACCTTAACAAGAACAATTTTTTCGAGTAGGAAGAAAAAATTAATGGGGCGTATTCAGGAATTCGGACTTGGTATGTTTGACTAGTATTATTTGCAGTTCTTTTTTAGATCTCGTACTTGTAGTTTTTGCAAACGTATAGCCCTACAATGTTCCCACTGGTACTGGGATACAGGAATATTCTCTATGAGAAGGAGTGGGCCATAACCCACCACGCGGGCCCAGTGCGGGTAGGTGGATGTCACATGTCTTCGAAGTTTTGGTTCCAAACCGGCGTTTTTTGACGATGTTTTCTTTCACCGTTTTGAGAGCAGTGGTGATGAAATTAAAAACAGAAAGTAAAGGGCCTGCATGGGTTCGAACTCACGGACTACAACTCGTAAGTTGAGGCCGATTCCACTGGACCACCACTGCTCTTGATTAAAGTATTCTATCTTATTTTTTAAATAAACTTTGTACAAACAGTGGTTAGAAATAGACTCGTGAATGTATTATGTATTGTTTTGTGCAAGAGAGGAGAGGCGTGATTTTATGAATGTGTATAGTGCCATTTTATGGATATTACAATTGTTAAATATTTTTTTTTATATTGTTTTTTTCCTTATCCTTCATGTAGTCTGCAAAGTTTTTGCTTATTTCTTTTTATGTCTTGTTTTTCTAGCGTTTTATTTTTACTTGATGCTTTATTTATTCTTATACTTACAGTTTTATTTCTTCACTCTTCAGTCTGTTCAGAATCTACATTATAATACTTACATCAGGCATCTGACCAGCGAGTCCAGGTATCCCAGGCGCCCCATTGACCCCGTTAACTCCAGGTGTTCCAGGAGGGCCGGGCGGGCCCTCATCTCCTCCCACGCCAGGGTACCCGCGCACCGGAGTCTGCTGCTGCGGAGACATGCCGACGAATACTGGTCGAGTTGTAGCTGCAGAAATAAGATAGATAAAATACTTCTAATATGTGAACGACATTTAAATTACAAACATTTGAAACTTGAACGATAACTTGTATCTATGGTGCAAACCGTAAATATAAGTTGGTTATCAATAAATAAAAAAATAAATAGTATAGTTTCATAATTAAATAATGTGGTAATAATGAGCGATCGTATCCCTAAAAGCGAACTGACGCATGCGAATGAGAAGGTTGTATGGTAGCTGGTGATATTTATTCTTTTTTTGAGACGGGGAGTGCAGTGGTCTCGCTTCCAGTTGATGAAGATAAAGAGAACATACCAGAGGTAAGGCAAGCAGGCACTTTGGAGCAGTTGACTCGCCCGGCGTGGCACTGGCAGAGAGTGCAGTTGTCCCGCTTCCAATTCTCTCCTTCAGACCAGGTGCGACCGATGTCAACACACTTGGGGCTTGCAGGAACTGAGGACAATAATGGCAAGAAAATGTATTTCTACTAATAAATTTAAAGATCGTTAGCTTAGAGCGTACATTTAGAAAAAAATGTGATTCTTTGCTGCACGTGTTTACGTAGTAAAATAGAATCCAATCAGAAATCAATTTTTTTTAAGTAATATTGGATTGATTATTTTAGTGGGCAAACTATCTCCTCAGCATAATAACGTAATGCCTACACGTTGTTCACCATCATCTGCCTAGCCTTTTCCCAACGATGTTGGGGTCGGCTTCCAGTGTAACCGGATGTAGCTGAATACCAGTATTTTACATGGAGCGACTGCCTATCTGACCCCCACAACCCAGTTACTGGGTAATACGATACCCCTTGGTAAGACAGGTTGTCAGACTTTCGGGCCACTGACGACCCGTAAAATGACAGCCAGGACCAACGGCTTAACGTGCTTTCCGAGGCACGGAGGGATCTTGATATGTGAAGATGGTCACCCATTCACGGACCAACCGCGGCAAGCGTAGCTTAACCTGATCGATCGACCCGTGCGGCGGTTATTACTTGGCCACAAGCCCCTCCTACACGTTGTTATTTACAATAAATCTTTCAAAACATTTATTTAACATACACTGATAGGAACTAGTGAGTTGCAGTAGTTCCATAGCTACATGGAACTACTGGGAATAACGGACTATTTTGACAAACTAACACTAAAATATATATATATGTTATATGCAAGTATATATTTTTTTAAACATTGCCCCACACTAGTATTTACTCCTGTATCGTGGGTGCGTTTACAAACATTTAAACTCACATACACAAACAGCCAGACCTGGAACAACTACCTGTAGGCAAACCAAATATTTGTTCCGTGCGGGAATCGAACCCGCGACACGCAGCGCAGCTGTCGATGGCTCAGCCACTGCGCCAACCGTGTCATCAATATATAATATAAAAAAAAATAAAGAAAAAGGCAGGAGCTCATTGGACATCAAATACAACAAATTAATTTATAATTTTGTTCCAGTAGTGTAGTAAAGTAGTACAACATTATTTACCTCTTGGCGTCGGTCGTCGGTAGGTCGGTGTGCCTGAAACAAAGCTCAATATCAAGACTCAGACAAGAAAAACTTAATTGAAGATATAAAGAAACTTCGTTACTAGGAGCAAAGTCGGAAGCTAAGTAATAAACTCACTGCTGGCAGATTCACGGAAATCCCTCTCGATCGCTGGAACAAGATAAATTAAAGATGTTTTACCGACGACTGTATATAATTTCTGTCAGACACATGAACCTCGAATTGTCAAACGACACTGTTAAAACTTTTGTAGTTACCGTACAGTTAAGTAATAAAACGAACGCTCTCCATACCTCGTTACCTAGTCATAAACATTTCCAGAAATAAAATGAAATTATAGTTTACTATCTCACTTTAAAAATATGGAAATGACAAGAAAAAGTAATATATAAAGAGCTTATCCTTAGTAAGTAAAGATTCTTGTCAAGTTTCAATCGATTTGATGACGAGTACCCAAAGTAAACTTAAACTCCAGAGAAGAATTTCAATCACAAACTTATATACCATTTTCGTCCTCCCCGAAGGGATTGTAGTCGTCATAGGTATCCGGATCCTGGGCCTGTGGCAGCTCCTGTATGATCTCCTCGCGGACGGGACCCTCGGACAGCTCCTTGCAGGCAGCTGGCAGCACCAGCAACGCCAACCAGGCGGCCTTCAACCACCGCATGGCTGTCTGGGTGGACAATCAAGAAGAAAATAAAGTTTCAGGAGGAATGTGCACACATGTTTGTCTAAAGTGGACTTCCTTGAAAATCATGCAACCTTCGTATGAAGACTTATAGGTCTACGCAAGAGGATCGTGTTAAACTGCACGGTTAATCTATTGAACAGACGAATACGATCTAATAAATTCGAAGAAGAAAATCAAAATCGAAACTAGGTTAAACACTAAAACTATGATGAAATACAAAAAAAAAACATACAAAGTATCACTTCAGAGCATTTACAAATCAGTACAGTCAATTCAAGAAACGAAATTCAGAACGAAAATGGCCAATAAAGTGTCTATTGGACGCTATTAACTCGAATTCCTATCAATCAACAGCACTATCTCGAAAATGTAGTAAGTAGTGTGTACATTAAAATATTCAAACTATAGATCCTCATAAACGGCAATATAAATCAATGTTGACGATACATTAGCGTCATAGAGCGTCCAAGGCTATAAAACCAGGGCGTCGACTCGGCCCGTCGGCCTATTCCTCAATCAAGTCCTCTAAAGATGTCATGAGCAAGTAGCGGCTGCTCCAGTAACCTTTCTAACAAACACATCTGTCTATATGGAGATGACAACCAGCAATTGGCAACTATAATAATTAATTTTAGCGACCGACTCCGTGCCTGAACCAATTTGTTTATTAAACAGAATAGTCTATGATTATTTTCTTTAAATGGTTACACTTTCGTTTATTGAGATTTCGGCAGCTTAATTATTTTAAAGAATTGCTAGGGTCAGTGTTGTTAACACTTTGCTATCACTTAAATACTCGTATAATAGTGGCGCCAGTTATAATTAAGGTTTGCAACGTCATTATGGGTAGTGTAGCCCTACCTATTTGGAATTTGATCTTTAAGGTAAATTGTATTTAATTAAACTAGGTATGAAATAATGAATTAATACAATTTTATCATTATTCTAAAACTTCTAATGTTATGAATTTTATTGTCCTACAATTACCATAAAGTATGCTCATGCCGCCTGTAGTACAGGCATCTAAGATTATTATACCTTTGTAAATAATTTCTAGGACTTTATGTAAATATTTTACCAATTTTAATATTGAATAAAACATATATTATTTTATTATTATAAACAACCTTTGGAGGAACTTTATGATGTATTTTCACGTAATTGGACTACCGAACAACATTTTATGGTTGACACTTTCACTATCCGCGTAGCAGATAGAATAGTTAAACAATCGTCGAACCATGTACGGTTCCGTACCTAGGTATACATTCGGTCTGGGAATGGGTTATCAATTAATTTATCATTGACTAGCTTCTACCCGCGACTTCGCGAGAAATTTTTTGTTTCTCTGACTCACCCCGCCGCATCGCAGAAGCCTTTGAAGAGTTTGTTTTTTTGTTTGTTTGAAACAAAAAAAAAATCAATCTCTCCAGATTTTTTTTTTTTTTAAACGTTACTCCTGTATCGTGGGTGCGTTTACAAACATTTAAACTCACATACACAAACAGCCAGACCCGGAACAACTGCCTGTAGGCAATACAAATATTTGTTCCGTGCGGGAATCGAACCCGCGACACGCAGCGCAGCAGTCGATCGCTCAGCCACTGCGCCAACCGTGTCTTTCGTCGATTATAAGTATAGATATCACCGCCGACTTCAAAATTTTCACTAAGTGATAATTGTTTCTTGAAACTTTTTGTACCTATTTAATATGGTCTACTTATGCAAAAATCTCCATCAAGTTATTCAGCCACTGAATCAATGAGGAACTGTATTTTTCCGCAGTAAATAGGTACAGTAGGTAAAGGGTGGCAGGGGGGATATCGACGCACAAACTGTTAACCATGGATTCAGTATATGATTCTGAACGGGGTTTCACTGCACACTGCACTTTTCTATGAAACAGCAATTTTTTTTTAAAGGCGCTACGCGGCGTGCGAAGCTGCGCGCCCCCACGTGTGTTTTTTTTACATATAAATTTAATAAAAACGCGTTTTTGCGCGAGGAATTCGGGCCCGTTTCCCGCGCCCCGTCGCGTGGCGCGTTGTAGTGAGTGATTCGCCTAACCGACTAAAAATTTCTAGGCTACAATCATGGTTACGGTGTACACGTTCATCGCCCTGCCACTCGTAGATATACAAAACACATGGTGTCAGAAAAGATTTTTTTTGTTAAAGAAGCCTTTGGTTTTTCCTGGACCTTTTTAAGCTAATTTTCCCCACCACTGACCATTTTCCAGCCAAACAATTTACTGCTCTCCTCAAATATTCAGCAATATATATGATGTTCTTGTAAAGTAAATGTATTAGATAAAAGCTGAGTGATAGGGCAACAAAACAACGTTTGTTTATGCTAACAGATGCAAATGAGTGCGATGCAAACATTGCAAGAGCATCGAGGGGCGATTTCTACGGAATGGTACATATTGTGCGAACAATATGCCACAGGGTGTGTGCTCATGTCACTTGTTTATTAAAAGGATTCGTTTGTATACGCGGTAACTTATTTGATAAGATTGTGTTACCATTTTAGTCCCATAATAGCGATGCGGACGATTTTTTTTATTACTTCCACGTCTAAGACACACATGTACATTATTTTAAAATTTAATTAAAAAAAGAGCCATACTGTGTGGGACTTTTTTTTCATAGTCATTATTATATTTAGCCGGTTTAGTAAATATTTAACTAGAAAAAGCATTGTCTTGGGTACCAGTACCTAATTATTTTCCAACTACAATAAATCTATTGTTAATTTTGTTAAAAATTACTTTAACCGTATGAAGATTACCGCCACCACAGAACCTCTTTTATCTGTTCTGTGACCGCCACATACTATACGATTTCTTTCTATTCGCATGTTGATTGAGATACATTCAAGAATTTTCTGAATTATTACTAACTACAGAAGTACCCTATAAGGTTTTTGCGTAGAACCTGAAGGCCTTGACAAGTGGCAACCGCTTTAAAATCATTTCGTATTTCCACAACGACTTTCAACAAGATTGACATAAGCTTTTAGGTAGCCTTTGTCATTCAAATAGAGACTTTCCATAATAGCTCTAGACTTTTCTATATCACTGATAGATTTTTTTTCTTTTTGGGTGGCAAATCACCATATATCTTCTCCCGCTCTGAGCATGTCAGACTTTTACTGACTAAAACCGTGCTAGAGGCCACGGTAACTCTTACCCTGGCAGGGCCACTTCTAGTCCCTCTAGTCCACTTTTCAGACGGAATCGGTACTATTGTCCGTTATTCGGATGTAAAAACGCTTTATAAACTGACTTCTAAATAAAATTCTAATCGACCAAAGAGCCTCCTGTTCGAAGTGTCGTTACGCTACATAGCATTAGTCGAAACTTTAGGGCTCCCTTTAAGTGGAATTCAAGACCCGACTTACGTGCACGACACCTTTATCGAAATAAGTGCGAAGAGCTTTTATAATTGTACTTAAATCGCAATATTGTACACTTAGATTGCGATTTTAGTACTTATGTGTATATATACAAGTATAAAAGCTATTTCATAATATATTTAGACCACATACAACATTGTGAATTCTTTTCAAACAAATCTTCAGTGAGAATACGAAACAAACTCAAGTATACCCCGTTTTTGCATTATAACAAGTAAGTCCACAGAATGATTTTTCCAAGTGTGCGTGGATGGCCAATCAGAATCTAAACGACCGAATGAAAAATACTGAAAGGAGTCTCGGGGCCGATTTACATGGATACTAAAACGGTATCACACACACTTGGAAAATTTACCCTGTAGGCATACAATACATATTTATAGCTACAAACTGGACAATGTAACGGATGAAATCAAGATAGCTCAAACACAATATATTATTAATATACAAAAAATAGTATAACATACCTATGTGGTTCTTGAGATAAATAGGGGGTTGCGCGGCCCGCCCGCGCCTCCACGAATGCGCTGCCTCCCGCGGGGATACCAATAAATATGCGCCTACGCATGACCCGTAAGCACCGCCATCTATGAGCACAGGGGACGACAACCATTGGTTCATGTAACGCGCTGATTTTCAACACAGTGTATTTAAAAAGAAGATAAGTTTGTTACCACCTTTTGAGACGGTAAAATAGTGGTAAAGCAAACAAACAAAGCACACCAAAAATAAAGTACTTACCTACATGAAGAAAAGGGCAAAGGTAGAACCTGTAAGCAGCTTAAAGATTTTTCATCTGATAACTTTATTCGAGGAATAATTTTGAAATTTTGACAGTTATTTCATACGAAAACTGTCAAACGTCAATTTTATCTCTCGAATTAAAGTTATCTGGCGATGGAAAAATCCGCCCTAAGTCAAAAGTTCTTGCGAACTTTTGACTAAGGGCGGATTTTAAGACATTTTTGAAATTTTCGGGTGCATGACATTTTCTAAACGAAACGTTAACGTTTTTAATTATGGGTTCTGATATGTATGCCTTCCATCATATATTTGACCTTTAAGAGAGACATATACAGATGATCATGAATTCATGGTTACAATTTGCGCGTCGATGTCCCTGCCACCCTGGACACTTTTCTCAACCCCTTACTCAGAAGCTTTACTTAATTATCCCATAGAGCACGAACGGTATATGATCTCGACATAAGTGACTGGTGCTGTATTTTAATCAATTTAAAGCATCTTTCCCCTATTTTTCCCAGTAATATAGCGTAAATATCTACTCTTAGAACAGAGCAAATCGTTCACTAAGCATGATAGTCACGCGCGGTAGCTTTATTCTCAAAAGTCAATAATAACGATAAACTACTAGAGCTCAGTCGTTGGACTATATTTGTATAGTGTGAGGCCTGCGGTACGATAAGTTTGTTCCCCAGTGTAACCAAAAAAAATATGAGCAAAAAAAATGCGTTAATGTGAATATCTAGAAATAAGTTCAAGCCCCCACAAGGTGGACCAACGAGCTAGAGGAGGTTGTGGGCAGCGCAGGAACCGTGAATAAGACCATTCTCGAAGGAGATTATGTCCGGCAAAGGACATAATAATATCTTGGCTGACAAGATAGTGATAATGCAGATATAACACTCGTTCAAGCTGCGGTTGTGTGTGCAGTCAAGTTTTAACCTTATAGAAATGGTTCGCGCAGGAGAACTATTCCTGTTTCAAGTCCGTTGGGCTGTGTACCTTACACAGTGATGAGTGATTGCCATCGACACGCTAAGAAGAAGAAGCATGAGCAACTTACAGGGAACAAGCAACATCATATTTCACAATCTCTCCCCAGCATCGCGGAGTTAGTATTAAAAGACCATAAAGGAATATTTTAGTCACGTTTTACAAATGTATAAAATGTTGCTCGCCCCTATTTTCAGTAAATAACTAGGCCGCGAAGTAATGTGTATTTAGTGTGTTGTATACTGTCGCGATCACTAACGCACCAATACTAAAAGCAAACGACCGCTTTTTAATTGTACAGGTCAACGGCGCGCGCGCCGATTTTTATTGCTAAGCGCCATTACATTGGCGACGGACACTCTTGTGAAAAAGCTCTGTTATTAGAACATGAATTATGAATACCTACTGTTAGTATAAGAGATAGTAAAATAAAACAATTATTACATTTAAAAAAAGCATCAGTTTCATACATATTCAGTGAGCATAACAGCTGAGTTTTTATCATGCTATAAGTTTTTTATCTTCATGAGTACTTGCGGGGGTAGGTACAGACGCCAGCAGGTCAAGCTATCCGAAACTGTGAAATTTTCCCAATCAATCTTGAACCTTAAAGCTTTAGCGATAAAATGATTAATCGATTAAAGAAATTTGACAGATTGTAGTAGCTTGATGTGCTGGCGTCTGTACAAGGTAGATATACAGGCTTATTGATAAAACATTAACAACAGCAGTTGCAGGACAGGATTACTAACATCATAAACAACAACTTTTGTTCTTTGTAAATTAATTCTCTTATTTGAGAGAATTGATTGATATGACATTTGGCAAACAACTAATTCTAGCTAGTTTGATTCTAGCAATGAGATATAATATGACTAAACATTAAGAGGATCGAAGGACCATCTTCAATCCTCCCATTTCAGATTTTCAGTCGATGATAGCAAACACAGTAATTACGTTTTAAACTCTTTATTTTCAAGCAAAAGTTACAGCATTATAGATACAATCATAATAATTATAAACCGGATCAAGCTTAAGATTTTTATAAATAATCAAAAATATCAGGATATAATAGAAAGGGATTTCAGAAGTATTTAATCATTACACTAGCATTTGCTCGCGATTTCAGCCCCCTGAAAGTTCTTGTTCTCTTAACCCACCCCGCCGCATCACCTGCCTGCGCTATAAGTGAAAGAGCGCAGGCAGGTTTTTGCTTAGCGTTCTTTTAGTTTCTAGCCTTCCTCCAGAATTGGTTTTTTTCAAATCCGACTGGTATTTCCGGAGATTACCCCTACATATTTATAAACAAATTTTACCTTTTTATAATATTAAGAATAGATATAACATAGTAACAGTAACATAGGTTAGTGAGATAAAATTAAAATGATGAATATTAAAATAACTTTCCATTGTTCATTGGGCGAGTCAAATCGTCGATGATGCTTCATAAGCTTGAATAGTTTCTGAAGTTGCGTCATCATCTCCGGAAAGGTTACCAAGCTGCTATAATCCACCTGAAGCGTTCATCATCATTGTGCACGCTACCATTGTGGCCCCAAACTCGTCTGTCTCCAATATTATCCGTATTCACATCCAGCTTGAGTCCTTGACTATACTGACAATTTATTATGAAGAACACAAGAGTACCATTTTTAACCAAAGGCTCCAAATAATATCTATGCCTGACTTCGTCAGACTTAGTCGAGCCCCAAGCCCGTCTGTCTCCGATATTGTCCACATTAACGTCCAATTTCAAGTACATACTGCGTTGTGTGTTGTACAGTTTGAATGTGACCCCGTCCTTGTCCCACACGGGGAGCAACTTCCAGCTCACTCTCTCACTAGTTATTTCACATTGGTGATCGTCTCCCCAAGCGAGTCTATCATTGTAAGAGTCAGTGTGCACATCGAGTTTCAAAGGCTGTAGGTATCGCTTATTGACTATTGTCACAGCATCCTCGTTGCAAATGTGTTGGAACGACGCGGGGAAAGAATGGCGAACAATATCTTTAGCCCCACCGTGCCACAGTTTATACGCCAGGGACATGACGTTTCGTGGAGCAGAGCTGATAAGCCTCGTTACAATTTCATTGATGAATTCACCACCAGTAGTTTCAAAGTTTTTGGCCATATCCACAGCAACATCATAATTACTGTTAACGACTTGATTATACCATTCCTCCTTAACAGTGTGAGTATTTAGAAAAGCCACGTGACTAGCATAGTATGTCAATCCTTGAAGTTCTCGAGGCAGGGTTGCACCGGGACTAGAGGTCAAGCCTTTTTTCCTTAATTCGACGGCGAGCTCCGAGATCTCTTGAGAGTCGCCTTGCACTCCGTACACGATCACCTTGCCATGATCTCTGTTGACGATGCGAGCGATGTCCTTAGCGCAGCTGCTAGTCATGTTTGCTCCCACGACGGTAACGGTGAGAACGGAGTCGTCTCTGATATAGCCGCTGGTGTCGCAGTTGGTGTCACTGAGGACGGGGATCCTGTTCGGTATCTTGCTGTCTAGGTCCTGGCCGCTGCTGACCAGTTGGTACTGATAATGGACATTGTAGCAGTTCGAGAAGCCGCGTATGCCTTCTTCGGATACGACCTTACCTTCGCCCCAGTAGTCAACATGTTGAATCACTTCACTAAGGGAATCAGGTATCTTCACCAAGTCGTACTCCCCGAGGTAAGGAACTTCGGAGTAAGGGAACCGCTTGTCGATGTTGGTGATGTAGTTTGGTCGATTGGCAAGCTTCCAGACGGTAATGGAACGCATGTTGAAGTTCAGTGCGTAGATTAATCTATAAACAATGAAAAATAAAAATCTGTGAGAATATAGAAAAATAATCCTGAGACCTTGGAGCGAAACGACCCAACGATCGATCGTTTCGTCGTTGCTGGCCTATTTGGTCTCTCTCTTAGGGTTATTTAGATGTAACCAAACAGACCGAAAAAAAAATATCCTTCTCCTACTAACTAATCCTACCGTTGGCACACAGATAGTTTGTAACCAGGATTAACACAGGTTACTTTTTATCCCGATATTCCCACGGGATCGAAACTTATGCAGGTGAAACCGCGGGGCGCAGCTAGTATACAATAAAGTAAAGAAGAGAAGTAAAGTAAGGCTCAAAAACCTAAAAACAAATGTATCAAAAACAGAGCTACTTACCAACTTGAAGTATACACCTATGTTTGTACAGTTTTCAGCATGTAGCCGGCTCTTATATACTATATATTTTTGGTAGGCTTACTAGTTATCAGTTCCGGTAACCGCAAGGGGCTTGCGGTTTAAAAAATGCGTGTGTTGGGCATTCGAGCCGGAAAATGATAAGTTCTTTTCATAGATAAAGGTACCGTGAATATAACATGACCTAATTAATATAATTCCTGTAGGCATTACACCCATCGCAAATTATGTTATTCTTCTACGAAGTTTGTCTCTCGTAAACACAAACAAAGTTTAGTGTATACCTAAATACTATTTTACTATGGAACTACAGCTGCAATACTGATAAAAAAAAACTTTGGTTTTTGTTTAGCCTATTCTGTGATTCTGTTAAAGGTTGTCTTTAAAAGATCGCTCTTAGCGATAAGACCGCCCATTGTGTCCCCCTCTGTAAAATTTTATATATTTATGTACTATAATTTGTATAGTGGACAATAAAGAATATTCTATTCTATTCTATTCTGTGCCACTGCCTTCCAGCAACTCCCACGCCACCTCGAACCAGCCCTCGCGGTACGCGTCCAGGTCATCTCGCTACCACCATAATAAATTATGCTCCATAAAATGCAATCCCTTCCCGATGAAATGTGAAAGCATACTTTTATTTTCAATGTAAAACGACGACATCCCAGGTTATCAATTTGCCATTTCCTTACAGACAGACCTCTGTTATGCAAATAAATGATTTGATTTGATTTTAACAGGGACTTGAAAGCTTAGCAACATACAAATAAGAATATCCCAACAGTATAGTTATTACATTATACATGTAGTTCATAAACAAACGGTAAATTAATGGTCCGAGGCACGCGTCCTTCGAAGGGCGACATAACAGACAATTGCCCTCAATGCGCTTCGCCGAAGCGAACCAATTCAGTTCACTATCAACTTGCTGATTGATCAATCGTATTCATGACGTCATTATATGAACGGCTCATTCCGAATTAGGTCTTAATTTACCATAACATAACATATCTAGTAGAAAATCACAACTGAATCCTCCGAAGGGGTAAGCCATGCCTTAGGGTAAAGCCACGTGCCATCAGCTGGGCACAAAACCTGACTCCGGGCTAATACTGTAAAACTTCTAAAAGAGGAACTCAATGACATTTTACTTTGACCTATAGCTTAGAATGGTATTAGCATCAAACTCAGGACCTTATACTCTACAGTTTCGTTTGTAAGTAACTGTCTCCAAAACATCATCAGATATCAGACAAGGCAGGGCAGCAGATAGTTCAAAATTCTTATTGCATTTTTTAATTTACTGTCGTTTTCCTAACCATAACTACTGAATCTTTAATTAGTCAAGGAACACTAAATAAGTTAGTAAAGATTTCTTTGCACATTGCACATCAAAGGCAGCTTGGCTATAGAATATTAAGTATCAGTTCGCTCCCTTATCCGTTCAGTAGTCCCGCGAAAGCCTTACCGGGTAAACGCGACTCAAGGTTGCGGACGTAAACAAAAGTCTGTGTATCAAAACTTGTACACTGGTCGTTTGTCAGTGTCATTAGTTGGCGAAAAATTAGGCTGTGACTTACTGATGATTGCAAGATTCATTACGTTACGGACAGATTAAACTAAAGTCATTAAAGTCTTTTTCATATTATGGGTTTATTTAATAGTAGGGCGGTTTACAATTAGGATTGGTACCTACATGGGTTTCCAATTAATCCATCATAGAAATACTAAAATTTTAATTTAAAATCACTTGCACATGAACGCAAGTAATTTTTTTTAACTTGTTTTTTTATGTACAATGTTTTATTTCATTGATCTTTCTGCTTTTTAGATTTGTGCGTTCTACGTCTACCAACATTATTTACGTTTGTTATTTTACTTTAGCGAATGTTTCCTTTAAAAAAATAAAAAATCTTAACCGAATATCAACTAAATTGTAATCTCCAAGATGTACGGATGGTTATTGGAGAGTGTTCAGCACTTCATAGTGGTAAGTTTCCAGAAATTATTTTCCTAAACACAAACCCTTGATTACTTTAAATTACTGTCTACTGTTCCTACTGCTAGACTAAGATTTTTCCCATATTGTTATTCTGTGTTATCTTTTGCGAGCGATTTCTCATGAATTCATCCAAGACCTAGCCAGCGTTTCCTGGGCATGCCTCAACACCTCCCCAAACGTTTTATCTGATAGGATACCTAGTTATTATTGTGTGTGAGTAGAGGCAAATTAAAAAGAGTAGGTCATCGGATACCTACGTCCCTAGTACATCTGTGTGTGTTGCGCGATGTGTAGTTACTATGTGGTTAGCAAAAAGCAAAACCACAAACAAAAACCTATTCGCAACTACCCAAATGATAAATGATTTTATTTCTGTAAGTGGGTTTGTACAAACAGTGACACGTCAATCATATTTAAAAAAATACATGAGGTTGGCCTTATCCGACTATTCTGAAAAGAAAGGCCGAAACAAACTCAGATCACAGTTTTTTTTAAACTACAGACATAATCTAGGTCAGATCATGTGAACACCTATACATATACCTAGCTATATATATACCTAGTATAGGTAATTTGGAAATTCAATTAATCAAAAGGTGGCTAAACCAGGGTAGGGTTGTATAATACAAAAGCTCTGAATATTTTCTTGTTTATATTTTATTAGTTGCCATACATAGTTAATATCACTATAGCCAGGCCACCACCACCAGCCACCAACTACTTCAACCAAGGAATGTCGTGTTACCCAGTAACTGGTTAACACGATAAAATACTGATTTTCACCTGCACCCGGTTAGACTTTTGCCACTTCGGGAAGGTTCTATTATCAGATATCATCATCTTCTGTCTAAACTTTATGTATACATAAAAGTTGTTGGAAAGTTGTAGCCTGCAACATCCCACTATTGGGTAAAGGCATCTCCTCATGACTTCCAGCTCTTTTGATCCAAACCTAAAGTGGACCACTGGTCGGTTGTTTATTAAGTACATTATATTTTTGAATTATCAAAATAGGCGTTACAAATTACAATATCGTTTTCTGAAGGCTCTTGACAT
This sequence comes from Apamea monoglypha, assembly GCA_911387795.2. Lineage (NCBI taxonomy): Eukaryota > Metazoa > Arthropoda > Insecta > Lepidoptera > Noctuidae > Apamea > Apamea monoglypha. The sequence goes on from OU426925.1 coordinate 16,419,320, forward strand.
AATAATTAACCATGTTATTTTTCGTTTTTCCGCGTGTCCTTTCTGAAACTATTGATAATTCATATAATACGGCTCGTGTAAGAAAAACAGCGCTGCGAATCTGTCTCTCTGCGTATGCTGTCGTATTTGGTGAAGTAACTATCTGCGCAGCCTTTTCCTAACTATTTTTGAGGTCGGCTTCCAGTCTAACCGGATGCCGCTGAATACTAGTATTTTACGTAGAGTGACTGCCTATCTGACCTCCACAACCAAGTTACTGGGTTATTACCCAGTAACTTGGTTACCAAGTCTGACAACCAGTCATACCAAGGGGTATTCCCCTTGGTATGACTGGTTGTCAGACTTTCGGGCTTCTGGCGACCCGTAACGACTGTCACAGATCCACGAAGGACAGCCAGGACCAACGACTTAACGTGCTTTCCGAGGCACGGAGGCGTCTTGGTATCTAAGATGGTCTCCCATCCACGGACCGACCGCAGCATGCGTCGCTTTACCTGATCGATCGATCCCTAATAATAACGAACGTTATTGTTTAGTTACTTCACGAAGGGCTCTTCGTGAAGTAACTAAACAATAATAAAAAGAATATTAAAACTCTTTTATTATTTCTTTACTCCCATATAAAAAGCATCAGAATACCGCAACGATGTTTCACTACGTAATTTAGTTCCGAGAAGCTTTTCTTACGACGCTAAGGAAATTCTATACCTACGTTCAGCGTGGAGTATACAATATAGTATTGCTGTAGGTACAGACAGATGTAACGTCGTCGGCGTACGCTCATAAGTCAAAAAATCTGAGCTAAGCGGTCATAACACGTCTTCATAGCTCTTAAGTCGTATATTATGAATTCAGGCTCAGTGTATGATGCCGCATTTTTCTGAGATATGAGTCTTGGTAGGTTTCTGAATACCGTTTGTAAATACCGTATACCGTTTGTAGCTTAGGTTTCAACGCTGATTGGGGTAAACTAAAAGTTATGATGACGAGGATATTTGCAACTATCCGGCTTCATTTGACCTTATTTTACTATCCGACTGACTATCGGATAATGGTTTGCTTTCTGCTACGACTGGTTTCTATCCCTTTTGAGCAAAAACCTTAATCATAATTCATATATCTCAAATATAGTACACCCACTATCTGGCGCAGAACTGCCAACGGAATGGCTAAAAAGTAGGCACAACTTCTTGAAATCGACAGCGTCTTTACCAGGAAACCCGGCCAAAGCCCGTTGCAAACTGTGACAGGATACTCTTCCCCCTCCTATATACTATCTCCCACCAAAGGAGCATCTACCAACCCTGCAGGGTGTCACCTTTCGTGGTCCACTTGGAAATCCCTGAACCGTCTCCGGACACATGTGGGAAGAAGTAACTCCCAACTGGTAAAGTGGGACTAGCTCAACGGAACGGCAGTAGGGTGTGGATGTGAACAAATATTGCTTCACCTCGTAAGCTGCCCTCTGTGTCCCAAAACATGCAGTCAAACATACAGCGCTGCCACCGATGACGTCGTGGAAGTGGAAATTTTTTTGCCAACAAGATTTGAAATCGATATTATTTCAAAGCTGGTGCCAGCGACAGGAGGGAGAAGATTATTTATTAGGTTATTGAAATAATTGATGTACGAGTAGGTATAACAGCAATACTAAATTTTTCCTTAACTTCCATCCAAGTGTTGCGTGTGAACGTAGACGAGGGCAATTAATTATCTATATGTTGGTCGTTATGGTCGTGGTGGCAATAAGGTGGCAATTAAATAATTACTACTACAAATACCGGAAGGTCGTGGGAGCCGTATCCTCCTTCATAGCTTGTATACATAAATATGTATTTTCATAGGAAAGTCTATTTTGAAGACGCATGTTTGTTCCAAATCCGGATGTTTGTGTCCACGGGTGTGATCATTGGTGCGGTAATAAATGCTAGGACAAATATAAATCACGATTTGTTATAAGTCTATGGAACTTGCTGCTGCGCACGATTTCGTCCGCGTAAAATTTCTTGTTTCTGAAGCTTCAAATTAGTGAAATAATTTTTGGAATCGGATCAGTAGTTTCTTAGATTACATAGACTAGACATTACATACACAGACCGGTTAGACTGGAAGCCGATACCAACTTAGTTGGGAAGAGGCTAGGAGGATGATGATCAGTCGGGGGTTGCGGAAGGATCGTAAGTTCCCGCGACCCCCGGCGTAGGTGTGAGATGGAACACCGGGTCAGTAAGAGTCTGGCAGACCCCCCCTCCACCCCCCCACCCCAGTGCGGAGGACATACAAGAGGATATTTTACACACCGGAACAAAAACAAAAAAATTATCAAAATGGAGATAACAACGTGCTAGAACCGAGATTAACCTTTCGTATACGAATTAGATCTTTATTGTGTACAAGCCGTGTACCCACTGAGAAGTCCTATCGACAAAAATGACGAGATTCCATTCAAACCTTCATCGCCTGTTTAATGCCTATAATGATCCCACTGCTGGGACACAGGCCTCCTCTCTTCGAGAGGGAGTGGGCTGTAATCCACCACGCGGGCCCAGTGCGGGTTGGTAGATATCACATGTCTTCGAATTTTTGGTTCTAGGACATGCAGGTTCCCTCACGATGTTATCCTTCACCGTTTCGAATAGGATATAAAATATAAAAATAAAGATTTTAGCAGCCACACTATGACTGTAGGGCTTATGAATAAACTTGATAAAATCTGTCGAATCCATTCAACTTCATTATCGAATTACAATTTTCATTTTATTACAGCACTCCCTTGAAATGCCCAGCAAGATACTCGAAAACATAGAAGCCAAATGAATGAATGAATTTGCAAAAGAATTCCAAAACTCCGTTGCAATTAAAAACCTTGAGTTTTATCAAATAAAATGCCAAGAACATGTTTAACTAAGACAAATGGAATAGCTCCCAGAACTTTGTCTTTGTCTTGAGCACTTGCAACTCCATTTTCTAGTTTGGATTCGGATTCCTTATTAATTTGATTTGGCTTGGCGATGGTGAAAACATTGCAGTAAAAATTTTCTTCGATCTTAAATTTTGGTTATAATTTTTTTTGTATTTAGTTACTTCGAAATATGTTATTGACGAAGATTCGATCAATCATAAATACTAACACAAAAATTATTTATTGACATAAACAAGTTGTACGACAAACAACAAATGATAGAATTCTTTGACTCCTGTGCTAGTTATAAAGAACTGTATTGCAGAAGAGAGCAAATGCTAGATTTGATTTTTGTTTGTCTAAAGATCTCATTAGTTTTAGTTTATTCATTCTTATGTAAAGGAAAAAGTTTCCTAGGAATGGCTCCAAAAATATTTAACAAATTACCTAAATCTATAAAAGCTTCAAAAGACTTACGCAAATTTAAAAAAACACTCAATACTAATACAGAAAGCATATTATACGATTAATGAATGTTTAGGCGAAATATAAAATTCGTAACACCATTTTCTCAGATTGATTAAATGCCTGATTTCTTAATTTAGTTCATAAGTTTAGTTTATAATATTTGTTTAAGAATTTTGTTAATTCATTAATATTTATTTAATTATTTTTTTTGTGTGTAATATTTGTTTTATAATTCTATGCTATTTTCTTTGTTTACCTATGTTTTGTGTAAAGTTTCTTTGTTTATATTTTCCTAAAGATTTAAAATGATTATTAAGCAGTATTTTTATAATTATATAGGCCTTACTGTACACCCATTACCTAATGGGTGAGCAATATTTGTACGCCTTGCAAGGCAACACATAGTGACACAACATATTTATTTTTATTTTATACCATATTGTACCACTACATTACACCTATGTGTACAAATACATAATTTGAATTTGAATTTGGAATTAAAGTAATGCAGGCCATTAAGCAGCAAAATTGAAACAGGCATGTCAATGCCTTCCTTAAGTATTTTTAGCAAATAGCGAAGGGTCACGAAAGGACGGATCACGTAGATAGAAACCCAAATGGTAGTCTCTGGGATTTTCTAGAATACGTTTGGTATTGTGCCTGAAGCGAATAGGGATGAACGTCGAAGTATTTTTTATTTCACTTCATGTCATCTAACGAGAAATACACCAAATCTGCCGCAAACGACACGAAGTCGTGAACAACAAACATAATTCCCAGCCAGACAACGGACAGCCAGTGTTGCAAACAAGTGACATTACGGTTGCAAATAAAAGACGCGAAGCCCGACGTCACGCGCCCTATTACGAAATAAATATTAACTGTCCATAGGAATACGTGAATGGAATACTAAGCTTTAATTATTATTTTTATACCGCCATGATTATATGGTACGGCTATTACAACACATAACAATTTATTGGTAGAGATTTGAACTCTCTCTGAAGTAGGAACGATTGTTTTTTTTTTTTTATAAATTAAAATCGTTGTATTTTATAGGAAGAATGTGGGGAGGAAATATGGGAGACGATTCTTCGGGAATCAGGCGCGAGGAATACTGTCTTCAGTGCCACTCAGGTAACTTATAACCTATATCCATACCTACAACTATAAAAAAGTAATGTATCTATCTAATCAGATAACTAATAACTACTTTTCTTCGGGGTTTAGCAATATCCAGATGCCTTGATGCTGCGACTCGCGAGCGCTCTAGCTCGATTAATCACCAAAGATCCGAACAGCCCTGCACCATCTAGATCAAGCAGCCCAGCTCCCAGGAAACAATCAATAAAAACCAAACCAAGCTGGCGAAGTGCTTCGGTCCACACCGACAACAGAACACAAAGCTACAAGTGCCCCTTCACAGCCACCAACGCCTTAAAAAACGTCACCAAAAAAGAAATCGAAGCATACAATTCTTCAGAAGAGATACGGTCATCAGTAGCAGCATCTACGGGCAGAATCAATGAAACCAGAATCAGAGAGGAAGCTGAAATTGTCGCCCGAGAGTTCCACAGGAGGAGTCTTGGTTTCAAGTTCGAAAACCACAAGGTTAAGGAGACAGTTGAAGAGCCTATCCCTGAAACAAGCCAAGTGGAGGAACCAACGCAAAGTGAAATTGCTGGAGAAGTCGCTGCTGTGGAGAAGCTGGGTCCTGCTTCCGAACCAGCGTCTCCAGAAACTGATACTGTTAAAATAAACTCTATACTAAAGCCGCCTGCACCACGTAAAACTAGCTGCACGGTTGCTCTGGACGTGTACAAACGTCGAGGGTCCATGATCCCCTCTCGGCAGCGGATGAATAGCATCAGCCTAGTTAGTGGAGACAAGCTCAACTATTTGAGGGAGAAGTTCGGAACCCCTGAGAAAGTGATGCATTTCTTCGGCAGATGTTTCGTGAAGTTCTTCAGTAATTACGGGTAAGCTAAATGGTCTCATAAATGGCATTCTCTTTAATGGCATTTTCTACTTATTTATAGCAACAAAGATGCTATTAGATAAAAGTTAAGGGCACATTATATCCAAATTGCGTAAATTAAGGTACTTTTACGGATTTTCGGCTCGAAGACTCTGATATTTTCTCGATAAGAGATGTTTCATAAGGTTTCTTTGCATCGTTTTTTACTTAAGGATAGACGGGTAAGGCCTTATTCCAGGGTTAAAGGCAATATCTCTATCTCCGCATTGTCCCGCCAAATCGTTTTCGTAACATACATATAGCACTTACCATATATACGGTCTCAGATCAAATTTATCTAAGGCCCCGCCAATATCGAGCTGTCATTCAAATCTTTAGAGGCTCAAGCCTCCAAATCATGACTCGTCGATAAGATCCGACCCCTATAACGGATTTACATAAGTAAAGAATACTATTCAGACATACAATTTTAAAAAATATGACCACTTAGCTATAATAAGGTCGACCTGAATGTGGAAGAAAATCTGAGAACCCGTATTTAACCTTTCTAGTGCTCGTGGATACGAGCACTAAAAACGGGTAAATTAACCGATATTCACGACGGACGGTTTTGAATGCATATTCAAAACTTTGCAAATGAATAGATGGTTTATTCAAACTAGGAGGTTATTTTACTACTTGTATTTAGTTCATAATATTATAGCATTAATAAAATAGACTTAGGTTTCAAACTCAAGAAATCTCCCGTTTTAGCCCATTCGAACCGTGGTCATTAAGCTAAGTTAGGAAGGTTTGGAAAGTTGAGATGCTTAGTAGAGATTAAACTTAAGCTGGCAACAGTGAAAACTGTGGATTTCAACCCGGCTTTGAAATGCGAGCCATAATGAGCTTACGAGTTCGATCCCTAGGTTGGGTAAAATTGCATATGGTTCTTTCATCACATGTTAAATAAATGGCAAAATTTGGGTGTTGTAAAAACCCTGCCTATCCTATATATTCGGGGAAGACATGTGTTTATTCTTTATCTACTTTCATCAGTTATGACACAATGATCCGCGCGACTGGCCGCTACTTCTGCACATTCCTGCAGTCCGTGGACAACATCCACCAGCGCATGCGCTTCACGTTCCCGCGCATGCGCTCCCCGAGCATGCAGCTAACTCGAGCCCACAGGCACGGCGCTGAGCTCGTGTATAGCAGTGGCAGGACTGGGTATACGCATTATCTTATGGGTAAGTTTTAAAGCTAAGGTATCAGAGAGGCATGATGACTATGATGATTTCTAGCCGATTTCTGTTAGCGAGAATAGTTTGTGACTCAGCTCCACGTTATACTGCTGCCGTTCCCTCGAGGTACCCCCATTTTACGAGGTTCGACTTACATATTCCCACTAGGGTACGGAGACGGTTCAGGGACCCTGCAGGAAGATGCTCGTTTGGTGGAAGTTAGTGAGTAGGTGGGGGAAAGGTATCCTGACATAATTTGCAACTGGCATCGGCCGGGTTTTTGGCAGAGACGCTATCGATTTCAAGAAACTGTGCCTACTTTTTAGCCGTTGCGTTGGTAGTTCAGTACGTGACATTTCAGGTCAGCTGTACGAGATAGCAGAGGACATATTCTCGCTGAAACTGAAGGTGTCCGTAGTAAAAGAAAGCATGGAGGGAAACTACTACGTGGCAGTTCTGAGGCTGGAGTTCGATAACAGTGATTATGTAAGTATTTTATACATCTGTTAAGGAGCATTTCCAACACAATAGGATAAAAGTGTTCGATAAATCGAATGTGTTCCACAGGGTACAAAAATCGGTCCATTAATGAAGATTTACTATTATCAATATAAATACACAACCCTGTTACTAGCTATCTCGCTTAGTAAAAGTTCATTCAGATTGCAGAAAAAAATCATTATTGATCGTGATTGTGAGATTCTTAATTAGGATTTCTATGGTAACTTCAGTAGGTACGTACATAATTTTATTAACATCTAGATTACTTAAAATTCAATCTCCTTTACATCATTCTCTTATATCCATAATAGATCGATACCAATCGCCGGCTATCGCTGAAAACCAGCGCTGGGGCTCTGTCTCGTATAGGGTCTTAGCATTATGCTGAGCGATGGCCGTTTTGCGTGGATATGACGCATGTTTTCCCCAACTTGTTTTTCTTTGTGTTTGTGTTCTTTTTATGCGACATGTTCGGCGCAAGTATTTTCTTTCTTTCTTTACCAGTTACAGTCAGAAGTTTATTATTAATTGTTTCCGACTGTCTTTATAGTCATATTTTTCTATAACCCAAAGATTTCTGCAGGTAAATGAGTGCTAGGCGAGTTAATCTTCCGAAGCTGGCCCATTGTATAGTTACTTATTATCTTTTAAAATGAAACTCAGTATTAAGTTACGAACTTCACACATAATTAGTGACAGTTATGTAGGACACATGACTCAGTAATAAAACATGATATTGACGTGTTGTGTCCATTAATTACATTTTGTTCCCAGGGAGAGTTGGAAAGAACGACACAGAGAACTTGTTCTGGAAAATACCGCTTAATTGTTATCTATTGATCATAATTTCTCAGCAAACTGAAACTGGATCACTTCATAGGACAATGTACACGACCTTGCTTACTCCCTTATTTTTACGATCCCAAAAATGTATAAGGATCAAACACGTTGGTATTATCCATTAAACATAATGCGCCCTAATCGTGACATGACAACCCCTAATCGTCTAAAGACTGATATGATCGTTCATTCCACCCGTCATAAACAGGAGCCAGCGTCTCCCTAACAACAACAGATTTTGTGATAAACAACCCCTTAGCAAAGAAGACAGAAACGTGACAAAACATAACTATATACAAACAAACCAATTATATCCATCGTCGAGTTATTTCTCAAGCACAAAGTCTACAACAACGCTTAAAACAAATCAAACGAATTGAATGCTCAAAGGGCTAAAAAAAAGAAATACAAAATAAATCGCCAATACTTCTCTCCGAAATGAAGCAATCTCGTTCAAACGAGTGGTATTTACAGTAAACAGCTATTCAGGAGAGGCTATTGTCCCTCTACCTGTTATGTTACTATATTAAGCCCGTCTATATTGCGACAAGGTTTATGAATAAATAACAGTAGCTTTCACGGGTTCCCGAAATTGCTATCGACTTGTAAACTGGATAACTGTCTGTGTTTCAACTTAATTAAATACTTGGGTGTGGCCCGTATGTATATGATGGAGAAAGGTAGGTACGTTTCTCTCGTTATCATGAGCCATATTTTAATTACTACCGGGCGTACTGTGGGTAGTGTTGGTTATTGTGCAATAGAAAAACCGTTTGCAGTTCAAATCAGATTATAATTTACGAACAAGTTAGTCACACTAGCGAATCACACACTGTAGGTACGCGACACGGTGATACGGAACGCGAGACAGTTTCTGAGCACATGTTGTCCGTACGATGTCCGCTGGTGAAGAGTGGTGCGGAGTGGTGCGATGTGGAGCCTTTCACACCGCTCTGTAGCGCTCTCGTCGACTCCCACATGCTCAGGCTAGACTATCAAGCGCCACCTGGTGCTGGCGTCCCGAATCATCAAACGAATGACTGACGTATTTCCGACATATATGTATGTATAACAGTAACCAAAAATACTTTTAATATAGGTTTAATGGACTTGATGAATTAGAAATTCTCGGTTGTAAAACTGACAACTGGTGCCTGAAACTGATAACGTTCTAAGAAGCTGACAATTCTTCGGGTTAGTGACCAGAGGGGCAATTCCCGTAGTTTTAAGAACCTTCACAATCCGGTCTTAGTCCCAATTCATCAAAAATACCTCTAGTTTCCCGACATTTTTAACAAGTTTTTGACATTGATTGTCGCTGAGATGAGATTACCAGAAAATTTTGAACATTTTTAATTACGAGAATTGGTCTTCTGGTCAATATGTGCACTAGTTTATTAAATTACGAGACTATCAGCTAAATACCAAAGAAACGAAATTAATTGAAAATAATCAAGAGATATTTCCAACAACATAGATGATACTCGAACTGATCGTAAAATTGCCACTTGCAGTACTAAAATAATGGCATTTGTAATGAAACAATGCCCCAATTTCGGTGTACGCAGACATAAAATCAGGGGTTACGATCCATAATTATAACATGCGTAGTGACAAATCATTGTTTGAAACTCTCTCTAATTTGAATACAGATTCCTATTATCATCAATATCTTCTATAACATGACATAACGTGAAAAATGTGTTCATATTATTTGTTATCAATCCCTACTTCCTACTAATGTTATAAACGCGAAAGTTTGTATAGATGGATGGATGGATGTTTGTTACTCTTTAACGCAAAAACTACTGAACGGATTTGGATCAAATTTGGTACACAGATAGTTTATAACCTGGATTAATACATAGGATACTTTTTTATCCCGGTAGGACGCTTCTGTGGGATAATTTCTGACATCCACGCGGGCGCAGCCGCTGGCAAAAGCTAGTAATATTATACGAGTAAACGTGAAAGTTTGTATGGATGGATGGATGGACAGATGGATGTTTGTTACTCTTTCACGCAAATACTACCGAAGGATTTGGATGAAATTTGGCACACAGGTGGTTTATAACTAGGATTAACATAATTATAGGATACTTTTTATCCCGATATTCCCACGGGATCGAAACTTATGAGTGAAACCGCGGGGCGCAGCTAGTAATATTATAAATATGAAATATGAAATGAAAAATGTATTCATATTAAATAAGTATTAGTTATCAATCAGCTCAACTGTCACACAATTACTTTTTCTATTTTTACCGAACTTAATAAGCTTGCCTAACAGAAGTGGGGTATTATACAATTATTAGCAAATAGTTTAATTTTTTCTAGGCTCTAGAATGTCCTATGGAGCAGGATCAGCCTGTTTCCAAGCATTCTTATCCTGGATAGTAATGCATAGATTTATGTACAGACGCCAGCAGGTCAAGCTACCCGAAACTGTCAAATTTTCCCAATCAACCTTGAACCTAAATGCTTTAGCGATAAAGTTGAAAATCTATTAAAGAAATTTGACAGATTGTAGTAGCTTGATGTCCACTTTCCTTCCACCAGTCCACGATTTCGTCGGATGACATAGTATTTTTTTAAGTTATTATTCTGACGAAGGTAAGCACATTATGGAACAAAGAGAGGCCTATGCCCAACAGTCGGAGAAGTCGGGCAGTGGGTGATAATAATGATGAAGACGATGTAGCGTATTTTGGGTGACCTGCATACTGCAGACCGTTAGATGTTTCCAAATGCAGGAAACTACAAACCGTTTCTGTATAGAGATAGAAAATAGGGTACGGTGCTGTACAAATATATTAAACCGTACTAATCTACTGCACAGACAATGGAATGGCTTAGACGCTTAGTTGGCATTGATCGTGTGACATTAGTTCACAGATGACTGCTCGCTGCGTACTGTTCTCGGTTCTATTAATAGGCATTAGTTCAATTTCAGCTCGATTAAATGTGGTTTTGTCTTACATGCAACATGTACCGAATGGCTTCAATACTGTAGTGTAGGCAGTTTTTTTCTCCATGCTTTCACAACTATTATTGATCGAAGCTTCACATATTCAAAATAGAATAGTCTGGATTTTCAAAGATTGATAACTTTGGGCGGTGGAGGTTGAGAACTATACTACTTACTACATACTATACTCAGCCTATAATGTTCCCTCAGCTGGGACACAGGCCTCCTCTCTGTGAGAGGGAGTGGGCCGTAATCCACCACGCGGGCCCAGTGCGGGTTGGTAGATGTCACATGTCTTCAAATTTTTGGGGCTAGGATATGCCGGTTTCCTCACGATGTTTTCCTTCACCGTTTTAAGAGCAGTAGTTATGATATAATTTATACAAAGTAAACCGCCTGACTGGGTTCGAACCTACGGCCGACTCGTGAGTCGCGGCCGTGACCACTGGACCACCACTGCTCATCACAGAACTTCAGTTGACTTAAATAGCTGGGATTTATTTTGCTTTTGTATGGGCAATGGTTCTTACAACATGCAAGAGCCAATTTGAGAACCAAGCGGTCCCTCCCGAACCCCACTCTCGCCATCGACGTCTCAGTACCGGGCGTTATGCGTCAAGCTTTTATGCATGCCTCACCTTGATAACGATCTAGAATTGGACCCAACATTCCTGTTCAATTCGTGCAATCGCAACTCTAATTTAAAATCACCCGCAAATGTCTTGGTTTATGTATGTAAGAACTGTCACGAGCGTAAATATATTACTATGGACAGTTCGGCAATAATATCTGATTTCATGATTCATTAAATTTATTATGGGAAAACAGCATTAATCAATAAAAGTATTCTTTGTATGGCATCATTGATTTACAACAAGTTGCCTGATGATGTTAAAAAGTTACCTTTTCATCAATTCAAGTCGAAGTTGCAAAAATTCCTAGTGAATAAATGTTATTATAATGTCAAGGAGTACTTACAGGATAAGAATATAGATGGATACATAAAGCAAGAGTAATTTATTGACATTGAATAAATAATATGACAATAAAAATAGGGTGACATGCTATAATAATTTAATTTGACATCTGTATAATTTTATTTTAATTTGGACCAATATTTTTAATTAAATTTTTTTGATTGTTAAGTCTATGACATGTAGTATAAATTTATAATTCATATGACATTTTTTATATTTTAATTTAAACTTTTTATAGTATTCCGAATTTTTAATTTTAATTTTTTTATTATAATAATTTTAATAATTTTTGAATAATATTAATCATAATATAAATATTTGCACACCTTATTAGGTTATGATACAGTGTACTTTATATCTATTTGTTACATCTCTTTATACCTACCTGTATTAAGCAAATAAATAATTTGATTTGATTTGATTTATTTAATATCAGCTGTTCTGAAGAAGACAACAAATATAAGTGATCATCTGTGGAAGGCATATACATATAGCGGCACAAATATATGACATCGAAGGAACACCAAAACTATTTGATGAGATACGCAACGCTAAATTACGGATAGAATGCTACATCGGCTTTAAAAATATGTTTCACCTCTCAGAAGACATTATGCTCATGCATTATAGCATTATTGTGAATCTATGAATCTGAATGAATCCTATTTACTTTGACTCAACTAACTTAACTTAGACATAAAAGGTGTCATATAGTTATCATCTTATATCCTGGGATATGTGAGGAGACCACACGGCTAGCATCCTACTTTATCAAATACAGTTGTAATTTACCTGCAAACAATTAACACACCTTTTAAGGAGCAAGAGTAATGATCAGAATCGTTTGCACCAAAACAGTCGCATTGACTGACTATTGTTGACTTTGCCATTGTCTCGGGACTGGTCGGGACCTTCTTCTTTATGTCAACAACTACATTAAAAATACGATTTTGGAGATCGTACCTTCGATTTGGGAGGAAAGAAAATAAAATATATGAAATGTAGTTTAGCCGGGAAAGAACCCGGTGTTTTTGCTACAGAACTGTGTCCTTTTAATTATACGGTGCCCATTTAAGAGTATTTTATCTAAGTATCTGGACACCACTCGATACAAAGCAATTTTCACTCATTCTAAATCTGCTACATGAAAACAAAAATAATTAAAACGCAAATTCGAGACTGTGATGATCCCGAACGCCCGAGACTGATTGATTTTGCTCCCAAAGGACATTCCGACGGGACCAATGGATTGGAATTTTAATATTCCATTCCATTTATTTTTCCAACCGGTTGGTCTCTGCGGTAAGGCCAGTGGAACGTTTGCAAATTCAACAAATTGTTTTTATCGATTCGACTGAAAAATAGTTACATTGGTCCAAGTATAGGACTAAAAGCTAACTTATAGTACCGCCTGTACTCCTCAAAGGGTTAGGCAAAGGTTTACCTATAGTACACCCAGATTCTGTTTAATTCTCAAGAAATAGTGGCGAGCCTATTGCCATCAACCAGGCACAAATCCGAAGGCTGTTACTGAAAAAATCCAATAACACTTTTCACTTCAATGAAAATAAGTAGCCATGCAATAATTGATTAAATAGTAGATTTAGCTAATAAATGAACAGCGTGAACTGTTCAGCTCCTGGTGAGGAAGGTTTTATTTATTAATGGTAATCTGTGAACAGCGCTGTGGGTTACATTATTATTTAAGTAATTTATGTTTTTCTGTTTATAATATTGCATAATGTAGCTGTTTATTGTTCCTATTTAATAGAATAAATGCTCAGTAGGTCCTGTACTTACTTACTTACATAGGCAATCACTTAACAGCTACAATGTTACCTAAGCTATCTCTTTTCTCACTTAGTAGGTTTTTCATTTACGCAGTTAATTAATGAGAAACCTCTCTACTAGACACTAGACACCTCTTGAGTCTTGAGTAGTGATGTTTTATAGTGGATTTGAACATCACTACTCTTGACTTTGAGGGAGCAGGTATTTCTATTATTTAATTCTTACCGACCTACTTATTACACAAAAATGGTATCTTTGAAAGTAATAAAATTATTTCGATTATTTAGATATTTACTTACTTATTAAATAAATTTTTAAATATTTTTATAGAAAACCTTTAAAAATATTGTTAATATAAGGTTATCCAAGGAAGGTAAGGTGCTCCAATGGCTATTTATATTTATTATTTTATTTATATTTAATAACAAGTAACAAAGGACTCAAATGTGTTAGTATATTTTTTAGTCTAGGTAATAAATGGTAACCACTTATCTGAGTTTCTGTCTAATTTCGGGCGCAACTGGAGCTAAAGGCTCGTTACTGTACCAAGTTTATACTTACAAAAGTCTTGAATCATCACCACCAATCAATTTACTGTGTAAACAGAAAACTAGACGGTAGAGTTCCTACACTATTTACATACTAGTAGAGTTTTAGTACGCCATCCAGCTCGCATATACATAAACGAGGCACATAAATGTACATACATGAATGAAACATGAATCTACTCTCCGCGCGGACTGTTTACTTTGCCAAATTAAAGGTTGAACCCTGAATATAATATGAAATATTTTCTCTTTGAAATACAAATGATACGCAGAAATAGTATAAGTATTAGAATAACATAGGCTAGTATAGAATATATTTTTTATCAGAATAAAATTACAGCTTAATCAGCCTATACTGTTCCCACTGCTGGGACACAGGCCTCCTGTCTGTGAGAGGAAATGGGCCTTAATCCACCACGCGAGCACAGTCCAGACTGTGCCAATCCAGATTGGTGGATGTCAAGAGTCTTCGAATTTTTGGTTCTAGGACATTCCGGTTTCCTCACGATGTTTTCCTTCTCCGTTTTGAAAGCAGTGGTGATGAAATAAATAAAATAACAAAAAGCCGAAAAAAAAACATACAGTTCGATTCGAAGTAGGTACTTAAAAAACTAATATCTCAAAATCATAAAGTTACGCAGCCATGATCTTGATATCAAAATTAATGACGCAAGTATCTTATAATTAGTTAGATAAGTCACGTAGATGTATCTACATACTTTATCTAGATATTAAAACATGTCTAAACAAGGTGAGGCCGGAAGTACCTACTTAATGTAATATAGTAATAATAATAGTCCTCCAGACAGTATTTCGGTCACGGCAGCCAATCTCAACGGAGACTAGCCTTCGGCGCAGGAGATATTATAGTGCAGAAGAGTGTGCACGAACACAGGTGCAGTCCCTGTTCCCTCACTCTCATAGTCTGATGGGACGGCACGCATACCGACACGACCGGAGAGGTATCAGGCGCAGGACCTATGGCTTAACGTGCTTTCTGAGGCACGGGGTTATCACACCGCCAACTTCCAAACTCCGAGCTGTTACTAAGAAATTCCTAATGGAAATACCCAATAACACTTTGCCCGCCCTAGGAATGAACCCAGGACCTTACGCTTAGCGCTTGTGACCAGGAGACCAACGGGACAGTCAGACATGTAATAATAATACATGTCTGACTGTCCCGTTGTCCCGTGTCCCTTTATTTCCATAACCAAAAAATATATACAATTTATACAAGTGGGTTTTTCATTTTAAAAACATACACATTACATTTATAAACATTTTTTACATTTTAAAAATATATGCTTAAAAAAAAACAATGTACACTTCTTTCTACTTTCTACAAGGGGCCCCTTTTCGGGTACAGGCCTCCTCCAATTTTCTCCAGGTTTCCCTATTTTTGACTTTGACCATCCAGTCTTTGCCTATGTTTTTGTTAAGATTATCTACCCAGCGTTCCGGTGGGCGCCCTCTGGGTCTTCTTCATGTTGGTCCCGACCATGTCGTGGTTCTATAGGTCCATCTTGTGACAGGTAGGCGAGCTACATGGCCTGCCCATTTCCACTTCAGACGTTGAGTATGTTCGAAGGCGTCTAGAGCATTTGTTCTCTTACGTACGGCTTCGTAAGTAGAGGCAACCCCAAAACAGAAGTTACAGTGCTGAGATCTGACAACATTTAAAAAATCCTTGGTCAGCATTCCACCAATCTATATAGCAAACTACTTTTTATCTAGGTGCAATCACTAATGCTACGGAAGAGTCTACCATGTCCGCTGCCAGCAGTACCAGCCTCCTTGCTACTGCAGCTCTTCCCTTTTGGAGTGCTGCTCGACAGGAGAATGAAAATCCTTAAGGCTGGAGAAAGAGTAAGCTTTATTTATAATCATATCTTGTTCACAAAAAAGATACAAGTATATAAGTATCGTAGCAGGTGGCATTCTGTAGTTTTTGCCCACCCCCATGGGAAAAGCCTAATAGAAAACCAACAGTTCATTATCAAATTTTCATTTAAAACATCCATCGTTTTCTTACTAAACTTCAACTATACCCGACGACACCGGTTACTTATCTCTTTTGGTGACTGTACCTACTTTAATTTATGATGTTGTTGCAATTGTAGTTGGTAGCTGGATGGGGTGGACCTCTCAACCGTATAGAAAAATCTGCTATCGCCGAAATATTACGCCTGAGGAAGCCTAAAGTGGCTTTTACATGGGATAAGGTAAGTTTTGACTAAGCATACATTCTTCAACAGTTATCGAAATCAAAGGGTTCAACCAAATCTTGACCGAAATGTGTGTCTTCTATAGCAATCCTTAATACCCGTAGTAATTCTGATCCTTTTGCCATCGAATTGTAGTTTCTGCCTTCTCCTGTAGAAATAAACAGTTAGTTAATGTATCTGTTCTCCTTTAGGTCGTGTGCATGCAGACCATGATCTTTGATCTGGAACTGCTGCGGTACCGCGGCGCTAAATGTGGTGCTGAGGTCAGGAGAGGCTCACAGGGCGCTCGCTCCATATTGTTGCGAGGACCTATCTATCTGCTGGAGGAGATAGATGCGCTTATATTTCTCTGCAGTCCAATGTAAATGATACTCTTTAAATAATTGTCTTTCGTCAGCCTGCGTCCACGGCAGCGAGATTTGGTTTATACACCTACATATTATGAAACTGAATGATGATGAAGGTGTTTAAATCAAATATTGGCGCCGATTCCCTTGTTCACAAACTAAACTAAATTTAAGTCACTGCATCTTTTTCTTTCTATTTCATTCAGAAAAGGACAGAAGATAAATATTATTTTAGTCCTGTCAAATTAGTCAGCGCCTGACGTAAATTGGCGTATTTTTAGTAGCCATGTTTTTAAGTACCTACGTCTAATTTGTAGATGGAGTATCTTAATTTGACAGAACTAAACTAATATTTATTTTCTGTCCTTTTTTCTGAATGAAATAGAAAGAAAAAGATGCACCGAACTTAAATTTAGTTCCGTTTGTGAACAAGGGAATCGGCGCCATTTTTAAACTAAGACTTGAATTGAAACAAAGATGAGCTATTAGAACCACTAGGGTAGTATAATATAATTAAGTTAACAGCGTAAACTATTTTATTACACGTTTCACGATATCGTAACAACAAGTCAAAGTTTGATTCACTTTCCTTCATTACAGTTTCAATGACCTAGATGAACTTCGCCAAGCCGGGCTGTCCCTGGCCGATATGAATGGACACGGTCTCTCCAAAGAAATGCTTCTGCAAGGTTGGCAACACCTCTCCCGGTTGGAACTGCTCTTCGAGAAGGCAGAGAGCAGGAGTCTTTCTTTAGAAAAGTCCTGCAGACTTCTGGATCAGTGGAAGAAGAGAGGGGATCAGCTGCTGTATTCTATGATACCGAAAGGAATTGCTGATCATTTGAGGGCAGGGAAGGATCCTATGGCTGCTTGTCAGGTAAAGACTAACAAACATTAAATTAAATAACTACTTTAACATCGGAAAATAATATCCTGGATACTATTCGAACGCTACGAACTCGCTACGAAAACGATAGATGCTACGATCTTGCTACGAAAACGCGACGCCACGCTACGAACTCGCTACGAGACGCTATGGAAACGATACGCCACGCTACAAACTCGCTACGACACGCTACGAAAGCGCTACGCCCCGCTACGAACTTGCTACGACTACGCTACGAAAGCGATACGACATGCTACGATTTTGCTATGCCGCGCTACGAACTCGCTACGGAAACGCTATGCCACGCTATGAAAAGGATACGACATGCTACAATCTTGCGAAAACGCTTCGCCGCGCTACGAAAACGCTACGCCACGCTACGAAAACGCTACGACATGTTACGAAATCGCTTCGCATGAATCGATAGCACACATAAATATATAACAAATGTATTTGTATGTCTTAGTAAAATTTGGCTTTACACATTTTGGACGAAATAATCCAAAAAGTTCCTTTTGTTTTTACATTGTTTATGTTTTAGTTCTTCTTTTAACCCTTCGAACGTGAATCCACGCGCGACAATGGCTTTTTTAATTGTTTCTGTAATTATGGCCACAGAACAGATTATCTGTTCTGTGATTATGGCAATCAACTGGTCAAATAGTAACCAAAAATAAACTATATAAACAAAAGACTGCATTATCACATTAGGCTGGTTAGGTTAACCTGCAACGATAGTTAGAAGGCAGACTTTATTAAATAAATAAACTCTGTGGACAAAATATGAAACATCAAAATAAAAAAAAAATATCTTAACTTATCTTATCCACTCAAACGTCCGGGCGACTATAGTCGCCCAAAATTTTTTAGCGTTGAGCGTTAGGGCGACTATGGCAGCCTCACTGACTTGTACACTTTAGACGAGTTTTTATCTGTGAAATGATTCATTTGTCATAACTTTTAGTCCCAGTAACGCCATTTATCTTGTACAATGTTTCAGGCGTTCGAAAATGTAACTATAATATTCTGCGCCGTACAACTGGCGGAGGCAGGCACTCGAGCTGACGTCATGCAGGTGGTCGCCTACATGAACGACGTGTACTCCAGGATCGACAGGCTCCTTGATACTCATCGGGTTTATAAGGTAGGCAAGGATACTCTTTTTCTGCTTATTCCATTTCGGTTAAGTTAAAGTTTTGAAATCAGGCGATACTTTACAGAAATCCATGACAGTATAATGTCATATAAAAATATTTAGTACTAGCTTCCGCCCGCGACTTCGTCCACGTGAAATTCTTATTCCCCCGCTCCACCCCGTCGCATCGCATCGCTCGCTTCTCGTTTTCGCTTAGTTCTCTTTCTGACTGTAGTCATTTTGACCTAGCGTGATGTTGAACCGATCAGAACGTTATCATACCTATTTTGTTGCGGAGTTATTTTAAAATTATGACATCTCCTAAGATGTTGATTGAAATCAAGTGATGGTAATTTTGTTCATAATTAAATACTTGTGATGAATACTTCTTTATTTGGATAAAGATTAATATTATGTTGATAAAACACCTTCGCAAATAATGCATTAATTTCCAACAAATTTGATTATCATAAAAAAGGCTATAGTGAGTCAATCTTAAAAGATAGACATATTATGCTGTCGCGGACTTTTTTTTAGAACTTTTAAAGAGGAACAATTCCTTCATATATGATTTTTGCGTAACTTAAACCGTTTACGCAGCGCACGCAACGGAAGTTCAAAAAAAGGAATCACTTTTCCCGTTTTTCCAACATTGCCCATTGATGATCCGCTCCTATTGGTCGCAGAGTGATGTTATATAGTCTAAAGCCTTCCTCGATAAATGGACTATCCAACACAAAAATAATTTTTCATTTCGAACCAGTAGTTCCGTGTGCAGCGCCCCTTAGTGAACTCCACTGCGGGTGACGTAACCTACGACAAACTTATTATTTGCGGTTGGTACAGTAATCGGGTCTAGGAATCGAACCGCAAAATTAAGTTTGTTTTTTATTGTATATACTTTTCCGGGATAAAAAGTACCCAGTGTGGTGCCCAGGATATTAATGAATAATTATACCAAGTTTCATCGTAATCGAACCGGTAGTTTTTGCGTGATGCCTGAACAAACAGACAGACAGACAGACAAACAAAAAAATTTTTAATCACATTTTTGGGTTCTATGTCGGTCTAGTAACACCCCTGCAATTAATTTTTTTGATATTTTCAATGTATAGAATTTTCACTTCTACAGATTTATTATAGATAAGTATAGATTAACTTCACAATTGCTAGATCGAGGCTTGGATGCAGTACCTAAACGGTTCCCGCCCGCGCGCTGTTTAATTTTGCGGCAAAACTCATTTCGGAGTTCGCTTCTGAGTTCTCTGGCCTGTAGATATTCGCAGACACTCGGGAGTATTAAAGACATTTTTACGAGAATTCGCAATCGTTGCGTCTGATATTTAAAAACAACAAATATTGCAATTTCTACCAACGCAGCTGTTCGATTGGGCAAAATGCATCATATGGATATCAGCGCACTCGATACCATCGAGTGGTATCGAGCGTGCTGATTGGTCGTTGCAAACCCAATTGGTGGATTTTGTAGACAAAGTCTACTACGGGAGTTTAACGACCAATCAACAGCCACATTCAAAACTCAGTTGGTGGACTCTCTATATGCTTCCCACCCGCAAATATGCACATGCAGAAGATGCGGTTAATTTCGGCTATTAACTCGGTTAGATACCCGCTGTTGAAGTAGACGCCATGGTAGCCACAGCGACTGTTCGATCTGCCACACGTGTTCGGTGTAGGATTGATTCCTGCACAAAAAAAATGTATATGACCTACGTATTTTTTGTCTGCTTATGAGGGCTTATTTTATAGGATGTTTGGGAATAACCCGATATCTACATCAGACATCGCAAGAATGGGGCCACTATAGACAAAACATTGTGGATTCTTATCGTGATAAGAATCCACAATGTTTTGTCTCTCTGTCACTCTGGATTCCGAAGTGTCGTGTCTACTAATGTAAAACAATTAAGCTAATTGAATACCTGCGTGTTAACCTTCAGGTGGAGACAGTAGGCACGGTGTACATGCTGGTGTCAGGAGCGCCTGAACGCAGACGTGCGCACGCGGGCTCTGCGGCTAGTGCTGCTCTCGCGATCTCGCGGGCTATCCCTGCACTTACTATAGGTAAAGAATTGGAACAAAGTCATCATTACACTGCTAACTACTGCTACCAACTTAAATACGACTTTTAGCTCAGCTGGGATAATAAACTGTCAAAATTCCTTCATCATCGATCTTTCCAACGATGAAGCATTGAGCAACTAGCGGCTTCTCGAACGAAAAATTGAAGCGCGCGTAAACTGCTGCAATTGGCTGAATAATTAATCAACAGCCGTCAAGTATAATATATCTGTCTAATAGTATCTGTATAATATGTATGTGTGTCTAGTATAATATGTATGTGTGTGATACCTAAAACGTACCTATTTCATATTTAAGTAACTACTCTGAAATGTGGCAATTGTTTCTTATTGAATTCCCACAGGCATCCATACTGGTCCGGTGGTGGCTGGTGTGCTCGGGTTACGGTTGCCTCGATACTGTCTCGTAGGAGATACCGTCAACACTGCGAGCAGGATGCAGACATCTTCTGAGGTAACGAGTTGCTTTTCTTCTTTCTGCTAGCAATGATGTAGGTATATGTAGATATACCTCCTATATAGCTCGTATAGTGCCAGGTGACCCCCTCCTAGGATTGTTCCTAATTCAGAACAACACGTTACTGACTGAAGATATTTCCACACTTCCACACTCCTGGCGTCATTTATTTATTTAGGTAACCAACAACGATACATAAAAATATTATACAAAATAAGCGTGTTACAGTTATTATGGCCAATTATAGGTTTCCCTGTATAACTGGGATATATAATACATGCAAACGGACTAACGCACATCATAATTGGGAAGACCACCATTGCCCATTGGGTTCTGCTCTCCAATTATGCTGAAGAAAAAAAAACCACTTTCTTTTATCTCTTTCTAAAAAGATTCCATTCTTTTTAGAAAGAGACATCCGTAGGCGTACGTAGCGTTATCATTCATACTTATCTGTTTCATATTCTTTCAGCCTGGCCGTGTCCAAATATCGGCAGTCGCAGCAGCTCAACTACCAGCTGGGAGATTCCGGCTCAGATCGAGAGGACTCATCAAAGTCAAAGTAAGATCCTACTCATAGCACAGTAACATAAGGCTTTACCTAGGTAGTTGTAGAGCTCTTTGAGAAGTAGGTACCTCTACCTACGAGATACAGTGCCCTCCTGGCTTCACAGCTGAAGTGGATAAATTTCAACTAACTTTTGAGTGGCAGAGACATCGACATGCAACCTGTTACCATGGATTCAGTACATGATTCTGAACCCGCTTGCGTTCACCTGGGGGTCTAGAATCATGTGCTGAATTCATGGTTTCAGTTTGCGCGTCAGTGTCCCGATCACCCTGTATATCCATTTCGTGTTGCTGTGTTCTAGTTTCGAGGGTAGGTATAGTTGTTGCCTTGTCGGTGTTAGTAAAGGTGTTAAGTTTACATTTCTGTTCCATTTTCGCAGGGCAAAGGCACCATGGAAACGTTCTGGTTGGAAGGAGAAGTGGAGGAAGAAGAGCAAAATGAAGCATTACAACTGTTCTCCGCATTATGCGGTGATAATTGAACACATCCAGAACAGCAGAATGTTTTACCTGACTAGTCCACTAGCTCAGACTACTTAAATAAAATAAATAATTTAATATAAGTTCATTGATTTATTCAATTAAAATCTCACCGTGAAAACTTAGATGAACTGAGATGTCAATAGTTGTAAGTTGATTCCTAGATCAGGTGGAATGACAGCTCACTTCACCTTAGTTTTCACAGAAACGACCGGAAGTCGTTTTACTTTAGGGAAATCGTCTATACTCTAGGCTACTACCTACTTACTCAAAATCGCTAAGTCATAGACCATAGGTAGATTCTCGTCCCGCACTTTGGACTTTAGTAGTGATAAACTAATCAATGTTAACGTACCGTAATCCGAATGAATTAGAATAATATACATATTGTACTATCGTCTGGCCGCGACTTTGTCCGCGTGAAATTTCTTGTTCCCCGACCCGACGACTTTTGTTTTTTGCTGGGCTCCTATGAGTCATAGCGTGATGTTAAATAGCATATAGCCATTTTCATGAATCGATCTATCAAATGCAAAAATATTTTTGTAAATCCGACTGGCAGTTCCAGAGATTAGTGCGTTCAAACAAAACACTCTTCAGCTTTATTTATTGTATAGATTATCGTAAACCATGTATTTTAATCGAATTAATCTATTACGGTAGCTTTGAAAGCAATTGTCAATACTGATTATTATTACTGATTACATATTTTAATGTTATCTGTTAAGTATAGAATAGATTGCGTCTAGACGATTATGTGTGACATAAAAATTTAATCAATTTTGTTATTGATTATTTCCCTACTCTTTTATGATCTAAAGTTTTCTGTGGCAATGTACAGACGCCAGCAGGTCAACCTACCCGAAACTGTCAAATTTTCCCAATCAATCTTGAACCTTAATGCTTTAATGATAAAGTTGAAAATCTATTAAAGAAATTTGACAGATTGTAGTAGCTTGATGTGCTGGCGTCTGTACATAAAAGTGAAGTTTTTCAGTCTTTTTCATAAATGTATATTTATAAAATATTGAAACCAGTATAATTTGTAATGTATGTATTGTGACGAATGTGTAAATGCTGTGACGGCTCCCACACTGAACTGCAAGAATCGACTGGACAGATTAAATATCCCCAAGCTATTTGATACACACGCATCAACTATGTAGCTGCTACTTAGTATGTCTAACCAAATAATAAATAAATATTGAATAGTTATAATAAAAGTAAACTTGTGTAAATGGATTCGTAAATAAAACACATTTTGCTAATATAGTAATAATTTAATATCAACAGACGAATTAAATTCGTATTATTTTTTGTTGCTTTTTTTATAATTTGTTTTAATTAGGTACAATATTGTGTCTTATTACTAGGCTACATAATATCAACTATCGGTTGATACAACAAAAAGATGCAACGTTTTGGAACTGAGTGGCGTGGGAGAGCTTGATTGGCCGACAGAACAGCACGACAATATATCAACAGCTCAATTCTAAAAGATCCCATTTATTTTTTTATCTTGATCCGATAGCGATTAAATAGTTATACTATTATTAGTAAGTATACCCAATACTTACGAATAATAGTTTAATTATATAAAATTCAATAATTAAAATAATCACAATAAAAGTAGACAATAAAAAAAGTATTTACACGTTCAGAAAAATATTGTAAAACATTATTCATTATTGTTGTTGTGCATGATTTTATGTACAGGAAAAAGGTGAAATATAAAAAAAATATGTTAAAAAAATTAGCTGCATGTATAATTAAATAAAGTATAAAATAAAAATTTTGTCGGCAGTATAGTTTACCCACACTTTATGTATAGTTGTCGCGTTTTCGCGCGACAATACCGGTCATCGACCCACCTACATTTTGTAGCATTTTTTTATTAAAAAAAAACTGTAATAACGTCCGTTAACGTCCTGAATCAATGTTGTGATGTGTGTGAAATGTTCCAGTAACAAAATACAGTTTATTGTTTGGGTTCCTACGCAGAGCTATCAGGGAAAGGGCAATGACCGTTATTGTCATGCTAAAACGCGACAACTATAGACACTTGTAAGATAGTTTTGTAAAGCATGCCTACCAATTTATTGGTAGGCATGCTTTACAAAACTATCTATTTATGTATTGGCAAAGCTTGAAATTACATTCACTTTTAAAAGACTAAAGCATATCTTTGTTAATTACAAATCACTGGTAGTACACTGTCGGTTCAACAAAGTTAAAATCATTTAGATTTTTTTGCTGACATTAGGTAATAAAATTGATGAAAAATGTATATCTTAAAAAATTATAAAATCATGATTTGGAATTAAGAAAGGCCTTTTGTTTACCTGATCAACTCCAAAATAACTACTTAAAAATGTCACAATCGAACACAAAAACACGGTTTATTATACCACAATTCGCCATTGTCTGTTCTGATTCCTAACCAATTCTGTGGTTTGTTAATAGTCCCATTTTGCGGCAATTATGACAAGTATGACTTCAAGCATTACTTGTTAAAAAAAATATAAAAGGGCGGGTTATAAAATATAAAAGGGTTTATATAAAAGGACAGGTTATAAAATATAAAAGGGTTTATATAAAAGGCCCGGTTACTAATGGCAACCCCACTATCGTTCCTGTATTTTCTCTCGCTCGTACATACATTCAAAGAGCGAGAGGCATATAGTAGGGTTACCATTTTAGAACTCCTTTCGTTAATAAACAAAATTATACATTATACACACGAATATATTATAGGAAGTTAAAATACTGTCAAGATTGAGCTGAGTTTTTCCTAATTTATTTAAAAATATTTTATGTGATATCAATTTTACTTTTTTTATAATTAAGAAAGTGAGTTTCTAGTACAAACATATAGTTGGCACTAAGGTACATTGGGACGGTTAGATCTTCAACGATTCCCTCGATTACAGTTTACGTAAATTTTACAAATTTAAACAAACAAGCAAAACGCACCAATTAGTAACAAAACATTAGTTTGTGGTTAAACAAAATTGTTCTAGCCAGAGCGTAGCTGGTTTATTGTTTCATTTTTTTTAATAAATAGTACTATTACTTTCTATGAATGAGTTAACGAATTAATTTATTGATTAAAGTTTATTTTAAAATAGTTTTCTAATGCTTTTAAATATTAGAATAAAGTGCATTTTCATAAGTTATCAACTATTGAGGTATCGCGTTTAGCCTTAACTAATTTATTTGTCTACGGGCAGAATTTTAATCATTCTAATGTGAATTGTCCCATTTTCTTATGTGGGTCCATAGCTGATATTGTATGGATCTGGGAGGACTGGACACTGGACTTTAGACATAGGAAGAATTGAATTGAAAAAATGTTTAATAACGAGTACTTAGTTTTTTTTTTTTTTTTTAATCTGGGTTCCTAATCGCCAGTGAATGGGCGTTTACCTATGTAATAGAAAGTGTAAATATTTAGATTGTATACAATTCACTAACACGTTATTATAATATAATAATATCATATGGAAAAATATGCTTTACTGAGAATAATGATTTGACGCACATTCAATACCTATAGGCAAGGGCATGTATTTGACTTTTTCTTTCAATTTTTTTCCCGGAAAGAAAGGCTTCAGCCCTAGTGGTGGAATATAGTTTCGAGCCTAGGAGAGAAAATATAGTTTCGAGTCCTAACAAGAAAATAGTTTCGAGCTCTCTCGTTTCCTGTACCTTTACCCCACTCCCGCTGGCGCGAACTAAGTACCTTTTTACTACCTGCTTTGATTGACCTCTTTTATACGAATGGAGGAATGGACACAGAAAATTAGGCATTTGAAACTGCGCTAACTCTCCCCATTTCACTGTAAATCAAAGGTTAAGGCACTAGAATAGACAATAGGAAAAAATGTAAGAACGCACCAAAAACACTTATAAAAAAAAACTAAAATGCGTTGATCTAAATTCGCTGTCACCAGCTCATAAGAAACGTAATTATAAACAATGTCTTAATAACAATACAAAATACATTAAAAAAAACTTTTGGTCCTCAAACCTTTGGAAATACAACCATAATATCAAAACAATGTGTAACGCATTCATCAATAAATTAATAATAAAATGTTGTTCTTGACATTATCGTATATTACAGCTCCTTTGCGTACAATAGCTACTTAAGTGAAACATTATGAACCATAATATTAATATATAATATACTTTACTACAATGTATAATATCATGATTTCTAAATAGTGATTCATAATATTTAATAAATATTGGAATTAATGCATAATCGTCTTCTTATATATTTATACAGTATTAATTTTATTGTTAAATAAGTACTTTATTTAAAGATATACCAAGTATGAAGAATCTTTAAACGACTCCATTTAATATAAGTGTGGTGTTCAGTCTTTCCATTTTTATACAAATCTGGTTGAAAGGACATAGATAACACTCGCTCATCTATATTATTCTAGAAAATTGAATATCATACAGTTCTATCACAATAATGCTGTGTAAACTCATTGCAGTGATGCAATCAATATTCTTAGATCTAAGGAATGTCGCTTAAGTCTAGTCCTGATTACTTTTTAAAGAGAGCTGTGACCTCCTCGATCGTCCTATTCTTAGTCTCTGGCAGCTTGAGATAGGTGAAGATGAAGAATAAGATAAGGAGGACAGTGTAAGGCAAGAATACGTAGTTGCCGAATGCTTCCGACATGGGAATGAAAGTTAGGCCTACGATGAAGTTCGCGAACCAGTTGACGAGGGCACCAACACTGACCGCGGCGCTGCGGGCACCCTGCCCGAACAACTCCGACAGCAACATCCAGGGGATCGAGCTCGGGCCCACGCCGAAGAACGCCACGTACATAAACGTGAAGATCACGGCGAAGATGCTCATTGTCGTGTTGTTCTCGTACGTGAAGAAAGCGACTGTCATGAGCACAGAGAACACCGCCATCCCGGCGAGACCACCCAGCTGCAGCGTACGTCTACCCAGACGATCCATCAGAGGAATTGACACCAGAGCCATTATAAACAACATACTACCGACACCGATTGATGACAACCTCGCATTCTCCTGCGTCAGTCCAGCACTCTCGAATATCGTCGTGGAGTAATACAGAACCGCGTTGATACCTCCCAGCTGCTGAGACAGATGCATCACGATACCAATAATGAGAGGCATTCGAAGTGCCCTGATCACAAACAGGTCCCGAATCGTGAATTTCTCTTCCTGTCTGGCCGCGCGGTCCTCCACGTGCATGTCATTGATCTCGTCGTCAATTTCGCTCGTGCCGCGGATTTTAGCGAGCTCTGCCCTTGATCTCTCCTCATCGCGAGCGACCAGCAGTAAATAACGAGGACTTTCAGGCGCAAAAATAACCATCAAGAACTGAAGGGCTGACGGTATAATCGCAAGTCCAAGCAGCCACGGCCAGCCTTCATTACTTCCCATTATCATATCGATACCCAAAATCTGTGCACCAACCAGTCCGAATGCAACCGCCAGCTGGTTTACTGTTCCAAACGCACCTCGCAACCTCACGGGCGCTACTTCAGATACGTATGTGGGTGATGCAGTCGTCGCAAAACCGCAGTTTACGCCTATTATGAATCTACCAATAATGATCATTTCGACCGAGTTACCCAGTTTGCTGAAGCCCATAAACACAGCGCCGAGAACACCGATAATCGAGTTGAGGAGAAGGGCATTTTTGCGGCCGTATTTTTCTAGCATCCAGCTGGCGAAGGGACATCCGATCATACCTCCGACGGCGAAGATACTGACGATGATGCTGAATATGAGGCTGGGGCTGGCGTCATACTGCTCCCTGATGAAGTTCTCGATGAAGGGGCGCGGCGCGTTAATAACGCCGGTGTTGAAGCCGAACTGCAACATGCCGAGCACGGCAGCGCTCACCGCGTACAGGAGCGCGCCCGTCACGCCACCCTCCGCCATCTTCGGCTTCGAAGATTCTGAAATGACAACAACAAAATACCATGAATATCTGTTGCACATACAAATACATAGTAGAGATATTATCTTATCAGATTCAGTGTGTCAAATGATCAGCAGCAAGAGAATGTGTTAGATTTTGATAAAAAGATAAAACTGCATTCAATCTTGCAAATCCAACACAATTCACGTTATTATGCAATGGTTCTATCAATCTAGGATGTTCTGAGAAAACCTGTTTCATCACAATATTTACCTATCATTATGCAAATATAGTACAACTGTAGTCACGCATGTTGTTGTTTTTATTCTTAGTAGAGTTAAAAAAAAACATTTTCCAACTCAACATCTAACAAACATGACCTTCACATATTTGACAGTTTAAAAATATATCTACGTCGATTATATATCTACACGTAATAATGTTTGTTAAAAGCATGTATTATTAACATTTGAACAAAAATGAGAATAGTATTCAGGATTAACCACGCTGATATCTCCGGAGCGAAACGAAACTCTTGCATATATTAAATGTAATTTGAAAAGCTCAATTAGCAACAGAATACAATTTGTAAACGATTTAGGTATGTTTGTTTGTCACAGATTATAATGACTTCAGGAAAACATTGTTCAAGTATGACTCAAACACCTCTGCCAGATTCACAGAGAGTTAGTATGAAAAGTATTTATTTATACTTTATTATACACCAGAAAATACATAACAAAAAAATACATTTAACACTACAAAACATACAATGGGCGGCTAGTATTGTATTTTAACGCAACGAAGACAATTTATAGAAGAAATTTTATTTGGGAAATACATTTTAACATCAGAAATTTAGAATAGTTAGCATTTCGAGTATCTGCCGTCCTCAAAATACCACTATACTCACTTTTAAAAAGAAAATTTTTACCGGCAAGTCTTTAGTTATTTTATAAATTCACGAAAAACTGAGGTATAGTTAGTTACACTTCCACCATGATGAGAAGCATCTTAATAATTTAGCTAAATTGTATTTTTTCGACCAACGTCTGCATGAGAAATTAGACACGTAATTTTGACGTAATTTGCTCCTTTCTAATTTTATTTTTAGTTATTTATTCAGTAGTATACAATTACACATACATTTTATATATTTAAGTTTGTGCCAAAATACACAACAACACTCATTAAAATTTTACCGTGTCCCAAATCATCGTTTACATATGTAATTTAGACAATTAAAACCGTTTATGTACGTACTTGAGTAGGAGGAAATTGAGCTCATATTATTGTTATTTTCTTTGAATATTATGATTAACCACTTTGATAGTATTTACAGAAGAAATCAATGCTTCCATGAAGAAAATTGAGTTTAGCTTACCGGAAGATTCCATTGCAGGATACGTTCAGTCGTATCGAGTCGAGATACTGAATGAATAGTTATAGTTATGTCCCCGAAATATTGCCTTTATCAATCAATAAAGATAAGAAATCTGATCAACGTTTGAGATAAAGCAGAAGATAAAAAAACAAATAAATGATTTCTACCATTCCAAAAAATAATTTTTAAGCTTCCTATCTTGATGTCTAGGTATGTGTTAGTCGTGATACCAACGCTTGGGCATTGTAAGCGATACGCATAGATTACTTAGTCTACATTCCTTAAGAAATCTAGATGCGTTTCGGCTGTTTGACATTGTGTACAGATAAATAATTATGTTGAATGGTATTGTGTAACATCTTATCTCACGACATGAAAGAGGTACATAGAAGTAGGTACTAATAAAGGTAGGGAAAGCAAAGGAGTCCCTACATTGCTCTTAAAAAAGAATTGTAAACTTGAACTGAGTCTGTTTTATGATCAACTTGTTATGTGAAATCAGAATAGGAAGCACAGTTTCTTGAAGCGGACCTACAACATGAAACAAATGGCAACCGCTATGCCTACGTAAACAAATGACGATCTACCTATACATTCGGTTAACGACATGCTTACACCATTTCTTGATTAAAATGGACCTATACCTAATGATGCCTTAACACTTTCGTATATTATTTTCCCGAAAAACCTATTTAGCCCAATTACTCTCCACAATAATGTAATTGTTTGTTCACAAGAAATGGAATGTTTTTGTGTATACTGGATACTATCAGATGGCCGCTGTGCGCAATATTTCTTTTATACAAGGAAATAATGTTAAAATAAATCACAATACTGTTCCGCTTGAGAAAATGTGTAGATTATATTGTATATTTATGAATAAATCATTTAGCTAATACACCACGTAAAACAATACGACAATAATTGGATAATAATAATGATATTTCACTGCAACTGGGAAACCAACAAAGAAACCTACGCTAAGGAAGCTGTGATACGCCAAATGGATGACTTCGTCAAAAACATCAATTTAAAAGGTTATTTCAATTTATTGAAGTATAATGAGTTAGAGAAATTCTCTCCCAAATCCTGTCAAAAATCTCTGAAATTCTTTTTCTTTAGTCTAGACTGAAACGGCACGATAGAAGATAAGAACACTTTTTCTCTTCGCGAAACGCTAGGTATAGGATGAAATTGAGTTGCATTTTGTAACGTATACGCGTTACAAAATGCATTGCATTGGTCGAGAAGTTTCCTTGATATGTATGTGGGAGTCATCACAACCTTAACATCTTCAAATAAAATATCCTCGTTTGCCTTGGTTGACCAGCTTAATGCATAATGTAGATTGAGTCGTAATTCTTCATTATGCAGAAGATATAATAACTACTCTACTCTAAGAATTTTTCAACCACTGATGCAGCTCAAAAATCGATACGACGAGAAGAAGCTCAAAAGTATTAATTACTTGTACAATATCGTGATATTAGACTTAATTAGTACAAAGGTTGGTGATTAGTGTTTATTATTATTAGATGCTTTTAACACCACAATACGAAACTCAAATAATTGGTAAAAACCCATTATTATCAATGAACCGATACAAGCTTAGATTTTGTATCGGTAAAAAAGTTCATATATTCATAGTAAAAAATACCTAATGACGTCTTAGAATCGTGAAAGATTTAATATGAAGATTAATTTGAGCTTCAAAGAAACTCGTATTGCCAATTAGCCAGCTAACCTAATAACAAAGTACAAGACTCTAATCGCTTTTTACTACAATCACGAAAACGAATTGCAACATAGATTTAACGGTAGAGAAACTACTTTTTAAAAAGTCGTTGCATTTTTACTATCGGCAAACAATAGATCTGAAGCAATCGACGATATTCAAGATAGAGTTTGCCGAGTTGTTGAAACACTTTAACAAACAAGCAACCTAAAATGCTAAACAAAACAAGGCATTAGTTCCGCTTGACGAAGTGGATAATAATGGGATGTGGAATAAAATAACGAGTATTAAAAGATACGAGTAGGTACCTAAGACTTTAAGCTTAAGTAAATAATACAACAATACTCCAATAGACTTTCTTAAAAAATCGGCAGATCCGAGGACACCTCGAGGCGAGTCGGAGGATATCTCGGCAAATTCTCCAGGATTGATGCCCAACCATGAAAAGATAAATAGCAACGTCGGAACACAAATAATGAAACATGCGATCTTGTGTTCCACAGAAATATTTCCCAAAAGGGTCCTGTTGGCATAACAAAAACAGCCCGAAGCTATGAGAAATTATGCTGTGGAAATGGTAATATAAACAAGCAAAATTGTGTAAAGCTATTTGTGGAATGTTGAATTCTTTACTGAACAGTAAATATTACGATCCGTATCAGTGTGTGTAAACATTTCATAGCATGAATAAATATTTTGCACTTAAACGAAACCAAATGAAGCAGACTATAACGTATGAAAAGGTGAAACAACAGACGCAAAGCGTATATTGACTTGTTTTTCTACACACATAAAATATTGTATTGAAATCATGTTCTACCAATATTATCCCACACGAACCAGTAACTTAACTGGATGTTAAAGTCTCCAATTTTATGTGTCTCACAAAAACTCTCAGCCACAATAAAATTCCGACAAGGTTGGTCAGAGATACAAGGACTTTAAAAGTAGGTGACAAGACACTTTCTGTTCGAAAACAACTTATTCAAGTAGCTAAAATTTTATAAGGAAAAGGACAACTCACCAAAACAAATAAAATTTCAAATAGGCACGTTAATAAAAACAGTATTATAGATACTACGAATAAACAGCAAGACGTTTACGCCGATGATGGTGAAAACAGTGTAGTGAAGGCGACGGAGCAAAACGCACTGGCTGCAGTAAAGGTCGTACACAACGGCGGGACAGCTGTCGTAAAGCTTAGAACATATTGAACGTAACGACCGGCTTGCGTTGAGATATTCAAATCATGCTTAACGCTCCACGTGGTAGATTGCTTACATAAATATCTAGATATATTGGCAACTTAATATCTATGTGTCATTGTAGATTTAATAAATATGTTTATTGAGAGCTGGGGAAGAAGTGAGCATGTTGACACATTTGTTTTCTTTGAAAGACGAGATACTGAGACGAATGACTTTAGATGAGTACAGTGTTGTGTAGCATTTGAATATTTTGAACAAATATTGTAAAATCAGTGCATGGGGTTTTATCGAAGTCACGATGCGTGGCGACGGATAGTGATTACAAAAATACCACACGTCCCTATTGATATAGTTGTGGGAACTGCGAAACTAATGTGTTTAACGATACCCTTAAAGTTTTATAGAGATTATTAGATTATAGAGCTTTTTATTAGCAGTAGAAACCAAAAGGCACAATTACTCAAGAATAATTAGGAAACGACCCAACTGCCGTTAGCCAATTCATTCTTGATCGATTAATTCCACGAAATTACAGTACTGAACCACCAAAAAGTAGATCTAACGCTTCTGTCGTAGAAATATTTGACTATTGTTGATTTGATATGCATGTTATGTTGTTTGACTGAAATTACTGACTACTCCAACAATTATATATTTTTTTAAACAATGCCTCTGGTATATTGAGGCATTGTTCATAACTACGCGTTTCTAAAGTACATTAAGTACAATTACTAGGTGCAGTAGGAACTAGTACATAATTTACATTATATCTCACGAACCACCTGCGGCATTGTTATGAATGACAAGGTCACATACTATCAACAAGTTCACGCTATGGTGATAAACCTTACATTATAATTATAATTAATTCTTTGGTGGAACATAAACAGTGGATACTACTATAAATTATTGTAATCATTCTATTTTCTACCTTTTAATGAGTTATTTTTTTTGTTAAAACAGATATAATCAGAATTTAAAACTAATTTCACTTTAAGAGCACTAGCAGAGTAACAAACAGCTGACTATCGTAGACGTTCAAATCCGTCCAATACTCGTCATCATTATCAGTCTATAGCAGTCCACTGCTGGACATGCTATATCGCAAGTCATATATTGTGTAAGCTCGATCTTCTCCTTCATTCAACTGCTAACAGCCAGCGAAGATCGTCGCTATAGGACCCCAGCTAGCAACCTACTCCAGCCAACCTACAAACACTACGTTTGCCGACTCACGTTCTCCACTCCAGAACACGTTACGTCTACTCCAAAGTTCATCAGTTCATCTACGGCTAATCACACTTATTATATTATAGTTATTTGCCTTTCCCTGCCACTACTTTGTTAAATTACTTTAATAGCAAAATCCTTAGTTGTCATCCGTGTCAACATGAAATACATCAACACACAGTCAGTCTTACTACACAATGGTTGCATTGGTTACTCTAATCTTATCACTTTCATTAAGTGACTTTTATTGGCAAGTCGTATGCGTGGTTCTGGTAATTAAAAACAACAGCTATTACAAGTTAATTACACTATTATTAAAAGTTTAATTACATTGCCATATAAGGATAAGAAATAAGTATCGAAATCGAAAAATTCTACAAGTTGAGTATAATTCTATTGGTAATTAATCGCAAACGATTTGTTAAAAATACACTTAAAAATTATAAAAATAGATAAATAATCGCTTTAAGATTCCACTTCCAAATAACTGGACGATCATTATAAATTGATAGAAATAAACATAAAATTATTAATAAATAAAATGAATGTAAAATGCGATATACATAGACCATGTTTAAAAGTATTTCTCAATAAAACAGATTTTCTAACCAGAATAGATATGGATTATTTGTGCCAAGTGCAAACTTCGTAGTCACAGAGACGTTTGCATCAAACTAATCATAGCCCTGGATAATAGGAAAAATCACCACGACGAATAATGATAGACTATAAGTATGTTAACAAGACATTATCTTACCTAGTACTTAGTTACTTGTAATCACCTATTCTAAATGACATGAAGGAAAATAATGATATGGTTTTTTTTCCCATGACACTTTTTTGCATATCATCGAGGCAGTCATGTTGATCTCGGCATATTATGCTCAAGCATGATTCTTGTTTTAAAGCTGACGAGATCTTATAGGTGCAAATTTTTTACGCAAATGAAGTTTTGACCACAGGATTAGATTGCCGAGCATATGCGCTTAACTCCTATATGGTATGTGTTGATCTAAAGTAGGTACCTAGAAAGAAAACCTACACTGAAATAATATGTGTGTTTGTTATTCACAGCAGAAATGGATGATTAGATTTTTTCTTAACATGGAGCATTACACCAGTTTTTTTTTTTTATGGGAAAACCGGTAGTCTCAAGAATAGGTTTAGTTTTTTGGAACGAAATTCCATAACGCAAGTTATACCTACTCTGCAAAGTTTTACACTTTTTTCGATCAAGCTCTAATTCGTAAAGTGTGGAAAAGCGAAAGGTACTTCGTGCCAAGCAACGGCGTGTTCTACAACACCACTCGTTGGGTTTTTACTATGCCTTTCAAAATTCAAAACAAGCAAAATATATCGCAGATATACAGAACATAATTTTAAGTCATTCTTCCTACGCTGAATCAAGTTGTATGAATGGGCTTAATCATAGTAATCACATCCATTCAACTAACGATGTTCTATTTGCGAAAACAAACACTCATCTCTCCGCCATTTCTGTCGGTCGGAAGAAAAATTATACTATTTGTAACATTATATTATTGGGGAAATTGGCCCGAAATAAGAGGAACTTGATTATCTCTATTTTCCCGCAAGTCCTTCCATAATTTTCTTTTTGATTTATTTCTTTGACAAGTCTGTGAAGCCCTGGGGCATATCTATCGGTAATCGGTTTTCAGGCTATTAAGAGTTTTCGGATAGGAGTGTGTGAAAGGCTCTTGCTAGACTCCAGTAGAAAAATATTAAATTTTAAATATCATTACTATTACTTACCTTAATTAATTAGAATTTTAATGAGATTATAGTTATTATTATGTGTGGGTAACCTTATAAGTCAGTGACGTAGATAAACTTCTCTAAAATCTTGAAACAAACGTCTGGAACTGGCAAGATAAAGTATTTGTATAAACAACACCGCATAAGAATTTTAATATGTAATCATATTATGTAAACAAGGATCTTGATTATGTAACTAGAGACGTCAGATGCAAAATAATACCCATCATTACATTACAATAATACAATGTATATTAATATCTTTTCTGTCAATTCACACTTACTCAGTATTTGCAATGATTCATACATATATGAAGCTAAACTAACTAGATTCAAAGTTCAGGAAGTTAGGCTGATAGAAATTCGTAGCTTACCCTTTGACATTAGGTACTTTTTATTAATCCGACTTGTATACAGAGTGGCAGGGATATTGACGCACAAACTATAATCATGAATTCAGCACATGATTCTAGACGCCCAAGCCTAGACAAAACAAGATGGTTTAAAAAAAAATTGGTTTGTCATAGAAAAGTGCAATCCCTACACGGTCAAAATGTATGAAAGAGCAATTTTGAAATTTTTCGTTGGTTATTAAAACCAACGAAAAATTTCAACACAAGGGGTTCAGAATCGTGTACTGAATCCATGGTAACAGGTTGCACGTCGATGTTCCTGCCACCATGTATACCACTCTACGGATACCCTTAATGAGCTCGTTTCGAGATTTCGTCAAACTGGCTGACTTTGTTAATGATCTGTGGTAAAGACAAGTTTAAAGGTGAACTTAAGTAGATAAAGATAAGACATAATTTTCTATAGACAGACAGTAACTTTGAATATGAATACTACCTGCACTTATTATAGGTAAGTAGCAAAATCAATAATTACGTAATTTGTATGTAGCTACCTACCCAAGGTACAGGCGTCATTGGTTTTCCCCACTATTCGTAACCCTACAACGCGCGTGCTAAACCGCAATTCTCACCAAAATAAAGTACGAATAGGTCATTTATCAGGTAACTTTTATTTAATTTACCGTTCAGCAGTTTTGGGTTTGTTTATTAGCGCGCCGGCTCTATGTAAATATTTTCGATTGGCTCGATAACTAATTATCAATGAAAAAGGAAGGTAATTACGACAAATGGCAGAAAAATATATTAAAAATGTACACCCAGTAGGAATAAACATTCAAAAAACCTATAACTTCTGGGGATGATAATAATTAATAAGGATGATAAAATAAAGACAGGTTGTTAGTATAGTAAAGCAACCATTCTTTACAAAAATGTACGACTAACATAAAAAATTGATAAAACTGAAAGCTAGCAAAAATGTATA
Source organism: Apamea monoglypha (assembly GCA_911387795.2). Classification (NCBI taxonomy): domain Eukaryota; kingdom Metazoa; phylum Arthropoda; class Insecta; order Lepidoptera; family Noctuidae; genus Apamea; species Apamea monoglypha. The sequence continues at coordinate 16,456,319 of OU426925.1, forward strand.
ACATGATTATTATGCAGCTTAATACATAAGGTTTTCCAATTATCTAGCATCCCCCAGCGTCAGAGACTATGAATATTTAACTAAAGTATTTACTTTAGTTAAATTTTATAAAACAGATTTCAATCTACGGGGTATTTACACCGTAGATTGAAATCTGTTGTATAATCATAACTTCATGAATTTTATTCCCACCATATCCACGAACGCGTAATTTAATCTTCAGAAATATTGTGGACATGCCGTGCGTCCAATCCTCTGCTTAGCCTTTTCCTAACTATGTTAGGGACTGCGTCCGGTCTAACCGTATGCAGCGTATTTAACATCGAACGACTGCTAAGCAAGCCAAACCCCCGATGGAAATATTTTCCATTGCCAAAAATTATGAACTTCCATAAAACCGTTCGAATTTTAAAAGCCTTCCTTGCTTTTGCTAAATTTTTGCAGTTTAGCGGTATCTGTCAGTGAATTTGAATTAAGTAGAAAGCGATTGTACTACCGTACTTTAAAGCAATTCTCAACAATAGCTACTGGTACTCTGTAAGTCCCATAAGCAATCTGATACAAATTCAAATACCTACAGTGTAAGTAAAAGTGTAAACACGATCTAACACTTTGGAGAAAGTCTGATCGGCGCCGGCGGCAGCAGTAGTTTCTACGTCATCGTTGATGTAATCGTCACATACCAGGGCGAGACGTGCTTAGAATAATACTAATATGATAAGATGGTGAGACTAACTAGATTAAGTTATGGTCTGCTTGCAGGGAAATTAGTTTTTAGTTTAAAATAAGTCTAGCCAGTTTTTGCTAACATCGGGCAGCAGTATTTTACAACACAGCTCACAACTCACTTGCACCCAAGCTCTTTCTAGAAGGCGCTATTTTCCTGCAGTGTTAGAAAAAATAACATAGAATGTATAGATGAAGTGAAGTGTTCAGCATGATTAGTTGAATATTGATATCAAATCATTTGTCGCTTGCCAGAGCCACGTCAGTTAGTTTTACGAGCATTTCTCTAGTGTCGATGACTTTTTGAGAAAGAGAACTACTTATATCCTGATTCCTATAGTTAGAGTCCTTGGTGATGATCGATATACAAATCCTCAAAGGGGTCTTGATAGACATCTCAGGACATTAAAATTTGACGTGTCTTAAAACTTTGATGGTTATTTTCCTTGTGAAGGAAGGAAACATTTTCAAGTTCAAGACAGGCGGAAAAACAAGTTTCGTGTTGAGATATTCAACATACAAAAAAAATGGGGTTTAGAGGAGAGCAGCCGTATTACTTACGCATTGACGTAAGCAAACTGCTGACATAAGATCCCAAATATAACTAAAATTGTTGATTTGCATCTGCATTTATAAGAACAATACTATTGTTCATGTAATTGAGCTTAAAAGTTATAATAATATCAGCATAATGTAGAACGAAACTTGTTCCAGTCGTCAGTCGTCGTTAATATTTTGGGACAATGTTTTTTTTTTTTTTATTCTAGTTGATGTTTCCCAAGCATTACTTCAAGGTTCCTCTATATCCAAAACAGAATGGCTATTGCTAATTTCCAGTTGTACACTGGATTCAGGTATCTCGAACAAAATCGTGACATGGAAAACTTGCCAATGAAAAAGAGAACCAAAAAATAAAGTGTCAGTACCTAGTACAAAAACAAATTGTACGAGCAGGTTGTAAACCAGACAAAACCACAAAATATTTTTATATTTTTTATCACACAGGTACTTGAAGTGCATGAATCTTTATGAAATAAGTCACGAACTGCTCGGATAACGGACGGTAAGACGTGGAATTCCAATAAATTCCTGCAATACCTACTGTGACCTAATTCTTTGTGAGGAAGGACAATAAAATGCCTACCTGAGTAATGCTGAACGATTGACCTACAACATTAGCCTACTGACATTTATTTTATGGATTTGTACTCGATAGAGGGCATTAGGCGCGCCTTGGAAGAAGACGATATAGGTACACCATATCAGTAATATGCGAATATTTGGATTTGATTGAACCCGATATGGCCTGGTCCTGTCCCGCAAACGATGGAACATTTAATATCATGTCCTGCGTGTCGTGAAACCTCCACATCACTGATACTAATCGAGCGTCCATTAGTATCATTATAATGACGTTGAATTCGTAGCTAAGCTCTGTGCTGACTCAATTTAGATTGCCATCGACACGCTCAGAAGAATAGCATTAGCTTCATTTTCTATTAGATGAAAAAAGGATACTATTACAAACGAGTCATAGAGGAAATGTAGATAAAGAACCTATAAAAAGATTTTAACAGGTTTGAGTTATAGCTAGGGAGGGGAGTCCTGTCTAAAGTCCAGAAGTGGACTTCTACGGGCTCTTAACTTTAATGACGGCTAAGACGAATGACAATGAATAGACGCAACAACAATAGGGTCATTTGTAGAAGCGAGCCACGTTCTGTACAGGACTATGTTTGAGTATAAAAGACAATTATTTACGGACTCGTGTAACGAAGTCTATCTGTTTTTGGAGGCGAATGGAGTATTTCCTTAGCAGCAGATTCGAGTTACCTATGACATACCAGTCTTCCAAAACTATGCATTCATTGCTTTTTATAATACCAGTAGCCAGTTCTATTACGTAATGTGTTAAAATTTACTATAGTAAGAATTCTGTAATTCAATTCAGGTATTCAGTAGACCAGCACCTTGAAGTATTCTTCGATTTTTGTCCGTAATCGAAACTCAATTTCAGAACAAAAAAGAATAGCAGACATCAAAGACTTCGCTAAAATAGCTTTTACAATTCTAACTTCGTTCTAAAAACAATACCTTTGGCTTGGCAGTTGGCACTGACATTTAACGTAAGTGAAATTCCCTGAATTTTGATAACATTCATTGGAATCAGATGCTTCCCTACATTTTTGTAAGTCATTAGGTAAGTGCTTACTTTCCCGATATGATTCTGGTGTATTTTATGTCTTCTTTTTAATGTTTTGACTATGCTCAAGACATAAAAACTGTATGAACACAATACTTTCACACTGGTAGCTACGAATTCACATAGTCGTGACTTGTTGGAAGACTTTTTAGGCAGGTTACATTGCAAGAATGTCCTGCGGTTTGGTACAGGCCAACCACTTAAATGATTTTCTTTCCCTGTTTTCAGTGTCTGCCGTGCGTCATTGTCCTAGATGTCTCACCTAGGGAAGTCAAATATCAATAAGTCACTATAAGGTGGGTGTATGACGCAGATGCCAAAGGAATGACGTCTCAGCAACTGAACAATGAATAATTTGTAGCTAATAATACGCAATAACTAATACGTAATCTTAATCTGTTTTCAACAACAGGTATGTACTTTGAAATAATTTGTTGGTAAGAACCTAAGCTATTCATATAATAAATCTGTAGATGAGGCGTTTCTATAGTAAAAATAAAGCCGAAGAGTTTTGTTTGTTTGTTTGAACGCGCTAATCTTTGGAACTGCAAGTCGGATTTGAAAAGTGCCAATTCTTGGCTATAATCAAACTTAAAATCACGCCAGGACCCTAAGGAGATAAGCAAAAAGATAAAAGGCAAAGAAAGGAAAGAACGCTAAGCGTAAACGAAGTAATTGCGCGGGTAAGCGATGCGATGCGACGAGGTGGGTCGGGTGAACAAGAAATTTCATGTGAACGAAGTCGCGGGCAGAAGCTAGTATGTAATAGAAGTCGTGAATTATTTGATGTGATCCCGTAGGTTTCTATCAGGGGGAGAGCAAACCGATCATCAACCGAAGGTGGCACGTGTTTAGCTCCCTGAGGATCCCAAACCAAGAGCAAAGGAGATCTCACGACTTTAGTAGCCCTTTATCACCATCGACATTAAGATTGCGCGAAGATCTGTTGGGTATCAGACAGACAACAGATAAATGAACATCTTACATTGTACTGCATTGCTAACGCAGGATTTTTGGCTATTGATGTTGCGGCAGATATCTATTCAATCCGCGAAAACTTATAAGTTTTTAGAATGCTGCATGAATTTTCATTACAAAATGTTGTAACGTGTAACGACCATTAATGACTCCTAATAAAAAAAGACGATGACATGCATAGCGCGACGAGTCGCAGAGTTATCGTGAATGCTAAGATAATGAAAATAAAAACGTTAACAAACATTTTTCAGGTAGGTAATGAAACACCTTTTTGTGGATATTGATTGTATTAATTATGGGAGGGGCCCGTGGCTAAATAATAACAGCCGCACAGGTCGATCGTTCAGGTTAAGCTACGCTTGCCGCGGTTGGTCTGTGGATGGGTGACCATCTTTACATACCGAGACCCCTCCGTGCCTCGGAAAGCACGTAAAACCGTTGGTCCCGGCTGTCATTCGTGGATCTTTGACAGTCATTACGGGTAGTCAGAAGCCCGAAAACCTGACAACCAGTCTTACCAAGGGGTATCGTATTACCCAGTAACTGGGTTGTGGAGGTCAGATAGGCAGTCGCTTCATGTAAAATACTGGTATTCTGCTGCATCCGGTTAGACTGGAAGCCGACCCCAACATAGTTGGGAAAAAGCTCGTCAGATGATGATCATTGTATTATGTAATTATGATAGAATAAGAAAAAGATGATGGATAAGCAGTTTGTTGACTCGACCTTCTCTTAATATAAATCTTTGATAAAATATAATACTGGACCAATGTCAATACCAAATATGAACTTTTTAGCAAGTAGAAAATTTGACGTGTGTTAAGTGTTTTAAGTGTGTGACTAAATAAACCAAAAAAGATGTAATTTATAAAAAATAGTCATTTAGAAAATTGTTAAACTACCTACATAAATACCTGTGTTTAGTTACACAGGTAATAACATGATTACATTTATAGGACACATTACAAAGCAAAAACAATTTACCTACTACACCACATTTTTTTGCAAAATAGATACACTAAGAATTTGGTAGATACAGCATTTTACATCATATTACTTGCAAACAAAAGATATCAGACATTATGGATTCATAAGAACATTGGAATATTAATGATGATAATTAAATACTGTTCACCAATTTTAAATTAATACTCGTGGATGTTAAATAAGACAAAAGAGGTCTCATTTATCATTAAGCTACAGAAACTTTTTACTATTTTTTAACTTTAGTACAGAAGAAAAAAACTTTTTTAAATTAATGGCAGCCTTTTTGATGGTGTGTTATACAACTTAGGGAAAGATTTTCAAAGTAAAGTTAATTTCTAACCATTGCCCTGTAGTAGTGCTCCATAATTATCACTTTGCATTGTATGAACTAGTCAACAGTTTTAAAACAACTGGAATTTAACGCGCGGGTATGAAACCGGTTTTTAAACATACATGATACACCGTCCAAACCTTCACACAGCTAAAAATACCACAAATCTAAATATTTATTCCAGTTGACAGAGCAAACAAACCTTGAAATCAATTTGAGATATAAATTATATTATCAAATAAATGAAATAGCGTATAGCGATGCGAATTGATGCATTATACTGTGAACGAATGCGTCGCATGGGTGTACCTCCGCACGGTAATGTAATACTTTTATCCTAATAATAAGTAGTCTCTCTTTTCATACTGATCACTATACCCAAGATAAATAAATTAAACAACGATTTCCAAAATAAAATAGACGACTTCAATATTAAAAAGATGAATAAAATAATTATTTAGAACATACCTTTTTAAATTATACGAAGCGAACTTTTCTACCGGAGTGTCGCTGTCATTTTGCAATTTTATTTGAAAAATAATTCATGCGCTGCATAAGAACTGCCGGATATTATGTATCGTCTTTCTGAATGATTAAATTGGAGAAATAAATAACTTAAACGATCATCCACCACACCGCCAACTACTATTTGCTAACTATACCAGCGCTCTGTTCCACCATTGTTTACTAATCAGATAAATCGATGTCAGAAATGACAGCAGGATAGAGAGTCGTCGCGATGTTACGAGAGAAAGAGACAAATTTAGCCAATCTAACTAAAATAAATCGTGTAACAGGGCACTCTGATTTTTAGATTTTTTCATATAGTGATTTATTTTTTTTAATTATGTTATAGTACTACAACATATTAGTCTAACGTAGTATGCGATGAACGAATTTTGCTCCTCAATTTTTTTTTTATTTGTCCTACTCCTCTGCAGAGTTTAGCGTATTTGTCTTGTCTGTACTATAAAAAGCTAGCAAATTGTGAAAGAATCGGGAACTAAACTGGGAAACTTGGTAGATCTTCGGAAATCATAAAAAAATACAGAATTTTTTTATTAGAAAACTAAAAGGACTCATTCTCACTCTCGGACCTTCAACTTTTTCAAAAACTTTTGTTTTTTTTTTTACGTTGCGTTCGGAAACTGTTTGAGTAGGTAGTTGAAGAGTTCAACTTCCCGCCGAGCGATGCCGTGATATTTTTATTTTATTATGTATTTTTTGCATTAGACATTCATTTGTGGTTTATCTTCACTTGAAATTTTGAAAACCATAATAAAATTATATTAACTTGTAATTTCTAGTACATTCTACAAACGGATGGAAATGGAAATCAGACATGACTGAAATGCGCGAAACGTTCCGATAAAATAATATATTTAGCATTGCTTTTTCCAAATCGCTTCCATCAGAGCCAGGTTAGTAGGAGGAAAACAGAGATGACCGATATACTGCTATGCTACGTCTAAGCAACTATCTGGGACTGGATTGATTTAAGAAAACAGCTGTCAGCTGTCGAATAATTTTTGTTTGTTGCGCAATAAAATAATCAACATTTACAAGCAAAAACAACAAAAACAACCGGATTAGCAGCTAACATCACCGGAAAAATCATCAAGTTCAACTCATCATGGAAAAAAGTTATTTCATGGATAAATTACGAATATTTTTTGGCATAAGACAGAATCCGCCTCAAAATGATTTTAGAAACCCGATTTGGAGTTCCGACGATGAAGACGACGGTGATGAACTTTACACTAGACACGAAATGGAAGATTTTAATGAAGCCATTGACATGCATGAAGAATTCTCCAGACAGATGTTCGATATGCTCCGATCTTTCGGTTCTATGTTTGGAGACGTCAAATCATTCCTTAACGACAGCCCCTTCGATTCCCTCACGACCATCCACCCTCTGCCTCCGGAACACGGTGACCAGGAACACTTCAACGGAGACAATATAAGAAACTATTACTTGAAACCAGGTTACCAAAATCGCCCACAGGAACATTTAAAAGAAGACGTAGATTTGGATGGAAAAATAACATCTAATGATATATCGGGACTTTTTAAAAAGAAGAAAGACACTCCTTTGACACCCTTTAACGGAGCGCTGGTGCCAGGTCGATCATTCTGTCAAACCATTATCACAACCAGTGTAACAAAGCCAGACGGATCAGTGGAAACCAGGCGAATAGTGAAAAATGGCAATGAGGTGATTGAAGAGACCATCACGTCTACGTCCACGGGAACTGACACCCGGATGCCGCCAAATACACCAGGTTTGGATCAATTATCAAGTCCCGGTCATATTTACCATAATGTTCTGTCTGAACTTTCCTCTTTATTTAGACATTTTCACTTGACTCGTTAATATCGACTCCCATTTCTGTAGTTATGTATGTTGTAGAACATTTTGTGAAAATATTAGTGTAAGACAACAATTATAGTAACATTTTCTCTTTCTTGCAGAGGAAGTAAATTGAAATCGATAGCTACAACTATTTATAGTATTTGCATATGATATTGCAGAAATATAGATGTTTAATTATAGCTAAAAGTTTATTCTAGATTCTCAATGTACAGTCAACTACAAGAGTTTTAATATAGTCCTTTACTTGTAGGCTTGATTACATTGGACCGGAATACTATTACAAATATTTCTTCCATAATCTGTAGATTCTGAGTAGTATAGGATTCTCTTACCTTTACTGTTATTAATAATATGGATAAAATAAATGTCAACTTTCTTTTGAATTATAATATTATACATAATAGAACAAGTGTTTCATTAACTGCAAAATTAAAAAAAAAACAATTTTTCGAAATGTGTAGTTAGCCACCTCATGCATATATTGAGCCTATGCATTACAACACTATATTTAACCGGTTGAATGCTGTAATTACAGACACAATTAAATTAAAAGTCATTATGTCTCATGTGGATTTACGTTCCCGGCATACGAAGAGCTAAAATTATGGTAATTGCAGATCAAGATAAAATAAACCTTTGCTGATAGCAAAAGTATTATGTTGAGTACAAAAAATGTGAAACGATAAAAAACCAAAATCAATCCCACATAATTTATTAAATAAATACTACAGTTTTATTAACATAAACTTAATTACATTACAAAAGTCAAGTGACAAAGTTACAAAAATATTACAGATCACACCTGGTCTAAATTTAGTAAATCTTTTACATTGTACTACCCTAGTTTCTCTCTGTATTTCGTAAACATAATATAACAAATTGGCAATGATTAGTAATTTAAAATGTATTTAAAAAATAATACAACATATTTTCGAAACAATTCAGTCTTAGATCATGTTTTCCGTGTTACATGAAACTGTTTAGTTCTGTTGTCTCGTCTACCTAAGCAAATCTTTAAAAATGAATATAATTATTGCATCATCTATGCATAATTACAACGCTAATCTGTTATTCTCTAATAACTTAGCCCGACAATTTTTGTCATAACTTTGTCAAATCACTTTTACATGTACAGTCGCCTGCAGATAAAACGGGACCCCTCAACGCTCACTGCTTATAGTTTATTTGTAAGGCGGGGGGGTCGTTTTCTCTGCAGGCGTCCGTACGTTCGCGTTCAGTCGCAGTAGCAAGCATCGGCCGTGTTGCTCTTGATCCACGTCAGGTATCGGTTGACCCTCGAGTACACTCCGTACTTGTCAGGCCTAGCACAGCCCTCGCCCCAGGACACCACACCTGAAACACGTGATTTATAGCGTGACATGACGTGACGTCGATTCAGTGAAGTGTGACTCTTATGTTGGAAGTTAATTATCCAAGCACGTATCATTGACAAAAGCTGGGACTCGAAAAGTTGAAAGTTAAGAATTAATTTATGGAAATGAACCAGGTTACCTTGTACTGATAGGTACCTAATATTGTAAAGTGCAGTTTGATCGGGCTTAAGAAAGATGACACTAGAGATCTCTGCATCTCAGACTTGTGTAAGTCACAGTAAGATGGTTGAATTTCACTAGATTAGTCTAGTAAGATAGTTATATTACTAGATCGTGCTCGTATCATAGTTATATTCCTAATAAGACAATCATGAACTGCTTTCGTATAACTATATTACGGTATAGCTATATCTTTTTCCATTTTTTTTTTATAAAAATGTTGCCCCGCACTACGAATTATCGTGGTTGCGTTTACAAACATTTAAAGTCACATACACAAACAGCCAGACCCGGAACAACTACCTGTAGTCAATACAAATATTTGTTCCGTACGGGAATCGAACCGGCGACACGCAGCGCAGCAGTCGATCGCTCAGCCACTGCGCCAACCGTGTCGTGTTCTATCCCTAGAGATATAACTATATCACCGATTCAACTTACTGCAATTATTTACAAAGGGAATTACTGACTTTACAATCAATCTTGGGATATAAATACTTAGCGGTATTATGCAATGATCTTGACATTCATTTTCTTGTTGACCTAGGTCAGCAAAAAACGACGTGATCGAATGGAATCACGTCTAAACTTAGTCAACTTACTACTACGTACCAAAGCAAATGTTTTATGTGCTAGATTGGCACATTTGATCGACTGTCAGACGGCCCACCTCTGAACTGACAGAAACACCTAACATCATTACCATATGGTGATAGGTGGTTATAGTAATTTCCCGGACAAGCTCTGTCACCAGGAGTTTCGACATAGATAGAATAGGTCTAAGTTTCTTACCAACTTCCTGGTACTTCTCGGTGGTCTCATTGAACACATGCAGGGGTCCGCCCGAATCTCCCTGGCAGGCGTCCCGACCACCATCAGGCTCACCAGCGCACATCATGTTGTCTGTGATTCGTCTGCCGTACGACCGGTCCTTACACTCCGAGTTTGATACTATTGGCACTTTCACCTGGAAAAAATTGAATGAGGATTTTTTACAGATCTCATGTAGCATTCTCTAATGAACGTAGGTAATGCCAGTAAATTACTGACGAGGTTTTTGTCTAAAGAATACTGTAACTGCCACTCAGTATTCTCCGTTAGAATCACAGAGTCTAGTTGATAAAAAGCAAAATATATTAAGAAATTACTACTCAATGTCATAATATCCTTTACTTTGGATATCTTTATGAAGGACTACCAACTTGGTGCAGTCTAACTCAGTCGGCGTAACATAGCTTTTTATCAACTGTGACGCTGAAGTCATTAATATGTTTACCCTAGTTTTATCTCTTTACATCTCTACGTGCAGTGTGTTATCAATTATAATTACGGTTATCTAGAAAAATCACTCAAACATTATATTTATGAAATGTCCAGTGCGATTTCATCAGCTTATATAATGAACAATTTCATACCTCCTGCAACGTATTGGAGACGGATCCTCCTTCATCAGTAACACCCCAGCCAATCACAACGCCACACTGGCGAGTAAATGATAACCCAGCGGTAGGCAAGCAGACTGGTCGCACTCTATGGTCATCATCAGCCGGCTCTATGGGCGTCGTGCCGGTTGCTTCAGTAGTACTGTCACTGGGACTGCTCGTGGTACCCACTTCTTCATCATCCCTGCGTATACGCTTTACTGCGCTGCTTAGGTCCAGCTAAGAAAAAAAAAAATTAAATGTTGACGATACTTACTGTTTTTTACTTTCTTTTTATATCATTTTGTTTGTGATCTTCCTTTGCGAGTCACAATCAATTCTTTTTCTTTGTATAAATTGCAGACTCCCTACCTCCAACATCAATTAAAGACGGCTAAAAACTAACTTGACCCTTGGAGGCTGCACAAATCAATAATTTATTTTAATTTCCTTCGTTTCGGTTTTGTGGAGCTATCGATGGCATTAAAGTTTTAGGTAGATACCTACCTACTTTAATTTTAAACTCTTATTCTAGTTCTGAAGGGCCCGTGAATCCACAACAGAGCTTATGATAAACAAATACTTAATTGTTTAATTCAAAGTGGATGGTTCAAGGTAGGTAACCAAAGAGTGTAAGTAAAAGAAATTCGTTAGCGATGAGGAATTTCAACGCTGCATAGACGAATCATATTTATCCAACGGTCCACGCTGGAAAGTGCGGATTATCTTCATTGTCACGCAATTCTGCTTCAAAACAAACAGTAGCTGTTGCCAATTATTTTGTTCACGTACAAGATTTTAATGAGCGGAACGACTCGATAGAGACATAAACTTTGTCTTGACACGTCTTAATGTTTTGTCTTTTACTAAATCAGCAGCTTAATGTTTAAAATTGACATAAAAATGATTCTAACTTCTCTTTTTTCAAGATAGTAACTTCTTCTTTCCAGATAAAGCACTAGGAAGTGGTGAAGGGCGGGCGTTTTGGGGTACTGGCTTATGTAATTTTGACGTTCAAAAAGCCTAGCTTGAATAAAAGACTGATTTAATGATGTATGAAAAAGTGAAAATCTTCGTGGATAGTAGGTTCCACCGACTAACGCCACTGACTGTCAGCGATCCCATTGCTTATTCTACAATTACCCCCTACATCTTCGATTTCTAAAACTATAATAGTTTCTATCACTTATAGTTTTATAACTATAATTTGTTTAATTTAAGACCGTAGTTCTATTTTAAAATTCAATGCTGTGCCAGATTACCCTTTCATCGAGCTTCATCAACGCGATGTCATTGTCATAGGTGCCAGGGTTGTAGCGCTGATGACGTATGACTGCCGACACTTTCCTGTCAATGGTCTTCGTCTCATTGGGGTTTTTGGTGTCATGTTCCAGTAACCGAATTGTGATGCGCTCCTTGCGGTACCTGAAAAATGCAATGATAGTTTAGTCAGATCGAAACAAGCTCCAACAAAATTTTCTGATAAGCTTGTAGGTGATGAATTGATTAGTAGGTAGAAGATGACCGGAGAGTACCTAGTTAGCTATTTTTGTCGAAGTAGCGTCCCCAAAACTGCCATTTTCTACACCTCTATTGCATAGAGTCATTAATTCATCACCTAATCACTGCTCACTGCTATCACTGCTGCCTAATCGCTTCTGTACTGTAGGAAAAGTTACCGAGAGCAAGAAATTTACCTAGTGCTAGTTTTCCAATATCAAAGCCAAATAGCACCATAAACTGTCGCAGTTTACAACCTGGTGACCACGGCAGTCGTAAAATCAGATCACCGTGATAAAATGCAACTGTTTTATATTAACAAAAGCATTTAGATGCGTGCGGCAGAACGCAAGTGGCATGGGGCCAATAGCACGATCATCTTCATTTCACTAAGGGTGCTTGCATAAAGCAGCAGGTTCCTGGTAAAGAAAAGTCGGTACCGATCGGTGCGGGTGAAATAATCCCACATTAACTTATGCGCGCACACATAAAGACATTACAGGTAAAACATGCAACAGTTTCTTTCCGAAGATCAAACTGCAGAGATTTGTACCGGGAGTCGGGCACGAAAACCTGCTTCTATATGCAAGCACCCTTAGCTATGATAGGTAGGTAGGCAGGTACAAATTGGCACAAGTCACTCAATGGTGTTTTTGATCACGATGTGGCGTTGTGTCGCTGGCAGCAGTTAGTAAACAAGATGCTTTGTTGAGAGAGTTCTCAGAATTTAATGAATTTTTGCTTTTGAAGGTTAATAAACTTTGCACAATCTTCAGCCAACTTATAATTTCAGATGCTGCTCTCAGACGGTACCTCCTTAAAAGTTGTATCCCAAGCAGATGAAATTGAAATATGAGATAGTTGATAGTGAGTGAGCCTAAGCTCATTCTACCGTAGATGTAGCGGATAATAAATAAGAAAAAGTAGTCTTTGTGTGGTATGCCACACAAAGACTACTTTTTCTTATTTATTTAATACTAAGCTGATTTCAGCTCCAGATACATACCCAGTACAATGCGCAGCGGTGAGGACATACAGGTCATTGATTAGTGATCCTCCGCAGAAGAACCTTCCGTTGTACATCAGCATCGCCATCCAGGGGTACTCGCGCTCTTTGGTCTCGTACCCTCCCACTATGCGCCGCTTCGTCCGGGCGACGCCGCATTCTGGAAATTGACAGGTTTGTGTCAGGAACCGAGTATTATTTCTACCGTAGTGTGATAAGAAATACTAAATAGCTAATCGGTTTCATATATAGCTTAACATACAAGCAAACGGTGCACTGACAATTCATGAATATTGGAGCTTTTAAAGGATTTTTGGGCAAAGATCTCCAATGGGTGCCTGAAGATGGACGGCGCCGGCGAGGCCGGCCCAAAAAGAGATAGCGAGATGACCTGGGCGCGTGCCGCAAGGACTGGTTCGAGGTGGCGTGGGAACAGAGTCCTCCCCCTCCAGCAGTAGGACAGTATAACAAAAAAAAAGGGTTATTCCCATGTCTGAGCAGCTGACAATATCAAGCTCAACCAAATTTGTCCTCAAGCAGTATTGAAGCAGCAGCCTAATAGGTACTAGAATTCGAAACTTAATATTGTTAGCACCAATTTAGTATCAGTTTTTACTTACGGCAAGCAGGGCAGCTGGGCGGAGGGTCATGAACTATGACGGGGCTGGCTGTGGTACTGCTGCCGCCTAGCAGGTTATTGATCCAGTCGATGAAGCCCTTCTCTTTCTCTTGTGGCTCGAGGCTCGCAGCGCGACAGCTCGTCACGCCAACGAGGCATACCAGCAGAGCCGCCCAATTCATCGTAGTAAATATCTAGAAGGACATAAAACATGTTATTAAAACCGGTAAAAGACGTCCACTGCTATGACAACTTACAAGCAACGACCTAAATACAGATCCTGCGCATCCAGCAACCATAGCATAAAGTGTATATTCTATTGGATTGCTATAGCCATTTAAATAGGTCTCTAAAATGTAGCCGACTTTTAGACAACCTCAAGTTGGAACTGCTGCGAGTGCTCATCACCAGCATCTAAGGCCGCGGGTGAGCCTTAGCCAGGTCAATTATATTTTTTCAACGTATAGGTCACGTTCCGGCTGTTTCTCTCTAATTTCTCAATTCAACAGTTTTTTAATCTTGGTTTACGCTATCCAACCATCTGAGGTTGGGCCGCCCTCGACTTCTTCGGCCATTCGATTGACTATCCAGTAAACGTTTGGGTGCTCTGGTGTCGTCCATTCTAGCGACATGTTCTGCCCATCGAAGACGTCCTATTTTGATGGTTTTAATTACATTAGGCTCGTCGTAGGTACATCTCGTAGAGCTCATAATTGTACCGCGTTTGCCATTGCTCGTTTTCCAGCACTGAGTGCTGCGAGTACTGTTACTTCTTAATGCAGGAAACCGTAACAAGGTCATAAGTGCAATTCGACAACTCGAATTGTAATCACAATTAAGCAGGCGCCTTCTTTACAGTTCATTTCAATTTATTCGAGCATAATAATCAAGTTCCCAACGAGATTACATTGCTGATAACGTTAACGAAGAATCAAGGACACGACGACGTGACCGGGTCAAAAAACCCGCCGCGGGTTGCCGATGTACCGCTAACTTAAGATCACTCATCAAAACAACATCCATTAGCATTTATTTTGTTTTTTAATTCGATCGAGGACTCAAGTCGCGTCGTTGTGGGACCCCCAAAGGACTATATCGGGCCCTAATATAAATTACAATTAAGATCATCAAACAAAGGATCCCAAGTAGCACATTAGCGATGAATTAGGTCATAAACAAGCGACATTACAGTCTACAGCTTTTATGCAGATGTACTAAAGGATAGGACGAGTCTTTAGACTGTATTAAGGAAAGATTATACACTATTAAATAGCATAGCTGACTAATGACTTTATGATGGCGAAAAAGTATACTAAAAGCATTTAAGTAGAATTTGAAAATGATCTAGTCCAGCTTTTGGCTGGATGTGATACTACTGGCTGGTTTAGAAGTCCAAAGCTTGTTAACGACTGCTTAATACGAAAAATTCACCTCTCTTGTAACGGTGCGGACTGCATTAAAGTATCGAATAATGCCACTGGCTTTTAATTGGTGTACACTAATTCTATTCTAATTCTACTTCAACGAGCTTGTTAATGGCTGATTAAAAGTGGATATGTAGTCTCTACAAATGCCGTTACATTTATAAGAGAATCATTAATTCACCCTGAGTTGTAAATTGGAGTAGGTGTACTCCATCCTAATGCCAATGCATAAAGTGTAGCTGACAGCTATTTTACAGCTTTCGGCGTTATTTAAGAGTAAATCTAGATTATTGGTGTTTAAATTACGTCAGATTTGATTTTTTTTGCATAACGTGTGACGCGACTTCAAGAGTTACTACGTATATTTTAATACACTTTAAATAAAAAAATGAACAACTTAAAACCATGGAATAAAAGAAAAAGAACTGGTGGTAAAGAGAAAACTGTCAAAAGAATGCGCTAAGGCTTCTATGGACGAATTGCAAAGGAGCAATGCTGATGCAGTTGATATTTACACGCCAGTGACGTTTACGCATAGTGAGGGTTCCGCACAAAAAGATTTTGATCAAAATATTGATGCAGTTGATGTTTACAAGCCAGAGTCGTTTTCGTATAGTGAGGGTTCCGGACAAACAGACTGATCAAAATATTGATGTGTTAGTAAAAAATGCTTTAACTCATTTTATGTTTTTATATTGTGCCATTACAATTTGTTTAAGTGATAACTATAATCCATTATTACTACTGTCAAAAGAGCTGCTTCAATACTTTGTAGAGCAAGGATGTTTATGGTGCAGATTACGTGACCAGCAATGTGCATAATCTACTTCATGTCACTGAGGAGGTTCAATTAAGATTTGGGTCACTTCAAACATTCAGTGCCTATCCTTTTGAAAATAAATTGCATTTGATTAAACTAATGTTGCAAAGTGGTAACAAACCACTTTCGCAGGTAGCAAAAAGACTCAGTGAATGTTGTGCTACTGATCGAAAAGATGAAAAGAAGTTTGAGATGCCTTTCGTTACCAAGGATAATAAAAGTTTCCCCAAAATTAATTTTCAGGATTTTATACTTACAGCGAGATCTAAAGATAAATATTTCATGACTAGTAATCGTGAAATCATTGAAGTCAAGTCAATTGATACAGAAAATGTAATTATAGGCTACAAAATAACAGGTTTAATAGACATTTTTGACTACCCAGTAAAGTCGTCACTTCAATCACAGTCACTTTTAACATATTTAAAGCAAAACGGCCTAACGCAGAACGTATTGAAATGAAAATACACTTTCTGGATGTGAATTTTAAATTTATATGTATTGAACATAAAAACTACTTGTATTTCATACCCCTTTTACATACTTTGTAATTAATTATGGAAATACATAGTTTTTTTTTAAATACTATTATTTCAAGTAAAGTGTATGTAATTCTGCTGAGCCTTATACAATCTTAATAAGGATAATAAGAAAAATAAAAATCGTTTTATACGTTTGTACGTACTGTTTTTTAATCAATATGAAATATAATTTGTGGAAATACAACATAACTACGAACAAATGCTACTTTTCATAATCTGAATTATTTTTTAATCACAGCCACCAGATTCGGTATCGATATTAAAATAAAAAACCTTATGCCATTATTAGTCTTAACACAAAAAAATAAATAGGCCAACACAACTCTGCTGATGGATACTACCTCAACTTTGTTTGTATGGTGATCACATCATTATATGATTTTTTTTTTTTTTTTTGTAAATTACATAATTAAGAAAATAAATGTTACTTTTCATAATCTGAATTATTTTTGAATCACTAACACCGGATTAGGTAAGCTATTAGGTACCTATAATAAAATAGTCTCAGTCATTATTATATTTAGTCTTGACAAAAAATAATATATGCTATCACAGCATGGTACAGCATAAGGTTCAAAATTGATTGGGGAAATTTGACGGTTTCGGGTAGGTTGATGTGCTGGCGTCTGTACATCAATTTAGTAAGGCGATTGCGAAAAGTTTGAAATAAAAAAAACGTCATATACTGGGTGGCGCAAAAGTAAAGACCCTATTTGGTTCAGCTATAACATTTTTTCTAAATTAGAAAACTAGATTTAGATTTTTTTAAATGTATATTTGTGCCATTAAATTTCGTACCATTAGGATTTAAAGATGATGTCTTTTAAATGGTGACCTCCAGAGTTGATACACATTTGAGCCCTATTTATGACATTTTGCATAACTTGCCGTAACACTTCCTGCGATATGTTCGTTATTTCTTGACGAATGTTTTCTTTTAGAGCTGCGAGAGTCTGTGGCTTGTTCACATACACCCGAGATTTCAAAAAACCCCAAAGAAAGAAGTCTGGACTGGTCAGATCGGGTGATCTTGCAGGCCAAGGCAAATCGCCAAAACGAGAGATAACTCGGCCTGGAAAAGCGTCCCTCACTAAGTCCATAGTGTCGCGCGCTGTGTGTGCCGTAGCGCCGTCTTGTTGAAACCAGATGTGCTCCAGCCCCAATTCGTCCAAACTGGGTATCAAAAACTCACGTAACATGGTTCTGTAGCGTTCTCCAGTGACAGTAATCGCATTGCCTCCAGCGTCTTCGAAAAAATAGGGTCCGATCACTCTGTCAACACAGATGCCACACCATACAGTAACTTTTAGTGGGTGTAGAGGTGTTTCTTGAATAATGCGCGGATTATCAGTGCCCCAGAACCGAGTATTCTGCTTATTGACATGCCCTGAGAGATGGAAATGCGCTTCGTCACTCATAACCAATTTTGAAGGAAAATCATCCTCTTCAAGGTTGAGGTTTATGACGCGCTGGCAGTAATCTAGACGAGCTCGGTGGTCAGCAGGCAGCAGCTGATGAGTCATTTGAGTTTTATACGGGAACATCTTTAAGTCTTTCACCAAAATACGCTGCAGGGTCCGTCTGGAAATGCCCAATTGCGTGGCACGTCGCCTCGTTGATGTTTCTGGACACTCTTCCACATCTTCGCGCACAGCATCGATATTTTCAGCTGAACGGCCTGTTCTTGGTCTCCCAGACTTAGGTCTATCCAATGTTGAGCCAGTTGCTTCAAGGCGTGTGGCAAAGCGTCGAATTGTGCGACCAATCGGTGCCGGACGGTGGGGAAATCGTCGACGAAATTCACGTTGTGTTCTTATCACTGATGAATTATTCCGTAAGAACATTGACACAATTATTCCACGTTCTTGGGGAGTAAAACGGTCCATGTTTATTTTCAGTGTATTTTACATTTGTTCACTACACAATTTTCAACAACAGAATGACAGAAAATGTCATATAAAAAAAAAAAAAGTATTTTCTTTAGTGCCAGTACTTTTGCGCCACCCAGTACAAAATAGTACAGAAACAAGATACTTTTGTTGATATACACACCGGTAAACTACTTATATGTACATATAAAATTGAGAAAAATCTTATAATACGTCTACATTTCGATCTTGAACATCTGAGTTTGGTATAATATCGCTTTCGGGTTCTTGATTATTATTTTCAGAGATTTTCTCACCGATCGCTTGTTTAATTTCATCTCCGACGGTTTCCTTCACGTCTGCTGTTTTTGTTCGTTTGTTAATGTTACTTGAATCTTTGCGTGTGCGTTTTGTGGAAGTTCTTAGGTTTTTAATTTCTAATCTTTTCCCTGAATTTTTCAACACTGTCTTGCAAAACTTTTTCGACGATTTAGATTATTTTAAACTGCATTATTGTTCCTGAAAACAATATTAATGTAATTAGCAAAGTACCTGTAGTGTATTTACTGTATTTCCAAAGAGCTATTGACTGTTGAGCGAGCCAAGCCGTCTCTTAATGTGTTATTTAAAAAACTTAAATCATATCTTTTGGGCCTGCAAGTGTATTTCGAAAGCTAAACATTGTACATAATGAAATGGTTTTCTGTCGAGATTTCTTTATCCCTGAAAACCTATTGTATGCTCTCTCTTTATACCAATACACAGTAAGAAAGCTAATTAAAATCCTTTGTCCAGCCAGCATAATGCTATAAGCTGGTACATAGACTTGGCAACACCACTGTTACAGTAAGTAACTTTTCAAAAGCATTTATGGAGAATTTGTGCTGGTTATCAATGCACGCCATTTTAGCATTACAAAAACGATTTGTTACTAAATATCCAGATGATTTTTATAGATTTTAAGGATATTTGATAGTTTTTAATTCAAACAATACGTTTTCCACTTGTTTCCTAATGGGACACAACAAGTTAGAAAGCAATAATTTGAGTGATAAATTTATTAAGTATTCGTACATCATTTATCTTGTAAAATATTTTCGTTAAAGCGATATTATTCTGATGGCGCGTGAAATATTTGATGTAATTACCTATACACATTTACAGTAAAATGGTACTCGCAACTCAATTTACATACAAGGACACTGAAAATCAACGTGAAAACTATTAAAAATATCTTACCTTAAATATTGTCCGCCCGCCCACTTTAAGAAATAATAACTGTCGTCTGTCACAAATACACAAAATAAATATTTAAAAAAAAAATTTTAGTTATTTTATACTTTAATAAAAGCTGTTTCCAAGCCTCAAAACATCTAAAAGCTGTTAAAGAGAATTAAAGAAGCTGAATCTTAGGCTGCAATGACTGTTGTATAGCTGTATAAGCCAATGTACAGGCCTTGTACAGCAGTTTCAATGATTATACTGCCGTTAACCAGCCACTGTAATGCTCAATGCTGGTTAATTTGGGGCCCAAATTGGAATTACAAAGGTTGCGTAGCTAACTACACAGCCCTTAGGCAGGAAATTAAAACAGCCTTGAGTAGTCACTAAATTCTATAATCAAGTCACTGTGCGGCTGTCATGTGCTACTTGGGATGTAGCTGTACCGTTTTTCGTATCTCGGATGAGGTCATTAGATTTATTCTGATGACAAGAAAGTTTTCTCTTCCAATTTGAATATGTTTTTTTTAAGGTTGAAATTTATGCGAAATTTTTAGTTTCTACGAACAGCCGGAACAGCTTAGCATACTCGTAGGTCCCGACCTCTGACTATAATGATTTTTCACCGCACATTATAACAATAAGAACTACTTAAATCCTTAGGTGCTATGAATAACATATTGTTTTCATGGTATAGTGCCTAATGAAAATAAAAAAAAATGGTCGCACGTTACAACCGTTAAATTCAAATAAGGCAATCCTTTAAGGCGCAACTACTTGGTAATTCGCTAGAAATCGTCTTACAACATAATCGAAACGACTATAAATAATCTGTTGAATCGTAAGTGATAGAATAAAATTGTAATTTCCCGATTGGTATGCGCACAGCGTGCGACTCCGCGGTTCCCGGGCCTCTCTACTGAGTAGAGAGAGCCGTCGGTTTTCCTGCTCCCCGACTATTTCGCGGAAATGAAAGTGTTTCGTCATGTATTTATAGAAATGCCCTTTGTTGGTCGTAGATTACCAGATATACAAGGGTTACAGTATTGTCAAGGGCTGTGCAACCGATGCAGACATTCGATGTTGCGCGTTATGGATGATGACGATCAGGTCTTGCCATGCTTTGCCGCAATAATATTCTAATAACAGTAATTCTGTATGTCTTCTATCCTTTATTGACACGAATACAAGCTAGGATTAATAATTAAGAAAGGCATGTAATTTGAAATAACTGTCTTTTCGTAGACGTTAATTTGAAATGCATGTCATGCAGTTTGTCTGAGACGAAACAGTTGTAGGTATCTATGCAATTCGATGGGATAGGAATGTGTGTCACTATGTAGAATTGTAGATATCTATAGAATTTTAAAAATTAATGCTTTTAATGCTGACTGCTACTTATTATTAATTTATTAGAAGTTGACAGTTCATTCTTTAAAAATGCATGCCCTTCAAATTATCCAAATGCGGGCCCACTCTACATATTTAGTTAATTAATAGATTTTCCTGCTCTAAAAAGTTTTCGGGGAAATTAAATTACTAACCGTATGATTGTAAACACAACACTGCACAGCACGACCACGAATTAAAAATCAAGGTTAAAAATGAAATCGGAACTCACGAGGAGGCAACAGTTAGCAGTGCGTAAGGAGGAGGACGAATGGCGGCTGACGTTCCGCCTGCGCCGGACACACTACAGATCGCAGACAGCCAGAGCCCAGGTTGCCAACACTTTCTCCACTACGTTCCACTTAGTCCTGCCCACCGTGTGATGGTCCTACACCCGCACAGCCACTTATAAACAACCCAGTAACGTTGTCACAAATTCCATAAGCAATTTTTATGGAATTATTATCTGTAATGGTGTAATTAGAAGCATTAGCGAATCATGAGGGATCCTAATAGATGCCTACATGCGATACTAAGTGATCTTCTTGTTATGTTCGTTGTATAACTGTGTTTAGATGCAGCGGTTATGTGCTGCTAATCGCACGGTTTAAATAGGACTTTTTAATCAGGGCATTACATTAGAGTAAGTACCTAATTGGGAAAATTATGATACGCCTTCAAGTTTTTGCACTCGCAGGATCAGCAGATAAGAAGAGTTTGCTGTAGTTGAATCTGCAGGTTCGCTTGTTCATAATCATGATTTGAATGAAACAATAAGTTGAACTTCAGGATTTGGCTTTATGGTTATAAAATATTATTAGTAGGTCTATGGTATAAAATATTTGATTAATTTATAGGCAAAGCAAGAACCTACAGAAGCTATGATCGCGTTGTAAAGTCGCGTAAAAGAACCTATAGTTAAGTACCTAACTGTTCAAACTTCAGTATGACTGAAATTATTCATTACTAGCAGCACCCCTCGGTTTCACCCGCATAAGTTTCGATCCCGTGGGAATATTGAGATAAAAAAGTATCCTATACGTTAATCCTGGTTATAAACCATCTGTGTGCCAAATTTCATCCAAATCCGTTTAGTAGTTTTTGCGTGAAAGAGTAACAAACATCCATCCATCCAACCATACATACAAACGTTCGCGTTTATAATTAGTAGGATACAAACAAACTGATAAAAATTATCGATCCAAAATTGCATACGGGTTATCTATGAGAATAGGTTTTAAAAGAACCTAACGAAGTATTATTGTTCTAAGCAAGATAGTGCCGTGGAATTTTGTATCGCAATCAATCGTTGTGAATTCGTTTGCTTTGAAGAAACTGCCAGGCATTTAAAACAAAACTGAGTATGTACTTTTATCAAGTTTGAAAAGAAGAAAAGTATTTTGCTATGCTAAACACAAAGCTAACCATTTATTATCACACAGTTTTTGAAATGAAAATCAATGTCAAGTGAATGGTTGTTCATAGTTGAGTCAACCAATCACAACAGTTCACTTGTTTTTGACAATTTGTTAGTTAATTATTGTGTTGATTTTTGTTCTAGAAACTGGGTGTAGGTAAGCCTAGCTACTGTCAAGCGTGTAATTTTATCATAAATTATAGTACCTTCTTCAGTTGAATATTTGGTATGAGTTCATACACAGAACCGCCACGTAACGGTCAACATAATATTATGTAGCTTGTGACAAAACTCAACCTTGAACCAAGTTCAACAAGCACGATCAGTTTCTTCTTCTTCTTCGTAGCACTCTATCTTCTTTCTTTTTCGTCTCACTCTAGCAGAGCGGATGTAGTCCTCGTGTAGTTTCTTGCCTAGGACCTGATGTGATTCGCCACACGATTTCTCGCCACCTACTCCGATTTTTTTGTATTTTTGGTGCACTCATACATGGGTTTTCAGTTTTAGATTTTTGTTAAAGATTTCGTGGTCCTTCAGGAGGCACAGAGGGTCATGGAAAAATAATGAATTATATGGGCATCCGTCTATAGCCTGATTAAACGCAATTAAGCGCACCTAAGCCCACGGTTCTCATTTATAACAATATACATTACTTATCCTTTAGTAGAGGTTCACGCAAATTCGATGCATTGGCCTATTTATATACTATACCATATAAAACCCTTGCAACCAACATATTTAGCATTCGCCAAAATCAGTTCTTAAAACATCACAATTTTTACAGCCACATTAACAAATTAAAATTTTCGAGTGCAATAAAAAGAGAATTAAGTTGTACTTGCAACAGTTGCAACGGCAACGGCACAAAAATAAAGATTGCCCCAAAATATAACATTAATTTATCTGACACCTGTTTCTACTTATCATTTCCAACTACCAGGCTTACCGTAATCCATTGTGTGACATGCTTTTAAGATTTTATCAAAGAAATATTAAATGGCTGACCACTTTGCTTACAGGAGAACAAGATTACTTACCCATGTTTTTTACTGAAATGAATCGTTATCTCCATATTTTTGGTAAATTTTAAGAGGCTTTTACCTTTATACCCGCTGAGCAGGCGCCATTCCGGCATTCCGCAGATTGTAACTAGGCCAAACAGGCAGTAGCGAGCCGAGACAACAATAAGTTCAATACTTGCTCCAACAAGATTCCGTTGTTTTATAAAATTAACTTTTCCTGTGGAATATACTTTGCAACAGGAATCATGTTCGCTGATGCATTATCTCTATTCAAATTGCGCGACGCTATGGCAAAGTTCCATCAAATAGAAATTTTCTCTTCGTTCGAATTGATCCATCCATCCATAGAGCTCAAGTTATGTCATGATATTATGAAGCAAAATATATAGGTTTACTAGCTGCGCCCCGCGGTTTCACCCACATACGTTTCGATCCCGTGGGAATATCGGGATAAAAAGTATTCTATATGTCAATCCTGGTTATAAACCAAAACCATCTGAGTGCCAAATTTCATCCAAATTCGTTCAGTAGTTTTCGTGAAAGAGTAACAAACATCCATCCATCCAAACTTTCACGTTTATAATAGGATAGTAGGATAGCGGGTGGTTGGCGCTTACAGGTACCTACTTTTCTAAAAAGTAAAAAAAAAAAACAATTTTATCGGTGTTTCTATATTATCATACAAAAGTGCCATAAACCCCGGGAAAACATGGCTATAATGCGAGATCAATTTGGTGCACAATTAATTTCTCGCTTCAGACCGGTGAATTGGCCGCCTAGCTCGTGTGATATCTCACTCAGCTCTAGGCTTTTTCCTTTGGGACCATGTAAAGTCCGAAGTCTACGTGGATAAGCCAGGTACGATTGAGGAATTGGAAGCCAATATTACCTACTCGCGATATTCATCAATACCACTCGAAATGCTCGGACGCGTCATAGAAAATTAGAACTGCAGAATGGACCATGTTAACCGCAGAGGCCTACATTGAAAAGATTATTTCTTTCAATGTAGGCCACATTGAAAGAAATAATCTTTAAAAAATAAATGTAATTATGGTTCTTGGGATGTGGTTCTTGTAAAGGTAACTTGATGATATTTTAACTTTCTTTTTTTAAAGTGCCTCAGCTAAATGAATCACTTGTTAGTAATAGTCCCAATATAGAACCCTGAAGGACACCCCATTGAATCTGTGAAACCCCTAGTCTCTTCTACTTGTTTATCTTGCAAATGCAATAATCTATTCTTTTTGTATTTTACTCATTAGCGAATGGAAGAAAAATATATATTAGATCATGTGTTCCTTTCGTCCTCTATCTACATAAAGGTGAACTTTATGTCCCATGTTGAATCCCTGTAAGAATTCGAGAACAACTGTACACATCCGGATAATAAAAAATAAATAAATAAGATAAAATTAATTTATTTCTGGGAACTAGGCCCATAGAAGACAATGAATAAAATGAGATAATGAATAAAATCCAGGATTAGCGACTATATGATTTCATCAGAGGGTGAGGGGATAAAAAATGAGGTACCTAATTACCTACGTTTTTAAGGCAACTTCAATCTTATTACTAGCTTTATTCTTTCCGAAGGATTTATATAACATATCCTCCGAAGAGTTAAGTAGAAGTGAAAGTAGGTATCTACTTACACCCACATTTTAAAATGTGTTCCTTCCGAAGGTACCTATTAGTAAATCAGGCTGTTTGTATCCTTGGTATCCAGGTATTTTATATAAAAAAAATCTGAAATATCGACATCATTTAGGAAAACAGAGCAAACAGCACTACACGTAGAGGTATTTCTCCATACACTAAGCGATAAATTCCGTGATCGCTCTTAATACTAGGTATTGCAATTGAGAGATGTTACAATGAAATCAAAAAGTGGAACATTACATGGTCAAAGAGTATGCAGGCCGATACCGGGCCTTAGCGGGCCAATGCTGAGCCAAGTGTGTCAGTGCATAGGGTTTATTTTATTTCACAGATTATGGAGGCATCAATAAATATGATAAAGTTTTATTACCAATGGTTTTGATCAAACTCTAAAAAGAATATTCATTCGAGTTTTTTTCTTGTGCGTCGTGTCAATGTGCTTAATTTTTTAATAAATCATTATTGGCTGTTTTTGCTGAATGTCTTCTTCTGAAGATAAACTTATGATTATGATGATCTTTTGTAACTTACACTTACAAAGTGGAACTAGACAAAATATTGTCATGATCATCAATTAATGTTGGCCAACTAAATAAGGCAACGCTACCGGACCATGCAACGTGTCTTGCCATCGTGTATCGTCTGCCGTAAGGCACTGCCGCACTGGCCTATCTATAGAGCTTATTACACTATGCTAAATATCGGCTCCGATATTTAGTCGTTCCTAAATTCAGGATAGTTTAATCGCATTAAACAAACTATCCTGAATTTAGGAACCACTAAATATCGGGCCCGATATTTAGCATAGTGTAATAAGCTCTTATACAGCCAGTCCTTTTGTAACGGGTGTAAAAAGACACATTATCAAGCCGAGGGAAGTACAGTGTGCGGCAGGAGATGGACTTTTTATAGGTACCCTCTAAAAAAAAGTTCTTAAAGCAGCGGGGTAATTGCGTAACACACTAACAGTAGGTACCTAATAGCAATGGCTTTATTTTTTATTTTATTTTAGCTGACAAATTTTTCAGACATGTAAGCAATGAATTAGTAATATCCTTCAAAAGAACTCAGATTGTGACTATTAATATGTTACGCAATTAAACGGCACCTTAATTTCGTAACACACTATTCATGAGATGAGCAAGATAGCCAAAGTAATAAAATAAAAATAGATTTCTCGGATGGATCAATAAAAGATAATGGAAAATTCACATAAAAAGCTATGTAAGAGAAAGTGTATAAATAGGTAAACTAATACAACAAAAAGATAAACATAACTGCATGACGGCATTGATTACAACGAAAATAGACAAGAAAGTGATTGAAACTTTCTTTCGACTAAAAATAAACAAAAAATTCATCACGTAATTCTTTATTTATTATATATATTTTTATGGCTTACAATTTAATATCCAACTTAATAAAAACCAATAAATCTTTCCAAACAAAAGCAGAAGAAAACATTTAATATGTGTTTAATGGACTACTGAAACAGCGCATTTGACATAGGACTTGAATTTATTGATAAAATTAAGCAATCGTTGAACCGCAGCTGAGAGAAGTTCACACTAATTTGCATTTGATTTTAGGACCAATATGAAAGTGAACTTTTACCTTTCTAAATAGGAAACACAAAATTTAAAAAAAAAAAACTAATAAAATAAAATTACCATTAGGTACTAAAAGTCTAATCTATAGTATAGAAGCTCTCGCTTTCATTAAAATTCTACACCTCATTAGTACTAACGGAAATATCAAAAATATAATAATATTCCCTGTTAAACAAATCGAAATGAAAATGAATTGTATAACAATAGTAACTCGATTGAATACAGAGAGTAGGCGTGCATCGTTATCTGCGACATACGGGTGGCCCGTCGCCTTGGCACCGTTGCACATATCTTCAGCACCACGCGGCTCTTTCCATGAAGTTAACCTTCAAAAACAGTCACAAGGTCACCCAATGTTTGTCTAGACTAGCGATGGTGGGAAACCCTTTGATAAACATTTCGTAAAAGTGGGAAATAACCCAGATAGCGCCGAAATTTGAGGTTCAAGTATCAATGTTAAGTCAACTTTGGATTTTTTTAGGTCTTCTTCCATTGTTTATTGTAACTTGCGTAGTTTTGTTTATCTTTTGCAATCAACATTTAGGTTACATGACTGTATATCTTTTTAGTGCGTCCGCTACGCTCAGTGTTACCACGACAATAAATTACTTCACGGTATTTACACATGCTGGCATTACGCACAGGATAAATCATAATATCAATTACAGTATTATTCCATGGCACTCGATTTAAACAAGAAAGTGGAATGGCACCGCGATGTTATTCTGACGGCCGCTGCGAAGCCACCACACTGTCCCCTGCATTAATGTTTGTTCCGAAATACCAAAAATTGCAAAACGTTCAAAATACACCGCTTTAATCCTGACATTACGTAAAAAGTTGAGTAAGATTGTCCAAATATAAAAGAATTAAATTGAACCACTCGAGCCATCCGGCACTGGGTGAAATTAAATGCACGTTGCGTAACATTCAAGCTCGACTTTCAATGCAAGGATATATGCGCAGTACACGCGACCCACTCACGGACGACTTCGCGACATCCTTTCTATACACACAATACTCAAATACCAGGTTATTTTAAGACGCACTTCTTAAAAATATGCTAAACTAGCCACACAAGCGTAACGAAGCTCACATGCATACATATTTATGATGATTATTCCAAAGACTGTTACAACTTAAAAAGAAAACACAAAGTAACACTCCATGGTTTCTTTTTCGGTGAACAAAAAAATCAACAAACTGCAAAAGAAATGTGTAGTCAAGCGCTACTATCTCAATTTCACCAAAACGCGTCGCTGCGTCGTGGTAACCCAGACATTAAAGAATTCGAAGCGATCAATTAACTAATTGAACGTGAAAGCGATCCCATTCATTATTATATCTACACTCTTAAAAGGAATGCAACGGGACCTGTGTTCGTTTAAGGGTGCCCCTATTCATTAGTGACAAAATACTGCTTTACCAAGTAATAATGTGACGTAACTAATTACGGAACTTGATTTTCCGCTACCGGTCACACGTCAATGGCAAGCCTTGTGTTGTATTTATGCATCTTTAAGAAGGGGGCTTGCCTCTCTTGGCCGCGCATGCCTGTGAGAGGCGATCGGATGATGAATACCAAGTCGCACCACCACATTCATTTGCAGTAAATATTCGTTAATTTAACAGATCGATTGAACCAGATACCCTACACGTGAAACTGTTATATTAACATACTGATTAAATCTGAATAAGGGCTGATTGTTCCTTCGCCAGATAACTTTTATTTGAGGAATAAAATTGACATTTGACAGTTTTTGTATGAAATAACTGTCAAAATTTAAAAATTATTCTTCGAATAAAGTTATCAGATGATTGAAAAATCAGCCCTAAGTTGTTAAAATTAGCAATCTACCATAATAATTCGAACTTTTTGTAAATCTACAAATTACACATTTCCATTCATAGAGAGCAGATCATGTTCAAAACGCATTGCATCATTTAGAGCTTGACGTAGAAACCGCAACCTATGCAAGTATGCATATCTTTAAAAGTAGAACGGATTAGAAGAATCAATAATAACCACTGCGATGGGTTGCTCAATCAGCTCGCTTCAAGGTCATTATCTAAGCCGCTGGTCCTCCACGCTCCCCGAACGGGCTCGGCGCGAGTGGGGTGACGCGGCCGCCGTCATTCGCTCAGTCGTCGCGTTGCCGTGAACTTGGCCTGATCTGGTCTGTCACACTGGCCCCGAGGCCTTATCTGAGGCGCCGCCCACGGCCTATAATAGCTGGGCCGGCGTCTCCCCCTGACTATAGAGTGGGCTGTGACTCCGACAGACATGTTTCGCGTCCTCTGCTTCCTCGCTGCCGTTGCCGCATCCGCCGCCTGCAGGCCCTGCAGTGAGTGACCCAACTATTATTTTCAACTGCAGGATTTGTCAGCTTTCATTATTTTTGTGGTTTAGTGGAGTGCTTTTCAGTTAAAAAAAATTGGAGATTGACCATTTTTTCCTGAAAAACATAATTTCTCGTTTACGTATGAGGATTACATTAATTAGTGTTCATTTTCTAATTAATATTAATTAAAATTGAATAGTTTCGGTAAGTAAAATTAATTATATTCCCAGTCTGACCCTAAAGTCAATGAAGTGATTTCATAACTAGCGTTTTTGCGTATTTGTTGTGACAAGGGGATATTCTTACACAAATTTTAATTTCTAATGTCTTATTCAATAAGCATTACTTCAGTTTTGGTTATGTCACAAAATAAGTGCTAATAGTTTGAAGTGCTTTTAGAGAGTGGTCACTTACTGGCGATGCTTATTGGCATATACGCCTGTTGAGATAAAACCGCTGAGATATTTCCACAAGTATGTTAAGTGCCCCGGATGTATAAAGAACGTCTTCGAAATGTTGAATTTATTGTCTGTTACCGATTAACAATTACTTACGTCCGCGACTTTATTGTTAAAAGCCTTTGTATACTCGAGCATACCGTTGAAATTGGTGCGAAGAAAAAAGGCTTAACTTTATCGTATTTCTGATCGCAATTCGCGACCCAGTTTGCGATACTAAATTATGTTTGTAGTTACGAAAAATGCATGAGTACCTAGTAAAATGCAACATGCATGTTAGTGAATTCTAGTGCAACTGTAAAACGAAATCATTTTGGCGCGAATGTTTGTTTACTAACATTGCGTTCTCTAATATGCAAATGGACTTCTTTTGTACGTCGACTTCTATGGATTAAATTACGTTTAATATTAATATTCAAAGTGAAATCTATTTTTATGTTGGATTCCTGAGATGTTGCATCAGCTTTCGATGGTGCAAGAAACACCAAACTTATAAATATATTTAGAACCTAAAATTATGAATACAAAATGGAAAGAAAACCTCTGCCTTACCCTTCGGGAAAACAAGCGTAGCGTTACATGTTATGGAAAAGAAAACGCGATTGGAAAACTGGTAAAAAGTGAAAAGAAAGACATTAACAACAGACTTGATAAACAAAACACGATAAAAAAAGTGAGACGCAAAACAAAAAGTGTCACTTTCGAAAACAAAATGCAGATAATGTCATGAGGTCAATATCAGTTGATATTGAACGCCTACGGTGATGGTGACACTTGTGGTCTGTGTGGTCTTGTGTACATAACAATTGCTTATTTATTCAATCATCGCTTGACATATCCTCAAATAAACAGGACTTGGCCTGCGTCTTTGTCAAAGGAAAAATACTAGACAGGAAAAAAATTAGAGCTAAATCTATCTTTAGCTGACTTCTGTAATGTGTCAAAAAGCCTCGTTAAATATTTTCGGTTAAATAATTTCTTGTCCGTAACGAGCGTATGTATATTCCAAAAAGCTACTGATGAAAAAATAAACTAGAGCATAACTAAAGATTCATAAATTATAAGCATAATGTTTTAGATGCATTTCTAAAGTTCAGAATGAAAGGAGGTCATAAATTATAAATACTTCAATGTTAGCCCTAAAAACTGCCTAGGAAATAAGTGGACACCAATAATCTCAGCAATGTTCAATACCAAAATACTTCTAACTCTGTGATGAATTGAATACAATTAAACCAACATTGCATTACATCCAGTTACTCTCACTCATCTATGAAGAGACTATGTTCCACCATAGACTTCATCCATCGCTTTCCATCAGGCGTGATCGAGGCCAAGAGCAGGCCCATTCAGTAATTTAAAAAAAAAATGCAATGTAGATATTCAGGCTCGATAGAGTGAATCATCATGATCATCATCCTGCTACTCTACTCTCATCCACATAGAATCTGCTAAGCTTTTTCAACCATCCATATTATATTTAGATAAACCAATCCATTTATTCCAAATCTCTCATTTTAATTCGTTCTCTTTATTAGATGCAGTCCAGGCTCCTCAACTTAAAGCTTAACATTCATATCACCTCTTCCAGCTTGTGGGGTGGCTCGAGGTGCGCGAGTTGTTGGTGGAGAAGCTGTGACTCCTGGAGAGTTCCCGTGGCTAGCAGCTCTGAAGAGAGATGGCAAGGTCATCTGCGGAGCCACCGTGGTTGCCAGAGACCATCTCATCACCGCCACACATTGTGTACATGGGTAAGTTACATGAGCTCAGAAAGATCGTGCTCAAGCTGCTGCTGAAGTTTTAGAAATTGGTTTCGTTCTTTTCCCTCTCTCTTCTCAAAAAATGGAGTACCTATATAGAGATTTTTCTAAAGCTAAAAAACAAAGTCCCATCCAAATGAACTGTTTGAAAATAATTGTCGGCGTCACAGTTACTAACGAAGACGAAACCGTCATTATGAACCCCGAGCCATTTTAAATGCGTACGAACCAAACTTTACTATAACAACGGTATGGTATCATTTAAAATTATTTCGGGTGAAATATTTGTTTATTTACGAAACAACTTTGTCACAAAAATAACAAACTCTTAATTTCGTTGATCAATAATGATTTCCTTATTAGAGATAAATACTTATAAACACTTAGGTGGCACTCAAATAAATCCGATACTTCACTTCACCATCTTAATGTTTTCGAAAATCATACTCCTATCACGTAAAGGTAACCTTGATCGATAACTGTAACTTTGACCTCGTAGCAAAATGTGCGTAACACCTAGCTTATCATTCAAAACAAAGCTAGTTCGAGGTTAACCTTTAAGGTTGAAATAAACTCTAACTAAAGTATAAAATGGCGATTTATTTTAATTAAGGAGGAAAAACGGGGAAGCCGTGTCATGAATATGATCCTGCTAATTAAAGTCGAAATAAAATAAATGGATCATAGTTACTCAGTAGGCAGTTGCTATAGTGTAGGTATGTTAAGACTCTTGAAACATTCATAAAATATGATTAAAATTCACCACAGTAAAAGTTTCAACAATGACAGTTTTGACCTTATCCAACTCTACACATCCTTATAGTTATTAACATCTCAATTGCGACAGGAACGATGAAATATCTCAACACCTTATAAAGATCAATATGGAGATATTAAATATCATATTATTAAAACCAGAAGCTTAATCTGATATCAATCTCGACCTCTCGCAACGCCAAATCCTTACAAGGTGTTACAATAACACTGTATTTGTGAATTTTACACTCTCTAAATTTTTTTTGATGTGATACCGTTATGTTCACACCATGTTTGGTGTGAGAAAGCCATCGAAAAGTGGAAATCGAAAGTAGAAAACATTACAGAAAGGAACATTGGAGTCATCTGTATTTGTGACTTTTTAAAACATTGTATGTCCGTTCGTTACCTGTTGTGATTCTCTTAGCTCTGAATTGAGTTCATCTCGGAGAGTTTATAAAAATACTTTTCTTTTTTAATATTTCTAATTAGGATACCTCGTTTGACTTCCTCGAATGAGCACGCTCATCTAATGAAGTGTTTTTTTTGTGCCATTTCTCCGACACCAAAAAGGAGGTCAAATGTAATATTCACTCCGTAGGTAACCCATTCAACGATCTAAGATTGTAACCTAAACCAATCATTACTGCCGCGGGAGAAGCGATGATGGCCCACTAAATGATTTATTGACAAGCCTTTCTATAATATCAATTTACATGTGCAAATCAAACTATTAGTCATACAATTGACATGGATATCTCATCATAAGATAATAATGGTTTTGTGGTACGGAACCACAAAACCATTATTATCTTATGATGAGAGAGCTTCGGACAATCTGCAAACAATAGTCTATGTAGGTGAGTTCTAATTGGTGAAAGTGGATTATTGACTATAGTAGAGGCTTGAGCAAGTCATGTCATCAGAGAATTTGTGGTCAAAGACGTGCGAGCACCTGTCGGTTGTCGGAAGTCATTGTGGGGGCTTAACAGCTCCATTCAATTCTTTACGAGGTCAAGCTTTAATCAGTGTATGCTGGGATTTGATCTGTCTTGTCATCGTGCGCACAATATATAATATATGATTTTCGTCTAATGTTGTATTATACAGTCGTCGGCACCTCAAAAGCTTTTGTCTAATCTAACTGTTAACGTGAGTAATCCGAAAGAAACAGCCACTTTCATTGTCAGTAAAAAGTAATTTAATTGGTGCCATGTTGATATGAGTCATGAATGAAAGTACTATAATTTTTAAATTTGAACTCTCACCTCGCCTAATTCCCAGTGATAGATGCCAAGAGCGTAATGCTAATGCAGAAAAAAGGCTTGAAAGATGTTGTCGAGTGACGAGTCTTGATCCTTTTTAAGTTTACCGATATTTTTAACAGGAGCCAGTGATTACATAATTATATTGACTGCATTGCCAGCTACTAATAAGCAAGGGGTAAAGCAAGTTCTACTGTTAACCACGAACGATTTTGTTGGAAACCGGTACATGGGCGACGGAAAGTCCCGTAAGGGTTCAGCAAGGAACATAATTAGGACCAAACTTGTTTCTTCCTGGATGTACAAAATTATGTAAAGTACCGTTAGCATATGACGTAATTTAGGCTTATTAAACGTTATTGCAAATAAAAACTAATTGCTTGTGCAAGCATGAACCATAAGGAAGATGTTTCCGTTACTCAAATAAATAAGTGGTTATTTATAAATTCGTTTCAAGCCCTTTCGTCATGTTTTATGACGAGCTCTGAGTAAGGATTAGAATGCCTGGAAGGCCTCCGTATATTACGGTTATTATTGATCACAGTTCGCAGGTGATTATCAACACTATTGTGGGTTTAATACCCTTTCTTTTTAATATGTTGTCAACAGATCAACATTAATTTAGCCAAGGAACCACCATTTGGCTCAATGAATACTTAGCTGTTTATTTAGCCATCTCAGCTTCGGTGAGATAACCTAATACGAGAAAAGCACTTCACAAAAGCATGCTCTCGGCATGCTGATCTGGAAAATATATCAACAGCGGGAACGCCATTAATTATACCTACCCAAACTTACATCACCAAAAATGATGACAAGACCAAGACCATACGGAATCCTGACCCTTTTCTGAAATTGAAGAAACAGTTACGTACTTACAGAATGCATTGCATTTACTTAAAACTTTTCACGGACTTTGGGTTTATGATATGAATATGAATATGAATTGCACCGATCCCAGCGTGGTTAAACCAGACTCGATTAATCGAATGAACCCCAAGATTCGCACTAGCTCCTGTAGCCTCATGTTCATGGTGCTACAGCGACCATTGCATATCAAGAAGTAGACCGGGGGGCGCGGTAATGGTAAGGAAGAAGTGCCCGAGGATGGGATAGGATTTAAGAGCCTACCGGATATGCATCCTAGAGTAAGCATTGGACTAGTGGAGAGATGGGTGATATTTGTCTATGGATGGGCATCTTTTAACGACTTTGCGGCCAGGTGCAGTTTCACCTGTGAATCTTTTGGCGGTGTTTCAACTGCTTTCTTGGCTCTTTTCTGTATCCTTGCTCTGCTGTGTTAAATGTTGCTGTTTTAATGTCTTCGTCATGGGTCTTGCTACTGTCAGCGTTTTACTGCCAGTGTTTTTGTAAATCTCACTAGCAGGTTTCTTGATCCTATTTCTGTGTTCCGCCGTATCCCTCCAAAAATTGATTCCCTTGTCGAAGTATTTCATGTCCTATTTTGAGTTGTCGTTCCATGTGTAAATAGGTTGGTCGATTTTCTTGGATTTGGCCTTGTACTGCATTGC
This sequence comes from Apamea monoglypha, assembly GCA_911387795.2. Classification (NCBI taxonomy): domain Eukaryota; kingdom Metazoa; phylum Arthropoda; class Insecta; order Lepidoptera; family Noctuidae; genus Apamea; species Apamea monoglypha. The sequence continues at coordinate 16,491,108 of OU426925.1, forward strand.
TGTATGCAGCAGGTGTAGTTCGCGGCGCCTATGAACATGTGCGAGTTAGCACATCCTGTCGTTCTTGATGCGTTTGGTAACAGTTTTTTCACCTGAGATTTCATGCATTTCCTTTTGTCTAGATTTATTCCTAGCGTGGTTGTCTCTCATGATAACTCGCTCATATAGCGAGTACATAAATTCTTTTACTTGCAAGCCGTTCTTCATCTAAGACCCTTTTAAGCGTAAATATGTGGTCGTCTGTTGATCTATTATTTAAAAAGGCAGCTTGATAGTTGCCCAACTCCGTTATTCATTCGTATCTTTAGGGTTATTGTTTTTCGGAATTGGTACCTGCTCCAGCCACATGTTGGGCGTTTCGTTCTGTGTCCAGGCTTTGTCCATGTGTTTGGTGACGCACGTGACGGTTTCCTGTAATAAATGGGGTATCGCTTTGTAAATCTCAATTACCACTTGGTCAGTTCCGGGAGCTGTCCCGTTACGCATTTTATTAATGATTCCCACTACATTTTTGTTGTTCATACTGTGTTAATGAGCTAGCCAATTGGGGTCTGTTTGTTTGAGACTGGGGTTTCATGGATTGTCCTTGCTCTTCACGTGTGTTGTACTGGTTAACTAAAGGCTTAATATGTTGTGGTGTTTTGACGTTGGTTGTTTCGTTCTTGGATTAGAACTATCGGGTTGCTGTTGTAATGTTTGTAGTCGGTCTTGACCCAGCTATCATAATGCTGATCTTGCTGCTTTTACTTGATGCTTTGCTTGATGCTTTTACTGGATGTGTATGTTGCCAGGTTCTGGTTCGTCAGTAGTTGAATACACCAGTGTGATGCTGGTATGATGCGGTGATTAGGATTAGATTATCCTCTCCTCCCCAGAACGTCATGTTAAACTGCGTGCTTATGTATTTTGTTATCCTTTGTTTCTGGAAGAGATTGCTGTTACGGAGAGATTCTTGTATATTATTTAGAAGTGTTAATATGAAGCGAGGTCTTCACAGACAGTCACGTGGTCGAAAGTTAAACCCATATTTATTTGGTGGGCTACCTACCGGTTCGCCCGGAACAAAGAATTCCCGTTTTTGTCATCGGCACAATTATGCCAATACATTGCAATAGCTTTTGTTTTTATGGTGTTACAAGAGCTTCTCGACACATGTGCTCGGAACTATGAGATTTATGAGCTTCGCTCTTTTTTTTTATCTTTAGAAATACATCTTGTTATGCAAACTTAAGACTTCGGGGTAGTTTTTTGTTGCAAAGCGTCGTTTTTTTTTTTTTTGTTGCGGCGGTCTTGGGTGTAGAAACTTGACTCACAAGTTAGAAAATAGATAACTTGTTCAAGGCAGTTTTGGTAATTTAGTACAATGTTACAATAAGAAAAGCGTGAAGTACGAAATCTAAAACGATACCGCAAGAATAGAATGTACTAGTTTTATGCCGCCCTACTAAATATCATATGAAAACATTGTCCTAAAGCTTAACTATAGCTTAAAATGATGTTAATTCGCGCGTGGCTTCAAAAGTCCCAACAAACTAAGACCCAGCCGGATACAGCTTCCAATGGAGATCCCTGAAATAAACGGAAAGATCTCACCAGATTGGCCCGCAAAGAACCCTCAAAGTCACTCGACGTCACCAGGATCCTCGGTCGGAAAGCCTAGGCCTCTGGCTGTAGATCAGGAACGCACGTATGTCACTTTTCCACCGTTTTAAGGTGTTTTAATTTGCACCCACGAAAACAACACGCGAAACACCATTCAAATTTCAAATTCGAGTTTCAAACTCACAGTCAACCAACCACATGTGGTGCAAGTGAAATCACGACGGGACACGTCTGTTCTCTTCGACGGTCAGTATTCCTTCACGGACTTTGGGTTTAGTGATGTTTTAATTAATTCCATGCACTTCAGATAACTGTTAAAATCTGATAACAGGATGCCTGTGTATGTTCGTGTATGTTCCTTCCATGTGTGTATGGAACTGAGCATTGCCTCCTTGTGGGATATGTTTTATGGCTTCGCATTTGACCCTCAATTCGTTCCTGCTTTCCTTGCATTAAGAGGGGACAATAAAATACTGTTGGAACCGCTCAAACATTTTTATTTATGTCAATTTGTTACTTACGCATTTTATTGCGAGTGCCACTTCTTACTTTCTTATTCGGTTTTCGGCCGTGTTAACTGTAAACATTCTTAACAAAAGAACTATAAACAATCTTTGTTCAATGTGCAGCTGAAATAAATTGCTGTATTTATGTAAGTCCATTAACACACCGACCGAGATCGCCACTCGTCATTCCCTATATCTACTCCAATTTAAAACCCATCAATAAAAGAGGAGCAATTCTCGTAATTCTAACAACGTTCACAGTCTGATATGTCTCAATCTGTCAAAAATACCTCTAATTTCCCTACATTTTGACAAGTTTTTGACATTTGTTTGTCGTCGAGATGAGACTGCGACTAGATTTTGAACGTTTTAAATTACGAGAATTAGCCTTCAGATTCCAGAAACCTGAAATTTGGACTAGAATACTACCTTCTTACGTCATAAAGGATTGTTTATACTTTGCCGAAACCGCAATATTCAATATTAATTTACATAACAAGTACACACGTTGCCCTTAAGGTCTCAGAACAATACATGCGACCTTTAATGTTACCGACACACTTTCCTTGTGGTTACGTAAAGACCCTTTTATTAGTAAACGTACAAAATGTTTGCGTTGTAAACACATCCTGAGTTGACCCTGATTGGTACTTTAAAAGAAAAAACATGCTAATTGTTTGAAAGGTGGTTTTCTTTATAGAAAGTTTTGAAATTGCAATTTGTTATACCAATTACAAAACTACAAGTATTTTTTTTCATGTCGTGAAGAAATCCCGGATACTGCAATGAAGGCTGCATCATCATATAGGGGAATGATGGAAATGGGTTTCAAGGCGCTTGACAGAATCATAAAACTATCACTGTTCTAGTGTAGGTCAAATTGCCCGCAAAAATGAACTAATATTAAGTAAATTTACTTTAGCTAGGAAAGGTTTTAGGTGTCCCTTAGGGTATCTTAGGTAGTTAGGTCATTTTTGTAATATGGCAAAAAATAAATTCTTATATAAGTAGTTTAACATTCACACAATGATGTATATTATAAACAATAGGGTTTTGGGGCGAAGATAAAGATAAGAAAATATAATACACTTTCGGTGCGCAGCTCCCGGTTGACGGACGTCACACGACTCCTGTCAAAAAGGGGCGCACGTCGTACTTTTTATAGAAAGCTTCTAGAATGTTTTAGAAGCTTCTTCTCATTGGCGGGCGGGAACGAGAGGCGTTTCCGCCAGAAGCGCGTGGATTGTGGCCGGAGCGGTTAGAAATAGGTTCGCGTTCATCATCTGCCTAGCCTTTTCCCAACTATGTTGGGGTCGGCTTCCAGTCTAACCGGATGCAGCTGAATACCAGTATTTTACATGGAGCGACTGCCTATCTGACCTCCACAACCCAGTTACTGGGTAATACGATACCCCTTGGTAAGACTGGTTGTCAGACTTTCGGGCTACTGACGACCTGTAACGACTGTCAAAGATCCACGAATGACAGCCGGGACCAACGGCTTAACGTGCTTTCCGAGGCACGGAGGGGTCTTGGTATGTGAAGATGGTCACCCATCCACGGACCAACCGCGGCAAGCGTAGCTTAACCTGATCGATCGACCCGTGCGGCTGTTATTACTTAGCCACAAGCCCCTCAAATAGGTTCGCGTTATGGTAGTTAAAATAATAATAATAGCCGACTTCAACATACATATGTAGTTGGGAAAGGCTAAGTAGGTGATGGTGATGATAGGTAGTTAAAATAACCGTTTATAAAATTCGTGTAACCGAAATCTACATGATAAATATATATTCATGCTGAGGAAGTTCCGTCTACAAATCACAAGTGGATAACGTTATAATAAAATAAATAACATACACTAATCATCAGCAAGGCCTTGACTTTTGGTGCTACATTGACTCATGATAAATTAAGTAGAAACTTTCCACCATAACAAATTAAAAGCGACGCTTTAAGCTGAATAGCTAATGAAAAACAGTATTAAATTATTCCTCCGTAGGTAAGGGACGATCTCAAAAGCAGTTGAGGTGGTTTTGTCACATGGTGATTTTAAACGCTTATATGACTTTAATAAGTGTGTTTGTCTTCCCGTGGGAGAGAGTAAAGGTGAAAAAGCGAGAGGGACCAGCATCCCTCTGTGAGCTTGACAAACGGTTATCACTGCTGTTTGCATTCTGTTTGACAGAAGAAGTAGTAGTAGGTAGTTTTTAAGGTCTGATAGCTACTACATTTTAGGTATTGAGGGATATCCCACATCATGAGTCATCGCATAGACACAAACATACGGCCAAAAATCTATTGTGTGACCGTTCGTATACAAATCAAAGTAAATATACATTAAATAAATATAAATTACTTGTACATCATATAGGAAGGTACACTAGGTACCTACCTACATATATGATGTACAGACGCCAGCAGGTCAAGCTACCCGAAACTGTCAAATTTTCCCAATCAACCTTGAACCTTAATGCTTTAGCGATAAAGTTGAAAATCTATTAAAGAAATTTGACAGATTGTAGTAGCTTGATGTGCTGGCGTCTGTACAAGTAATTTATTACCGACCACGACCTGAAATATTTGTTTGTGAGTATAGAGGCCAATGTTAGATGATTCCGCGGTTACCTTGACGTTGCATGGCCTACGTATAGGCCTGTAGAATTATTTATTTATGACTAACACATTGCCCGCGACTTCGTTCGTTCAGATTACGGATTTTCTCACACAAACTTCAACACCCCCGTTCAACATTTGTTAATCGGAGTTAAGACTTATTTAGGAGATGTTTCTTTAAAGTAGATCAACCTTTTGTCAAAATTGATTCAGCGGTTAAGCCGTGAAAACAAAATAGCCACCTTCGCACAAAGTGTTAAGGATTCAAACATAATTTTAAAAGTATGCTAGGTTTTTACCCGGAGAAATGATTCAGTAGACAACTGCTCTTATTCCATTATTCACCGGGCAACGGTAAATTTGTTTTGGGTATTTTTTTAAATTAGTTTAGTCTCCTGCTTAGCAACTAATTCGCTTTATTTTGTTTCCCCATTTCCGAAAGTTTTTGAAAAAAAAACCCAAAACCTGCATTTTTAAATCTTGGTATAAATAATAAACATCATTTAATATTTCATAGCTCATAATAAACTATAATTTTAAGTTCCGAATCTTCGACGCCAAGATAGACGACTCTATACTTTTACTTTAGGTACAGACGCCAGTACATCAAGCTACTACAATCTGTCAAATTTCTTTAATAGATTTTCAACTTTATCTTTAACGTGTTAAGGTTCAAGGTTGATTGGGAAAATTTGACAGTTTCGGGTAGCTTGACCTGCTGGCGTCTATACCTACTCTCATTTTCCTCAAAGACATTTATTAGATAGGTATGTGTCACGAAGACTGCCGATAAACCTGTGTCACTACCTTTTTCAAATATTAGTTTCCTTATTTTTTAATTTATGATTTTATCATTTTTCATTTTGCATGTAAGCAACGGAATATGAGCTAGGCAGCCGTAAAGTTACATCACTCCAATGAGGTTAAGGTCTCATTGGATGCGCTCGCGATCCTTTTGTCCTCTCCAATAGCCACGTAGTGTCGCGAATCGATTGTTTCGCGTCACTTAACGATGTGTGCTGAATTTTAATCGATATTTTAACGAGAGATCGCATAAATGAAAATATTTTAAATGAAGCGTGAAGCTGTATACAAATACAGAGATAATTTCGAACGTTTATTAGTATTAAATGTCGAATTAAGTACTACTTTACTTTGGTAAAATAAATACCTTTATAATCATATAATAACTGTATATTGAGCTTATAGGTCCAGTTAGCAACAAACCGTTTATTGGAGTTGAATACAGTTGGTTTAATCGCTGTCGGGCCGTAATTTTATTTTGATGTCGGTCCCATAATTTTTTTTGCCCACCTTCTAATCTAAATCAATGCCCTTCAATTTAAGTACATATATAACGGAGCGACACTTCATATAATGAATGTACTTACAAAATGAATTTACAAAAAAAAAGAATGTAGTTTTATTAGTTTTTAATAAATAAAGCTCAAGTAAGTTCAGGTGTCCTTTGGAAAGACAATTTTTGATGTTTTTCAACCAAACTTGCCTTTGTTTTTATTTAAAAAAAACTCTACACATCTCTGCAACTAAAAATGGATTAACCTTTGATTATTTTCTTAATTTTCAGGATCGAAGCATCCCGTCTCTCAGTCCTTGTGGGTGAATACGACGTAAACAACTCGAGGTCCGACGGCTTCGAGGTGATCCACGTGGTGCAGCATCCCGACTTCAACAAATACACCTATGACTATGACATCGCTGTTCTGAGGCTCGCTGATCCGTTACCAGATAATTTGTTTAGGCCTGCCTGCCTACCCGGTAAGTTAAAAACACCTACGTAGAAACCTAATGAGTTAAACCTTTTTAGTTATATTGATTATAAACCTTTTTAGATGTAAATACAATAAAAGTATAAAGACTGGCTGTAATGTCAGAAAAAAATAACTCGATGGAATGATTCCATTATATAAAAAAAAGAAGTAAAATTATTTTTTCTTCTTTTTTTTCTTATGTCAACCAAATCTTTTTTCCACTAAAGTAGCCAGTATCAAATAGGTATTACATTTTATTACTTGAATATTAAAAACTTTTATGGATATTTTCCGTAAAATAAACAAACTATTACAAAATTATTCTTTAGAAAAACTTTTGTGTAATTAACTTTTATTTACTAGGAACAAAAGACATCAACGACAATTTTAGTAATAAATATTTATAACTTTAAAACAAATTCTAGATGCTGAAGACCTGGATGATCTTGAAGGAGTAGAAGCAATAGTTACTGGTTGGGGCAGCACTGTCGAAAAGGGACCCTCTTCCAACATACCGATGAAAGTAAGGAAGTAAGCGCGCGATCAGAATGTGATACGACCACACAGCCATCATGCATCAACTAGCATCACAATGTAACTGAACTTATGACAAGAATTTAATTATTAAATCATTTCCTGATTTTTAATGGATCATGTCCCATTCTGATCGCGTGCGTAGGTATTGTAAGTACGGACGCCAGCACATCAAGTTACTACAATCTGTCAAATTTCTTTAATAGATTTTCAACTTTATCATTAATGCATTAAGGTTCAAGGTTGATTGGGAAAATTTGACAGTTTAGGGTAGCTTGACCTGCTGGCGTCTGTACATTGAATCATTGTTGATGAATTTTATTGCTTGCATTTTCCGGAACTTAAATATTAAACACTTTAGAGAATATATTACACATTTATTTTTCTAAAGTATAGGTTCTCAACGTGGGCGATAACGCTCCCAGATCCAGAGAAAATTAGGGGACATTGAGATGGCACAGAGGGGCGTGGACACGTTAAAAAAATATAGTCTATAAAAGACAAAAAAAAATTAGCCCATTATGCAACTGTACCCAGGATGATGCTCGATTGTTAAACGATTTATAAAAAAAATCTCAAAGTTTGAGCGATGGGCCAAATTAGGTTGAGAACCTATGCTCTAAAAACAATAAGCAGTCGGTGGCGGTCAATGGCCAACGCTAGATCTATCGAACTAGGCCAACGACCAATTCCTGTACCTAACTAATGCTGTACTTAATTATTTTTTCAGTCTGCAGTGCGAATCTGGGCACAAGAAGAGTGTTCAGGCGCCGGTTACGGTCGCAGGAAGGTGACGCCGCGCATGTTGTGCGCCAACGCACCTGACAGAGATGCCTGCACCGGTGACTCTGGCGGTCCCCTACTCGCCTCGCAGCCCTACTTCACACTTGTTGGTGAGTTTCCTACCTTCGGATGTATTAAGTAGGACCTAGGACATTTGAATTACCCATATTTGTCATCAAAGCGTAACTGCAGTCTCAGTTCTGAGGAAATGAGTAATTTAAATGTCCCAAATTCCAGAGCACTAGCTCTGACTACTTCTGATCCAGAAACATCCTGTGGTGGACCTATCAACGAACCCTGGCGTATTTGGATTGCCAAGTCAAATGGTTATCTCACCATATTTTATTTATGAGAACCCCGTCTATCGCAAAAAGCTGAATGGTTTTTACTCCTTAGCTTATATCCACGTTATAAGCTAATGCTGAATCAACGTAAAAATAAATCATCGTTTAATTGCCGGTTTTCTTTTTACAGGTATCGTGTCCTGGGGACGTGGATGTGCCAGGCCGGGGTACCCAGGCGTGTACGCCCGTGTTGGCCGCTTCCTGCCATGGCTCCGTGTAGCACTCCGTCATGCCTGCACCTGCCAGCCCCCTGCCTATGGTTGATACTTGATACAGACTGATCAAAGTTATTGTAGGACCTGTAAATAGTAATTTGTTAACTGTAAAAAGTAAGTTGTTAAAAAAAAAATAGAGATTTCATGCGTTTTTATTCTAAAGCGTACATGAACTCTCGCAGTTAGCATCGAACTTTGGTGGGTCAGTTTTTAGTTATCACGTTCATTAATATTTGAGCACTCCATTTTATTACTTACTTACTCCCGTGGTTAGTAGGAACCATAATCGGACCGCACTTGTAGGTACGGTACGAATGTATTGTAAAATAACTTCTGGAACTCAGGCCGCCTAATCGCTATTGTAGATAAGTTAGGACTTAGTTTTTAATTTTCGTTTTATTATTTTTAATTTGACATAGTAACTGCATAAGCATGAACTTTGTTCATCAATCTAAAAATTAAAGCAGCAAATTTTGAACTGCTGTTACATTACGTACGATGATTTAGTACGAAATCAGACTTATGCAATCATCAGTATTACAGTATGATAAGTAGATATTATATAATACGTATATAATTTTAGGATTTAATAACCATTTTGGCTGTGATTACTTTTAAGATAGATGTTAAAATGTTACTGTATTTGTGAAATACACGAGTGGTAAAATATTTTTTACACAAAACGTGGTAAGAGATATGATAAAAAAAAATTAAACACTTATATTTTATTTTGTTTTATTATTTACCTCACACCTATTCAAACCCGTACACATTTTAGATTGATATCATACATAAGTTTATTACTGGTGGTAACACCTGATAATGAGATTGCCGACAAATGTGATACCATTACAAGTTAAAATAAAGTAAATAGATAAAATGGAAGTTATGACTTACCTCGAATCTTAGGCAAAAATCTTGAATATTGATAATACATAGAGTTTCGACAAAATAAGATGGAACTACAATAAACGCAACAATAGTACTACAGCTTGCAGCTTGTGCTTTTTTTATTTTTTTTTTTTTATTTATTTATTTTAGCTGTACTATGTGAACGCACCTAACTCTATAGGCGATGGCTCTGCTCCCGCGAAAATTTGACATTTGACGTTTCAGACGCTGTTGTCAGCTGATAAACGATCTCGACAGGAATTAATTAGGAATTTAGCTCAATATTTGTATGAAATTATTATATATAAACTGTAGGACGTTACACTAACGAAAGATAGTTACTAGAATGAACATTTCGGAAAATGAGGCCGTGAGTATGACCTTTTTTTCATGTTGTGAAATGACTCAACAATGTGACTTGTAATTAAACAAAGTTTGCTTTGTTTCTGTGCGATATATGTGCTTTAAATTGTCATGAATATCCAAATGACTTTTGTGCTGGAGGTCACTCACCGTAGTTGGAAATCTCGTGTGTTTTAGGATGATACTTCGAGCGTTGAAAGTACTTCGAACACCGATAATACTTCACGTAGCGAAACTCCTACAAACTCGCGTGTGAAGAAACGTAGACGAGGCAAGAAAAAGACTACCACGAAACAAGTGAAACCGCCGTACAAATTCAAGTAAGTAATAGAGTAAAAACCATTTCTAACAATAATAAATAGAGACCTTTGTGGTTTTCTGAGTTCATACTAAACAAATTGAATCCACAGCTGTAGTGCAAAAGAAGACCATGGCCTGCCATTGTTTGGGTGTCAGTTCAACCACCACTTGGGCGAGGGGCAGCCCCAGGTGTTTGCCGTGGTTGGCAGCAACAGAGTGTCCATATATGAGTGTCCTGACTCCGGTGGCTTCAAGTTTCTTCAGTGCTATGCGGATCCTGATGTAAGTGGAAAACAGTTTTTCTATTTAACTAACAGCTAGGTATAGGTTATGTAAAAATGTAGTGACCTTGAAATTCCTGTCTAAAAAAAATTTACAAATTAACAGTTTAGTAGTTTCATGGCTATGAAACGTACAGTGATTCCTTTTTACTTTATCGTTTTATTTGTCAATTCTACTCTATTAGCCTAAAATCCTCAAACCAGAAACATGTAATAGGAAGAGCCAAATTAATTGGCCTGTGTAATTAAACATTTTAGACATAATTAAACATTTTAGCTTTCAAATGTCCATAGATGGTGATGATAGCTCACTATCGAGTGGGCTACCTGCTTGTTTACTTTCCACCAAATAACGTAGAAAACACTACATGAATAATATTGGTGTAGTAAACTATCCTAAACTTCGTTACTTATGACTGTCTATGTGATTTGATAAATTCCCCTATTCAATAGATAAAAAAATACTCACATAAATAGCAATTCCATACAGGTTGAAGAAACATTCTACACTTGTGCCTGGTCATATGAAGAAGAGACTAACCTCCCTCTCCTAGCGGTGGCAGGTTCCCGCGGCGTCGTGCGCGTCTTCCAACCCTCAACGCAAACCTGCATCAAGCACTACATAGGCCACGGCCACGCCATCAACGAGGTCAAGTTCCATCCCAGAGACCCGAACCTACTGCTGTCCGCAAGCAAAGACCACGCCTTACGACTATGGAACATCATGACAGATGTTTGCATAGCCATCTTTGGAGGCGTTGAAGGTCACAGGGATGAAGTACTCAGTGCTGATTTTGATCTCAAAGGGGAGAGGATCATGTCCTGCGGCATGGACCATTCGCTCAAGCTATGGCGTCTGGACAAGCCGTCCATGCATGAAGCTATAAAGCAGAGCTACAGTTTCAACCCACACAGAGCTTTGAGGCCTTTCAATTCGTTGAAGGAACACTTTCCAGACTTTTCTACTAGAGATATTCATAGGAATTATGTGGATTGTGTTAGATGGATGGGTGATCTCATTTTGTCTAAGGTAATTAATAGAAGCTGCAATACTTTATTGATTAAAAATATTATATTTATTGAAATTAACCATTTACTTCATGTTTTTCTTCAGTCGTGCGAAAACGCCATCATCTGTTGGAAGCCAGGTCGTCTCGAAGATCCGGAGCTTCGTCCCGGCGACAACTCTGTCACCATTGTACACAGGTTTGACTACAAGGAGTGTGAGATATGGTTTATACGGTTCGCAGTGGACTATAGCCAAAGGGTGAGAACAGTTTACAAATAAATAAATAGTGATAACTAGAATTTTACTCCTATCACATCGTCATCGTGTTATCACAGCATCATATAAATGCATTGTATCTATTGCAACATGAAGCATGATTACATCTAGTTAGATAGATTAAATCTCATCGACTAATAATAAAGCTGAAGTTTCGTTTCTTCGTTTGAACGCGCTATTCTCTGGAACTACCAGTCGGATTTGCATTTGATAGCCTAGTTCTTGAGGAAGGCTATTTAACATCACGCAAAAAGGAAAAAAGTCACGAAGAACGCTTAGCGAAAAAGAAGTAGCGCGGGATGCGATGCCACGGAGTGGGTTAAGGGACCAAGAAGCTTCACGCGGACGAAGTCGCGGGCAGAAGCTAGTTTCTATAATAAAACTAGCTAGTATTGCCATTCTTTCATGTTCTCATAAAACTACCATTTCCATCATAAAATAATGTAGTTCCCTTGCAGGTAATAGCACTAGGCAATCAATGTGGCAAGACAATGGTGTGGGAGCTTGGCAAGGTGGCGGGCGGCTCTAGGGTGTCGCAGCTGGTGCATCCAAGATGCGCTGCAGCCGTCAGACAGGTATGAATGTTTTTATTTCGTATCAACTTAATCTTACAGGCCCTCTCATTGTCCAGCCAAGCCAAAAAATTGTTTATCAAATTGACATACTACGCCTAAAGGATGATTTCCACCAAACGGCTCGCATCGCATCTGATCGGAAAGGATGCGGCGACAGCCGATCGCGTCCGGCAAGATGTCAACGCATACGATCGGCTCCGTACCGTCGCATGCGGACGTATCCGTTACTGCGACTAGTCAAATAAGTTTAATTCCTACCGTGTTGACGTGTTCTAATGCCGAAAGGATTCGATCGGATACGACGACAGGCGAACGGAGACAATCGTGCGTCGCAGCATACTTTCGGCTACGATCGTGTGTCGCGGAAAACGCCCGCAGTCAAGCTGCTGTGCGCAGCTTGGTAATATAGACTTTAAATACTGTGTACACAATTTAATATCGTTTAAAGATTGTAAAATCCGTTCCGATTCGGTGCGACGCGAGCCGTTTGGTGGAAATCATCCTAAAGAATGACAGTTGTGTTTTGAATATACGGACAATTTAAGTTGGTACTCAATTTTGTAAACTATTCATTTCTCTCCAATTTCAGCTATTTTTCTTTTTCTAAACATATTTCCTTACACGCTGTTTATAAGTAGATGGCAAGATTGAACTAGTAAATGGTTACAAGCTAATCGTAATAATTTTGCTCAGGTGACGCTGTCCCGCAATGGCAAAATCCTGTTGACTTGTTGCGACGATGGCACCATCTGGCGGTGGGACCGAGTCGGCAATAACAATATTTGACGAACCATACGTAATCAAGAAGTAAAGTCTGTGATTACGGAATCTTAATGAAGTGCATGTATGTGAAAATGGACTCCTAGTTAATGTAATACAATCTAGGATAATTATGAATTGTAACTGAATGTTTTTTTGTTTGTATTAAGAAATGTTTTCATACAATGTGATGATCACAATAAAACAAGACTGGCAATAGTCAATGTAAGCTTTGTATCATTTCAGAATTGGGTATATGGAATAAAAGGCAATGTTTTATGACAAATTTTATTTAATGACCAACAAATTACTTCTACATTATTTAACAAAATGAATCACAGGGGTCAAGGTGTTATCTCGTGTTCACTACGTAACCAGGTGAGTCCTAAATACAAGTTATCAGTTACCACCTAAATCTAAACACCGATATACACGACCCTACGTACAGCTTGGCAAGAAAGTCCTGAAACGGAACTAAAATATTTAATCATTGGCAACACTCGCTCTGCCTCGTCGAGTAAGGTACATATTCTGTCATTTCTTGTAATCTGTGACTGTTTCTCGTGTTATTATTTATTTATTTGCTTTATCGTGGTGATACTGGTGACCCATTGTGTTCATAATGAACAGATCTGTTATTCGCAGCTCCGCAAGAGCAATAATTTATAAAGTGTACGTGAGATATTTGGCGGAACTCGAGGCCGGACAAATCTTAACCGAAATCAACGATGTGTATGAAAGAACCGCTGAAATGACAGGTAAAATTATATTTTATACATGTAATCAGATCTAATGTGTGTATTTCAAGGTGCAATATCTATTATAAACCTTTCATACAATTATTGAAATGTACATTCACGAATTTGAGGTTATGTTTACAAAACACATTCGGAATGCAGCGCGTTCGTATAATTTTGATACTTTTTGTTAATATTGCATAAAATAAATCACTGAACAAAAATAACTATAGTATTTTTTAGGTAAATCCATCAGTACTATAAGGCTATATTTTTAATTAATTACAATAAGTAATTGCAAATGTTTAGTTGTTTTTATTTTATTGTTCTAGGCAGTGGCTGAACAAGCGTTTCAGAGCATATCAGTTGACGACTGGAAAAATAATTCATGTCATCATGTCATGAAAATAGAAAAAGGTTATTTTCGAAGGGGGCAAACTGTGTATAGTGACATTGAAAAAAATATCATAAACCTACAAGATGAAAGCAGCAACAGTGACACATCTGAACATAGCCAGCAGAGTTTTGGTGAAAGCTCACACCAAGACATGGATGAAGAGTTTTCGGGCGTGGAATACTTAGAGGAAAACATTTTTTATTCTGATTAAAATTTTTGATTCTGATTAAAAAAGTTTATTCTGATTATTTTTTTAGTTTTTGATTAGAACACCAACTATGGAACATTTTGCTTGTGGTTAGAGGAGAACTTGGATTTGTGGGACACAGTGACACAGTAGTAAAGCTTCCAACTTGTCACTGGGATCTAAACCCTATTGAATTGATCTGGGATCTTGTGAAACATAAAATTGTCTCACATAATGTGGGATTAGTTGACATTAAAGTATTTTGAAATACCTAATAATTTTATTTTTAATTCATTAAATTAAATAACTGCAAATGTTATCGTTCTAGGCAGTGGCTGAATAAGCGTTTCAGAGCTTTTCTTGTTTTTATAAAACCCGCTTAATTTAAAAAAAAACTAATATCAAAACCGTTTTAGTCGTACTATTTAGGGTTACAACATGCACGATAGTGGCGCCACCATTATTTTCACGACTTTTTTGCCAAGCTGTACTCTACGTACCGAATTAAACATTATCAGTAATTCCTATAAACTAAGACTAGACTAGACTAACATCCATGACTGCATAATTGAATTTTAGTCAACTTCCATTTAATTCAGTCTTTAAAATTTTACAATTTAAAACGAGCAATAAAGACTGTAGAAACAATAACCAATGTACAAAAATTTTAACATCATTAATCATTTGAGATCATCGAATTACAAAAGTTTTGAGTTTAGATTTTTTAATTATTTATTTAATTTATATGTATTTAGATAATTGGAATACAAATCACGGAACTACAATTATCTAAAATAAATGAGACGATAGAAAAATAACATAGGTATCTACAGTAAGCGTGGTACAAAACATCAGTCACAACAGGGACATTGAGCTAAGACGATACGAAGTACAGTCACACACGCCAATCAAAAGGACAATGAACATAGTATAGAATTAACGACCGCATACGTTAACGACGAAGGTATACAACAACACATAAAAATAGTTAGCAAAGGCATAGTCATGGGATAGTACGAAGTAGGAATACACTACGTGAATATCATAAAACTTATATCGAAGTAGGATTAATTAGAACACAATGCTAATAGTCAATATAATACTACCGACGATTGAGATAACTTTTTTCGAACAATAATATAAAACACAATGACGCGAACACTAACAAAAAAACTCATGAGGAGATTATCTCTCTGCGATTCAGAATATTATATTGATTTCGGACATCTCGCTCTCATTATGGTTGACGAAACATTGAAAGTCGGGTTGCATATGAATGATCCTGCATTCCAAGAGTTAATTGACATTCCCGGAAAAACAACTAGAGTACAAAAACAAGGATGGTCAGAGAAGATTTGTAAGGAGGTAGGATTACGTTACAAGATACCAAAAGATTCATGGGATTTAACAGCTCAGACGGAAGTTTTAACCAGATTTTTAACATTTTATTCTACGGGTACACATACTGTAGGCGATATTGTCCTTGCAATGGCCTCAATTTTATATAAAGACTAAGCAAAAGCACCTGTAGATCTCATATGGACTGAGGAGATAAAGGAGATACTGATGATGATTGTGGTTTTTCCATGAAAGGAGAAACTGCCCTCATAGTTGAAACAGATCCAGTTGGACAAGAATCCATACAAAACAATGATCAATCTCCGGGTACATCAAAAGACAATCAGACTAAACAGCAAAACAAAGATGATATTATTAAGTCTTTCGGAATCTCACATGAAATTCATGACTTGGATGAATCATCTAAGATTATTTTTAAAACCTCAGATGAAAGAGCAAAAAGACTAGCAACAGAAACATCAATCAGAATTGAGACAGACATAACAATTTTGTCTCAAATAACAAAGAAATTCCTTCACAAAACTGGTTCCTTGAAAGAATTTGTTGTGGGAATGGCCCATGTATTCCAGAGTCAACCCATATCAAAAAGCTTCACTAGAATTCACCTTCATGCATTCAAATTAGCAAACTTCTTGGCTTTAACTATGCTTAGGAAAGTTACAAAGACTGAAGCTCAGATGATCAATGGGTTCTTGAAGGAGCAGTACAAGAAAAATCTTAATGCATTAGTTCCGGGAAATCTTTCCCATAAATACGCTCCTCCTTGCAAGGAGTGTATTGATGCATTAGCTGGAATATCTAAAAATGATCCTGCTGTAAGTTCAATTATTGCAAAATTAGTTGATTTATGATCAGGGTCAGGATGACTGGACCAAGAGCTATTTTTGAAGTTTGAGCAATACCAAATTTTAGTACCTATTTGGTACCAGACATCATGGGTATATGAAGAAAGCAAACACCCAATGATGGTTGCTGGTGTGGGAGCATCAGTCTTAACCCATACTGCATGGAATGGAATGGACATTCTCCATATTATATTTGAAGTCTGTAATTATCATCAAGTGAGTTGGAAAACAGTCCAGCAGTGCGACTCTGTAACCATCTCACCGTGAAAACGTAGGTGAAGTGAGCGAGGAGTGACCTGTCATTCCAACTAATACTAGGGATTGAGACTATTGACAGCTCACTCTAAGCTCACTTCACCTAACTTCTCACGGTGAGATTTTTACAGAATCGATCGGCTGAATGAAACTTTAATAACTACAACACAAAACTCCTGGAAAGAAATAATTTCATTCTTTCTTTCATGTCAAAAACGGGCAACAGGGGATAGGACTATTCCATGGGCTAGGGTAATGCATTAATGATCCATATTTATACACTGGCATCTCTGTTGGTAGAATCTATCATAAAAGCTCAGGGGGATGATGGGATTTTGAACTTCCAACTGGGCCACACTCCACAAGGCATCAGTAGATTATCATAGGCAAGCATCTCTCTGGCTATGCAACAAACTTTCTGGGACAACAAAGACTGTTATGGCTGGCACACAGCAAGCACAAACTCTTGCAGGATTGATCAACCAAACCAAGCAACAGCAAGAACCACTCAAGGTTCATGAAGATAATGGTTTTGATTTAGATTTGGGTGACATTTAAAAATCATACCCCTTTATTATTATTATTCTACAATTTCTATCAACAACTAACAGAGGTACGTACATACTCTTCCACTTCGTAAAGGCACGTAACTACATATAAACAAACCATTCAAAACAATGGTTAACATGTGTGTTACATTATTGTTTTAACTTTAATGTATTAATTTCATTTAATTTTAATAACGCTTTTGGTTTTCTATGATCGTACAAAGTTAGTAATGGATATCGTTTACATGTTACTTACGATTACATTAATTCATCATTGTGCAGTTTAAAACTATGATTGCTTTTCTATTTGGCGATGTATCCGAGTCAAGCAACCTTAAAGGCCATTTCCCTTTAACAATCATAGAATTTCAGGCTTCAAGGCGCTCTGGTACAGGTAAGTTAAAGAAATCATTCTACTCAAGAATCTCCGCGAGAAGCTCAACATCGTTTGAGCTTGCTCATCAAGACAGTCGTGGTATGCCTCGGCTCGTGTGCCTGAATCTGATAGATAAGTGATTACAGAACACGTGCATTGCATGCCTTCTTCAAGAATCTGCTCTAGTATAGACATGGCTTTTGAAGAGGCACTGACGAATGTCATTGACAGCTCCCCACTCAAAATTCCAGTGAATACGATGAACATTTCCCACTTAACTTATAAGTACTCCATTTACTTAAATCTGCGTGACTTATGAATTATGACATCTAATTCTATTAGTGTTAACGTGAAACAATTTCAAGGTATAATATATCTGCGTTATGCGATCGTCACTTGCTTCCGTCATTAGGTCAGGAACGCTACCTTACGCAACCCGTCACAAATCGGCATATCGCTTTATCGTCATTAAGTAACATGTGAACGACACCAAACAATCGATATCATAGACGTAATACAACAGCCTGCGTCAATCGTGAGCACATGGAAGAAATAAAACTACAAACTCTTTGTATTGGAGTGTAATCAATTTTATTACTCGTTAAAATCGATTACAGTCCAATACAATGGCCTTGCTACTTCAAAGTATCGTCGTATTCGCAAGTGAACTAGGCGAGATAGCCTTTGAAACTACCTAAACATGTGTGTTTAGGTAGTTTCAAAGTCTACCTCGCCTCCTCGCCACTGCACCTACCATTTTTTTCTTTACCTTATCTTTCTGATACCTACTATGACAATAACAACAGATGATCAGCTGTTCCTTCGATCGACAACAAAGCTTACAATTTTGAGTCCATATAAAAAGTCGTAACGCATCTATAAAACATCCGAAAACGGATAATGTGATACTAAACACTACTCTACGACTTTTACATCCATTACATATTATGATAGTTCATAAAGTGCTACAATATAATATGAATTAACACTACATTGGGGCGGTTGTAATACTTACATTATACATATAAGGAAACGTGAGAATTAAACTAAAGTGTTTGATAAAGACGAATAGATAAGATTGAAGATTTTTTAATAACAAAGTTGATTGAGATTTTCTTCGCTCTATTTACTGAAAAGCCTAAAGTTAAGGAGTCTTTCTAAGACTATTATACAATAGAATATTTTTAAAAGATGATAATATTAGCTACTCTGATAAAAATGCAATTGAATGAGCAATATCCATTAATTAGGCTGTCCAGTAAATATTTACCAAACACGCATATTTCAAATCTGTGCTAGAAAAGTTCCTCTTTACGATTCCCCATACTTTTTCCTACTGTTGCATATAGCATGCGAAATACCCTTTTTATAAGCGATTTAGCATCGACCGGCTACTTTTCGACGTGATCGCCTTCATAGTAATATAAAATTATTGTTATTTCTAAGTACATAATTTACCCTGACTATGTTATTTGACTAGATTCTTTGAGATCGAGTAATAAGTTATAAAGTCGGAAGCAATTCCCGAGGACCTTTAAAGGTATGAAAGAAAGTCTATTTCGCCAATACATGGGTACTTTAAATAAGTAATTATATTATCAGTTTCTATAATATTATTGTCATTGAAAAATGAAACTAGTACAAAGAATATAGAAGTCTTAATTTGATTTGCATTTAGAAACTATTGATATATTTTCTCTATATTAATTTCTGCCCTTTTTTCACACCTTTAAATGGTCATTTATCTACACTAAATCTACGGGTGGATCACAACACCGAGATAAGTATGCAAGTACCATTAGATAAGAATAGTTACGAGTGCGATGTTATTAAGTTACAACTAAAACTTGCTGGGAAACTATTTGCGTTACTCACACAGCGGGGTAGGAATGTTCTATTTATACATATGTAGGTATATCTTAGACTTATATATATTGAATTGGAATAATTGATAATGGACATTTTGGACAGTAGCTGGTCCTAGTATCGGAGAGGAAATAATAAGCTGGAATGTGTTTTAACGAGTATCATTGAAGTTTGCGCTGTAGTATTCAATATCATAAATTCATATTTGTTAAAGTTACGAAAAACTGCTTACATTTTTATTTTACTACTTATTACATTTTATTTGTCATAAAATAAGGTTTTGGCCCTAGACGGGCGGAGCGTCGTCGTCACGACTGTCGCACTTACGAATGCCGAATCGATAACGCGATTTTACGACAGATGCATAGCTCCGCAATACTCGAGCTGTCCAGCTAGGACATGATATAATAACACGTCTGATCATAAAACAACTCAACTCAACATGAATAATAAATTCGCGCAAACTTCGTATATCAATCGATTTTCTACCGTGTACTAGACGCGCACGAAACTACGTAACCACTAGTCTAAGCGAAAACGTTTTAGATAATATCGATTGAATTACCTTGGAGACTAATCTGAGCTCTACTTGCCAGTTAAAATTAAGTCAGTAATCCGAAAAACGACAAAGATTTAAATCGTTAGACTCACCCGACAGCGTCAAAAGATGGTCACATTTCTGATTCGTTAACATTGACATTTGAATAGTATTGTCTCGCTCACTCATGCAGGAAATCGTATCTATCGCTCCATGCCGGATGCGTGATTTCACTCTTGCTTTGCAGCACGGACACTTTCGCGCGACTTTAAGTACGTTGAGGGCGATTCTAACGATTCACATCTTTGAAAGACGAATGATAACGCGACTTATCGAGAGCCGAGTACGAAAAAGACGTCTATTTCCGAAATATACAAGTGAAGCCGTACACAATTACATTCACATAACAACAATACAATTACACACATAATACTAGCCTGTAATTGTCCCACTGCAATCTCTTCTCACACAGAGAAGGCATGAGCATTGATCACAACGCTTGCTCACTGCGTGTTGACGAATCCAAACCACTTAGTTCACATTTTCACACGATGTTGTCCTTCACTTTTCCTTGCGATACAGTTACTGACCTAGTCCGTATAAATAAATCACTTTCAAGGTCCTGCCATTTCATTACGATTTTTTTATGTTGTTAAATATTTGGCGCAGTGGATGATTGGCTTCTGCGCCATGTCAGGAAACGGATTGCCGCTCGCAACAACCATTTCTCTGACTTACAGATAGTTGTGGTGTCTAAACACTGTCACGATACAGAATGTTCTAAATTGGGGCAATATTTTTATTGAAACGACGCGACTTTTCAGATTTACTTTGACAGTTCTTCAATGAGAATGATTTACCCATACAAGCCAAACGGGCAAAAAGAGTTCACACTAAGCCTGTCTACACAGATTTCCTAGCAGCGTGCTCGTAGTATCCTGGCTCGCAGGACACCACGAGTAGCGGCTGCTAGGTGGGCGGACTGGGCTCGGGCGGTCACCTGACGCGGCCCGAGGGCGAGCGCAGGTGCGAGCGTATGTACCCAGTGCGGTAGTCCATGGCGTCGCGGTTGCGGCCCGTGCCGTTGCTACCTCGCTTGCGACTGCGGCTCCATCTGGTGGGAGGATTGTGACGCTTAGTTTTGGATGTGTGGAGGAACATGATCCTGAAACCAGGCGGGTGAACTTTTTTTGAGCAGGTAATTCAGGATACATTGGTTCTAATTTAGATTTTTGCCTAGGGTATTTAAATAATATAGGTCGCTAAGGGTCAAATCCAGGAAAGTAAATGCGTAAAACAAGGAAATTAGTTAGTTTTCTAACTCGTTTCAATTGAATGGGTTAAGTTGGGTTCTAATCTATAATGTGGTGGATTAAATTCCAAGCATCAAATATTGATGATTAAATCTACAAGTCTGTGGTTGACCTAGTGAGTTGATAAATTGACGTTATCAATAATCTTAACTATCGTACATCTATAAACTGATCTAAAGGTCAGAATTAGAATAAATTCAACATTTAAATAACTTGACTTACCTCAAAAGTCTCATGATATAATCGGGCCAGTTGTCCGGGAACATGACCAAGAAGAAGCCGACCCCGATCAGTATCAGCCCAGCTAGGTTCATGCCTTCGAACTGAACTCCATACAGGACAACGTCCAATGCTACGATAAATATGAAAAAAAAAAGTTTATCAAGTATCCATCATAGCATCAGGTAGATATTTCAATCAACCAGAACCTCGTTTACACAGAGAGTAAACACAAGAGTGCAATACATCCCTTGACTATCTTCGCCTCTCGATCAAGACGAAGAGAGCTTCTCTTCGTATAAACAAGACTTAACAAGCCAAATAGAAAAAAAAATGTTTTGTAATTTTAGAAATGCGTCGTCAATTTACCTGCTGAAACAGGAACTGCGGTAATAAGAGAGAGTGAAACAAATATGTTGTACGTTATGATGTTGCCGAACTGAAATACCAGGTGGAAAACTGAAAATGAAACACAGTGTTAGCTTCCAATATTTAGGTTGAAAAATATAATTATCATTATTTTGTGCGTATTTGTAAAGATTCAAATCTGAACGCACGTATTTAGGTGCGTCCTGCTTTGTTTGTAAACACACACCAAGCGCCCGGCAAGTTCAAATAGTTCAGACGCGTCAAAAGTTCTATTTTTAAGAACAAAAAACTTGTCACGCCATGAAAAATTATACACCAATCTCCGAAAGAAGTCAAGAATTTCCGCCAAAAAACTAGAAACGGCTTTGTACTTACTGAGCAACGCAATGCTAGCAACGAGCAGGTATATCCAGGGCATGCGTTGTGAAGGCAGCATCTCGGAGCCAGTGAGGTACAGCGCCAGGCACAGTGGCCACAGAAGTGACGCGTTCACTATGCCCAGGATCGAGAAGAACAAGGCGCGCTGACCAGAGTTCACATCACCCATCACTTTTCTGAACAACACCTGGACCAAAATGATGATGGATTTATAGAACGTTCGTAGAATATAAGGGCATAATATTGCGTAAAGGCGTGTTTCACACCCTTCGATTCGGAAATTTGAGTGCCGATAGCTACCTACAGTAGCTACTTACATGCCTATTGTTTCGATTTAGAACGATTGCCCTACATGACACCTTCAATTTCATTTAAAGAAAGGAGGCCGTGGGCGACCTATTTTGTTTGGCTACAAATTTGGTGTCTGTGGGTAAACTTTCAAAGGTAATTTGTTTGTGCTTTTCCTAGTCTCAGCGGCGAAGAAACTGTATGGTTTGTGCTGAGATCAATATATTTCTAAGGTGTAATACATTTTTATACTTTGATCGGGTATTGTTCGACCGATAGGAGGAGGTCGTCTGCGCGTTCACTAAGAAAAATGTCGCTGTGTGACGTCAAATGCGATTAGGGGATTATTTTCTGTGGCGGCAAGATCCATTTACCCCTATGACCTTATATTATTATTGCACCTTAACTTCATACATACTGTAGATGTTTTATTTAGAGTTCTTCTGATAATGCACCTGTTAATACAATTGAAAGGGAGAACAGAAATGTCCTAGGAAAATTAAAACTTACCCTAAATATGGCGAAACCAGCGGCAGCACAAGCAGCTAGCACCACACCTCCAAGAGTTGAGCTGCCCGTGATGCCGTCCATGTACGCCAGGAGCGCAATACCCGTGTCGCATAGTATTGCTGCTACGATCTAAAATGTTATTACGATACGTTTATACGGTATCTATTTATTTATTTTAGCACTAGCTTCAGCCCGCGACTTAGTCCGCGTGGAAGATAAGTATACTATAAAACATATCTTATGATACTCCGCAATAGTATAGCTTTCTATCAGTGAATATTTTTTTGTAATCTGATTTGTAGGGACTTTCAGAGATTACCTCTTAGGAAAAAATAATTACCTCTTTATGATATTAAATAGTTTAGATAGCAATATAGCATCAAAAGTGGCCCACCGGGCACACCTTTTTTTCTGCCGATCTTGATTGACTGATAAGATTCTTTAAAGCATTATACTGTGTTGAATACATACTGGAACGAAGTTAATTTGTGCGCTTTTAGATGTTAAAATGGCTTTTATTTGTAAATAGATTGTTGTTAACTCTGTTCAAATCTTTATATTGTGTTAAGCAATACTAAACGGTTTAAAATTCCGTGATAATTGTCATTAATTAAACCTTAACTCTCAAATCGGGCGACACGATCCCGAGAGCCTATTCGTGACCACGATTTAAGATTGCAAATATGTAATGGTAAATAAAGTATAAGTTTAGAACGAGCGATAGTGAAATCGGGCTCACGCAACCACGCCGACCATGGGCCTTAGGGCATCTATAGGCTACGAAAGTCAAAGTGCCCTCCTTGAGAACACGAAGGGTAATCGCAGGCTTTTAATGACTAGCTAAATCAAACGGAGTGATCAACTACTTTACCCCGGAGGTGCGAGGTTCCTTCGAACGCTCGCCGCTTCCCCGCAAGGCTATAATTTATCAAACCACTGTTTCGAATTTATTCTTGGGTGGTCGATTTTAGATAGTAAATGCCGGAGCTCGTCTTATAAGAAAAGTAAGGAGAAAATGTACGTAATCGGCATTGAATAGTCCCTGCTCAAATCTTGTCGTAAGTTCTTACGCTGCGATTATAAAACACGATGACGGGATGCGTGCGGCGCGGCGTTATACATAATTATTAGCTATATGGAACCGATATCATATTTTCTCATAAAACGCCACAGCACACGTACCATACGCCGCCGCAACGTAAAACATAAAAACAGATTACTTCGTATAGAAGCGAAACTCGCGTTCCGAATGCATCAAAAATTATCACCCTACAGATTTAGTGTGTATGATACGCCCAATTTCGCTTCTACACGAATTATTATTGCTTTCTCGGATGTCTTCATCACTCACCCTGACTCCAACAAACTGCTCGTGTAGAATGACCCATGACAGGAGGTAGATGCATGATACGTTGGTGGCGAACAGTGCCATCACATCAGTGGAGAGCAAGATCTTCAGTGCATATGTGTACATGTAGATTGTGACTGTCCACAGCAGGCAGAAAAGCCCGCAACGGCTTATGAAGCGTGCTGTTTGAAAGAAGATGGTTTTTACTAACGCATGCTCTATTTTTTTTTTTTTGCTGTTGCCTGTAACTTGCATAAGATGTAATTGGTAACTACATCAAAGGCTTGGGTTGCCTCTCTGGACGAAAAGTCACATGGCAAGTCACTATTGAGATGAATTCCCATCCTGACCAGAACCAAACACGATGTCAGGTTATGGATACCAGCTAGCTTAAACAAGAATCATTTTAACCCAAACAAGAATTATTTTTTATTTATTCGACAGTGCCATCTGATTACCTACAGGTCAAGCTAAATTTTGTAAGGCTGACCATTTTCTCATAGCTTTTATCTTCATCTCAGTCTAGATATTACGTGTATCTCATATGTTTTATACTAATTCCTATTCTAAGATTTACTCACCAAAAGTGAACCCCTTCTCTTTGAAGTCACTGAAGGCGTCGAACACAATGTCGTTGGCCGACTTACACTTGTTATGTATGAGCATTACTATCACATAGAGGGGGTAAAAGAATATCAACCAGTTGGTGCAGAACCAAGCTGTAAAGAATGGCGCATTGTAGAGTTGCTGAAAGAAAGAAGAACACTTTAGGAGTTAATGCTGAATCTTAATAAGTTTTTTCACCCTTACAAGACTATGTATTATATTGGACTCTTTTGGACTACAGAAAAAATATAAGTACAAAGATTTTTAGTAATAACATTACTTATGATAAGCCCTGTTAGTTAGATCAAGACTGACTTGGTTTGTTTATTTATTTTTTGGGGACCCCCAAAGATGTCAAAATTAGAAGGCAAATCAATATTATAAAAACAATTCAATTTATGAATAAATATTACTATTTTAACTTTTGCCTGTTGTGGTGCACTCCTTCAATTACAGAAGGCCACAATTTGCACTAATGATAAAATATTGGTGGATCCAGGAGGTTTCCATTGCATATAAACATCTCACGATCTGGTACAGACATGAGGCATGCACCATTTCTGTTTTACTGGCTGATGGTAAGTCTGACCAGCCCTAAAATGACACCCTGGAATAAAAGGCATCCTAACATAATAGTATCATTATTCTTACATTTGTATGTTGCCTAGTAAAGTTATTGACCATGGGAGAAGACTCAGTGCTGTAAACCATGCCATGACTAGAGGGTGGGTATTCTTCAAGGTACATGTGCTTTATACAGTGTGTAGATGTCACCCAGCTGGCTGTTAATGTTAACATTACACAAATACCATAGTATATCTGAAACAAGGAGGTTTGTTTGTTATTTTTTACACCATTCATCTTTACTTCCACCTTGATGGGTGGCAGTCATTGAAGTATTGTGGTTAGAACAGTTCCTCATTTACCAGGTAATTGTCCTGACAGAAGTCTTGCAAGTGATGCACCATAACTCAGTTGTGTACCGTCTTAAGTTTATCAAAAATCAAACTCAACAATAGAGTATCAGCTGTCTTTAATAATAAGCTCAGTATCAATAAAAATAGAAGAATCAATAAAAGTGCAACATTTTACTATTTATTAATGAAAACTAGACTGGTCTGTCACAGGAGGTTGTTGAATATGAGATTTCCCTGGGGATATTTTCATAATCAATGCGAATATCAAGAATATAATAATCAAGAATATTTAAAAGTTAGAAAACTCAAATTAACAAAAAATACCTTTTTGGCGAATTTTGAGCAACAAGATCGAGGGCATTTTTTGTCACGCAGCTGACGCTCTTCATCTTGACTGCTAGTGGCCGACTCACTGTAGGCCTGCTGTAGCGACGGCTGTGTGGTCAGCGGAGGCGCCGAGCACACTGATGCCTGCGGAGTAAGGGGAGCCCGAGGACTCAGAGGTGTCGGTGGACCATTCGGGCGGTCCCTGTCTGCATCACCACCACCCCTTTCACTCTCCACCACTTCTTCGCTCGTTATTATCACAGAAGGAGCACGCACTCGCTTGGGGTTGAAAATAGTGGGCAAGTCGTCTCGCGCCATCCTGCTTAGTTTATTTCCAAGTACACATAATGCAAGTCCACCACAACCATTTTTAATTAAAAAAATTCGATTTCACTGAAATTCTTACATTAAATTTAGATACCGTATCATTTTCTAATTAAGTCACGAATCTATAAAAAAACACTACGAACACACATTAATTAATAGCTCCTCAATCATAACATTGCGACCGGCAAAATAAAGAAATTGTAAATTCTTTGAGACAATTATTTTTCACACCAGTATTTTCATTCATTTTTCTTGTTTTTAAAGATTTTCATAGATTTGTTTTCTTGGCAACATTTTATGTTGCAAATGAATTAAAAGTTCACAGACAATAAATAATTTAGTTATGGAACACGCGGAAAGTTCTGTTTTGTTCGAAATGGTAACATTTAATTACTGTCAAAATGTCAAAAACATTTAATTGGCCGCATAAATATCAACTCAAACCCAGCTCAATGTTGATTGGTCAACAGAAAGATGTTGCCATAATCCAGACAGAAGTGCTCATGAAATGCTTGACTAAAATATTTACACGATTTATGCTCAATTTAATTAATCAATTCAATAACATATAACTTAATAATATTACGTTTTTAATTATATTTCAAAAAAGTACATTTCGTACTGAAAAGCCCTTTCAAGAATAATTTCATAAATTGTCTATGGAACTGAAAATAACGCAGTTAAATGAAAAAAAAATGGTTTATTTGATCAAAAACACACAGATTTACTTGCATCACATGTAAGATTATAAAATAACCTAAAAAAATTCCAAATAACGTGAATAGAACGCAAAAATTACAACAAACAGATTTTAACTGGCAGTTTACATTCTTGCGCAGTACCTAAAAAAGGACAAAATATTGTTTATGAGTAGAATTTCGCATTTTTGGTGGTAGATGGCATCATGAAAAGTTCAAATTTACTACACCAGAGGGAGATAATTGGTTAGCCTACTTGAAGCATCCGGGAACCTCGCCATAGTAGTAGACATGGCGGGTATCAACCTGGCTAAATGACGAAATAAATTTTGTTTGGTAATATAAGATCGTGTTAATTTCGTAGAAAAAGTGTTGATACTAAAAGACTAATTAAGTTATATTGGATTAGGACAAAGATGCAGAATGTTGGACAGTCTGAAAACCGAAATATCGATAAGGTGAATGTGCAACTTGATGTGGTAAAATCGTCCACTCCTCAAAGTTCGGCTTCGAGTCCGGCCAAATCTGAAACCGAAACGTATTCAGGAGCGCCTGCCAAATACATGACGGACTCTTCGGAAAGCGAGGATGACTCTGTGTCCGAGGTAAAACGTGTTTTGTTTTCGACAGAGGCGGTGGCAGTGAGGGAATGTGATTATCTGTACCGCTCTAAATACTGCAAGGGACATCTTGTACATGTCTGCTCTAACCGTACAGTTTCTTCTATTACCGAAACTACTCTTCTAGCAGCAATATTTGCTTGAAATCGTGCGTAGCACGCTGAAACGGACTAATCTATTTTACATTCTGAATAGAGTACGTCGCTTGCCAAATATTCCGTAAAACGTCAGAAAGTCATAAGTACATACGTACTACTGAGTAATGCATGAAATTATTTATGCCAGCCGCTCCTAGACAGTATTCAATTGATTCTTTGTAATTCTACGATGTTTAAGGGCTAATCCGCCGTAAGAGAGTTTTCATTGTCTATTTGTGTTTTGGATAAGGATTGATGTGCGGTGGCCATGTTTCTCGGATCACATGCATTCAGTTGATGTAAATCTCTGAATAATGGATTTTCATGACGTTATTTTACTATGAATGTGCGAATTATATAATTTTCTATTGGATTCGTCATAAAAATCATCAATCATGGAATGTTTTATGTCGTCACGAATGACCAAGTCGTACAAAACGCCTAGTGATATTCGCGCAAAAACTACGGTTACTGGTGAATTGCAAGGACCATTGACAGTAATGTTTAGCTGTAAACTCGTCCTTACGCACCACATTGTCAGTACATCTCACATGTTTCTCGTTGGTGTTATAGATCTTGCTGGCTTGTTTGTGCCTTAGCAGGCCAGACCTGTTGGTAAGTCGAAGACAACATTACTGAGTGCCAGTGCCCAGTGCTACAGCTTCACCAACAACAATAGCTGTTGCAGTTTGAGTGACTCTTACCGTTAACCTGCATAATGTGTGTGCTATGGACAATTACCACATATATTTGTTTTCTTTATGTTGAATGGTCCTTGTGATTCTAACATACTATTTATCTGAATCTCAATATTTCCAATTTATGTTAACATTACTAATCTGTAACTTAAATATGTCTTGAAATGATTCAGTATTGTGCTAAACATTGAAGTTGAATGATCTAAAACACTACAACTAACCTATAATGCTTTTGCTGTTGTGAAACTTGGAGTGAATCAAAATAACTGCTTTACTGAATGTTAACCTTTGAATCATATGATTATTATTGAAAGATTGAATTTAAATTAGTTTTTTTTAGAACAACAGTGATAATCCTGCATAGTTTATGTTATTTACTTAAAATTAAATCTAAATATCAAAGAATAACAATTTTTACACACAACATTAAAGTTCAAATTTCCCTCTCAAAATATGTACTTAGAACACGGTTGTATTTATTTAGTAATAAATTGATGTTTGTAAATCAGGCGGAGATGGAAGAAGAAGGTGGGGGTGCAGAGCCATCCAAGTTCCTGCTGTCCCACGATGACCCGGAGCGGGCCGTTGACCCAGAGATGCAGGCACGCCTTGAAGCTCTGCTTGAGGCAGCTGGTATGTTACCCATATACTACTAGTTATGAATATTGCAAAACTTATGCAATGGGAAAACAACATGTGCTATTCATGTAGATACATATAATATGCTCTTGATTGTTATAACTATTACATTATACAACAAAAACTACATAATATTTGGACTTATTACTAGGATCACATGTTATATTGATAGTTATGCACATTATTCAGTTGACATTATAAACAATAAAAGTAGATGGGTACTGTTTAGAAGGTTTATGATGATCTTGTGGTTCATAGATTTCACTATTACCTTAAAAGGAATGGATGACATCTAACCTCAGTTTCAATATAATAAACACTGACAATCAGTTTCACTTTACTTAAAATCAATGCTTTTAATTATCATGAATTACTGGAAGTCTAATGTTTATTTAACCTTTGTTTATTTTAATTTGCATATATGTTATCCTGTTATAAAACTGTGTATAATTTTTAAAGGTTATACTATGCTAAAGCAATGTTCTTATTTTTTATTTCATTTGTTAACCTCTAACTAGCCAGAAGCATGTGCTTCCCATTCAGTGTGCTTTAGTTATTTGACTGCGCTAACAATGATCTTGCATCAAAATAAACTCAAATTATTTTGTTTACAAAATAAACTTTCTTGTAAAAAATACCAAACATGAACATTTGATACTATGTATCGGACAGATACTAATCATTAATTACTATGTATAAACAAGAAAAAGATAGTGACTGTTTTTGAGCTTTTTAAGGTAAACAACAAACTTAAGTAATGCCAATGTTCACATGTCAGTTACTTACATGATATTGTTGAACAGTGTTACACATGTTTTTAGTAATGGCCATTTAGATTTCTTTTTAACTTTTTAATCAACTTCAAAAAAGGAGGAGGTTCTCAATTCGACTGTATTTTTTTTTATGTTTGTTACCTCAGAACTCCGTTATTTATAAGCCGATTTGCTAAATTCTTTTTTTATTTGTATGGATATACTTTCAGATTGGTCCCATAGAAATTTCATCAAAAACGGTTCAGTAGTTTGGTTTTCAAACCAAAATTACTGGTAAAACCTTAAAAGTGAAGAATAAAAACGTTTTGCAAAAAAAAAAAACAACCGACTTCCAAAAAGACACTACAAAATGAAAAATTACTTTTTTTTTTATTTAGAATAGTTGTGCTAATCTGAGTTGACTGAACTTTGCATATTAGTTTAAGAGTATGTAAACAAACAATAATGTCACAGAACATAACACTACTTATTATTAATTTATATTGAGATATGTCGATGTGCTCATTTTGCTTTTATATACAGTTAACACTTATATATTAAATACAAAATTATCGGTATATTTACCCAATATCACCTTGTTTTAAAGTTAGTCGTCAAGTGCCTAATGAGGCCAAACGAAAAGAGTGTATGGTAAATACAGTCAGCAACAAATTAGGTGCTGTATTTTAGAAATATTATGATGATATTTTTTTACAAAGCTTATGTAAATATTGCAATTTATATTAGCTTTTGTATAGCTATTTATATGATTTGCATACTTCATAGTGCAGTTTTACACCACTGAGATCATGTCACTTTTAATTTACACATAGTCATAGGACTAACAGATGATCAAGTTTCACATCAATAAAAAAGGTTCACTTTATCACTAATGAACTTTAACAAGGAATAATATTATGGACTTAGTAAAGTAGATTATATTTGATCAAGGAAAAGGAATTTTCCTCTTACGAGCGCACCTCTGCGGTCATGGTATGCATTTTCGAGTAGTCAGGAAGCTAGTGTTCGGCTGTTCTGCCATTTAGCGCCACCGGTCTAAAGTAAACGCGCGGCACTTATCTATGAGCAGCTGTTGGTGTGTTGACACACGCGTGACGTCGCCGATCCACGTCTGCAAAACGTCCAAAAACATAGCCATTTATTGCATTAAATAAATTGAGGTTCTCAAAATCATGTTCACACTCTTTTATAATGAATACCAGATATTAATTTCGTTTATGTTCCGTTCGCGCCTGCGTGTTCACTCTTCACGTAATATTGCATGCCTTAAAAATCATTAAAACATTCTCATAGGAAACTTCTGTGCGCAATTTTGATGGATGACTGGTGTCATTGATCAAATTTTCTTGCTGTAGTTCCTACTTTGTCCTCAATTTTTGCAAAACACAGTTTCCTAATAGATAAAAATGTAGGTATTTATGTGAAAGAAATTAAATCTGCTGTTTCATTTTAACTATGGAACTGCACGTACTGTTTGCAAGTATATATTGATGGACTATTAATTATGTTAATGTTTTGAGTTTAATTCACAACGCATAAATGCACTCTCATGCCTGCTTATACTAAATCACAAAGAGATATTTGCATGAATTGGACTCGAACACGATTTCCAACGCACCACCTCGCATCGTGCTGGTAGACTTGACATCCGAAATGTGCAACGTCACTTGTAAGAAGACGCGCCACTCTACGCACCGGAGGCTTGGTCCAATCTGAAAGCAACATCGGCTTGGTCCAATCTGAAAGCAACAGCGGCTTTGATCACTACAAATAATTGTACTAAGTTATGTATAAAACAACAGACTTATGTTTCACCATTAATCTAATAGCACAATAAATTTATAATACTTTTTAGAGTTGAATTTTTAACACCATAACGTACACAAAATTCTCCAAATCCACTTAGTTTAGAAAGGTCGTAGTAATATTAAACGCGATTGATTTTGTAATATCGCGCGATAAGCCGCGCTTTACTCGTCAACTAATAAAATATGTAGTAAATCGTTAGAGTATACGTCATCTCTATCGCGGGCTCCGCTTACTCACGCCACGGCCAGTGCCCCATAGCAATTGATAAGCTTCGAGCGCGCATTAGATTCTGTTCGGCATACCGCGTACGCTTCACTCATGCCTGGGACTCCACGGCCAGATGTTAGCGTGATCCACGCATTATCTGTTTCGTAAACAATCAGTTTTTGATACAATGAATTTATAATGATATTGTTAGCTGTATACTTGAAAGTGATGTGTGAATGTTCAGTGCTTTATGTGGAATGCTCGACATTTTATGCGCTTTGTTTTGTGAGGACGTAGTATTTGCATATTGTATACAGAACTATGTACACACGGCTACACATCAAGCTATGCATTTCCAGTTTTAGCTGACCTCGCATTGTATAGGTTTTTCGTACAATCAGAAGGCAGCTTATACTGGTTTTGTATAGCTTGATGTGTAGCCGTGCGTACAGTGCCTATAATATAATTATTTTGGTTTCATATATTTTTAATGCATTGACTTCATTTACCTAGTGGGAAGGTTAAAACTTGATGCCACATGAATAGATATTTAAAAACAAAAATTAATAATACAAAAACTTAGTGGTGTAGCTATTTATATCAATGAATCAGTCGTTTATTTTCTGGTTTTTAGTACGTATTATGAAATTATGGTCAATCGAGTGTCATTCAAAACGTTACTTGTAACTAAAATATTAGCAAATAATGGGCGTCAATGTTACTAGTAAAATAAAGCACAACCCGCCTTGACCTCTTCGCACACATAGCTGCATTCACTATTTGTCTGAGTAAGTATTTATTAAATCGATAACTTTCGTTAGTCTGCTACGAACACAAAGACTAACTAAACTAAACTTTAGCATTCGTGAATTTAGTACATTCCGACAATAGATGATTACATATAGGATTAAGTACCTACCATGGGTTTGATCATCATGTAGTTTAATAATATAATACCGCATGTACAGGCTAAAATCTACTTGGATACGACCTTTTTTGTGTAGGCAGACAGTAGACACCTAGTTGCCAATAAAGAATTTAAAAGTAAAATCTTTTAGCATACCTTTATGATTAATCTGCCCACACATTTTATTCTACGCCTTGTCGTTTTCCGTAAAAGTGCATAAAATATTTGAATTTGGGAAACATAAACTGTTCATGCTGATAAATTGTAATATACATATTTTGCAAATAAACAGCGGTTTGTTGTACCGCCCTTGAGAATAGAATAAAATTTCTAATAGAATAGAATTTCTGAAATAGTTGGAACGTCCTTGTTATCGATATAATTTATATTTGTACTACTCATAGGTGACTTGTTAACCCATGGTATCGAGGTCGAGATCTCTTATTAACTAAGCTACAATTAATTTAGAAACGAAGTAGAAATAGCGTTGTATTGTTCTGTTGCAAATACGGAGACTTCTCATTACGGTATCGGTATGGCGGGCAATCGCTAGTCACAAAGTCACCACCCAAGTACCGCGGCTCGTGACGTAACTTATGCACGAACTGCCGCGGAAAAAGATCTCCCTAACGGCCGCAAATGGAAGCGCAACACGCGGACGTGGGCTATTCAAATGTGTCGTTTTATAAGGGAATCGCTTCACAGGAATTTAAGGCTCGTTTGATGGATCGATTTAATCGTAAGGCTTCCCTGTTCCCCTTTATAAATAGCTGCGGTAGAAGCTTTATAATGTCTGGCTGCCGCACAACGATATCTACTTGTGAAATTATCTTTCTATGTGGGACGAGATTGGTTGGATACACGTACTTAATAACACGCCCATCTGGTTTTTTTTTCCTAGAAAAAAAGGATAGATAAAAGTGGTTAACGATTTCTCCACTTCTCTAATTTTCCATGAAAAATCTGTTTGCATTGCACCTAATGAACAATTTCCTAGAAAATTGTTTTGATCTTCACAATCATTATCATCATCATTCTCCTGCCCTAATCCCAATTTATTTGGGGTCGGCGCAACTAACATGTGCTTGTGCTTCACAATATCATTATAAAATACAAAGTTATTTTTGCGGTCTGTAAAATTGACATAAGTAGGTATTTAGTTCTGCTATTGGACCCTATAATGCGCATGGTCCGTTTTCTATGGGTGTCGCATATAAATCTGTGAAGCAGAACTAGATGAGATTCTGTGCAAGCTACATCTTTGATCGTATAGTCACGGCTATCGATCTCATAAATAAATGCATAGCACTTTACGCATATTCCTGTAGTAGACAATCATTCAATGATGACCAGTATTGATTAATAAACAAATATTCTTAGATAGAATAACTGTTCCTAAAACTATTAAAACCAATAGAATATGTATGATGAATCGTTTGCTCTAGAAGCGCTCATCGTCATTTAAAGTTATTCAGTCACAGTAAGAAATCAGTTGGAAATCGTCGAGAAACTTGTGCGATAGATGTTGAATGAAATGTGTAACATTCCTTTTGGCCCCATTGTGCCATCTTGTACTCCATTGAATTCCTTGAACACGAACAATTACGCAAAAACAATATCTTGTGAATTTATTTATAGTTTTTATACTGTTACATAATAAGGTTTATTAATATGTAATCTGCCTAAACCGGCAACATTTATGATTGCTTTCGTTTGTCAGTTCATTCAGTATTCATTTGCAGACAACTGTTTGATTGTTTGGCTCCTAAATTAGGGATCCCACATAGCGTCTCTCTTTGATATAGATGGGCAATCCACCTGGGTGCTTTGGTAAAAACCCAGTAAACATCCAATTTTCTGGGTGTTTATTTATTTATTTATTTATTTATTTACCATTTATGTACACAGATATATAAACAGACAAGAAAAACAGAACAGAAAGAAATAGGTACAGAGGTGATGCTTATTTCACAAGAAATCTCTTCCAGCACACCCGAGACAGGACAATAGATACAGAGATGTAGACAGCGTGTGAAATAGTAAAGGAGACAAAAAATAATACATACAATCAAAAACATTTCTCTTAAAAAACTAAACAAAAATTGCTAGAATATACTAACATACATACAAATAAACGTACATACATACATACTACTAAAATAAATATCACTAGAATAATAATAACTATATCATAACCAAAATAAAATAAAACAAAAAATACATACACAACTATGATGAAGTGGACAGATAGTGTTCCTTTACTCTTCTTTTAAAAACTGCAACAGTTTGGCAGTCCCTAATGTCAGGCGGTAGTGAATTCCACAACCGCACCGCGTGCACTGTAAAGGAGTAGGAGTAGAAGTCGGTGGAGTGGGGAGGGGACTTGAGAAGGTTTTTAAGATGCGACCTGCAAGGTGCATCTGAAGGGCGGGCGTAGTTAAAGCGCTCCCGCAGATAGGATGGTGTTTTAGGATTGTGAAGGAGATTAAATAACAGACACAAAATCCGCGAGTTCCTGCGAAGTCGAATGGGGAGCCACTTGAGTATCTTGCGAAAGTTGGAGACGTGATCATACTTTTTAAGGTTAAAAACAAAACGAATACAGATATTTTGCAAACGCTCAAGTTTATTTAAAAGCTCCTCGGTGGCATCCAAATAACAGGCATCGGCGTAGTCAATAATGGTCGTAATTTATCGGGTGTTCATCGGGTGTTTACCAAAGCACCGGGTTTAAACCCGGTGGATTGCCCATCTATACTCTTTGATGTCTGCGGACTGCGGAGCAACGCGTTATGAAAGAACTTATTTAAGTTTCACAATACAACATTATTCACAAATGTTTCATTTAAATATGTACAATAATTTCAGATCAAAGATGCTATGTTTTTCATCTATAGGTCTATCCCTTAGTATTCCAAGTATATACTAGGAATACTGAAGGATATGATATATATGATAGGATGATTTAATACATATGTATTATGAAGTCGTTTCATTAGTAATTACTTAAGAAAAACATGAAACTTATTCTGACAGATAGCATCCTCAGGGCTTTGCCTTCTTTATATTAAAAGTACGAGCAAGCAAGTTTACGTATCCATGTTAAGAGTTGGATTAACGCTACGTATCCGAAGAATCTTTGGAACTTGCACAATATACCCACATGACATATACTTTAATTGAATTGAACATTATTGTTAGGATGTACAGAAAAAAATCCATAATTATGTTAAATTGATGGGTGGTGGTAATAAACTATTCAACTACCACATCTGTTCGGCATCATTTGAAGTTGTGCTATTTAGTAAATCGACCTCATCATTCTCATTTCGGTTGTAGAGAAAGTTAGCCATAGATAGCGCCAAACTTTCAGACATTAATGCTTTGCTTGCTCTGCAATTAGACTAAGGACATTAATGTTAAAACGTTAATCAAAGCTCACACGTTCTATAATGCTTAATTGATATATATATATATATATATTACAATCTGACGCCTTATTAGCTTGAGTAGATACTTGAGGAGCGTGAGATAACAGATCCAGCTGCGATAGATGTTTTGTTTATGCGTTGATTGATCGGAGAAAAGTACCAAGTGACGTCGTTCGTGTACTCTAATTAGGATAAATGGAATGTTGTTTAGTTTAGGGAGCGACACATTTATATTCATATGTACTGCAATACAAATCAAGTTTACTGCCAATAAATTAAACAACAGGGAAAAATAAATCAAAGAAGAACAAAATAGTTTAACTATTATTTAATTGCCATCAAAACATTGCAAGTTATGGTTCCATGAAACACTCAACACACACGTCTACGGCTGCCGTCGACAACATGCCGCTCGTGTTTTTGAGCACCGTACTCAAATACACCAGCGATAATTCCG
Source organism: Apamea monoglypha (assembly GCA_911387795.2). Classification (NCBI taxonomy): domain Eukaryota; kingdom Metazoa; phylum Arthropoda; class Insecta; order Lepidoptera; family Noctuidae; genus Apamea; species Apamea monoglypha. The sequence continues at coordinate 16,528,020 of OU426925.1, forward strand.
ATCCAGCCTGTCCCTTGCTCCTCTCTCCCAGCGACGCCCCAAGCCGAGGTCCGTAACACACAGGGGGTGCCCTTAGCGCGTAGTCGCTTAGTTTTTAAGTTTTTTAAGCCATGGCTGGAGGCCTTAATTTATTGAGACATCCACAGTCAAGCCCGGTTAAGCAGACGACAACCTCATAGGTTGAACTGCAAGATGCTATTCTCAAAAAAAATACACCGTCGGCACGTTGTCGACCGCAGCAGTTGCCTCTGCCGTTGACGCGTGCCGCTCATGTGTGCACTAACATCTGACAAGAGTCTTCTAAGAAGATCAACAGAAGTGGCCTTGCTTTTTGTACGGACATTTGGCTCCTGTTAGTTGATAGGCAGACGATTATCCATCTAATTAATTGATGTATCCTACAATCTGTGTACATATTGGCGTCGGAATCACTTAGAACAACTTAGCTGTACAATTCGCGAGCCTGACTCATTAACTACTGAATAGCGCACTTGTATAATTTACTTTTGGGGGGGGTTATGCGCTCAGGCAAGGTTGCTCAACCTTTTTAACAGTCGGGCCAAACGGAGAATTCAGGCATTTAGGGCGGGCCACTGACAATTCCTATTTTAGTTAGGTACTCTCAGGACATGCGCAATAAAACCCCAATATTAAAAAATGAAATTAATAATTATTGTTTATTTTTGTTAGGTACCTAATATTTAGTATAAAAAAAAAACAAAGAGCATCTTATGCTGAATAAAGAAACAAAATTGAACTTAGTACTATGTATCTTCTCGACGAATCAATGTGATTTCTGCAATTGTTTCTCTTTTAATCATTTTCCTCGCGGACACTTCGTTCCTACCGCGGCTGCAAATTTGGCGGGATTTGTCAATTTGGTGGGTATTTCAGGACTTGCTTGCGCGGGCCATTTAAAAATCGTTGGCGGGCCATAGTGTGGCCCGCGGGCCTGCGGTTGAGCAGCATTGCGCTAAGGTAACAACCCGCGAAATTCATTATTAATTTACTTACGTTTTTTGTAATTAGCGGGTCAGTGTCAGGTTGTATATTGATTAGAATATGATTCGCGACCGTAACAAATATGGCTTTACAGAATTATAATCATTCAATACAGCTCCTTAAGTTAGAATTCGCCTCAAATGTCATGGTTTCATGAAATAGTCATTCAATAGGGTAATATGAACTTGAGGGTTGTATGGATTTTTATGATTATAATTCTATATTTGTTAAGACCGCGATTCGTATTTCGATCGGCATGTTGCAGACAATTTGCAGGTCAGTCATCAACGTGATGACTGACCTGCAAATTGCAGAAAACGTATTATAATTGGAATTTCGCGGGCTAACCTGACGCTTTCGCCTTAATAAACCTTTTATCAGAGCTAAAACGTGCCGCATTTCCTAACATGCGATTACTATCATTCTGACAGTGTTTGCCCTTGTCCAATCATTCAACTGATTTCAGTTATGACAATGATTGGTAAAGTAACTAGGCACTTTTAAGGTCGTATTCAATGAGACTTTGAATTATTAGTTTGTGCTATGATCTTTCGCTCTCACAGAGAGGAGACCTATGTCTGTGGCTGATTATGCTATGATGCTATGCTTTATGATTCTTCAGTTGTAAGTTCGTTGTTTAATACTTTGTTAGCTTGTAATGGATCTAAACCCAGCTTTACCTTGGAAACATTTGCAGTGGTGGTAACCATTGATTGCAATGCAATCTGCGGCCTAATCATGTAATTTTAATGGTAATCACAGGCACTTGGGGTTTCTCTTTCGTTGGATTATGGTTTCTATTATCATTGATGTGCCATGACTTTAAAACTTAGATTCAGTCGTTTGATGTTTTACACAATCGGTGAAGTAATCCCAATTCAATACCTGTGTACAGTTAAAATGGCACATCGGATTCTAGAACGAAATCGGCGTCGTGTACATCACGAACACCGGTGCATAATCCGCCTATAATGTTCCCACTGCTGGGACACAGACCTCTCTGTGAGAGGGAGGACACCTGAGTGTGTCTTTTTCTAAAGCTCGATGTGCCATATTAACGCCCCGGTACCTTACAACTCACAGTAGCTTTTTTTTACTTCTTAAGATGTTTCCATGTGCCATAGTCCAAATGCCATAATAAACTTAGACGTTCCATTATTTCGTCCACCACAAACATGACATAACAAATGACAGCGCCTGTTATCCCTGAGGGGTTTGACAGAGGTATATGTAGCAGACGTGAGTACTATAGAGTACACGTTTGGCCAGTTATGTTGTAAGTCCCTAGTGGCGAGCTATTGCCATCTACCGGGGACATATCCAGCCTCCTGGCTGTTACTAAGAAATTCCAGATGAAAACCCCCAATAACAGGTTGCTCTGCTTGAGAACGCTATATTAAACTTCATGTTCCTTTATATCTACCATTAAGTACCCAACTAATTCACTCCCACCTTTTTCCCCACAGGCATCGGCAAGCTATCCGGTGAGGGCAAGCACCTCGCCGACCCGGAGGTGCTGCGGCGCCTGACGTCGTCGGTGTCGTGCGCGCTGGACGAGGCCGCCGCCGCACTCACGCGGATGCGCAGCGACCAGCCACCGCCGCACCACCGACACCACCATCAGGACAAAAAGTATGACTGGCTTTACTAATAACTAGTTTAATTTATTTAAAATGTACTTATTCGACATAAAACGACTAAGGCCAATTATATTAGTTAAAGACAATCTTGGATTAGTTTTCTTCTTACGGTTGTCTCTGTTCCCAATCCTCCATATTCCGATTTACTAATGTCCATTACAAATTCCATTCACTTCAAAATTATTTTAAAAAAGTTTTATGATTGATGATGATGATAAATGATATTTATTTACTTACTTAATTTGTTAAAAAAAATTACCTACATGTCGAAAATAAATAATGTTTTAAAACTAGATGAGTTCGGTGCTTCGAATCAGAAGTGAATAAAATGTAGCAATTTAAAGAAGCGAACCTAATGCGGGTTGAAATTAAATTATTGTCATACTGTAATGCAGTGCTCAAGGTCCTAAATGAGTCTAGATTTCTAGAAGCAATCTTGCTCAGACTCCATTTAATTTATTACATCTGGACTTATCTTCCGCTCAGAAAACGAGGTGTTTTATTAAGTAAAATACGCCGTAATAATAAGTAGTGAATATTCTTGATCAAAAGACATAACATAATATTAGACCCTTCAATGCCATTCCGCGTCGCATGTTTTCATTTAACACGTTGACTGGCGAAGTTCACTGCAGATGATTCATCCGGAGAGCACAAACGACTAATGACATGTGTTACATAAATTCTTGTCTAGACCATCCTTGTATCTAGATTCTATACGATAATATGATTCAAACACTAATCCCGTCAAACAATCGTATGACCCTCGATCGTGCATATTGATCTTACCTCTTTTAAGGTTGGTTAATAAATTAAAACTGTAAAAGCTACTGGGACTGTGGTCTGTGATATCAGTCTGGAAAACACATTCAACAATTCTTTTAGACGACCTGACCCAATTTTGGTTCAGTAGTAGATATACGTATAACCTAGTTAGCTTTAAAAGGTGAAGTGTAGAACTAAGGAAAGTAGGACATCCATGTTAAAAATACCATTGTCAGTGTTAAGCTTATTCAATTTTATTGCAATATCATTGCTACACAAGGTTGTAAAGGGTGTAAAAGAATGGAGCAATATTAATTTAAAAGAGACAGGCAACAACAACTATGTTTATGAGTAATCGTGAATAAATTAATGAAACAAAATCTGTGTTTCCATACTTTTTAGTCAAATAGATGTTGATAATGATACAGAATGAACTTTTATTTCCACAAGAAGTCCATATTTGCATCCAAAAGTATGTATAACTAGCTTCTGCCCGCATGGAAATCGAGAATTATCCCACGTGAACGTGCTATCGGGACAAAAAGTCGCCTTAGTTCTTCCCCAGGATGCCATCTACTTCCCAAATTTAATCAAAATTCGTTTAGTGGTTTAGGCGTGAATAGGTACAGACAGTTACTTTCGAATTTATAATATAAGTATGGATTCCAACTTGACCTCCTTGCATATCTGTTAAACTGTAGCATCACTTGAGTTCAGTCGAAGGCCGCTAAAAGCGCATTAAGACATGTGCATTTAGGAGAGCTTTTCACGTTCTACACATGGCTTGCACGCATTACCGTGTAAACAGTTGAAGAATGCTCGGTGTCTCACCGACGCGGGCTGGCGTACGCACATTCAACATTTATTGTTGTTGACTGTAGTTTTATGTGACAACTCATCTATTAGCGTCTAACTGTTGTTAGTTAACATTTCGGTTGTACTTGGTCAAGAGAGTTCCACAAATTTTTAAGAGGTCTACGGATTTGCTCGATTTTTATCGATTGACTCGACGTGTGATCAAACAAACAAAACTGCTATTCAAGTGCTGTGTTTTGACGGTCATTAAGATATTCTAATCTTGTGATTTTGTTGCCTGTTTTTGTTTTATCACACATGTCGATTGTCAAAAATCCCGCTAATCTGCAAGCAGCTTTAGATTCCTTAGTAATGTTTACAGTTTTATTTATCTGTGTGTTTCGGGATTGCCCAATCGCGAGCTGATCACGCGAGTCATTCGCAACTAGTCGGGCAATCCCAAAACGTTTATGTGAGTAAGTTCTTATAAAAATAAACATGAATGTGTCTCACGAAAGCTGTAATAAAAAAATCTCAGCGATTATTTCAATGTATTTGTAACACGAATATCAGAGACACGATTCTGAATATAAATTCTACCCGTTCATTAGTCATCTTTTTGAATAGGTCATTATTGTGATTACCTCTCAATATCTTGTAGGCTTCTAATTTGGCCAGCATTTGATCTTAAAATACCAAACGTTACGTCACGATTTCTCCTTTCACCATTATGTTTTCAATTCATTCATCGAAACAGTTTCCTTGTTTAACATATTCGGTTTTCCTATTACGTCACAGTTCACAGTTATTATACATAATATAAATTATCATAATGTTATCTGTGTTTTGATTTGCACATTGTCTCTTGTTGAAAACGGGCCGTAAACTCCTACCGGTATTTTTTATGAATAATATAATGATAGCTTGCTAACTCGTTCCAATTCCACTAAAGCCAATTATTTATCGATTGAACGTCATCATAATACGTCGTCATCGATTATTTACCGTATATTGAAACAGTGAACACCGCGTCTGCAGAACACGTGTTATGTTATTTTCTTTCTTCAAAAATTCATTTACCTTTCTAAATATAAATCCGTTTTCCCTAAGCGTTGAAGTTCTAGGGTAGGGTGACTTTCAATGATGATATCCCGAGAATTGAGTAACCTTTGTGTGCGGGCGGGAAGCCTCTCGAGTTGACGTCTTCCATGTTGTATCCGCGGCAACTCGATGAGACCGTCTCGTGACAGTGATTTTTTAAGCTTTGATCTTATCTGATTGATTTTTGTATCGCCATACCTGTGCCTTTGTCATTCAAGAGTTGATATTATGTGATCGTCATGATTTTAGTCAACAATGCGGGTCGAGTGCCACGGGGAGCACGCCGACGGTGGCGTCGTCGGTGGGCGCGGACGGGGCGCCGTCGCTGGCGGAGGCGTGCTCGGACGGCGACGTGGGCACCGTGCGCAAGCTGCTCACGGAGGGCCGCTCCGTGCACGAGACCACAGAGGAGGGCGAGTCGCTGCTCTCGCTCGCATGCTCCGCGGGATACTACGAGCTCGCTCAGGTGCTGCTAGCCATGCACGCGAGTGTAGAGGACCGCGGCATCAAGGTAATTAAATGCAACTTCTTTTTGAATCCGAACGAAACATTAAACATAGAAAGATGAACAATTTTCGTAATGTTAAGTCTAATTCTCAAAATCACAAATCATGTAGGTATTCAAAGTAGGCATTGAATCAGCACTTTATGATCCTCGAAAAATATGGAAAAAAAACCGACTGCAAGTAAAAAGTTGAAAACAAGCTCATTTTTCAAGCAGTCTTATGCAGTTGCAGTCATTTTAATTCAATCTAAGATTCGATGTTGCAACCTGGATACGAAAATACGCGTGAAAAACTTAACCCAGTCTTATTAAAACAGAACGAATCGTTGGTCTAGTGGTCGCAAGCGATTCCTCCGGGTCCCGGGTTGGGCATAGTGTTATTGGATTTTCCATCTGGAATTTCTCAGTGCAGCCCAGAGCCTAGATTTGCGCCCATTTGTTGGCAATAAGCTCGCCCTCTATTACATGGGACTTAAACATAACTAACGAAACGTGGGTGTACTATATGTACATCTCTGCCTAACCGTTCGGGGATTACAGGTGTGATGTTAAGAAGAATAACTAAACAAACTCGCCACCAACACGTCTCTTAAAGAGTTTTCCACCCCACAGGGAGACTGCACACCTTTGATGGAGGCGGCGAGCGCGGGTCACGTGGACATCGTCCGGCTGCTGATCGCGCACCAGGCCGACGTGAACGCCGTGTCGGGCTCCGGCAACACGCCGCTCATGTACGCGTGCGCCGGCGGGCACGAGGAGTGCGTGCGCGCGCTGCTCGAGAGCGGCGCCAATGTTGAAGACCACAACGAGAACGGACATACGCCGCTTATGGAGGTAAACTTAAATTCATTCACTAAATAAATCATTAAATTCATGCACAGCCTAAATTGTCAGGTCTAGAAGCATGCAATTTAACACAACAACACAAATTTAGGTATCCCCTAAATTTTACGTGAAAAAAAATTATCCCCTAAATTTTAGGGGATAAATTGCAAATTTCTTATTATAGGATTGAATAGGGCCTAAAGTGATTAAATAGGGGATGAAAGTTTATATGCAATTTCAACATGGCATTGAATTATAAACAGTATCGTCCATGGTTGTCGCATAGACATCGCTGCAGTACGTATGTACTTCGGGAACCTCCGAATTTCGCTAGTGTGGCTAATGGTCCAGACTGCAGCGATACGACTTTGAATGTAGCTTCTATCAGGATTTAATGGTCCACGACTTAAAGCAAACAGTCTAATTGACTGCTGTTACTTGCTCATCATCAGGCAGATACAGGTTTTCAAGCTTTTCCACTAAATACAAGTATTGAAACCTTCACCAATCATGTTTGGATAAACAGTACTTTCGCCCACATACAGCACGCACTACTCGACACTAATCTGAACAATACAATGTATTGCCATAGATAACCGTTGCATAGTTACATTCCGTATTTATCGCGAATCCAGCTCCAATGAATCATAAGTTACATGTTTTGTTTTCACAAAGCTATTTTGTAGATTACACATAATTAATTTGTATGATACTGAGATAAAGTGCAATCGTACATTTTCAACTACATTTAATTCTATTCTAAATCGAGAGAATACAGTCTTGAAAAGTTAGTCCTAGTTTGTTTGAGATTCAAATCTACTCCAGGGTTTATTAGTTCAAAGACTCAGTGTTTTCTTTAGTCAATTTATTACTAGATTTTTCGACTTTATACATTTTACATCTATTATCTTATCAGACGCAGTAAAAATTGCATCCATTTATTTGTAAACAAACCGCGATTATGCATTCATAAAAATAAAGTTTTCAAGAGTAAATTATTCCAAGTGCTTGTCGGTGCTTAGTGTCATTAAAATTACCACTTTATTACACCAGTAACAAAATCCTTTTTCCTTAAACCAGGCGGCATCAGCCGGTCACGTGGGCGTTGCCAAGATCTTATTAGAACACGGCGCTGGCATCAACACGCACTCGAACGAGTTTAAGGAGTCTGCCCTCACCCTCGCCTGCTACAAGGGCCACCTGGACATGGTGCGCTTCCTATTGGCAGCCGGCGCTGATAGGGAGCACAAGACCGATGAAATGCACACCGCGCTCATGGAGGCAAGCATGGACGGGCATGTGGAGGTGGCGAGGTTGCTGCTTGATTCTGGAGCGCAGGTTAGTGTGAGCAAGACCTTATTCTTATTATCAACATAGAACCTGTCAAAAATCAGCCCGCCTTGTCAAACTGTCAGTTTTCAAGACGGGCTGATTTTTATGGGTGTGTCATGTCCAATCAGACAAGATACAAGAAATCAGTGACATAATTCTGGTCTAACAGTACAGTATTCTGCCACTGACTTTTTGTATCTTGGAGACACATTTTGGGAAAACAAAATTGAGGATTAATACTAAGAGAATTTGTAAGAAAGAAAAATGCGTTTATTGGCATTACACAAAATGAATACACCTTAAAACTATAAAAACAGTAAACAAAGATTATAAAGCCAAAAGGGCATTATTATTTGCAGCATCTGAGGCTAGTTAAATAGTGACGCATGGAGGTCCTCGAAATAGTCGTTTTCACACTCCAGTTTACTGATTGGCTATTTCAACTCGTCGCAAAATCAGTTGCATCCGGAACTGTATCTACCTACTGGGTACAAGTAACCTTCTCATTTAATTAAGGCCGGTAGATGTTTTTTTTTTATCAGATTGGTCTGAACTTTAGTATAATATCAAAGAAAGTTTTTCATTATTATTTTCTTGGTCAAATATTCTGTTACTTAATCAAATCCTTGTTTGTATAGGTGAACATGCCAACGGACAGTTTCGAATCACCGCTGACGTTGGCAGCGTGCGGGGGACATGTTGAATTAGCCATGTTGCTGCTAGAACGAGGGGCCAACATCGAAGAGGTTAACGACGAAGGTTATACGCCACTTATGGAGGCCGCTAGAGAAGGTATGAAGACTTCTTGCTATATTTTATTTTGTGTCTTGGCGAGGTAAAAATATAAATTGAGATTTGAGAGCCAGTATATCTTTCAGACACTGGCAGAAAGAACTGGTAAAGAAAGATCAGTTAATCTGGAGTCAAAACAAGCTCATATCACTTATTATTGACTTTCTTTCTGTCCACTAGCCTTGTTTGACTCGTAGAGTATGTCTAAGGCATTAAGTCTACCTTGGTATCCTATAGGTACTTTTTAAATTACATAATGTTTAATAAATAAACAAATTGTTCCTTCTAAGGTCACGAGGAGATGGTGGCCCTCCTGCTGGGTCAGGGCGCTTCAATCAACGCGCAGACGGAGGAGACTCAAGAGACGGCGCTCACACTGGCGTGCTGCGGCGGCTTCCTCGAAGTCGCCGACTTCCTTATCAAGGCGGGCGCTGACGCCGAGCTCGGAGCGTCCACGCCGCTCATGGAGGCCTCGCAGGAAGGACATCTTGAACTTGTGCGGTGAGTACTACATACATTACTAAAACATTGATAACTTTTGGGCTTTTGTCACATTATGTTCGTTATAATGAATATCATCATTATCTTTATCGCATCTGTAGTACACCGTTAACGCGTTGTTTTGATTTGCTGAATGTAAATCAAAACAATGCGTTAACACAGTTATAAATAAGCTTAAAGTTTTTAAAAGCCGACTATACTACCATCTCCGACGTCTCAGGGATGGCCACGCATTGCAGTGTTTCTTGTATTAAAGATATCTGACATAAACCTGTAATCATCAGATGGGATTATTACTGATTTGCCATCCAGCATAATCAACTTATTAATTTTCCCTCTGCTGGGGCACAGGCCTCTCTGTGAGAAGAGGCCTTCAAAACAGTGGAGGAAAACATCGTTGGTCATCCATTAACATACAAAAGCACCGCCTAGATTTCCTTGATGTAGTTCGTCATTGTCAATGTCGCAAGGAAAAATATCAGGAGAATTAATTAATAAATCGACTCTGTGTTTATTCTACAGACTTCTTTCAAATGTGTTCACCTGCCTTTACTTTAAATACTCCGATTATAAAATTAGATTCGAGAGTATTATTATCATTTTTACATGCGCTATTGTTCCACAGCTACCTACTAAACGCGGGCGCGGACGTGAACGCCCAGACGCAGACGGGCGACACCGCGCTGACGTACGCGTGCGAGAACGGCCACACGGACGTGGCCGACCTGCTGCTGCGGGCGGGCGCGGAGCTGGAGCACGAGAGCGAGGGCGGCCGCACGCCGCTCATGAAGGCCTGTCGGGCGGGCCATGTGTGCACCGTGCAGTTCCTTGTTGGCAAGGTAAAATCCTTCAAATTAGCTCTGAGATTCAGCACAAAACGCTTACCATGTCCTAGTGTTTTAGCTGGAAAGAAATAGTGAGATGGGAGAGAAAGTATTTATTTTATTCGAAATAAATACTTTGAGTTTGAATAAACTCAAAATTTTGTTATTTACACAGGGCGCAGATGTAAACCGCATGACCGCCCTAGGCGACCACACCCCCTTATCTCTCGCCTGCGCGGGCGGCCATGTTGACGTCGTGAAGTTTCTGCTGGCTTGCGATGCGGACCCGTTTCGCAAACTGAAGGACAACTCCACCATGCTTATTGAGGCCGCTAAGGGAGGCCACACAGCTGTTGTACAGCTGTTGTTGGACTACCCGCATTCTGTTATGCTGCCTAGAGGTACGTTATAAATATTTAAGCTCACTTGCAACACAAATTATTAAACGCATTTAAAACATCATTCTGCTTCTGTCAATCTATTGAAGATGACGCTTGAACGAATCTTTTGATGATGCGGCCTTAGAGTTGAGAATGTGATGAATGAGTTGTGTGGTGTAGACTGATACTTGCCATTGGGTTTGGTCAAAGTAGAGAACTAAGATGGAGTGCGCTAGACTAAACAGATTTTTAATTAATTCTTTTGCTAGTGCCTGTGTGGATCCAATGAGACTTCATTCGATCCACCCCAGGTCCTCAAGGAAGGTGAGTAGCGAGCGCCTTGATCGTCATTACCGTTCCGTGTAGAATAGAGTACCCTGGTACTCGTGTAGCACATTATAGCAGGGTCTAAGCCATATCCCTGCGCAGGCAACGCGGGCGCCGAGGAGCCGAGCGGGCTGAGCGCGGCGCAGGCGGCGGCGCTGGGACTTGCGCACGCGCCGGCGCCGGGCGGGGCGGCGCGCGCGCTGCTGCCGGCGCACGCGCACGCGCACGGCGCGCTGCACCACCCGCCGCACCACCACCCGGCGCAGGACCTGCCCACCAAGTTCTCCAAGGTCTACCTCGACGGTGAGTCGCCAATTTTTTCAATATTATTTTATACACGATGTGTTGCGGTAATCCTCCTGTAATTGAAGCAGTGCATCAGACAAAAACCTATTATTGCAGACTGTAATTTTTATTTGTGTACATCTTTTATTAAAGATCTCAAAAATATTTTAACGCAGTATTCTGGTAAATATCCACAATGTTCGGCTACCGCGGGAAAAGCCACCCTCGAGGTGTTCTTCCGTAAGCGACCGCAGCGGTAACGCCGCTCAATCTCAATGACAAAAGTCAGATAGATTGGGCGGCGTCGCCACTGCGGTTCATGACTAGATTCGTCCAGTCGATCCATGCTGTGTGTCGGCTCCGCAGAGCGCGGCGTGGCGGGCCGCAAGAAGTCAGCCGGCGCGGTGGCGGCGGGCCCGGCGCCCGCGCCCGACGCCAGCAAGCACAAGTGCACGCGCAAGCAACGCGTCGCGCCGCCGCACTCCGACCACCACCTGCCGCCGCCGCCCGACATACTGGACGACAACGTACGTACCGCCGGACACCACCCACACGCGCGAATAACCCTTGGAACCTTCAAATGCTTACTGAAGGCCCGGTTTTCATCAAAACGGTGGGAGGGGGGTGTCTTGAACAACCAATAAGTTAACGTTATTCCATTTAGGTGCGCTCGTACCACACGTTGACAAATCATTTAAAGCTAAACGAGTTTAAATCACGTACTGTCCTTGGGGGTCTAGACAAAATCCCTTTTCTGTAAGCGTTAACGCCAACGAAAAGTCAAATTGTATGGAGTTAACATTTGCTTACCAAATGTCACGTGACTGCTGCTAAATTGATAGACCTTCGCATCTCGATCATCGATCATTATCGATTACAATCTTTTTGCTGTGCATATAAATCGTTTTATACGCTCGCAAACGAGCGCCTTTATCAACGCGCATCTCGTACGAGCGCAGACGCGTTCGTAAGCTCGTTTGCTACTGGCTAACCCACCAGTATAAAAGCGTGTATGTTACAGTGCTTATTATGCTCGAAGCGTGTGTAACAACACGCCTGTAGATTTATAAACGCCCCCTATGTACAACACAATAACCTATTGATTGTTTTACGAGACCTCCTCTCGCCTTTGTTAAAAACCGGGCTTTATACACTACAGACTGCAATGCGACACCAACACATTAACGACCTAACCGTCCGTCATCCAACGGTTGTCACACTGCAACCTGCCGGAAATGTTGAAAGTAATATAATTCACGCTGAGCGATATTGAACAGAAAGATGCAGAGGATACCATATTGCAACTTTTATAACTCCGCACGCGAACGCACGTATGTCGTTTTCCCACAGTCAATTACTGGCTTACCAAGAATAACGCCCGCGATTGTATGAAGTTGGTACAAATGATACAATGGCATACAAATAGATATTGGTATTCTTAATTCGCGATTCAACGTGAATTACATTGCTTACATTGCACATAATTATCTAATATACTCAATTATATTATTATATTGCTCGTAAACTTGAGTACAATTGCTAAATAACGTAACTAACATTTCCCGACGTTTTGACCGCTTTATAATGGCCACAAGAATACATCAGACACATAACATAAACTTACGCCTTGTCCCCTTGGGGATAGGCAGAAAAAATCTCTGAACCCCTATTGTATGGGTTCCACATCTTGACCGTTGTTAACGAGCTGTGCCATTTTTATTATGAAAGTATGAATATTATAAAGTGATTAAGACGTCCAAACATAACTTACTCTGATAACAAACTAGGGACTATTGGCAAATAGCTTCAACCCCCCCAAAGATAATTCAGAATCTAACGTTAGGGATGTGTTCAGAAGTTTATTGTGATTGCTTCATGTAACTAAGTAATAAAATATATTGTTCACTCTCCTAAATATACAAAAATCAATTTGGGTTATAATTTGAGCATATTTTAGAATGATACCCAAGTGAACATAATGATCTATTTAAATAAGGCATATGTTTTATTCTCTTTAATTCAATCTAAGTAGTGTCATTCCAGAATACATGTGTAACTGCTCTATAAAATGTAAAACTAGGGCTGCTATAATAAGTGATGCCGATTACCGTCACTGTAAACTTCTGAATGCTTGGTAACAGAGCTTTACAAAACTTTACGCTAGTTGCATAACTAAAGTTTATTTTGACTTGTTTTTTTTTTTTCAATTTCGGTATACGTATTTATGTAATATTCTGCAATATTTCAAAATATATTTCCGAGTAAAAAAAACTTCTATTCAAAATACAAAAACGAACTTTCTTTATTAAACTATTGTTCAGTACTGCTTGCTTTGCAAATTCTATCCCGGGATACTGGCTTAATTCATTAAAATCTATTAACAAATTTCTTTCTTCTCCGTATACTAATTTCGGGAACACCGCGGCAACCCCGCCGGAGCTATGCAGCTAGTGTATTTGATATTACTCCTTTATTCATAAAAAAACAAGAAAGTAAATACGTTTTATAAAGAAAATAAAATAATTTCATTATGTCTATTGATATGTAGTGTTTATGAATAAAGGCCATAATCGTTTGTACATTTGTGTTGGTTATTAACCTATTATTGTAAAGCTTAGCTCCTATATGCCTCTCATTCGTATTAAATTTTCCAAATTAACCATTGCGCCCCCACCTAGTTTATAATATGGATACATATGTATATTGTTGGCTTAATATCACGATTCTATCATTTCATTTCTATTTGCTTGCTTCCCACGGTGTAGATTTGCCACCACGCCATGGCTAAGGTATCACTCCCGCCGGGGTTTACGTGGAAGGATGTTAACAAGAAAGTTAAAATTAAATGCCAGATTAAAAATAAATGCAACGTGAGTCACACTATAATTACCTTCACTAAACTAACTCAAGTAAATTGTGTACAGCGGCGTCGCACACGTAGACCTGACTAACGCTATGAGCTAAACAGTAAGAACTCACCGCGCGGCTCTTGGACGTCCCCAACTAAATATAAATATGACGGTAGTTGTGAACCGGATTGTTAGTTTCGTTGTACACTTGGTGGCCGGAACCGCTGGGTGAGTTCACTCTTACGGTGGCGTTAGTAGCGGCCGGACGTAGCACGTAGTGCGGCGCCGCGCGACCACGACTGACGTTACTTTGTTACAGCGGGACCCGCGCGACTGCCTCCCCGAAGCCGATCGCAGCCTGCTCGATTTACCCGACCCCGCAGGTATGTACCACGCACTTTTTATATGTTTATAAGTTATAATATAGTATGCAACGGTGCGGTTATGCAGTTACAGGGATGTTTGATATAATACTGTAAATGAATATTTTCCGCCACGCCTTCAGCCTGAGCCCAAAACGCATGGATTAAAATAAATCGTAGGATTTGAGTCTTCAGATTCTAAGATTTATTAATTATTAACAGTTGTCCTATCTGAACAGCAATTCCGCAATGTTGCATACGGTTGTAAGAGCTGATTTAAATAAAACGGATCAAAAACTAATGTTTAAATTAGCGGATTTGTGGATTTAAAGAGTGTTAAGTATAAGTAATCATGGAGTAAAACGGTGACGTTGTATGTGAAGGTCCGCCGACGCTCGCCACGTCGGCGCTGCACGCCTTGGACCTACAGTTCTGCGCTCAAGGCAAGTCCGAACTTCACACGTCACCCTTACAGTATTGTATTTATGTTTGGCTTCACGCATTCCGTTTCGCATCGTTAGGGTGCAAGCAGACCAAGCTAAGTGTGAAATAAAATTTACACGCACACCTCAGCATTTTCCTGTATCTCTATCCCATTCTGTCACTCAGAAGTGCACATCACTAGAGCGAGAATTCTATTCGCACGTAATTTGCTTGAGCACGAGTGTGGGTGCTTGCGAGCGGACTCACACTAGCGAATTTCAATCTCGCAGCGTCAAAGTGACAGAAGGAGATAGTGATACAGAAAAATACTGATCCGAACGTGTAAGTATGGCTTCACCCTAAAAGTTCTCATTGCTTGCATACTCAAAACTCTTGGGTACATATACCTTAGAGTTTGTGTATGCGAGTACTGCGACGCACATATTAATCCATCATAATGTAAACCATATAATAATCCCATCCTTTCTTCTGTGTATGTAAATACGTGTTTTCAGCGTTGCTAATCATGTCAATATTTGTTTTTGTCAAAGTCAATTTTTATATCTGTTCTATCATGGATTCTTTTGAGTTTACCACGAGTCCTAGACGTTGCCTAATTCACATAATACAAGTGTTAACATTCACCGAATTGCTAAACACAGTTAACCTATTCTAAGTGACTATAGCGCAACGATTTAGGGTGCGCCCCTATACCGTTGCGCTATTTTAGTGATCTAAGAACAATCAGTATTCTGCTTGTTCTTACATATAGCTGATATTCAATCGTCAGATAGCTCTCTGGAGCATAAACATGGCGGTTTAACAGAATATGTCAAACTGCCGTATTTATTGTTCAAATAAAGTTCACTGACGATGGAATAATCAAACCTAAACAAAATATTGAGCAGGTAAGTGGTCTTAATTTCCTTGTGCAATATAACTAGTATTATTCCTAGGCAGTGTAATAACAGTAGTTTTTTACGATGTAGGTGTGACGACCATCCACCCTCCGACTACGCCACCGTACCCGCCTCCGCAGCAACTGTTCCCAGTGCAACAACTAGCTACCAACCTCAACCAGGTGGGTACACTTGCTTAATAATGTGTACCTATTGGGATTTAGTTAGATTAAGCGTCATTCTAAAACTAGTGTAGGTAACTGATATAAAATGCGTAACATTGTGTCTGCGTAAAAAGTTGCATGTAGGTACTAAATCCGTTCAGCCGTTATGGCGAGGTGGAGTATAAAAGGTCCACGACATAGCATAGAGAAGACCAGTTCAATACCTGAAATCTATTTTAGACACCAGATTTTTTTAGCTCTTGTCCATCTATCGAAATATTTCGTGTTATTTTTGAAGCCGTTTACAACAAATGGACGAAGGCTACCTACTCCGTAAGTTCTAACCGCGTTAAACATTATAGAACACTCCAATACAAGAGCGTCCGCGCGCGAAGGTTTCACGTAAATGCTCCAAGTTCGGTTGCAAGTTCCTTCTGCTCGACGCGTTGCAACGGCTCGGCCAGCACATTAGTGAAGTGGGTGCCGTCGCGGTAATCTTCGCGAGTTGTTTATAACATTAGAGAACCCTTAAATTATTATACGAAGTACTATCCATAGTGACTGTCTTTATTCTAGCACTTCTAGCTCCATTTACAACGTAAATCAGTGTATTGTTGAGTCGTTATTAGAATCTAAAAGCCAAGTAAGTTGTTACCATGTATGTCTAGAATATGTTTATGATCATCATCATAATAATTTGCTGTATAACAAGTATTGTTATAGAACCCATCATCTGTCTCTACACAAACTTATTTTCTCCATATTTTACAGCACCAACTGCAGGAATTGCAGCAACAGCAATTCCAGCAGCTAGCGGCTCAGCAGCAGCAACAACAGCAACAGCAGCAGCAACAACAAAAGAAGCAGCAGCAACAGCTGTATGTGCAGGAGTTGCAGCAGAGGCCTGAAGCGTTTGCAGCACAGGTGAGATTTACATGTCACTTTCCACTTTTATTACTTTTGAGATTTGTCTTTGTTCTAATGTAGCACCATCCTTTTTTCCAAAGGTAAAATTATAGATTTTACATTTAAAAACTAGGCTAGTAGAGTATTTTTTTACATTCTTCGGCAGACGGCGGCACTACTTTTCGATACGGTTTAGTATTGACGCTGGCCGTCGGCAATATAAAACGAAGATTAACGCTAACGGCAAGATAGTGATGTAATTGGTGTGTTGTTCGCTGGGCAGTTGGTAGACGCGCAGGTGGGCGATGACGCGGGCGGAGCGGGCGCGGGCGGCGGCGTGGAGGCGCGCGAGCTGGGCGCCGTGCTGGCCTACCTGCAGCGGGAGGTGCCCTCGCTCGTGGCGCTGCCGCCCAACGAACTGCGCTCGCTGGTGCTGCAGGTAACGTGGCGGGGCTCGCGGCCCGGCGGCTCACAGATATACATGAAAGAAGACACGCGGCGACGACCCCAAATAAATTGGGATAATTCCTCATTGCACAGACATTTCATTTGGCGCTGTTGTGTGATAAAAGCTGCTGGAATAAGTCATGTTATGTCTCAGATTTTTTTTGGAAAACTGCAAAAGAAGTGGCCCTTTTATTACGTTTTAACACATAACATTTTTACATGTTACCACGTTACTTCTCAGACGTTACAGAGATTTAACATTCTTACAACTGTTGGTCAAAGATTTCATTTTAATGCCCCTAATGCGCAAAAATCAACTAATTTCACAGTCCATTTTTAGACACCAGAAATAACATAAATGCTGTAGTATATTCTCTATACACATAAACGGTGAATATATTCGCAAGTGTCATGCGATTTATTCTCTGAATGATGTGGGCACGGCGCAGGTGATGCAGCAGAAGTCGCACGAGATCCTGTCGTCCAAGTGCGCGGAGGAGGGCGGCGAGGGCGCGGAGGGCGAGGGCCACGAGCGCCACGCGCGCCGCCTGCTGGAGGAGGCGCTCACAGCCGACTGGCCGCGCCAGGACCACCACCACCACCACCACCACCATCACCATCACGTCGATGTCACGGTAACTATACCCACAACACAAACACTTTTCATTTGTTCAAGTGTCTTGTGCATACGAGACTAATGTCTCTAAATGTGGTTAGTTCTGTCTAAAGCGTAGTCCTAATAGAAAGCGGCCATCGTACGAATACGCGATCGTCGTCGAATCTGAACCCAATCTAGTTCCATCTATTACGTACGAGGCGCTCAACTCTCGAAATCACAGTCATTTTTATGGGCTTGAGGCCTTTATACACACGTTTTTCTTGCCGTGAAAATCTACGGTTTTGCCGTGAAACTCTACGGTTAATTCGCCATATGATCACTATGGAAGGAAAGCTTGTTGATAGACACGGCGGTACTACGGCACGGCGCCGTCGTCGTATGGCCGCATATACAAACTCACACGATTTTCTTACGTCGCGACTAACATGTCGTAGCGCAAAGAAACCGTGTTGTGTATAATGGGCCTGATAGTACACGGAAAGCAGTAGTACGTTTATAACAGTTTGTAGTGTTAATCTAGCTATCAGAATTCCGTATACCATGAAAAGTATTCTTTCTTACTAAGATGACATTTTACTGAAAGCTCTATTTCGTTCTCAGTCCAGCAACGGATGTCAGTTCCGGGTTCGTCCATCTTCGCCTTCCGGGAACCTGGAAAGTGGTATCATCCTGACGCGTGCCGACAACGACATCGTGACGCTGCCGCAGTCATCTTCTCAACCACCGCCGCAGCAGCAACCCCAACCCGATCTCCAGCCACATTTCGCACTGCCACCACCCACGCTGCCCTATGAAGATTATAGGTATGCTTTATTTATAGTTATTTACCTGGTTAGTCGGATTTTCCAATGCCATTTATTTTTTGTAATTTTGACATAGCGGTCACGGTCACGTAATAAATGCACTGTGCATTTTTTTTTAATATTTATTTGGTTGGTAAATAAATATTTAAAAATCTTAGTCAAAGAGATTGTTTATACAATTTTGAACTACCGGTATGTGGCCATGTAAAATAAATGCACTTAGTTTATTTCGCAATTCTAGATAAACCTACAAATAACCTGGCTTCTACATGTGTTAGAATTAATGCTAGAAATTTGAAGAAGAATAAGACAAAGCAGGCACAGCCTTTTGTCGGGCTACCACTGTTTGCAATGAAATTTTCGATTCACCCTTGCTTAAATTTTAGACTCGACCAATATCGATGAATTCAACAAATTTGCAGCGCATTATTTACATTTTGCATGTATTATTTGAATAACGCTGTAGTTTCCATAATTTTAAATTTTAAGTTCGTTGTTTGTATCTCAGTTATGTGATTGTTGGTTGTTCCAAATAAAATAATGGCACGGTGTCCGCGCGCAGGTCGGCGACGTTCGCGCCCCCGCACACGGGCGGCCCGCCCATCACGCAGCTGCAGCACGTGCCGCAGCACGGCCCGGCGCCGCAGCCGCACTCCAAGCGCGACCAGCCGCACCATCACAACAATGCCTCCGTCGCCGCCAAGAAGAAGGTAACTATTATCCCGCCAATTTACCTTTGCCTTCCTTATTTATATATGAAGTAGTACGTTTCGTACAAAGTAATCGCTAAGTTATTTGAAAAAATATCAGAAATTGCAATTCGCAAATTATTGTTATCGTAACCGATTAGAGATGATACCAATAATTTAAAAAAGACACCCAAAGATATTAAGCAATGCACAAAATGTCAAGCATTTTGTTGATTTTAATCATGAATGAATGAATCATTATTATGCAAAAACATGTTATGGAGAGGCTCTAATCAATCAAGCATAGCTATTAACGTGTAACAACGTGTCCGTAGGGTCGCTTCGCGGGGACGGGTCGCGGCTGCCGCTCGGGCGAGGCGTACGGCACGGCCACGCCGCCCGCGCCCGCGCCGGCCGCCTACTGCGCCATGGACGTGGACGGCGAGACCGACTCCAACCACGACACGGCGCTCACGCTGGCCTGCGCGGGCGGTCACGAGGACCTGGTGGAGTTGCTGCTGAGTCGCGGCGCCGACATCGAGCATCGTGATAAGAAGGTACAGCTAACTTATTCTGATTCTACTTTTCTCATTCTTTTGTATAAACTTTTACACACATGTTTCTTATCTTATTATATCTGAAAATTATGAATGGGTAAAATTACTGTTTAAAAATTTAGATGGAATGAAAAAAAACTAGCCGTATGCATAACCTCCTCCTTTTTTCATAAGAGAAATAAAGGTCTAAATAAATATTATAATCTTCTAACTAGATTTATTATCCGTCTTATTAGTGACTGGTAATACTCTGACAGAACACTAGTTTTGCCTTCCTATTTCTTTTATACAAAACTAACCGTCACTTCCCCCACAGGGTTTCACCCCGCTAATCCTAGCGGCAACAGCAGGCCACGAGAAGATCGTCGAGATCCTCCTCAACCACGGCGCGGACATCGAGGCGCAGTCGGAGCGCACGAAGGACACGCCGCTGTCGCTGGCGTGTAGCGGCGGCCGCTACGAGGTCGTGGAGCTCATCCTGAGTCGCGGCGCCAACAAGGAGCACCGCAATGTGTCCGACTACACCCCTCTCTCGCTAGCCGCCAGTGGTGGCTACGTTAATATCATCAGATTGCTGCTCACGCATCAGGTAACTTGCTTTAGATGACCTAGATTTGATCTATAAAACTTTATCCACAAGTTAGAAAAAATACTGTACAAAGGCGGATTTAATGTCTTGAGGTTTTTCTACCAGGCTAGGGTGATACATAGATAAAAGCTGACCGGTACAATATAAAAGATAGATAGCTCGAAAATAATCATAAAATACAAGAATTAACTCTGAAAAAATAAATAAATTTATTTTGCTGTAAACATGACACAAAGAAAGAACACAAAAAATAACAAGGTGGCGGAAAAACTATTTATTTATCTATATATCCTTTATTGTACACCAGAAAATACGTAACAAAAAATACAATTATCATTACAAAACACAATGGACGGCCTTATCGTTTCTGCGATCTCTTCCAGACCACCTTGGAGTGGACAGTGCTTGAAAATATGCGTTACATCCACGCACTCAGATTACTAATACATAGATTGACATCAACCCTCATAACACAAGTGAATTATTTGGGACTTGTTGAGCTTCATTATCTCGGCGTTTTACTGATTGCCCGCTATTGTAGATTCCGGTTAAAAAGAGAAGCAGTGATTGCCCACCTCACCTTACTACCGCAGTACACAGCCTTACGCCCTCAGAGATGTTTAATTACTCAAACAATGCTGTCGTAGGGCATCAAATATGTTCTTATTGCAATATTTGGTAACATTAAAATTCCTTCCAGGCTGAAATCAACTCCCGCACCGGTTCAAAGCTAGGCATTTCCCCCCTCATGCTGGCGGCTATGAACGGGCACACGGCGGCCGTGCGCTTGTTGTTGGACTGTGGCTCTGACATCAACGCGCAGATCGAGACCAACCGCAATACTGCGCTTACCCTCGCCTGCTTCCAAGGTAAGAAACACTACTGTGTGATTGTCCATAATATAACCTTTTTAATACATCTGCTATCACCCATCCTTGCCGGGTTTTATCAATCGTGAATATAATTAAATATTGGTTTTAATTATATTTACGATTGACAAAATTTTTGTAAATGTAAATTGGTTGAGTGAGTCTTGAGTTGTAAATGCTCCAACGTAGATGGGTTTTGCAAGCACCAAAAACGTTCGTAGGAACAAAAGATATAAAAGAAACAAACCGTCGTTGCATAATAAGGCCGCGTCCTAACCGACGCGATCGTCACGCGAATATGTAACCGTCGCGTTAATTTTGTTCCCGAATCCGATTACGTGGTCGCGTCGTCAGTGGGCGCTTTCTGGTTTTCCGAACAAATGAGTAACCTAATAATATGAACGCGACGACCTCGTACTCGCGCGAATGGTCTTTTTTGTTAAGGCGCGGACTAATGTGCTCCATATCACCATCTCTCGAACATCGACAGGTCGCCACGAGGTAGTGAGCTTGCTGCTGGACCGCAAGGCGAACGTGGAGCACCGCGCCAAGACCGGGCTCACGCCGCTCATGGAGGCGGCCAGCGGCGGGTACGTGGAGGTGGGCCGCGTGCTGCTGGACAAGGGCGCCGACGTCAACGCGCCGCCCGTGCCCTCCTCGCGCGACACCGCGCTCACCATCGCGGCCGACAAGGGCCACACCAAGTTCGTGGAGCTGCTGCTGCACAGGTCAGTACCGACACCAATTTTCGTACTTGAAAATGTTCAAGATATGGTTGCGATAGAATTTTGTCTTTTTCAATTTGTCTTATTGATGTAACATAACGGCGTCCGAAAGTTACCAAAGTAAAGATGGTTATTCATAAGTTTTGTACGTTAGTGTACAGTCACGAGCATAAGAATTTATACAATTGGCTTTATTCAAAAGCGATTTATTCCTTTATTTTTTAATGAAATTTTATATTCCTACTAACATAGTATTTCGAATCTATAGGTTTTTGCAATGTGTATTTCATTATTGTTTTCGTTATTTCACTCAAAAATCGCTATTGAAAGTTTCCAAGTGTTGAAATTATTAGTGGCCCGAACTGTACGTGCTCGACCATTATATATGGATAAACTAGCTGCGCCCCGCGGTTTTACCCGCATAAGTTTCGATCCCGTGGGAATATCGGGATAAAAAATATCCTATATTTTAATCCTGGTTATAAACCTTACTTACAAGCACCCTAAACACAAGTTAAATCTTACATTGGGTGCCAGAGCTCATCGAAAACACTCTGTTTCCCTAGTTGTAAAGCTGCATAGTGTTGTTATAAGTGTTTTTGTACAATTGAAGGAAATAAAACTATTTAAACCATCTGTGTGCCAAATTTCATCCAAATCCGTTCAGTAGTTTTTGCGTGAAAGAGTAACAAACATCCATCCATCCATACAAACTTTCACATTTATAATATTAGTAGGAAGGATAGTAGGACTTACCGGACGCCCATTTTTAAAAACACAACATCTTAGAGTACACAAAGGTGCTCTGGACTCTTCATAAATGATTTTCATATTTGCAGGCGAGCGGCAGTGGAAGTAAAAAACAAAAAAGGTAACTCTCCCCTCTGGCTGGCGGCAAATGGCGGACACCTCGCAGTAGTCGAGATGTTGTACGCGGCCGGCGCCGACATAGACTCACAGGACAATAGAAAAGTACGTACAAACACATTATCTTACTATATCAGTAGAGCGCGGCCGGGACCCTGCTAAACGAAGACCACGTGCTAAGTAACAACAACGTTTTAATTTTAGGTATCATGCCTAATGGCTGCCTTCCGAAAGGGCCACACTAAAGTGGTCAAATGGATGGTCGGCGTAGTTACGCAGTTCCCTTCAGACCAGGAGATGACAAGGTAAGCACTATCATTCTCGAACCTACCAACCCTATTAGGGTGCAACCAGACCGCGGTTGATCGATGACATCACGACATGTTTTTGAACGAGATGACATGATTTGAGGCGACGCGATGGTCGACGTAGATAGACTGCGGTGTGATTGCACCTTTATATTTCTGCATCAACTATATATTTATAGTTAATAAAAACGGTAAAACAACATCTATTACGGTCAGTTACATAAACTGACATAGAAACACCAAGGATTACCTAAACGTAACATGACCATTTTGCAGGTACATTTGTACAATCTCGGACAAGGACCTACTCGAAAAATGTCAGGAGTGCGTGCGAGTGATTCGCGCGGCTAAAGAGACGCAGGCGGCGCGCGCCAATCAGAACGCGACCATCCTGCTGGAGGAGCTCGACGCCGAGCGGTGTCGCGAGGAGTCGCGGCGCCAGGCCGCAGCCCGCAGGCGCGAGAGGAAGAAGAAGAAGAAGTTGGAGAAGAAGGTAATACAATAGACAGACTTACTAACAATCGTTCATTCTCATTTTCATTCTGCTGAAGTAGTCTCTCGAATCAAAATAAATATATTGCCAAGTTCATTCATCATCAATATCCCCCTGCCCATATCCCAATTTACTGGGGTTTGCCGCAGCAGGTTATCTTCATTCATTAGCTTTATCACAGTAGTCACCTAGCCATTATTATCTTTCACACAATCCATCCATCGTTACTTTAATCTACCTCTTCCCTACTCCATCCAGAATCCTATCACAACACACATATTCCTCCACAACTATATATTCCTTTTTCCTCTACATCACATGCCCATACAAAGTCCAGTACTCCAATAAAAGGGCAGCATTACACAATTCGCCAGTCTTGCCTGCAGGAGGAGCGGCGCAAGCTGCAGGCTGAGAACGACAAGAACTCGATGTACAGCGACAAGGCGCTCGGGGAGTGCTCGGAGGGCGGCGAGCCGGATGACGAGCCCGTGCCCAAGGAGGAGGGCGACTCCGGGATCGATGCTAACTCGCAGGTATGCCCTAAAGTAAATGATCAACTCATTATTATTAGTATACATTTTTTTATGTTAATAATAAAAATTACGAATGTATCAAAAGTTCGTGCATCCTGCAGAATTCGTGTAACATAGTCAATTTCCTCATAATCAAGTTTCACACATCTTGCACAAATTTAATAGTCTTGCAATAATAGTTGTTCTGTTTATTAAAACAATAAATTCCTACCCAGGGTTCGTGTTCATCCTCTGACGTGAAAGCTCCCCCAGTGCAGACCAGCAAGTCTAAAAAGAAGAAGAAAGAAGAGAAGGTAGCAGCACCCCCTCCCCCCGCGCCACCTGCCAAGAAACAACCCGATAAAGTAAGTGAACTTATCTCATGCTTTATCATTAGCTAGAAATCATAACAAAGGAGTTGTAAGTTCTCAAAACAACTCTTAAACGCCATGCTGTGTTCCGATTTGAAAGGGCGTTGGTGCAATTACAGACAGTTAACCTATGTCCCTGAGTTGACAACACATCTGAAGGCCAATTCTCGTACTTTAAAACGTTCAAAATCTAGTCGCAGTCTCATCTCGGCGACAAACAAATGTCAAAAACTTGTCAAAATGTAGGGAAATTATATGGATTTTTGACAGATTGAGACTGAGATCAGACTGTGAACGTTCTTAAAATTACGAGAATTACCCCTCTGTTATGCAGATTTCTATTAAATGTGATAAATGGCGGTGCCCACTTCGTCAGGGTTGCTATTCAGTTACATTAAAAAAATATTTTTTAGCATTATTATTTATCATCTTTGAATTTATTTAATTATCACTTCGGCACTTTTTATCAGCAGTTGCCCACTCCCACTCGAAGAGAGGCTTGTGTCCCAACAGTGGGAATATTATAGGCTGATTATGAATAAATCATCTCATTATCTTATGGAGTAAAATATCGAAAAAATAAAAACAAACTAAAGAACACTGTTGCACGAGACAGATCCCTAACCAATTAAATCAACAGCCTCTTCCACAGAGCAAACCTAAAATAGAGACAAAACCCGAGAAGGAAAGTACTCCGAAGCCTGACAAGAAACAGGAGAAAGAGAACGTTGCGCCGAGTTCTCCACCCGCCACGCCGGCCAAGCCCGCGCCGCCGCCCGAAAGACGACCTGCCGAAAAGAAAGACAAGTTAGTACAAACATTAGTTGCCCTAGCGCGAGACTGTACCTACTACACTATTCGGCCGTTAATATAACATCTCGAGCTTTAGAAACTGCCAGATATGTATGACTTCAAGAAATCAAAGTACCAATTTTCGTACTTATAAAACGTTAAAATCAAGTCGCAATCAATATACTCATACAATACAATATATACACTACATATACAATACAACGCAATGTCATCTCAGCGACAATCAACGTACAAATAAAAAAGTAAGTAAATTAGAGGTTTTTTTGGTAGACCGAGTTTATGACATTCTTAAAATAACGGGAATTGCCTCTCTGAAGTTCCTATAACTTGACAGACTTGCTGAGAAGTTGGTTGCACCACTTTTTCGTATCAGCGAAAACACTTGGAAGTGGTGAAGGGATTCTCCCTTAAAACAATGCTGCACATCATAATTTAAATATATGAATTAGGATTTGATAGAGAACACACTACAAAGCCGAACTTTTTCTAAATCTTGACGTGCATTATTAACGACCTCGTACTAGACTTAGTTGTGTTTGTGCAGTCGCTGACGCTGAATGAGTGGATTTAGCACGTCTCACTTGACACTATTTAGCTGTAATATCATGTATGTTGAAAGAAAGATGTCTGGTAATTAGTAAAACAGCTGCTACCGCGGTCGTTGACCCCTATAAACAATACTTCCTTCTCATTTTCTCCTCCATTCAGATCGGCGATCTGTACATTAGGTGCATGCTTTTTACTGTTTGATTGAGTGAATAATAATGCTTGATAACTTTTGATTTATTTACTAGCAACAACAGTATAAATAATGTGACCCAGGAAGAAATTTAACTAATGAATTGTTACGAAAATAAACCAAAAGGGGGGTTAAAGTAGTAAATATTGTTCTTACAGAAAACCCGAAGAGGAAAACCCTAAGAGCATTACAGTACAGAATGTTAACAAATATGGGAATAACTCTAGAAAGAGTCAAGTATTCGAATCCACTAGGCACAATGTGGATAAAGACGATGTTGACACAAGCGACAAAAATAAAAAGACGCACAACACGCATCAGTAAGTTCGACCATCATGTAAACGTATCGCGGCACCATTATAAAGATACACGGAAAATCAGTGTCAAAGTTGTTTTATCCCCAGTGTAACCCGCGGTACTTGCATGCCCTAGTGGTATCCGCTTTGTTTCCTATACTTGACTTGACAATGACATTGATTTTTGGATACTTTATCATTTTATTGCTTAATTATGTTTGGGGTTGTTGCATTACGAATGGTAACACAGTAACACTTTAAAATATTAATTTGTGGCTTGGTTGAAATCTATATAGGGTTTGTAATTTCTGTTTAGCGCTATGCGTGCGAATTGTTCTCTATGTTCATTGATAAAGTAGGATTTGATCGGATGTAAAGTCGCTTCACGTCTAACGAACTAATTACCAAAAAAAAAAGATTTACTTTTGATTTGCCCCATAGATTTGCTAGTTTTTAGAATGTTGGTCTAACTTTGGCTTATAGATTTCAACCATAGGATGCGTTGAAATACAATAAAAACAAACGTCTTAGCAAAACAAAGAATATTAAACATAAGCCCATAACTAAAATCAGTTCCATGAAAACAATCGTATTCCCAATATAAAATCAGCTTTAACACACTTGAACCCACAAGAGAACCAAATAAACTTGAATTTAGAATCCTACATTCCATTGCCACTTACAACTATATATTTTAGCATAATGTAATCTAGGTTGGTTTTTGAGTGATTCTGAATTGAAGTTAATTCATGGTCATTGTAAAAACTGTGAGAATATTATCATTAACTTGGTGTTGCACATAACAGATGGGAGACGGAAGGCAAGAGCACGTCTCCTAAGGGCGGCTGTGTCGGCGGGCGACGCGAGGAGGGATGGAAGGAGGTCGTGCGCAGGTCTCAGACGCAGACCCTCTCTACCGTGGAACCTGGGTGAGTTATACTAGCACAAATAACGTTGCTTTCCTAGTATTATAGACCGAAGTAACGTACAGCGGCACTCTCAAAGTAACCTACCTCGTAAGCTAATTTACATGGTCATGTATGATTGAAAATAACATAGTTGGAGTCAATGCTCGAGTAATCTTCAAATCTCTATCAATTTATAAAAACACTTGTCTAGAAAAAGTATAAAACACGACTGCCCAGAAGCATTAAATGACAAAAAAGTAAAAAAAAATGTTTGACAGAAAGGAAATACCACAGAAATCACAAAATCTCTGATTATTATCGGATTGAGTATTGTATCTGATTTTTTAGCAGTTATGGGGGACAGTTTGGTTTGGAAATATAGCTTTCTTGATTCCCCGACCTTTTTTTTTGCAAAGAAAGAAAATACATTTATTTAGCACAGACTAAAAGACACACCATACACCAGATACATACAGTCTAAGAAAAATAACTAGCTTGTCATTACGTGCTTTCTCTTCCGTACAACTTACCTTCAAAGTAAGTTGCTCTGTGCAAATGCTCGATTACTCATGACCTCATATTATTTCAGCTGCAAGAAAGTGTCGGTGGCATCGCATGCGATCTCTCGCGTGATCGGTCGCGCGGGCAGCAACATCAACGCGATCAGATCCGCCACTGGTGCACACATTGAAGTGGACAAGCAGAGCAAGGGACAGGGCGAACGTATCATCACTATCAAGTGAGTATTGTTGGAAATTATCAAGTATCAGAAATATTTGTAAAAACACTTTATCTTACAATAGAAGATGTCTTGATTTAGAAGTAGATTACAGGAAGATAATCTTGGCGAAGTAGTTTCTTTACAATGTACACAATAAATGGATAGCAAGTGTGATTCTGTCCATACAACTATAATGTAATGTATTTGTGTGCAGGGGCTCAGCCGAAGCCACAAAGCAAGCGGGCATGCTAATCGCGGCCATGATCCGCGACCCCGAGGCCGACATCGTGCAGCTGCTGCCGCGCGCACCTGCCAAGCCGCCGCCGCAGCCGCTTCCGCTTCAGCCCAAGACGCCGAAGCAGCCGCCGCCTAAGGTACAATACGCTAACTTATTTAACGAAAACTTCTCCAAACTGTTTTGTAACTATGTACTTTGGACGGAACTTATTTACTGTTTTTGAGAACTACTTATCCGTTATTTGCACCAGTGCCTCAACTCTGGCTAACCGTAAACTTCTCAATAAAATTCCAAATTCCTTCTATGTATATATAGGCTTTCTCGACATCAGTTAATTGAATGCTCTTGGCATTCAGGTCTTCATCTGACATTCTCTTGTATTTCATATGTTGAAATTTGTTTGATTAGCTAGTAGATTTTCCATAAAATACCGATAAATACTGTTTTCATTACGCCATGTAGCAGCAAGGTGCGAGTAGCAGCAGCAGTAGCTCAGCTAGCAGTCGCACCACACCTACTGCACGAGCGCCCGCCAAGCAACACGTGCGGCCCGCACCGCCGCGCCTGCAGACACACAGTGAGTACCACTAAACAAACAATATTATCATGATATCAGATTAAATACTCCCTCAATAAACATAAACAAATATGTATCAATAAAACGACCGGTCTTGTGTCACAACAACTATATATTTTGTAAAAAGTGGTCGCTCATTTACAATACAGATTGCATCATTGAAAAAAAAAAAATAGAATGCGTAAATGTTCGTGGAACTCATAACCCAGGTCCTGAACTTGTTTTGAGCATAAAATGGCTAAATGAACTTGAATGTTCTAATGTAAAATGACATAATAACATAAAGCAGAACCTATCGAACAGAACTTATAAATCATTCGTTTCCTTCCAGCCTCCACAGCAGAAAAGCGAGCGCCAACATCCAGCACGTCCAGCATCAGCGTGGCGAGCGCGAGCAGCTCGAGCACGAAGACGTCGGGCGCGCTGTCGTACACGGGCGCCATCGTGGGCGCGCGCACCTTCGCCGCCAAGCTCACCGCGTCCGCGGCGCCGCCCACGCCCGCGCCCACGCCTGCGCCACTCGCTGAAGTTAAACCTAGGCCTCCGCAACCGGTAAGATACACGAATTTTCTACTTTTTGAAGATAGAGATATTTTATTTTGTTATATGGGTACATTACATGGTGATATGCGTAAATAGGCTCAGCTATATTTTACCAGTAGGCATGCAAAAGTTACAAAAATAAAAACTGATACACTAATTTTATCAACTTTTGGCACATATTTTAGGATAATAGTCGATGCTAAGGTGTCATTCAACTATTGAAGACTATTTCAATGGTTTGTTTTAATAGTAAGGTTTTAATTATGAATAGTTTAATTAAAACACATGATAGGTTTTTGCATAGTTCTTTTAGTCGGGAGAAAAATGAAATTACATGGGGCCCAATTCTGTAAAAAAACCAACTTTCAATAGTGTGTCAGTAGTGTGTAAGTAGTGTCTCAATAGAATAGGGTTTGACATTTGGTATTCTACAAATTATCTATGGTCATTGACTTGCCACTGTAGTGCTATTGAAACGACATAGTAAGACTATTGTGATAATTGGTAGTCTGGTCCCTGGTGTCAAGTCGTGAGACCCGATGATTGGTCGGAGTTTGACACCTTCTTTGAGTTGAGTTCTCGATTAGTCAAGTGGAGGCGTAGAAAAGAAAAATGAATATTGACACTGCCCAAAGCATCATCCACTCCGTCAATTCATCACAAATTGACAAGAGTGTGAAGACTAATACTAGAACGTACTCCCGCAGCCGACGGCCCCTCGCAGCAGCCCGCTGGCGAGCGCGGCGCCGGCCAGCGCGTCGCCGCTGAAGGCGCCGCGCGACGCGTCGCCCGCGCCGCCCGCGCCCGCGCCGCCACACAAGCAGGACGACACCGACAAGCACCGCCTGCCTGACCGCACTGTGCAGGTAACTTACTAACTATCCTATAAAAAGCACGCGTTTCTTAGGACTGCATATTGTCTGATACACGTCCAGAGCGCTCTAACGGGCACCGCTAGCCTCGAGGTGTTAGGTGCTACTTAGATACAGCATACGGACAAAGGAACGGCACGGTTGGTGCAGTGGTTAAGCGATTGACTGCTGCGCTGCGTGTCGCGAGTTCGATTCCCGCACGGAACAAATATTTGTATCACCTACAAGTAGTTGTTCCGGGTCTGGCTGTTTGTGTATGTGAATTTAAATGTTTGTAAACGCACCCACGATACAGGAGAAATTCCTAGTGTGGGGCAACGTTTTTTTTTTAAAAAAAAAACAAACAACATACCAAAAGGGAAATGTTCGGAAATATCAACAATGTTTATCTGCTGCCGGCGTTCTTACGACCTTGTTAAGCCTATTTCCAAGCGGTTATTAAAATATTATACATTACTCCGAGGGCATCTAAGTTTTGCATACTGACGGTATTCTATATAATTAAACTATATCATTAACTTGAGCTAATATTATTCACAGCTAAGCCCTGATAATTCAAGTACCTGGAGTGCAACAGAAGAAAATACGCCGAACACCTCCTCAGCGCTACATATTAACACCACGCCACAGGTACGTCCTTTTATTACAACTTTACCTTGAATTTGTCTGTCAGTCACTCTTAAGTTTACAACTGCGACCATCTTCAAATCATAAACAACATTATGTTGTTGCTAGCACAAGAATAATCTCGATAATTCATCTGTTATTACATTGCTGAGTCAAGGATTTGCCAGTGTATTAAATGCTTTGTGTTCGGGCAGGCGCACCCGGGCGCGGGCGGCGGGCAGGAGTACTCGCTGTTCAAGGACGTGTCGGCGGGCGCGGGCGCGGCCGGCTGGGGCGCGGCCGGCGACGCGCACCACAACAGCGAGCCGCCGCCGCCGCAGGTCACGCACTTCAATGTGGTAAACACACTGTCTAACTAAATAATCTAAACGCATTTGCGAGCAAAAAATCGTGCCACCCATGGGGTGGTACGATTTTACTATTCGATTTAAAACAATCTAAAACCTCCCTGAAAGTGTAAGTGTAGATTACGTAAGTGAAATAATTAGTATATATATTGAATAAAGAAGTTCTTTTGTCGATTCCTTGTCGCCAACCCGCCTTGAGCAAGCGTGGTGCTCGTGCTTTTTTTGAATGAGAAGAGGCTTTTGCCCTGAAGTTGGACAATAATTATCCGAAGGTACTATCCGACTCGAATAGAAAACAACTCCCTTCTTTCGGGTATGAAGGAGGGATGTGTTTATTCTACAGTCGCGCTTTTACATTGCAAAGGTCTTTTTTCTTGCTTCGAAAAATTGCAATTGAGTGCAATATTTAATTTGTTTTATTTTGTGATTGTTGTGATATCAATTCCGGCTTTAATTTTGTTAATTACTTTAAATGGCTTTCAATTTGTTCAAACCCGATGAACAGCCAGGACGTAGAGATTAAACCGCATGTGTCCCGCAGGTGGACGCCAGCAAGGCGCCGGGCTACCGCGGCGGCGGCGGCGGCGGCGGCTGCTCGCCGTGCTCGCGCACGTCGTCGCACGGCAGCACGCCGCCGCCCGCCTACGCGCCCACCATCCACCAGCAGCCCAACTACCACCAGCCCATGCCCATCGGTAAATGCTAATCTTCTTTACTGCATAACCGCGTCAACTTTTGGCTATCAGTCTCACTGCACCATGACATTTTTATCGTTGGCCAAATATCAAATCATACTGTAAAATTACGAAGAAATAAAACTGCCCTGAAATCGTTTACATAGCCTCAAAGTCTACAAATACAATGTGATCTTTTGCCTTATAAACGTAGAAACAATTTTTTTTACTATGCATTTATATTTATTACCATTATGGCTTACGTTTCAGGTAACAACGTAAACACGATGGACATGAGTGGGCTCTCCCGGAATGGACCTATCTATCAAGATAACTCTCGAAATGGACACAACATGATGGTAAGATATCCTAAACAATTTTAATAGTGTTCTTAAATAATCCATTGTGTACAGGATCCGCATCTCCAATCCGAACGCATAATGACATGTTATTCTTATACATCATCTTAGATCGTATTAGGATCTTAGGTGATAACCATTTCACCGTCATTCCTTTTCAAGTTTAGCAACGCTTTATCTGAATGTTTAAAAAAAAATACAGCCGCCGTAGTTATAGTCCAGACCGGTCGAACCACCTCGCGAAGCGTGTGTCGTTATTGCCTGCGCTAAGCGACCTAAAGCGTGTTGGCTATTCACGGTTCTATAATTCATTCTACTTCCCACTTCTAGTCTGACCGACTTTGTTTTGTTCTTAGCAACAGGTATCGATATCGAGCAGCGTCAACATGAGCGGCGCGGCACTAGGGCTCGGCTACGTCGGCGTGGAGACTGTGTCGCGCCTCAACCCGCGCGCGCCCGACTTCGCGCAGAGACACCCACTAATGCAGCAGAAGCACAACGCACAGGTAAATACCAGTCTATTATTGCCCCACTGCAGGACCAAGGCCTCTTTTCATACGGAGAAGGCCATTGATCACCTCGCTTGCTTAAAACGGGTTGGCAATTTCAGATTTATATTAACTATAAGTTCAGGCTTCCTCACGGTGTTTTCCTTCACCCGAAAGTATCGTATCTGACCATAGTTACTCGAAAAATAAATCTGACAAAAGTCTTCTATTCGCTAGTATTTTATTGTGTTACTGGTTTGGTTAAGAACTGTGTGTAAATTAAATAAATGAATTGGAGTTGATAAGTTCCACTTGAATTTTACAACTAAGGCATCACAAGTATAAATAACAATGATACTGGTTAGAGTATAATTCTTCGTCTGATAGTATTAATGGCAGAAGGCATATGTTTGACCCATTCCAACTCATATTGTACGATTGCCAAAGATTGGCAGCATCAGAAGTCTGTCAACTACATCCTCGGTCTACTTATTTTGTGCGCCTGTTTATTTTCTTTGTTGAATTTGTCTGATCATGTGGAAACTTTTTCTTTGCAGTTGTTCGCGGGCGCCAGCAACGCGGGCAACCTGAGCGCGCTGTTGATGTCGTATCAGCAGCAGCCTATGAACCAGTCACCCAAACCCATGCAGCACACGCCGCAGCAACACCATGCTTACCAGGTAACACCCAAATAGTAAAGCCTACAGCAATCCATAACTGGATATAGGCTTCTTAATCGCACGCCATTTTTACTCGATCTTCGGCTACTCTCATTCAGTCACCAAGCTAAACAAGCTATCATAAAACATAATGAATTTGATTTTGAACCTAGTTCGACCTAGAAAGTCTTCAGAATCACTTTCCATCCAATTTAAGTTCAAGTGTCGATTCTGTAAATAGAATCGCTAACATTCTGTTTTACTTTACTTATAATTTCGTTTTTTACTTTGTATTGTCTTATTATTAATTTTTATTACGTTTAGTATTTATGCTTTCCAGCCTGAAGCACAGGTTCAACCTTACTCCGGCAAATAACTAACTGTGCTCTATTTTAATTTTAATGTATTTTAAATGTGCCCCTTTTATAAATAAACAATGATTATTATATTATTTTTATATAGTGAATGGTTCTTAACACATTTGTAACAATTGCAGTCCCTCCTGGAGCGCGGTGTGGGCGTGAACGTGAGCTCGGGCGGCGGCTGGGGCGAGGAGGAGGAGCGCAAGCCGCGGCCCATCGGCACCGAGCGCGCTTGGAAGCTCACCGCGGCCGACGACTGGCCGCACGCGCACATGCACCACCAGCACATGCCCGACCATGACAGATACCAGGTGAGCCTCACGGATACACCAACTCACGCTATTTTTCCCATGAGGGTAGGCAGAAACTACATAACGACGAATCCTTAGGGCGAATTTAACCAAATTTTTATAGCTAGAATAAGTCTTATCCTGGGAATAAATTTTGAATTTTTTACAGTTTGACTAGAACTGTCAGACGTCAATTTTATTCCACGGATAAAAGATTGAGACTTAGGAAAAAATCAGCCCTTAGTGTAAGGTGTCCCCTTTAGCTTTGTTTACGTTCATACATCTGGTCATACATGCACGCCGGTTTCTTCAGACACTCTCAGACCTCACTAGAATACAGTGCCGGCCGTTAATAGTGATACATCGTTCTTTATAAAGATATTGTTGTACAGATTTTATGTGACAAAGATGACGCTCTACCAACCTTATCGTTTTCCATATTTATACAAGTCATGTGCCTATTTACCACAGTTTATTGAACTTTATTGGCTACTAGCTTTTGCCAGTGGCTTCATCCTCGTTGTTGTCTGAAAATATCGCACTGGAACATACTAAAAAAAAAAATTAAAGCACCCTATGTGTTAATCCAGGATATAAACTATCTGTGTGCCAAATTTCATCCAAATCGGTTCTGCTGTTTTTGCGCCAAACTGGAATATACAAACAGATAAAAATTCGAATAACTTACTTTCGGCATCAGACTCGTTCCACATCTCGTAGCAATAACTTCTTTTTTAAATATTCAATGTACAGTTTAGACTTCGTTACTATTTTATTATACTAATATGTATAGACAAGCATGCTGAGACCTGATTAGCTGTGTCCACATTGGAGGATTCACACTTGGATCAGCGCTCCACCTTCCGCGATCATGGAGCGCCGATCGTAGACCGATGACCGACCCCATCGGAACGCACTGGATCGTCCGGTGTGGACCCAGCTATTTAATTTTGCGCTCCTTCATTATCATAAGGAAGATAACGAAGCTGGTCATGCAGCTTGAACTGTCCAAGTACTTGAGTAATGTAGTCATGTTATGTCGTTCAGGGGGTAAGCGGCATGGGCGGCGTCGGCGTGAGCGGTCACGTGGGCCCCGCGCACGGCATGGAGGCCGGCGCCTACGGCACCGTGGGCGGCGTGGGGGCCGGGGGCGCCACGGCGGCCGCGCTGTCGCTCATGCACGCGCTGCCGCTGCACTACCTGCCGCCCGCCGCGCCCGCGCCCGAGCACGCGCACTGGGACCAGGCGCCGCAGCACGCCGACAAGCAGGTACGCATGCGGCCTGCCTAGAGCCTACGTCTACAGCAGGCGCGTCGCGGATCTTCGCAAGTGCGGAGCTTCCGCTTGAAATCGTACCTCCGCAAGATTTTAACGTAGTTGCTTCAAAACTATGCGAAGACTTTTAAGGTGTTATTGTTGTGGAGATATATTATGTAACTTAAAGTTTCAAGTTTTTGCTCCCATGACTCCGCCCCTGCTAGGTTCAAATCTAAGTGAGCAACTGATTAATGCGAAGGCGGCTTAATTTATGAATCACTCAGAAATCGTCTACAAAGTGACCAGCCGCAAAACTGTTTTTTTTTTGTGAAAATATAGTTTTCCCATTCAAAATTTTTATTACCAATTGGTCTATTTTTGTCAAATTATTTCTTTATTTTTCCACCTCCGCCTCCATCTCCTACATCCCTAATCAACTTGTAAACCTCGCTGACTGACGAACTCTCGCTTGTCGCAGGCTTGGAGCAAGTGGACTCACTAGAGCCGGCCGGACGGACCCGAGGCCGCGCCCCGCCCCGGCCCCACAGGATTATATATAATTGTAACCCTTGGAAACGGTGTAGATATTAGTGAGAAAGAATTATATTATACAGATTATCTATATACATAATAGAGAAGATGTCCTATCGAGAAGAGAACTACTTATACTGTACGATCGACTGAAGTGAGCATTAAACGATTCATTATAATGAAACTCGTGAGGGGTCGGATGTAGTTTTATTTGTTACTGCCGCTCGCCGGTCGCGACGTTACGTTTAGACGAATTATAGTTATGTTATAGTCGGCGTCGCCGTTTTCATCTGATGTAGATATACGCGTAAACGAATGTAATAGTAGGTAGCTTGGAATGTGATTCCGAAGTGCCGCCGAGTGTTTTGAGTTGCCTTGCGTGCGGTCGCCGCCCGCCGTCTATTATACATATTTTACACTATATTATGGCATAATGCGATATTAGTTTCGATAATTGGTACGCTCGTTAATCGAGGCGGAATATTAAACATGTATTAATAAATTTGCTTGTACATGAAGATTAAATATCGATATATTGATGCACTGTATCCACTGGTGTTTTTAATAATACCACCTGTTTTTCAATAATATCTTTTTTTAATAGGTTTATTTGGGGAATGTGTATATTTATAAGTAAATTATTATTGAGGACTTACTCTGTCTCGAATATGATTAAAAGCAGGATATGCGGTAAGTTCTAGGCAAATAAACCGTTGTCAAAGTAACTTGCGTGTGTTCTTGAATAGGGCCTAACTATTGAAATAAGTATCAAACATTCCTTCATAAATTTACATCAATTCAAATGAAACAACAGCTTTGTTTGCAGGAGACTCACTCATTTTTTATTAGAAACGATCACTGAGATTCATCATTCTTATTTACATTTTTATTATAACTTACACTAAAAAAATATTCTAGACACAACATTCAATATGTAAACTTGATTTTATATTATTACTATATAACGAACAGTACACCTAGCTACCCACGAAAATAGAATCACAATTTGTTCTAAATGCATTACACTTAAAGGAATCGAAAAAAGTTGACACTATCAGCTTTGGCAAGTTTTGAGCAGTTACAGCTCAATGTGTCGTTCGAGTATTTTGCTCTCGAGGTCAGCATGAAGCTTCGCAACCTTCCTGGAGTGTTTCTTGATCATCTGCTCCTGTTCTTCAAAGTGGTTCATCTTTTCGCCGGCGCCAGCCACCTGAGTATCACGAAAAAGAATATCATGAACATTTCCACTATAAGGAGAGGTAAAGGATTGATTCGATATGAATTTGAGCAGTCCTTTTCTATGGCTTTCAAATGAGTTAGTATAAAGTTGACATTCGAAATAAATAAATCGCTTTGTGCCGATCTATCACTGAATGTACAAAAAAGTGCATACATAAACGAAAAAGAAAATAAAAGTCCCACAAAGAGAAACATCCACAGAAATAAAAGGGTAAGTAATAAACTTGTAATATGAAACAATAAAAAAGAAAAGAACAAAAAAAAATAACCTTGCTCTTGTGTTTCTCGCGAATGCTTACGTTATTTGCTTGCAAATTACGCAGCTTCAGCAGTCGCGACTCGTAATGCTGCAGTTCCACCTGGAAAAGGACGGAATACACACGGTTATGACACACATGGATGGTAAACAAATGTTGCTGAAACAATGTTTACATCAATATTTCTTGTCCACACAGCCAGTCTGCGTAAACGCTCGCTGACCGGTAACTTGTCATCATGCGGAACATGTTTCCAGCAACACAATAACAAGTTGCTACAACAATGTTGCTCAAAATTTGCTTACCATGAATACCTGGCTATTTGTAAGTCAATCATATATCAAGACCAACTGAAATTGCTACAAAGAGGGTGAATGCTGACAATGATATTATTATGAGCTGGGATAAAGTAGCTCATTACTAATTAGCAGTAAGTACCTTCAATGAAGCCAGTTCTTCTGTAGTGAAATTAGCACCAACTGCGATCTTCCATAGGCCTTGCACTTTGGGTTCAATGAACTCCTTGTTATTCGGGGCTGGGAAGTAAAACAAAATATAAACATTTTTAGAATAAAAGATAGATTTCATTATTTCCCTATGAACAGTGACAGACATTAGACATATGATAATTATTGAAACAGTGCTAGAATGAGCATAGCATGACCGTAGGAAAACTAAACATCTTTATTACTCCCCATAACAAACAATTTTAACACATGATTCATTGTACAGTACATAGTAGCATGTGTAGCATAAATCTCAACTAAAAGTAGTTCACGTTGTCCCAGATTCTGATGAATCGTGACATAAATGCTTCAACAGAAACTGTCTATAAATATTTTATGACCCTGCATGAGCTTGTAATGGGCGCGTTACAAATGAAACAACCGTGATATTATAAGCTACGTAACTACAAAGCAATATAAAATTGCTGGTACAGTTCAGATGAATTAAATGTGTGACTCATTTGATAGTATATAATTTATACAGATCACATTGAACTGAAGGCCAATTCTCGTAATTAAAAACGTTAAAAATCGAGTCGCAGTCTCATCTCGGTGACAAACAAATGTCAAAATGTAGGGAAACTAAAGGTATTTTTTGACAGATTGAGGCAAATCAGACTGTGAACATTCTTAAAATTACGAGAATTGCCCCTCTGGTATTGGGACATGGGTTGATGGTGATAAGCCCTTTGCAATCAAAACATCAAACATCTTTATTAAAAATCTCATATGGAAGTAATTGATAGCATAATGTGCCTATAATGTTTCCACTGTTGGGACACATGACCCGGTGCGGGTTGGTAGATGTCATGTCTTTGAATTTTTTGATTCTAGAACATGAAAGCAGTGCTGATGACATAATTTACACAAAGTAAAGCGCCTGTCTGGGATCGAACCTACAAGTCGCGGCTGTTACCACTTGGGCACCACTGCTCTCAATCAACCAATTGATATTTAACTAAAATGTATATAAAGTTATTTACCTTTGGCAATGACTCTCTGCAGCCGGTCATAGCCGTCCCGCAAATCACGGTGCTTATCTCTGATTAAATTAGCTTTATCAATGTAGTCCTTTGACATTTCATTAGTTTGTTCCCTGATTTCATTGAACTTGTCTAAATCTTCTTCATTTATGACATCTGTAATGTGGAGATAATATATATACAAAAATCCATACATACTTACATAAACTCATGCCATATCCTTATGACAGGGTGGGCAGAAACTACAGAAAGCCACATGACTCAAAATAGATGTCACTCAGGTTGGCTGGACAAATCTTCAAAATAGCTTGCATTTAACTAGGTCAATAGGTCACTTTATGTGACGGCTAAACACCCTTATTTCAGAATTTGTGACGCTACAGAATCTTAGATAATCGATCGAAAACGTGTCCAGCCATCTTGAAAAACCACTTTTCGCTGGTCTCTCAATCTCAGTAACGGAAGTGATTTTGACGACTTTTTGCATATCAACGGGCGTCACATAAATTTGTGACGGGCACCGAGCTAAAAGTTTTGTGATAAGTACAGTGGTTTAGTAGAAAAATGCAAAAATCTGTGTCCAGCCATCTTGAATTTACGTATAAAACTTATGGCTGGCACTTCCGAATCTCAATAACGGGGGCGTTTTCGAATATGGTTCCTTTACTAATACTTGGTGACGCAATGTGTGACAGTAATAACGTTTGATTTATGGCGTCACATGTAAGGGTTTACGAGAAATCAATAAAAACTTAATGTCCAGCCAACCTGAGTTCAAGATGGCTGGACACATGTATCTCCACTGCCTGATGATCTACGACCTTCGAAATGTGTTCAAAATGTTGTGACGGGGACGATAATGATAACCTGAAATTGTGACGGAGAAACTTTGCGTAGTTTCAAAGATATTGATCATTTAAATTTCCCCATACAAACACTGCAGTAGGGTAACCAATATTGTAGGTTTTATGTAGGACAAGTATATTTTAAGGTGTTTTCTTTAATGGACGAAAATCCGTGTATTGGTGATACTAATACGAACAACTGTAGATATTTAAATCAATAGAAGACAAAAATGTAGAAGTGAGGAAGGGGGGGTGTAATTTTTAAATGTTATTGATTATTTACGTGCAGATATCTATTCTTTTTAGTAGGTATATATTATGTCAGGAGAACTAAACTAATGCTCTGAAGGTATTTAAATGAAAAAATAATGTTTGCTGTAAATAAAATCACATTTATTTATTTGTACTTATACAGCGTTTCAAATGGCGAAAATGACGATGTCAATTATTATTTTGAATTAACACATACTTACTCTTTTCACTGCAGGAAAACCTTTTATTCCCACGGGGAAATCAAATACAAAGCAGGCGTGGATGCTACCTACCGGCTAATTAATCGATTAAAAGGAAATCCTTTATTTATGTAAAATTATGGTCACCTCACAATATTAATGGATGTTTGTATGGAAAATTTTAAATGGTCAATATCTTTGAAACTACGCAAAGTTTCTTCGTCACAATTTCAGGTTATCATTATCGTCCCCGTCACAACATTTTGAACACATTTCGAAGGTCGTAGATCATCAGGCAGTGGAGATACATGTGTCCAGCCATCTTGAACTCAGGTTGGCTGGACATTAAGTTTTTATTGATTTCTCGTAAACCCTTACATGTGACGCCATAAATCAAACGTTATTACTGTCACACATTGCGTCACCAAGTATTAGTAAAGGAACCATATTCGAAAACGCCCCCGTTATTGAGATTCGGAAGTGCCAGCCATAAGTTTTATACGTGAATTCAAGATGGCTGGACACAGATTTT
Source organism: Apamea monoglypha (assembly GCA_911387795.2). Taxonomy (NCBI): domain Eukaryota; kingdom Metazoa; phylum Arthropoda; class Insecta; order Lepidoptera; family Noctuidae; genus Apamea; species Apamea monoglypha. Next base: position 16,568,661 of record OU426925.1, read on the forward strand.
TGCATTTTTCTACTAAACCACTGTACTTATCACAAAACTTTTAGCTCGGTGCCCGTCACAAATTTATGTGACGCCGGTTGATATGCAAAAAGTCGTCAAAATCACTTCCGTTACCGAGATTGAGAGACCAGCGAAAAGTGGTTTTTCAAGATGGCTGGACACGTTTTCGATCGATTATCTAAGATTCTGTAGCGTCACAAATTCTGAAATAAGGGTGTTTAGCCGTCACATAAAGTGACCTATTGACCTAGTTAAATGCAAGCTATTTTGAAGATTTGTCCAGCCAACCTGAGTCACATCAAAATAGTATTTTAAAACAATTTATCTAACCATTTATTTAGTAACTTGTCTGTCATGCAATTTGATCCAGAAGGCCAAATTAATTTCAGTGATTTGAGTCTGCAGAAAATTGAGCTACAAATTCATATCGTAATTATTATCAATTATTATCATTGTCATAATATTACTATGAATACAATACAATGCTATACATATATATACGTGAATACACAACTGGCAGCTGGAGTTACTATAGCTTATGACTTTGAAAATAATTCATAAATATGTGCATAAATTATAGCCACTATTTTTCAAAGTATATTAGTGTTGTTTTTCAAACACAAACTATGTATTATACTAATAACTGGAAAAATGTGGGTTAGTATAGCTACACCTCTGTCTAACCCTTCGAATATTACAGGTGTGATCTTAAAGTATGTTATGAATTTCGTACTTTTAAACGCATCATCCTTGGGGGATTCATCATCAAACAAGTCATAGTACTGGTCTATCTTCTCCTGATGGTGCCCGAACTCCTCCCGCAGAGCCAGCAGTTCTTCCATTGTAAACCCTGAAGCCTCAGCCTTTGTCCACAGATAGTTTAGCTTTTTGTCTTTAAAAATACTCTTGTTTATATAGTCATCCATTGCTGAGTTGTAAGCCTAGATAAAATAATAGTTTTGGAGTCTTAAGCTGTGCCATATAGAAATAGATTTATGACAGGTCTAAACCTATTTAGGTAGGTTAGTAATATTAGAACAATAAACCCAAATATTATTGTGTTCTAAATAAAAATGGTAGAAGATAGGTTTTCCTATATTCAGCTGCTGTAGGATATAATATAATTTTTTTAGCTAAAGAAAATAAAAAGTTGGATGAAATCAGATTGAATGTCTGACTTCGATACCTGAACAGTGTACTAATACCATTCTGAAGTTCTAATACATTTTCTTTGTCTATTGACAAAGAAAATGTGGAATTTATCAGTTTAGGACAGCAGCTACGTCAATGAACACTGTGAAAGCAATTACATTTTATCTCAATGTCTTTATCAGACATTGTTTTTGTACATATATATTTTATCTCTACTAACTTCTTTGCCAACACGAGGAACCTATTATTTTTATCTTAGGATGATGACTAATATCATTTTTTTGTTTTTAAGACAATATATCTTCAGATACATCTTGGGCCAGTTTCACAAAACTTAAATCCTACTAATATTATAAATGTGAAAGTTTGTATGGATGTTTGTTACTCTTTCACTCAAAAACTACTGAATGGATTTGGATAAAATTTGGCACACAGATGGTTTATAACCAGGATTGACATATAAGATACTTTTTATCCCGATATTCCCACAGATTCAAAACTTATGCAGGTGAAACCGCGGGGCGCAGCTAGTTGTCAATATTTCCAGATGATTTCAATATAACAGGGATTTTATTGACATAACTGTCAGATTTGTAGTGAGACCAAAAGTTGGTGAAACAGGCCATTACAAATGTTATTTTTCTTACTTATTTCTAACATTACTTACAGGATGCTCTTTCTCTTTAGCAGCATCAGGGTCAAAGTGGTGCAGTAAACTATAAGCAGACATGATACTGGTTAGTTTGCGCCTCAGTTCAGCCTCTTTTAACCCCTCCTTATCTCCTCCTTCACTTTTCACCCTCTTGTATATTAATTCTTCTTTGTCTTGAATCATCAAATCACTGTACAAGGACTTCAGTTTCGGTTCTGTTAGGCGCTGCAACGTGTTAAATTGTGTTTAGATATTTATTATGAAACTGACGTAGAGTACTGCTCAAAATCATCTAGGTAATCAACAGAGGAAAATGACGATAACAAGAGATCACAGAACATGTATGAATAAAACTGCTGTTTACCTGTCGAGCTTTAGTCCACAATAAATTAAGCTTATTCATTCTGAAAGGTTTTTCCAAACTTCTAAAATCTACATCGCTCTTTTTCTTTTCATTGGCGCTACGTGAATATTTATTTTCACAAAAAGCACCAGCCACTAGGATCAAGAGACAGAACAGAGTTTGTGAGTATAAATTCATTTTGTTAATCTAAATCAATAAAACAGCGCTTTTAGAATACCGACGAAGCGAAATTCTAAAATGATGACATGACATGAGTGAGACATCTGACAACTGACATTTTTTTTTTTCTAGATTTGGTTAACACTGAAACCTTGATTTTGACAACTATTTTCATTTATATTATCCATGGAAGTATTATTTACTTTAAAGTACAAAATCTATTTTTGATGAGTAAATAGTATGGAGATGGCGGGACGAGCTGGATAAGTTCCTTCAAAGGAAGGCGGACGCGCAGGCTCGTGAAAGGTGGAAGGAATGGAGGGAGGCCTTTGCCCAGGAGTGGGACAGCGCATGCTAGTAAGAAATAGTATGGATGAAAGAAGAAAGATTGGTCCTTGGCAGCTCTGGTGGAAAGAGAGTAGGGAGGTCTTTGCCCTGTAGTGGGACATTAACGGTTAATAAAAATAAAAAATAAAATAGTATGGATGAATATGATTTGTTGCTCCGACCCCAAATAAATAAAGATAGGGGCAGGACAATGGTGATTACAATTTAATTATTTTTTAATGCGCTGTGCATGGAGCTTATAATGCTGTTAAGAGATGAGAAAAGATGCCCAAAATTCATGTTCTGTTTGCGTTATTTATTAATCAATTAATACAGATTTTACTACTAATGGGATATTACCATCTCATATAACGTATTAATTCATTTAAAATCATAATGAAATTCAACCTTTTTTATTATAAAGTTTTTGTTATATAGTGCAATGGTGCCCTCTTTTTATTTGACCCAAAATTCAGCAACGCGGATAGCATTCGCCGACGTAGGCATAAAGGTGTGTCCAGACCTGGCGAATGCGCCGCTTGCCAACTGTGCGCGTGTTGCTCGCGTGTGGGTACAGCCTACGTTTGGTGCACCGCTCTAGTGCAACTCCGGCAAGGTTGGAGTGGCCCGCGCGTGCAGCGCGCGCGCATTTCGTACGCACATAGCTTCTTTCACGTTTGAACTATGAGTATCAGTTGTGAATTTGCTTCCGAAAATGTCGGACCATACGACTGCCGTTAGCATAATTGCTGCAGCATCGGCTATTTTATTACTGACAAAAACTAAAAGGAAAAACAGAAGACGTTGGTGGCAGGTTCCGTATTTTAAAATAAGACAGAATAGCGAGGGAGGTGCAATGCGGGCGGTACCGCGGCACACGCGCGTGAGGGTTTTCGATACTTTTTCTGCCACCAGGCGGCGCTTCGTAGCCGTCAGGTCCAAACAGCTGTCAGATAGCACGAGCACAGAGTCGCGTAGATACTGAACATAAATTATTGTAATTTGAAGTATTATTGATTTTATTATGGATTACGGCCAGAAAAAGGTCGCCGAACTATAGATTGAGCTCAAAAACAGGGGCGCAAAAGTCACTGGTACTAAGGAAAAGCTCATTGAAAGGTATGTATAATGTACAGACGCCAGCAGGTCAAGCTACCTTAAACTGTCAAATTTTCCCAATCAATATTGAACCTTAATGTTTAGCGATAAAGTTGATAATCTATTAAAGAAATTTGACAGATTGTAGTAGCTTGATGTGCTGGCGTCTGTACTTGAATTTGTTTTCACAATTTGATTTCGTTCTTTAACTACTAAATTGCAGTTATTTGTGTTTTAGTGAGTTGTAATTGATTAATGTATATTATACATTTCAAGCTAAATGACGATGACAGAAACAACAACTTCAAACCAAATGAAAATAAGAATTCTAACCTCTCAAGTCAGATTCTTTATATGATAGAATGGCCAGAAGAAAAGTTAGACAAAAGTGTGTATTCAAAAACAGTGTTGCCTGATTTTGTTATAGTTAATATACTTAAATACGTATTTCCTTGAATGTCAGATTATTCTGCAGTGCACAGAAGAGGTTATAATATGCTGCAAAATGATTACCTGCTAGCATTAGTGACTGCAAATACTGGTATACATATATATTTTTCAAAGGTCAAGTTCATTCAGAAAATACAAAATCCCTCACTTATTTTGCTTGGGAATGGCTACAAGCCACTGTTTCAATCGGGTTTTATCTCGCGTAGGAAACTTATGCCCTCCTGTTTTATTTGCACACATAGGCCCTGCACAACACTGTGGCATTTTAGAAAACAATATTCCTAAAGTACTGATTTTAAGAATAAATAAACCAAAAAAATTAAAGAAAATTACTATTCGCGTATGTATTTTGACAGTTCATTGGACCTGACGCCACAGTGCTGCCATCTCACGTAGACTGTTTCAGAAAACCCTCATTGGTTTTGTTTTGAGGTTTTTTCCATTGAAGTCGTGAAATAATGCGTTATACAGACAGACGACCTAAGACAATTCGTTCTATGTTCTAGTACGTCCGGCAGTGCTGCTCTCTATCCACCGTTGCCAAATCAACGGACTTGTTCGTAGAATCACGGATTTTTGGACTCACCTACGGATATATTGACATGCATCGCTAATCTACGGATTTTTGATCCATCCATCCAAACAAAGGAATTTAGTCAAATATTGAGTAACAAAATTCGCAATAAAAAATTACTAAAAAATGTCTCTAAACTTTTCTACTAATAGACGCAATTTACGACGGATAGACATAACGAGTTTTGATCTGGCTACACTGACTCTATTTGTCAATGTTTGGACTGTCACTGTCAGGTATGTTCCGTTCCTGGCTGTCAGGTTGTGTTTATTAGTCCATAGACTAATTTCTTTAAATCAGTCTATGGTCTGTATCGTGCGTGCTGCGTGCGATAAAAGTGTGAGTTGTGTGAGTGAGTTGCTGACTGTTTTCGTCGAATACATGTAGTACCGGTCTTCTTTGACAGATGTGGACACAGAGTACATTTTTATAATAGGGGATGTGAATGTATTGTAGTTTCGTACTCGTAGACACTCAATTTTGTACATTTTATTTTTTATAAAATGGCATTGCTTGTTTAACCGCGCTTGGTTCCCGATGTCCGCGACAACAACCATCAAAACAACTCGATGCATAGTTATTAACGGCATTGTTTTTTTATTTCGTTTTGTAACCGTAAGTGAGTCCAGTCAGCACAATGGGAACTCAATAACAGCGAGTGTTCCCCACCTGAGGCTGCATCTGTAACGCGTCCGCGGGCACGTACATTCGGCTGACTATCGGCACTTTCTCTCGCTGATGCGTTGCGAGTCGGTTACTCAATACGCGTTGTGCAAAGACTGGTCGGAGTCGATGTCGATATTTCATAACGGTAGTAGTTAATCTGTGAGGGTTGATGTTGGTCGTGCGAGGCTGAGAGTAGTTGCCAGTGTTTTGTGTGTAATGTGTATAAGTTTGGTGTGATGGTGGAACGTGACGGTATGAGGCGCGGCAGCGGCGGCGGCTGCGGCTGGGGCGGGGGCGTATTGGGTCGCTGGTCGCTGCGCCGGCTACTGCTCGACAGCCCGCTTGTTGGCAGACGGCTTGCACATACAGGTACTTATTCTACACCCAGTATCCCATGACACCCATTCTTTCAAAACATCACAGACCCGAAATCTTAGGTCTTCGAATTTTTATATGCCATTTGAGTCAACAGGCTATTAAGTTTTTACTGTAAAATGTTAACTTTCATTTAACTCAACATAAACGTTACTCAGTGAAAAAGTAACATGGATTTAAGTGCAAACAAGAACCTCTGAACCATTACATTTTCAAACTAACGTTAGTTTCAAAATGCAATGGTTCAGGGGTTCTTGGGACCACACTTTCTTAAGTACAAACCAACAACCTATTCAAAACATTATATACTTAAGTAGGTACTTCTTTAATTAGTTGCATGAGAAATATTTACAAGCATCTAACTTAATGGCCAAGCAGCTGTATTTTATCTATTAGATAAGGTATCAATAAGTTCTCAGAATACAAGCAGGAAGACTTTACTTTTACCTTGTTTTTATTTTATATTTGTTTCCACTTAAATCTGCAATTCCAAGTGCACATAGAAATTAATATTTAGGGCAACAGATACATAAAAAATGCAACAGGCTTCTGAAAGTATTTGCTAGCTAGTTCAACAAGAACTATGCATGTGTCGAAGTAAGTCAAATATTATCCAAGTTTGTTATAACAAAATCATTTTATTGAAATCCAGATACCTGTCTTATAGGAATAAGACAGGTATCTGGATTTCAATAAAATCCTAACTGATTCTGGATATGGTTTTGCAAAAAACAAAATTACTCACATGAAACAAAACAAACATGAAAAAACAAATAAACACGTATTGCTTTTTTCAAAATTGTTCTCAGTGAAATCATACCAAATTTACATTGCATTCTTGCAGATTTATCCTAACATGCATACAAGGAAACCACAAAAAATCCTAAGTTAACAATAACACACTTTCTACGTTCCAATTGATCTACACTTTTCCTTAATAAATAAATCATAAACATTTTAAGACAATAGGTACAAACATAATGTTTGACCATTCATTTAATCAATCATCGGCATCATTAAACTTTTATGAGCACAACCAATTGAGGCATTGAATATTAAGGCCCCAAACAAATGGGTCAATGTCAGTCCCAGTAGGTAGGAATGTAACCTTTATTACATACTAGCTGCACCCGTGGTTTCACGTGCATAAGTTTCGATCCCGTGGGAATATCGGGATCAAAATTATACTATGTGTTAATCCTGGTTATAAACTATCTGTGTGCCAAATTTCATCCAAATCCATTCAGTAGTTTTTATGTGAAAGAGTAACAAACATCACATAGGAGCACAGGAAGTACTAGGAAGTTTTGCAAATGATCTGTTACATACTATTCTTAGAACATAAAGCTGACCTATTTGTGATATAAAAATTATAAATAATGTTACCATTATCTTTTGCCATTATGTAAATTGTCATCAGTTCTTATCTTTATTATCATTATCTTTAAATATCGATAAGCATGGTAAATTACGAACATCAGGATTTCTGAACAAGCATACTTTTGTGTCCAGAGTATGCATCACTTGTTTATGTTATTTAAAACTCAACTGATAATAAAAAGTTGTATTTCCAATCTTTACATAAGATTTATCTGACCCGCGGTTAATTGGATTACTGTGCTATGTGAACCCTCTTTTCTTAATTTAATTGATCTTTGAACTCCATTACATTTTATTTTATTGCATGATTGAATAAACTGCCTCTAAAATATGAAACAATATGCTAATTGATTATCGCAGGTAATAATTTTAAACATTTCTATACAAGAAGGAAACACGAAACAAATGTTATTTATTTTTAGTTAGTTTTGAGCATGTTGACATAAGTATGTGTGTACTGAATGTAATTAGATTCAGTACACACATACTTGTGTCAACACAAACAAATAAAAGGAAATATGGTTGTAGTAGAAAATGAAGAATTGCACTTTCAAACCATAAATGAGTACTCATTGCATTATGCAACAGTGAGGAATGAAACACCTACTTGACAAATGATGTAATTTTTCATGAGCTCTATGTAAGAGTAATACCTGCACATATAACATACCCATTGTTATGTCTACTGTGTCCAGTGTTTGGATGTCAACAGCATATTTTTTAGCCCATTTTCCCTAATGAGTTGGCAAGCCTGCCAAGGGCATTTGAGAGTTTACAGTTTTCCTTTTTATCCCACAGTCCCACCAGCGCCTTATGAACGAATCTGTTATAATATTTCAAAAACTGGCATCTGTCAGGGTTACCAGAGTTTGTTCCTATTAATCCACGAATGATAAAGCAGTGCCTATCCTTTGACGTACTCCTGGCTACTAGTAGTTACCCAGTACCCAGTGTAATTCTGCAGAACTCCACGCCACGTGTCGCGGACACCTGGGTCCTAATAAAGAAGTAGGTTTGTCGTGAGTTGATATACTATTTTTTCCCAAATCAAATTAAGTACTCGGTTTTCACCAAAAAAAGCATAAAACTCAATTTCCCATCAAGGTAAGGGGGCGTTTCCACTGAAGCGGAAACGAGCGGAGCGGTGTAGAGACGCGCAGGAATCAACCAATCACAGATGAGACGAGAGAAGCGATGCGGATTTCAAACAAGATAAGTCTAAAGCACCTTGTTTCCAACGTTCTTAAGTTAAGAACTTAGTTGCACATCATTATCTGGAGAGGCTGCAAAAGATGGGCTTATCTACTTACTTGAACCGCGTCCCCCACGCAAACCTGTTTCCGCCTACGCGAACATGTGCTTGTGTAGTCTACAAAAATAACAGCATGTTCCACACAAGATATGTGGGCCATTCGAGAGAAAAAGAGACAAGTAAAGCAGGCTACGTAACCGTAACGTAATCGTATTATGTCATATTGTGAGTCAAATTCATAAACCATGGCAAACCTGTCAATGGACTAAAGTACCCGCAATCCGCAATCCAGTCGAAAAAGTTTTTATACACAACTTTCGATTTACTAAAAATCTGCTAAATCCAAGTAACGAGCCTTCTGTCTAGTTAGCACAGTCACTTAATGAAGGTATATTAACAGAATGAGTTAAATGAATACCGTGTGTCATCGAGGGCATTGTTATACGAGTATGATTAAGTGTTTCATTTCCTTCTAATTACAATCATTCATTTATTATAAGAAAAGTTTCAAGGGAAATTTAATAATTAACCAGCAACTGCAGTTTTCAGTTTTATATAAAAAACATAGATATCAGAAGTCCGTGTTGTTAAGACAATCCCACTACCGCGCCACTACTACACATGTAGTTCAGTAAAAGCAATAGATACAAAGTCGCGCACACACTTGCAATTCATAAATCGGAACGCATTACACAATCAATTATAAACCTTAACTTAGCGTGCATTTAGAGGATTTAGAGGTATTTCACGGCTTTCAGAACAATCCCAGAGCCCGGGAGATGGTCAAGATCCCTACGAGCACTTACTGGAACACTTCCTTCCCCGAGCACGTTCGCTCTTGCGAATCTCCTCTCAAGCCGGCCAGTAAAGGCAAGAATGAGGTGGGAGCTCTGTTCCTCGTCAGTGTTCACTTCAGCCGGCCAATAAAGGCAAGCCAGAGGTGAGGAACAAGACTACTCCCGGGAGATAGGGTCCGTGGGGTCGCTACTGCCCAACAGCTCGCCACATGCTGCCCTGCGGGGTTTTGTATCTCTCTTGGTCTGGCTCCTCATCCTAGACCTGTTCCGGTAAAGTAAACTCTACCAGCATAAGCCTAGCGTTCGGAGCGCGCAAACCCCACCACGACGTCAACGTAGAGATACGGCGGTGGGGTTATTATTATTATTTCGTTTATTTATTTACTTATCTTATTTAGTTACATTTTAAAATATTTTTTTAAATATAAAAATTAGGAAAAAAAATAAAAACATTTAAAAATATAAAAAAATAGTGATCCACCGATGTCGGGAGCAGGCTCCAAGCTACCGGTGGTTAGGGCTCCAGAGACTGGAACCTCCTCACAATGCGAGCCGTATCGAGGAGTACTGCCTTTTGAATCAGGCCCTATTTTATTATTATTACTATAATTTACCATGCACCGTACAACTTACTCACACAAAAACATCTATCGCTATCGTTGTGTTGTGCAAAAGCCATTTATTTTACGTACACGCTAGTGATTGACTAAATCGGAAAATTATCGGTTCTCCCATTCTAATATTGTACAAAAAAAAAATTTGGGTTTCTGAAAATAAAATAAATAAAAACGATATGTCCAGAAAATATTATATTACCAGCTGCGCCCCGCGGTTTCACCCGCATAAGTTTCGATCCCGTGGGAATATCGGGATAAAAAGTATCCTATAAGTTAATCCTGGTTATAAACCATCTGTGCGCCAAATTTCATCCAAATCCGTTCAGTAGTTTTTATGTGAAAGAGTAACAAACACCCATCCATACAAACTTTCACGTTTATAATATTAGTAGGATTATAATATTAGTAGGATAGTACTTAGGATAAATCAATAAAAATAGCAAAAAAAAAAATTGTTATTAAAAAAAATTAACGTTATATTACATCTTCTCAAGGGTCTTCCAACCGGATTTAAACGTCATCTTTTTAGTCTTCCAACTGGGTTAAAACGGTTGACAAATTGTAAAATTAACTACAATATATTCGTTGGGTAATCGACATTGTTGTCGATAGCCTACGTTAGTGGATCTGCACAGCGACATCACTAGCTGGCCGCAACCAGCAGCGGCCGTACCATGCGATGCACCGCATAAATAAAGTATCGTTTTGTGATTTTTACACTGCTTGTCTAGTCACTTAGGCAGTGAGTAAAGGAGCAATGTATTTACTGCGAAAATAGTACAGTCGTTGCGATATTTGAAAACAAAATTAACGTAGTAAAAGCAAGAAATATTTTACAATTTGTTGTTTTTCATGATTTTAAAGACAAAAATAGTAAAATACTTATATTTATGTAAGTGATTCCATGATTTACAAAGTTTTGGTTTTAGCTTCGGTTTTTACAAGAAACCACTGAACAACACGGCATTCTTATATTTTTTCACGATCACGGTCGAAAGCGCACTAGTTCGCGCAGACGGCCATTTGCATAGTGCATGGTCATTTCGGGCATGCCACGACGACAGAGACACGCCTCCTTGCCAGTTCTCCTGTTTTTTACATTTCTATGATATAAAAGTTACCGTTCTTGATAAGAATAATTTACCTACACGTATTGAACCATAAGGACGTGAGTTCTGACACTGCATTACCACTTCTTCACTAAAAAAGAATCTACCAATGCCTACTTCATTATGGGAAATACAAAAAAAAAATTAAGTACATGCCTTATCGCAGCTCACCTGATAATGATAACGTAATTAATAATAGGATACCACCCGATTACACTTTATCGCCATAAAAAAAAAAACAGTTAATTTATTTATTTGCTTGGATTAGAAAATACGTATGCATACTTAGTCTACACGAGGAAGGTGCGAAGAGACGTTATCGTGATTAATACCGGCGATAACTTGTGCAATTTGATTTGAATTTGGTCCCGAAATAGCAGTTACCTGTCCAGAAGTTTCTATCTAACTAGACAGCGAACTGACGTGACTTATAAAACCGGATTCTATACTGTATAGAACCAGGTTCTTTAAGTCATAATGATTACTAAATAGCTGAATGATCCAGCGTGTCATGTTACTCGTTAGTGGTCGCTCTCTAAACAATCGTATTGTTTTACATATTCGTTCAACGGCTTAAGGCACACGCGAGCAAGCGGAATTGGTGAAATCTGATCAGCGAAGTCTAGCCATGAATGGCAATCTTGCTTCGATAGTTCCTATCTTGTTTTATTTGCGTAGTTGAAAGGAGACGGAATAGCTTCTGAAGCGACATGAGATGTAAGTTTGCCTTTCATGGTAGTGAATCGTGGATCTGTGCTACGTGAGAGGTAAATCGATACTATTGACTCAGTTTATTTAACTGTTGAAGTATGAAACGCAAGCTGTTGTAAAACGTGTCTGGTTTTAAAACACCACACAAATATTTGGTCAGTTGTGGTGTGGATTCCGTCTAGACGAATCACTTGGTACCCACTTGTTTTTTCTAGAGGAAACCATAAATTTTATCGGAGGTGTCTTCTCAATATGGATTAACCTTCTAGACGTGACGTTGCAATGTTCGCTTCTTCCTCATTCCTTACTTACAATCAAACCGTAATTATGGCTGTCTAAGCTACATTACATACCTACGCAGACGATGAAATCTTCGTCGTATGGTGGGTACTCTTATGTAGCACACTGACATTTGTCAAGCGAGGTTATAATCTAGCTATAGATAACTCCATAAATCTAGCCCACGGGACTAATTAAAATGTTACCCATATCAAAACACTATGGCATAATACAGTAAAAATATTGGATTTCATCGCAGGCGCTCGAGATGTCTCGCAATATATGTATTTATGGAAAATTAAGTCAGAGGTAGACGTGACAATCCAATTAAATACGAAATCATTGCACAAATGATTTATTACTCCTCGTCTGATATGTTATAGCAGATTGGGTTAAATTCGCATACGTATTCGTAGTCCGACATTTATGTAACTTCAACCCAATTACAATTAAGGTAGCGTGATTATTACAATGTTTAATTGCTCGCACAATGATTAATGCAGCTACATATATGGATTCCGACTGCGCTGCTGCCTTCACTGCAATAATTGAATGTTGAAATGTGTAGTATGTATGTAGTACCTACCTACCTAGCTACTTTGACTTCTTTTCCCTTCCTCTATACTTTGCTAACTAAGTTTCGTAGTACTTACTGGTATAATCCTTCTTTTGTTTTCATTTACAGTCCAGTCATTTAAAACACGGTTGACGGCACCGGTTGGTGCAGTGGTTAAGCGATTGACTGCTGCGCTGCGTGTCGCGCGCGGGTTCGATTCCCGCACGGAACAAATATTTGTATGACCTACAAGTAGTTGCTCCGGGTCTTCGGTAGCTGTTTGTGTTTGTGAGTTTAAATGTTTGTAAACGCACCCACGGTACAGGAGAAATAACTAGTGTGAGGGAACGTTTTAAAAAAAAAAGAAAAAAAAAATCATCCGACGATGTTTTAAAAAATTGCACTGTGTAATTTTTTGGGATCTTGTTAGTATAGATACCGATAGTATAAAACCGAGTTTGCAGCTTCGGAAAACCAGTGCTAACTGCGTGGTGCTAAAAAAACCTCGACATGTTTGGACTTCTTTCAGTTTCTGACTTATAACTTCTAAAATGTACAAAATTTGATAGAATTTGTGTACAGCCGTAGCTCTGTAGGTCCAAAAGAAACCGAGATACAGCATTTCAAACATTGGTCAATCGGTCATATTTCCAATCTCTTTAAATTGCGCCGACACTCGTTACTTTTCTCTGTTAGAATACAATAAACAGCTCCCAAAAAGCCCTACTTACCATTTCGTAGGGGGAAAAGCAAGCGGAGCCACAATTCCAAAGCATTAAGCTTTGTTTCTAAGAACTATGTGGGATAAAAGTGGTGCAAAATAAAGTTACACCACAGAACCCATCACAAAAAATCATTGCGAAAAAGGTTCCATTGTTTAGTAAATATGCTATTGTATATTAATAATATGGCAATATTTACTAATTTAGTGCATCATAAACTTGAGCATCTAACTTGTATTAAAACTGTTTGCGTTGATACTTAACTATCAAATTTTTCCAATCAACCTTGAACCTTAATGCTTTAGCGATAAAATTGAAAATCTATTAAAGAGATTTGACAGATTGTAGTAGCTTGATGTGCTGGCGTCTGTACAATTACTTTTTTAAATATTTATGATAAAACATTGTTGCGTAAAAAAATAACCCGCAGACCTCGAATATGAAGTAAAATATTTACATAATGTGATATTTTATTTACCAATAACGTATGCATATTTGACACATTAATGACGGTATTGTGCAAACTCAAAGACTCTGTTGAGGTCAAATGTCAGCACTTTCGATATTGTACGGAATAGGTAATGTGTGTCATACAGCTAATTTTATAGTCTAGCCTTCTGTGTCGACACACTGCAAATGCTTGCGTCTTCATTCGGTGAAAATAAACGCAAGCCTCTGTATTTCTGCAGTTTCTGATATAAGTATGGCGACAGCGGAGATGACAAAGAACAGGTAGTAGATGGTAATACCAAGTTTTTGCTACAAACAAATATAAACTGCATTAACAACAACAAAAACTATTGTGACCTCTATTCGTCTGTTCTGTTATTGTGGTTTACGAAAATGAAGAAAACCATACAAGTTAATAATGACCCACGGCGTCAATGCCTTTGAGTATGAGTTTGACCTACAAACAAACAAGTACGGTTAGTACTGCGTCAAAAACGTTAACTTTCAAGGATGTGCTCGAACAATTCTGAAACCTTCGCAGCACCTGCCGTTTGCCGTAACTAACTAAAGGAAGCGCGCAAGGCGATGAACGCACACCATTTTATATCACATCCTATCTTAGTACCGGGAAGTGAAGCGAAGAGGCTTGTTCTCGGATATCGGTTTATGTAATTCAAATAAATGCTGGCAGGTTAATGGAAAATCGACTTCGGAGAAGAGGGCTCTACGTCTACCTGGAATAGAGAAAAAAAAACCTTGCGTGCCCATTTTGATAACAATGATTTAACGTTCCTCCCAAAAAGCAAGGCTTCATTATTTTTGATCAACGTGTGAATCCAAGCTTAAGGGAATTGCGTCTGTGGGTCAATTGAATCGGACGGATATGGGCTTTCTCGAAACGAGCCATCCAATTATTTCGGCCTCGAAAACGTTATTGCACGCTGAATAATAGACGAAAGTGTTTTGTTGCTGCTATGCCGTATCATTTACCGTTTTCTTGCCGTAGTGTATCTCGGCTGTGTACATTATCGTTTCCTGGAATTGCCTTTTACAACTGCAATACGAGTTCACGTATGTAATATCGTCAGACATTATCCATTCCGGGTGAGAGGAAAGCTTGCAGTGAACTGCCATCGATTGCACCATACTGGAAGTTGTTAAACGACTTTAAAATTAGTATAATTTTACTAAATAATAATCTAATGACTAACTCTTAATAAATTGGCACTTTAGTGTCAAAATGTACCATTTTATCGGTAGTTTCACAAGCCTGTCGTCGCGTCATTGAGTTTTGTTATAAAGAATTTGTTGAAAAATAGTATACGATCAGTCAGATTCTGTATTGTTCTTCTTTTTTTTCTATTTCGACAAGGATCTTACGTCACTACGTTATTGGTGTTGATGGCTCAACAGCGCCGTTTCACATTTAATCACTCCTCAGATGCTTGGTCGCTTGTGATCCCACAAGCGACCAAGCTGGTGAAAGTGATGTGAACCATTCAAAATTATATTTTGTCCGTTGCCTCATAACTGGGTAACCTCAATTGAGTCATGACTTCATGTGTAATTTGTCATGAGTCGAAGCTCTCGCTCTTCGTCTATTTGGTGACTTAACCGAGAGACTATTTAATCAGGCTCTAAGATTCTTAGCCCTAATTGAGCACGTCTACCTCCATAAAATTCATCTTCTCTAAGTCCTTCAAGTTGTAAAGAGCGCAAGGAAATCCTTGAAAGTTTATTACTTAGTCTTTACGTTCTGCATGCTCCTGATCCGCTTAAAGTAGTACTTGGTTTGCAAATTGTAGAATACAGTTAGTTACTTAGCAGAATATCTTCACATTGTCTGTTAATACGCGAGCACTTCGTGTATGCTTTCCAAATAAATGTAGGTCATTTGCTTCGAGTTTTGGCAATCCGCACGTCTCGTTGCATACCGTACTGGTTTACAATGTTGTTCTCATCTTTAAGAGCTTATTGTTACAGTAGCCAATTAACTTTTTGTTTTAACGACACTCCCAGGTGCATTTCGTTTGCATTCCAATAGCGTGTGTGGTCTCAGGTGAAATTATTACCAAATTCGTTTCAGTGAGTTTAACAGCGTGGAAAAAATTGCAGAAATACTTCTGCATCTGTTGCGCTGGGAACACTTCTTTAAGAAGTGAGTTCGACTATCTGTTGATAAATAATGAGCACTTTTTCTATCACTTAATGATAAAGGTAAATTACCCAATTTACCTTTATCATTAAGTTTATTAATGCACGTTTTTGTGTCATTACTGGCTTTTGTGTGTGTGTCAACGTTAGACGTGTTTGACGCATGTTAGTAGATCTCGGTGATAAATCATAACTACCAATGAAAGGACGTTGCAACCTTGTATCAACACTGCAGCACCAAAGTCGTGCTGACATTCAAAACTGATCTAATCAACTCTGAAGAGCCCTGGGTTGCTAATACTTGAAAAGCAATTGTATTGTTTACAAGTTGTCCACTACAGAGATACGGAGCTCAGTCCAAGTGGCGTAATAAATTTACAAAATTCTGCAATCTGCACCACAATCTAATGTGACGTGGATCAGTGAGGATAAATCGCTCGCTTTATCACTTTATAACATCCAATTATATGACCCGCCATATAATTTACCTATATGACACATATCCACGTCATAGGGAGCAGGAACCGAACAATGTTGACGACAGTTTGTTTAGGTTTATTGAGTGGCCGACGCCAAACATGTTTTCTTACGTATAACAAATATTGGAAGAAATAAAGTGGGTTTCGGGGACGACTTCAGAAGTTGACCGGTCGTTATTCGCCTTGATGTCACATTCTACAGTATAGCGTTAACACGGTAAACTGAACGCTAAAGAAAACAAAATATTTATTCTGGAGATGGATAATAAAGTGTTAATATTTCCTTAGACTAGTGTCGTCACGTACCTCTCCCTTGAGCAAATTCAACGAAGCATAAATATGAGTTTTCTATTCTTAACATCAGCTGGAGGGTTGTTGGTTAAATATCACGATACTCGACGTTAGTCATAGTTTACAAGCACAGTCTACCACAGTTTGTTTAGTGTGATTAATGAGTACCTATCTTGAACTAGTTAGCTCAACAAACATAAAACAAAGTATGACTTTCCTTAACTCCTAGATCAGTATGTAAACATCGAATAAATTGTGGGAGATAAAGATGTGTTCTCGCGTGAATATCGAGTGCAAGCCGCTTATATCGTGGATAACGATTCACACTGACCTGAATGTGCATCTGTCTGTTCCAGTAGGCAACATCGGATATTCGTCATGAGCATTGAGTTCGACATTGTGTGTTTTGTCGTTGCGCCCGTATTCTAGCGTTCAGCAGAAACTATTACCAGTTACCGTTCGGCCGTATTTCTATGATAACGATCCTGTGTTTGCTCTCTCGTAACATAACATCACGCCTTGTTTCCCCGAGGGGTTAGGCAGACCTATAGTAGGTACACCCACATTTCGCCAGTTATGTTTAAGTTCCATGTAATAGGTAGGATATAAATCCACATAATGTCGTAGAGTGCGAATGCTTGTCGTCGCCCGAACAGCTGTGCACATTGTTTTACGTTTGCTGCTGAATATGAATGTGAAAACAATATGCACGGGTCTGAAGTTCGCAAGGTCGCATATTTCGCACACGACACTCACTTCCATATTGTTTTTCCCAGAGGTTATGTAATTTACCTGGGTATGAAGGATTTATTTATATCGTAATGAGTCATTGAATTTGATAAGATATAGGTACAACTTGTTATCATGGATACGTATCGTTTTTTTTGCACCTAGTAACAGTCCTGTTAAGGTTAAATTTTAATAATCCGGACGTTATCATGTTGACATAAAAAAAAGAACTATGTAGTGTTAGTGCCTTGCTACGTATGGTTTATCAACATTCAATTCGTAATAAATTCACAAAATATTTCTCCATAAGGAACTCAGGTCATGTCATGATGTTTCCAATTACTTAGTCCTACAGTAAACATCAGCGTAATATGCCTAATTTAAATAAAAACAACAATTGCATCCACAGTCTTGTCTTTTTACAAGGCCGAGTTCTAAATTTTGTGAAATCACGTACAATTGAATTATGCATGTATTATTAGCGATTCTTACATACATACCGTTTATGACGGACTTAAGAACATAGACGCAACTTTTTTATAAATCAGTGCGTGATGCATGAAGAATGTATCTTCTTGCCGTGTAATCAATGGTAATTACGTCAGCATTTCTATAGAAAAAGATGTGGATATGGACCCGAGTCTCGACTACGAATAAAAAAAAATACTGAGCAACATATCCAAGAAAACGATTAATCTCTAGGAATGTAATTTGCTGATATTTAACTAGTTCTGGTAAAACTCGAAGTCGACCTTAGTAACCTGGGAAAAGCTGCGGTAAGTCAATATCTGAGAAGCTATTATAATATAGGTAAAATACTTGCATGTAAATACAGCTACTTGGATGACGAAATATAATCGCACAGTATTTAGCTTACTTTCTACCAGACACGAAGCAAATGAGCTATCAATCAACTGGCAACACTGACCCGGTTGCGTCTCAGCTGCACGTGCGCCTGCGGCTAATCCGACCACTTCGATATTTAACAATTTTTTTATAAATTAAATTATAGACTGTAAGCGAATATTTCCGTTGCTGTTGCCAACAAAATTCCAGACTCCCGAGGATTTTATCTTTTACAAATTATTTACCTCCTGGAATCTGTAAAGTAATTCTTGTGATCCCGTTTTCGTCTTCTCTGCAATTTTCGGAGACCTCTAGAAATCATAATGGTTATGCTTGCCACAGAACAGATAAAAGAGGTTAGAAGGGCCTTGTGGGCGGGGCAGGCGCGCCGCACTTTTGAGCAGACGCTCAAAAGTCAACCGAAATTTGAATCACCGGTCAACAATCGCGCTCTTGTTGTGACAGCGTTCGGAGCTCCGCGGAAAAAAAGAATTATGCCGTCTTGCGCTATTATAACGTGTCGGAAAAGAAGTCAGGAGTGTAATGTGGCCCGAGGAGGGATTTCTTTTCACCGGTTAGTCCGAAAACCTTAAAATACGAGTGATATTTGTAATTATTACAAAAGTATTATGTAGTTTGTAGACAAAAACGATAAAATCGCATTCAGATGCAAAATTATACATTGCTTGCAATACATGGGTACGATCTTGTACGTCATGAGCGGTCGCGCAATGTATTGCGTTCACTGCGAACATCGCGTGCGTCGAGCCAAAATGCGCGTCGATAGTGTTGTACCAAATTATAAACAATGTCGATATTAAGTAAGTGTATACGAATAATTATGTTCAGAAATATGTAGGTATTACAATTAAAATAACTTTGTTTTTATTAACACCAATTATTGTGTAATGTGAATTATTAATTTAATTTCTTAGTTGGTTTTTCGTCTAAAATTTGGTTTGAGGTTAGTAATTTACGATGAAAAAATTTTTTTTTAGTTTTCCAAGAGATAAAAAGAGACAAGAAAACTGTGGATTGAGGCAACTGGTAGAATTGAATGGATACCTACTAAATGTAGCACAATTTGTTCGCAACATTGTTCAGAAAATGATTATGTAATTTATAAGTTAAAATTGAGTCTAAATTATTGTTCAATATTAAAATATTATTGTATTTTTACTTGTGTCATTTATTTGCCCACTTACTTTAGCCCATGTCTTTGTACGCTTGAATGACGTTAATCACGGACACAGACAGCCCAGAAGGCCAATTCTTGTAATTAAAAAAATTCAAAATCTAGTCGCAGTTTCATCTCAGCGACAAAAAAAATGTCAAAAACTGGTCAGAAATGTAGGGAAATTAAAGGTGTTTTTGACAGATTGAAACTGAGTTAAGACTGTGAACGTTCTTAAAATAAAGAGAATTGCCCCTCTTAATTAATCCTTTCCAAATAAATACGTTACCCATCACAAGTATTTAATTTTGAACAAAATTGCCCTTGACGTCATTGGATTTCAATGAATATCTTAGGAGTTATCATGGTTTTAAAATAACTCCGCAAGGCGGCCGGTCATTAGCTTCCTATAGTAATGTACTAAGTGATAATCGTAAGTAATACTCTTAAAGTAATGGAATATATGTATTATTTTAGTAGGATTTTTCCTAAAATTAATGTGAGTGAAACCGGCGGGCATAGCTATTATTCATAAATTAACATGATAAAGTTAATAAATACATTTTTCACAGAGTAATTCACAATAAATTAATTAGATTATATTATGTTAATTCGATTTAGCATTCGATATGGCCGTGAAATTTAAAACTTATTTTTAGTTTTTTTGCAAATTGTAGCTTTGTTTTACATTTTATGTTATTCAAAATGTTATTTTTCTTTCTTTCTATTATTATGACGTAAAACAGAGCTGCAACTAGCATAAAACGAAAGAAAATTTAAATTTCGCGGCAGTATTGGATGTTCCCCCTTAATTTCACTTTGATTTCATTTAATTTATATGTAATTAGGAAGTCCAAGTTATTCGTACCGTACCCGCAACTTAAAAAATTGCAAAACTTTAATTACCAAAATTACAGTAATTTTATCGATATGATCAATCGACCTTTTGGTCGCCGTAAAATATTTGAGAAACAAAATTGCTTTTACACGTGTGTGAGTGTACGTCCAGAGCAGAATTTGCGGTAGTGTGACAACCAATAGCAAACACGCGATCAAAGTGCATGTGGTTTATTTGTGTGCGTAATGCGCGTACGTATTGATCTCTTGCTTGTAGTGGAGAGTGAGAGTGGGAGACATGCGGCGACACGCGTTCTAATACAAATCAGGAACTATTTCCTTTCTATCCTCTTTTATCTGTTCTGTGATGCTTGCGGCCCATCACATCCCCTATCCTATTATCTGTGAAGTTTTAACAAACTTTCAATCGTACTAAAAGTCGTATTACAATGTTTTACGACAAACGCAACCACGTATTATCCAGTTCATTTTTGTCGTGATTTAGGCAGAATTCCAAGTCGTAAAGCGCAGTGCATTGATATGCTGGTAATATCAATAGTGTATGAAATTTAATGTTCACGTGTGTACATAGTGGTTGTAGGTTAATAATTCCATGTCTGCTACATAAATTCTTACCTGCGATGATGTTCGAGTCATTATAACATTGAATCAATACTCAAGTATTAACGAGAATCTTTGAATTCCAGTCTAGATGGGTTGGAATGTTGGCTTCACTCGGAACGACTGCCCTCTGACCTCTGCAATATAAATAAATAATATGGAAATCATTGTCTTTTAATGACACTTGGTTCGATTTTAAGTCATGTTTGCTCTATCGAAGATATTAAAAAGTATATAGCATGGCAGGAACTATGCTAATGCATGCTCTCCCAAATCTTGACTTATCTTCATATTTGAAACAAAATATATTAACAAGATTGCTGTCTGCGGTTATCCTGCCCTTTAACCTAAATAGCTAAGATCTCGAGACTGCTTTATTTAAGCATGACGTCATTCACGAATTCCTTTGCAGGATTCTCATGCATCCTAGCGATTTAAACTACCTGCTGGCCTGTGACTCCTAAAGGTCAGATGAGTAAAAGCAGTTCGTGAATCAAGCGTGTGTAACCTCACTAGTGTTGAAGATCTGAATCATTTTATTATCAGTAGCAGTAAAGTAACACGATAGACCACGCCGGTAGCTGGTTAGAAAAATATTATGGCTTGTACACTAGTTTTAGTAACACTTCCATTGATGGTACAGTAGATGCACAATGGATCTCTTGCATATGAATAAAACAATGGACGTGAAAGTGAATCATGAAGGAATTGTGTGATGTTTAATAAAACATGATTTCTTTTATGTCCTTTTAAATATACTTAAATGTAGGTAATGAAATTGACTTACTACTTATTAACAGTTACATTACAATAGCCACTAATAATATAAGTTATTATAATAATACAAATTGCTAAGATAACATTGCAAATTGTATGATACTAAAGAAAATAACCGTGAGTATATTTATGTAGACACGATACATACAATGATTATTAAGTCAGATAGCACCAAGATATTTGTTTAATTATCTAGTCACGAAATCACATTACACACGCGAAATAAAGTAAGACAACAATTTTATAATTACAAGATGGTTTATCAATTTTACACTTTGTTATTAAGCTTTTTTGTGTTCAACATTACAAAGCAAGACAATTTAGATAAACTTCACGTTGTGTCGTAAAGTTTCGCTGTTTGGATATTAATTTCTGAACTGTCTAAGACGCACACGCTCGGTGAGTTTATGATTAAACTTGATAAGTTGCGCAGTAATACCTTTTCTGACTAGGTAATATGTGTATTGTATGCAAAACCAATTATAATATACAGCTCTCTGTATAAGTTACAAAATAATTACTGTTCTTCGCCATCCAAGTAAATATCTTTTTGAAGAAGAACTGGAAGAAAAACACGTTTCACCGGTGCTGTTAATCTTCGTAATGTAAAAATCTAGGTAAAGAGCAGGTCAAATGGAAGGAGCTATAAATATTGTGCTTTTAACGCAGCTGTATACATATAGGCTAAAAGAACTCGCCACATCACTTGCTAATGAGCACATGACCCATTCCTCTAATTAAAGCTAAGCCCAGTGAAAAGGCGCGAACGCTCTGGTGAAGGCGGCCTTTTTAGAGATTGCTCTGCAAGAAACTGTACTTAAACAGACTAATGCGCTTCGTATTAAACAAGATTCTATTCATAAAGAAAACTTGAGCTATTCAAGGCGACTGTATGAGTTGTAATTGATAACTAGTCAAAATCAAAATAATTAATTTCAAATAAACCTACATAGGCACTTATGAAACGTCAGAAGCCAGGTGCACGGTTCCAATTGGTCGTAAAAAAAATTGGCTTTTACAATGTTTTCAAATTATAGTGTTAACAGATATGGGAGGATAATGTAGGCCTGTCAACAAGTACCAGGTACTTAACAAAATAAGAAACGGTCTACAAATCAACGGTAGTTCTGTCTACAAGACCTGCAATGTTCTCACATTCACAAAATATAGAAGAATCTATCAAGAAGATAAATAAAATAAAAACCTTTGCAAATCACATAATTGCCATTACAACCACTAATAAAGTCGTATTATTATACAACTTACTACATACAATGAATAAGTTATTGAACTATCGTTAGTCGTTATCAAGCTGTTCCGGATTGCAAAATCTTTACCGAGTCTGCTGCCGATAACAGTTCTTTATCGCTCTGCCAAGTCTGCCATCGCAATACGCAAGACTATACTTCAGTTATTTACTTTCCTCAATTTTTATTCTGTTGTTGTTGGCATGTTACTAAAACATGTAGGAAGAAATAGAGTTAATGACGAGATGACACGAGACTAATATAGTCTCGACTAATATCGAGACTAAATTTATATTGCAAGAATATTTTAGATAAGAATGTCACCCACGATTGGACGATAATCGTAAAACAGGGAAATCTGGCTCATTAAGGACTTTTAATCTAACCTGCCTGTAGGTGGACTATGACGAATTTACAATTTGGCGTGCAATCAAATTGGAATGAGCTAATATTTCCTGGGACTCATACGTTTTACATAGATGATCAGCGCACTCACGTAGAAGATAAGGAAATTCAATGCACAGAATATTAATGATAAATGTATTTATAGTGCATTAATATAAACCAGCATACCTGTGTTCGGTCAGCGACAAGGCTAGACGGACCTCGGTGTGTGAGCAGCCATGCAAATTCTTTGAATATTGTTATTATTTGCTACCTTTACAATGCACTTCAGTGAATACAGATCAGTACATCCTACTGCTCGATTAAAACCTTAAGGCGTATTGTTTAATAATCAATGTATTGTTAATCAAACAATACGCCAATACGATCATTTGGGCGAAATTTATATTGTTACTAGTTAAGATCCTAAGTAAGCGGCCGACAAAAAACGTGCGAGGAATTTATTACAAATAATATTATGAAGGTTTTTTCTTACAGAATTGGTTCCAAATGGTTAAAACTGGTAAACGACCTACCTAATAAAGTTATAAAAGACGATCAAACCATGTTTGTGTTGAGGTTTTTGACTGAAGTTATTGTTACCAAACTAGTCGCCTGGCCCAACACGAGTTTGATTTTTAATCACGTAACCAAATGCGAGAAAATGGCGTAGGCGTGGGAGTCCCTTTATGATGTTAGTTGACAAACATCTACGCCCACTCTAATCATGTTGCCCATTACTCAGCTATAGTTTGAAGTTTGTAACAGCAATCATATGCACGTCGAAACAACTCCTTTCAAATTGTGATTGATGTTCAGTTTCAAAACTAGCTTCGTTCTATTAATAGAAAAAAAGGTATGATGTCCTCTAGAAATATTGTAATACTAGTGTGTGTCTATGTAATTGAAAATATCTATCTAATCACACGTGGCATCAGGTAATTATTACGTAACTGCGCTAGTTTTATTGGACAAAGTCAAAAAGTCATTTATTTAAACTAGGTTGAGAATCAGCACTTTAAGAACGTCAAAATTACATAAGATAGTCCCCCAAAACGCCCGCCGTTCACCACTTCCTAGTGCTTTAGCTAAGAAGAAGTGGCGCAACAGACTCCCCAGCATCACGGCTGTCTGTTCAGCTAGAAGAACTTGATTATATTATACAATAGGAAGTAATTAACATTACAAAACGCAAAACATTTAATAAAATTATTTTCCATATTTATGTCATCTAGCACATGCTAATATACCAAAAAACACGGAGGTTGCTGACGACCGGACCCGCCTTCAAGGTGACCAATGCTTGTGACATTTTGGATCAAAATAACTCAAACATGACAATGGACAAAGTTCACAACAAAGGGTAACCACCAGTAAACATTTTATCGTTCGTAGTCACCAATGCCAAGTACTGGGGTATCTTTGGTAATCCTAAAATTGGAAAGCCTTACGCTACGTAAGTCTTTATCTGATTCGTGATACGACATATCTTATTTCATTCGATACAGTAATGAAATATCGCCTGAGATAAAGGCGATTATAATATTATTATTCACATCGATTGTGAATTGTTAGACGTGGGAACATGTCATATTATAATGAACTCGGTTTGAGTTAATTAACTTAAGTAAATCATAATTGTACAATTATGATTAATTTGACACATGATTTGCAAATCTAATAGAACCGCGTCACAACAAAGACCACGGAAGATACTTGTTGTTGCTTTAGCGTCTGCTGGAACCTGTTAGTTAATAAGCAAGACCTTGGTACATCCGTTTGTCTTTGTCTTAGCTTTTTCCTTTTTCGTTCTACGGGGTAATTGCGTCTACACTATACGACGCACTATCAGTAGCAATGGCTTTTGTTTTGACGGTTCGACAACATTCATTGCATTATTTACGTTGTTGAACAGACACATTTTTCTATCATATAAAGCAATGGATTAGCAATTTCCTTATAAACAAAGGCTAGTATGCGTGCGTTATGCAGTAACGTTATGTTGACCCGTACTTCGGCAGATTCATTTGCACATTGTGGCCTTCCAAAAGTAGGTATTAACGTAAATGCGTGTGCGTGGAATGTTAATGCAGCGAATACGTTGGAATATTGCGAAAACTTGAATAACATTAAAAACTGTAACAATTACTTACACCGGCATCATGAAGCTTTAATAAGCATGTTCCTGACCTAATTCAATTTCAAATCAATATTGATGTTACTTTTGTACAAGATGAAGTTGTCTATGAAGGGGTGGCTGGATGATGTGGAGGATGTTTATTAAATAATTCGATAGTTCTTGATGGATGTTAAAAAAAAGATGCTACGGTAGAGGAGACAGGTGTGTGGATTGGAAAAGATGAAAATTTCTTGATGCCCCGATATTTCAAGGGCTACCCTTGACTAATTGTCTGAAACATTTCGAAATGACAAATACTGGACATTGCATCTTGGCCTCGAAAGTGTAGCATTTAACTGACCTATGAGTTACGCATTGTATAGTATGCAAATTGTGTGTCACGTGTCTAATTTAACTTCGATTGTGTTTTGTATAGTTGGATATGTTGATCAACGTATTGGTAACACAGTCTCAACCTCTCCCCTGTTTCCTTCAACCCTCGTGTATTCGTCCAAGGTTTATGTGTACCTTTTATTTCAACCTCCACAGTATTTTTTGTTGGAGAAGTGTTGAAAATACTCCAAACAACCAACACAATATGGGTTGCGATTATTTACTTGAAACCACAAATGTTCACGAGTCCCAAAGTATATAATTTCTTCCGCTCATTTCACTTAAAACTTGGCTTCAAACTTTTTCCACAAATCATAGTGAGAATTATTTTCTTGAACTAGTAGCGAGCTAGCTACGTAACTCGACGCGAAAGTTTTGGAACCTAACGTGTCGGACTGGTAGTCGTAAATTATAATAACGCCATATTTAACTAGCTTGGAACTAAACAACATAATTAGCGATGCAACAGGCATTCCCAATGTTTTCAAAATAACAAAAAGCAACCTCTGCATTCTTTGAGAGGAATTTTAATTAGTAATTTAAGAAAGCGCAAATACATTTTTTTACTTTGCTTTGGTTGTTTGTCTGCGTGTCTGATATGAGAAACTTTTCATGATTAAATACTCGGTCTTCAGATTGTTTTGATATTTATTTTTGTGAAAAAACAATCTGACAGTACAGTTTGCCAGGATTATCTGCATAATAAATTGCTGATGTAATGTAACTTAAAACTAGCCGTTGGAGTTGGCCGTTGGAATTAGGAGCTTTTTTAACTCTGACAAGGACAACTGCTTATAAAGATTGCTTTATTTTGCGTTGGAGATGTTTGTTGTTAGTATGTTTTCAGCCATTATTTGTTTGCGAAATGAAGTATCAAAATATGAGACCTCATTGTTGTCGCAATGAATGAAAGATTCGCCAACGCAAATTACATTCAACTCACAACTTCTACGATCAATAAGTGTCTTGCAAGAATTTCGTGGTACCAAGTGGTGCACTAAATACTTACCTTTATTGTGGTGTGGGTGTGTCAGAGAACCGGTCGCTGCTACCAACCGCTCCGGTATTCCTGACCGAGGACACACTCAATATGGCATATTTCATCTAGTAGCTATTGCTCGCGGTTTCACTCGCATCGTGAGGAACTGCTTCATACCTAGGTAAAAAGTATCCTTTTTTTTTTGTTTTCGGGGGAAACCTTCAAAAGGCACCCGACCTCCGGGGAGTGAGGTCGGGGAGTGTGGGATTTTTACCTCACTAAAACCACCCCGGTGATCACCATCCGCACATAGGGGTGGTCCCGGTTCCTCTTAAAAAACCATTTCCGGAACCACCCCTGCGCAACGCCTGTAAGGCACATCCCTGGGGAGACTGTAAAGGGACCTCCCCTAAGCCTCGCTATGCAGTGCAGCACGTGACCACTGTGCCACCGTCTTCCCTGGGGTCACTTGGTAGGCGGACAGAGTCCCCACTCTATACGCCCGCGACCCCAAAGGTCCACCTACCTTGATTGGTAAGCGGGTTTCGGCGTATTAAGCGCCAAGGTGGTTGCCTCCCCGACTTCTCCTTCTCTGAGCAGGATCAGCCCTCTCCCGATCCCGCTCGGCGGCCTCCTTCTTGACCATCACGGTCTCAAAGAAGGATGCTACTTCCGTCCAATTCTCTATCTCTGCCAGCATAGCCGCAGCTCACTACTGCCGGCAGAGACAGGTCTCGCCCGATCCTGGCAACCAGGACCCGCCGCTCGGAGGCCCAATCAGGGCACTCCTCGAGCGTGTGTTGTGCGGAATCCAGGCTGCCTCCACAGTGGTGGCAATTTGCCGTGGCCTCTCGCCCAATTCTGTTCAGGTACTCAGGGTAAAAAGTATCCTATATGTTAATCCAGGTCATATGTCACTTGTGTGCCAAATGTCATCAAATGTGATTGAGTAACAACCATACATACAGACTTTCACATTTATAACATTAGGTATGGATAATCTAGTATAGAAACTTCTCCATGTTCTTTACCTTTACAGTGTCACAGTCTGGGTGATGTAAACAATTCTATTAAGTACCTACCGCTATGATTACTAAACCATTTTGTTTGGATTGACTGTTTGAATCGTTTGTTCGACTCGATAGTTCAACAAACATTGCTGTTCATTGATTTCATGACGTCATTTTGTTATCCTCTAATTTATTGTGTCAGACAGACCATCAGGAAACAAAATTGATTGCTTTTGTATTATTGTTTGTTTTCTATAATTGTGTCATAATGATAATCCATGTCTTGTACAGTTAATGTGTGGGATAGGGCGCGCGTCAAGATAAAGATATCCACTGTAGTGTGACGTATTATATGTTAATATGTTACTAATTATGCTTATTAAGTGTTTTTATTAACACTAATTAATCGTTATTTCTGTGTTTTTGTGTCATGCAGAACTTTTATGTAATTCCCAAAATCTCTTTTAATTTTTGGAACAAAATTTAAATATTTTGACTTGAATTTTTATACAAAAATCTGTAAATAACCTATTAGTTCACGATTTTCTTATTAAATATCAATCTAATACATCGATTGCATGAAACAAAATATACATTTTTATAACTGCATCCTTCGAATAACGAAGTTATAAAAAAGTTAAAGATCAGCTGCGTATGCGCATACGAACAAAAATGCATTTTTATTAGATTTGCATGTAATTCGATAACCCTGTTTTATTTGAAACGGTGTCATTGCCAGAATTTAATTGAATTATTTGGTATTGAAACCTTGTCATTAGCAATCAAATGCTCCTCATTACCCCTGAATGGTCGTAACTACTGAAAAAGTTATCACATCTACACAGCTACGGCATTGCATCTAAAATATTTTGCAGACGAAACAATTAAATTGAGCAAAGAAAAGAACAAGCTGAATATTTTTACCACGTTCTGTTAACTAACTAATGCGATCTACAGCCTACAAATAAGAAAAGCTGCCAATATCAAATTGAATGAAATTACATATAGTCGGTCTGGAAGATCCCTTCATTAGCATTAGACTCGTTGTCCCATTCGTTAGAGCTAATTCAAAACGACTCTACTGTGCAGTCAATGGTAGAATATAAAGGTTTGATTAGAGATAATCATGTGCTGTACAATTTGCATACGTGTACCGTTGTTTGACATCACGCCATGCGATGTGAAGCACAAACACTCGTTCGGCTGGATGTGGCATGATGTCATAGAGAGCGTGTACCGCCTGAGGCCATCACACGAGAACGAGCTCCGAGATAAAATCACGTAGATCGCCTCTCACATTGCAATCTATGACAACTATGTAGCACTGACATTAAGTCAACTAGTACGTCTGCAGCAAAGTGGGTTTCGTTGTTCTCTCTTTATTAGTCTATATCGTCGACGTGCATTTGATTGCGGCCAGCCGGGTCGCCGACTAGATTCGCAACCTTGTGCGGTTTCGATTTCAGATCAACGTCTCAAAGGTTAGCGACATCGCTAATCGACGGGCGATACACTAATTTTGTTTCAAATTTTTATTCCAGTAAAAAAACTTGACGCCACAATCGATTTCACAGTCCAGTAGCTTTTGAGGGCCGATACTAGTATAAATAACGATTTCTTATGGTTATATTTACATTCTTCATTACATCGACGTTTTTCAAATAGATGCATATTGGAGCACCATTGGCTCCCATTTGGCGGCCGGGTGTTTCTTAAATGATATTTTAATTTCTAGTAGGTATCCATCCTATTGCCGATTGCGTTGACGCCATTCCTTCTATTAGCAATTGACAGGCGTCTATTAGCGATTCATTTCTAGTTTAGTGAGAATAAATCAGATATTATTTAGTTGGAACTGAGTAGAGTCGGTTGTTTGTTATCGATGGCATTACTGTAATGTATTCAATCACGTGTACGCACGGAGTTGTAGACCACAGCAGTGTGGATAGGCTTGTCCTCGTTCCCTTTCCAATAGCAAAAGGTCGAAAGAACCCGCCACCATTCTATTGCAGTACCTACATGTGAATTTACTTATTGTCCAATTGACGTATAAGCGGCAGTTGCTTACGTTATACTGCTAATTGCATTTTAAAATATTTTAATCGAGACAAATGGCGGCCCGCTTTGCTGAGCACTATAAAATTAATAATATTGTTCCAACAAGCATTAAAATAACCTGATGTCGAACTTACAAAATCCCCTTCACCTCAATGACTGAAAATGTTCTTGTTATTGGTACGTATTGGACATTTTGCAATGTCCTAAAAGACAGGTGCACCGACATCGTTTAAATTGTCTTCGTGTTTGCCACATAGAGGGGCATTGTGTGTATGACCCGCTTCCCCGGAACCGTGCCAAGACACGACATAGATCCTTATTTTAAATGATTTCTGAAGTCTCCTTGAAGTTTATCCATCTAACC
Source organism: Apamea monoglypha (assembly GCA_911387795.2). Lineage (NCBI taxonomy): Eukaryota > Metazoa > Arthropoda > Insecta > Lepidoptera > Noctuidae > Apamea > Apamea monoglypha. Next base: position 16,598,813 of record OU426925.1, read on the forward strand.
TACGTACGTGGATGTTCGGTGACCGTTACGTCTACGGTTCCGCCATTTAATTCGACAAAAAACCTTTGTAGGTCACACAAGATATTATCGAAGCGGATACGATACCTCTGTAGGATCTTGCAACACTAATGATTTAATCAAACATCATGTTCCAATTTTTCCTTGTTACTTTCGAAATTACTCACAGGTTTATCAACTGCACTTTCGAAACATTATAAAAAAAATGCTTCATCAGAATGATCTGTCATCCTTTTCTGCAAAATTAGACACTGACATTAGACATTGCCCAGCTGTTTTACCTCAAAACGTTTCACTACTAATCACATCATTATCCTTTCATCACATGTTTATTATGCTATAAAACATGTGATATTTTGGTCATGCGAACGCGTTTGACGACTCCGACCTTCATTGTAGTGGCCACTCGAAAATTTTATACGGATGGCGGAAAGTATAATGAGGCGAGGTGCACATGCGCTCGCGCTGTCAATGATAATGAGCGGACGTGTGTTTATCTACTGCTAAGTTAATTGAAACCCTCTTATCACAATACGTACGTCATTTCCATTACAACTTATATTGCAATGGGAAACATGCTTCGCCTCGCAAAGAGTTGCCAAAATCTACGAATTTGGCAACGTTTGTGTAAAGGCGTAACCTTATCCCGATTTTTTTTCTCTCGTTTGCGTGACCCTGTATCCAGCCGCTGTCCTATTTATATTCTTAACATATTCTGGATAAACCCGTTTTACATTTTTATATTCCTTAATAAGTCATCGGGTATTTCCAACCGGTTGTCTATTGTAGCCACTTGGAGAGTTTTACTTGTGCTCAAGGAATTCGACATCACGATCATTGTTTGCAGCCATGTTTCGGATTGCAATCCGTCACGGTGTCCGGACGTAGTAAATCTGCTGAAAATTTAACAAATCGAAAAATATACTATCATTACCTTTCATTTTTCGTTTAATCGATGACTGTTGACATTATGTAAGTACGTACCTACCTGTGGCTAAACTAGAGTCACACAAAACCTCATGTCTAGATATGTTATCTAGCACATTTCGTATCAAAAGGTATGACTAACCAACGCGTAGTAATTCACAAACTGTCCGGCTTTTGCTTGCAGTTGCAAACAAGGAAACTCCGACAACTTAGGTATTATACAAATAAATAAAAATATTAGGTCTATATGTTTAGGAATACTGGAATATCCTCATTGGGCTTTCCATTTGGCGATTTTTCGTCAAAAATTCTACGCTGAAACATTTAGGTACGTACCATTTTACGTATTAAAATAAATTCAACTATTGTTCAGTCTGGAAGTGATACCAGACAGATCATTAGAATATTCCATATGCTTCACTTGAATAAGCCAGCTTATCGGAATGTAGATAACCATAAGAGCTGGTTAGAATTGTAGCAAGCCAGGCGTGGGACGCATCACACCGTGAACAGTCACCTTTATTAGTCAATGTGGACTTCCCAAGTCATTGTTTACGATTTCAATGGCCACTAATGATCTTCCGAAACGGTACTTCGAGATGGTTCCTTTGGCAAAGTTTGATCTCCAGCCTTGTTCCTCCCTCAGACTTTTAAACCATACAGCCGGAATTTTGTGTTTTACAGAATGTCAGAATTCGGTCTTGTCTCCATAGTCCATTACCCAACTTGCTTATAAAATGCTTTAGGTATCCATTGACCTAGGTTATATCGACCAAAATGAGAAATGAAACTCACGTCCTCTTTCTTGACAATTCCGTGGAATAAACATTGCAGTATTTTAATGAAATAACCAAGCCCTCAGGCTATTGACATCCGAGGCTGGCGCGACAGCTCAACGTGCTTCCTGTTCAGAGACGCAAGAAAATTACGTTCTAAATTGATCGGAAAGTAATTTGTTTTCAACAAAACACTTGCGTTGACTGCTATGCTTTCTAGGCACATTATGAAAATTAGAATCCGCTATGCAGCACATTCACTTACTTCATTTTCAATATGCAAATCACTCGCACTGATTAATCTCGGAACGGACCAACGGGCCTAATGAATTGCATTGCATGTTTGTCATATCGCCGTGCTTACCAGCACATAAAATATTACATGCAAAAACAGACAAATCAAAACAGTTTTTTGCGACGGTCATAAATAACTGGATTTAAATAACTTCATAAGTTGCCAGTCTGCCAGTTGAATTATAATATTTTTAGGTTTTCCTGTTCTATTTAGTGTGTGAACTTTAGATTCAAATCACATGTCAAAAACCAGAGGATTTTTCTAGTCAGTTACGATGGCGGCGTGTTTATATAGCGTGTCAACGAACGTTAACCACCATTTTTTCTTAAAATTATCCTCCTTAGCTGAGGTCCCTGGAGCAGGATTTCCTCTCTTTGTACCTTTTTCGCTATGCGCTTTGACAAAAATGCGAGACTTCTGAGATTAAAGTTGAAAGAGACACCGGAAGAACGGTTAGATGGGAAGATAACCCGCCCTAATTATACAGCTTCGTTTGGTCGTTTTCAACGCTCAAAACTCCGTAAATAATGTAATAATGTCTCTTTTTATTTCACTTCTGTATTCGATATGATAGCATTACCGAGATTAATTGTTTATTTACTTTGTTAAACACGAAGCCTAGTACAGACTTATTGTTCTATAAATTCAAGAGCATTGTTTTTACTTAATGCGAGCAAATATATACTGTAGTTACCTAAATAAATATTAGTAGCTTCGCGTGTTTGAAATCGTGGCACGTTTTACCTCTTACTTAGAATTCTTGTTTGATATGTTTGCCTTTGTATTTGGCATCTCAGAGCACGTATGGCCGGTGTGATGATTAACGCATGTTTTCTTTTCACGATCAACATTAGCCCTAGGCTCAAACACGAATGCATCTGACTCACGTCGATCTGTTCTTGTACATTTATATAGCTGTGACACGCATGTTGTAATGAACTTGTAGTTCAGCTACTGTTTTATATTTAGCGTTAAGTCCAAAGGGAACATCTAAAATCTATCGTATAGCTAGAACGTGTTTCGACCAAAATATGTCTCGTTGCCAAAAGCATCCGAGCATATAAATTATCTCCAACGGGGAATACCGACCTTTCCAAGAAACTCGTGTAACATGACTCATTGGCGGTTTTTTTGTTGCAGTATTGGACCAAGCAGACGGTCGGCCTGTGAAATTAAACAACGTGGAACAGCAAAGACAAACTACAGTAGAATTTATAGCCGAAGATGAAGAGGTAAGACAAAGAGTTCTTTATTTGGTTTTGCAATATTCCCTGTCTGGTAACAGCTAGGCTATTGTATTCGAGCCAAGACAAAACATTTCAATCAACTCGGCCTATTGCAGGCCACTGCTGGACATAGGCCTCTCCCAGGCTGCGCCACAATACCTTGTCCTGCGCCTTCCGCATCCAGTCTGTCCCAGCCACCTTTAGATCGTCCGCCCATCTAGCAATCGTAGTGTGGGGGGGCGTCCCACACTATGCTTGCCGATACGCGGTCTCCACTCCAGGACTCGTCTGCTCCACCGGCCATCGATCTTTTAGACAAACATGGCCAGCCCACTGCCAATTCAATTTGCTATGTCGGTAACTCCGATTCTTTTCCGGATAATTTCACTCCTGATTTTATCCTTAAAAGAGACTCCGAGAATTGCTCGCTACATAGCGCGCTGAGTACAAGTAACACTTGGGAAGAACAAACTTGGAACTCTTGTTTCCGAATTTCGGGTGTTTGCTGAACATATGCAATGTTGGCAAGATAAGAGAGTCTTATGTAAATGTATGGCCAATGAAAAAGGTTAGTCAGCTGTCGTGCTCACTTGTCACGACAATGAAAACACGTAGCGAGAAAGTAATCGATATGTCTAGCGCGGTGCTGTAAGTTTTATTCTCACTTCGGTTCAATTGGCGATTACGTAGTCTGCTGGGACTCGAGATGAGGCTGATAAATTTGCTGGCTCCAGTCGCCGACCGTTTAATTTGTTTTAACGACTGAAGGTTTAAATGCCCGATTTATGTGTCGCGGCCGCGGTGGATCGGCTTGGATAACAAACATTTTGTTAATCCGTAGCCAGGCAAGACCTTGATAGCGTAGCTAATGTCATAATGCTCACCGAACAACAAAATAAAATTGTGCAAGCGGAGAGCGCAAGGCTAGAGCGGGGTGCCCGGGTCACGTCTGATGCCTTAATCCGTGCGTTGCATATACCTGAACTTAAACACTTTCTACTACAACTAGTGGACGTGTTCAACTCGTTTCAATTGCGACACCACCTGACACATTCAAAACTTGAACGAGCACAATAACACCTCTGTTTCTGAACGTGCAGAAACAAACCGGCCTCTTAGTATTCAGCGGCAGGTCTTAGTTCGAAAGCTCTGAGAATAAAGACGTACATGCTCACGTTTAGAAACAATAGCGTCTGTCTTACTTAATTCACGGAGGATCACGTTTTGACTTTTTGTTAACTAATTATCCTGGTCGACAGCGAAAAAGTTCGTTCTAAAGTCGTTGTTATTTTGCAATTACATTTTATCATAATGAAGAAATGACCCGTAATATTTCAAGCGTGAAAGAAAAAACCTACCTAATGAAAATTATAGATTTCACTGTAATCATTGATCGTAGTCATTTTCTTTATGTTGTGCGTAACTATGTTATTAAATTTAAATCATGTGAAGCTATAAAATTTCTCTTAAGAGAGTCATCCATGTTCCATTACGAAGCACAAATTGAGCTGCATCATCGCGAGACGAGCGGGTCTAATGCTTCAAACATCTCGGCTAACCCATGGTGGTCTTATCATTTATCTTCATTACGTTCTCTGAAATGAATGTTTCTCTTGACGGCACAAAGCCACCGTTACTTGGTTCGTTTTGCAGTTACAAAAATCTTATTAATGTGCATACTTTTACTATTCCTCTTGATTTTCAGTTTCCTCAATAACTCTTGTTTGTATTTTTGCTTGTTTTCTGCAGTGCGGAAATAATAACGTTTCTCATTGTCTATTGGAGTAACCCGCAATCTTCATAGCATATATATTCATAAATTTTTCATTAAGTATACCTACCACTGTCAGATAGTTCATAATCTTATGTTATCTATCTTTAACGACAGTAGGATAGTTCGTATCATCAATAATGAGTTTGATACACGGTACGTTCAATCTCAATATGATGCAGGAAGAAATAAAATAATAGTTACAGCCATAGACTTCGTAAATATTTACGATACTGAAGTAGTAGAGATCCGGCGATCTGCCAACTATTCGAGTATCCCAACTTGTTTATTTATGAAAAATAAAAATGTTTGTTTTCTTCTTTTCTTGTACCAGCTTTTTACATAAAGTTATCGCTAGGTACCGGACTTGTTTTAATCTCGGGTTTCAATCTTATCTTAGTTCATATGAAGCTATTTCTAGAAGAGGAGTTTGTATCTCGTGCATAAATATACTTCTTCAGTGCCCTCAGGGGAGTATGCGTAGGATGAGATGCGACATTCCTATGTCCGAGACATGACGCGTATTATTCAAATATGTGCACGATTTAAACATTATAAGGAAATCCACACGTTTATCAATTCTGAACATGTGCTGGCGTCTAGAGAACGGCGGTAGGATAATCTTCTGTCGCGTTGGGCGATCTACCGCATCGTGGATATATCCAGTTTATGTTGATTCAATCTTTGCGTGTAAAGTGGCCGGTACGACTAGAGAAACCTACTGAAGGAAGAATACAATTACAATTAATATAGCTACAATTGATCACCTTTGATACCTGATTTTGAGTATGTTAAGATGACAAACAAGCAAATTAGACAATAAGTTGGCAAATTTCATGAACTGCCTGAGGCCTAAGGTATTGTTAATACGAAATTGAAGTATACGGTTTCAGGAAAAGTTCTGCCACTTTGCTTTCTTCTGGATTGCTGTTCAATGTTATTTAATTACCCAATAATGTAACATCTCTACTTTCCCCACATCACAGCATGGTAATCTCATTCATTACTGCAATCCATATAAGCAGAAATGTATGGTGTAAACATACACGTACAAGCACTTTCTATATTATGAGTTTAGACACGTCCGACTTACATAACATGGTGTTGAAGCGTTACCCAGTATTACAATATGTTACTGGGTGATAATGTTATGTATTAGTAACCATACAGGCGACTTGGAATAAGGCTTGGACGAAAGTTTCAAGGATTTCACTCTGTGGGAAATTGACCATGTTGAAGATAATAGAAATGTTCCATTCGCGTTTATGTCTTTGGTGGGAACTGGCAAATGTGTCTATGTCTAGCGATGGATTTACTTAAGCTTAGTTGATTGATTCATCATCGTCTTTCAAGTCCTGTTTGATTTATAATATTTCATAGTCATAGCTATAAATCATAATGAAGTCTTCGACTTGTTACATATACTTTTAAATAAATCACATCACACATCATTATCTTCACCAGCATATTATTTACACATCTGACATCAAGATTATTCATCGTTATTAGTGTGGTATTTTATGTAGGTTTTATTGATTTTTGATGAATGAGGATTTAAATTATTGTCATCTATGCTTCTTCAAATGGCACCTTTATTTATTTAAATTGTTTGTACGCGTAATGAATGAAATGTATATGTACGCAATTTATTCCTAGGATAACTGGTAGTAAATAATGTGTAGACGTACATATCGTGTGGTTGTAGACGCCAACGTGTCAAACATTAAATTAAACTCGTAAATACGCGGTAGACGGCTCTAAATAACAGGAGGTGGTTTTATGTCTTCCTACTCGCCTATTATTATTGTTCTTTGCAGCGTTTTCTTCGAAAAACTGCCTTTGTTCACGTCGATCTACAGATTAGCTACATTTAGATTGTTGTTGGAAAACAGCGGTTAACTTGTGTTTAAAATTGTATCATCATCATCAGTATCATAATTAGAATTCATCAATCGTTTTCATCAAAATATCTTTATAATGCATTTTTTTGAACATCTTAAAATTCAGGGGGTCTACTCCGAAGTGGTATCGGCCGAATGTTCGGCCGTTTCCTGCTACGAAGTTTCTATGGTTCGGTCGGTCCCGATCCTACACTCCTAGACTCTTTTGAATATTGACTATGGTCCCGACCTAACTGAGCCGATCCGAACCTTTTTTCGCATTTTTCAATAATATTCGGTTCGGCAATTTGTCGGTATTCGCAATTTGCACTTCGTAGTAGACCCCCTGGTTTCAGTTACTCGTAGATCGGGGCTCATTGTTCTAACTAAGACAATCTTTTAAGTTTAACATGACTAGAACCTAAAGACAAATTGTGCAGAATAAATCACATAAATTGCGGAAACCTAGCCTAATACCTTATTTGGAACTCATGTTTTGCGTCTATAAATAACGTTTGAAGTCGTATTTGGATGTGTTATTATTATTTTATAGCAATAGGTTCCTTAAAAGGACTACTTTTGTCACCACTGAAGCCAGTATTGTACAGTATGTATTTTCGATACTTATTTCGCTTAATTGTATTGTTTCAACGGACGTTTTAATGCCGACAAACAAATAAGTTCAAAGTAATTTGACAATATAAATCGTTTATAAACTTAATTTTAGTTGCAAACTGGGCACATAGTAACAGTACCATACACACATTCTTTTAAATACTTATGCTAATCCAATTACAAAATAAAATCAATTCTGTAATCATGTTCAGTGATGCTACATAACATGATTGGGTCCGACTGGCTAGCCTTAGCCGTGTCGTAAGATCTAGATTCTAGACAAAACCACCTTTCTCTCGCGCGGTTGCCTGGCCTGCATTGCCTGTATTAGCCGATTTGTCGTCGACCTTATTATCTATCAGCTTTTTATCTGTGCAAGCATTATAGGTTTTCTTTTTTTGTGAAAACAAAGCAATAGGAACTTTATTGTTATTTAATATTTTGTTGGTCTTTGAATTCCGTTTGGACAAAAAATGGTAGGTGGTCCTTCGAGTCGGTGTTATAAAAGTTTCTCAAAGTTTTAGTCACAAACGCGTCGACTTTGAAGTATACTTATAATAAGAAGGAGCCAAGATCATCGATCCGTCTTCCAACGCATCAGTCATGGGCATTTAAAACTTTGGCTCTACATTTACGCTTGTTAACTTACTGGTTAATTAAATGGAACTTGCAAAAAAACCAACTTAGATATCCAGGTGCGAGCTACCTTTCTACCCAAGTGTATATGACGAAGGGCAATGTCCTTATTTTGTGAGAGGCTTGCCGCCTACTTGGGGGGACAGGGACAGGGTAACAACCTGTCTGTCTAGTACACAAAGACGAAAGACGAAGGAACTAAGCCCTTTGAACCCGAACACCTCCTTTTAATGACCCAAGAGTCTAAAACTGTATCAACGTAAAACGTTTCATCTATGTAACATCACAATCGTGACGTTCATACGTGACGGCACAATCGATCTACGTTACATACGTAAATAATAGAAGATTTTCCTAGAAACGGTACTCTCTCTTATTAATGCACGCCAATAGTTTTATGATATTAACACTATGAAAAACGTCTCGCCGAGAGAAACTGTTCGATACAACAGATATGAATTGCGTGCTCCGTCAAATGCCAAATTGTATTGTGTTTGTCACGATTTGGGAGATACCCAGAGAAAACTGATGGATTGTACTATTGTGGATATATTGGCAATGCCACTTAGCTCAAATCCCCGATCAATGAATAAATTATGCTGTCGTCTGAGGGTCGACTCTTTTAGAACATGGCCGTGACCTATTCATTTTGACTAAGCTTTAAAATAACTTTAATGACAAGTACCTAAACCGTTGACTCCTACGAATGATTTTCAACGCGTTTTTTTTTTTGGCTGACGTCTGGGAATCTGTTACTTAATTTAAGTTGGCGAATTATCCATTTTGTCTAGTCTAGACTCCAGACATCGATCTGTAAGCTGCCCGGGCATTTCTTTAAAGAACCTTCCTTTTCTTCCCGCCCTTTGCGTTCATACAAACAATGATTATTTTGATATTCGTCTAGTCTAGTCGTTTTAAACCTTTTTGCTGACTCAGCCAATCTGAATCCGTATGTGCAATCTTATTACTGCGCATTCTGACTGCAAACGTCATTTACATTACCGTAATACAATTTATTGTGACCATGACATTTTAGCTGAGTATTAATTATTGGTAATAATTAGCTTTATACTTTCAAGACCACTGCACTCACTCGGGACTTCGAGCCGGATATTCGTGATCGCGGTTCAGTCATTTAATACTTGTTAAGAAAGACGTAAACTCGTTTACCCTATATTATTAATAGTTTCAACAAAAAATCCAGCCTAAAATAAACACTAATTAATAATGAACTCACAAACCCACGTCAAGGTAAATCACGTGCAGAATATTTTTTTGGTCCTACGACCCGCTTCTGAACTGTGGCACGGGTCTGTGGCTTTTTGCAATTTTGATTAGGTCTGATAACCTTACGTGGCCCTTTGACCCAACACCTTATATTATTCATCAAATAAATTACATCGCGTTCATAACAGGAGAGGCTTAGGTAGCCTCCATTCTACGAATGTAAAGTATGGTTGAGTTCATTTCTTGACTTATGTTCGATTAAAACGGCTGTGCTATTTTTCGAATCAGTGCTAAAATTGGCAATGCGTTACCTAAATAATGTGCTAACTACAAATATTATAAATGTGGTGCTGTTCCACAAACAATGGAGCGCTTAATATCGTGTCCAGCGAGTCCTGTTGCCTGAACGTTACTGGAACTGACGGAGGCTACTGAATGTGCCAAACTTGTAGCTTAAATTCTGGGCAGACCCTATTTAGATTGCCAGCGACACGCTAAGAAGAAGACTACAAAATATTATCGTATGTAGCATTTCGTCATAGATTGGCATTGACGGCAGCAGACTCAATGTCAAGTAAGTATCGATTTTTTGGCATGTCAAATATTTGCTGCATAAATTTAAATTTTCTAGCTACCCGGCGAAAATTACCTTATTGAGAAGAATCAACTGCTAATACGTCTTAAAACAAAAATGGTCGGGTATCTTCATCCATTGTGGTGTGAACAAAGCCATGTACATTGATTGGCGCCCGTATCATTAATTAGGTATAAGTTGTGTCTGTCACCGCCTGAGCTTGGTTGAGTCATGTAATTCTAGTATTAATCGTTGCTAGATGAATTTATGGATGGCCTAGCATCACTGTTACTAGGTTATTGTATCTTGTAAGTTGCCCTAAATGTTATTATGTTGGACTCATGCTAGGACTCTTAAATAACTATGGTGATTAAACTAAGGTTAGATAGTTAAGAGGCATTTGGTGACATTACCTAGAACTAAGTTATAATGCCATAACGCTAAGCGGTCTAGGGCCGCATGTGCACCTATATTATTGTAATTGAAAAAATGATTCAATTTGGCCTTTCGTAGCTTTAACAGCTTAAAAGTTTCTATGACATAGGTAAAACTACTTTCTTTTTCGTAAAGATCATTGTCTCTGTCGAAACTTTGTCGAAGTAATCTTACCCGAGACAACCGGCCCTAGGTTGCGCCTCACTTAATCCCACCGTTCACGTACAATCCAAATTAAGTTAGGGGCTCTCGAAAAACGGTGGGACTTTGGAGTACTTGGGAGCAATTGGCTAATTTTCTTTATTGCCAAACACGGCTTTCCGCAACGAGGGTACTGTCTCGGCCAACAGTTCACTCTGCAAAGGAAAAAGAGCATGAAAATACGTTATGCATCACTTGATACTTCACTTTCATCACCGACTAGGAAGCAATAATGAACACCAATATCGAAACCAAATAATTATACTGTAACGGTTTCACTCAAGTCTGTTTAAAACAATCTGATTGGTTTGATTATAGAACTTTGACTTGAAATGCCAATGACAATTATGTTTTATAAACATCTAACTGTTACGCATCCATTATTTTATATAATACAATAAAACCAATAGACATTCTTTGACGAAGAATTCTTTGTGTTGCATTGCCTTAACAAACTCGTGTGCATCGGCTTTAAAATTGCCATAATGCATAAATAACAAGCAAAACGTCGATTGTTGACTGTCATAGCGACTGCGACCCATTTCAGATAAATAACTGACAGTCAATGGGTTTCTTTGGCGTTTCTATATCAACATGTAAATGGTCGTGGCGTAATCTGTGAAACGCTGGTTTCTGAATAAAAAAGCTGTCATATTTACATAAGCTACACTTTATATACCAGTGGCACAGATTTGTGACAGACTGACACACTTGGAATGGACTTCGAACGCTTATACAGAAACGAAATACTGTTTGTAAAGTTTACCGTTGAAAGGTTAGTTCAAGATCGGACTTATCCACTTACTTTACAGTAAGTGCTACAGTTAATCAGCCTACCCAGAGACCCTATCGAATACCAAAGGCAGCCAAGAAGGTTCCATCGATTCAAATATTGCCACTTTGAAATGCACTAGCGTTTTAGTTTAGATATCTTAAGTGCCATGACTCGGTGCCAAGATAGTAAAATTTTGTCCACTTTAGTACGTAGGTCGCTACATAAATTTTGTCGTACTTTTTTATTTATTAAAATTTTTGCGAAGTAATGCCCATTAGCACTGATACGTGCTCTCATATGGTCGAACCATGTACTAAATACGTCGCCCCAGAAACCATCTAGAACACTACCACATATCTCTTCAAATGCGCCTATATGCTCTTCGTCATTAGAAAACTTGCGTCCTTTTAATGCTTTTTTTGCATAAGGAAAAAGTGCAAAGTCGCATGGCGCTAAGTCTGGACTATAGGGAGGATGTCCCAGTAATTTCACTCCAACTTCACGAAAGTAGTCTATAGTTTTGCTAGCCCAATGAGCGGGAGCGTTGTCCTGATGCAGAAACCATGTGTCGAGTCTTGAGTTTGGTCGCTCGTTTTTCAACGCTTCTAAAACTCGAGGCAAACATTTTTCCGTGTACCAACTTGCAGTAACAGTCTTCTGTTTATCAAGCACGATAGTTGACAATATTCCGCGTTTTGAGAAAAATACAGCCACCATTCTTTTTTTAACAGATCGAAACATTTTGACAGACGTTGGCGCATCTTCATCTTGAAACACCCATACTTTGCTTTGGGATTTAGTTGGGACATCAAAATAGTAAAGCCAAGTTTCATCACATGTAATCATTAAATTGACGTAGGTACTTAGATTTGCCGCCGTCAAATTTTTTTAACATCTCTTGACACCAATTCATAAGTTGTTGCTTAATTCGTCAGTCATGGAATGTGGTACCCAAAGTGAACAAAGTTTCCTAACTTTTAGATGTTCGTGAAGAATTCGATGAACAGTTGGTGCATTTAAATTCAGGGCTTCCTCGATCTGTCGATATGTCACATGCCGGTCTTCTTCCAGTAGTTTTCGCACTGCCTCAATGTTTCTATCGGTAGTTACCTCTATTGGCCTACCCGGCCTTGAATCGTCCTCCAAGCTAAAATTGCCGCGATTAAACTGAATAAACCATCTTTCTATTGTCCTTAAGGAAGGACACGTTTGTCCTAATGCACCACTCATTTCTTCAAAACACTGTTGCTTAGTCAAGCCACGCTTGAAATTATATAACATTATTACACGAATATCGCGACGAGTAGATTCAGTCATTTTTAATTTTCAAAAAATCGCAATAAATCTACAAAGCTACTTTACGTTACGAAACTTGTACTGTTATTGTTGATGTTAGTTTGCCTTTATAAATCTACCCTCAACTAAACAATATCTAACATTTATTTCGCATACGACAAAACTTATTTGAAAGTTTGTAACAAGATACTTATTATACCGCGACTTTCTTTCATTTTTGTACTTCTTATGCAAGTCCAGTCTCCGACTTCAAAGGAAGCCCACACTTCTGAGTTCTGACTGCATTACAATTTACATCATACATACAAATTCAGTCTCCATGCTAGCGTAAAATTTTACGTACAGTTATAGGGAGTGGCATTCTTTCGCTTTAGCTTCGCGTCTCGACGCCCGGGTGACCGACCTCCATTGTTCCAACCGTTCCAACTCGAAGAGATGTCAACAGCCCGTAAATTACTAATTAGTTACGAAGCCTCGCCTCTCCGCTCTAAACGTCTTCCACGGTTCCCGAGCCCGGTCCCACAACTTCGAAGTGGGCCTGTTTGACTCCATTACTCTCAATTTATGTCGTAATTGCTACGCCCCGTGTTATTTGTCGCAAATTGACGTTGAAGTTTCTACAATAGGTTTAAATAGAAACTGAAGGTGCTATCCATTAATATCGTTTCGATGGATTTTTATGTCGTTTACAATTTGCATGATGGCTGACTCGTTGATAGACCCTAAAAGTGGTGTCACTGCTATTAAGATAGCGTCTACCGGCTGTAATCCACGATGTGTATAGAAATAAAACATGTCTCCTCCTCTGTCCAGACTCAACCAGCAAACTACTGGTAGATTTACATAAAATTTATATTAAATACGAGTTTCTCAAGCATTTTCGTGGGGAAATTTCGGTGTAATCGCCTCGCGTGTGAAGTAGCCGTCTAGACGGTGCTATTTTATATTCAATGCACACGATTCCATAGAAGACTATCTTACTACCTGTAAATATCACAACGTGAGTTGCCAAATTTTGGAGAAGGAAAAATTCTAATTGCAGTCGAAGAAAAAGTGCATCGATCGTATCGACCGGGTAACGAACTTGCTTACTAAACGCGTTTCATTAATTATTATTGTTACTCGTATTACAACAACGCGTTACAATTGATTCGATCCAATTCCTCGAGCTCCAAGCGTACTGTAATTGTATTCGTAGCGCTAATGAGTGTGATATTAATCTAACAACACTCTACAAGTGTATTGTTGGTGGAAAATGCTTGGAACACGCTGTTGGCTTGCCGCAATTTTTTTAAGGGGTCAGAGTAAATTGCACACTTAGACCAAGACTACTTTTGTACGACTCATTCGTAACTTGAAGAGTTTGCAAAAACTTTCGTCAGTTCTGAACATTAAGAATCGTAGCATATTGCTTACTACGTGTTGCTACTTTCAGGGTTTTTTTACAAGCTTGAAAATCATTTCACGATTGGTATTTTCGGCACCGATATATAGCCCACATTTTCATACAAACAATCATGCGCCAAAAGCCAAACAGCGATTAATATCGCTGTAGGTATTATGTTTGCCTTTCATTTGCATAATCAACAAAGCGTTAATCTAGATTAAGGTCTACACGATAAATTGAAGCATTGACCGTGTTCAATACAACAGTGGAGCGGCCATAGTGAATGGCCCTAAAATATTGATCATAGATAACGTCGGATTTAGGCACGGGCCACAGAAGGGCCGTGAGGCGAGGACGGGACGCAGACGCGGCAATAGCATGCAGATGGAAAAGCGAGCTCTCTGTATATTATGAACCAGATTGCGTTAGTACATTTTGTATGAAGAATATTGAAGATACGTGAAAAGAACGCCGCATCTGCGTCCCGTCCGCTTGCTGCGGCCGCCCAAGACACTCCCTCCCGCAAAAGTAAGATTCGCCGACCAGGGCATTCCCTTACTATCCCCGGTCTGTACCCTTGGCGTGTAGTCGCTTAGTTTTGAAGTTTTTAAGCACTTGCTGGAGGCCTTAATTATTGAGGCAACCACAGGCAAGCCCGGTTAAGTAAGTAGTCGACAACCTCCTAGGTTGATCTGCGAGAAGCCATATCTAAAAAGAAAACGTCCCGTGCTCATCTCACGTCCCTTCTGTGCGGCCCGCGCCTTACAGTATTTTAAGCCCGTCATTATACATTCCGACAATTCCGACTGTCTCGTTATATTTCCTATTCTCATTATAATTTTGACGTTTTCATCGTGAAAGACTAATAAAGATTTCCAAGTAACATTTGCAAGGGAGTCAAATTAATTTGTTTTGGCTTATCGCTGTGTTGTCGCTCATTATCGGTACAAATATTTTGTTCTCGCGTAAAATCTTCAGCTGTTCGAATGTATGAGTCATAATGATAACAAACGGAAAATTCACTGATTGTGCAAAAGTGCAGCTGTCATTTGTAACTAGTACGACTGGTTGAAACTGACCTACGCCACCTTCTTTCCAGCCTCTACCATAGTTGTATCTTACTAAGGCTTTCATCATCATCAAATACAACTTCTCCATTCATGATAGTTTTTACGAGATGTATTCATCAACATTTGTGTGTGAAAAATTCAAGTACTTTTTGTCATTTCTACGTCATGTCACTTTCACTCTCAATGTCAGATATTTACAAGATTTTTGGCAAATGCAACAATGGTTTGACGTTTTCACTTTCAGAAAATTAGTAAACAGTCCGTCAGAGGTGACCTAGAGAGTTAAGGGCAGGTTTTAAAAGAAACCGTTGCAAATAGTATATGCTCAAGGCGAATAGGTCAACGAACAAAAAATTAAACCTCTGCCAAATACCACACTTTTACTTATTTTATTAGCGTTAGCGCAATTAGTCGTTCCGGTCTTTTTTTTTATGAAAATTATTCTTTGTTTTTTATGTTTAAGCGGGCACGTAATAAATGTATGCAATAAACTAATGTTTATAGAATTTAGAACATTGATCAGGCTTAAAATAAGAACAAATATGTATAATAAACAAGTTTATTTCTATCACAGGTTTAATTACAATTAATCAGTTGAAAAAACCCTAGTTTTCCGTTACATTAATTAGGACTAATTTAACATATTATTATTTACAGACTGACGCGGACGTGTGTTTATAGTGAACGGTATATTTTTTTCTGGTACAGAATCTATGCCATATAATTAAGTTCTCTTTACGGTATTTTGCGTTTTTTGTAATAAACACATTTAACAGTTATTAAGTCTTCATTCTTGGTCTTGTCAGACCACGGCAGAACGCAATCGTGCGCACGCGCCGTAATGAGGAAAACTCTTGTTTTGGTTCTACACAAACGGGGGAATACCAACGCCATTATGAAAACAACAAGGAAAAAACGCATCGCCTTTAATACAAAAATAAAAACACACATTATCTGACATTTACCCAAATCACGTTATCATAATAAAGGATGAATGAAACTCGACTCGATCGGTTTAATTGATTTGGTTTAGCGGCGTATCAAACACATTGTTCAACTGGTCAGTTAGAACAGTGCCCCATTTTCTATTCATCGTGCCCATATACATTATCCTACATACATGTGGTATTAAATTGTACTAATAAATTATTGACACTGGATGACGTCACTCACGTTAACGGATACTTGTGAGTTGTCAAACCGCCAATCTGCTCTCACTGTAATTATAATAGTTCGAAGAAAAAACATGAATATTCTGAATAATTATTTATATAAAATTGGTTCAGGATCTCTTAAACGAACTTCACTTGTCATGGATATTTAGATAAAGTTAGCAAAATAAACTGCTGAATCAAATGGGATTCAGTTCATGTGCAATAAGTTGCTAAGCAAGTAAACTAACTGCCTTCAGGACTTATTGGGCTGTAGAGTTTGTCTGAATATTTTGTTGGCGACCATACATGTTTCCAACTTTTAAAACTTGCGTTAGGGGATCCTATAGGATTCCAAGACATTCTATAGTAATTTATTGGGTATAATGAATATGCGATACACCTTGTTATGTAAATCATGTTAAGTAATACAGTCAGTCTTTTCCTTATTAAGGTGGGCAGGACCCCCGAAGAATCACGTCGCCATCGGGGTCACCAGTTTGGTGGTGGACGAACAAGTTGAGAAGTTGCTCTATTGATATAGAGAGGATCCTTTGACCAGACGGCTGTCATGTCTGATGGACTGCCCGACGGTTGTTGTTGGACATTCGTGTACCTATGGATATTTCGCGGTAAACTTTGCTTGCGCGATGCAGGATTATGTGATGTTAGTCGTGTTTGATATGTGCAACTTGTAACACACTGGCTGTGTAATTTTTGCTCATATGAAGCGGTACAGGATCTGCTAAAAATACCAAGTTTTTTTTTAAATCAATGAAGATTTGTGTAAATTGGGCGAAGCGTATACTTAGCGTTTTAGCAAGTGGCGTTCTAAACGTTCTGCTTAAACAACTAAAACAGTATTCACTTTTAGATTTCGGAAGCCTTGAAATAGTATAATATCTAGTCATCATAATTCATCCTTCTTGTCTGTTTTCTGTCTATACATACCCAGGTTCATGTGTTTGAAGATAATTAAATGAATATTCTCTTTATTTAATCACATAAATCAAAAGTCATAAAAGTCATCAAGCCTGTATTCCCCCAAGGGTAAGGCAGAGGTGTACCTACAGTACACCCACATTCCGCCAGTTATGTCCCTTGTAATAAGGGGCGAGCCTAACCTATCCAAATCTCGGGCTGCTACTGAACGTCAAAATTACATAAAACAGTCCCCTAAAAACGCCCGCCCTTCACCACTTCATTTAGTTCTCATCAGCAAAGGTTCCTTATGTTATAACGTCTTCCCTTTTACCTTTCCACGGAAAAGAATGTCGGGCTTCTTGAACACACGGCACTTATGCTTATGACCGGTATTTGACCGCCCAAAAAAAAAAAAGAAATGAGGGAACCAATTATTACGAAACACGACAATTTATCAAAGCAACTGAAACTGAAGGTGCTGTTGTAATTTATGACGGTAAACCACCGTGATAGGTTGCGCCGACTTGCGCCATAAGTCACTGGGCATGAACTGATGACGCAAAGTGGCAGCTGGGTGCAGTGCCAACCATGCATCATGGTCGCTGACAGACTATTAAATACTAATGTTAACGAATTAGCAGATGAGAAAGCTTATTATAGCTTTAGTGTTACTGACACTAGACTAACATCCAATTTCTGTAATCTGAACAATTAGATTTGTTTTAAGATCTTGACAGTTAAATTAATCGGCTTCTGTTATTTCTGTCAGCCAATGACAACAACTTACATAGAGTTTACTGCAGAGCACTAATCAGAAACATAATCACCTTGCAGAAACTGGGGGTTTATAATGCATCTCTACCCTACAAATTTTCACCTTCAGATCTACGAATTAGACGAGATTTATCTAGCAGGCATGAATCATCTTCGCCACAATCTAAACTAGCGTCCAAGATGACTATCATCTTGAAAATTACGGACATTTTCCGCAAATGCCCCAATCATCATGATCGTCACCTAGCCTTTTACCAACTATGTTGGGGTCGGCTTAAATCCATGATGCAGCTGAATACTAGTATTTTTCTTGGATTGACTGCCTATAGGACCTCTACATCTTCCCTAACTCTTAAAGTTTGATATTAAACATGTTCTTTTTCTTTTACAGGGCGACGTTCTGGAGTGTCCGCTATGTCTGTCAATGTTCCCGTCACCGGCGATGGTCCGACTCGCGTGGTGCTCGCACCGGTGCTGCGAGCCCTGCTTACGACAGTACCTTGCCATCGAGATCTTCGAGGCGAGGGTACCCGTCAACTGTCCTGTGTGTCACGAGAGCATGCATCCCTCAGGTAATACTTCAGAATATAGACTCTGTCGTTGACGATGACGGACATCCAATATCGACGAGACATTAATTGAGGTAATCTCAATTAGATTAGAGAATTAACTAACGTGACGTAATCGGCAACGACCTGAAGAAAGCTCAACTAGATGTCTCGTCTCACAGTCACAACAGACTCAAATGAAATGGGATATAGGTTGTGTGTTGTTCAATGTTCATGCCTAGGAATTGAATTGGTGGTGCACTTAAAGCGTCTGTCAACACGGTCTAAGCGGTCTAACCTTAGCCATTCGATAGCATGCTCTAAATGAGACATTGGATTCTTGCTTTCTTCCTTATGACTTCAATTGGTGTTTATTATGTTAGTTAGTTCAGTTGTTGTAATTAATCTTATCCAACATCTTCCAGCTGGTTAACTTTTTAGTGATATCCTATCTTGCTTTAGCAAATCTTTTAGTTTCACGTCCAAAGCGTGTCTAATAATATATGTTTTTAATTAATTCTACACGTGTTTTAAATTAAGTACTTTTCTAAACTATCAGCAGGAAATGTGAGCGATATTAAACTCTTGCATAATGAATAAACACATTCCGGTTGAGAGCCGGTCTTTTATATACGTATTGATACCCAATCGATTGAATTATGTAATAGATTCGTCGGATGGCCTTAATTTTACTAGTTTGCATGTAGCGCCTCATCATCTGCCTAGCCTTTTCCCAACTATGTTGGGGTCGGCTTCCAGTCTAACCGGATGCAGCTGAATACCAGCATTTTACATGGAGCGATTGCCTATCTGACCTCCACAACCCAGTTACTGGGTAATACGATACCCCTTGGTAAGACTGGTTGTCAGACTTTCGGGCTTCTGACGACCCGTAACGACTGTCATAGATCCTCGAATGACAGCCGGGACCAACGGCTTAACGTGCTTTCCGAGGCACGCATGTAGCGCCTACAAAATGCAAATTACTTTCATCATCTAATGTAGATTAGCTACTTTTACTTAAGCAGAGATTTTATATCTCGGTTCACACGTGCAAAGCGATGCCGAAGTAGATCGGACGGTTAAGCACAGAATCAACATTGGATGGATGAAATGGCGGCAGGTCACGGGAACAATCTGTGACTCCCGCATTCCATTCCATATATAAAACCATAATTAGACCTGCTGTCTTGTATGGATCAGAATGTTGGGCCACAAAAGGGATGAATGAAAGGCAATTGCATGCAGCTGAGATGAGAATGCTAAGAGGGATGTGTGGTGTTACACGAATGGATAGAATAAGAAATAAGTACATAAGAGGAAGTCTGAAAGTGGCACCGATAACTGAAAAGTTGTGTGGAAATCGGTTGTCATGGTGTGGGCATGTGTTACGGAGAAATGAGAAAAATGTCGTGAGGAGAGTTTTGAGTATGAATGTCGATGGGTATAAGAGTAGGGGAAGACCAAAGAAACGATGGATGGAATGTGTGAATGATGATATGGTTAGAAAGGGGGTGACTACCGAGATGACGACTAATAGAGAAGTATGGAAGAAAAAGACATGTTGCGCCGACCCCAAATAAATTGGGATAAGGGCAGGAGAATGATGATGTATGCAGTTCTCTCATACTAATCTAAATACATTATGATAAATTAAATAAAATCATGTTTTGTGTTTGCGTTGATCTTTATTTATTTATTTGAGGAGGCACGCTAGTAAACGAATAAATTACAGGTACCACCTGGGATTAACATAAACACATCAATCTTTATAGGAAGACACTCATTCTGCCTAGCCTTTTCCCAACTATGTTGAGGTCGGCTTCCAGTCTAACCTAGCTAAGCTAAGCTGCATCCAGCTGAATACTAGTATTTTACATGGAGCGACTGCCTATCTGACCTCCACAACCCAGTTACTGGGTAATACGATACCTCTTGGTAAGACTGGTTGTCAGACTTTCGGGCTTCTGATGATCCGTAACGACTGCCAAGGATCTACGAATGACAGCCGGGACCAACGGCTTAACATGTTTTCCGAGGCACGGAGAGTCTTGGTATGTAAATATGGTCACCCATCCACGGACCAACCGCGGCAAGCGCAGCTTAACCTGAACGATCGACCTGTGCGGCTGTTATTATTAGCCACAAACTCTTTATAGGAAGACACTGTCACACAGAATGACCAAAAATGACTTTGTTCTACAAAGCCAGACTTCTTCTGAAACCCATTATAATATAATAAGTACAGAGATCTCTATGCTTTGCCGTTTACGCCGTTCAAATATCAAGGTATTGCATATAGGGCGTCTACCCTCCCCATTATGACAGAGAGTTCCGCCTGACTTATGCCAGCAATTTATATTCGACATCTCGAGTCCTTCTAAGATTCGTCTACGAACAAAAGGCACGTCGAAATGAATCCTGTAACATTGTTCTACGTCTCGGTTTCCTCCAAATCACCGTAATATAAGTTGGTGCGCCACTAATTCGAATAGTTGACGAACTTCGACACCATTCCGTACAAACTTTAGTTTTCACACTCTACTTTGTAACACAACGTACTGTGTAAAATATACGTTGTTATTTCCGCAGGTGTAAACACTTGTGTAAAAGTTATAGAGCGAACAATTTCAGTATGAGGAAATATTAGGAAAATGTCGACTTACTCGGTGGTAACAATATTTTCCCATTTTTGTTACGGCATCTCAATTTAACTAACTCAAGAGCAGTGGTGACCTAGTGGTAACGGCGACTGGTAGGTCGAACGCTGACAGGCGCTTTACTTTGTGTCAATTATTTGATCACCACTGCTTTCAAAACGGTGATGGAAAACATCGAGAGGAACCAAAAATTCGAAGACATGTAACATCCACCACTCCCTCTCACAGAGAGGAGGCCCGTGTCCCAGCAGTGGGAACATTATGAACTGATTATGATCTAAATTTATTTCTTGTAAATAGTTGTGAAATATGAGCTAGTCACATCAATCCAGCTGGTAGGCATGTTGCATACCTAGTACCTATGCCCAGGTGAACACATTATCATGTTACCCTACCGTTTTCCCTTTACTCTGACGTCAGAGTACAGTACTTAAGTATTCAACGGCGACGCGATCATATATGCAACGGAGAGACGTGTAAATTGAAATTCTAGACTTGAGGATGCTAGGATTAAGTTTTATAATAAGGTGCTGCACTATTTACGTAACTGCATAACTTAAGATGCGGTAATAGGGAATTCTCTTAGTAACTACGAGAGTATTTTGTTAATATACCTTTTTTTATGTTAGCCTACGCTGTCCCACTCCTGGGCAAAGGCATATTATACCTAGAATAAAAAAAAAATACTTTACCCGTTATACAAACCGCAAGTATGTTATATATGTATAGATAAAGTAAAGATTTACTGCACTTGAATTTTTTACCAGTTTACCTCAACCACAAAAGCCCAAACCGAAAGGGTGAGTCACACCAGCTTCCATTTATCATATAACTGCAGTTAAGTTGAACAAAAGTTCGGAGAACGATAAAAATGTAATTATCGGAACTGTAAAGGCTGACGAGTCATAAAAAGTATTTGTATGTCAAGTGAGTGTCCCAAGAGTTAATGCAATAATTGCCCAACGTGTAATGGTGCTTGAACTTATCGTGCGCACATTATCACATTCTGATCAACATTATAGCAGGATTTTCCTTATAAACCTATTGAAATTCTACCCTGCTCGTTTTAAACAAACAAATCTTTGTTCTGCTCAAATAAATAAAGTAACGCCTTGAGTCCGCTTTAAAATTTTGGCGAGATTTGGTAAAAATAACCAATTAGATTTTTCGTTGACATAACCTGATTTTTAAATGATTTGCTGAAAGTAACATCTAAAAAGTTAATAAGAGTACCACGTGACTTCGAGTAGATAAGTATAGATGTCAAACACACCTGAAAATATCACGTAATAACGATTCTTCGCACAAGGACATGTTTAAAGCAACGCCCACGATTTTCCTTTTCCTAGAATTTCCCCAAAATGTTTGGTAATGATCACTCATTTTATCTCCTTCGAATTTATCGGAATTCTTTTCCATAGAGCCTTCTACTAGAAATATTACTATTGGTATACCGGGTCGTAGGGACAACGCCGCGCAAACTGCCACCATGAATTCAGCACATGATTCAAAATTTTTCGTCGGTTCTATTCTACTGTCTCATAGACAAGTGCAATCCCTACGCGGTCTAAATGTATGGAACGGCAATTTTTCTTTAAAATAACCAACGAAAAATTTTAACGCAGGGTTCAGAATCATCTACTGAATCCATGGTAACAGATTGCGCGTCCAAGTGGAATGCCACCCTGTATAAAAATATAGCTAAGGAAACATACTGGCCGATATTACCGTTAACAAGTCTTAACTTGCTTGAGTAAGAAACTGATTTCAAAAGTAATTAAGGGGCTTAATTGGTTCGATTTAACGCGAAAATTGAGTTTCAAAGGGGGTGCTTACTCGTACAGTTAATTGGCCATCATATGGCTTCTGTTTACAGAAAAGGTAACGAATTTAATAAATATTGTTATGAGACTGAAGCTTTGTAGCAGAACCTAACCATATGTAGCTTTTTAGTTGAAGACAACTAACTGCGTACTCATGAATGTTGTATACTGTGAGGCGAGCAGAAGCACACTGCCAAATGCACACTGGGGTTATCCCCAGTTTGCATTTTAACGCGCAAAGATGCACTCCGTTGGATTCTCGACGGTCGGCTCGACGGCGAGAGTTGAAAATCTAATGCGCGGCACAAAAACTTTGCGTTAAAAAAAGCGATCGGGTTTTTTTTAAACTACACAGTACTCCTCTAACTACCTTTAGTCGGAAGGCGAGATGTATTCATCCAACACCCACATAAGTACATACTTAGTAATTCTAAGTTTCCAGTAAATAACAGGAATAGAGGACAAACTCACTAGGTACCACATAACATAGTTCCCAGAATTCACGGGGAACATCGATCCCCGTCTTTGCTCCTGAAAGTTCTGTGAATCGGGGTGTTTGGAATCAGGCCATACGTTTCCAATGTTGAACATGAGGCAAACATATGAACGTAGTTATGTACACTCGGCAATTTCAACTGACAAAGTTGTGCAGTTCTACGTATACGTAACTGTATCTTTCGTTGGAAGCTCCAAAGATGATATTCACCCTCAAACATTGACGAGATAGTAAGACATGAAACTCCAAGCATATTAATCGCCCGACAAAATATCTTCATAAAAGTCTTAATTCATTCATTCACTGACAGACAACGCACAGCTTGAACCGCTGGGTCTAGATTCTAGACTCAAAATTTCAAGCTTTCTAGACTCTAGAAGCTTGAAAGTTTACACAAGAGTTCCGTATATAATGACGGGGGCATTAAGGAATGATTTTTGAAAATCATCCATTTTTTTTTTTAATTGTTGATTACCCTCGAAAAAAAATGCATCCCATCCCCAAGGGTTAACTGGGTTAACTCGTATGGGGAATAGAAGTTCATAATTTTCGCCGATTGGAAATCCCATCAGGCTTGTACACAAATTAAGTACTAATAGGTCGTGCCTTTTGTTTCAGACGTCCGTCGCATCGTAGACAACCCGGTGCTGTACGACAAGTACGAGGAGTTCTCAGTGAGGCGCGCGCTCGCAGCAGATCCGGATACCCGGTGGTGTCCCGCGCCCGATTGCAGGTGAACTAGAGCTTTTGAGTTATAACTACGAGGGCAAGTCAATAAGTCCGTGACTTTTTGAATGAAACACAGGTTTTTGGATAATTTTATTTTTTATTTTTCAACGTACTCTCCTTTGAGCTCTATACAATTTGTCCAACGATTCTCTAATTTTTTTATCCCTTCCAAAAAATAAGATTTGTCGAGGTCATCAAAATAGGTATTTGTTTGTGAGATGATTTCATCATTCGAGTCAAATCTCTTTCCACCAAGCCATTTCTTCAAGTTTGGGAACAAGCAATAGTCACTCGGGGCTAAATCCGGAGAATAGGGCGGATGAGGGAGCAATCCGTAGCCCAATTCATGAATTTTGACATGGAAACTGCACATGTGTGCACCCTTGCATTGTCCTGGTGGAAAAGAACTTTCTTCTTGGCCAAATGCGGTCGTCTTTTTTATTAAATTCGCATTAAATTGGCCCAATAAGTTAGCATAATATTCACCATTGATTGTTTTACCCTTTTGAAGGTAGTCAATATGGATAATACCGCGTGCATCCCAAAAAACGGTCGCCATGACTTTATTGGCTGACAAACCCACCTTGGCCTTCTTTGGCGCCGATTCACCCCGAGAAACCCACTGTTTTGACTGCTGTTTGGTCTCTGGTGTGTTGTGGTGGATCCATGTTTCGCCCACGGTTACGCAACGGCGCAAAAACTCGTCCATATTGCGGTTGAACAACGCCAAACACTTGCGAAGTTGTCACACGATTGCATTTGTGGTCGATTGTGAGCAACCGCGGCACCCATCTTGCGGAAAGCTTTCTCATACCCAAGTGATCATTTAAAATTGTAACCACTGACCCATGTGAGATGCCTATGGCTTCCACAATCTCTCTCACTTTCAATCTCCGATCGGTTTACCATATCGTGAATTTTTTCAATTGTTTCGGGTGTAGAGACCTCAACTGGGCGTCCAGAACGTTCGGCATCTTCCGTGCTTGTACGGCCACAACGAAATTCTGTGAACCACTTCTTTACCATTGAAACCTTCTAGGACCTAGGTAAACCTTCTAATTCAGTAAAAGGTCCTCATTTCCATGAGTATTTTCCCTAGTTTTATGTTCTTTCTTTTCTCGATTCCAGCTTCGCGGTAGTAGCAACAGGCTGCGCGTCGTGCCCCAAGCTGACGTGCTTGGCGCCCGGCTGCGGCGCGTCGTTCTGTTACCACTGCAAGGCAGCGTGGCATCCCACGCAGACGTGCGACGCGGCGAGACGAAGCCGCGCGCCACCGCCGCGCCAGCCGCAGCCCTCGCACACTGACATCGACCATGGTGTGTACTAGTGATTGACTATTGTTGGCATTGCCCTCAACCTAACCTAGTACACAAATTCGCTTCCAATAATTGCACGGAAATGTTGTAGTAAGTATTCTTTAGTGTTCCTTAGTGGAGAAAATGGTGAAAATCAATTTTAACGTGAGCAGACAATTTTTCGTTCCCAGGCGATGTGAAGCCGTGCCCGCGGTGCTCCGTGCTCATTGTGAAGGTGGAGGACGGCTCCTGCAACCATATGGTGTGCTGCGTCTGCGGCGCAGAGTTCTGCTGGCTGTGTATGAAGGAGGTGTCAGACTTACATTATTTGAGGTGAGGCACCAATTTGTAAAATTAGATGATCAAATGCGACTGGCACCGTTGGTTTTGTTAACACCAATAAGTTTGAGGTCTTATGTTCGATTCTTAGGTCGGGCAAAGCGTTATTAGGTTTTTCATCAGGAAATTCTTACTAGCTTGGAGTTACGATTTGTATCTGGTTAAGGGTAGTAATGGCTCGCCCCGTTTGACTTGGGACTAAGTCAGAACTGGTAAATGAGGCTGTACTAAACAAAACATCTTGCCTAACCCTTTGGGGATTACAGGGGTGATGTTGTGATGTTTTTCTATGGACTATCTTTGACGTATATTTTCGTTTTTAGCCCTAGCGGTTGCACATTTTGGGGCAAAAAACCCTGGTCTCGCAAGAAGAAGCTCCTATGGCAGCTGGGCACTCTAGCGGGCGCGCCGCTAGGCATCGCCGTGGTAGCGGGCGTGGCGCTGCCCGCCCTGCTCGTGGGGCTCCCGCTGTGGGCGGGGCGGCGCGCGCACCGGCGCCTGCGCCGCGCGCCGGCCGCGCGCCGCCGGGCCGCCGTGGCCGCCGCCGTGGCCGCCGCGCTGCTGGTGTCGCCGCTGGTGGCGGGGCTGGCCGTGGGCATCGGCGTGCCCATCCTGCTGTTCTACGTGTACGGCGTGGTGCCCGTGTCGCTGTGCCGCGCGGGCGGCTGCGCGGGCGGCGCGCCGCCCCCCTCGCCCGCGCACTTCGACGATGAACGTGACCACGCGCCCGATCAAGACGCCGCTTCGAGAAGACTTGAACCCAGTATTGGTAAGCTACACGATTTTCTATATCTCGGTCCTATTTACCCAGAATATATTTTTCTATCAAATCTTTTGTCGATCATCAATCTATCATCGCACACTAGGAAGCAAAAGAGTCGAGTTGTTTTCATTTATATTGAACTACATACATAACAATGAAAATACTGTTGAAGATTGCGTGCAAAAAATATTTCCTGTGGCGTTGTTGATCTAACTATTTTCAACTCTATTTTTGGTGTGATTTCAATTTATCCATTAAAACTACTCCGACATTTTGTTGCTCAGTATACAGTGATCGTTATGCTGACAAAATCAATTCTAAATATACATAACATTTGATTCTAACATTGCTCCTCTCGTATTTCCAGGTGACGCATCTCTGTCAGCGGGCTCGCACCACGCGGAGGTGCGCGCGGCGTCGCTGGCGGCCCTGGCGGGGTCGCTGGGCGGCCACGAGACGCACTCGCCGGCCGCGCTGCGCCTCGAGGTCACGGCCGACGTGGCCGCGTCCGACAACACCAGCGCCGCCTCCTGGCCCGACGAGCTGCCGTCCACCTCGTCCCGCTCCGCGCGCCTGCGGAGCCTGTTCCTGTACGGCTCCGCCGTCCCGCCCGACCCCGAGGCCGGCTCCGGCACGGCGGCGGCGCCGGTCCCGGCCGGGCCCGCCAGCACGGAGCTGAGCGCGACGTGCGAGACCCGCGCGCGCTCGCCCAGCCCGCCCGCGCCGGCCGGCCCGGCCCCGCCGTCCGGCCTGGCCGGCGACGCCGCGTAACGAACGTGCGCCGTCCGGCCGCAGGACGATGTACTCTCTCGTTGTGATCGCCCCCCGGGCCGCCGGACGCCTGCGCCCGCGCCGCCCGAGCCGACGTCCCGGCTCGACCCACCGTTGCCATAAGTTGAGCTTACTTTTGAAACATATAACGTGCGCTAACTGACCCTACTATATCTTTTCGATTTGTTTATTCTACGACGGTATGTACGTCCGTATGTAAAGTGGCGCGCCAGTGTTACGTAGTCGCACTTGTCCGTCCGGCGTGAGTCCTCATCCCAATTTTGATTTAACGATTTGTGCCAATCGCGTGTGATTATCTAGTACTTTGAAGCGACTCTGTGATTTAATTATTTGATAAATGTAGCGAGTTTCGAAGTTAAATAATAATCGGAGTCCATGATAGCGATCCTGGGAGGGCGGCAGTCCTAGATATACGATAGATGCTTCGCGCTTTCAGAGCAGTGTTACTCTATCCAATATTTGTGATACTTTGAATAATAATTACTATTAATGATCTAAATTATTTAATTTTTCACGTTTGTAGGCGAAAAGTAATCTTAAGCGATAATAACTATGTTATGTGAATCTATAAAGTGTAAACTATAATTAAAATGTGATTTAAATTTATTTGTTGTTTATATTTCATGCATAATACATACCCAACTAAGAACCCTTTGTATTGGCAAATTGAGAATTAACCGGGAATTAGTCAGCGCCTGACGTAAATTGACATATTTTTAGTAGCCATTTTCGTTTTTAATCACGTCTAATTTGTAGATGGAGTATCTTAATTTGACAGAACTAAACTAACATTTATCTTCTGTCCTTTTCTTAATGAACTAAAAAGAAAAAGATGCACTGAACTTAAATTTAGTTTAGTTTGTGAACAAGGGAATCGGCGCCAGTGTCAGTTAATTGTTAGCTTAAGCTAATTGTGGAGAAAGAACACAAACATTGTCTTGAGTTAATCACAGCGACTAATTAGTCTTATCATTTAATTAGTTGTTGATGGAATAGTATGTCTTTGACCAAAGGTTGGATTTTACTTGTGCTTTAACGCATTACAAGGCAAATCTAGCAAAGAAAAGGGTAGCTTGTGTTAAAAGGTTATACCAAGCCCAACAAATGAGTTATGAACCTTATGAAACCGGTGAAAGGAGCCCGTAGTTTGTCCTTATTTCTAGTGTTAACATTGTGAATATCACCGATTTTAGTGTATAAGTATATATTTTGCCCAATGTATTCTACAGGGTGGGCCATGAATTCGTTAACATTTGAAAAAAGCATATAAAGAAAACGAATTGACATATGATGAAAAATATTTATTTATTAGATAGCTTATTCAGTGTCATTTACTTTTTAAAAATAACATTATCTAAATGACCACCGTCTCGATTTTTGCATTCTTCTAATCGAGTACTGAAATTTTCGAATACTCGTCGGCAAAGAGACCGTGAGATCGCTGACATTTCTTCGCTGATTTTTTCTTTCAGTTGTGTCAGTGTCTTTGGTTTATTGTTGTAGACATTGCTTTTTAAATAACCCCACAAAAAGAAGTCTGCGGGGGACAAAAACCTGGACTCCTGGGTGGCCATGGGATGTCGCCTATCCTTGAAATCAGCTTTTCCGGAAACATTTCTTTGACCACCGGCAGGGACTCGTTAGATGTACGACAGGTGGCTCCATCTTGCTGAAACCACGTGTTACGATTGTAGCCAGTAGTTGTGGTGCCAAGAATTTGCAGCAGAGTTAACATTTCTTTATCAAAGGACCACTTGGACACTGATTCAAGTCGTGTAAATCGTATTCAACGTGAAATAAGCGTCTCACAGTAATGAGCGAACTATTATTTAAATAAAATTGTTTTACACAAAAAGCACGCTGCGGTCCCGTGAAGCGATCCATTGCGACTAAATTTCCGAGAAACGAGCTTGCGGTAAGACCCCTCCCCACGCCACGCCCCGCTTGTGTTCGTACGGGATGTTAAATTCAAATGTTAACAAATTCATGGCCCACCCTGTATAAGAAGCCAAGATGAATTGTGATGCCACCGTGAGAATATTGTTACGAGCTTCGGGGTTCGTGAAAATTAAAACTGCCGATATAAATTACCAAAAATTACACTTTAATTAAACAACACTAATAACAACTCAAACACACTAATTAAAAAACACAATTACACTTAAGTCGCACTTGAAGATCGCTTTCGATGTATTCGCTTGTATCGCTTAAAGCTTATTACACTATGCTAAATATACACTGGACACTCCTACCCGCCACCGCGCGAGCGTACACAAGTAAATCCGTGTGCTCCTTTTTAAAATTGTTTATCATTAGAAATAATTCACCTTCTGTTAATATATCTTCACCAGCAAATAGCCATTAGCTCAGGCTACATAATTTACAAAAGTATTCCTGATTCCACCAAGAGAAATAAGAAGAACAGAAGCAATCCAAATTCGACGTTAAATCGTTTTTGCAAGTAATTTGAATCACCTGTGAAGCGCTTCGTGTCAACGACCGGCCTTCGGCAAACATCGGGACCTCAAGGACAACGGTCGGCGCCCGATCGGCTAGTCATCGCTGTCACTATTAGAGTGCCGTGTATGTCCAAACGTCCTCAGATACCTACGTATACATATGTGGTTGTGCGAAACAAGTTCCTTCGCTGCGCGAGCGCTTGCGGGTGAGTCATATTTATTTTGTTAACAAACAGCAACTCATTACTTATCGCAGAGAGGTCTTACTACAGTGGACGGGAAAGACTAAGTTCGCCTTCGTCAATAGTAGCAAAATTATCTTGACCTCCGCGACTGTGAGGAAACCAAAATCCATAACTTTACTATACCTAATTATTTCTTGTACTGCACGCCGCACACATAACATTGCATTGCTACCATGATGCCACTAAGACGAACGCCCCCTGCCTCACCCTCAATGTCAGTTGTTGTGCCTGAGATTGTGCAGAACACCGATTTAAAATTTTCTAAGGCATTAAGTGACTCCCCCTTGAAACATAGTGAGTCAGAGCCTGACCTCCACTCACAAACGCTTAATGTTACGGAACGGAAAAAAAGGAAGCTAGAGGAAGAAAATACCGATATTAAGGCACTTATCAAGGAAATGTTTTCAGTCTTTACGAAAGAACAGGAAAAGCGATTTCAAGAGCTGAAATCTAGCATTGACGTTATGTCAAATAAATATGACGAATTTCTGACAAAGATCAGTGCTCTTGAAAAAGAAAGGCAGGCGGACAAACTAGCAATCAAAGAGCTTGAAGAGAAACTAGAAACGCTTGAACGAAAATCCCGGGGAACTAGCATCGAAATTCGAAACATACCAAAACAAAACCGAGAAACAAAAGAAACCCTATGCGCCGAACTCTTGCAATTAGGAAAAACTCTAAACGTCAACATCGACGAATCCAACATAAGAGACATCTACCGGCTTAAGTCTAAGGATGACTCCAACCCAGTCATCGTGGACCTCACTACCGTACCCTTGAAAGACAAAGTTATCAGGGCTGTCAAGAACTTTAACAAATCCAAAGCCAAAGAAGATAAGTTAAATACCACTCATTTGAACACTAAATACCAGACTAAACCTCTGTACATAGCGGAAACGCTTACACAGAAAACTCAGAAGCTATACTTCTTAGCACGGCAATTCAAGAAAAGCCATGGCTTTCATTTTTGTTGGACGGCAAATGGATTTATATATCTCAAACAAAACGAAGGCTCGCCTCATATTCGCGTAACCCATGTCTCGGACATAGATAAGCTGAGAAACACTATATGACTATTTTTTGCTTTAAGTTATCATTACCTTGTGATTTCTATAATGCATGTTTTTGTTTATTTTAATAGTTTAAGATATAATAATGCACTTTGTCACACATTGTACAAATTACACTCACAATACACCTACTATATCGTAAAAACTCAATATATATCTGTCAACCTTACCATAAATTTAAACTATAAAGCGATTAATTCACACTCACTCGTTCTACACAGATACCCTCACACAAACATTGGAAACATAATTATAACTCACGTACACAGTACACACCGCGTAACACACAGAGATGCTTGCCATAAGTTAAACTTCCACCCTCAAAAAATTTCTTATACAATTAAACCTTACAAAAAAATTCAGTGACATAATTGATCTAACCAATAACATAGACAAGATAGCTATATCCGATTCACACACTTGCACCCCCGAACAGGCAAAAAGCTTTATTAAGCAACCAAATAATTATCTTAAAATCCTAACACAAAATATTAGATCTATCAATTGCAACTTTAATAATCTACAAACCCTGCTGCAACGTATCTCAATTGATTGTGATATTTTAGTCCTGACAGAATGCTGGTTGTTATGTTCAAGTAACCACAACCTTCCCGTTATACAAAACTATGTGATGTTCAACACGACCAAAAACCAAAACCAAAGTGATGGTGTTGTGGTTTATATAAAATCCACACTCCTTGTCAGCTGCAAAGAACTTTGTTTTGACGGTTCTGCCACTGGTCTCGCAGTGGAAGTAGGAACGACCTTTGCCATACTATGTGTTTACCGGTCGCCGTCAAACAATAACACTAATGATTTTCTTACCGCTCTTAACAATATTCTTCCCACCTTTACCAAATTTAATACTGTAGCTATAACTGGTGATATTAACATAGACATTAAACCTCTCTCACTCGACACACGATCACATGACTACCTCAACACTGTTGCTTTTTACGGATTTCTTCCTACACATTCTTTTCCTACCAGAGGAAATAATTGTCTCGATCATTTATTATTAAGATCAACCACCATAACAGCTATCTCACTAATCTTCGATACTACTGTTACTGACCATTGTTCATCCCTGCTTTGCATTCCAAATAAAAAACCTCCAAACAATATGATTAAACATATCACCAAAACTAATCTCGACACATTGGATAAAACTATGGAGGAACTAGACTTTACACCCATTTACTCTATGTCCGATGCTGATGTGGCTACAGATTCTCTGGTTAATCTCATGGCAAAAGCTATATCCGAGAACACCGTAATTAAGACATTACCATGTAAAAAGAGGATAATCAAGCCATGGATCACTCCAGGCTTGATCCGTTGTATGAGACACAGAGATGCGTTACACAAGAAATCAAAACTATCACCAGAAAATGCTATACTCGAAACCACCTACAAGCGATATAGGAACTTCTGTAACAAAATTTTAAAAAAAGTTAAAAGACAGTTCGATACACAAGAGCTTGATAAAGCTGGAAATAACTCAAAAGTCTTATGGGAAACAATAAAGAAAATTACAAATACACAAAAACAACAACATTCATCTACACAACTACTTTCGCACTCGGATACTCCACTACAGACTTGTAACAATCTTAACAAGTTTTTCGTTAACGTAGGTAAAAGTCTTGCAGAAAATATTCTCAACCAGCACAATACATTCAACACGAATTACACACACACTGCTACTCCTACACTATCATTTGTATTGGAACACACGGACAACGATGAGATAGAAACTGTTATTAGTTCGCTCAGATCCAACGCTGCCACTGGTTGCGATGGCATCTCTCCTACCATATTGAAAAGATACCGCAGCACTCTGGCGCCTGTCTTGACCTACATCTTTAACCTCTGCTTTCATACTGGTAACTTTCCACCTGCCTTAAAAAAGGCTATTATACACCCTATCTTCAAAGGTGGAGAAGGGAACTCATTTAACAACTATCGTCCCATAGCTATACTTCCTGCTCTGTCAAAGGTACTTGAACGCCTAATTAACAAAAGATTAGTTAGCTTTCTTGAGAAAAATAAAATAATTTCTTCCCAGCAATTCGGCTTCAGAAAAAATAAATCTACTTGTGATGCTGTACATGAAGTTACTGATTTTATTGTAGCGAAAATTAACGATCGTAAAAAGGTTCTAACAGTATTTCTTGACCTCGCCAAGGCCTTTGACACCATTCCTACTTCTACTCTCCTATTAAAACTGGAGAGAGCAGGCATCAGAGGGCTGCAGCTTAATCTCTTCGCCAGTTATCTCTCAAATAGACGGCAAATGGTAAAAATCGGTGAACACACCAGCAACGACCTTCCCATTTGTTACGGAGTACCACAAGGTAGTATCCTTGGTCCTACACTTTTTCTCATCTTCATAAATGACCTTTGCAGCCTTAATATTCATAATTCGAAAATTGTGTCTTTTGCAGATGATACTGCCCTTACTTTTTACGCTAATTCTTGGTCCGAGCTTCAGAATATTGCACAAGATGGTTTTAATTCCGCCTTTGATTGGCTTCGTTCCCACACACTCACACTTAACACAGCCAAAACGAAACTGATAACTTTTTCTATCTCATCGACCTCACAACCAAATATTCCGATCTGCCTAAAAGCCCACTCCTGTCACAACTCATATTCAGGTACTTCATGTCAATGTCCCAGTATTGTCGTAGTTGACACTATTAAATACCTAGGCGTAACCATAGATCGGCAACTTAACTACAAAACACACATTAGTTTACTCACAAGTAGAGTCAGAAAGCTCATGTATATATTCAAAACTCTTCGTCACGTTGCTAAACAATCTGTTATACGCAGTGTATACTATGCATTATGTCAGTCAATCATTACATATTGTATTAGCTGCTGGGGTGGCGCCCCCAAAACTGCTCTCAAACCTTTGGAAGTGGCCCACAGAGCTATACTAAAAATCGCAACGTTTCGGCCCTTTCTGTATCCAACCAGAGATCTATACCATAACTGTAACGTCCTTAATGTAAGACAACATTTCATTCTGCAGACCATTCTTCGCCAACACTCACAAACACCTTTTACTAAAATCACAAAGCGTCGTAAAGATATCATTTGCTCTGTTCCGCCTCCTAAGTTCACATTCACCAAAAGATTTTTTTTCTATCTCGGCCCACATTTATACAACAAAATTAGTGCAACTTTACCTATTTATGATTTACCTTACACCAAAAGCAAAACTGTCCTTCGTTCATTCCTCCTCGGTAAAACCTACGAGGAGACTGAAACATATCTTTCGACTTTTTAATTAATGTACTTACACTCATACTTACTGGCATGCACACCACCTTTCCTCACCTCATCACAATACACCACATTACATCACATCCCATTACAATACAATACACGACACCACACCACACCACAGCACAACATACCACACCACAACACAACACAACACAACACACCACACTACACCACAGCACAGCACATCGCAACACAACCCAACACAACACACCACAGCACAGCACAGCACACCACATCTCAACAATACAACACACTATATTATCTACACATTTTAGAATACTAATGTCTTGTTTTTTTTTCTCATTTAATATTTACTTTCTTTCTTTTCTTTCACTTATTTTTGTAACCACGTGGCTGGTTGATAGTCCCAATGGGTCCATATTATAGGTTCAAAAACATGCAATGTTATTGTTACTCTACTAGGGAGTGGAATCTGTTTCTCCTTAACACAGATCACTTGGTGATCTAGCTAGGAGATCAGTGCCTCGCCCAAGTATTTGTATGTACTATATGTTCTTGTTGTGTTCTGTTTCTAGAATGTATTAGCCCTTCATGTACTGCAAATAACCATGTATCATTATTACTGTCAATAAAATTTCTTATTATTATTATTATATTTTAACATTTTAACATATCTCGGGACCATGGGGTCCCGGTCCTTTGGAAGGCGTACGAGGGGCCGAAGCCAACTCCCAGAGGCCCCTTAGGAAATTTTATTGAAATGTGGCACCACCCGACGATTATCCCTGTACGCACTATGCAAGTGCACCCAAGGATAACCCCCGGTTAGTGTAGGACTATTGCAGGATATGGAAAAATACAAATTTGGACTATGGGTTTGGGTGGCTAAAGTGGACTGGTTACCAATAACTATTGAAGAACTATGGCCCCTGCCTGATCAACGTTTTATATATACACGGATAAAATGGCAGGGGGTGACTAGCACACTCAATAATGGGCCCCCGGAAACTGTCGCTAGCACATAGTGACGTAGCAACAAGGGGGCAACATGTCCTGAGGTGCTTATGAGGAGTGGAGAGGTATTCCACGGCTTTCAGAACAATCCCAGAGCCCGGAAGATGGTCAAGATCCCTACGAGCACTTACTGGAATACTTCCTTCCCCCGAGCACGTTTGCTCTTGCGAGTCTCCACTCAAGCCGGCCAGTAAAGGCAAGAATGAGGTGGGAGCTCTGTTCCTCGTCATTGTTCACTCCAGCCGGCCAATAAAGGCAAACCAGAGGTGAGGAACAAGATTTCTCCCAGGAGATAGGGTCCGTGGGGTCGCTACTGCCCAACAGCTCGCCACATGCTGCCCTGCGGTTTTCTGTATCTCTCTTGGTCTGGCTCCTCACCCTAGACCTGTTTCGGCAAAGTAAACTCTTCCGACACAGGCCTAGAGTTCGGAGCGCACAAGCCCCACCACGACGTCAACGTAGAGATACGGCGGTGGGGTTATTATTATTATTATTATTATTATATCGGGCCCGACATTTAGCATAGTGTAATAAGCTCTTTATCCAACTCTGCCCCTGTCGTCGTGGTCATCTCTGCGCTCCCGAAGGGGGCGCGACGAGTCGGTGTTGGGGCTCTTTCCGGCCCCTTGACCGAGGTGTGGGTCTCTCGACCCCCAGAATTGGGGGCCCGTCATTGACTTTCTCCCCCCCCTCCCTCCCGTGAGAGGGGTGGGAGCTCTTCGCATACACCTATCTGTCGCCAGGGGGTTTGCCTCCCCTTGACGGCCTCCAGTGTGTATCTGATTGGTGTCTGTAGGAGCGCCCGAAGTGTTTCTCGACGCCCGTGCGACCAGGCTCCTGCTGGGTGAGATCCCTAGTTCTCTAGGGAAGGCCCGGCAAGAGCCGATCTAGCAACAAGGGCGCCGGTTTTGGTTGGCGCTCCACTACAGTGGGTGCTGTCCTCGCCCCCCTACAACGCAGCCAGATCTGGCCGGCAACGTTGCGGGGCGGGGGCTCTGCCCCTGTCGTCGAGAGATCGCGTTTTATGTAGTGCCGCAGATAGTTCTAGAACCTTCTATTGTAGAAACATCTATAATGTTCGAGTACATACCGATCCCGACTGATGATGAGACTGATGTCGATAGTTCTAGAAAGTTCTAGCATCGAAATTTCTGGAAAGATCTATTAGTTCTGCTTCTCGATACTAGATGGCGCTAGTGGTAACTTGTGGCGCGCAACAGTATCTTTAAACAAATCTCTCAGAAAAACTCTGGCATCTGACTGGTAAATTTCTCGAACAGCTCGTTTTTGAAGGACAAATATACCGTAGGACATAACGCTGTGAAAATAATTAAAATTGACTAACCGAGTTATATCAACGTCAGTGTATTGTCTTACTTTCCTGACGGCGTAGGCGACTGAACTGAGCTTTCCCGCTGGGCTTGATATGTGATCCCCACTGAAATTGGGCATCTACTATTATGCCCAGAAAAACTGCCGAGTCTACAGTTTCAAGCACTTCTTTGTTGGGTTCTCGATTTCGTTTTCTTGGTATTGAGAACTAGGTTATTTGCCGTGAATCAATCCGATACCATTGAGAGTGCACTGTTTACGTCGTCAAAATCTTGTCTATTCCTGTCTACTTTAAGAATAAGAGAGGGGTCATCTGCAAACAGTACAACGTCACAGATACCCTTTAAATAGAATCGAAAGTCAATGATATACATACACTAAAAACAAGAATGAACCCAGTATTGAGCCTTGAGGTACATGTAACTGAACTGGTAGCCCGGAAGATTTCACACCATTAAGTTCTACACATTGGGACCTTTTATGTAAATAAGAATTTAATACGTTGAGAGCTTCGTTTTGGACGCCGTAATGACGAAGTTTACGCAGAAGCGTGTCTTGGTGCACGCAATCAAATGCTTTGGAGAGATCACAGAAAACTCCAAAATCATTTACGAGCCCTCCCGTGCGTAAAATATGCGTTTCAGTAGAGCATCACCCACGCCAGTTGTCGAACGACCTTTTGTAAAGCCATATTGTTCATTTTGATTTGAATTAAAATGTCTTAACTGCTTGAGACTTATAACATATTTTCTAAATGCAGGTAAGATAGAAACAGGCCTGAAATTGCCAACGTCATATTTATTACCTAATTTAAATCATGGTATGACCCTACTTCATGAGGTCCAATGATCCATCAAATAAAACAAAGTCATTGATTTGCATAATATTTTATTAACTCATCAACTACTGTAACGTAATGTCTCGCCTACGGTCAATTGTAGGCGCACGCATTTTAACGAAAAACATTTATAAACAAACCAGTACACATCCTTTGACAATTTCACTAATTCAAACAGTTTCAATTAAAATAATTTCATTACTTAACAAGATCATAGATATAGTGCTCCAAAGAGCGGCATCGAAACATATATTTTATTCTAATACAGTTACAAATGATTAAATATTCTGTACATCCCTTATTGAAGTAATACGATACACTGTGTTGTCCAAAGACGATTATTTAACTGCAGGACGCGTCCAGATAGGAAGAGGCCAAACGTTCTGCGTTCCGTCCGTTGAATATCATTTGTTCATTCTAAAGCTTGATCGCGAAGCTGAACTGAGAACGCCTGAACGCAAAAGATCGCGCTGGCAGACGCCAGCGCGATCTTTTACACAGAGTAGGTAATAAATCTTAGGGTTATGGTAATTAGACATCTTTACAACACCACGGATTTCACTAAAACGATTTAACTATGGAGCGGTTAACTTGTACTGGCAACTTATACAATATTTTTATAGATTCAACAGAACTCATCTACTATCATAATATTATAAAATACATTACAAGTTATTATCTAAAATAATGCGATAACGTGTGGAATGTCAATACGTTCTTTTCCTAAAAGGTGAAATGATCTAGGACGCAAATAGCTTGTGGTTGTGAATAGCAAATTTTTTTTCTTTATATTTATTTACTGAAATATTCCTAAAGAGTCGTGACGCTGAACATCTGTTTCACCATTTGTATCTAAAGTAAAGGGAATATTTGTTCATCTTTTATAGTACTCTTGAACTTCCGTCCACCTGCATTACAAGTCACTAAGTACTACAGTATTTTTATCTCACGAAGCGACGCGCGCTTTTCTTGTGGTTACCAAGTGTACAAATACGCTGTGAATGTGTGCGTGAAGACGAGTAGCGTCAGCACATAAAACACACACGCACACACACTTCTGACTTCGCCATTGTCTTGGACGGTACCGAGAGATCCTGCGCTTACACACACACATTCACAGCGTGTTTGTACACTTGGTAACCATAAGTAAAACGCGTGTAGCTTACTGAGAAAAAATACTA
This sequence comes from Apamea monoglypha, assembly GCA_911387795.2. Lineage (NCBI taxonomy): Eukaryota > Metazoa > Arthropoda > Insecta > Lepidoptera > Noctuidae > Apamea > Apamea monoglypha. The sequence continues at coordinate 16,637,613 of OU426925.1, forward strand.
GAGCGCTGAACGTGTTTATTGATTTATGGTGCAAGCGGGGGCCTAAGAACTATTTCATCAACTTTCATATTTTCATATCAGGATCAACAACACATCAGGACCCGAGGTGGCGGCGCGTAGTGTTCCACGCGCGCCCCTCTAAGACGTCGCGGGGGGAGTCAGACCCCCCCCCCCCCTGAGCCGGCACTAGTCGGGGGTTGCGCAAGGATCTTCCGTTGCCGCGACCCCCGGCGTAGGTGTGAGATGGTACACTGGGGTGGTTTTTAGTCAGTAAGAGTCTGACAGACCCCGCCGCCCGCCCTAGGGCGGCGGAAATCCATGAGGATTTTCCACACAGAAAAAAAAAACATCCCCTACCGGGCGATGGGTTCCCGCATTGCCGAGGCGGGGGGGCTCAGTAGCCGTGGTTTGGTCACCCACGGTGAAGCCAAGAGGAACCCGAGGAGGGGCCGCTCGTCAGGGCTTTACCAGTAAGCCGACGACGTAGCGGCCAACAAGTAGGTTGCGGTGCCGCTTGAGCGACATCGCAACTGAGGCGGGCCGTGATGTCGTATGGGAGGCATCACGGCTGAGGGTTGGAGGCCGCGGCGGGAGGGGAGTGCCGGTATTGCGGTGCGCCGCTCTCTCTACCTTCCGCGGCCTTGACGGGGTCTCCACCGTCCGTTGGCGGATGCAGTGGGACCGCAGGGGAGGAGGAGTGTTGGTATGACGTTAGCCACTCTCCCTATCCTCTGCGGCCGAAAATTGGCAGGCAGCGGGGCCAATGGAGATTTTTTTTTGGAGAATCCGAACAAATATACGGTTGATAAATCGTTATCAACCGTATATTTGTTCGGATTCTCCTTACGGCTTTTAGCAAAGGCGAAATGGCCCTGTATGCAACCATTAGACATATTAGTGGCGAAACAGAGAGCGAAACATTTACACCTAATTTTTACGTAGTTTTTATACATTTTACAAATATTGTCAATTCACTTAAAATCGGAATTAGGTGAACTAAGCTTTATTGAATCATGAAATAAACTAATTTAATAGGATAGTTTCTGGTAAACACATTTGTTTTTATTATTAGTATTTTTGTCTAAAGCAAAGAGTTTCCAAAATTCATTTCATACACACGATTTTGCGGCTGATCTAAATTATCACATTACACTTATTAATATAACTTAAAGTTATGTTTATTCACAGAATGGAATAGTCATTTTGTAGTCATTTTTCATATGCTACACTATTTGGCTTATTTTATACATAAACATAAATTTAAAAGCATTTTATATTGGCTAAAAGCACGTTATTTTAGAACAACAATTGAACATTTACATATTTTATTTAAGGTCTTATTTTATGGCGAAAGCGTCATGGTAGGCCGCGAAATTCAAATTTTCTTGTATTTTTTGCAATTTACAGGTCAGCAGCAGGTTGTATGTTGTTCTAAATATGATTCGCGGTCGTAACATTTATTTATTTATAGAATTAAAGTCACAAAAGTGATCAATAAAACTCTCTAAGTTCATATTACTCTATTGAGTGACTATTTCATAAATCATGACATTTGAGGCCAATTCTAACTGGCCTCAAGGAGCTCCTTGAGGCCAATACAGCTGTATTGTATAAGTCATATTTGTTACGGTCGATGTTAATCAACATATGTACAACCTGACACTGACCTGCAAATTCCAAAAACCTAAGAAAATTTGAATTTCGCAGGTTACCTTACCGCATCCCGCTTTGAATATCCTTCAATGTTTAGTGGACGAGGACGACTGAACAGTATCAGTAACTAGTAGGTGTTATATTTAATTTTATATAATTATGTATGCTTAACATTATGTAATGTCTTGTAAAAACATTATTATACAGTTAATATAATATCATGATTTAAAGTTTTAATATTTCTCTATTTACATTTTCTATAACACATAATGTATTAATAAAAATAAACAAATATAATTCGGCGGCCGTGCTACTGATTATCATGTACTTACAATATGTACATAACCCCTCGCGATATAGGGATTGACGAGCAAGTACAATTTTTAGGCTTGATTATTTACTTATAAGTTAATAAATGTCTGTTTTTATATAGTCTAGGAGTTAAACTCAATGAAACTGATAATATTTACAACAAATATAACGGTAATTTAGAATGTTAAAAATGAAACTGTAAGCAGGAATCGCTTAGCTATTTATTAACTGTTAAGTGACAAAAATTAACACAGATCGCTAAGCAGACACGAAATCATTCCAACTGATAACAACCAGAACTTGGCAAGCATAAGATCTGTTATATCTTGCGACTACTGTCACAGCACGCGTTACTCTCAACAATGACTCTTTTCCCTGACAAATATGCATTCCACGGTATAACATTTATTCCACAGTTCAACATCCATTCCACAGTGTAACATTCATTCCAGTGTTACATCCATTCCATACAGGTATAAAGAAATAGCATGTCTATGTTAGGATTGTTACACACTTGTTCGGGAAGTGTAGATCTGCGTCGCTCATCATGAAAGGATAGCTCAAACTCGGCCCCAAATGCGTATAACACACCTAAATGAATACGCAGATGACCGACAATCGGCGGCCGATATGTCGTCGACGAAAATATGCTACAAGACCCCGAAAGTAGGTTCTACTAAAGTCGGTGAAATTTTTATATTTATATCCATCGACGATTGGCCGAGCAAGGAAACAGTTTTACAGAAAATCAAGATGATTACCGAACTTCAAACATCTCTTGCTGTTTTGCCAACATTCAAATAAACTTTGCCTACTGTTTAATAGAGTTGAAAATCGTACGTGGTGGATCCATCCCGCCAGGTGGGTTCGTCTGCGACTTTGGCTCGGCAGAGGGGGCAAGTGTGCTCGCGGTCGAGCCAGGCTGAGATACAAAGCTCGCAGAAGATATGGCTGCACCCTAACCGCACCGGTGTCGTGTAGTCATCGTGACAGATGGGGCAGGAGTCGCCCGCTGACAGCAGTTGTTCGCATGTTGGTTTTGTGCCGAGATTCTGTTGGAAAGGCTTCGATTTACATTTTGACGCTCTTTGTCATAAGAATAATATGCGTAAGTAAAAAAAAAAAAGAAAGATTGAGTTGACTTTTTAGATATCACGCAAACCGAAATTGCACTAATTCTGTAAGAGATTACCAATCTGCGGTATGGCAATTTGGTAAGCTACAATCGATGTTCTTGTCTAAATTGCTGATTCTTCATTTGCTATTTAAGTAACTAGTAAGTTTAATAGCAAAAACTCTTAAATTTTAGACCTCATTTCAATTAATTCGAATCAATTACTCACCACGCTCTGTAACAGGGTCCAAGTGGCATTCTTAAACAGCCTGAGCCGGACCAGCACCTCAATGACCTTCGCGATGACGTAGATCGATGTGAGGAACATGCCGACCATCTTCTCGGAACCTTCGTACGACTGCATGAGGAAGAAGATCCAGGGCTGGATCGTGAGCAGTGAACGGTACAGCTGGGATACTGCCTCCGTGAATAGGTATACTTTACCCTGCAAATTGTATGGGAATTATAGATGTGATAGGTGGTTTTACAAATGAAAATATGCGGTGTGTCCTGAGCATATACTTTATAGGAGTGCTGGGTAGCTGATATAATTTTGAGGTAAGCTGTAAGTCTGACTGATGCAGCTAAATAGAGAGCCGGTTGCAACTGTCTCGCTGGTCGCGTTTAGAACTTAATCCACAGATTGAGTGACTGTAAGACGAAGCTTCTTCTCAAAATCAATGACGTTTGTTACATACAAACTCGGAATTGTACTAATCATACTAGAGAGCTCTACTTTCATACAAAAAACAACAAGTGAAATCCTTACCCTCTTCTGGAACGGCAGTATAAAAGCAGGCATCATGGTGACCAGTATCTTGATTTCTACGGTAATAATCTTGACGATGAGGTCAGTCAGCACGACGAGCCACAGTAACTCCCACACATCTAGCTCGGTGTACCCTGGGAACATGACCACGTTGGGGAGCAGCTTGCCATGGCCGAGGAAGTACTGCACCATGAGGATACAACTTGATGTGAAGAGTAGTTCGCTGAATAACGCTAGTATGCTCCGGTTCATCTGCTTGCCATGTTCCCTGGAACAGTAATATAGGTAAAGTTAATAAAAATTGGCCACTTAATGGAAAGTGTATAGTTGAAGAACGAATGTCCTCTTTTACGAATATTCGTAAAAAAATGGGTACTTGAAGTGTTTATACCGTCATACTCATTTCTGTCAGAAAATAGTATTGCTACATTCTGGTTTAGAAGTTACAAGGGCCAATAAAAATACAGACCCGTGAGATAAGTATTTCTGTTTTTACCGCTTCCGTCAACCATTTGTAATTCGCTTTTGGAGTGGTTTAGGGGCGAATGCTGTTCATCAGACGTATAATCAGACTTTTCAATTATAGCGTCAAATCCATCTCAACGTCTTGGCCGCATTAAGATCGATCGCTAACGTGCTTCGAGTGGCCGCATATAATTTTGGAAATATCTAAAGTATTATTGCAAAACAACTGCAAAATAACAGTTTGGATGACGTTTTTGACAAATAAATGTCAAAATTGACCGACTACGAACATCAACCAATCCATAGTGACTCCCGTCTGCATGGGCTCTAACCAGCGACTCCATAAAAGTTGTCGTTACTACCATCTATAGTCACAAGGTAAACAAAACAAAAGTGCCACTTACCGCCTCACGAGACTATTGCCGTGGGTGAATGTGCTGAACAGTATGACGAACGTGAAGATGCCTTCCCGACTGTCGTACATTAATTTGATAAATAGTAGGAAGTAGAAGGGCGCGTATCGTATGAGTAGGTTTAGAGTAGCCCTCACGTCCACTACCTGCAACAAACATAATAGTAACGTGTTATTGGGAAGAAGAATTAAGTAATAACCTGCCTGTGATTTCTTTACACGCATCTCAGGGAAAATACCTACTTCATGAACGTAAAATCTATCCCATACTTAACGTTAATCCAGGCCAAGACCTATGTCACTGCCAAACATCATCCTGAATCTATCAGCCGTTAATTTACGATTGAGTGACTATCACCTAACTACCTTCACTAACTTTTACATTTAAAATATTATAGGGATAAGTGAGGCTATGTTTATTCACCATTTTATCTCCACAATCGGGGCTTTTATTGATTCTAACGCCGCATCGGCACTTTGCCAGCATCTTCGGCACTGCGTTTTATAAAGCCCCAGTGGATATCCCCCATTCTGCCGATTCTAGTTAGTTCTTGGCTGTCAGTAGTTTTCTTTAATACTAGAAGAAATAACGCCTAACCCTGTTTAATATAATGATTTAACAGATCACCAGCCGCCTTACTAAATGCCGTTGCACATTGTATTAAATGCCGATATTGTTTAGATTTACCATGCTTTCGCAAGCATGGTAAAGCAAGCACAAACTACGAAAACAATCTTTTCATTTTTAACGCTTTTCGCTCAATGCGGCGAAAGCTAATAGAAACAAAGTAACTAAGGAAATACGCAAAGAAAGCAAAAATCCCCTGCAAAGTTTTAGAGCATTTAGACTCCAAACGCTTCTAAAATAGAGTTATTTCGTTGTTTTCGGCGCGTATTCATTTAATTACTTTAAACTCGTCAGGATTGTACCGGAGCGTTAAAAATCGAGCTACTAGTAGCCCACTGGTTTTGGGCGTATGTTACGTCGTCTCACTTCTGTACGATGTACCATAATTTTTTCTATGCCACATATGCTATATTGCCGAATTTAAACTACTTATGAATGGTCGCGAAATAACTCTATCTATGGGCCCAGCAAGAACGCGCGTGAACGTAACGTGAATCCGAACGAACTTAAAATTGCTAATACCTACTCGTTTCGCAGATAATATTTCCTTAGTTTTATGATTTTACGAGTGATACTAATTGTGCCTGTCGCCAACATTTAAACCAAAATGATATAGGATACTATGTTGTACAGACGCCAGCAGGTCAAGCTGTCAATTTTTCCCAATCAACCTTGAACCTTAATGACTTAGCGATAACGTTGAAAATTTATTAAAGAAATTTGACAGATTGTAGTAGCTTGATGTGTTGGCGTCTGTACATTTGATTAAAAAAATCGTTCGAATTTATATTACGGAAATTTAGAAAGAAAACCAGGGCACAATAACACCAGTAAGACCTACATTATGCACTGATTAGTGCGATCAGGGAACCTGAAAGTGCTAAGATAGTGATAGATAGCTAGTGTAGCAGCTCAACTGTGACTAATGAGACACAATTACTTTTCTATTGTTACCGGACTTAGTAAGCATGCCTAACAAACGAGAGGACAGTAGGGTCACACTTCGGTCTTTATAATGATCATAATTTTTTCGGCATACAATGTTTACACTCAGATTGAGGAAATCCTTATAACATTAAAAAAATGTTATGTTTATAAAATGTTATGAACATAACAATTTAACATGTCCCCCGCGCGCTTTAGTATGCTTAGATTCTATTGGTCGACATATCAGTGAGCACATACACAACACACACTTAACCACTGACAAAGCTAACTTTTGCTGTTTATATCACCACTGAGTGGACTGTACTGCAATCCTAACGAAGAACCCAGTATTTAATCGTCATTTTGGTCATTATTTATATCAAAAAATGATAAGGTAAACTATTAACCTAAATAATTAGGTATTTGAGCATGCAACTACCAAACTTTAAGTGATAATGTAGTATGCTTAAGATTGTATGGTTATCAAAACATTCAAGTACTTTTTTTTCGAAACTGGAATTTTGTACTAGGGGCTGTTCATTTATTACGTAAGACGATTTGAGGGGGGAGGGGTTCCAAACAAGTCTTATTTTTTCTTACTTGGGGGTGGGAGGGCCCTAGATTATTCTTACATAAGATCACAAAAGTAAGAAAAAATTACAAGCTGATCTTACGTAAGATTCAAAGGAGGGGAGGGGGGTCCTTCAAGTCTTATTTTTTTCTTACGTAGGAGGAGGGGGGTCAGAAATTGGTTAAAATTGCTTTACGTAATAAAAGAACAGCCCCTACTGCATTTGCTGGAACAAGGGCTATGTAAATAGACCATCAAACACTTGTGTATGATGGACACTACACCAGCATATATAGATTTTGTGTGCACATATGTATAGTGTAATTAAATTTGAGTCTGATACAGAGCTCTTTGTTATGTTGTCACACCGGGACCTAACTTGCCCAACAATTGATGTTGGGAAATTGTATCTATACTAATTGCGCGGTAAACTCTGCTTGCGAGATGCAGGATTTGTGTGACGTTAGTATGACGCATTGTTCGCATGAGGCATTGTAGATACCGCTACAAACTAATGTCAACATTAGTTAATTATATAATATTATTAGTTCATTACATTTATTTACAAAAAGCAAAATCAGCAAAATAGTCAAAATCCTATATAAATGAAATGCTGATTTGGCAAATTTTTTTTATCTAAAATATATATCGAATAGTCCGAATTAGGTTTTATGGAAGGAAAAATTGGAAAAGTTTCCCAGAAAATTTTAAAATTTGGAATAAACTGAATGTGATGTTCTTTTTCCATGGGATTAGATAGACGGACAATGTCTGTCAGGTCAGCTAGTGATTAAAAAAAAGAGATAATTAGTCTGACAGTACCAGTTCCCTAGCAAAGTTTCTGGATGGAGCTGAATGAGGGTGAGCTTACATGTGCAATTAGCTTATTAACTGAGCAATTTAGGGCTATTTTGGTCAATATCTTGTCTCAGCAATATAATTTTATTTGCTCAATGTAACACACCTTAAAAAGGCCCTTAATTGATAAGAGGTATTTTACAATTCCACTAAATATAACTACAGTGCAGCCGATGGACTGTAATTACAACTTAAACTCTTGATTTGTGTTAGAGGAGTCACCACAATTTTGCCAATTTAAGGATCAATAATAAACAATAATTATCTTACCCCTACAAGTGTATTTTTAATAACAGGATAAAAGGCTTCTTTATCCTACAGTACTTCACTTCATTTGGTGTATATGAATGGTCACATCACATACTATATATACAGATAGAACTATAACACTTAATATTGAGTGTTTTTAAGGTTACTGTTATTATTATTTATCATGTCAATGTCAAAATGTTTAGCTTTTTGAATTACTAGTTTAACCCAAAAATAGGTTTTAGTCAATACCCACAGATAATAAATTGGATTGTAAGTTAAATATGCTTATTGCTTCCAGTTTTATAAAATACTGAAATGGGCATATCAATGTTATTGAAAAAAATATTTTAGACTGACCTGCTGACCATCATCACTCTGGCTGTCATTATCAGCGTTATCATGAATATTGTTGTTATTGGCTGGATTCACTGACTCGTTGATCTCAGGATGCTCTTGCTCTGGTTCTGACAAGTTGGAGTCGTTTGAGGCACTGTTGCTCATCCCATGACTAGTAGACTGTGACCGCTGTGTCGGTGGGGTACCCCGATCATTCACTATGTAAGTTTGAGCATTCGGCCCCAAGTTCACGTGTGCTATCGAGCTCTGTGGTCTTTGATTGATTTCTGAAATATGGGTTGCCGCCGGCGTATTCCTCGGCATCCATATTGGTAGCGACAGGCGAGCATTATTGCTTTGCTGTTATGAAAAAAATTCAAATAAATATAGTATTTACTATGAGTATTATCAAATACGAAGTGTTCATCTTAAAAACATGATCAAGGCTATCATTTTTTGTTGCTATCTGCATCACAACACTTAGTCAATCTTAATAAATACGTGTGACGTACCATGCGCGCTTGTTCCACAAGCGGTCTAATTTCTCTGATAACACTGTTGAGGCGATCTCCAAGTCCTAGGTTATTTCTATTAGGAGCTGGGGGCCTGGAAACTGAATCGAGCCTGTGAAGTGCATTGTGACGCGGCACCGCCTCCGCAGGCTCGTCGTCTTCTATATCGACTGTCACTTGATTTGGTTGAGCCATGACTGTAAACTAAATAACTACAAAAGTGACTTATTAAGAATTCTTGAAGCAAAAATTATCATTTCCAAATATTTATGAGCGAACGAAGGTCAACTATTTTGACATTTCTTGCCTGACGTCTTGTATGAAATCCAATGAAATCCGTTCAGAAAGGCATACTGACTGGCAAAATTATTCAAAAGATTCAGTTGAGAAATGGTTGAACAAAACGATCGATCTCTTTTAGTTTTTTAAAACTCATGTACTTTTATAATCATCGAATTTTATTAATTACAAATACTTCTGCATCTCCACTCTGCTACGTCTGCTTTTCCAAATTACGTCACAAATCATGCATGTGTGAACCATGTATAACTGTGATGGAATCATACGGCATTAGAAAATTCGTCCGCATCGCTGTCAACAGAAAAAGTGCCCAAAAGGCGGGCAGCATCCCACGTTGTATGGCGATGCTGATTCTTGAACCAAAAACTAGGCCAGCCCTCTGGTCACGTGAAGTGTCGACCAACCGCTTGGCGATGTCTCGAAAAACCAAGTTGGCACTTGGACCCTATGGCCCTAGTGTTTCAACCACAAACGGCTGGAACATATAACATCCAATATGGTTGGAATATTTTCGTCGTTTGAGGTGCACCGCACCTGCAGCAGCTGCTTCAGCACAGCCCGCTGAGCTAGGAAGATAGGAAGGCGCGCAAGGGTGACGACACATGTTGCATCCCACACAAAAGTCCTGCTTACCTTCCAAGGCATTATTGTCATTCCGTCTCTTGCCATCATCGCGTGTCCGTCGGGTTCTAAACAGCTGGCACCCCGACGGTGACAAGAGCACGACGTCATTCTATGCGGCCTGCGCTCTTACTGCAAGATAGGCCATGGTGTCCGAGGCAGTCGTCAGCTTCACCGCACTGTCCTCAACGTCGTCTGCGTTATTGATATAACAGCAACCGAGGCCCCGAGGGATTACGTTGTGTAGTTTGAGGATTGTAGAACATTAGGTACTATAGAGCTACACATTAAGTACTAGAATAATGTGAAATTACAGCCCATGCTGCTGAGTATGTACCTAGTGTTTATTTTTTATCGTCAGTCGTAATCCAGCCAGCTGCTACGCTTGTTGAAGTTAAAGGGATAACAAAGAAATGAAACGTCGATTATACTGTCAATAATTTATTTATGTTTTTAAATAATAGTCAATAGACCGCAATGAATTTCTAGCTTTTGATACGATGAGCAATTAACACCTACTGTAGATACGATACGTCATGTACGCACGATGTAGATATACGTAAATTCAGTCTTTGATTAGGCTTCACACCGCTGCCGGCTCATGGCACAGACCACGGGCGTTTCCGTCGAATCCGATCGTTGTTAACTAAGACGAATAATAATATCACGTTATACACACACGAATAAATTTTAATTTGTGCTCAAATTATGCCCAAATAAATAAGTATAGATACACTATGTAATTGGACTGCATAGTTAAATAATGAACGGTTGATTTTAAATACTCAGCACGCTCTTGGCACGTGTTTGAGAGCTCTCACGCTTCGTTGTCGGGCCTTAAGGCGAGAACACCTTGCGAATGTAGATCTCGGACCGCTTCCAATAATCTTCTCTCAGCTCTAGGCTCTCCTAGTGCGACGTCGACGCTTCCTGCACACAGGAGCAGTGCTCTAAGCGCTGCCCGGGGCCAATCCGGCCTCAAACCTAGTCTAACCGTGACTCCAGCAGGTGCAGCACCTAATCTCGCACACTCAGCTTCTAATCGATCTCCGTACTCCTCTATTAAAGTGTCGCCCACTGATCTTCTCAGCTCTGGTGTCAAAGATGACAGAAGTAACAGCGCAACGTCATCCATCGGTCTACCTAGAGAAACCATTTGCCAATCTAGAGCTATACATTCGCTGACACCTTCTCTTTCGCGGAACAGGAGATTTCCACTCCAAAAATCGGCATGTGCGAGCGGTGCTGGCTCAGCAGGTCTCAGTAATGTTTCGAGTAAGGAAGGTGCTCGAGCACTTAAAGCAGACACAGCGGCCGCTTCCTCAATGCAGTCAGGACGACCCCGTAGGAAAGCTTCAAGTTGTGGCAGTCCTCGCCGCACGAGGCGCAGGTATCCAGCCGCAGCTCTTTCGCACGGGAACAGAAAATCAAATCTCTGGTCCAGAGGTCCTTCCCTATCGCGCAGTGCAAGGGAAAGTGCGTGGAGTCTCGCAGCAGCATAGAGTGCTGATCTCGCGCGCTCTTCAGTCAGACCTTCAGCGAAATCTGCCGCTTCGTAGCCGATTGACGTGACGTCTTCTAAAACAAGCTCGCTATCTCCTCCGATCTCATCTGAAAGGAGAATAAATAAAAATATTTGAAAAAGATTGTTTACTTTGTCGATTGAGTAGGTTTAGTGTGTTTTTCTAACTCAGTAATAATTTGCGTAAATACGACATAAGATAACAGCTATTCATTTTCAACGGAGCCAAAAGCTATAGCCTGCTACAGCTGAATAGCCTGACCTAATTTTCGAACCTATGAAAAATGAAACCTAGAAACAGGTCACACAGGCGAGAAGGGGCGCGGGAAGGAAAGGGGCGGGAATGTCGCATGTGACGCGCAAAGGTGAAAAGTCAAGTGGGACTACACAATATCATAAAAAATGGAGCTTGACAAATTGTTTAAATTGCTTAGTCACTTCGGTACGTACATATGTTTAACTATATCTTGGTAGGTAGGTCCTACCAAGATATAGTTAAACATATGTGAGAATTTATCGTGATGTAGGTGTTTGAGACATTCCACCAGTCCACTAAGGCCTTGAGAAGACAAAAATAAATTGCCTGAGTCAATGACTGGAGATCGGACTCGCGCGATGCATACAAATGACTGAACAATAAACATTACATTTGAGATACGTTTTATGCATAGAAAGACGTATGCGCAAGTTAGAATACTAACCAGGCAGTCTGGCCTTCACGCATCTAGGCACAGGTAAGCCCGATCCAGGGCCAAGTGCTTCCTCCGCCAATTTGTTGAGAGCCGGTGCGAGCTCGGTGTAGAACAGGATCTCCCTGGTGTCAAACTGAGCCTCCGCCACGAAGAGCCGCCCGAAAGGGTCTCGTGGAGGCAGTTTGACGACCAGTGGCAGAGCCCTTCGCTCACCATTACTTTCGTAGCAGACTGTCACAGCCAGAACACGACTTAGAGCGCCAGCAACTCCTGCGCGTGACTCCACGTGCACCTAAGACATTCAGTTCAATAAGTATGAAAGATTACAGTACAAATGATTATAATAATAACCGCGTCCATTCTTTATATATTATATTCATATGATTCTTCTATATATTATATACATATTACGAAGATAACAGCCAGATATCTATGTGGACGTATCGAATGACCGGCAGGTATGATTACAAACAAAAAAAAAACGAAACTTATGGTTTCATGTTCGTGATTTACCGGCTCTAATTTTTTTCACGATATCATGCACGACTGAGAACAAATAAATTCTACGCATTCGTAAGTCAGGTCTAGCTAGTTTTATAGACACAATCAACAAAAGATTATAATCTAAACCTAGGTCGTCAATTTAATGAATACTAACGGTAAATAATGAGGTAGTAACGAGTATGACAGAGACGAACCTCGCTAGGTGCGACCACGCCCGAGCCAGCCAGCAGCTCTCGGGCCCACTCCTCGGTGAGAGCGGCATCCGCGTCGGCTTCCGGGCCCGGTTCGCAGTCAGAGTCCTCGCTGCCGCTGCTGGGGGCCTCTGAGACCGCCGCGCTGTCCGGCCCCCCGGCTTGCATCGTGCACACTGTACTCTCTACAACAACTCAGCAACAAATACTATCTCTAACTACCTATAACGACGTAACTAAGCACATCTCCGTGTCTTCAACGCTTGTCGTATGTAAGAGCGACGCGAAACATTCGATATTACTTCATACGGTGTGGCAGTGTCCGTGCACTGAGCTCGAATAGATACGCCTGGGGCTACGTCTCGATTTGCCGGCGTCTCGCGCATGCGTGTATCTACGAGCGCCTCAATTATTCATCGGGACTCCCATATCGTGTCACCCACCGCTCAATCATGAATCAACCTATGCATATATTGCTTGTTTTTGTCTAGTGTAATGTAGCTGCGAACATAAAGATATATCTCGTATTCACAGGATTAACAGTCACCACAAACATTTTATTATTTATTTGTATGAAAGTTGATGATTATGACAGGTTTTTTATTTTTTTACAAATGTCATTTGTCTGAGGTTGTATCTCAATTACTAGCAACTACGACGGGTTAAAAGAAAAGTTTATTATTAATTTATTTCAGATAACATTTTCACCGGCTCAGTAAGACGAATAGTTTCGGAGCCTAAAAGGAACTCTAGTAGAAATTGGAATCACTTCAGGATTTGCCTGTGTTGGTATGTCACTGATGTGATGTGTGATGTGACTGATGAATTTATCTGTAAATATTTTTGTGGTAGGACTCCAAATTAAAAATAAAGCAGCTCCTTCCAGGCGCGCCAAGACAAAGATGTTGCTCGACTCACCGAGAGCACCTGGAGGAGCTATTGGTCAATGAAAGATCTTTTAAAAGGAGATCTACCACTATGTCTCAAGCAGAAATTATGGACATGTGTATTCTCCCCATTCTCATATATGGTGCTCAAATCTGGTATTTGAACCTTCAGCAGAGGTCCAGCAGTGCGATTCTGTAACCATCTCACCATGAAAACTTAGGTGAAGTGAGCGTGGAGTGAGCTGTCATTCCAACTAATGCTAGGGATTGACACTATTGACAGCTCACTATAAGCTCACTTCACCTAACTTTTCACGGTGAGATTTTTACTGAATCGACCGGCAGGTTCGAAGTTTGCCAGCGAGCCATGGAGCGCAGTATCCTGGGGGTTCGGATTTCTGACCGTATAAGAAATACAATACTGCACGCCAAATCCAAGACTTTCTGGATAACGGACGTTAACCAGAAAACTGCTAAACTTAAGTGGGACTGGGCCGGACATGTTTGCCGCATGTCAAATGACAATAATGAGCTAAAAGAACCACCGATTGGGTTGAAATGAAGATGGCGGAAGGAGCTTGACTCCTACCGTAAGGACCGAATTGTGTGGAAAAGGGCTCTTCCTTCCCTTTTCCTTTCTTTTGAGGCGTTTGCCTTGCAATGGGACAATACAGGCTAGGTAGATTGAGATTATAAATTCATTTTGATTAGGGAAGGATCAACAGACAGATGGACGAATGGACGATGGCGAAACAATACGGATGCATAATGTGACGGCGAATACGGATACAGAACTTTCAAATCATAACCCGCCTTCTAGGCTTTGCCGTAGTCGGTTAAAAAAATACGCACCATGTAAAATTGCACGAGACTTTGATCGGTCGTCAAACTGTGGAACAAAGTAACTAAGATATTTTTTTTAAACAAATAAATCTAAAATAATAATTATAACGGTTAACGGTTATTTTTTTATTTATAGATTAATATTTAAAAATAAAAAATTGTTTTGTTAAACATTAGAATTTATCCGATTTTCTTTGATTTCAATAGGTCAGAGAGCTAAAAAGGTTCAGAAAAGATCTGCTTGCCAAATTAAATGAAAAATACGTTTAGCCCATATTCCATTCATGTCGGGAAAAGCAAAGATTCCTAAAGTTATGTAATGTCAGTGTCAGAGTGTTTAGCAATGTCAAACGTGTAAGGTGTAAATGTCACTGACTCTGTGTCACTGTCATAACGTAATGCGGCGCGTTGCGGACGAAATGTAAATAACTTCCAGATTTAATTAATAAATAAAAGAAAAACCATAATATGGGCAAGGAAAAATCTAAGAAACGAAGAAGAACAAGTTGCTCGAGCTCCAGTAGCTCTGACGCGTCCCGAGAAAAGAAGAAACTTCGCAAATTAAAGAAAAAGCTCAAAAAGGAACAAAAGAAGACTGAAAAAGCATTGAAAAAGAAGTTGAAAGAAGAAAAGAAGAGGCTTAAGAAAAAGCAGAGGAGAACGAGTACAAGTCGTAGTCGCGATGGAAGCAATGGGGAGGAAGGGGCCGCCTCGGCAGACATACCACTTGGTATGTCTGTAATGTTATAAGTGAACCTACTTGATTGTAGTTATGTATCGATCGGAACGTGTTGTTCGTTTTAGCCTGACAGCATACCAATGATAAAATAGAGTAACAATGCTCCAAATGATTTTACTGTTGACTCATTTCTACAAGCTCTGTAAAACCTCATTTTATTAACATAGACATGTAGTCATAAAAGAAAATTATTTTTTTGTTTATCTACAAAATGTAGGTATATAAAACTCATTTCAATTGTCTTCAGAACTGATGGAAAAATCCAAAGCGATGGCCCCAATGACCAAAGAAGAGTGGGAGAAACGACAAAGTGTAGTTAGAAAAGTTCTAGATGAGGAGTCAGGCAGATACAGGTTATCCTATCCCTCTATTATCTTATATTTATTACTTTCAATACTTTCCAAAAGAAATATTTCTTCACACATGTCCCAAATCGACAAATCATTATTTAGTGACTTTTTTAATGAACATTATTACCATCCCTCAGTTGAGTCTTGTTTTCAGGTTAATAAAAGGTGATGGAGAGGTGTTAGAAGAAATTGTGTCTCGTGACAGACACAAGCAGATAAATAGACAGGCCACACACGCTGACGGAGCGTTCTTTCAGTCCCAAACTGTGGAAAAGAAGCTGCTATAGAGAATAATATGGATTTTGCATCCATATCACCATGACTTTGCCGAGTTACTACTAATTATTAATGCATTTCTCAAAGTGCGCCCACTATGCACCAAGATATATTGATATCTCCTTAAATATGTACCTTTCCTTGTAAGTTCAAATTAATAATATTAAATGTACCTTGTTAGGTGTTGAAACTTCTGCTTAAAAATGTTCTTTTCTTTATTACTTTATGTTAGCTCTTATCCTGATGACCCTTTTCCAGGAGTGGTTAAATTGGGACCTTGAGAGTTCCAGAACATAACTAGCAAGACCAAAGACTTTTCTGAGCTCTTGAACTTTCTCAACTTGAAAAGGAATTCGTCGTGTTGCTTATTTTGCATGGTAAACTTAACTTGCATGATTGTCATTGTAGCTACATACAAATGATATACATCACATATTTGATTGCATGCTGAAACTTCAATGTGAAAAGATAAGAGCTAATGAACTTTCTCAAGAATTTTAAAAGGAGACCATGCACTTTCATATGGATATTATAATAATGAATGTTGAAAAATCAGGAAAAAATAAACAAATGTTTTCATCAAATTTGTTTATTGATCTACCTATTAACATAATTTATAGTTCATCTTTGGTATTCATGATGTCCTCCTCGATGGAAGCAGTATCTTGAGACGTCGTGTTTGTGTCCATATCCTGAAGGTGTTCTGTGACTAGAGTTATTAGGCTCTCCAGCGGCCGCCCGCCACGTTCGACATTCACTATCTTCTTTTCCTTGTATAAAATTAGTGTGGGGAGGCCATTGATCTAAAAAATAATTATTTTATATTAGAATGCGTCATAGGTTTTTGACGATTTACGTACTCCCATTTGTTAGGTAGTTGTAAATGCGATTCCAAAATGCACGAAAGCGGATGTGATATCCAGCACCCTAATTGCGTAACACACTGAAGGAAATTCCTAATACTTTGCTTCATAGGTTTGAAAAATTAGACTACTCAACAACGTAAACGTAAACGAACTTGGCTAAAACTGTCAAAATTAAAGGCATTGCGCCTTTCATTTTGACAGTTCAGCCAAGTTTACAAGTTTTTCAGCAGTTATGGTTCGTCAATTACAATTTTATGTGTGTTAGGGCGCGTTTCCACTGAGGTGGAGACGAGCGGAGCGGAGCAGAGTCGTGCAGGAATCAACCAATCACAGACGAGACGCGTGAGACGTGATGTGGATTTCAACCCATGTGATTCATCGATTACTGCACGTCTCCTCTCCGCTCCGCTTGTCCTCACCTTAGTGGAAATGCACCCTTACTCGATTACCCAGCAGATCAATGTAGACCGGGTTACCAAATGGCGTGACTTGGCCCCAATAGACAACAAATAAATACCAACCATGATAAGATTAGCTTTATTTGCCTCGCGTTTGGCGATAAGAGCAGAACATTTAGTACAACGTAACATGCAATGACTGTCTCTCTCACCTTTTCCGTTTCGCATATTTGCTTTGATTGCACACAGTCAACATCGGCGATTATTACACGTGTTTCGTTTTGAAATCTCTCTCCCAATTTCAACCAGAGAGGGCTTAACTGCATGCAATGTGCACACCTGTGAAAATAAAGTTGAATAAGTTGTTTATTTCTCCAACTTTTTCTAAACAAATTATCATAATATACAGTATTCTAGGTGTTTTTTTAAATATATTAGGTTGTCTAGATCTTAGTAGCTTTAGAGTTTGGATTTAACTATGCCCTTACCTCAACCTAATAACCAGTAAAAAGTATCTTTAGTATTTTCATCTCACGAAGCGACGCGCGCTTTACTTGTGGTTACCGAGCGTACAAACACGCTGTGAATGTGTGTGTAAACGCAGGAGCTCTCGGCGTCAGTACCGTCGGAGACAATGAAATAACTCACCCACGCACACATTTCCGAATTCACATTCGGAAATGAGTGCGTGTGTGAGTTATGTGCTGACGCTACTCGTCTTCACGCACACATTCACAGCCTGTTTGTACACTTTGTTACCAGTTCACATGAAAAACTCGCATCGCTTCGAGAGATAAAAATTCTGTAACACAGAATAGGTACTATTACATTATCATATCTGAAATCATTTATCAGCTAAGCAAATACCTATAGGAGCAAACATGTATGATATTACTTGTAACAGAAATTGAAGAATCAAGTTTGGTGATGTTTCATTTGTTCTTAGGATATTTACCATGGCGCAAAGTAATTTATAAATACTAATTCCTTCTCCAGGAAGGTTTCGAATGTTTCTTCCGTTATCCTGGCCACTGGCAGGGCTTTCTTTTTCTTCAAGAATTTGTCTGGGTCATGATTTTCAGTAAGCAGCATTTTTTTCACATATCCTTTCAAGTCATCTATTGTCTCTGCTTCAGCTACACCCATCTGGAAGTTAAGTAAAATAATAGATCTTTTTATTAAACTATAGTACAGTATTATTTACAACAGTTGTTTGCACATCTGTTAGCAACTTTATAGAATTTCATCGATATGACATTTAATCTTTATTAAGCCTGTTCTTGTTTTTGAACACTGCCACAAGGTACGAAGTTCTCATAATTATGTACAGACGCCAGCAGGTCAAGCTACCCGAAACTGTCAAATTTTCTCAATCAACCTTGAAACTTAATGCTTTAGCGATAAAGTTTTTCAACTTTATCGCTAAAGTTGAAAAATTTTACAGATTGTAGTAGCTTGATGTGCTGGCGTCTGTACATTGTAAGACCATTTATAGACAAAAAATACACATACACAAGCACAAACACCAAGACTCGGAACAATTTCTTTTGTTTCGAGTGCGAACCGCCCCGCCGCAATTTCGCATAAACTCAACCATTAGGCCCTTTAACACGGCACGGTTTGTGTACGGTACAGTATACAAACCGCGCCGTAGAAAAAATGTGTCTGTCAACAAGCTTCCATAGTGATCCTTACAACACTGACGACCGTGCCTACACACGGCGAATACGAAGGGCTTTACGCCAACATGTTTTTGTATCACCAAATATTTTGATAAAACTTGTTTTAATTCATTTCAATATTTGTTTATTTATGGCAACTAGGCCCAATCGTTAGTAAGATTGTTGTTAAAAACTATTGTTAGTAAACAAAAACACAGGGACAAAAACAAAATTATTGTAAGGTTAGCTGTGAGGTCTTCTGACCAGCACCTCAGTGTGCCACAACCAAGGTGCGTCGTACTTTTTCATCAACAAAACTTAGGATGCTGTTAGAACTAGACCGCGCCCATGACAAAATGGAATTTGTTTTTTTGCGCATTATGGCGTAAAAATCATCGGTATGCGCAAATGCGAACATACCGGACGCACTACAATAGCGCGGCAGTCCCAACAGCATCCTGAAGCAGTTATTATATTGAATAAATATTAAAATCAATAAGTAAGTTTTGAGTGCAGCAAACTCTGCCATTAGTATCAGCATTTCATTTACTTGCTATTTATATAAATTTAACTTACAATTCTGCCGTTGGCAATCCACATAAGATATGGATACTCTTTGATATCAAAAGTCTTGCATGTCATCTCATTGTCCAAGCAGTTAACTTTGCCTATTTGGATGTACTTATTGTGTGCATACTGTACTGCTAACTCTGCCCATATTGGTGCTAATTTCTGAAAATGTTTATGTTTACTGTTATTTACATAAGTACAATATTTATTCTAATGCAGTTTGTTACAAATACAAGAATTGTTTTTTCTTTACAATTAATTATGGCTGCATTACTCGTAATATTTATGGGATTCATTGTTCTATGGTATTCATTTTATTTATTGCGTCATTCATGTTACTGTAAAGAATTGCAATTTCATGATAGGAATTCAGCCTTGAAACGTCTTTAGACAACAAGCCACATGAGACTGGAAATATTTTCTTACTTACCTGTGTCTGTCTACACCATGCTGCATAAAACATAATAAAATGCTGCCCTCTTGACACAAACTTCTCAATATTATGGTCATTCAAATAGGCCATACCACTGTATGTTTTCACCACTCGGGATTCCTTCTCGTAATCCAAACCCTGAATAATTATATTGATTTTTATTGTCATTAAATTTATAACTAATTTACTTGTTAGCAGTCATTATGGGAAGTTAATATGGATTAACAAATTATAAAAATATTACTACCCTCTAAACAACAATGGAATACTCTTTATTATGTATTGTAAGCCAAATGAATAAAAAAGAAAAGCTTGTTTGCTTTGCTGTTAGTCCCCCACCCGGTTGGAAAAGCCTAAGCTTGAAACTACATAATTTATCCCTTACCTCTGATTTCATAGTAAACACTTCACTTAAAAATATTGTCAGGGAAGGCAGGTCCCTAGTCCCCTTATATTCTACAGGCGAAATAGTATTCTTATGGAAGTACAATAGTGTCGGGTATCCTGAAATCAATGAGAAAAAAGAATTTTACAATTTTGTATTGTGTAGTTGATTGTTGTTTGTACTGAATGGATTAATTGATTTATAGCACAGCACAACAATTTGTAGAAAAGGTATGCTTAGAGGATTACATGTCAGTATGTTGGTACGCTTTTAAAGAAAAGATAAATTTGTGGAACAGGGGAAGTAAAGATTAGAAAATAAATATTGTTGTATGGCTTGAAAGAATATGTTACATTTGATCATCATTGATAAACACTGAACTGTACATGTTTTATACTTGTGTGTAATCTAATTATAAATCATGAAGTACCTGTGATGTCCTTCTCGTTACATAATCTGAAGTATAATGTACAGTCAACCTGGGCAATAGCAAACTTTGAATCTTTTGTATTGACTAGCTCGGCTAGTTCAGACCAAATTGGATAGAACTCTGTGCAGTGGCGGCACCTGAAAGTAGATTGATGTTACTCGATAGAATACTGCTTACCGGCAATACCGGCTGCGGTAAAAGCTTTACAAAGTTATATGAAAACTGGAGTGTTGAACATTACGGTTTTGGTTATAATTTTATTTTTAAGTACATTTAATAAAAAGAAGATACTCACCAGGGTGCATAAAACATTACAAAATTCCCGTCCAGTTCTTCTATTTGAAATTTAAAGCTGTCTGCATCGTATTCATACACTGAGCTTTCTTCAAGTGCAACGAAGTAGGGTAAAAATAGAACATAAAACAGCACTAGCCTCCTCAGCATTTTGGAAGAAAAACAGAAATAATATTCAAGAAGGTTTTTATAGTTACGTAGCTAATTATAAAATGTGATTATTGAAGAAATTGATAGAAAAAAATTATGAAATGATGAACACGAACTCCAATTACCACTTCACAACAAATCAGATGAATTATTTGATTGAATATTTTCTCAGTTCTCTGTCACAGATAATCATATCAAGAAATCAATATGTTGAACTGATCCATTCACTCTCTTTGATAATTCCATAGACTACATCTACAGACTGCTACAGACTGGCTGTTCAATGAAGACTTTTACTTACCCGATATATTACTTTACTCTATGCTTTTACTAAAGTATCCTATTCACCTATTGATTACAATGTCAAATCATTTGAATTTAATTTAGTAAAAAACTATTTATGTAATAGATGAGTTTCAAAACCTTAATTGATATAAATGAAACTTTAAACATTATTCTAACGCCGTTTAAATTAATTTATAAGAATAAAGTTAAAATCACAATAAAATACAGAGCATCGACAAACGTCACTATGCCGTAGCTTTTAGGAACATACAAAAGAATGTGGTAATTCTTCAAAATGGTCGCTTTGTATGGTTTGCCAACTTGCATGTCTGTGTTCCAGAGTTCTTTGTTTTCGTAATTCATTGGATATTATTACATTTATGGAAAAGTTTATGCAAATTCTCAGTTGTTTAGTTCGGATATGAACATTGACATTGTTACCATAATTTGTGGTGTACGGGAAAGATGTCATCGGTAATGTGAGAGCTCTCGGACAGAATTTTTATTTTATGAGATTATGACGTTTGTGATTCCGAATCAGATTTGCAGAAAGTGAAAAATATCCTGGTAAATTGTTATTCTATTAAATATTTCAAATCAGCGCCTGTAATTAGTTAAACATAAGAAACAAAGCTGACTCTAATTTTGGCATTCCACAGTACTATGTCATGATTGATTCGTGTTGAACATTCTTTTGGCTTATTGAACCAACAGCTTTGACTGGAGGAATATTAATTCAGAATCTTATTTTGTTTAGTTTTATTCATACTACACGTAGTTTTTGGTTATAACATTTAGTGTATTTGTTAGAGTTTGTTATTCATGTTGACGAAATTGTGTCCATGTCAAACGGCACAAACAATCCAGTAAGAGTTCAGTTTTGTATGTGATGACAACTTATAAGAAGTGTATGAGTGTTTATTTAGTCTGATACAAGTGATATTTTCTTTTACAGTTTATAAAACGAGCTCTCAGAGCATTGGATGTCCATATTATGTTGAAAAAACCCAGGCATTAAATAGAAGTTAAACAAACGAATTTGAACGCATCTGGACTACAAATTGGAAGACAATATTTTGGTGTATAATAAATGCAATCGTGAGCAGTGAACATGAGTGTGGTCAGAAGGTGGTGTGTGCTCATGTGATGGGAGGGGTCGGGTGAGAGGTGAGGCGCACGGGCGCGGGCGCGGGCGCCATGAACCCGCCGGCGCCCCGCCAGGCGGCCGCTCGCTCCGGCTATCATCAAAAGGCGCTAGCCCAGATCCGCAACTCACTACTACCATTTGCTAACAATGGCAACTCTGAGCCCCCTGGCTCATCAGCAGCTAGCACCGTCAGCTCTGGTGTTAGTTCTGGCTTCAGCTCATCGTCAGGAAATGGTCTTGATAAAGATTTAACTGCATTACCGCAGACCTTAAATCAACTGATTGCTTTGGGATTTGATGAGGTAACTACAAGTATTACTGATTACTTTTATAATCGAAATAGTTATATATTTATACTGAGAATGGTTTTATACTATAAATATTATAAACAGATAGACTTGTGTGCTCCCAAAATGCATTAGGTTTAAACACTACTATTATGTGTGCTAAGCGCTAAGATTAGAGAAGGTACCAATAGTCCAGAAATCATGACGGCTACAACCGTATAATCATCCTAACATATCGCTAATACTGAATGCACTGTTATGTAGGACCAAAATAATGCTTTCATGTGTATTTTATTGGCTAAGGAATTGTTTCATAGAGCATTTTTAGTTGTTTCATGACAGCATAAAAAAGTATTTACTAGGCATTCCAAAAATTTCAACAAGAAAAGAAGAAGTGTATAGTAAGAGACTGTTCCCTCATTAGTATATCAGCATTATTGTCTTATAGACAAATTACAATTTGGAAGATCACTAACCAACCTGCACACACTGAATACTGGTCTGAAATAATGCACACTAATTAGACCGAAATGTTATATTAATCAAATAATGGCAAGACTACCCCAGAATACCACATAATTTATAATACTTCTAAAACAAACAAACTAGCTTCTGTCTGCACGTTTTAACATAATACATATCCTACACTACTCAGCAATAGTGTAGTCAGGTATGGCTAGTCAGAAATCCAAAAGTCTGACCACCAGCCTTACTAAGAAGTATCGTATTATCCAGTAAGGGGATGTTGAGGTCAGATAGGCAGTTGCTCTATGTAAAATACTATGACTATGACTTTCACTGGTATATAGGTGACGTTAAGAGGTTAAAACTACTTTTATTTTAGAAAAATAATTAGGGTTCTGTGCTAAAAAAATTATGAAATCCAATTTGTTTTCCGAACTGTATGCGAACGAAGTTGCGGGGCACAGCTAGTTTTTAATAAACAAATACTTTTTACCTCTTTATAAGTTTACATTTAGAAAATTCACATGAAGATTATACATTTGGATACAAGACTGGTTAATATAATAATCAAATAATAATCAGGATTTTTTAAATATTAGTGAGAGTATTAGTGGCTAAGTTTGTTTTACAGATACGCAAGTAAATAAAATGTTATAGGGTTAGATCGGGATGTTTTATAGGGTTTGAAAAAAGTGTATTTGAATCTGCCAGTCATGAATCTGTTTTTAAGCATATATGTATTTTTAGAGCAACCACTTTTTCTTTACAGGATCCAGCTGTAAGAGCTTTAAAATATGCTGGAGGGCGATTTGATGCAGCATTAGATTATCTGTCAAAGCAACAGGAATCTATTAATGGTGTCCTCAAGACAAGTAATTTAAATGCCCTGAACTCCAAGCTTATAAGGAAACCTAGTCTAGAGCGTGAAATTAACCTCCATAGAGGTAGTCCTGCACTCGATTCTGGTGCAGGCAGCTCTCGGTCTGATAGTCCGCGACAGTCAGACGCACCTCCCCTTCCTCACGAGAAATTGAGCAGGCAATACTCGCCGTCGGGTTTCTCGGAGCCGCCGCCCCCTCCTCCCCCGCGATGTCCGTCCACGCCGCCGGTGATGCCGTCCGTGCAGCAGCTCATGAAGCGCATGTCGCCCGCGCCGCCGCTGCCGCCCGCGCGCGGCACCAGCCCCGTGGCGGCCGGCGCGCCCACGCCGCCCGCGCGCCAGCCCATGATCGTGCAGAACGGGCCGCAAGTGCAGCAGCAGCTCACGCAGCAGATCCAGGCCCTGAGCATCTATCAATCGTCAGGCGGCGGCGCAGAACTCCCGCCACCGTACCCTTTATCGGGCGTGCCACCTCCCCCTTCATATTCGGTCTCGATGCAGAATCGCCAGAGTCCCACGCAGTCGCAGGACTACAGAAAGAGTCCGTCGTCGGGGATCTACTCGGGAGGCACCTCCGCCGGTTCGCCGAGTCCGATTACGGTGACGCAATCGACCGGCTCGTCGTCGGGGATGACTCGCCCTACGCCTATTCAGGCGTGGACTGCGAGACAAGCGGTGCAACCTCCCATTATCATGCAGTCCGTGAAAAGTACACAAGTCCAGAAACCGGTTCTGCAGACTGCCATAGCGCCTGTTGCCCCACCGCCTGTCGCGAGCTCGGCCGCGCAGCCGCCTCCACCTTCATATGCTAGTTCTATTCAGCAAAAGCAACAGGCGCAGACACCGCCGAGCTACCCGCTGGCCCCGAAGCCGTCCTCGCCCGGGTCCACGCCCCCGGTCATCCCGACCGCGACCACTCCCACCGTCCCCACCACAGAACCGCCGAGCTACGCGATCACCATGCAAGCTCTAGCCGTGCAAAGAGGAATGCATCCCATTCCACCGCCGCCATATGGTAATCAGAACGACAACACGACTACTGTCAACTCCCACCACTCACCTTTACATAAGAAGTTCTCCAACACTGGTGAAGCTTCCCAAGTAGAAAATAAGTGTCCGAACCAAAACTGCACGAACAATCTTCTAAAAGACAATGTTGCGGCATCCAGTTCAGATAAAAGTTCGAATGGTTCATCTGAGCGCCGACCCAAAGGTGTAGAAAAAATAAGGCATCAGTCACCCATACCAGAGAGGAAGAATATTAGCAAAGAAAAAGAGGACGAACGAAGAGATTGTAAAGTCAGAAACTATTCGCCTCAAGCTTTTAAATTCTTCATGGAGCAGCATGTCGAGAATATTTTGAAGTCGTATAAACAGCGAACATTTAGACGAATGCAGTTGGAGAAAGAAATGACGAAAATTGGTCTCAGTGCGGAAGCGCAATGTCAAATGAGGAAGATGTTATCTCAGAAAGAATCCAACTATATTAGGCTAAAGAGAGCGAAAATGGACAAGTCAATGTTCACGAAGATAAAGCCGATCGGTGTCGGTGCCTTTGGGGAAGTGACGTTAGTAAGGAAGATTGATACTAGTCATCTATATGCCATGAAGACACTTCGCAAGGCTGACGTGCTGAAGCGGAACCAGGTGGCGCACGTGAAGGCCGAGCGGGATATATTAGCGGAGGCTGACAACGAGTGGGTCGTCAAGCTTTATTACAGCTTCCAAGATAAGGACAACTTGTATTTTGTGATGGACTACATACCTGGTGGTGATCTGATGTCCTTGTTAATAAAGCTGGGTATCTTCGAGGAGAGCCTCGCCAGGTTCTACATCGCGGAGCTGACGTGCGCTGTGGAGAGCGTCCATAAGATGGGCTTCATCCACAGGGACATCAAGCCCGACAATATTCTAATAGATCGTGATGGCCATATTAAGTTGACTGATTTCGGTTTATGTACGGGATTCAGATGGACGCATAACTCGAAATACTATCAGAGAAATGGTGAGTATATTTATTCATCAATTGTATTTTATTGACTAAATTTTAACATAAACTCTTACATCAAAACCTGCCTGTACTGTGTGATATGACTCGGAAGATAGCACCTCCTTTTGAAAATAAAATGCTGTCCTACTAAAAGTCGAATAATTCCGTAAAAACTGTTAACATTTTTCAGATCACGGACGGCAAGACTCGATGGATCCGGTGGACGGCGAGTGGGGCGCCATGGGCGAGTGTAGGTGTCACCAGCTGAAGCCTCTGGAAAGGCGACGCAAGCGGGAGCATCAGCGGTGTCTGGCGCACTCGCTGGTCGGCACGCCCAACTACATCGCGCCCGAGGTGCTGCAGCGCACGGGCTACACGCAGCTGTGCGACTGGTGGTCCGTTGGCGTCATCCTCTACGAGATGCTCGTTGGGTCACCGCCCTTTCTAGCCTCCACACCCGCCGAAACGCAACTGAAGGTAGGCTATTTAACTTTTATGCTTCATTATAACCTTTCATTGAATATTTTTACTAACCATTATTTTATTTCACAGGTTATAAACTGGGAAAGCACCCTTCATATTCCGGATGCCGCAAAGTTATCCCCGGAGAGCAAGGATCTAATCCTACAGCTGTGCTCTGGTCAGGAGACGAGACTCGGCAAGGATGCCAACGAGGTGAAGAACCACCCGTTCCTGCACGGCATCGACTTCGACAAGGGGCTACGGAGGCAGGTGGCGCCCTACATCCCGCGGATCGACTACGCCACCGACACGTCCAACTTCGATCCGGTCGACCCGGACAAGTTGCGCAACTCGGGCAGCTCCGACTCCAACAAGTCGGACAGCGAGCTGCTCGACAACGGCAAGACGTTCCACGGCTTCTTCGAGTTCACGTTCAGGAGGTTCTTCGACGACGGCTACACGAACAAGATAAACCTCGACGACAACGACAACCAGGGACCCGTGTACGTATAGAACGACGCCGACAGTGATAAAAGAGACACTGAGACTAACTTGTAGGATTTTTTTACAAAGTGTGTGCCTTTGACTCTCTCTATTAAAACATTAGTTTTTATAAACGTAACGAATATAACGTATTTAAAATTAATTAAAAGCCGTATTGTTAATAATCCCGGTGATAATGTTGTAATATTGTATCGTTATGTATTTGTAAGAGTAATCTTATTTCACTGTAATATATGTAACGGATGGACCCCAGTAGTGCATAGCCTAACTATGGTGCTGTTCGCGGCGGAGGGCGCGGAGTGACGCGGCCCGCGTCGGGATATCTAATGTCCATTCAGTGTATACTATTTTTTGTAACTAGAGAAATTATTTATGAGATAAGAACAAGCTTCCTGGAATTAGCGAATGATTGTCACTATATTTTCTTATGTATTTATCGAGGTAGGTTGCTTATGTGTGTTTGTTTATATACGTGTAAAAAACGTTTACTTATGATTCATTAACGTCATACAAACATTGGCATAATTAGTAAAACGTACTGTGCTTCCATTTTGTCTACAGGACACTAGCTCATAATGTGTGCCTTAGAATTTCAATATTAACATTTTTACAAGTGTATATTAAAGAATTTGTGATGGGTCGGTCGATTGTATACTACAACATAGTGGATAAAGTGATATAACTCGACGTATGTACTGAGTGCAATACATATTTATTAACGAAACAAAAGTCGATACATACTTCATTTGCTGTTGTTGAAGTTTTACTTCGATTTTTATTTTAGTAGAGCACATTTTGAGTCGAATTTTTGTGTTTAAAATATGCAAGATTTTGTAACTACCATTAAACTAACAATATCCAATATAGTCGCAAAGTAAATAACATAAAGTAATGAGAACAAAAGGCGTCCCAACGGCGCCGCCATACAATAACAAACTGCTTGTTTGTGGTCGTTGTAAGAAAAACGCCATTTTTTCACTTGTACAGTAAAATATGAGTCAGTTCAATTTTAAATTATGTGTTATTGAATGTAAATTGTTTTATTCTGAAATGAATCATGCTTATAAGTGAATGAAAATAAAATATGGGAATTTTTGTTAATTTTTTTCTTTTAAATCCTTGTATACAAATATATCACCATAGGCCAAGAATGTGACCATATTGAACAGCATAATAACTTATTTATTTTGTAATAATCCTAGTTTTATTATTCTAATAAAAAGTTTTGCACTCTCTGGTTAAAATCTTCAGCATACTTCAAATGAATGTGATGTTTGCCTTCTGGGTATAGATGTATCCTAGAAAAAAAAGCGGCATACATATAAAAGCTTTCTTATTTTCATACGAACAAATAAAATTGAAACGTAAAAAGCTGTTATTTTGACATTACAGATGTCAAAATAACAGCTTTTTACTAAATGCATGTGAAAGTATTTACGGCACCTATAAAAACCAACAAACTATTTAAAAAATCTTTGTTATCAAAGTTGGCTGAACCGATTTTGACGGTACTTTCACAGGCAGACAGCTGATGTTTATAAGGAGTAACTAATGCTACTTTTATTTTAGAAAAATAAATAAGGATTCGCGCAAAAAAAGAAACCCATGAAATCAATTTCTTTTGCCGACATGCACGCGAACGAAGTCGCGGGCACAGCTAGTTTTACATAAAGTTGAAAGTTTTGTTTGGCACTTACTTTGAACCATCAATGTGAGTGTGTAAATGGGAAATATGACTACAGTCCACTAAAGGATCCTTTTGACCATACAGTATGTATGTAGGACATTTTATATCTTTTAAGAGTTCAGCACAAATGTTGCCATTCTTTGTTTTGACAATGGCTTCCTGTCCATCTACCCACTCGGCCCAATATCTGGAGAACAGTTCTTCTCCATATACCTCAACTAGAGGTTCCCTCATTCTTTTTGACCATGTTTTTGTATCCCTAATTTCTGTAAAGAAATAAACAAAGAAGGAATTGAATTTTTTTTTTTACAAATTCTCATGGCCCGTCCCAAACTTTAGACCTACAATGAATTTTGGAAGAAAACTTACTCTTATACATTAATTCCAGTTCACTGGGCAAGATGAAAGAGTTGGAGCTCCAAACCACTAGTTTAGTGACAGCATCTTGGTACTTAGCAGCATGGATCAAACTTGTGGAGCCACCATCACTAAATCCCAATACAGAGTACTTGGGAATTTTCAAAGCCTTTAAATAAATTATAATATGACAAAAATAACTGTCTAAAAAGGGGTAAGTATTCTAAAGTTTGGCAACACCATCTAATAGTGCAAATTCAAGGGTTAAATTAAAATAGAAATAGTAAGGATTAATGTACCTTCATGAACTCATAAGCAGTGTCTGCATCCCTTTCATAGAAGTCTGTAGTAAACTTTTTTTCCGGTGGTCTGCTCTTGCCATAGCCTGGGGGATCCCAAACTACTAAAGTGAATTTTTCACAATTGAAATTCTCTACTTGAAGTTTTGCCTCAGTCCATATAGTACCCAACGCCCCAGGCAAGAACAAGATATGATGGGCTCCATGACCAACTTTCACATAGTTAATAGTATAGTTATTGATTTTTATTTTCTCTTCCTGAAAGTGAAACATAAATTATAAAAAGATTTTGATGAATTGAGAACCTCTTTTTTTAAGTTTAAAAAAAAAACATTTTTTATAGAATGTACTTTGACCACGAAATAGAATTATATACATCAAATTAAAAAGTAGTTAAAAACCTATAGGTAAAAAGTATAGTTTAACTATTTAATTATAATAAAAATATGAATTACCTTTGGAACTGCCGACTTTGAGACAGCACGGCAAACATTTTTACTTATATTAGATATTGGTGAAGTTATTTTTCTTAACAACATCTTTCTATAATAGTAAATTATTACTACAGGTAATGTTTTATCTCAGCGTTTTATATATTACTTTAACAGTGCTGATTCATTATTTTTATCTACTGTTATCTGTTCGCTATTTACAATTAATTAAAATATAATAATATTTATTGCAGTATTGCAGTCTTATCTGCATAAAGTTGTGTAAATCCAACTTTATCACCCAGAGTTAGGGAATAGTTTAACAGAATGATTAGAATGATAACAGCAAAGCAAAATGACAGCAGGATAGCATTACTAGCTTACACGAGTGAGACAAGGATAGAGAAAATGTTGCTAAACTTGTAAGCTTTTTTCCGAGTTCCATTTCACGCAAAACAAATTCTTGAGATTCAGAATAAAAAAAATATTAATATTGCCCATAATATCTCCAATATCACATTTAAAAAGAAATAAATATTTATAAATGATTCAGTATTAATATATCTACGTTAACAAACTGCTTGCTTGTAGTTGTTATAATAAAAATCGAGAAACACGCATTTTATTTTAGCTTGTACAGACGCCAGCAGGTCAAGCTACCCGAAACTGTCAAATTTTCTCAATCAACCTTGAACCTTAATGATTTAGCGATAAAGTTGAAAATCTATTAAAGAAATTTGACAGATTGTAGTAACTTGATATGCTGGCGTCCGTACATGTAAAATGTAAATCATCATCTGCCTAGCCTTTTCCCAACTATGTTGGGGTCGGCTTCCAGTCGTAACCGGTAAGACTGGTTGTCAGACTTTCGGGCTACTGACGACCCGTAACGACTGTCAAAGATTCACGAATGACAGCCGGGACCAACGGCTTAACGTGCTTTCCGAGGCACGGAGGGGTCTTGGTATGTGAAGATGATCACCCATCCACGGACCAACCGCGGCAAGCGTAGCTTAACCTGACCGATCGACCCGTGCGGCTGTTATCACTTAGCCACAAGCCCTCAAATGTAAATGAGTTCTAAAATAAATCAGTGAAAGCCAAACACTAGGAAGTGGTGAAGGGCGGGAATTTTGGAGGACCGTCTTTTGTAATTTTGACTTTGAAAAGTGATGGTTCTCAGCCTAATTTGAATAAATGACAAAAAAAACCTAATTTGAATAAATGACAAACAATTGAATGAAAATAAAATATTGAATATATTTGTTAAGTTTTCTTTCAAATCCTTTTGCACAAAAAACATATTGCAACTATTTAGCAGCATAATATCATTTTGTAACAGTATGCATAAGGGTCAATTTATATTGCAGCCAGCCTAAAGAAATGTTCTTAGTTTCAAGAACATTAGGTGTCCGTTACCCTGGCCAGATGTTGTCGAAAATGGTAATTTGAATCTTATAGATAATTAGATTTGCGGCTTCTGTAATTGTTGCGCACATTTTTAAATTTGTTGCGCTTATAGTTTTTTAATTATTTCACAAAAACATTTCCTGCTGCGGTAACGTTACCCTAGCCAGACCTTTTTCTTTCTAATGGGAATATTTAAATAAAAACTAGCTATAAAATTAGTTGTCTAGATGAAGTAAATGTTGTGCCTTATTTTGTATTCAAGTTTTCTTCGGTTGCGAAGTTATTCGAGATTTTGCTGGAGTAACGTTTCTGGTTTTGCTAGATCTTTGAAACGGTTAAACGGATTCTTATCATATTTTGTACATGACTTCTTAGGAACTAGTTTAAATTTGTTTTTCAATAAAAAAACCAAAATAATACATAGCTTAAAGGTTATTTCATTAAATAGAAAAACACTTCAATTGGTCCCAGCACTCTCAATAAGAGGTCTAAAGACTTACTTTAAACATTATTTTGAAGCTTGTAACTGCCTTCAAATGTATCTGAAGTTTCATTAGTATCCTGTAAGTATTTAACAAGTTATGATGATATTCAGTTCCTCAGGAGCACGGTCTTGATGCGTGCGGTGTTATTTGGCCACTGGATTGGATATATGAACTGAATGTTATGTCAATTATTAGTTTTTTAGTTCAGTTGTATAACAGTAAAATTTCAGCTCAGTACGTTGGATAATTAATGAGATAATACGATTAAAGTCATTAGGAAGTGAATGACCGTTGTAACCCGACCAAGTTTAGGTGGTTACGAAAAAGCGAAAACGCAGAACATTATACTATCTTTTGAAATGTTTAGTATAATACACCTTACAATTTCGGTACAGACGCGTACACTGTTAAATACACAATAATATAATAATATTTTCTGTACTATGAAAACATTATTATTATCTTCCAGTTGCACAGACATAACAAAAATCACCGATTTAACATGTAGTTCGGTGGGACGCGGGAGGGGTGGGGTGAAGGGATAATACATTGTTTGCATAACGCACTAAACATGCTCCATAATCACATAATTCATCTTGTAGAGAGTGCGCGTGCGCTTCGGCAGTTCCGTTTCCTGTTTTTGCAAATATTTATCGAGTGCGTGAGAGCTATTTATAATAACAAGTGTGGCGAATTACTGCTGCTAATGTGGAGTGCTTCTATTGATGATCATATTAATTATGGTGCGGGCTGCTTGCTGAATTCACGAACAAGGTAAGCTTGCATAATGTAACTACAGAAATAGTGGCAAAATTATTAATAATATGTAGACTGTTAGGTACTTATCTAAAACTGTATTTATTTTAATGCTTAATTATTTGATTTTAGAACCTTTCTTATTATTTTCTTTTTTTCTCGTACTTAGTTATTACCTGGACTGGAATTCTCAACAATGATAACGACATATTTATCCTTCGCTACATAGTACCTATAAAACAAAGTCGCTTTCCGTTTGTCGGTACGGGACGCTGCTGGGACCAATTGAAGTGTTTTTCTATTTAATGAAATAACCTTTAAGCTGTGTATTATTTTGGTTTTTTTATTGAAAAACAAATTTAAACTAGTTCCTAAGAAGTCATGTACAAAATATGATAAGAATCCGTTTAACCGTTTCAAAGATCTAGCAAAACCAGAAACGTTACTCCAGCAAAATCTCGAATAACTTCGCAACCGAAGAAAACTTAAATACAAAATAAGGCACAACATTTACTTCATCTAGACAACTAATTTTATAGCTAGTTTTTATTTAAATATTCCCATTAGAAAGAAAAAGGTCTGGCTAGGGTAACGTTACCGCAGCAGGAAATGTTTTTGTGAAATAATTAAAAAACTATAAGCGCAACAAATTTAAAAATGTGCGCAACAATTACAGAAGCCGCAAATCTAATTATCTATAAGATTCAAATTACCATTTTCGACAACATCTGGCCAGGGTAACGGACACGTAATTTTAATCTGTGATTGTTTTAAGTATAAGTTTATTAATACTTTAAAAGTTCAATTGAAATGATTATTTTACCTGTAAATAAACATTTTTAATAATCATGTAGTTTTTTTTAAAACTTGTGTACATGTCTGTACTAAATTTGCAACACTATCCTACATATTTTAGAAGGTACCATAATGTTCTGCGTTTTCGCTTTTTCATAACCACCTAAACTTGGTCGGGTTACCACGGTCATTCACTTCCTAATGACTTTAATCGTATTATCTCATTAATTATCCAATGTACTGAGCTGAAATTTTACTGATATACAACTGAACTAAAAAACTAATAATTGACATAACATTCAGTTCATATATCCAATCCAGTGGCCAAATAACACCGCACGCATCAAGACCGTGCTCCTGAGGAACTGAATATCATCATACCTTGTTAAATACTTACAGGATACTAATGAAACTTCAGATACATTTGAAGGCAGTTACAAGCTTCAAAATAATGTTTAAAGTAAGTCTTTAGACCTCTTATTGAGAGTGCTGGGACCAATTGAAGTGTTTTTCTATTTAATGAAATAACCTTTAAGCTATGCATTATTTTAGTTTTTTTATTGAAAAACAAATTTAAACTAGTTCCTAAGAAGTCATGTACAAAATATGACAAGAATCCGTTTAACCGTTTCAAAGATCTAGCAAAACCAGAAACGTTACTCCAGCAAAATCTCGAATAACTTCGCAACCGAAGAAAACTTGAATACAAAATAAGGCACAACATTTACTTCATCTAGACAACTAATTTTATAGCTAGTTTTTATTTAAATATTCCCATTAGAAAGAAAAAGGTCTGGCTAGGGTAACGTTACCGCAGCAGGAAATGTTTTTGTGAAATAATTAAAAAACTATAAGCGCAACAAATTTAAAAATGTGCGCAACAATTACAGAAGCCGCAAATCTAATTATCTATAAGATTCAAATTACCATTTTCGACAACATCTGGCCAGGGTAACGGACACGAACATTAGTGTTTTTAGTTTGGCTTCAATAAAAACTCTTGCACTCTTTCGTTAAAATCTTCAGCATATTTTAAATGTATGTGATGTTTGCCTTCTGGGTATAGATGTATCCTAGAAAAAAAAAATTAACATTAAACAAAATCTTACACAGGTATTTGAATAAGACGAAAGCTTCGTAGGCTTACCTTGAACCATCAATGTGAGTGTGTAAATGAGAGGCATGAACACTATCCACTAAAGGATCCTTTTGACCATACAATACATATGTAGGGCATTTTATTTGTTTTAAAAGTTCAGAACATATGTTGCCATCCTTAGTTCTCACAATGGCTTCCATTCCATCTACCCAGTCAGCCCAGTATCTGGCGAATAGTTGTTCTCCATATATCTCAATTAAAGGCTCCCTCATACGTTTTGACCATGAGTTAATATCCCTAATTTCTGTAAAGAAATAAACACTCATAAATATCAAGGTTTTAAAAAGAATTTCAGTGCTGCAACACTACATTGCTAATCAGTCAAGCCCAACCCACACTTGACAATTTCGCCTAAAATCCATGTAACTAGAGAAAGGAAACTTACTCTTATACATTTCCAGTTCATTAGGCATGATAAAAGAGTTGGTGCCCCAAACCACAAGCTTGTTGACAGCATCTGGGTACTTGGCAGCATGGATCAAACTTGTGATTCCACCATCACTAAATCCTAACAGAGAGTACTTGGGAATTTTCAAGGCCTAGAAAGTTTATTTAAAAATGTATTATTGCAGATATTATAAAAGTCATCCAAAAGACATGACTGGATACTGTCAGCCTGCATAATCCTCGTGCTGGGCAAAGGCCCACACTCTTGGATTCCATTCATTTCAGTCCTGGAAGAATGTGGACCTTGCTTGCTTGGATATAAATGATTAGAAATCAGATATTCGGTGTCAATCAACATTACAAATATTTAGCAATATTTTTTTTGTTTGACTGAAATAACTATTTCAGAAAATGATTATATTTGTAGGTAAGTTACCTTCATGAACTCATAAGCCATGTCTGCATCCTTTTCATAGAAGTCTGTAGTAAACTCCTTCTCAGGTGGTCTGCTCTTCCCATAGCCTGGGGGATCCCAAGCTACTAAGGTGAATTTCTCTTGGTTGAATCCCTCTATTTGAGGTTTTCCTTCGGTCCATATAGTGCCCAAAGCACCAGGCAAGAATAAGGCATGGTGGGCTCCATTACCAACTTTTACATAGTTAATATCACAGTTTTTTACTTTTATTTTCTCTTCCTGCAACATTATAAAAATAGAATTTAATAAATTATGTACCTACTAACACTATTAAAGGATTGAGTATCGGATTTCAATTCCAGAAATAGATTATATCAAAATTTAAAGGGTAAACAATATTAGGTGAGGTAAGCACTGATCACCCATAAATAATTAACACACACCACACAAAAAGTATAACAGAAACTACTGCTTATATAACTCAACATTATAATGTAAATAAATTACCTTAGGAACTGCAGCCGTAGAGAGAGTGCGACAAACATTTTTACATAAATTAGATATCGGTGAAGTTATTTTTCTTAGCAACATGGTTTCTTTATCAGTAAATTACGACTAAAAGCAACTTTTAATGTACCTCTTTAACATCACTGGTTCATACGTATAATCCAGTATTATCTACTTGTTATTTACAATTAATAAAAAGAAGTACATAGCTTTTCCGGTCTTATCAGTTTAAATTGGGGGTGAAAATACAACAACAACTTTTATCACCGAGGAACAGACAGAATGATAAGAAATGTCAGAGCAAGCAAAATGACACCAAGATGGCATTAGGTGCTTCAGTAAAGAGAGACAAGGATAGAGAAGTGATGCTGAACTTATACGCATTTATCCAAGGAATCGATTACTAAATTCCGTTTCAGGTAAAATAATATTAATAAAATGTAATTTTTGTTGTAAAAAATATGTAAAGTTCATAATGATTTTAAGGGCGGGTTGTTCGTCATTCAGACTTTGAGAGGAGGTCAAAACAAAAGACGCGCGCACTCGTGTGATCGCGTCCGGTATGGAATTCGTTTTAGTTTGAACAGGTATGTACAGACGCCAGCAGGTCAAGCTACCCGAAACTGTCAAATTTTCCCAATCAACCTTGAACCTTAATGGTTTAGCGATAAAGTTGAAAATCTATTAAAGAAATTTGACTGATTGTAGTAACTGATATGCTGGCGTCCGTACTTTTTAATTTGAAAGCTATTGAAGAATACTTTGTTAGACACTTTTTGTAATAACGTAAAAGGCAAATAAAAAAAAAAACGAAATCGGTAATAAAATTGCTTTGGTAAATGTTCTCTCTAAAGAAAGCTTGGTGATAAAGTATTACTTTACTTTTTGTAGAACTGCTAGGTATGCTTGTGTTAGAGCAGTCGAAACGGACACCCTAGTGGTGGTCCAGTGGTATCGGCCCCGGCTTACGAGTTGCGAGGTCGTGGGTTCGGGACCTAGCGCAGGCGCTTTACTTTGTGTAAATAATCTCTTCACCACTGCTCTCAAACCGGTGAGAAACACATCGCGAGGAAACCGCTATATCCTAGAATCCCGCCTGTGTCCCAGCAATGGGAACATTATAGGCTGATTATGATTGGGCATTACCATGAAAGTCGTCGAGCCTCTCGGCCTCTGCCTAAACCCTTCGGGGAAAACTGGAGTGATGTCGTTTCATGTAACTCAATTGATCAACCCACTAACTCAGGGGTTTCTGTCAGCAAAAAAACTGTACATTCTTCTTGATAACTAGATGAGGTCAGGTCAAATAATACAAAACAATAGTAGTCAAATTTTATTATCAGTGTGACGCACGACACGCCCTAGCAAATAAACTAGCATTAAATGTTAAAAGCAAAGACGGTTTCTTAAAATAAATTATTCTTCCATTGATGCAAAATATTGTGACGGTGGTTAACCCTGCACGGATACAGATGACAAATTCTTTACCTGACCATATACATCTCTCAACTGACTTACATAAAAGGAATACTTATACAACCAAGCTTTGGTTACTGTTCAGTGACCCATTAAACCCTTGACGAAAACTGGCACAGATAAGCGTCGAATCAAGATAGCTCCCGGCTATAATTATTCGCAGTGAAGATGCATGTACAAATTAACAATAATACTATTTTATAGCTTACAAGTAAAACGATTGAATAATAAAGGCGTTGGAGACATTGCGTTACTTCTGTGAAGTGTTAACACGATAGTTAAACACTCCGACGTACAAATCAATAGTACGTCGACATACAGGCACCTCAAGCATTCTATACTATTTCATAGATTGATCTCAGCACGTATTAGTTATTCCTTTGTAATATTAATATAATAAAAATATATTTTTGTGTGATTATAACTGCAAATTCGAACTCTATAGTCAGCACCACTTAGGTTAAATACCAGTGATATCGGTTGAAGGCAGTGCTAACATTACACAAGACGGGAATTTAGCGGCGGAAGGCGGGTGTACGCACACACAAAGGCCTCCAGACATGACGTCATGTTATAGTGTATTAAAATGCAGTCGAGTGCAGTACTGAGATCGCCTTAGAGCTCACACCTAACTTAACATCATGATACAAGAGTTTGCAGATGTTACGTTAGTCGCAAGTGCAGCGTATATTTAAGTTATTTATAGTTCTCCGGCGTGGCAGGCGTCTTCGTAACTCTTGCCCCTCTGCTCGGGGTCCAGCTTGATCATGTCATCAATGCGGAGAATGGTAATGGCGGCTTCGGTGGCGAACTTGAGTGACTTCACCTTGGAAATGGCTGGCTCGAGGACTCCGGCTGCTAAGTTGTCGCGTAACACGCCTTCTGTCAGGTCTAGACCTACCCACTTCAGGTTCGCGTGCTCAACCTGAGAAAAAGTAGAAAGTGAATGTAATGGTGTGACAAGAACTCATTGTGACACGTAATACACCTCTAAACATATCATTCTATAGTCGAAATCAGCTTTGCTTGCTATTTAATAAAAGTAGAATATATTTCTGCACATACATAGGTTAAAATGGGTAGAAATTGGTACAAATGTGCAAGTCCACAGTTACTTCTTATAACATTCGGTGTTATGCCATTAACAGCAGTTCAAAACCCCAGTACCTCACAACACAAATTATCCAAGTTAAGCATCTGGGAAGACCATCAACCTGACAAGAATTAGATACCAGTAAATGATGGTTACAGTGTGAACCTTACCTTTGTCTGTGATGAGTTGTGGTAGGCACGCAACTTGGCGACGAGGTCGGTGGCGTCGCGCGCGGCGTTAACGGCCAATGTCTTCGGGATGACCAATAACGACTGTGCGAACGCGGCTATCGCTAACTGCTCGCGGGAACTCTGTAAAATTTACGTAAGTATAAGGTTTTTCAGATTAATTCGTAAATAAATGAGATACGATGAGAGATAAGACTACAAGATTTTTTTTTTCTATCTCGTTCGATTTTGGCCGATTTTTAAGTTTTTGTTTTAAGTTGCAGCTTTTGCGATGCGTCTTCATGCAGCTCTATATTCTCGCGCAACGTTCTAGCGCGTTGGAGTGCGACTACATGTCTCCCTCCAACCTGCTTTCTACTTGAGAATTATGTTACACTAGCTGTGCCCGCAACTTTAGTCGCGTGCATTGGAAAACGAATCGGTTTTAATTTTTTTGTTCCCAATTCTTTTCCTAAAATAAAATTAGCCTAAGTTACTTCTTATAACATCACCTATCTGCCAGTGAAAGTTCACATTAGGTCCTCACGTGGACAGGTGGGCCATGGTCAGGGGTATCTATGTTAGTGTGATATAAATTATGCTATGATATCTTTATCTATTACCAGTGTGGTAGCGAAGTTCTCCAAGTATATCGACAGGGCAGCTTCCACGGCGCCTCCACCGGGCGCAAGACGTCCAGACTCAAGCACACGTCGCACCGCACAAAGCGCGTCATGGGTAGAACGTTCCATCTCGTCGCAGTAAGCGTCTGTAGGACCGCGCAGTATGATTGAGGCTGCTGTGCGAGCTACGGGGCTAGAGACAAAAGAAAAACTGGTATTAGAGAGATGAAGATATTCAAAAAAATGGGTAATAAGAAGGCTGCCGAGTGTTCAGAAGGCAAGCTTGCTGGTTATGGCGAAGCTGGGGTGAGCCCTATTTCCAGCAGTGAACGTCTTTCGACTAAATGAAGATCATGCACTGTATTCTGTTCTTCAATCTTGATTGAAAGTACTAGGGTCTAGTTCATTATATGACATCAAATTGTTCAACATAATAAAAAATATAATCTTTAGCTTTATTAGGTAATAGTTGGAGTTGAGCACACCTTGCAGAGGCATGAAAACGTATTGTTATGAGTATGTCTCTTTTCATAAATCCAAAATTTACAAAATAAAAAGAAAACACCCTCACCCCTTGATAAGAATGAGCTGGTCATCGCAGATCTGTTCCTGTACAACTTCAGCCGCCTCACCGATCATGCTGGCCTCAAACACTTCCTCTCCTTCCATGTTAGTCAGAGAAGTCAAGAATGCTGCTCCAGTAGCCTTGGCAATCCTCTTCAGATCAGCCTTCTTGACACGCCTTACACCCATAGCACCGTTTTCGACGAAGTATTTAAGACATAGGTCGTCGATACCTCCTGAGCATAGGATGACGTTAACGCCAGTCGACAGTATCTTTTGCAGGCGCTCCTTGGTGATGTCCAACTCGCGGGCGCGAATAGCATCTAGCTTTTCTGGGTCGCTTACCAGGACCTGTAATTGTTCAGGGTTAGTAATATAAATGTATCCGAGTTAACTGAACAACAACTGACTGCATTAAAAGAGAGGACAGGTTTTAGAATTACTGTCAGAAATAAGTCATATAATTCTATAAGGTATGTTAATGATCTGATTGCATATAATTTTGGAAATAAGACAGTTAATTCATCATAATAAGATATCCTAGTTTACCTGAACACCAAGCTTCATCTTAGTCTTCTGTAGCGAGAAATCGAGACACGCAATCTTCGCGTTCAAAATCTTCTTGGGCATGGCTTGGGAAGCTACGGTGCAGTTGAGGGCGTAACCCTTGACTAGCACACTCTCCCGAGCACTTTTACCATGGGCCTTCAAGATGTTAACAGCCTTAATAGGATATTGAGCGGTTCCTTTGAAGTCTGTCACTTTGATCGCCATTGCAGCATCCACTACCATTTCAGAGAAAAAATCTGCATCACTGTGTTTGGTGTTTAGGTTATATTATTGTTTAGATAAATTAGCTGGTCATAACATCATCATAATCAGTGTTTAGCAATCAATTACATTTATGTTATTTTAATGAATCATTCAGTAATGTAGAATGACATCACAAAACAAAAATGACATGTAAGAATCATTGCAATGGTAGAAAATTACTTGTTTACTGCAGTTAGTATTTTGATTTCTTACATTAATTTCATTGAAACAGACTGAAAACGAAAAGATCTAGATTAAAAAAAGAACAAATAGAATTTCAAAAGGATACGCTCCAATAAGTTTGGAAGACATGGTGGTCTTGGCGGCATTGACAATGGATGGCCTTCCAAGTGACTCCACAGTGACAGTGAGGTTATCCTGCACATACTTGACGGCCTCCTTGCATGCTAGACGGTAACCAGAGATAATACTTGTAGGGTGGATCTTGTTCTTGACTAACTCATCTGCATTCTAAAATAAAACAAAAATACACATACATTTATTTTTTCCTCCTTTCGGAATAAAGTTCCTTAACGCAGCTTGCGGTAGAAGTTTAGTGGTAGCATTTTTTAT
The DNA here is from genome assembly GCA_911387795.2 of Apamea monoglypha. Classification (NCBI taxonomy): domain Eukaryota; kingdom Metazoa; phylum Arthropoda; class Insecta; order Lepidoptera; family Noctuidae; genus Apamea; species Apamea monoglypha. The sequence goes on from OU426925.1 coordinate 16,678,551, forward strand.
CTAAGGAAAAGTGTTATGCTACTTTCTCTCTCTCTCTTTATATGAGTGAGTGTTTGCGTGCGAGTATCACATAAGCTACTTTGTTCCTGACAGGGATCCCCAGACACATTTAATTTTTTCTGTTTTAGCTGGCTAGCCTATTATATTTAAAACTTTTTTTTTTAAGGCACATAATCTATTTTATTTATTTATTTTTACATTCAAAATTCTATTCATAAAAACATTAAAATGTATTTAAATAATAGTTCCCCGGTTGATTTTACTATTTTATGAAGATGGTATAAATATTTGCACGAAAAAGCCACTATTTTGTTTGTCAAAGTATACCTACTTCTAGACTATAACTGAGGGGCAATTCTCGTAATTTTAAGAATGTTCAGTCTGATCTCAGTCTGAATCTGTCAAAAATACACCTAATTTCCTTACATTTTGACATTTGTTTGTCATCGAGATGAGACTGCAACTAGATTTTGAATGTTTTAAGTTACGAGAATTGGCCTTCTGGTATCATTCAATAACTGGTGAAAACTAAAAACAAAACACATAATATATTATATTTTCATAGTTCTCATATGGCACTCTTTACCTCCAAATATATCGGGAATGTGACACTTTAGGGTACCATATTACTTGATATTTTTTGTTTGTACAAGTGTACCCTACCCATATATACTATTTTCAAAGTGCACAGAAACTTTGAAAAAAAAAAAAAAAAACAAAATTGTGGGTGGGCTGGCGGGTCAGATATGCCATACAAAGGTTCGAACCCCTAAGACTTATTTCAAAATAGCCTTTCATATTAGCTTGTCTTGTGCTATTTCTTTTAACCACATTAATTTTTAATTGTTTACATGTTGTCTGGGTAACAGAGGGCACTTTTTACCTTTAAAAGTTCAGCAGCAATGATCACAACTGATGTGGTACCATCTCCAACCTCCTCATCTTGCAGCTGTGCCAGTTCTACCAATACTTTAGCAGCAGGGTGCTCCACCTCCAACATCCTAAAAACATTTGACATTGAACTGGGAGATTTTTGCAAAATAATGGTATAGCCTGCTGTGGTATGTATGAAACAGAGTCAATCCAATGATCCTATGTGAAAATAATCTATTTAGAAATGTATATATTTTTTACCGATGTTTATAAAGGGAATTAATGTTTTCAGTCAAGTAATAACAATTAGATTTGCAACAGGTGCAAAGTGTTGTAAAAATAATAGTTAAAGAACTTACTTGAGAATGGTGGCACCATCGTTTGTGACTGTTACATCTCCAATGTCATCAACCAGCATTTTATCAAGGCCCACAGGCCCCAGTGAACTCTTCACTATGTTGGCTATAGCAGCCGCTGCCATTACTGTGAATCATTTCATCAACATCAGAATTTTCATTGTCTCCCACTCAGTAATGCATAGGTTATTTTAGTACAACAAAAATATTGCTAAAAGTACACTAACTCCCGTCCAAATAGAAGTTTACATGGTTAAAAAGCATATTACAAACAGTTCTTGTCACATTTTCATCTCTTTTTCGAGATATTTGCAAAAATGTAACCATAAGTCGCGATGCATGTGATCTACCGGAGTACGAAAACCTCATGTGAATCAACGTGAAATATCATATAAACATTACCATTTTGACTTCTGACTGACGCCCCTGATGATCTAGTTCCCGCGACGGATAAAGCTTGAGCGATTGTCGACATTTTTAATAGAAATTTAACACAAAATTCATAAAATAATCGCCCGTCACACTTTTTGATTCTGGAAGAGACCTGTCAATGTTGCCAAACTACAAAATTCTATGACAACTGACAATTCATTCTAAATTGCCAGTACTAGAATAAGAATAAAAAAGTTCTGAGTTTTTATTGTGACAAAAATTTATGAATAAAATATAAACATTTTTAGAGAAAGTCGATAATTTCGGGGCTTTAATTTTTATTTTCCACTTGGGCCAATGTTGCATTCGATTGAGCTTTCAATTTTTTATTCTTCAATGTAGCAACACAATGTTTCAAGGTCATGTTAGTATTTTATGATAGTGCGGTACTTCATCTGAGTATCTCCCTATAGTAAATATGTTCCTTGCTGAGTATTCCCCAGCCAACAAAAGGCCACCATGGCTGTACAACAACCATTGCTGTAAATTACGACTTTGGGATTACCTCAAAATGTTGGGTTAGTTTGTGCATGGCGCTCTCGAGAAAACTACTGGTTTCCCGGATTATGGCAATAATAATAATACCAGCCTCCACAAAAGGCATGGCCATTGATAACCATGCTTGCTCAAGACGGGTTGGCGATTTCAAACTTTACTATGTCACTTTACCAGTGTACAAAATATCAAAAGAATGTATGGGAATCGATAGTTGCTATATTTATAATTGTAAAGTTACCCTTTAAAATTAATGTGATGTTTATAACTGGTTTTTTGAAATAAGATAGCATCACGCCTATACCTACTCCCTGAAGGGGTTAGCAGAGGTGTGATAGTTAGGGAACTTACATCCGCATTTGTTTATTAGTGGGTAAGCTTTTAACAGGCTGAAAGTTCAGATTCCGGTCTTTGTGAAAAAAGTCAATGACCCCGTCCGCCGCATCGAACCCAGGATCTTACGGTCGGCAGTCGTGCTACCGACTACTAGACATAGAAGCGAAGCGGTTTTTTTATATCTAGAAACCAACGGCCAACTAGACAACATTTTTTTAATAGGTAACCTATTTTGTCCCACTATTAGACACGCACGGGTCGTCCAAATACTCTTCCATTCTCTTTATCTTTTGCCTTCTCCGGCCAACAAGGAAAGACAACTACAATAACTTTATCACACCAATACTGAAACATCTCCGAATAAGACACAGATTTATGACGTCAGAAAATATGAATTAACTTTCATACGTCCATACGGTACGGATCTGACATTTGATACATTTATCACGTAGGATTCAGTAAAAGGGTAGGTACATGGTTACGTGACCAGCGAGACGGTGCGACCTCCACCAGAATTGGGAAAAGCACTCGTGATAGTACGTGACAGAGTTTTGCGTGCTTAAAATAACTTCCCTGTATCAGTAGGTGGACGGAAAATTAAAGGGCTTGAGGAAAGAACGGGGTTATTAATGGTTTTACAACGTGTTAGACGTGATGGTAGTTTGAGGGGTCCGTGGCTAAATAATAACAGCCGCACAGGTCGATCGATCAGGTTAAGCTGTGCTTGCAGCGGTTGGTCTATGGATGGGTGACCATCTTTACATACCGAGACCCCTCCGTGCCTCGGAAAGCACGTTAAGCCGTTGGTCTCGGCTGTCATTCGTAGATCTTTGACAGTCGTTACGGGTAGTCAGAAGCTCGAAAGTCTGACAACCAGTCTTACCAAGGGGTATCGTATTACCCAGTAACTGGGTTATGGAGGTCAGATAGGCAGTCGCTCCATGTAAAATACTGGTATTCAGCTGAATCCGGTTAAACTGGAAGCCGACCCCAACATAGTTGGGAAAAGGCTAGGCAGATGATGATGAGACGTGATGGTGTTTTGTAAACTATGTAATTTGGACGACTGCATGTATCCACTACATGCAGTCGTCCAAATTACGTAGTTTAGTGTATACGTGTGTGTGTGTGTGTGTAGTTTAGTGTGTGTGTGTGTGTGTGTGTGTGTAGTGTGTGTGCGTGTGTGTTTAGTGTGTGTGTGTTTAGTGTAAGTACCTACGAAAAAATACCTGTTATATCACTCCACGTGATATAAGAGGTATTTTTTCGTAGGTACCTATAGAACATTTATGGAAGGGCTCGCTACATTAGACAGTCTTTACCTATGCTGTAAATATTTACGAAAGGTACTGAGGGCTGCATTTGAAAGCACAACACGCAATAAATGTTACCAACCCTATGCGAAAGAACCATTTCATTTTTGTTTTAAATTTTCGTAAGAGTCGGAATAAGGTTTTTAGGGAAAGTCAAAACAAAAGTGGCCTGGAAAAGATCGCAGAAAGCGATAAGGCCGCCCATTGTATGTTTTGTAGTACTAATAGTTTTTTTTTGTTGTTGTTATGTATGTTTCGGTGTACAAGAAAGTATACCAATATATAAATAAAAGTTGCTCGGAAAATGGGAATATTCGGGAAAATCTGAAACTACCCTTTTGCTATGAGATTTCAATAAAATAAGGACATGACAAGTTTGTCGTATCCATAGTTAGTTTTTAATATTAAAGTCAAAATCGCGTCAAAACCATCCCCGTAGAGAACGCGCTACGCCGTAGTAAGTTTGCTACGACTGCTACGAGTTATGCCGCTGTCGTAGACTCGTAGCACTTGAAGTGTATAGATAGATAGAATACTCTTTATTATGTACACAATAAAAATTACAGATATATTTGTAGAAAATTTTGTAGTATATTTCTTTTTACGTAAACCTAAACTTTACATTCTACGTTAGCGTTATTTGTACATGAAGTATAAACAAAAAAATATCAACTTAGTAGAATTATTAAGTTTGTTGGGGTGGGTACTTTCACCTATGAAGCGTAAACAAAACATCATCTAGTTCATACATATTCTAAATATAGTTAACTCTATAAATTACAAAAATAATCCCAAAAAGCGGGAGTCATTAATGTATTTAAATTGCAGTAGACTTTAGCTCTGCTATTTTCATCCAGCAGCTTGACAGATCTTCCAACATTGTAAACGAAAGAAAATTCATATCTAAAAATTCATATCTAAAAAAGCTGGTTTTACTTCCAACACTCGTTTTCCTAAGAATTTAACATAAAGCGACTTACGAATTCATTAAAAACGATATCCCCTAAACTTTGCACAAATCCAGTGAAACATTATTCTCTATTATCTGTAAAGAGGTTGTTTACGTTTACCCGGCTTTTAAATCCGCACGATGTCCATTGCAATTCATGTCAAGCGACGTGAATAAAAGCTGACAATATCTCAGAGAACTTTAGCCGACGTTCATTGGAATGCTCCGCAACGCGTACCGTATCTATACGAGAGAATAATCTCGTTTTCTGCGGCTTTTAACGAAAGCCCGATACGGAGTCGCAGAGCAAAACAAATAGCGGGTAGCTGTGCACATGCGCCGCTCGACGCACGCACGCGCGTCCGCGCGGCGCGGCAGTCGCGCGCCGCCCGTCGCCGCGCGCACCCGTGCGAATCGTGTCTGCCGCGCTCCCACCACGCGCTAAATGGCGCCCAAACCGGGACCTCGCTCACGCGGGTAAGTTCATTACATAATCACATTATTATGCCAAAAAATTTAATATTCGTCCTTGAGATGACAAGTGGTCCATGACGCAGCATCCGCGAGGATCTCCGAGGGCGTGGTAGGACATCGACTGGGGAGGGGGCACGGAGTCGGCGTGTTGGCGATAGCGCGCCGCCTGATAAGGTTGCAGCCCTCCCACTGTCAACAAACCCTTACATTATATAAAACATTGGACATTTATAAATGAGCGTAAAAACGAGTGGTAGCGGAGAGTCATCTCGAAGACGTGTATCTATTGATTTTCGCTTCGCGTTCCGGAGACTCTGCGGCTGTTGCCTGAGACACAATTAGATATATTGTCGCAGCCTCTTTAACATTCAGCTGCGGAACTGTCGCTCAACCGCTGAGGGTCTCCGAGCCTGTGCCGAGATAAACTGTATTCGACAATTACTCTTGTTGACATGTGGTAATCTTTGCGGTTAGACCTTGCTTCATTCTGTCATGAGCGAATTGGCTGCAAAGTACCTCCTTAGTACTTATATATCTTTAGTTGCTAATGCTGTATTTACAATTCAAGTAGAAAGTCATAGAAATAAGCTGTGGAGCTTGCTCTAGGAGTGTGCCTTAGGCTCTTATAATACAATACATTAATAGTGCTTATTTATTCTTCTTTTTATTGGTCGTAATCAAATTATATCTTTGCGTACATGTAATGCTTGTAACTTCCCTAGTTATTCTTTCGTAGATATTCTCCTAAATAGAGAGCTAAACTGTCGAACCGAGTAGGCATGAATACTATGCAGTTTTGGTCAGTTTCGGGAGCCAAAATAAAATACATAAGTGGAACCCCAATAAGACTTCTAATTAACAGACCTTATTTAGTTCATAAAAGCAGAAAAACCTTATATTTACCTACGTTTTACAATGTGCCTGGTGGGCCGGAGGTTATGGGATCCAAGCACTAAGTTACGGGTTCGAAACCTGGGTTTATAACACTCTGAAACTGCCAGCACGCATTTAGCAATTGAGTTCCGTCTGTATAAACCTTTTCTAGGTATATAAACCGGTCTTTGCCCTGTAGAGACACGCTTACGGGATGAGGTTATTTATCTTTTATTTGTCTAGCAATATATACATATTATAATAAAATAGTAAAGAAGAATTTGAAAAAGATTTGTACGTTTGTCTGTTTGCCTGGACGTATGTTCCGGATTGGCGCAAAAACGGCTAAACGGATTTGGATGAAATTTGACACACAGATATTTTATAATCTGGGTTAACACATAGGGTACTTTTAGAAGTACCCTATGTGTTAACCCAGACAGGGATTAGTCCCTGTCTAGTAAATTCCCGTGGGATAACTACCGACCTCCGTGCGGGTGAAGCCACGAGCAAAAGCTAGAAAGTAATTACCTACTTTAAAAGCTCTCCGGATACCCCAAACGCGCATGGACACCAAATATGTCTGTAAAGTACTCCTATCTCTTATAATTTTATCGTTGGGTTGAGTTTCTTTCGTTTCCAATATCCAACAGACCGTTTAAGTTTATCTAATTTCAAAGTAATTAATTAAAAACCAAACTTTTTAACCAACGAAGAATCTCATAAATAACAAATTGAACATCGCAAAGTACCAAGCAGTACCAAATTCAAATTCGAAAACAATTTGAGAATGTTTTGGTTTCATAAAGAAATTCTTGGGATTGTTTGCTAGGAGTTAGGTATGTCTAATATTTGGAGTGCCAAGACCTGTCTAGAGTAGTCGACGGGCTATGTCGACGAGCTATTTCCAAGAGCTATGTCGAAGGTAGCACACGCTTTAAGGTAAGCTTAGCGAAGGAATTCGGAACGTCTAGTGTAGTGCAATGTTGGATAATCTACAAAGGCATGCCGCCGGTATTTCGTACTATCAGTATTAAACATATTTCTTGTAGGAATGTAATGAAAAGCTTCGAAGATAGTAAAGCTATTTATGCGATGTGTTTTTAATTAAATATATTATGTACCACGAGGGCTGGTTCGAGGTGGCACGGGAAAAGAGTTCCTGGAAAGATTTGGGGGAGGCCTTTGCCCAGTTGGGGGACAGTATAGATAGGCTAACAAAATAAAAGTACTTTATCAAGGGCATGGTTCCGTTAGATTGAAATCGGTTCATAACATTCTTTCCATGACCAATCTCAATGGCCCATAATTGCCTATACAACGCCTACCTAAACGAACATAAAATTAAAAATCTGAATTCAAAAAGATAATCCGCCATCACGTTTTTTCACAATCCCAAGAGAAAACGCGTAACAAAAAATAACGTCCTGTTCAATATATATAGCCCAATAGCCCCAAAGGTTAATCACTGAATATCCATGGCTCCGGGTGGCCACAATGTGGCCATGTTATCAAGGCCGGTCCCGCGAGGACACTAGGCAGCGATTTCTTCTCCATTTATATGATAATTCGCGGCCAACGCCGGGAGCGGGCCTTGTCTCCGGATATTAAGTGGACTGGGGCTCGAACAAACGGCATTGGCTGAGATATCTCGGGAATGCTGTCGGTACCTTCCTATAGCATTGTTTATGAGCCTCGAGTCTCGACTGCGGTGATATGAATCGAATTTTCGGTTTATTTTTTGGATCAACTTATTGTTTTGTGTGTATATTTCCAAGTTCCTGAGTTCAGCTGTTCAAAATGTTTTTTTTTTTTAATTTGGGGATGTGGTAGGTAACTTTATTGAACACGTGGCAAAATGACAAATAACAGTTCGTGAAACACATAATACAAATGAATAACAAAATAAAAAAGTGAATATAAAGTGATTCATATAATAATATTTTGGGGCAACTCTACCAATAGAGAAATGGCATTTAAGGCCAAAAAACAACGTCTTAGAGCCATATGTTTGTTAAAAACCACCGAAAGTTGCAAACCATTTTTCGTGAGTTTAAAAATATTTACGCTTCCATCCCTCTATATTTATGAAATTTCAATATTTGTTAAGGAGAATCTGTCTAAATTTGAAAAACTTAATAGACGCACAAAGCACACTAAAATAAAAAGAAAACACAATACTGCACTTTTCTCAAAGAGTTGTCTCGGCATGGGTCCAAAGATTTTCAATAAACTACCAAAAACTTTAAAAAGCATGACTAACATAAACCATTTTAAATCGCATCTTAAAGAATTCTTGATTGAAAAGGCTTACTGCTCTATCAATGAGTTTTTAGATGATAGAAGCATATCTTGTTTGAAACAGTTTAGTTTGTAGTCTTTTACGCCTAATTTGTACGCCTTGCAAGGCAAACATAGTGATACAACGCAAATTTTATACCATGTACCATATTACCTATGCTCAACAAATAAAATACTTTAACTTTGCCTTTGACTTTGACTTATAATGTTTAAACTACAATTCATGCCAGACAGATGCTGTTTGACGGTGGTTTTCTAATGAACCTTTATTTATTGCAATATTGACGCATACAGTAGCTTGAATGTGGTTGAAACAACAGCATTAGGAATGTTAAAAAAATAGTACGTCGCCTTTTGTAGCTTTTGCTTACCTACTTGCTTTTGCTTACCTTTTGCTTACCTACTTGCTCCTCGGAGTGCTGTAAGGTAAACATAAAACATTACGTAACATTTGTCAAAAAATCAAAGGGCTGTTCCATTAAAATATGAGCAACTCAGTAAATCTTCGAAAAGTTAATGGGAAAACGAATGGCTTCCCCCATAATTGCTTTCGTAACGTTCCATCAACCGTCACCTGATCGTCAAGAAACTCAAAGACACCCGTTCATATTACTTTTAGATTAATCTTGACGTCGTTTTCAAATATTACAAACTCGTTTTCCATACTAATAACTGGAAAACCTTCGGAAATGTTTTCCTAAGACTGAAAAATACTAGTTCTTGACACATCTTAGTTTGTCATCTCGACTCTTCGAGGACTAACGAATGATGTGTTTGTTTTGAGATGGAAAATAGTTCCTCATGTTTATTTATGTATACTTTATTGTACACCAAAAAATTAATCAAACACTACAAATTATACAATGGGCGGTTTATTGCCATTTTCTTTTGATTTATCATTACAGAACAAGTTTTTCCCTAGTTCTTATACTCGACTCAAAAAGAGTTGACGCTCAACCGTCTTCGAGTACGGGTGGGTGTTTTATACGTTTGTGTCGAGTGCGGTCGTTGACCTTGAGGCTACGCGATGGCCTCTAAAGTATTAAAATGTCAAAATTGTAACATTGTGATCTGCGAAGTGCTCGCATTCGTGCAAAATAAAATAGAAGTAATGAGTGAAGAAAGTTTAGTCCAAATCTGTGCGACAGCTTTTTCAGAGGAGGAAGTGGAAGATGCTAAGAGTCTGTTGTTCGATTCGATCCGGACTTCAAAGCGTAACATTACCCGCAAAAACAAAGGCAAGACGAACAGAAATTTGAAGGACATTATAAGTCTCTTCAAACATACAGACCCGGAAGTAATACCAATTTTTGTGGCTCGCGATCTACAAAAGTTGCCACCAATGTCTTTTGACCATATAGATGTCACAAGATTACTTAAGGATCTCCTAATTTTGCGAAGTGGCATATCATATATCAAGGAAAAATATGTAACTGACGATCAATTCAGTGTACTAAAGTACGACCTTCAAAATCTTAAGAGAGCCTCATTAGTTAACGTTCATAATTTGAACGTTAATAACAAAAGAGGTGCTTTTTTATGCGATACATATGATAGCGGACCAATGGGTTTAGTGACACACAGCGAACAGCTGATGGTGCGCGAGTCACGGGACCAGCTGTCCCTTTCATCCGAGCGCGCTACCGATAGGTTCGTCTCGCTTGTAAAACCAATTTCGCCAATACAAGTGGATGCGCATTGCGGTACGGTACATACGATCTCACGGCCGAGTCATGCGCCGTCTCAAAGTATGATATCTGCGCCGGCGCAAGTAGAGGTAGTTAAAGAAAAAAATAAATCCCGATGTTAACGGGAATTCAAAGCGAAGGATCTTAGCGGATGTTGTACAACAGCCAGGTGTTTGGAAAGGAAATAAGCATGACGAAGAATGGATAGAAGTTAGGAAAAAACGATACAAAAATCGTTTTAAGGGGCAAAAAGGTACAGCCAAGAACGACATTGATATGAAGTTTAAAGCGGCAGATATTAAAGTCCAAAGGTGCCTCAGTGACCGATATATCGAGCTATATTTTAAGTAAAACTCATGTGTCCGTACAGTTGGAAAAGGTTATTATGAAACAAGAAAAGGATTACAATGCCTATAAACTTTATATTCCGAGACATAAGTTAACAGTCTTCATGGACGACCCCTGGCCTGGACCTGTGGCCTGAAGGTGTTAATTTCAGGAAGTTGGTCAATTTCAAGGGTAAATCTACGGATACATTACGAGTACCACCTAGCAGCCATAATGAAACCAAGTCTAGTTAAATACGTTAGCTTCAACTGTAAATCTATTCATAGATCTATTGACGGTGTGAGATCACTTTGCCAATCGGCTGATATCATTGCACTTCAGGAAACGTGGCTCCTGCCACATGACATAGCCTACCTAGGAACTATCCATAAAGATATCGCTTTTGCTGGAAAGTCAGCTGTGGATACGTCGACCGAGATACTCCGCGGGCGGCCGTATGGTGGAGTGGCGCTGATCTGGAAACGGAGTTTGTTTACATCGGTCTCCGTCATTGAGTGTGAGTGTGCGTCTGGTGGCGGCTAAATTTAGTTTGGCGGAGCGAGTGTTTATAGTTTTTTTCCGTTTACATGCCTACGGACTCAGTGGATAATCTTATTCACTATAAGGAATGTTTAAGCGAAGTAAGTGGAATTATTGAGAACGAGAGCGTTGAAAGTGTATTTGTGTTGGGAGATTTTAATTCACACCCAGGTGAGCATTTTGGTATTCAGTTACTTAGTTTCTGTAATGAGCAAAAATGGTTATGTGCAGATATAGAGAGACTCGGACTTAATTCTAATACATATACATACGTCAGTGACGCTCATGAGAACTGTCGAAGGTGGCTTGACCACTGTTTGGTCACTCAGGCCGCTTGGAAAACTATTGTTGATGTTGAGGTTGTGTGTGATGTTTTCTGGTCAGACCACTTGCCCTTGGAGCTGACATGCAACTTGAAAGTATTGCAGACAAAACTTGTTAGTCTCTTGTAACAAGGTTAAATGGGGGTTTAGAGAAGTTTATCAGACCAAAAAGTACCAAGAATTGTGTCATATATGTCGCACAGTTCAAGTACCTGGGCCACTGGGTCTCCGATGACCTTAAAGACAACACAGATGTGGAAAGGGCACGTAGGGCGTTGGCTGTCCGGTGTTGTTATGTTGTGTACTACACACTGGGAGCATTCAGCGCCTTGCGTGTTCAATACAACAACGCGTTTAGGGTGTTGCTGGGGCTACCACGATTCTGCAGTGCATCGACGATGTTCGCGGAGGCGCACACTGATGGCTTTCATGCCCTAATAAGGAAGCAATGTGCGTCGCTGCTGTGTCGTGTTAGGTCCAGCAGCAACAGTTTATTAAGCGTGTTTGCGGACAGGTGGGACTCTCCACTGCTGCGCCACTGGATGCGCTTGCACACTGCCTTGTGAGCAGTGGACATTTCCTCCTCGTCATCTCGTTGCTTCTTCTGTGTTGTCACTGCTATCTTTATTGTCTGTTATGTGTTGTGTATTTTTTGAGATTTTGTTAGTATGTGTATTTTATTGTATGATTCGTTCTATGTTTTGTAAGTGTACCTATGGACAGATAGTCTGAAATAAACGATTAATAATAATATTATTATTATTATTATAATAAGATGAGAGAGGTTGACTTTCCTACTGTTTTTCATGAATGCTGATTATTAATGCTGGTTATGCTGATTATTAACCTGGAGCATAGACCACATATAGATAGCTTATACAAAACTGTTATTAACATTTTAAGTGAGTCAGCAGCGGCGACATGTTTGTGTCGGACTGTAAGGAAGCGGAGATATGTCACGGGTTGGAACAAGCATGTGAAAGAGGGTCATGCGGAGGCGCGCCTCAGGTTTGAGCTTTGGATGCAATATGGTAAACCTGATGTGGGGCTTGAGCTTTTAAGGCGAAACTAAAGTGGTGTCAAAACAACGAGCAACAAATTAAAATGGACATTATTGATTCTCATCACTCAGCGAGGAACTTTGGAAGCTTTTGGAGAGAAACGAAAAGGTTCAATCCTGAGTCAAGTCTCCCATCGAGTGTTGAGGGTAAAAGTGAGTCATTCGATATTGCTAACTTATTTCGACAGCGTTTTAAAATTGACCCACCAAAACAGAAACCGAATGTAAGTAGTAATGAAATAAGTGTACGTTTTACTGCCCGTGACGTGTCTTCCGTCATCAAAAACATGTCAAGTGGTAAGTGGCCGGGTCACGATAGCCTAAGTATTGAGCATTTGCAAAATGCAGGTGTTCATCTCCCAAGGGTTCTTGCCTTGCTGTTCAACCTATAATGTGTCAGTCATTCTTATCTGCCGGCTGATTTAGTGAAAACGGTTGTGGTGCCCGTTCCTAAGAGTAAGACCGGTGATATGGCGGATATAAGTAACTACAGATCGATTTCCTTAGCAACAGTTACAGCTAAAATTACGGATAGTTTACTTGACAATTATCTGGGTAAAAACTTAAACATTAATGACAGACAGTTTGGTTTTAGGAATGGGTTATCAATCGAGGCTGCGATTATGACTCTAAAGAGCAGAGTGCAATATTACACTGGGAGAAGGACACCTGTGTATGCATGTTTCCTGGATTTATCCAGGGCTTTTGACCTTGTCGCATACGACATCCCATGGGAAAAATTGTCCAATGAAGCTAACCTGCCACGCGAATGAATTAATATGTTTAAGTTCTGGTACGGTAACCAATATAACACTGTGAGATGGGCAGGCGCTTACTCAGATGTGTACAGGTTGGAGTGCGGGGTGAGGCAAGGGGGTCTGACCTCGCTTAAGTTATTTAATTTGTATATAAATAAGCTGAGTGAGGAACTCAGCAGCACTGACGTTGGATGCACGATAGATGGTGTGTCTTTTAACAACATCAGTTATGCTGACGATATGGTGCTGCTGAGTCCGTCGATCAGTGCCCTCAGAAAGCTATTGAATGTATGTGAATGCTATGCTGGAGCTCATGGACTAAGCTATAATGCAAAGAAAAGCGAGCTGTTAGTTTTTATGGCACAAAACAAGACATATGAAGTGGTACCTCCTGTCTCGCTATGTGGTGCAACTCTCAACAGAGTAAAGCAGTTTAAATACCTTGGTCACTGGGTTACAGAGGAAGGCACTGACAACTGTGATATGGAGAGAGAACGCAGGGCATTGGCCGTACGCTGCAACATGCTGGAACGCAGATTTGCTAAATGCGACAATAATGTCAAAATAACTCTGTTTAGGGCTTATTGCCAGGCTTTCTACACCTGCAGTCTGTGGACCAGTTACTCACAAAAGACGTTTAATGCCCTGCGTGTGCAATACAACAATGCTTTTAGGATACTGCTGTCGCTTCCACGATTCTGTAGCGCGTCAGGGATGTTTGCAGCAGCGCATACTGATGACTTTTTTGCGATCATGCGTAAAAAATCCGCATCATTACTGCGTCGGATGCAAGACAGCGACAACAGTCTCCTGAGCATTGTTGCGAGTAAGCCTGAAGGTCACCTGATGAGGCACCTGTGTGCAGTGCATGTGCTGTTGCCGGGTCTGAATATGACTTAATAGATATAACTAGTACTTCCTAAGTTATATTGGTTGTTATTATTGTTCCTTGTTTGTTTGTCTTTGATAATTATACTAACATAGTTTTAAGTAATATTAACAAAATTATGAGTAATGTGCCTGACATAAATATATTATGCCTGTCAGGAAACTTACCAGCAGATTGAAAAACAATGATGATGATCAAACAACATAGTCTATCGCAGTCCACTGGTGTAAGTCCACTCTATCAAGTTGCACCACAATACCCGGTTTATTCCGCACCTAGTTTTTCGCCACTCAGCTTTTTTGTGGTTATAGGTCTTGCCCGGTGTTGATAGATACTAATACTTTCCAATAAGTCGGGCGTCATATACATACAAACTCATTTAGCTCTTTAAAATATTTGTGTAAATACTTACTTTCATAAGAGGTATCGTATTACCCAGTAACTGGGTTGTGGAGGTCAGATAGGCAGTCGCTCCATATAAAATACTGGTATTCAGCTGAATCCGGTTAGAGTGGAAGCCGACCCCAACATAGTTGGGAAAAGGCTAGGCGGATGATGACTTACTTTCATAAGAAATTAAACATTATCATTTCAGATTCTTCCTTTAGATGAAATAAACAAAATATTATAAATTTAATGCAGTTAGGTAAAGAACTAAACTAAATAAAATGATTGTACTACGGCTAAACTCGTACATACCCATAGGTTTATAGCGTTTCGTACGGTGTGTACCGCCTAAGAAGCAGCGATAAGGGGCGCCACATTTCACGGGGCTCGTGAATTACAAGCGCAACGTGATTTTACTGCGATAACGTGGCCATAGAACTTGCTCATGTAAGATACGACACACGTCTCTTGTTTCACAGTATTCTGCCTATATTCTTTCTACTACAAAAAAGTTTTGAACTATGAATGTATTGTAGACGTAAAAAACTCAACTCAAATTTGCGCAATATCTTTCACATACCATTCGAAGAATTTTCTGTTAAAATGTTTCAAAGAGAAATAAGAGTATTTCTATGGATGATTAAAGAATGACTCAACAATTTCCTTTAACGTTACTCACACAGATATTGTGGGGATTGTGAAGACATGTGTTATTATATTATTCATGCTAACACATACGTCTATATGCAAACGCGTTTGTTTACTCGCATAAATTGCAAACAATTATTTGAAATTTTTATAACGTGGCATTTTTTTTTTTGGGTGGAAAATCATCATAATGACTTCTCCCGCTCTGGGCGGAGCGGGAGGGCGTGTCAGACTTTTACTGACTAAAACCCACCCGTGTTCCTTTAGTTGCCTGTGCCAGGGGCCACGGTATCTCTTCCGAACAACCCGCGGCCCTGGCAGGCATCGTCAGTTCGTGCTGACATCTCTTTGAGGCGCGCGTGGAACACAGCGCGCCGTCGACCCGGGCCTGGTCCTTACCGGGCGGCGAGCTGCCCGTTGCTCGCCACCCGCAAGCCCGCGCCTACGGTGGCCGGGAGTTGGCTGTTGACTCTCGATATCCAGGGCGTCTCCTGCGGCAACTAGGGGCGTGAGGGCGCAGATATTGCCTCTCCTCACGCGCTCCGCCTCCTCCTTTGCGAGCATTACTGCTTCGCAGAAGGAGGAGACGGCTTCCATGCACTCTCGCTCCGTACCATGGCCTGGACCATGGCCGGGCGCGAGAGATCGCCGCCGCATAACATGGCGTCGGTCGGACATTTTGGAGCGTAACCGACGGGGAGTGCAGGCTAAAATTTTAAACACAACACGAAGATTAGATACCCCTGGAAATTGCAGCTGTAAATCGTATCCGAAAAGCCTTGAGTTTACAAGGTGTAATGAGGACGGACTAACGTAGCATTTTTTGGCGCAGTCCCGCAGATAATCAAACTGGATAGGTATCTTTGTGTGCGGTATTAACTTAGATATTTGGAATCGGTTCGCTTTTTTATTAGTTTGTTGATCTGTGTTTTTTTAAAGTTGTTAAACCTATTTGGCAGATGGATTGGGGTGTATGAGGTATTATTTCTAATCCTTCTGGAAATCTGAGCATATAGCTGTCTAGCAAAGGTCGTTTGTGTTGTAAATTGTGTAGCATAATTTAACCCGTTCAAATAACTGATAAACGTGGAACTACGAAGGCAAACATGTATCAGAACCAAAACAAATACACAGCTGTGTTTACTTTAATTCAGAAAAACGACTCTCTAGCCAAATTTTAAGATTATTACCTAGAAAATACTGCAACCTCCCGTAAAAATATCCTCCAAAAAGGTTTTAGCGACGAAGCAAAATATTTCCAGGAAACGTACTGCGAATTGCCCCATACATCAAGTCGGGTTGCACACGTTGTAACATAGATAAACCACGATCACACTTAGTGGGTCATGTCTGCGAGCTGATATAGAATCACCCCATAGTTTCCCATGAGTCTCGTAAACCGGAGAAAAGGATTATAGTGTGTGTAGGTAGGTAGTTTAATGCGATAGTGGGTTCACATGTGTGCTGAAACTTTAAGAGCATTGTCCTGCATAGCTGAAATATTAAGATTGATCTTGTAAATATTTAAAGAAGAAACAATGCCCTTGCTAGATTTAAATGGTCTTAAGACTCCCTTCTTCTTCCTTATGTTAATATCTTTTGTGCCGTATTTCTTCGCGATATTAGACTCTAGCCAAGTGATAGAAGCACCGTGATCGACTTAATAAATTCACAAATTTATTATTATTAATATATTCACCTTAGTAGTTACAGTTAACTAGCTTTTTCTCGCAGCTTCGCCCGCTTGAGTGTCGGTAAAATATCCCTATAAAAAAGTATACGATGTGGTAATACAGGTTTAAAACTATCGGTGTGCCAAAATTCATCCAAATTCGTTTAACCGTGTTCACGTGACTAAGTAACAAACATAAAAAATATAAACTTTCACATTTATAAAATTATTATACTAGGATAAGGCTTAACTAAATATAAAACTCTAGAATAGAAACTTGGTTTTACAACAAGCAAGGAGCGCCTGTGTTCTGTGGCTTAAACCTAAAATGGGGCTACAGAGATAATTGAACTAAATAGAGGTTCAATTTTTGCTGCAAACCGCCAGTGCATATTATTTATTCAGATTATAGAGACGCTGTCGTTCCGTTCTTTACTTGTTTTGTTCCGATAATAATTTAAGAGTATTCAGGTATCGGGCGTCATCCCAGTCCAGTGCAGTGCAGCTTATTGCATCGATTCTTCTTTTTTCATAAAACGGGACCAAAATATCGCTAAAATTGGGCCAGTTATAAGCCAGTGACTAACTTCACAACTGTACCTACTAGCCGACATTTATTCTACCCTCCAAAAAAGTGTTCTCATACGACATGATAACCGTAACATAACCAGCTTATAATGTTTCCACTGCTGGGACTCAGATCCCTTAAGGCTCTTTATAGACACACGTTTTTCTTGCTGTCAAAAACTACGGTTTCTTCTCCGTGTGTAGGCACGGTCGTCAGTGTTTTATGGTTCACTATGGAAGCTTGTTGACAGACACGGTTTTCTACGGTGCGGTTTATACGCCGTACCGTAAAGAAACCGTGCCGAGTACAAAGGTCCTAACTGTGGGGGGGAGCACGCCGTAATCCACGAGGCGGCCCTAATGCGGGTTGGTAACCATGACACTACAATAATTTCACTTTTTTAAGTAACATTCTCAAAGTGATCGTACTTTTCACTTAAATCTGTAAACTTCAAGATTGCTCTTCAAGAAGTTCGTAATATGACCGTGGACTCTTCAATATTGTAAGGACATCAATGGATGCGTTGGCGGAACAGCCGAACTTCGCAACTTTTGATTTATGAGGGTCTTCCATCGGCGTGACGTCAATAATTCAGGACACCTCAATGTTTGTGCGGTCTGTCTCTACAAGAACAGAGTTTGTGCAAAGTTTATACCTAAATATTATTTAGTTGAAAAATACAGGTAAGAGAAAATAAAGTTTTTTTATGGGGATACCCACGTAGAAAGCATCACTGACACGTGCCTAAACATCAATAAATTGAAAGTTGAAAGTAGAATTTGTTCTCTGTATCACATAGATGTGCTTCCTATCTGACATAGAGAACGTTCCGTGGCCAGTTATCTGGAAATAACCAAGAAAAGTATGTTAAAAGTGAACAAAAATATGCATTCGGCAAGATGACATAGGGAATTTATGAACGACCGGGAATTTATGAGGGACCGAACACATGATTGGTTCTGACACAGTATTTTGGAAAGACGAAAAAGAAAAGATTGCCGCAAAATAAAAACAAAAATGGCGTAAGAGAAACAAGGCATAAGCCCTGAAGAAGGGGTGAAAGCCGTGGATGATGATAAAAAACGATGTCCACATATACTTGCTTTTTTTAAACCACGTAATACTGTAAGAGACACAAGGCAACAACGCTGAAGAAGGAATAAAACCAAAATATGATAAAAATAGAGTCCACATTCACTTGATTTTTATTGAACCACAGAATATTGGACAGTAAGAAAGCCACACGAGCGACGCTGAAATTAAAATCGAAGCCCGCTTAATCAGTTCCTTATCGACTTCAAAAGGGAAGGAGAGGAAATGGCGCCTATTATAATATTGAGGGGCCCGCATTATGTTACTTTTGTAACACGGCTTACAGGGCTTTACGGTTGTCGCAAGTACTGACGTGATTACTTGCAAAGGAGGTTTACGCGTTTTATTTATATTTGATACTAGCTTTTGTTCGCGTAGGTCGACTAGGTCGGAAATTAACCTACGGAAACGTACCACCGAATAATAAGTATCCTATGTCCTATACAGGGTGGCAGGGACATCTACGCGCAAACTAAAACCAGCATGAATGAATTCAGCACACGTTTCTAGACCCCAAGCATAGAACATTTTCGTGGGTTATAAAAAAAACCTGCTGTAAAAAAAAAAGAAAAGAAAAGTGCAAAGAGCAGAGTGCAGTGTTTAGAAAAGTGCAATACCTACGCGGTTAAAATGTGTGGCAATTAAAAAAAAAATAACCGATGAAAAATTTCAACGATGGCTGTTCAGAATCATGTTTTTACTGAATCCGTGTATATCCTTTGGAATACTTGTGTGCCAAATTACAGGCGTTAAAAAGAAATAGACAGAGTCAACATTGCTGCGCTAAACGACGCTAGTAATTTTTTTAACTAATCCAGAACCAATGGATTTGGTATCGTATAGTTTTCAAGTCATACTTGATCAGGCACCATCTTCCGACATCATTTTGACACTACTCAATCCCCATCCTGTTATGGCAAATTCCACATTTGTAATAGTAACATTGCGTCTCCTTCAAATTACATTTCTCAAGTATACTCTTTAGGTATTTAAGATAAGTCCTTTATTTATTGTCAAAGACCCTTTTATTGTTATTCTCAAATGAAAGTCGATTTGCAATCGTGAATACCACAAATTGGTCCTCTTATCTTAACCGTAAGTTACTGTTGGTTACTGCAAATGACAATACTGTACAGGTAGAAGACAATTGGAACGGTTACGGAATCCGCTTCTGTTTCGTTTTTTCCGCACACGTTAGGAGAAAATGCTTTTGATTCAAGTGGTGTGTGGAGTTTTTTTTGCTATAAATAATGTGTTTCTGAATATCTAGCCATTGTGCGATTTTATAAATTCTAACGTGACGATAGTATCGTGGACGTCCAGCGGGGTAATTGCATTTTGACAGTTCAACAACATTCATTGCGTTATTTAAGTTGATGAGCAGACAAACTTTTCGAACATATGAATGATGACAAAATGATTGAGATGGTGATGAGTGTTACGCAATTAGGGTGATATCGTGATCACGATAACACAGGGAAGTAAATGCATAAGCAGTCACATTATGGTTATATGTTCCGGAATAAAGTGGAGTTACTGGTTTCCAAGCCTAAAAAAGCCCAAAATGCAGGCATCTCTTGACTTCCATGAGAAGATATTTAAGATGTTTCAAGCACTTAATTTTTTGGTATAGAGTGACACAGTATTTTCCAAAGTCAGATTTATGTACAGACGCCAGCAGGTCAAGCTACACGAAACTGTCAAATTTTCCCAATCAACCTTGAACCTTAATGTTTTAACAATAAAGTTGAAAGTCTATTAAAGAAATTTGACAGATTGTAGTAGCTTGATGTGCTGGCGTCTGTACCCTAATACTGCATGCGTTTTGAAACACAAAAATTACATGCGCAATGCACATTATGTCACAGAAGCTAACAATGCTCAACCACTACGCCAGTAAAACTGTCAATTTGCTCATATTCAGCCTAGATGACCATCAAAAGCCAAAGCTAAGAACAGTTCTATTGAAACAGCATCATCAACTATCCATCATCATATTCCTTAGTCCAGCACAGATTACCGTGACGTGTGAGCGATGTGTCGAAGAGGGTAGCCCGGGGCTGTCGGTGGCAGAATTAATGATAGGTACTCCTGCAGCGGCCGGCCGGGGGAAATAGAGTGAAAAATGTTTCAACGATTTCCTTATTGGATAACAAATGAAGTTAGTTTGGTATTCTTCGTGGAAAGTGATGAATCATGATTCTTTGACTGAATGGCTGGGGTCTGGATGTTCACGCTCGAAAGTCGATAATTGGAAATTCATCTTTGCAGTTTCTGTATTAAAACTTCTGTGAGTGACTGACAAAAGCTGCTTAGCTTGTGTGTAAAATTTACAAAGTTTTTGTAGAATTTTCTATCTTCAGTACAGCTACTGAAGATAGAAAATTGGAATTGGGAGGATATAGGTACCTCAGGTTTTTTATGATAGAAATGCAAGGATTTTTCTAACTTAACCCCTAAAGTAGTCTAAATGGGCGTTTGTATGACAAAGACAAAGACAAAGACATATACGTCGGATATGGTAGGTACAAAGATGGTTGGTACATATGGATAACATCGACACATCCGCCGCTACTAGCGGCATACGAATATTTACAATGTGAACCTAATGTACACGTTGTTATAAAACCTAACCTACATACCTACTACTGTACTATGCGACAGAAACTTCGAGCAATAGCTAGTCTTGTACACAAATATAGCAATGCAAACAACAAGACTCCTTGTAATGTTATTGTAACAGACTGTATAAGGTCCTGGGTTCAACTTCAGGTTGGGCAGTGTTATTGGGTTTTTTAACCGGAATGACTTAGTAGCAGTCCTGAGTCTGGATTTGTGCCCTGTTGATGGCTTGTCAATTACATGGGACTTGAACATAATTGGCGAAATGTGGGCGTACGTACTATAGGTACTCGTAACCTCTGCCTAACCGTTCAGGGATTACATGCATGCTATTATGTTATGAAACAAATATTTGAAACATGCCAAAAACCGGATAAAAGCCGTACTTGCAAGTGACTTGCAACGTACCGAACCTCCATCACTGTTTCTAATTCTACACATATGTACCTACCACTTCACATCATCAACAGTAAGTGGATTGATGAGTTAACAACAACACTTAAACACCAACATAGTTTGTTACTCTGTAATGTTGACCATGTACAAACATGGAGTAGGTACTCGAAGCCTCGGAGGTACTCCAGCCGAGGTGTGGGTTGCATACGTAATGCGGCACTTCTAACTTCGGAAGTAAATACCTCAGCGCGAGTGCCGATTTCAATTAGTACGGGAATTAGAATAGAGAAGTTTCAAGCATCTGATTAAAATGGTAATTTGACTCTTACGCTGTAAAATATATTATTGATTTTCTAATGTGTTGTGCCAACTTTGAATTTTGAAGGCAAAGTTTATGCATTTGATAAGCGGCTTTGAGTATTATTTGGGGATAATGCTATTCCCTGTTAACTTTATCGGGTATCAAAAGTAAAATGAAAAGTGGATAATTTATGCAAACTAGTTTATTTATTAAATAATTATAAATACATTTCTAGTACCTATGCATTGTACGTTTTATAATGTTCAGCGTAAGATAAGCATTGCCGATGAATATATGACTGTTTTGAAAAAAAAATGTAGTACAATACAAGATGGGTGGACTTAAATAGTATGGGATATGTATGTTATGGTCTTCTTGCGACTTGTACTTGACTAAGAACTTAGTTCACAGAGTTTTGATACAGCAAATGTTGGCTAGAATTTATTCATTCTAAGCAATTTACTTCAGCTATAGTATCCAGCGCCCTAATTGCGTAACACACTTTCAATCAAAAAGGTCGAAAAAAATATTTGCTCAGCTACGTAAATAACGCAATAAATGTTGATGAACTGTCAAAACGAAAGCCATTCCTACTGTTAGTGTGTTACGCAATGACCCCGCAGAGCAGCAATAGGTTCCTTAGCTTGTCTTGTCATCTTTACTGGATTAGATGAACAAGCCGTTCCATCCAGAATACTCTCCTCAAAAGATCTTGCACCTCAATCTATATCTTATTCGAATGTCCACCGAACACCATCGCTAGAGCAAATATAACGGCGATTATAACAACGCATGCTATTGCAAAAGCTATTTTATGCCACTTTTGTATTTGTAACCTGTTCTCGTCACTACTGAAATACTTGGAGATCTGTTCTAGGTGGTCTAACACACACATTTTAAGCCCTTTTATTTAGCTTAAATATTTTCTTTGCTCTGTGAATTGACAATAGTTTTGTCTGAAGGGAGGCCAACCTGAATGTTGGAGAGTGAAGTTGCGCACGGTCCACTGCGTACATTGAACAATTGTGTATTGTGTTTGGTCCGATGTTGAGTGAGAGCCAAATAAATATGTATAATATTCAGTCGCTTCATTTAGTCATTTGGTGACGATAATATTTCATAACCAATAAATAGCCCTTAAAGTTAGAATGAGCTTAGATCACCATTTTCGTTATCACCGTTTTCTTTATACGTGATTCCAGAATCCAGATTAAAAGCATTCTTCCCTTTCTTTAGGCCTTTTCCTGATATTTCTCGTCACCTAGACAATGGTGGCTTGTTGACGTGGAAACTACGACGTATGAAATTGATAAAGGTTTCGATTGTGCAACTTAGTGCTCACGAAAGTGGGTCCTAAATCTCAAAACAAGGTACTAGAGAATGCTAAGCAAACTAAGGACTACCTGAACTGGAACTGGAACACAGAGACAACCAGAGCAGTTCATTCATACCCTACAAGATAATTATTCGCGTAATGTTGGTGGTTGTTCGTGTATTAAATTCAGGCATTCATGTTGACGATTCTTGAGTAGTCTTGCTTTAAGACAGTATAGTTGTTGGTGTAGGTTTATTTGTACTGCTTATAGCCTTATATAGTGGTTTATGAAACATGACACATCGTATAGTTCATTATCATCATCTTCACTATCCACAGTCCGACATTATCCACTGCTATGGGCCTCTCTTTTCTCGTGCCGATCCCACGTTCCTGTGCCAATCTTGTCCAGGTTTTGCCCGCGATGGCAACAATGTCGTCCGCTAATTTCGCCGCTGGACGACCGATACCTCGTCTTCTGGTTCATGGACAGTTCATAGTTACATGAAATCAAGCTATTTTCCGAGTTTCCGACGTCAATAGGCAAGGGATACGCGAAAACTACAAAACGCCACGTACTCTCGTATCGTATCCGTATCTTTAATACTTATTTTCACGATCATGAACGAAACAGTTACGATTCATGTACCTCATGTACTTGTTATTTTGTATTTCTTGGTAAGATACCCTTTTCAAAGTAGGTATGTATAATGATTTACCGCTACTATGATAATGTCTTTACATTGACAACAATGAGGCCCGGTACTCCGCAGGTCACGTCGCGGTGACTCGTGACATGCTCTAAACAACTTCTTTCATTCGTTTTCTCCGCAGTCACTGTCGTAAGGCGCACTTGAGCGTGTAGCTCGTAGCCACGGGGTTAGGTAGCAATTTGAAGAGCGCATAACATAATCACGACACGGTTGGCGCAGTGGCTGAGCGATCGACTGCTGCGCTGCGTGTCGCGGGTTCGATTCCCGCACAGATCAAATATTTGTATTGCCTACAGGTAGTGGTTCCGGGTCTAGTTGTTTGTGTATGTAAGTTTAAATGTTTGTAAACGCACCCACGATACAGGAGTAATTCCTAGAGTGAGGAAACGTTTAAAAAATAAAAAAACTGCCTATAATGTCCCCACTGCTGGGACACAGGCCTCCTTTCGGTGAGCGGGACCGTAATCCACCACGCGACCCCAGTGCGGGTTGGTAGATGTCGCAAGTCTTCGAACTTATGGTTCTAGGACATGCCAGCCGGAAGAGCGCATGTATGGCCAGAATTGGCCAAAGTTGCATACTCAGACACGAGGAAGCGACCGAGAATAACTTTAGTCTGGTAATACATTCTCAGCTATGAAACGTTTTATCAGTTTGTCAGTGTCAATTTTATCGTAGGAGTAAAGAAAGATGAGGCTTCATCTTTCTTTACAATGCTGTAAAATGAGAAAAAGATAGCAATACATAAAGGTGTGTCACAATACATCGAACGACCGTTCACCCCGCTTGTCACCGCCTTAAAAAACGCATAAAAATATACGGGGACGTATCTCCCTTAAAATATTTACCTACTCATCGATGTGCCGTTGCCGAAGTTTACTCTACGTAGTTGCGAATAACTTTATGTTCTCCGCCGAGCCGCTAGGGCTCGCTACGTGAAATAAACTCGATAAAGGCTCCGCGGTTCGTTGGGTGACCCAATTTAGAAGGTCAACTTTCATCCCCTTCCGGTTGGAGTTGGTGATTTTCGATTAAGGAGCTTTCGTAGCGTAAGTTTTTCTTTACTGTCAGTATTATTGGGTAAGTTGGAAGTCTTTGGGTTCAGCAGCGACTGTTCTTAGACAGGTGGGGGCTTCTTGCACTAAACTTAGTGAACTGAAAGAGGGTATTCAGATTACATTGCCTCTAAATATTAATCTCGTGACAAGTGATTAGTAAACTTTGCGCACTATGAAAGTTATATTTTTAGTTGACTGTACCGCTATAGTAGCTTAGGACTGTATCTCCTGCTTATTTTACTGGCAACACAACTATAAAGCTTAAAAAAACCACAACGCAAACTACAAAAAGTATAGACATTTTTTGATGCAACAGTTTCCCTTTGCAAAGGCCCCAGAACCGCTGAAAAGTGCTCGAAACATCGGAAAACGTGGGAAGTTAAATAAAATACCGACATAATTTGTTCAGTAGTTTCATTTTTAATTCACTTGAATTTACTCTTACGCCTCCGCGCTTCGGGTTCTTTTTCATCTCAAATGAACGAAGAAATTCTTTGCTTTTATTTTGAAACTAGCTTTATTTTGTGTCTTTTATCAAGTGGTCTCTTTGATTGAAATAACGAGAGTATCCTAAGATTGCAGTGAAAGTTCCTCTTATCTATTAATGAATTGTAGTTGTTAACTTGTTACCTGCTGCGAATAAGCAAACAAAACTCCTGAATTATAATATGCATAAATATTGTCACGCCAGTCAAAAGTAATTAAAACAGGATTCGTTAAAAACTCATAATTTGAATAAATTCTCATTATGTTTTGGATGTTTATGAAATGTAATCATTAGATGTTGGTGGTCCATTTTTTACTCAAAAGGATTGTCAGAATAAATGAGGCAAACACAACAAAAAATTTATCGATAAAATTTAAGGTACGAGTATGTTAAACTATCATATACTTTAATGCTTTGAATATACCAACGATGTCTCATGTTGATACAAATCAGAAGGTTAAAATATCTCAAAGGACGACATAATATTTAAATCTATTTTCATAAATATTTATTTTACCATAATAAATAATAATATTTGAGACCCTCACAACAAGCCCTTTCATTTGAAATAACACACATTGCAAATTGGATGTGACAGACAGACAAACCTGATAAGGGTTCCGTTTTTTTATTCGGACGTACGGAAGCCTAGTAACATACCTAACACAGTGGAGCGGGCAGGTGGCAGTGCGTGGGTTACATGTTCGCGCAATTCGTGGCATCCTATTGGCTATAGCCAATATTCTAGGATATATCCTAGAATCTAGATAGTACATGGAAATATGTGATTGTGAGAACTTTCTTGTTATCCTGTCTCACTGCACCACAGATATTATTATACAGTACTTCTGTGTCTTGCGCCATATGTCTTGCAATGCGTGTACCCACAGAACAGATAAAAGTAGTCGTGTACCACCCAAAAAGAAGGGAACAAAATAATGAATTCTCATTTTAGAATACCGTAATGCGTAAAGAACAAACTTGCATTTTGTAAACAAGTAAACATCAGCAGCAATTTAACTCGCTCCAAATACTAATTAAAACCATGTGTGACCCGTGGTCCCTCCCGTAGTCCCTGGGAGGGACCACGAGGATTTTCTTTACCCGTGGTCCCTCCTAGAAATACAATGCTGCCGAATTAAAATGGTAGTTTTTGCCGTAGTCCCTGGAAGGTACCACGGGGATTTTCTTTACCCGTGGTCCTTCTGAGAAATACAATGCTGCCGAATTAAAATGGTAGTTTCTGCCGTAGTCCCTGGAAGGTACCACGGGGATTTTCTTTACCCGAGGTCCCTCCGATAAACTGTCAAAAAGTCTACTCGCGCAATATTACTTGCTTGCTGCTATAACGAATAATATTCATCAACTTATACAAGTTACAAGCCACACGGAAGGGACGTGAGAAGAGGACGGGATGTAAGACGAGGACGGGACGTGAGACGAGGACGGGACGTGAGACGAGCACGGGACGTGACGCTAGGATGGGACGCAGACGTACCCATTTCACGCATCTTCATTTTTCTTTATACAACGGTGTAATAACGCGATCTGGTACAAAACATATAGAAAGGACAAGATGCAGGCGCATCGCTTTTCCATCTGTATACTACATATTGTCGTTACGGGTCATCAGAAGCCCGAAAGTCTGACAGCCTGTCTTACCGTGAGTTATCGGTTATCGTATTACCCAGTGACTGGGTTGTGGAGGTCAGATAGCCAGTAGCTCCATGTAAAATATTCAGCTGGATCTGGTTAGAATGGAACTCCAAAGTAGTTGGTAAAAGGCTAAGCAGGTGATGATGACTAACGCCGCGTCGCGTCCCGGCCTCGTCTTACGTCCCCTCTGTGTGGCCCCCGCCTAATCTAGCAGCAACCCTCTTGTCACGCTGTAAACGAAACAAAACACCCGCCAATCAAGTCTATTTGCTTTATTAAAAACGTTTTTATCGAATATTTCCGTGCTTCCAGTCCGCTAAATCCTCGAGATCTCCCCTTTAATTTTGCATGAGTGTTTTATTGGAGCAAATAGGGTCTCACGTTCTCCCCCCCTCCCTTCCCCCCATCGTTGTTTTATAGGTACTTTTTTAAGGTACTTGGATATAGGGAGGCGATAAGGAAGCGTATGGCGCTTGAGAGTTATGACAGTGGGATGTCTCTTATATAACATGTTCATCTGTTTTTTATTCATTGGTTTTTGTAAGTCCGTTTTGGAATTTTGGATGGTGTAAAGGAAACTTCGATCAAAAGAAAGGAATTTAATAGATGTATTTTTCTATAGTGTCGTATTTTAGCATGGTAATAGCGGTCACTGACCCACCTACATTTTCTAGAATTTCATTTAAAAAATTGAAACAAAGTCCGCTATCGTCCTGCCGATCGATTCTGTAAAAATCTCACCGTGAAAAGTAAGGTGAAGTGAGCTTAGAGTGAGCTGTCAATAGTGTCAATCCCTAGCATTAGTTGGAATGACAGCTCACTCCACGCTCACTTCACCTAAGTTTTCACAGTGAAATGGTTACAGAATCGCACTGCTGATCGTGATCTTCAACACGTTCCATTATCGAAAAACTATACATATGTAGTTTAATGTTTGGGTTCCTACGGAGATATATTAGGGAAGGTGCAATGACCGCCATCGCCATGCTGAAATGCGACAACTATAGTGAAGGTAATGTGTATTAATAATGTAGTACATGAAGCTTGTATAAATAAAAGACAGTTGTGTTGAAGTTTGAGTCGAAGTTTTATTAACCAGATTAAAGTCATGTAAATTAATGGGCCAGTAGTTTATCTACCCAATAACCTAGGTTCAAAGCTTTGATCAGCAAATATTTCAAAAAATCAAATATTCGTAGCAATTTAGCTACCGGGCAAAATGTTATTAAAAATACTCTTACCGAAAATAACTTTTTCCAACAAAATACATATAACAAACATTTGTTTGAGTCATAATCAATTTTCTGCTTCTTGTTAGACAAGAGAATTTGGCGGTGCAGCCAAATAATACATTCGGCAAATAAATTCTTACTGCTACGCCAGTTCGTAGCTCGTAGCCAGGAGCTACGAGGCTACGACGCTACGAGCCCCGCTACGCAATGAGCGTAGACCGTATTAATGTCGTTATGAGCAAAGGAAACCAATAAAGTCTTTATATTGTTGGATGATATTTTTTTATACCTTTCTGGGTTCTAAGTTTGTTTCAGTCTTTCTTAGAGTATTCGGATAGGAAATATCGAACTCTATTTAGTTTTAAAAAATAATTTATTTTTGACGTATTAAAGTGTTTTGTCTAACCAATTTACAAAAATAATTACAATTTGACGACACGGTTGGCGCAGTGGCTGAACGATCGACCGCTGCGCTGCGTGTCGCGGGTTCGATTCCCGCACGGAACAAATATTTGTATTGCCTACAGGTAGTTGTTCCGGGTCTGGCTGTTTGTGTATGTGAGTTTAAATGTTTGTAAACGCATCCACGATACAGGAGTAATCCCTAGCGTGGGGCAACGTCTTTATATAAAACAAAAAATACAGTTTATCATTTGTATGTGTTTTTAAAAGAAAGAAAGATATTTAAAGCGAAAGATGTTTAATAATGTCCGATCCTTCCGAACTTTTGGATCTACCAAAAGTTCGAAGACATGTGACATCTGCCAACACGCACTGGGGTTCCGTAATCCACCGCGTGGTGGATTACGGCACTCCCTCTCAAAAAAAGAGGAGGCCTGTGTTCCAGCAGTGGGGACAATAAAAGCTGATCATGTATGTGTAATTTTGTATGAAAATATCGTTACCTAACATTTATAATATAAGATGTAAAAAAATATCTTTGCTAATATAAATTCCTGTCTTATGTAGACTCTAATATTTTAAATATGCTCGGTTTTTTAAATGTACGGGCCGGGTTTGATTTAAAAGGAAGGCGATTAAGAAAGCGCGGAAGGCGGGGGGATTACGTTTCAAATGATTCTTGTTTATTTATTTATTAGGGATCATAGGATAATAATACTGAGTAAATTTGTGTTTTGACCATACATTCTGACAACATTGGCCTGTTAAAAGCAATCCAAGTGTTAGGAGACCAAGGCCAATTCCCGTAATTTAAAACGTTCAAAATCTAGTCGCAGTCTGATCTCGGCGACAAACAAATGTCAAAAACTTGTCAAAATGTAGGGAAATTAGACGTATTTTTGACAGATTGAGACTGAGATCAGACTGTGACGTTGTGTGACGTTCTGTAATTACGAGAATTGCCCCTCTGTTTTTAGAGCAAAAAGCAACCTTGTGGTACAAAGTTTAAAAGTGATTTCTCTTTCAGGTGATCTATGGTGGGCGGACGGCCGCGTCGCAAACACACATGCTGACGATATGGCAAGTGATATTTTTATAACTTTAATGTTTTTGAATCAAGATTTGTTTTTCAATTAAAAGTCTGTATCGCGAAATCATTATGCTGATAAGCTTTTACCTATTTCATTTACTCGTAGTTAACTGTTTGTGTAATTGCTAAGCAAGTCCTGGGTTCGATTCCTCAGTCAGACAAAGCTTAATTAAGTTTAATTATTACGAATTTGTTAATAACAGACATAATTCTGGATTATTGGCCCCTACATGGGACTTAAGCATGATTAGCGAAATCTTTGTACTAAACACGCCTGTTTAACCTCTCGTTGAACACAGATATGAAATTATATAAAAAACTGTATTACTTTACTATTGTTAAATCATATAAATTGCCAAAAATACTCTTCCTTTTTCTCGAGGAAAATGCTCGATTTGCCTTTACTAGCGCCATCTAGTCGTTTTGCGCGGTATTACGGACTCAGTTGGTTGACTGTTCAAAGTGTTTCTAAACGCCGAGCCACCCTTAAGCATTTAGTTTCAGCGCTATCCACTAGATGGCGCTACGTGTGGTTGAGTTTTGTTCGTTCTGCAATTCCTTTTTGCCTAAAGATAGTTCTACTATACTGCAGTTTAATTAAATAATGAATACTTTAAAAAAAAATACAAAGTACTTTTTTATAGCAAACTGGCTAATATCTAATCTCCACATTAGCGTATCCGGGACTTCTGTCACATGCGAACTTTAGTTTCGGTTAGACTTGACTCAGGGCTTGTGTTTCGTGCTTATAGATGCACGTAATCTTTACTAACGTAATTGTTCCTTATGGTACAGACATTAACGAACATATATTATGTATGTAGTACCAGCTGAAAGTAATAATGTTATTTACAGGGTACAGTATGGCCGCGGCATATTGGCTCAACTCGCTCGGATGCCTGTCGCTGTCGCTGCTATGTCTCTTCGCAACTACTCTTCAAGTCACAAGCGGTAAGTAAATTTGACACACCCTCAGACAATGGCTTACCTTCCATTCTGTACCAGTGTCACCTGTGCACTTGATGATCTTATGACTGCGTCAGTGAGCGGAGTTCGCGCAGCTGAATTTTGGGCCAGTAATATTTAAACTTTTTGCCATCGACGCGCTAAGAAGAAGTAAGTTTTTTACACAGGAAAAATAAGATAGACTCAGCCGATAACGATTTCGACAGTCGATGTGACCATATATTTTATCACGTGGCATTAATTAGCCTGCATCAAATTACCAAAAATATTAATACCTACTAATTAATAGTTATACCAGCCATATTGTCCCAATGCAGAGCAAAGGCCTCTTGTCATACTGAGAATGTACAGATGCCAGCAGGTCAAGCTACCCGAAACTGTCAAATTTTCCCAATCAACCTTGAACCTTAACGCTTTAGCGATAAAGTTGAAAATCTATTAAAGCAATTTGACAGATTGTAGTAACTTGATGTGCTGGCGTCCGTAAGAGCATTGATCACAACGCTTGCTCAAGGCGGGTTGGGGACTTCTGACTTCTATTAAAACTACAAGTACAGTTTTACTCAAGACGTTCTCCATTCGCCGATGTTAGTAATGTTTCTAGATAAACTCCGAAAATACATATGAATTGAAAAAGTCACATGAGCACTTATCCGGATTTGAACCCAATACCTCGTGCATGAGAGGCGAGGCGTTAACGACTGTCCTACCACGACATATAAAATGTTCAAATCAAATCAAATCAAAATCGTATTTGTATTGGCATTTGCATAAAATGTGGTAGGTACAAAGATGATACATACAATTTCAGTGCAAAGATACAAATTGGTTAGAAACATTAAGGGAATCAGCAAAGCCCATCGCAATCGCGTTCTAAGGCAAGGTCTAACAATAAACTGCCATTATATGCTAAACGACGTTCCTAAGAAATATTAATAGAAATTACCAGACAAGCCATGGCTCAGGAATACAGAACTAGTAGTCCGACGTGCGTGGTGTGTCCTGGCTAACATAACCAGCTCCGTCCAGAAGCACGGAAGCTTCCCGTGGGTCCCACAGGCTTCGGGGAGCCACCTCACTGTTCCAAGGCTTTGTTTTCGTTGCGAATTCATGGCTTCGCATTCCAAGACGACGTGGGCAGCTGATTCCTCGGCGCTAAAGCAGCCGCAAAGACAAAGACAAAGACATTTATTCGTCGGATATTTAGGTACAAAGATGGTTGGTACATATGGATAAGTTCGACACATCCGCCGCTACTAGCGGCATACGAATATTTACAAATGTGAACCTAATGTACACGTGGGTATAAAACCTAACTTATATATTACTTATACTGTAGTAAACAATACAAAACACTTATACTATGGATATTTGTACTAATATACAACATAAAATAATATAAAAACACAACAATAACAACATTTCTATTATACAACTAGATAAATGCCTCGGCAAGGTGAACTGTCTGTGGCCCCTACTTTGCTATTTGGGCCAAGACGGATTTAACATACGCCAAATTTTCAGTACTTTACAACACTGGGAATACGAATGTCGCTCCGTACATGTACATTATAATGATGACACCGTGACAACTGTGCTATTTATTTAATTCGACCTAATTTTGTCTGACTTCTCATCTATTCATGTGAAATGTCACACTAATGAACCAATTCATGACAGCTGGCTAATTAGGATATACATATGACATTTATTTTACATTAACGAAATACCTATTATCATCGTAAATAATAATACAACACTACAGGGTCATTCGAGGTTTTGGGGCTGTCTATATTGCACATATGCATAACTAAGAGTTTTTGACTCTGAAACGTAGTTTGTTGGCAGAAAAGTGATGAAAGACCTTCGTTTGACTTACTTAAGTGGTCGTTAAGAGTATCGGTATTAAAATGCACTGAATACATTGTTTCGTAAAGGTACAAAGTACATACAAAGTAACTTACTGCGCTTTATGTAAAGGTAAGCCGAAATTATTTAAAAGAAGGTACGCTCAAAACAAGAGCGCGAGGTCGAAACAAAATTGATCCTGAAAACAGGCTGAAACGTTAATTTAGAGATGATTAATAAAATAACAAAGTAAGCTCCTGTACTTGCGTAGGTGTATTCCGAGTTGCGGGGTAATTGCGTAACACACTAACAGTAGCAATGGTTTTTAGGGTTCCGTAGTTCACGTCTCGGAACCCTTATAGTTTCGTCATGTCCGTCGGTCCGTCCGTCCGTCCGTCCGCCCGTCCGTTATCTTCTTACCTTCCAAACGGTTAGGGCTAGAAAGATGAAACTTTGCATGGATATGTGTATTTACCACGTCGACAAAGTGATAATATAAAATCACGAAAAAATAAAAAACAAATTGGGAACCTCTTCTCGCGTCTACCCCATAGTCTGGGGTATCATTAGATAGGTCTTTTAAAAACATTGAGAGGTTACTTGAGACGATTTTTTGATTTAGGTATCCGTTTGCGAGATATTCAACTTCAAAGCGCATTTTTTTGTTAAAATAGGGCGCCCCCGCCCCCTCTCTAAAAGCTAAACGGCTGCCTCGAAAAATCTGAAAATATTCATGATGGTAGTCCATGTGATGAACTTTGAAGGAAAACTATAACGGCTTAGATAACTTTGTTAGTTCAGGAGTTATAGAGGCCTAACTTGTAAAGTGCCATTATGGGCTACCCTATTCTATGCGTGGCCTGACACGCACTTGGCCGGTTTTCTTTTATGTATTTTGACAGTTCAACAACATTCATTGCATTTTTAATGTTGTTCAGCAGACAAATGTTTCGAACATATGTATAATGCAATGGATTAGTATCCTTCAAAATTGTGATTGAAAGTGGCGCCGATCCCCTTGTTTACAAACTAAACTAAATTTAAGTTCAATGCATCTTATTCTTTCTATTTAATTTAGAAAAGGACAGAAGATAAATATTAGTTTAGTCCTGTCAAATTAGTCAGCGCCTGACGTAAATTGACGTATTTTTAGTACGGTACCCATGTTTTCAATCATGTCTAATCTGTCTATGGACTATCATAATTTGACAGGACTAAACTAATATTTTATCTTCTGTCCTCTTCTTAATGAAATAGAAAGAAAAAGATGCACTGAACTTAAATTTAGTTTAGTTTGTGAACAAGGGAATCAGCGCTAATGTGTTACGTAATTAATTAGTGTTAGTTATTAAACTAACCAGCACCCTAATTACATTTTAAAAAAGGTAGATAGGTTTCTCAATAAAAACCAAATGAATTACTGTGGACAGGTTGTGCATTATATAAAAACAAAAGATTTGTCTGAAGTTAAATAAATCTTTATCGTTTAGGTTTACTTGGCACCAAATGATAATGTGTCGTGCATCCACAGGCCACACACATAAACATTCGGCGTTATTAACAGACTCTTTCAGGAAGCAGACTCGTTATTACCAAACAAATCTTGGACAAAACAAAACAAGAACCAAGAACATTACGAGATTATTCACAAGCGTATGTTGCTCTCAACAATACCTCACAATAATAAGATCTTAGGGATTTTCTTCCGTCTCTGTATTAATTACGTTACCATCTACACGTTCAGGCGGAAAACTGTTTACGAGTTTTTTTGACACTCGTTAGCAAATACAAAATGAAATGGTATTACTGCGGTTGCCTCTCAGAAAATAAAAGGATATAGTATAATATCCTTAAACTGTAGGTACTCTGCACCTATTAAAATCATGTGTCCCCAAGTCGCTTCAGGGATCGAAAATCCTGTAACAGCCTTCTCCTGCCATAGATATCCTCGTTGGGCTTAGAGGCCATTGAGAAATATACACCTATCCCTTTCCAACATATGGTGAAGTGCTAGTCGTCCCTTTCTTCAGGCGTAGGGTAGCGATCAATAAGGATTCGGATTCTAAATTCGAATAAGATACCGTTGGGAGAGAGAACATTTTTGTAATGATGTTGAACCGGTTAGGATGTTTCTAATTATATCGTTTCGTAGCAACTTAGTTAAGCCAAGACATACGAAAACTTAATAGTGTCTTGATAAGCATGAAATTGTTTTTTTTTCACGGTGTCTTCGCAATCGTGAGCAATTTAAAGACAATATTTGGTATAATTTAATAAAATTATGGTTGAAATCTTCTAAAAAGAGGTAGCTTCAAAACTAATTCAGATTGTCAAGTGACTACAGCTCCATAATCACAGTAAAAGCCTTTCTTTCAATTAACTTCAATTTTAAAGAGTCTCGATGCAAATCTCGGCGTCCATTATTTACGCGTGCTATTCTTGCATTTTTTCTCTCAAATTTCTTCATTTCTGGCGGCAAAGTCATTAGCATAATTACGTCGGCTCTCATAAACACGCCTCTAAAACATTTCGTCGTCGTTTGAACGAATTTTTAAAGGGCAAAGGAAAATGAAGGTGGAATTCATCCTCGTATCTTTTGTTTGAAGTACAGGCGCATTCTTTAATCTTAGAGATTTTAACTTAACCACCGCATAACTGGATATAAACTTCTTTAGAACCGACAGTACATTACGTGTTCCACTTTCTTTTAATTATAAAAAGCAATCGTAAAACTGTCTCGGTCATTCTTTTAATTACTATGAACGGTCTTATCTCTCAATTACTTTTACACTGAAACTAATAAAATCTTTTACGACTCAATTGTGAACACAAGTGGTGTGTTGTGTTCGTAATAGAGATGTACCTCAGAGGGACAAAGACTAACGAGTAAATTAAAACGAATAGTCGATTGTTTTCGCGACTCGGTGGATGGGATCATTCGTCACTGCGGCAAAGTTGCGGTGACTTTCGAGATGGAGTTTTCCTGTTTTCTTAACCGAAGCCTTTTTCCACTCGACGCGTGAGCTCGCTCTGAGAAACGAACTTACTCAGTATTATGTTTTCGAGTCAACAAATCAAATATTTTGGCATTTGCGGGTTTTTTTTCAAGTCTGTTTTCACGTTGATGTTTATAGCATAGAAAGTATTTTTACGGCTACCTACATATTTATCCGTAATACTTTTAGTAAGATTTTATTTAAAAAGCTGTTTGGTGGTTAGTGTCATTTTGATAGAAAAATAAATTAGATACCAATAAATAACTGATAAGTAATTAATGGAAACGTAGGTACGCTAGAAATATATAATCGAAAATTAATAAGTTCTTCCAAATTAAATTAAGACGGTAAAACTCACAAAAACACTAATAGTATTGATTATAAAACCAATATTTTACTGAACAAACTCCTACGATCACATGTAGTCATCCCGAACGTTCGCAATGAAGCAAAGTAAATATTTCCACCCTTGTCATACGTCAAATATTAGGAATTCTACTCGAGTTCGAGCAAGATAAATCACATGCTGGTCTACCAACTTGTATTTACCGGTGAAAAAGTAGCTTCGGAACCATTTTAGACTTTATGACGTCTGCAGTCAGATGAAGTTGGTGTGCTTGGATAGTTTGTGAAGTGTAAAGTTATGTTTGCGAAGTTATAGCTAGAATATCAGTGTTCAGGAATAGATTCGCTTCAGGTCTCGTTCGAGGAGTTGTTACTCTCACTGAGATGCATTCCGGTGTTTAAGAGAGTTTGACTGTAAATATGAGAACAGTTGGTTACCTTAAAAGCATAGGTTTTTAGTGCATAACAAATATTCCTCCAAAGGCGTCAATGAAGACATTCAATTAATTTTAAATGGATTATTTAGAATTAGACTGAACGATACGAGTATAAACATAATTAAACTCATTGTTATGGAAAGTGTAAGGAGAATAACTTACCTCTACGTCGCGTTGTAGACTATTGCTACGCCGCGGTCGTAGCTACTACGCGTTCCGGTTCACCGAGAAAAGTAAAGAAAAGAAAAGGAAAACAAAGAAAAGAAAAGAAAAAAAGGAAAGAAAAGAAAAAGAACGGAAAGAAAACGAAAAAAGGAAAAAGAACAAAGAAAAGATAAGAAAAGAAATGAAAAGAAAAGAAAAGAAAAGCAAAGAAAAGAAAGAAAGTTATTTATTTTTGTTCCGTGCTGCCCCACTGCAAAAGCCTTCTTTTCCTTTTTCTGCTTCCACTAACTAAAGAGATCATTTAAAACCTATGCTAAAAGCCTTTAGAAACTTCTATCAGTACTCAGTAAATTTTCAATTAGATACTGTCTGACATGTTACAAGGTACACATTATACATCTTTACAGTTTAATAAAGTACCTCCTCCTAGTGCGCGCACGGGTTCCTAGGATCTGACCTGACGGAAAAACACTGAAAATTTATTACAGTATCAGCAGTCTCATGACCATTTTAATCCTTCTCTTAGCTTAAAAATATCCAAAATGTATGGAATGTAGTAACGGTTACAAATTAGTAAAACCAAGATATTAATGAACTCGCACGTTATCCTCAAGGTATTCATCATAATTCATCATCTAATAGCCACATGACCTCTTATTGTTTATAATTTACTAGCAGCATCCCGCTGTTTCATCCGCATAAGTCTAGATCCCATGGGAATATCGGGATAAAAAGTAGTGCTGATCCAGGTTAGTACTATAAACTATAGGTATGTGTGCCGAATTTCATCCAAATCTGCTCAGCAGTTTTTGCGTGATTGAGTAACGAACATCCAAACGTGAATAAACTCAAGTGGGGGGACGGTCCCCAGGCCACATTGTTCCGACAGCCACCGGGGTTCAGGGCAATTTATTGCTTTTTGCCTGCCGTACAAGGAGATTCTATTGTACAATGGCTATGTATAATAATTAATTATTCCTGACTACTTCATTTTTAAGAGTGCCTCAGTTTTGGTAAAATATTAAGAAGTTGGGAATGTTTTTGGAATTTTATGACAAGTCACTGCTTCTCTATAGTCGACCGCATGTCTGTAGTAGGGCGAAGTTTCAATAGAAATGGAGGTCAACTTATACTGGTTTTGTTACCACAGCCGTGCGGCCATCTGTAATATGGATGTATTTATAGCTAGCATTCGCTCGGAAAGCGTTTAAAATCGTGCTATTAGCCTACACCTTCAGGGTGCACCCAGTTTTGCTTCTATACCAAGTTTTATTTCTTTTTGAATGCTAACGTCAATGAACATTCAAATCTATGTATATGTGAAAGAAAGAAAGATAGGTTTATTTGTCACAGAAACACGTGGATATAAAAAGATAATTAACTCTTTTACTACGAGCGAGCGCAAAACAAAAATAGTCGACACCCGCACGTCATGACTCTGACAAGAGGGCTTCCACTCAGCATGATGCTGTGCAATAGGGGACCCACAGCACAGCGCTGATTATGTAACGTATTTTGTTATTTTTACGTAGATGTGCTTCTGATACTCGGTTACTCTTATTTATTTATTTACTATTTATGTACACACATATATAAACAGACAAGAAAAACAGAACAGAAAAAATAGGTACAGCGGTGATGCTCTACTCTTGGTGTTCTTAGGCTTGTAAGAGAGAGTGTGAAACCTGTGCCTGCGCACTCACTTGTGCATTATATTCTTCTTCTTCTTCTTCGTGTCGCTGGCCATTATCTACCAGGCTATTATGACATTACCCCAAAAAATCTACCCTAAAATAGATACGCGGAAACACATGTCCGAGAATCCACCCCAAGCCTATCAATTCCTTTTATGTCAACTAGGCCTAGGGTAGATTGTTGTACATGCGTTTCCGCGTGTCCACCTCAGGGTAGATTTTTTGGGGTGGATAAACGGAATAACCGTATCTACCGCGTCGGTGGCAATGATGGTAGTCTCCGCTGAAATTGCCCGCTATGGCTGAAATTCGGTTTGCAAGGCCTGTTACTCTTTGCATGCACACAGACCGTTTTTATCCGGTTAGAGAGCCTTTTTTACCCGACTACGGCAAAGCCAAAAAGAGGGTTATGATTTTTAAAGTAGTCAGCTTTTTTCTACCTTGCCTAAAATGATCTGCCTCCCTTAGTTGTGCTATTGAATAATTTCTAAAAGATCTTGATTTCGTAAGTGAGACAGAGAGAGAACGAGACTTCCGAATTAATAATTATTACTAGCGATCAATAAATGATAATATACAAAAACTTTTTAACAAAAAATTAAAAACAGTAACTAAAAGCAAAAAATAAACTTTTCAGTCTAAATAAGCTCCTAAATTAAAGTAAATTACTAATTTTGGAAAAAAAAAAAAATATACGCGTCGACTTCAGAACCTCCTCCTTTTCTTTGTCGGTTAAAAAAGATAAAAATAAATAAATATAAATTTTGTAAAAGTTAACAAGGATCGTGTAGGTAATTGCAGGTCATTTGCTGGAGGCCTCTCATGTGGGAGGAAGATTCGAAGTATACAGTATGGTCTCATAATTCTGTTACCTTAATTTATCATAGAGAGTGAGATAAGTAGACCTATATTGTTTTTTAGACTGGTTTGTTTATTAAATTGTACAGACGCCAGCACATCAAGCTACTACAATCTGTCAAATTTCTTTAATAGATTTTTAACTTTATCAGTAAAGCATTAAGGTTCAAGGTTGATTGGGAAAATTTGAC
The DNA here is from genome assembly GCA_911387795.2 of Apamea monoglypha. NCBI lineage: Eukaryota > Metazoa > Arthropoda > Insecta > Lepidoptera > Noctuidae > Apamea > Apamea monoglypha. The sequence continues at coordinate 16,717,677 of OU426925.1, forward strand.
AGTTTCGGGTAGCTTGACCTGCTGGCGTCTGTAGAATATAAATCAAAACAAACATGATGTCATAAATATTTACACTCACAGTTAAGAATTCATAGCTGTTTACCAAAATGGGTGCTTAAAATTTTAAACCTTTTAAATATTCTACAAAAGTTAAAACTACTTTACTACTTCTTTAGAGATATAGAAAGAATAGAAAAATATTGATATTTTCATACGAACAAAACATTCATGTTTTGCAACAACACTTGTTTTTTTTAGTGTGTCTTTTAGTTTGTGCCAAATAAATGCATTTTCTTTCTTTCTTTCTTTCTTTTATACGCACTTAAATAAAAACAAGTTAACTCGAACACAAATCTACAGGGTGGTAGGGACATCGACCCGCAGACTGTAATCATGAATTCAGCACATGATTCTAGAACCCTTAGAGTAGAAATTAGGTCGGTTATTAAAAAAAAATATCAGCCCTTTCATATAAAAGTGCAATACCGACGCGGTCAAAATGTACACACGGCTACACATCAAGCTATACATTTCCAGTTTTAGCTGACCTCGCATTGTATAGGTTTTTCGTACAATCAGATGTCAGCTTATACTGGTTATGTATAGCTTGATGTGTAGCCGTGCGTACAGAACAGCATTTTTTTTTTAAATAACCGACGACTAATTTCCACGCAGAGGGTTTAGAATCGTGTACTGAATCTATGATAACAGGTTGCCCGTCGATGTGCCTGCCACCCTGAATAATTTAAATATAACATAACATAATCAACCTATCATATTCTCACTGCTGGGACACATGCCTCCCATCTCTTTGAGAAGGAGTGGGCCGTAATCTACCACGCGGGCCCGCACGTAAAAAAGTAGTCAGCAGCTGCACGTTGTGACTGTGACATTTCCTGACACTGCTTCCACTCAGCATGATCCAGTGCTATGGAGGACCCACAGCACAGCGTTGATTTTAAGATAAATAACAACATATTTTTGCTAGAAAAAATTCAGCAGCAATTTTTTCGTTGCTTATTACATTATTTTGGGCAAAATAACGAAATTGTTTCGTACCGACACAACATCCTGAATTAATTTTATTTGTAACTTGGGCTACGTTTCCTCTGTAACATTTACCAGTTATTCTGGTTAAGGGTTCAGGACCACGACTGAAGTAATCTCCTTTTTTTCTGATAGTGTTTATCGAGTGTTTGTATGTACTGCTATGTATTCTTTAGTCGTGTTGTCTAAATGGCTTGATGGATTTAGAAAAAACAATCAACTTTTACATAACTGGTAATATGTATACTAATTTTACATTTCTATGATGTATACCATACACCTCTGCACAACTTTTTGGGTGAATAGAAAGGGGAATTGATATTTATACTAATATTATAAATTCTAAAGTAACTCTGTCTGTATGTTACATTTTCACGCCTAAACCATTGATCGGATTTCGATAAATTTGGCAAGGAGATAGATGACTTCCTGGGGAAGGATTTGTTTTTTGTTTAAAAAAAAACGTTGTAGAAGCTGGTATAATTATACAAAAAAGATCAAAATGGTGTAATGGTTCACCGATTTCTAGTTTCACACAAAAGAGAAGGTAAAAACAAAAGATTATCAATTTCACAGTTTTCATATTTTTTTACTATAAATGTTTAACAAACCGTTCTGTGACATAATTAACTTAACAATACTATATACTATAATAAATATTTATTTTATTTGTCATTAATTTTGCTAGTGCTTCATACAGCAAATGTAAGTACCTATATATAGATCTCCTACATACAAATGCAGTATATGTATAACACGAGGGCTTCATTTGTTTTTAATATTTTAATTTATAACAAATAGAGACAAGGTTAAAGAGTAGTAATCAAAATTCAAATAAACTGGGGCAAAAATACTATATCGGCTTCAAAACTAATCTAAAAATTGAGCCTTCGTGGATCAAGGTCGAAAACAAAATGTCTAATAAGCTGGTTCAATTACTCGTCGTTACGCATGGCCAGTACAATGTGATCAGGTGTGATGTTGGTCCTTCTGCTGCATCTTGCGAAGGCCAACTTGAGAGTCTCAGTAGCCAGACAATCCAGGACGGGCGGCGGTCAAAAAGCCGGGCGCCTTGTCACTAAAGCTGTCCTTACGAAAAATACGAAATTCTCCACAAAAAACTAGTTGTATACCTAGTCTTGTCATAAATATTGTCACGAAGAAAAAAAAAATTTTTATTGCAAATAATATTTATTACTTTTACAGTGTGTTAGTTTAATACATAAATATAAAACAATTTAAAATATAAAAAGCTTATTCGAAGTGGTGTCCATTGGCTGCAATACAGTCCTTTAAACGTTGAGGTCAGTTATCAATAGAAGCACGCACTCTTTCTATGGGAAAATTCTTCACTGCCAATCGTATGGATTGACTCCAAATTATCGTGGCGTTTAGAGCAAGCCGTACTCTCTAAAACTGACCATAAATCATAATCCAGCGGATTAAGATCGGGACTAGAGGACGGCCAGTCTTCAGCTCTGATGAAGTCCGAAACGTTCACTTCCAACCAAGACTGCGTGGTCCGAGCTTTATGACCCGGCGCCGAGTCTTGTTGGAAGGACCATACTTGGTTATTGAACATGGTGTTGTTAAGGGGCTTAACTACCTTCTCAAGAATGGTATCTTGATACACTGTGCCGATGTTTTGATACCTTTTTCACAAAAATATGACTCAGTCACTCCTTCATAGCTAACACCCCACCAAACCATCACTGAAGTCGGATAATACCCATGTTGCACTCTGTCGACTAATTGGGAAGCTTCCTTAGAGCTTTGAGCATAAATACGGTCATTTTGTTTGTTAAAATGTTGCTCAATTGTAAAGATTTTCTCATCCGTAAACAAAATTTTTCTGTGACCTCCCTTTGCGTACCGCTTCAGTAGTTGTTTCGATTTTACCACACTATTCTTTTTAAATTATCAGTTAAAAAATGACCAGTGCGTCTCTTATAGGCTGCAAGTCCCAAGTCATCTTTTAAAATACGCAACATGGTTCTGGGTGCTGATCTTCATCTCCCGAGATAAAATCTTTTGCTTTCGGACAGGATTTCATCGAATTCTTTCCCTTACTGCTTTGACCACCTTTTTCGTACGAACACTACGTGGACGGCCAGATCTTTTTCTGTCACAAACAGAGGAGGTCTCTTTGTACCTATTAAAAGCCCGGTACACAAACATTTGACTAATACCAAGCGTATGGAGAGTTTTAAAAATTGCATTTGGCTCCATACCATCTTTGTGTAATGCAATCACAGCGATTCGGTTCTCTTTATCACCCCACTCCATTTTAATATCGCAAAATATTGTACAATGTATTGGCGCCAAAATTAGAAAACTCAATGAACAATCGTATAAAAATGACAGATTCCAAATTCAAATGTAATATCTTTCTTATTTTTAATTGTAACAGTATTTATGGCCAGACTGTGTAGAGCTGTACCTACCTAACAAGGGTTAGTGACCTATCACAATTCACAGGGCATCTTTAAAGCCGGCGCATATCGGGCCTCGACTGGAGGCGCTCTTAAGCGCATGTTTGGAGAGAGGCCAGTTCCCGCTTCGTTGGAAGACGGGGAAGCTGGTCCTCATTCGGAAGCCAGGGCGCCCAGCGGACTCTCCGTCCGCATACCGGCCCATCGTGCTGCTCGACGAGGTGGGCAAGCTCTTTGAGAGAGTAATTGTAAACCGCCTCGTCGGGCACTTGGTGAGGACGGGGCCGGATCTTGCGGACAGCCAGTTTGGCTTCCGCAAGGGGCGCTCGACGGTGGACGCCATCATGCGCGTGAGAGCCCTCACGACGGGGGACGCGGTGTCCCGGGGTGGGGTCGTCGTGGCGGTGTCACTCGAGATCGCCAACGCGTTCAACACCCTGCCCTGGAGCTGCATTGTGGAGGCACTCCGGTATCACCGAGTGCCGCCCTACCTCCGTCGAATAGTCGAGGCGTATCTGACGGACAGAGCCGTCAGCTACCCCGGTCGCGATGGGGAGTGGAACCGGCGAGAGATGTCGTGCGGTGTCCCGCAGGGATCGGTTGTGGGGCCGTTCCTGTGGGACATCGACTACGACTGGGTGCTGCGGGCCGACCTCCCTGATGGCGTCAGCGTGGTTTGCTACGCTGACGACACGCTGGTCCTGGCGCAGGGGAGGTCGCATCAGGCGGCGGCCGACGCGATGACACGCGGGGTTGCGATAGTCGTGGAGAGGATCCGGCAGTTGGGTCTCGAGGTGGCATTGCACAAGTCCGAGGCCATGACGTTTCATGGGCCCCGGAACGCGCCACCACCGGGATCCCAACTAACGGCAGGAGGGGTTCACATCGGCATCGAGACGACGATGAAGTACCTGGGTCTCGTCCTCGACAGCCGGTGGAACTTCGTCGAGCACTTCCGACGTTTGGCCCCCAAACTGGAACGGGCTGGGGCCGCCTTCAAGCGGCTCTTGCCCAACCTGGGGGGGCCAAACGCCTCCTGCTGGAGGCTTTACGCGGGGGTCGTGCGGTCCATGGCCCTATACGGGGCCCCGGTGTGGGCGCGTTCACTGCGGCGGCGAGCCGCCCACTACCTGAACGCGCCCCAGAAGGTGGTAGCCGTAAGGCTAATCCGGGGCTACCGCACGATCTCGCGCGAGGCGGCAAGCCTCCTTGCCGGACTGCCGCCATGGGATCTGGAGGCGATAGTCCTCGCGCGCCTGTATGAGTGGCGCGCGGAGGCACTACGCCGGGGGGAAAGTCCGCTCCCGCGGCAAATTGCTGCGGAGCGGACGGACCTCCGGCTCGATCTCATGGCGACATGGAAAGAGCGACTGTCGCAACCCAGCGCAGGGCACGCCGCGATAGCGGCGATAAGACCCCTCTTTGAGGAGTGGCTAGAGAGGCGCCACGGCGCCCTCACCTACCGCCTGACGCAGGTCCTCACCGGACACGGAAGTTTCGGGAGGTTCCTGCACATCATCAGGCGGGAGGAAACGCCCGGATGTCACCATTGCCAGGATCGCCCAGAGGACACGGTGGAGCACACGGTGGAGGTCTGCCCCGCTTGGGCGGAGCACCGCCGTGTCCTCGTAGAGGCGATCGGCAGCGGCGGCGGCCTCTCGCGCCCGGCCCTGGTGCAAGCCATGGTCCGGAGCGAGAGGGAGTGGGAGGCAGTCGCCTCCTTCTGCGAAGCAGTCATGCTAGCGAAGGAGGTGGCGGGACGGATGAGGGAGAGAGCCTCCCGTTCAAGCCGCCGCGGGAGACGCCCCGGGCGTCGGGAGTCGAGAGACGACTACCGGCCACCGTAGGCGCGGGCCTGCGGGCGGAGAGCAATGGGTAGCTCACCGCCCGATCAGGACCAGGCCCGTGCCGGACGGCGCGTAAGTGTTCCACGCGCGCCTCAAAGAGATGTCAGCATCAGCAACGAGGGGCCCCTCAGGGTCGAAGCCTGCCGGGGCAGCGGGATTGTCCGAAAGGGTTACCGCTACCCCGGAACATAAAGGGCGAAGGAAGGAACATGGGTGGGTTTTAGTCAGTAAGAGTCTGACACTCCCTTCCGCTCCACCCAGAGCGGGAGGGGTCATTTGATGATTTCCCATCCCAAAAAAAAAAAAAAAAAAGCCGGCGCATATTAATGTCCGTGCCACAAAAATCCGCAGAAATATTCTCGTACATTTTGCCTTTTCAAAGCCTTTGCGTCCAGTAATAAAGAATGTACAAAATACATATATGATACGGCCGCCACTGTTTCGTGACCAAAAATTCAGTTAACATTTCTGGTAAATGAACAAAAACTTGTAACCTAAGGCAAAAATGCCTCGTCAGTGTTTGTATTGAAAAAATAAACAGCATAAGAACAGCGTTCCAATTTTTGTGAACATACTTGAGGTTTAGCTATAACTTCTGAAGACCAATTCCCGTGATTAAAAACGTTTTAAATCTAGTCACACTCGTATACACTGACTTATATTATACAAGAACTTAATATATTAACTTAATATATTAAGTTCTTGTACGTTGTTTTTGTGCCGATTCAAAGCGCCCCACTCAAGCGTCTCAGGAACTAAAATTGACACTTTGCCGCAAATGACCGTCGTTTTGTTTTGGTACGTCTCTGACGATTTAGGTCTGTATTCTAATTGTGGAATAAGACGTTTTTATGTACAGACGCCAGCAGGTCAAGCTACCCGAAACTGTCAAATTTTCCCAATCAACTTTGAACCTTAATGCTTTAGCGATAAAGTTGAAAATCTATTAAAGAAATTTGACAGATTGTAGTAGCTTGATGTGCTGGCGTCTGTACTTTGTGTTTACTACGAGATATTTAGAACATTTTTATCATGAGAGTATGCGCATTTTGTAAAGCTCGCTATCAAAAATATTAGTTCCACGGACGCTCACGGTGCTGTCAGCGCCAAAATGGTGAAAATCAAATGTCCTCATTTTGTCATCGATAGTATGAAGTTCAGCGTACTTGTTTATTATAGGTCACTGTTCTTATGGCATCACAGCGTCATGCATAGGTAAATTAGAAGTATTTTTGGCAGTTTGAGACTGAGATTAGAATGCGAAAGTCTATAAAACACGGTAATTACCCCTGTGGCGGTCTGGCCTGTGTTTAAAATAAGAGGAGATAGTCAGTAGCTTGGTCCTTATCCCTTTACATAATTAATTTCTCTGCCGTGGGTAGCGATCGTAACAGTACTCCTTTTAGTGAAGATGATGTATCATCTTGTACACGATTCAAACGTTATTTTGTAAGCAAAGATTGTAAACAAAATACGATATCTTTCGTGTAATTGACACCTCCTATTCGAAAAGTAGGTACGTAATTGAGTATTGCTTACATTAAAAAAATGTTTGCTGTCTAAAAACGATATATGTTAGGTAAGCCATTCACCAAATTACGTGATATTTACACAGAACCGTATACTTTCCAAATAAAATTTATCTTCGGAGAACAGAGGCAGTTTTTCCTTATATTTTATGCTGAATCCAAGGGTATTACGAGGACACGTTAAGTAAACAATGGCTCACATCCGCGTAATCAGAATGTAACGTCGGCAGCTCGGGAGTAATCGTCAGGATATTACTCACTGAATGAAGACGATGAAAAAGGTTCAGAATATAACTAGTGCACGGTACTGTGATGTACTATTCCGAATATTATTCTTTTGTTAGGCTGTTAAGTTCTTTTTACTTACGAGAAAAGTGACTAATACTAGAGTAATAGTGACCAGAAGATCACCATCCAGCATCCAGACAACAATGGTTTCAGGTGTTGTTGAGACTTCCTGAGTGACTGTCTCCCCACAGTCGCAACCGTAACCCGGGAATGTAACATAGAGTTTCAGCTCTCCAATTGCATAAAGCAGTTTGGTGATTGGTACTAACACTACTTAATATAATTATTATGTTACTAACACTATGGATGCTTTGTTCCGAAATAAAAATCACTATTTGTTTTATTTAAAAAATAATTTATTGTTTATAGAGGAAAGTCGACAATATCCATTTTTCTTCATTTGCCCGGTGTACAATAAATAGATGTAACACTACTTTACACTATATTCACCAACAGTTAATTAAAACTCAAGTAAGTTTCAAACTATTTTATTTCAACACCGTTGTACTAGTGCTCTTCCGTATCTCTGGGACCAACTTTTATCACTTTAAAATTACACTTTCCCGGTTGCCGCACTCGCTTCGCACATGCATTCTCACCGCGTTACATCGGCAAAGATTTCAAACCACAGATTATAAACTATAGCTATGCTGATTTATGGCGCTGGACAGTCTTTAACAGAAGTGGTCATCGTATTTGTGGTTTAGCAGCTTCAATATCAGCAGGATTGTGTCAGCACTTCGTCGTGGTCGTGGACCTGGTACGACAGCAACTTCGCCGACATCATCGCTGTCATCAGAAGACAGCCGCCACGCAACCATCGATGCGAAGGGACGCTCTGCTAGAGTGACAGTCAGCCAGTGTCAGTCTTATCCGACCTTGTCGGTGATCCCGGTAACTTCGCAGCGAACATAGACGGCGTAAGTCAGACATATTGTTGTACTCAGCATACATATCTAGTATGCAAAATGAGGGTTCATTAAAGGACCCCCAGTAGTGACGATACTTTAGTAGATCCGACTCACCCTGGGAAGTCAACCCCACTACCTAACTAGTTGACTGACTAATCTTCTCACCAAGGCATGAGCTGATCCTTTGTACAATTAAAAGCCATTGCGTGTGTATGCCCTGAGCTTCCTGAGTGGCGGCTATGTGTGAAGTACAGATACTTCACACATAGCCTTCACTCAGGAAGCGCAAACAGATTAAGCACTATACAGATATAGTGCTTAATCTGTTTGCGCTTCGGATAGCGCGGCTCATCTCTAATCCCGGGTAAAAGCCCAATAGGACGCCCGCAATTAATAAAACTGCGTCCCTCCTCTTCTCTTTGCCGGGATTACCATTTTGCAAGTCTCGTGATTTCTGGCCAGCTTTTTGTTATAATAATCTGTGGTCGATGATTTCTTTAAATATCTTTTGTCTTATAAATACAGTTTGAATGAAGTGCTTTGCTGATAGAACGTGGACGATGCAAAAGTGAATGTAAGGATCGTTGCACAAGGCGTTATAAAAAATAAAACACAAACATATAAACAATAAGATAAACAAATAAGAAAAGTAAAATATCACTTTTAGCGTGTGGCCGATAACCAATACATTAATCGCAGAGTTCACAACATGAAGCAAGTTGGTAACTAGCGGTATATACCTAATTTTGACCGTTCCTACGGAAAAAAGGGCACGTCACGCACGACGTTGCTGAATCGATCGCCTACGCGCATTTATGTGCATCCCTTTACTAATTTATAACACGCTGAATTAGATACCAATTCCAATTTCATCCTGTATAAATATAGGATTGAATTAATATCATTATAACAATTATTACGTCTCTTGATATTTCTCACCCTGGGACACCCTGGGGTCCCGGCCCTTTGGAAGGCGTACGAGGGGCCGAAGCCAACTCGTACTTTCGGCGTTTTTATTGAAGTGACAATATTATTATTTCTAGGAATAGTAATGAATGGCATTTTAATTGTCAAGAACTTCAAACACGAGGTCTTCCGCCGCGGATGCCGTCAGCTAAGTATAGAATAACGAATTGGACACACAGACTGATAGAGAGCACAGATATCACATTGACCTAATTCCTAGATAGACTTTAACATCCCGACCTGAAACATTAAGTATGTGATCCGTTTCTTTTTAGTTTCCTACATAAAAATTTGAAGTAACTGACTTAAGTATAAGCAGATTCTATTGTAAATGGCGCTATTTTAAATGGTTTGAAACTCTTGAAAGTCATGTTTCATGTCTAGGTCGGGGAAAGTTAATATTAACATATAAATTTTCCCCGACTAGAAGGTATTCTTGACTTTTCTCCTGTGTGGTATTTTAGGTAAATGGGTTAAGGTCTATTAGTTAGGCTATCGTTACATTATATAACATGACGCTTGTAATCCCCAAAGGTTTAGGCAGGTGTACTTGTAGTACACCCATATACTGCCAGTAAAATACGTTTAGGTCCCATGTAATAAGGGGCGAGCCTATTGCGCTCAACTGGGCACAAATCCGGGTTGCTACTGAAAAATTCCTGTTGCAAATACGCAATGACAGTTGGCCTGACTTGGGAATCGAACCCAGGATCTCAAACTCAACAGTAGCGCTTGCGACCTCTAGACCATTGAGCAGCTATTGTTTTTACTACACGGATAATATGTGCCAAAACTCAGCCAACATTAATCAGCGAAAGACGAAAAATGGTACAAAAGTTGTATTTTCGTTCACAGGTTTTAAATAAACTCACATCGAATATTTCACACGTCGTTTTTACACTCACTTAGGTATGTTGAAGTGGACTTTGCGAAATGGATAGACGAAATCCGTTCAATCAAAAATCGAGCGTGATTTCGATTTAGGGGTGTTAATTCCCCCGCCGCGGTCCCGTATCCTCTCACACCGCGAGGGACGGGGCTATTCCGCTTCGTATAATCCTTGGTGACTCGACATTTTTAACCTACGATTTTTATATTGAGGAAAGTTTTGGTGTAGGCACTTAGATGCTTAACCAAGATGTTTCCGCTTCAGGAAGCAAGGTTCGGGGAGTGAAATGGTGAAGTGTGCTATGATAATTTTATCATCATCATATCGGATCAGCCTGAATGTGCCTAATGCTGAATAGATCAGGGATGTTGCGCATTAAGATTTTTTAACGGATCTCCAGATATGTGGATCTCAATTTTTTTAAGAGGGATCCGTCAAGCAGCTTGCATATTGCAGTTCTGTTTTACGTTTAGTATTTTTATCTCATGAAGCGACGCACGCTTTAGTTGTGGTAACCAAGTGTACAAACACGCTGTGAATGTGTGCGTGAAGGCGAGTAGCGTCAGCACATAACACACACACGTACACGCATACACACACTTTCGACTTCGCCATTGTTTTGGACGGTACCGAGAGCTCATGCACTTACACATACATTTACAGTGTGCTTGTACACTTGGTAACCACAAGTTTTGTTTTGTTTATTGTTTTTTTTTTTAAAAACGTTACCCCACACTAGGAATTTCTCCTGTATCGTGGGTGCGTTTACAAACATTAAACTCACATACACAAACAGCCAGACCCGGAACAACTACTTGTAGGTCATACAAATATTTGTTCCGTGCGGGAATCGAACCCGCGACACGCAGCGCAGCAGTCAATCGCTTAACCACTGCGCCAACCGTGCCGTCAAACAAGTAAAGCGCGCGTCACTCCGTGAGATAAAAATACTGTAACATAAATGCGTAAGCTCCACAATTGTGGACGGGTACGAACACCCGCAACATCCCTGACGTAGCGGTAGCGTAACGGTATACTTGACAGCTGAATTGGTGGTCGCATCAAGCAAAATTCCGGCCATTTGCATACCATAATATAAGGTTTTAATCAGGTCATGGAAATAGAAATGCCATGTCGTAGCATATAAATGATTCATCTGTGTGAATAACTTAATTCTGCACTTACTCATCCCTCTTGTGGTGATATCAGAATAGAAAGTCACGTCATTACAGGCGCCTTCGGAGTAATAAAATTGTTCTAGAATTTTCCCTTTTTAAAAGTAGGCATTCTAATTGTTTGGACTGGTTTTGCCTGACTGTTTATTATTAACAGCGTGCTCCAGATACAGAAAAAAAAACTTTGTTCATCCCTTCATCCTAAGGTTTTCTTGTAACGATCGCTGTTAGCAAGCAGAACGTCTATTTTAAGACTTTTCTCTGGGGTATTTTATTACTGTACCGTAATTAATTATGTTTCAAACGTGATAAAATAAGTTTCTTACCATTTATAAATTACAGATATCTAAAGGCAAAAGACTAATATTATAAAGGCAAAAGTTTGTGAGTGAGTGTGTGTGTGTGTGTGTTTGTTACTTCTTCACGCAAAAACTTCTGAACGGATTTAGGTGAAATTTGGCACAGTTTATAACCAGGATTAACACATAGGATACTTTTTATCCCGATATTCTCACGGGATCGAAACTTATGCGGGTGAAACCGCGGGGCGCAGCTAGTAGGTATATAGTTATTATTACATTCCTGAAAAACCCAAAAAAAGTCTTCTTATCCCGTCTGAAACTGGTTTAAGTTTCAGTTTCGTTTAAAGGCTAACTGCAAAAAAGCTAGAAGTGAACTTTAATCTGAGGGGTAATTCTCGTAATTTTAAGAACGTTCACAGTCTGATCTCAGTCTAAATCTGTCAAAAATACGTCCCTACATTTTGACAAGTTTTTGACATTTGTTTTTCGCCGAGATGAGACTGCGACTAGGTTTTGAACGTTTTATATTGCAGGAATACCGGCCCAGTTTGGCTAAATCTGAATCTACCACGTGGAAAACCCAAAAAAAGCCTTAAAAGTGTCGATTAAAACTTTCTCATTACGACGAACCACGTGAAAGTAAATCCCTGCGATCCATTAAAAGTCTCTCGGCGAAGGTGTTCTTCCTAATCTGTGGCAGATGTCCGTGTGATCGAGTCCGCCGCGCGCCCGCCCTGATACCCTGATCAGGCATCACGCGTCAGTGGGCGTTCGAACCTCGCCGACGCTGCACCCGCACACGCCTCCGCGAAAAACAACCGCGATTTTTAAACAACAAAGTTATATTCAAATAATACCCACAGTGTATAGTGCTGTTCTATATTAATAGTGATTTATTATCAAGTTTTAGAGCCTAAAAAGTTTAGTATTGTATACGTATTTCGTGTGTTTTTAGTGTTGATGTAGTGTTTGAAAATTTTTATTGTAGTTTGTTTGAAGGAGTGTGTAGTAGTATATTTACAAAGGTACAGCGTAAAGTTGCTAGCTTAAAAATAACATTGAGTAAATTTGAGTGACCGACGATTTGAATTAAAATGCGTGTGGAGCCATTTTGGCACGATTTAAATTATAAAAAGAACTTTTAAACAACAAAACCTCAGCTTGTTAAAAACGATATTCGTGAACATTGATTGAGTTCACTCGCTCGAAACAGTGCACACGGAGCGAATCAAACAATTAAAAACTAACATTTTATTCGATGAATGTGAAACGAATAAAACATTTAAAACTGAAAGGGTAACGCTTCGATTTTATTCTCTTTGAAAGCGGTTTTGGTCTACTCTAGATTTTTCGTATGCACACAATTATTTTTACTCAATTTAATCCTTATTTGCAGGAAGCTGCAAGTAATGACTTCTTTTCATACGGGCTGGTTAGAAATTTCTCAGTAGCAGTTTTGTGTCTGGATTTGTAATCGCACTTTTTTTTACATGGGACTGTAACTGAACTGAAGAATGAGGGCAGAGGTTCTCACATTTTGAACCGTTGCCCAACGCCTTCAGGAAAACAGGCGTGATGTTTTGTTAGTTTTTTAGGGTTCCGTAGTTCACGTCTCGGAACCCTTATAGTTTCGTCATGTCCGTCCGTCTGTCCGTCCTCGGCTTACCTTCCAAACGGTTAGTGCTAGAAAGATGAAACTTTGCATGAATATGTGTATCACTTCGACAAAGTGCTAAAATAAAATCACTAAAAATAGTTTTTTTGTGGTACCTCCCCTACATGTAAAGTGGGGTTGATTTTTTTCTCGCGTCTACCCCATAGCTCATTTTTTTGTTAAAATATGACGTCCCCCCTCTAAAAGATCAAAAATCTGAAAAAAATGATGATGGTAGTCCTTTAGGTAACTTAGAAGGAAAACTATAACGGCTTAGATAACTTTGTTAGTTCAGGAGTTATAGAGGCCTAACTTGTAAAGTGCCATTAGTTGTGACTACGGAATCCTATTCTATGCGTGGCCTGACACGCACTTGGCCGGTTTTGCTAGATTCTTCTAAAATTAATGAAGAAAGTACTTGAAAGTAACAAGTAGAACCGCCGACATTTCCGTCGCATTGTTCTCCCGAAGGCAGTGCCCGAACACCGAAGTTCGATTGCTACTGCTTAGAAATAAGTTTTCTTAGAACTGAGTTTTCAACTTTGCGTCGGCCTACAAGCCCAGATACCTATTTTAATTTTATTTTATTCTGCATTGAGAAACGACGGCGCACATCTTGAAACAGTGACCCATCTCACTGTTTGTCAGGAGCTTTCCTCTCAAATGTACCCGAACACTTTTGACAGGAATCCTTTCTTCACATGAAATTACAGGACTTTAAAAGAGACCGTTAAATACCCATGACTTTATTTCGGTGTTTCTTTTCAGTGGTTAGTCTATTTAGGGCTGATTTTTTAATCGACAAATAACTTTTAACTGTGGAATAAAATTGTCGTCTGACAGTTTTTGTATGGAAGAAACGTCAAACATTCAAAACTTTTCCTCGGATATAATTATCTGCCGTTGGAAAAATCAGCCCTTAGTTAGTAAAAGAAGAACCTGTAGAAGTGTTATTTTTATCCAACTTACAGATAAAATACAATACCTACGTTTAACATTTGTCGAAACTAGGAAAATTTTGATGTCCCTTTGACCAATGGCTATGGCGCGTTGGCGCGTTCACAACTAAGGGCTGATTTTTCAATCATCTGAGGAATAATTTTTGAATGAGGACGATTCGAGGAATAATTTCGAAATTTTGACAGTTATTTTATACAAAAACTGTCAAACGTCAATTTTATTCCTCGAAAAATCAACTGGCGATGGAGAAATTAGCCCTTAGAGAAACAGCAAGATATATCTGTCTCGTTTATATCAATGCTACTGATCCCACGGGGGCTTGGTGTCAGAGTTTCGGGATTATAAGGAACTTAATGTTTCATTGGCCCGTCGGGAGGTGCTTGTTCTGGAGACTCGAGAGGAAGTATTGATATTGCCTTGGGGCTGCAACCCACCTTTGTTGGGTAATAGTTTGATTGACATTAAATTACAACTGTCTTGGGTATTATTTGTATTATGTTCCTTGTGTAACTGAAGTTTGAAATTTTTTCTTTGAACATGGAAGGGTTTAAATGCAAAACGAGTCTCGCTCTTCGTTTGTTTAGTACCTATGTTTATATGGTATGTTTTCTACGGATTTTGATGAGTTTCGCCGGAGGTTGTTGGAGAAAGGCGCTTAATATTCAGAAAATTTATCAAGCAATAGTTAGTGTAGGTTTTAACAAAACGGTCTAAACTAAACGTTTGCTTTTTTATTTCTATACTAGCTGCGCCCCGCGGTTTCACCCGCATAACTTTTGACCCCTGGGGGAATATCGGGATAAATGGTATCGTATATGTTAATCCTGGTTATAAACCATCTGTGTGCCATATTTCATCCAAATCCGTTCAGTAGTTTTTGCGTGAAAGAGTAACAAACGTCCATCCATCCATACATCCATCCATCGATACAAACTTTCATGTTTATAATATTATTAGTAGGATTATTATTCCATAAGTTTGCAAACTATGTTGATCAGCACCATATAAGTTGGAAAACGTCAATTTAAATTCAAAATCTAACAGGAGATGAGAATATCTTACAATACTGGTCAACAAGGCTCTCTAAATATTTGAATAGCACAGTAAGTTCGGACACAAATTCTTTGTATCGTGAGTGAAGTCATTTTGTAGATATTTGAGGAGTATAAAAGTGGTTGTTGCTAAAATACTTTCTTTTCTTTGGTATTACGTTACCCGGCCTATTTTCAGCCCAGTTTGTTTTAGGAAACTATTCGTCTGACCCTAGTCGTCTGCAGCTAAGTACTAGATACTTTCCAGGGGGTACCTATTTTTGTACGTTTTCATTTTTGTTTGAGAGGCACATTCACGCTCAGAATGAGTGAGAATTAGGTGAGACAATTTGAGAAAAAAAATCCATACTCATTGTCTAAATCATATAAAGAGAAAAGATTTGATTTTGTGTGTTGTTTTGTTACGCTTTCACGCTGAAACGTCTGAACGGATTTGGATGAAATTTGGCACATCATGTAATTGCGTAACACATTTTGAAGGATGTTGCTAATCCAATGCTCCAGTGTTCGAAAAATGTGTCTGTTCAAAAACGTAAATAATGCAATGAATGTAGTTGAACTGTCAAAATGAAAGCCATTCCTTCTGTTAGTGTGTTACGGAATTACCCCGCAGGCGAAACGCGCGCGTGTCGCTTGACGCAAGTCGCATCGCATGAGGCTGCGAACGAGGCCTTTGAATGGCGACAAACAAAATTGCCATAACCACCATGATAGCCACGGTCGCATTTTCATGAGCTTAGCGTAATCCTTTTATCACTCTCAAACACCCGTAAACAAAAACTTTTAATACATTCCGTACCTGTGTACTATAAGACAAGCAAATTGGTAGAAGCCATTATCCGCCGTGGACTGTGTAATAGAAAAGTTGATATATGTAATTATGTTTCGATTTCCAAATATTAATAACTACCGCGTGTTTAATTATTTAATAATGAACACACCTGCTTTTTCCCAGTCCTTTAATATGTACATACTTGGTTATGTATTGATAATCTCGTGAATGTTAAATATAGTTTGGTATTGTGTTGCCGCATACAAAAACATCCATTCATTTGTAATTTTTCTACCAGTTGCTGTGTAAAGAGAGTATAAAATGTTTCCGCGATCCACATTGCTTTCGATCTAGCCGTCGAAGTGTAATCAATTCGAGGTGTTATTGGTGTGTTTCAAGATTTACATTCTACGATGACGTCTGCTGGAATATATTGAGGAGTAATGCGTGTTGGTTAAAAATAGAGTACACGAAGACGTTTTTTAAACCGTGGTGATGGCAACCGATGGATAGCTCGATAGGTATAAAGAAGTTAAACTTGGACTTGACAGCAAAATATGCTTCAAATTGAATAATTGCTATTCAATTTGAAGCATATTTTGCTGTCTTCCTTTTAGATTAGTTAGATGGTACCCAAAGTGGCTCTGGAAAAGGATGCCTGGAAGGATTAGGGGCAGGCCTTTGATTAGCAGTGGGATACTAAAGGTTCTAAAAAAAATTTGGAAGCCTACAATATCCGTAGGGTGTTTGAATATGACAACCGTTTCAGTTGCTTTCATCAGTTTTTCCAGGTTATAAGCCGTAAAACCACCTTAAAACACTGACAACAATCCCCTAAATTTGGCACGTTTATTCTTTAAAGTTGATACAATTAAGTGAAATTTTGGACCCAACCTACCTTTAAGTTAGGAGAAAAAAGAAGCGGAATTATGGAAATACTGTAACTAAATGAAAGAGTTTGGGAAGTTTAATTATGTAGAGAATGTTTCTAGATCTTTCTGCTCATGTTACGAGATAATGAGGCGTATGTTATGTTTTTCCGGAGCAATGCAGGATGTTCAACATATTTAGGTATTCCATGGCTTATAAGGTTAAAGGTGACGACACGGTTGGCGCAGTGGCTGAGCGATCGACTGCTGCGCTGCGTGTCGCGGGTTCGATTCCCGCACGGAACAAATATTTGTATTGCCTATAGGTAGATGTTCCGGGTCTGGCTGTTTGTGTATGTGAGTTTAAATGTTTGTAAACGCACCCACGATACAGGAGTAATGCCTAGTGTGGGGCGAAGTTTTTATTAAAAAAAAAGGGGTTTGTACACTTGGTTACCACAAGTAAAGAGCGCGTCGTTTTATGAGATAAAAATATTGACTATCTTTTATTATTTTTTTTCCTTTTTATGTGTGATATGTGATTCTGTTGTGTTCTTTTTATGCATCATGTTTACCGCGAAATAAGTGTATTTTCCTTCTTTCATTACATTGAACGCCGCAGATAGTAAAAGCGTAACAGTAATTATTATAAATATGATATGGAATTGGCAATGTAATATTTTACTATGGAAGTAATAGCCAATATTACTTAAACTAATTCGCTAATGTAACTACGCCCGTCATAAAATAACTGTAGACGGAGACTCACAGGTATGATATCAGCGATATGCCTATAGATGATAGTAGATACAAACAAAAAACGATATTAACCAATATACAAGGTGTTGTTTTGCATCCTCGACAAAATAAAGGAGAGACAAATTAGTAGGGTTTTCTTTATCTTTTAATTTTCGGAAATCGGTATGTATGGGACACACATTTTAAAACGCGGCCTGTGTGAGACCGCATTGTAACTGCCCTTTTACACACACACGATTGCATCACTACTTTCCATCAGGCGAGATTGCAGTCAAGCACTAATTTATATAATTAAAAAAAAAAATAATCGCGGCCGCTTATACGATACCATAACGCGATTCTGTTCTTTGAAAGTGGTGTATTCTGAAATACTGTCAAACTTAAATAAGGAAAAAAAACAAGTATGTATTCATTATTTACCAGGGACCGTAATTTTGTTTGATTATGTCTTTCATAACAGCCTCCTGAAATTTGACGAGGATGCAAAACAACAACTTGTCTTGTGACTGCCTCGTCGGTCTAGAGGTCGCAAGCGCTACTGCTGGACATGAGGTCCTGGGTGCGATACCTGTTCGGTCCTGGGTTCGGTTTCTTCAGGAGTTTCTTAGTAGCAGGCAGGAGTCTGGATTTGTGCCCGCATGGCAATTGGCTCGCCTCCTATTACAGGAAACTTAAACATACTTAAATTAAATAAAAATAAAATATCTTAACTAAAATACGGCGTCTAAAAGTGTATGTAGGTATCGTATATTTTTTTACCTAAATATCCTATTTCCTACTAATATTATAAACGCGAAAGTTTGCGAGGATGGATGGATATTTGTTACTCTTTCACACAAAAACTACTGAACGGATTTGGATGAAATTAGGCACACAAATACTCGTAGTTTATTACCAGGATTAACACATAGGATACTTTTTATCCCGATATTATATATTATAAATTTATGCGGGTGAAACTGCGGGGCGCTGCTAGTTATTTATAAAGTAAAATTATTTACCTTACAGAATATTTTAGGCCATGCAAATCTACCTACTGATTTGTTTAAAACTCCTTGTGCATTTCTCAGTAGATGCAGGAAGTTCCCGACAAGGTTTAAACGAATGGTTTCCAAACATTATTCACCTTAATTAACTCCAAATTAACTGTTAATATTTACCTTCCTTTGCAGAAACGTACTTGTTTATCTTTCCGCAACTCCAGGGTTTTTCTCAGAATGTGAACAGGCAAGTTCTTTTTACGTTCCTAAATGTGTGTTCATGCCTTTGAAAGTATGTATAAACACGTTTTCTTTGAGTATTATCATAATCCTTCTTGCGATACAGCGCTGTGTAAGATATCAAGCGTCATTTTCTTCGCTCCGTTCCTTGGGTGCGTATTTCAAAGGGAATTTAGCGAGTCATGTTATAAATGGTGCGTCTTTTTGAAGAAAAATTATATTTTTACTAGCTGTGTCCGCGACTTTGTTTGCGTGCATGTCGGAAAACAAATTGAAGTTATGGGTTTTATTTTTTTCTGTGCGGAAAATGTAGCCTAAGTTATTCCAGCTATCTGCACGTGAAAGTTCTGTCAAAATCGTTCCAGCCTTTTCGGAGATTAGCTGGAATAAACAGACAGACAGAAAAACATTTTTAAAATTGTTTTTTTATTACAAGCTTTTATTTAGTTTCACCATGTCCGATGTTTGTCTGTAATCAAATCTTGCAAGTCAAATTTGATCCACTTCCCGGTTATCGATTGAGCTGAAAATTTGCATGCGTGTGTAAATCAGACGACAATGCAAACTTATTATGACGTAGAGCTGATCTGATGATGGAACCGGAAGGTGCCATAGGAACTCGGTAGTTAAACGACACAACCCCATTGAGTTTGGGCTCGTATTATTCGTCTTGACGAGTACTTTGGTGCTAGATGGTAAGCAGGGTCTGATGATAGAGCTGGAAGGTGGCCATAGGAACTCAGTAATTAAGCGACACAACCGCGTCGAGTTTGATTCGTCATGTCGTGATGGGTGGACCGTTTTTGATGGGTGGTGAGTGGTGGTGGTTTGGTGGACGTGAATATGCGACCACATCTTTGGGAAAATAAGTTCGTTCGTTCATTAACGAAAACACACTGCTACGCGCTACGAACTACGCCGTAGTCAATCTCGCATCAAAAATACTAAAAAGTTAAAAATAAAATGAAAAGAAAAAAAAATACTTTTTAAAAACAAGCTTTTATTACTTGTTAATAAAAAGAACCGCGAGTTAATATTACCATATTTATTTGTATATATATGTATTGTGTGTATATGTATGTATGTGTAGATGATAAGATTATTATTATTAACCATCAGAATCACCCTTTAGAGAATGGTAAGCGACCACTGTTCTATTGCCGGAAACTGGCCTGAAACTACGCCGCGTCTGAAAAATGGACCTAAATAGAGTTTTCCATCAGTGCTGCGTTTTCGGCTAATTTCGGGGAAAAGCCCCGAAGCCCTGAACATAGGTAGTTCTAAGTTTTAATTCATTTACCGATCACATATTTCAAAAAATCTGCCATAAATAAAAAAAGAAATGGAATGCAAATTTCAAGTACATTCACACAACATTCCTATAAAATTAAGCAATGGCACTTTTCCAAATGCTTTATCAGACCCTCGATCTCTTGCTTCTAATCCCTTTGCTACTGAGCCTTACACCGAAGTGATAATACCTATTAAATTGTGGCGGCATCTACACACACTGACGTCACTCAAAATCCTGTATCGCGCAAGCAGTTTTTACCGCGCGAAGTCCCGACGTTCCGACATCGATCGTGGGGCAGTTGCCCACCAGATACAACACATGGTCGGAGGATCCTCCATTTTTTATGGAGGATGAGTGAACTTTACACCCTGTTCCTCATACTTCTATAAAATTAAAAAGCTATGTATATGCTTACTAGACTCCAATACTTATTGCGGAGCGACTTCGGCACAATAATAGATCGACTTCGACTTCCAAAAGGTAGATTTTCCTCAACCGAAGCCGGTCGTTGCTTAGCATAATAATAGGGTTCCCGAAAGCTCTTAAGACCTACTATATGTAATTAAATTGCCCTTTATGTTGATGGAATGATTAACATAATATCGTTTTCTTTTTACGTTTCGAAAAATCGTTAAAAATAGGTCTGAAATTGTATTTATTAACCTTTGAAGCGTTTGCTGTACAATTTTAGTCCTTTTTTCTTGGTATTTTTTGCACATTTTTTTTTAGAACGTTGCCCCTCACTCTGAATTACTCCTGTATCGTGGGTGCGTTTACAAACATTTAAACTCACATACACAAACAGCCAGACCCTATCAGGTAGTTGTTTCGGGTCTGGCTGTTTGTGTATGTAAGTACAATAGTAGGCAATACAAATATTTGTTCCGTGCGGGAATCAAAACCCGCGACACGCAGCGCAGCAGTCGATCGCTCAGCAAAATATATGTTAATAAGTAAAGTGAAATAAAATAGCTCTAAGCATACGTATAATCATACTATGATGTTCCCACTAATGGGACACAAGACTCCTCTTAGTCGTTGGTAGATGTCACATGTCTTTAAATTTTTGGTTCTAGATTACTGGTTACTGTTAGCCTGCATCGTCCCACAGCTGGGCAAAGGCCTCATGACCTCCGGCTTTTTCGATCCAGGGCTAAAGTGGACCACTGGTCGTTTGTTTTCTCCAGCTCGTCCCGCTATCTTCAACGAGGTCTGCCGCGACACCTTCGAGCTGTGTCAGGGCTCCACGTGGTGGTTATTTTGGCCCACAGCTCATTGGGCATACGGCAGATGTGGACAGCCCACTTCAGCCAAGCGGCTTTTTGAGCAACGTCAGTAATCTAACAAACTGAAGTGTAGAGTAAGCAACCTGAAGTGGCAGTGGGCTGGCCATGTATGTCGAAGGACCGATGGCCGGTGGAGCAGACGAGTCCTGCAGTGGAAACCGCGTTTGGCAAGCGTATTGTGGGACGCCCCCCAGCTAGATGGACGGACGACCTAAAGAATGTTGCTGGGACGGACTGGATGCGGAAGGCGGAGGACAGGGTGTTGTGGCGCAGCCTGGGAGAGGCCTATGTCCAGCAGTGGACTGCGATAGGCTGAGTTGATTGAGGAATCGCGGTTTTGGACCGCAGTACGGTGTTGCGAATATGGTCTGTCAAAATTTGACGCCTAGAATACTGCGCTCCATTGCATGTTGGCAAACATTGAGTTTGGTCTTTTGAATGTTTGGTTTGGTTCTAGAACATATACAAAATAGCTATATGAAAGTTTTAGCCCGACAAAGAATCTAGTCGAGTCTAGTCGTCTACATGAGAGTTCCCTCCTACATGACGATAACAGCATATTCGTAGGTACACTGAACTTCCACTTCTTCATCAGATATATTAGGGTCACCTTAAGACGGTTCAATTGATGCCAATTTTATATTTCATACCTGCAGTGGTATTCTGTAAATATTTCACCACGAAAACTTGAGTGAGGTGAGCTTGAAGTGAGCTGTCAATAGTGACAATCCCTTCAATTCACCTAAGTTTTCAAGGTGAGGTTTATATAGAATATACCAGCTGAACTACTTAACATAATCATAACAAAGTTTGTTAGTACGAGACTGTGTTCTAAACAGTTGCACGTTAAATTGTCTGCGTGCGACTACATTAGGTGGCCGCAAATTAGCGCGTCCCCAATTGCGGCCGCCCGTGCCGATGGCTCCCGAATCCAATTGAAAGGCTTTTAAGGTTGTCAACGTGAATAGTTTATTATGTTCCAGAAAATTGGGAAATTGGTTTAAGCACCGGATAACAACAATTTACTAGTAGAACTCCCTCTCAAATTGAAAGCTTGTTCTGGGTAAGTTAAGTTCGAAAGCTCTATTGAATAATAATGAGGCTTGCTCCGTTTTTTTAACAGTATCTGTAAATAAGTTTGAAAAGTCGTTCCTAAGTGTCTCCGTAATCCCCTAGTAATTAACCGGCCCAAGTAATAACTGGAAGATACATGAGTATATTCCATCCACATACGCAATGGTTGTCAAAAATCTGTTATCAAGCATGCTTCATGCCACCAACGAAGTATGAAAAAAAATGGAATTAGTATGTCCTATATTGGAAAAAACATTTGGAAACATTTGTGTAGTGTACTCCTGGCTTTATACACAAACAACGCACCTAACCCTCACAATGTCACTTTCACTTCAACTAAACCCGATAATTTAACGAACCTTAGAGCGTACTCACGACACACGTCTACACCCTGTCATGTCTAATGTATTGTATGTAATATAAATTGAGTCACGTGCTTGAATCCATTTACTACCAATATTGATCATACAACCGTGAATGAGGTGAAATATTGAATGGGATGATGGCCCAACTGGACCAACATGGAATAAATGAAAGTCAGATGAAGTCCCAAGAAATTCGGACCATGCATTAATGTCATATCCATTAAGCCTCCGGAATCAAAATCAACACTGTGCAGTTCACAGCTAGACAATTCCTGCTAACTTCACAAAGTTGTCCACATTGTATGTGGGTCAGTTTGCTATGTTTACTGTAGAAAACTGTAACTAAGCGAATTTGAGTTTGTCTTCATTACTGCTGGGAGCACTTATTATGACGGTCAGTGTGGGTGGCCCTTGTTCAGTAATGGTCACTTAAGGTTGATTTATGTTGACGACTGGCCCATCGACCACCATGTCTTGGCCCTGCATCATGATTCATGGTAGAAAATTCTTTCTTTTTTACTACTTGTATGATTTTGGTAGAGAAAGGTGCTCGTTTTACGAACTGTCTTTTGGAAACTGCATCTTCAAAAATATGAAGATGAAAACTCCCTCTCACAGAGAGGAGGCCTGTGTACCCGCAGTGGGAAGATAGGTAGATTATACTGTGATCTTCAAAATGTGCTTATTTTTAGCCTAATTTTAATTCATGATTTTTAATTAATTTCTATCTTTCTCGCCTTATTCTATAGTACCCAGAGAGACACACAGGTGCACACAGAGACACACGGTGTGTGTGTGTAGTACGCAGAGATACGACAAGTATCTCCGCTGTTAAACACATTAGGAGTTCATGTTTGTCAGTAACTCAATAATGAGAGAGAATTAATTACGAACTAGCGCCTTCAAGAGGCATTGCTATCAAAACATTCATTGTGGCATTATCGGTAGGTGGTCATGGGAAAATCATTGTTTGATAACACAATATAAGGTGTATGTTTCGTATCAATAAAAGTTATTTCAATGACAGGAAACTAATGGATGTTGATTGTTTTTGAAAATGTTTTTGTTAGTTTTATAAACCTAAATGTGAAGACGTATTGCTCTTCGATCATATTTCAAATTACCTGCCGTGATCAACGAAAATAGCAAAAGCCAAGCGGACTAAAAATACTTTTGGATTTTTGTTTTTTTTTTTGGGAACGACAATATTTAATAAGCGCTTGAATCAATTGAATATGAAATGGCCTCCTTCCCTTTACAATTTTCAAAGACAGGCATTATTTGTTAAAATAATGGGAGCAAAAATATTTCTTTACGAATTCAAAAAAATAAGTCTGTTTTAATAATTAGCTGTAGTAAATTAAGTTGACGGTTACAAATATACCGGTTTTGTTTTTCTTACGAAAACATTTTTCAGAGAACATATAAATAATGATAACAATCCATTCTGTTAAATGTTCATTTTACATTCAATTGTTATACATAATTAATTATCTGGAAAAAATTAACGGGGGTGAAATTACAGTTAAAATAATGTCCAATATGAACCGTAAAATGAGTCATTGTTTCCCCGAGTATTTCGTAATCTAATAATGATATTAATGCGATGTCAGGAGTCCAAATTAGGCCAATTATCGGCTTGGCATAATCTGGTTTGGTGGAACTCGCGAACAGTTTCAGATCCGACCTAAATATGTGATAGATCAATACTGGGTTTTTGTGTAGCAAGTGGCTGATTGTAGTTATAATTATATACAGATGGGCATCAGCAGTTCTACTCGCATTGCTCTAAAGGCATACGTTTGCATTAGTTAAGTGGCTAATTAAGACCTCTATACAGGGTCGTAGGGACATCGACGCGCATACTTTTACCATGGATCCAGTACATGATCCTGAATCCTGGGGAGATTCAGGATCATGTACAGAATTAGACATTATCGTCGGCCATAAAAAAAATAATAGCTGTTTCATACATTTTGACCGCGTAAGTATCTATTGCACTTTTCTATGGAACAGCCGATTTGTTATTTTAACGTAAGAAAAAATAAGTTTCGCAGGCTACTCTGACGGATTGAATAAAAGCTTTTTCACTAACACAATTTCAGCCTCGAATCGATAACTCCAAATGGCCGCAAAAATGAAAGTATCGGAAAAGTTAGTTATAAATAGACGTACAATAAATGTAGGTGAACATACTTATTTTATAGGTACCGATATCTTTCGCGTCGTATCTATAAAATACTCCTAGGGGACTCGTCGTGAATACCGAATACCAACGAAGAGCCCCGAAGAGGTGAAATGAATGAGTATTGCTCCATTCATTGTGTTCATGGTGACAGCTTTCAGCACCCAGAGATGATTTATTACTAATGTTATCAAAACTCCCTCTGTACGTTTCAGTAGTATTTTCATATAGTTATGTATTCGAATATATAGTCCTTTTCTGTTATTAGGTGAGTAGTTTTAGAGATGAAAATAAAGCAATTAAAGTTACTGATTGTTCGTGTAAGTTAGACTTTTTGTTAGTTAACGCACACAGGATACAAGAGAAATTCCAAGTGTTTAGGCGATTTTTTTTTAATAAAAAAAAGTGTAAACTTTTAATAATAACATCAGCCTATTATTGTGCCACGCCTATTATTGAGAAGGCCTGAGCATTGATTACCACACTTGCTCAAGACGGGTTGGCGATTTCAAACTCACATAACCACCGATGTCAGTAATGTCCAAGAAAACTCAGAAAGTACATATGAATTGAAAAAGTTACATTGGTACAGACGCCAGCAGGTCAAGCTACCCGAAACTGTCAAATATTTCCAATCAACCTTGAACCTAATGCTTTAGGGATAAAGTTGAAATCTATTAAAGAAATTTGACAGATTGCAGTAGCTTCATGTGCTGGCGTCTGTACTTACCTAGATTTGAACTTACAACCTCGTGCATGAGCGGCGAGACCTTATCTACAGGGCCATCACGACAAAAACATAAAAAAGAAAAGTTCAGTACATAAACAAAATATTTTTTAAGTTTTTATCAGTTAATATCAACACCACTAACTCGTTAGTTAAAGTTGCATCGCACTGAGGGCTCAATTTGAAATTCATTGCTGTTGAATTAATGTAGTGAATTCGCTACTCGCATACTTCACGAACAACTTTAAGATAAAATTAGTATCTAATGAACTATTCATGGGAAGCCGTCTTTTAAGTGATGCTTTAAATACTAAAGTGGAATATTAAGCTAAGTTCGAAAGTTGAGTCTTTAACAATTTAAGAACGTTTATTGATTCATCATCTGCCTAGCTTTTTCCCAACTATGTTGGGGTCGACTGTCAAAGATCTACGAATGACAGCTGGAACCAACGGCTTAATGTGCTTTTCGAGGCACGGAGGGTGCTCGATAAGTAATGAGTGGTCCATCCACGATCCTACTGCAACAAGCGTACCTTAACCTGCGATCGTGCAGCTGTTAACATTTAGCCACAAGCCCCCCTGAACGTCTGTACAGTTTTGAATGATATTGACACATTTTGTGGTTCGCGCGTCGCTATATTTTGCTGTAACAACACAACTAAAGTCACTTAAAGAAGCCAGTTTCCCGTCAGCCAATTTTCTATTCTAGACTTGTTTCTAGTCTAAAGATAAGTACAACTTATTTAGAAAAAGGTAGCCATTAAAAAATCTGGAAGACTTCTATTTTATTCTCAGAAAATGCTTTCAAGTTTCTATTTTAGTTTGTGACTCGACATAATATTTTCTGTTGTTTATTCTAGCAGACACTTTATCCAACTAACTTAATTTTCTTTTGAGCTGCAGTAGTTCTGTAGCTTTCGAAACTGATTTAGCATAATTTTGTACCTGAGTTTTATTTTTCTAGCATTAAAAGCGTATCAAGTTTAATTGGTTGTACAGACGCCAGCACTTCAAGCTACTACAATCTGTCAAATTTCTTTAATAGATTTTCAACTTTAACGCTAAAGCATTAAGGTTCAAGATTGATTGGGAAAATTTGACAGTCTCGGGTAGCTTGACCTGCTGGCGTCTGTACCTGTGGCTGTGTCCAGCAGTGCACCTTGCTATAGATGATGAAAATGAAAATTAGGTATCTCGATGATTATTTAAGGTTTTTGTAATTCTCAACGGAATATTGATATGAAAAAAATATCAAACCCCTTGTTCTTAATGAATAAATTCTTTATTTATAAAAAAGAAGTGACAACATTGTTACAGACCTTACCTATATTTACAATATGCAATTGTTCCGACTTTATTATTGTCACGACACTATATGAGATGGACTACAAGAAGTTATATCTTGTATTATGGTATCCGTTCCCTCGAAGATTCGGTTTCACAAGGCAGAACATTAATTAATATCGCCACCTAAAAACACCATATTCGACAAAATTTAACGTTCACTAACACCTAACTACACCACAGACCACCATAACTTTATAAGCGACTCTCACATAACATCTTAAGGCAAAGTGTGTTTATGAAGATGTGAAATAAACGCTCAATTTATACAACATTATTACAAGACGTGCTTGCCATAGTGATGAAGAATTTCTCGTTACCGGGACGAGATTGTTGTATGGGATTTAAAAAGAATTCTAATCTTTTTTACAGATGCGCACAAACTACAGCCCGGAGTCTGGAGTTGTGCTTATTACATAGAACTTAAACATGACTAGCGAAATGTGGGCGTTACTATAGGTACACCTCTGCCTACTGTAGGTAAGGGTGGATTACAGGCCTGGGGGTCTACTCCGAAGTGGTATCGGCCGAATGTTCGGCCGTTTCCTGCTACGAAGTTACTATTTGGTTCGGTCGATCCCGATCCTACACTCCTACAGTCTTTCGAATATTGACTATGGTCCCGACCCAACTGAGCCGATCCGAACTTTTTTCGCATTTTTCAATAATATTCGGTTCGGCCATGTGTCGGTCCGATCCGATCATTCGCACTTTGCAATTCGTAGTAGACCCCCTGATGTTATGTTACAAACAACATAACATTCATGTATGGATGGAACAGTTTATTATTATTTATTAGCCAGTTAGCAGGATAGTAGCAGGAGTGATCCAGTCGTACATAAAACGTTTCGCCATCTAACCGTTAATCTAGCTTCCATGATATAAATCGATTCAGTGAGCCACGATGCGTTGAATATATTAACATTACTAATGCAATTTCCCCAGATTCTATACCCGAACACATAGTGCCACTATATGAACGTCAATTACTCAACCACATGGAGTGCTTTGTCGAATGTTAGGTGCGTACACGTCAGTGAATAAGTCAGTCAGATTTCCGCTAAAATCGCACAAGATCAGTTTCATGCAAGAGTGCGAATTTCTCGCTTGCTTGGTTTAAGAAAACTTAACAACGTCTTGACTGAACCACAGCAAATGAGAAACGAACGAAACACACATAAACTCACGCTTTCTTCCCATGGGGGTGGGCAGAAACTACAGAACGCCAGTTGCTACGATCCTTACATAATGTTTTTGCTTCGTTTACGTTCATATATCTGAGGAGCAATTCTCGTAATTTTAAGAACGTTCACAGTCTGATCTCAGTCTCAATCTGTCAAAAATACCTCTAATTTCCCTACATTTTGACAAGTTTTTGACATTTGTTTGTCGCCGACATGACACTGCGATTAGATTTTGAACGTTTTAAATTACGAGAATTGGCCTTCTGGTCATACACACACGCCAGTGGCGAGTACTATGCACCTGACCTTTCCGAAGAGCATCAAAAATAAGGAACGACGGAAGTATGGAGATTTTAGTTCTACGAGTAAGTTAATTAAAAGCAAAACATCTGGTAAAGATGAAACGGTTTCTGTTTGTGGTTACTTTGTAGAAAGTGTAGATCATCACACTTTGCTATGATAATCATCATCCTTAGCCCTTATCTCAATTTATTTTGGGGTTGTATGTAAAGAAAGAAAAGAAAGAAAGAAAATACATTTATTTAGCACGGACAAAAATACCCACAATATTATATACAGTAGATAAAAACAATAAAAAGTGTAAAGAGTGATGTAAGTAGGGCTACGCCAAAAAGGCCCAGTTCAGCAAACATGCCAGATAACTGAGACTACTAGTGCATGATGCTGATTTTCAACTATAATACGTGCTTTTCTTTGATATAGCTCTTGTATTGGCAAAATTGATTAGTAAGTTGAGTTCGATCAAACTATGTAGGTATTTATAGTTCAGCAAGATATCTGTACATGTGGCATCACATGTACACATGTCATCCTGAATGATGTGGTACACGCAGCAAAAACCCGCCATTGTGGAACAGACAGGTTTTTGTTCACGAGCTCGTAAATCATCCACTATTCACCGGCGCTACATTGATATGGCTCATCCATCCTCGGTGTTCACCTTATCTCGATAGTTTTTTAGTGAACGATGAGAGGTTACAGACGATCAACGTTACGTTGTGTCTTTTACTAACATTTTGTGTCATATTTAAAAAGTTTTTATTAAATTTCTTTTTTCTCAACAAAAAATCCCGTTGAAAATTTTTGTTTTGTTGGCGTTTGGGGCCTTCAATGAAATCAATCTTTAAGAGTAATTTTACCTACTTCTACTTTAATTTATACATGCAAAATAATAGGTAACAAAATACTCCAAAAGCATAATTTTCTTACACAACATTAATTAACATACAACGCGCAGATTCTTTCAAAGTCCCACGTTACGTAACATCGATACTCCTTGAGTCAATTACTCATTAAAACGGGAGCCTTTATAATAAATGAAGGAGGAGATTGTCGAAACTCATTTTGACTGCCGAATTTCCTTCGGTCGAAAGATTCCTGGCTGTAATTCAGTCAAGACTGTCTTGGGCCATTTGTCAGAAACAGCTGCGAATTTATCGATTCCCATCACCAGGCTGTCTGGGAAAAAACAAAGAACAAGTATTTCAGACCTTTTTTCAAGGATTGTCTTGTCTTCCTAAACGATTTGAGAAGCTCGAAGTGACGTGGGAAAGGATTTGGTTTCATAAATAGTAACGGCGTTATGTTATTGGTAATGGCGTTATTGAATTAAGTAGTTTCAGTTTTTGCAATTAATTAATCCATTTAGTTCATCCTCGGTTTGCAGAAGCCGTAGTAGCAATCTAGAGTACCTTAGCCGACCATTAAAAAAGATTACAGTTAAAGAAGGCAAACATGAATCCTCAAACAATCCTAAAATATCCCTCGTCCGTTATTCGTGATTGCATGACGTCATCCGTAAAAAGCAAGTTGGCTGCCACTGATGATTTTTCACGGCTCGCTCTGTTTTTCATTTCACAAATCATTACGGGCCGACCTCCACAATAAATACAAGGACACGACCTCGTTGGGAGAAAAGGTTACAATTGTTATTGTCAGGTTTCTCATTGCAGAGTAATCTCGACCCGGAGAAATGAGTGTTCAAGAACTGTTGCGACTTGCTACTGTGTAGGGTTGGTCAACTATGGTTGTGTGTGAAGGTATTAAGCACTTTGTTTCTGATTGATGCTTGTTTATGACGTAAAATTCACTAAAAACGATTTTGTTTTTCGACGACGTTGACATTCTAGGCGCTCTAAAAAAAATAAGCTTTAACAGGTTACCTACAAAGCAGAAGAAAGTATGCTCAGAAATAATGTAATCTTGGGTTTTTGTCTAATAAGTCTTCTCATCTGAAAAATGCGGCTGCATATTATGTAAAATAAGAAAAGTATTTTACATTTCTATGCATTAAATATTTCAATTTCATGAATTTAAAGCGCAATACCTCCTGTAACAGGATACAGAGTACCCATTACCATAGACAACATGGAAGACTTGTTTACTTTGACAGCAGGTGTTTCCTCTGTGGCACGTAAATATTACATCTTTCGATTAGAACGGGTGGAGGCGCGTAAATATTAGAACGATGCGATTTGTAGCTGACGTTTGTAGTCGCTGAATCTTCCTGTAATTAGTGTTGTGTCTAGTATTTTGTGTCGATAACAATCTTGCTTCTCTTTCTAGTAAGCGCTTTTACGTTCGGTTCCTATAAAATATATGTGTAGTCAGCACTTATTTCCGTGAATGTTCTACCCTATTTGATACAAGATTTATATCATTCTTATATTTCCTTTACGACATTATTATTATATTTGAAAGGCCCGGGACTACGCTAGAAGTTTTGTTCGGATCCCTAACAATAAAAACTTTCCTTTTTATAATATTGCTACGATGATTTATTTACCGTTTTACTGTTATTTTCGTCGTACGTTGCAGCCCTGCTAAGGTACGCGGTGTATTTTTTTAGCTTGTCTCTCTAATTGGAGTTATGAATACAAAACCGACGCCCGAGGTAATGGCGAGAGAAATTGGTGCTCCACGCATTTTAATTTATATCGTGTTAGCGATAAACTTATAAACAACTTGGAAATTCATATTTCACGGAAAGTTAGGCAGCGTGCCTCCGGTGCCTGAAATTGTACTTTACTAGATTTGCCAATAATTTTGATTTATTATCTAAACGTAGAAATGGAACATGCAATGTATCGAAGTGCTCAAAATTGGTGGTGAACTGTGGTATACGATATATTTTGAATAACATATATTATTGAATTTAGTGTTTTGAATGTTTCTGCATATAAAAACGTTAGTGTTACTGTAGTTGAGTGTCAAAATAGTGTTAACCCCTTATATTAAACCTGACAATCGTTATAACCGTAAAGCATAAAATACAACCATCTCACAAAAGCAAAGTGATAATAGAAAGTCAACATACATAGTATCAAAGACAACAAAGTCAATTTGCGCGATTAACACAGAGTTAGAAGTAACGTCAATAAAGTGACAAGCGCAGACAACCGTCAACATTATACCAAGAACAACACCGCCAGTTAGCGCTAGCAACTCTACAGTGTGACGTCACATTAAATTTTTCCGCGGCAAGCGACCGCCGTCAGGATAAGCGCGCGAGTGTCCGCGGCGACGCTAACCGCGGCGCGCGCGCAGGCTGTGCGGGGCGCCGCCAAGCTGGGCGAGCACGCGGCCATGCTCGCGGTCGCCATTTGCTGCATACTGGTGCTGCTGCTGGTGTTCATCATACTCATCATTGTGGTGGGACAGAATATGGAGGTTAAAGGCGGCTCCTAGCGTCGAAGAGGTAAGGTTCTGTTTGTGAAAATTGTATGTTGTTGATGAGGGAGCCACATAGTAAGTGTTGATTAGTGAATTAACCTACTTCAGGCACCAGCTCTCACAATGTGAATTTATATAGTCTAAAAACTGTAAAGTGCCACGAAAACATTGTGAGAGAAATAAATAAATGAAAATGAAAATGAAATTTGGAGAACCTTTCTAGCTTTAGAGGTCATATTTGAAGCGGGTTTGGAATGAGGGTGATCTCCTCGAAAAAAGATACCTACTACTATGCTAATGCTAAACTATTGGCTTATCTCCCAGCATTTTTAAACCGCCCGATTAGGTGAAGTATGTGATATTTTAAACATTGATTTAATTAAGATAGTGTTCATAGTTATTACCGTTTACTTAATATCGAATGTTCCAATTTCTCTTTTCCTGGAACATTGAAAGTGAAACTAATTCGAAGCAACAAACTTCGAGATCTTAATCACAGTCGTCGAAAAACTCGACAACTTACCTACAGTAATTGCACAAAATAACGACAGTTTAAACTCTTTGAAACTCAATACGAGTACCAATCCTACCTTTGAGAGTTCAGAGACTTGAAGCTGAAGAACTGTTTTTAAAAGTCCTGCGTCTGTAAAAATATTGTGGCAATGCGATCGTCTGGGGCTGCCACTCGAATGCACCTGTCTGGTAAGTAGTCAGTGCCAGTGGAGCGAACGTAACGAGTGGCTCAAAGCACTCGGCTTGAAGCCTTGTGATCACGGCGGCAGACTCTTAATCAAAGCCTTATCTTTAAGTCGTAAGGCGTCTTATTTATAACTACAAGTAGAGTTGATTCACTGGAAAATAAATATCGGTACATAAAGGGTTTTTTTTTTTCCGGATGGGAAATCATCAAATGACCCCTCCCGCTCTGGGTGGAGCGGAAGGGAGTGTCAGACTCTTACTGACTAAAACCCACCCATGTTCCTTCCTTTGCCCTTTATGTTCCGGGGTAGCGGTAACCCTTTCGGACAATCCCGCTGACATATAGGGGTTCATTTATAAACGTTGCTTAAAGTTAAGAGACGTTTAAACGTTAAAAATGTGTGGTTAAACAGTCGCTAATCATTAATTAACTTTAAGTAATGTTTATAAATAAACCCCTTTGTCTATAGTCCGTCCATACATTTTTGGTTAGGATTATACTCTAAATAGAAACGGAGGAGACAGGTTTGTGTGACATGGTTCAAGAAAGTGCGTCTTTTGCAGCCTTTCGAGTTAATGTTGTATAGCAAAGTGTACCACAAAATGATTTATAAAGAAGAATAAAATATTCTTTGTTATGTACACCATTAAAATTACGGATATAAAGGTCGACATTTTACAAGGGCTGACACAATGGGCGGTCTTATTGCTAAAAGCGATCTTTTCAAGACCTGTGGGTGGATTAAGGCAGGAGGATAGACAATACTGAAGGTAACAATAAATAATTTTTGATTCATAATGACAAATTGTAAATACCATATACTAGCTAACACTAAAATACACATATATTTAATTGTTTAATGTATCGATACCGATTTAAAAGTCGATGGAAGAGTTGTAACGTTACAATTATTTCGTTCCACTCACTCGATTCATGCAGGGACCTCTTCCATTGTTTTTATTGTTTCGATTTTCATTATACATATTGTCAAGTAGTACTTAAGTTTCAATAATATCCATTCATTTCATTTTTACAATGATAGAAATAAGTACTTCAGTATTACTTGTTAACCCTAATAAAGAGTCAATCTGCCTAGCCTTTTCCCAACTATGTTGGGGTTGGCTTCCAGTCTAACCGGATGCAGCTGAATACCGGTATTTTACATGGACCGACTGCCTATCTGACCTCCACAACCCAGTTATTGGGTAATACGATACCTCTGGGTAAAACTGGTTGTCAGACTTTCGGGCTTCTGATGATCCGTAATGACTGCCAAAGATCTACGAATGACGCCGGGAACAAAGGCTTAACGTGCTTTCCGAGACACGGAGGGGTTTCGGTATGTAAAGATGGTCACCCATCCACGAATCAACCTCGGCAAGCGTAGCTTAACTTAATTGATCGAACCATGCGGCTGTTATTAGTTAGCCACAAGCCTCTCTAAACTCTATGAAAGAGTGTTCGCGTATGAAAGAGTAAAGCGAAATGTATCTATTCAGTTCTCGATGTTATTAATAGTGTCTACCTTCTTTCTCATCAAAGTGTTAATAAAGCCACAGTGTCAGTTTTCTGATCCGGGAAGGAAAGCAAATAAATACTTTACTCCTCGTTTATCATCTGCTTATCTTCCCGCATTAGTTAGGAGTGTCAGGAAAATATTACATGAGGAAAGAAACTTGTTCTTCATATAAATATGTGTGTGTGTTTATGCATGTGGTTGGGGGTTAAATGTAGTCACGGAAATTAAAAGTTTAGTAAATATAGGTACTAGAAATATAAAGGGTGTCCGGTAGTTGACTGTTAAAGAAAATACAAAAATATACTGGTATCTCAAGTAGGATTCACAGAGATGTTTTATTTTTATTATTATAATTTTAGCATTATATTTAAGATTGGCGTACGTTTCGACCGCAAATGAATGAATTTCATCGGTTTTGCTGGCACAAAAAAAGGACAAATAAAGTATTTTTTTAACCTGATAAATAATGACAATTGTATAAAAACGAATGCGTTTTTATACAATTGTCATTATCTATCAGGTCGTATTAATCGCGTAATAACACTGTAAAGACGTTTTGTTTCAATCTGATGAATAATGCCCTGGCTGTTCATTGGTAGGACATTATATTTCTAGCGTATCTACGTCTTTTAAAAGTTGAAGCGAGCTCAGATGTGCGAGTGCGGTGTATGGATGGATCCTTCTATAATTGAATGCTTTTATAGGTCACATCGCACTCACAAATGTAATATCCGAGCAAAAGCTGAATAAGCTGAATTTCAGAAATATTATGTAGCTAACGCGGTGCGTAAATGTCGAAAAGAAAATATTGGGGTTCATAAAAATATTTGACGGGTGCTTCACTTAGAGTTATAGTTTTGGTACTAAAAGGAAACTCCTACGATTTTAACGAAAATGGGAAGACAAAGTGGCAAGTCAGTAGTCTAAAAGTTATTCTCTTAGCCCTCTAATCAACACCAAACAATCTTCATAAACATAAATCTGCGGTGGATCTAGATAGATGAGGATGGGAGGACTACATGTCAAGTTTCCGCGCGTAACTTTTATTGATTACCAGTTATCGGGGCTGAGTGTACCAGAATGGAATAATGCTGGAATTATTACGAACAACTTCGGTTTATTTGGAAAGTTACCTTGCTTGGAGTTGGAGATATACTTGAACATTCATTCTATGGAAATAAAAAGGAATTCATGTAAAGTATATTTTGCATGGCAATAAGTTAGAGTTTGTTGAGAATGTTTTGTTGTTTGCAGAGCAGAGTCTTAGTCGGTTTAGTACTAGCAATGCTGGCTTTGTTTACAGAGAGGCTGATTTTTTTTCCCTGGGGCTTAGTAAACTAGCTGAACGTAAAATAAATAAAGAGATGAGAATTGACTTTATTTCTTTCCCAGGAAAGAAGAACATTAAATACAACACACACATTAAATACAAGGTGATTGGTACATTCCTTGATATGAGTGACTTAACGTAGTAGATTTCTCTCAATTAGCAGTCTATGGTCGAGATGAGGGGAGTTTCCAAAAAAATCTAAAACTTATCTTCAAAGTAACCCATTTTGGAACCCAAGTTATCGCAGTCAAAAATATTGCAAATTAGCTCAAGTATCACCCATTTCAATGTATTTGCCCAATTATCAATCATCATGTAATAGCCACACCACAGATTATATAATACTACTAGCGGACCTGGCAGACGTCGTCTTGCCCGACCGGGTGGGTCCAATTGTGTTTTCAAACCATCCAGGAATCCATTGAAATATACACACACAATTTCACCCAAATCGGTCCAGCCGTTTAGGAGGAATTAGGTGACAAACACACGTACAGAAGAATTATATATATTAAGATAAGTAGTAACGTCTTCGTTGACAATGTGGTGTGGTTGTCCCACAAAGGTTCAAGAGGAACATACATCTTCAATCAACTCGTAACACATGTTGCAGCTACAACTTGCAATTCAATTCGTTCGCGTTATAGCGCCACAATCACACACAAAAAGCCACACACGTAAACAGAGCAACAAAGTACGAATTAGAGTACAGTCGAGTACAGCACCGCCGTCAATTATGGGCTGCGTCTGCGCGTGCAATCGGAACTAATCCGGTCCCTGAAGGCTCAAAGTTGCACTGTACGCGATTGTACAATTACGAGTTGTACGATTTTACGTCGCAACTAAGTCTGATGTGCATAATAGACTTTCATTGCGAATGTAAACGGCAGTTATTGTTTAATTGTTCGGACTGAGATTTTGCAAGGCTGTTTCAGTTATGAATGGGTTTATTAGATTTGTTTGAAGGATTCAGTGGTGCGGTGAAGTGGCTGTTATATAGCCATTCATGTCAGAGTTTTTTTAATAGTTTAATACATAGATTCTCAACGTGGTCAATACGCCCCCTCGTGGGCGTCAGAGACTTTAAGGGGGACAGTAGAAGACTCAGAATAAAAAATACCCACCTTACGACTATATATACACGTTTAAATATAATCGTGGCAATAGCTGTTTCGTGACAGATGGTAAGTAAAAAAGAATGGGAGGCTATAGAAGAAAAAAAGAACGGGAGGCTATAGAAGAAAAAAAGAACGGGAGGCTATAGAAGAAAAAACTCGTAATGGGCGATGGGGAAAATAAGGATGAGAACATACAGTTTAGTGGATAACCTTGTTTGCATAGTTTATTTATTTTTTACAAAAAAATTCATGCGGACGAAGTCGCGGACTGAAGCTACTATTATTATATTTACGCCCAAACTGTCTTTTTTCGTTAATAATAAATGGTGTGCCCATTATGTCTCTAAGTAAGAGTTAGCTAAGCAGTTTCAACAAACAACACGATACCCGAAATAAAATACCCAGCGAGTCGTTCAAAAATTGGGAGGGTAGGTTAGGTATATAATTAGGGCTCAGATGTGTCCCGAAATTTCGAACAACACATGACCAAAGCCCCGCAATTAGTTTTGAAAACTAACTAAAGTTTAACCTATCTCTACATTACATAAACACGGTTCAATTTCAGGTAGGCAAATGAAAACCTAAAAGTTTCCTCTGGCCGCACCCTATTATCATACTTTTAAGTCAAATATTGAGTTCCTAAGTTTACAAAGTACGACGTAATTTAGATGATTTAGGATAAACCGCTGTATAAGAAGTCTGTGAGTTTGCTCAAGGTTCTCAGTTACGTCGTCGTGAAAGTTTTAACTAAACATTGAGGTTTTACGAGGCTCGTGGCTAAGTAATAACAGCCGCATGGGTTGAAAGATCAATTAAACTACGCTTGTCATAGTTGGTCCGTGGATGAGTGACAACCATCTTTACATACCGGGACCCCCCGTGCCTCGGAAAGCACTTTAAGCAGTCGGTCCCGGCTGTCATTCTTGGATCTTTGACAGTCATTTTGAGTCGTCAGAAGCCCGATAGTCTGACAACCAGTCTTACACAGGGGTATCGTATTACCCAGTAACTTTTTTTTTTGGTGGTGTTGGAGTGTGGTGGAGGTCAGATAGGCAGTCGCTCTATGTAAAATACTGGTATTCAGCTGTATCCGGTTAGACTGGAAGCCGACTCCAACATAGTTGGAAAAGGCTAGGCAGATGATGATTGAGGTTTCTTTTTTCGTAGTCTTTAGGATCACGTAAAAAAAATAACTTAAGCTACACTCATTAGTTTATCTCACAAGAAAACCCCATTATCACTAAAACGATCGGTGCGTTGACGTACGTAAATGTCAGCCAAGATGCGAACATTATTTGATGACTCAGCACATTTTTATCATACGTTCACATATTGCTTTCGAATGATTAAACTTTTATCTATTCGGCTGTCAAACACGTTGATGGCGCAATAAAATCGGATCATGAACCACCCTGCCACCCCTCCCACTCTTGGGGCACACGGCAGCAAGGCAAGCTTCCCTCATTTGTGCTCCGGAAATGGAGCGAGACGGTTCCCCGGATTGCTACATCGCGCAGCTTCCTACTCCCAGTTCGTTCTCTTGTCTTTTTGCTACATCTTCATATTGATGACAACTTTTTATTGAATGCGAACGAATTTTTCCGCTGTACGTTTGGTATGAAACCGTTTGCTTATAATTTTTTGTTGTTGGTATTTGATTGATATTAAAATTCATTTACAAAATACGAACCAATATGAATTTGCTTATTATACAGTGGGAAACAATACTCGTAACAAATTGACGTCATAGTTCCTACATCGGGTACAAACAAATAAGGGGTATAAATAAACCCTCGGACCGTGGGGTACGAGTGCACATGGTCTTTTTAAGGAAATTTCAAAACGGCTGGTGGACACTTCCCATGACCCGAGGGCTGGCTTTTACCTCGGCCAGAGGCTAAACATTGCCATTTAACAAGGTAATGCCGCCAGTCTCTTGGGTGCATTACCAGTTGACAGCGATGCGGATGAATTTTTCGACGCTATATTTTAATTTGTGTATAGTTTTACTTATGTTACGACATTAATTTTGTTATTTTAGTGTTAGCCTGTAAATTATAATTGGTGTATAAAACTTAAGTATTAAATAATTTCGCTGATAGAATTAATCGCCCACGTACAAGTTCTTCAGTCCATTAATATTACCGAATCTAATAAACGTTCGGTACAAACAACGAACTTTTAATACACCTAAGATGAAAAGCGACCCCAGAGCCTTAATTAGTTGAATATTATATTAATGTTCACGGAGCTAGAGAGATTAATGTCCTAAACGCTTTGTGTCTCGTCTGTTTACCACAATAAATCCTTTAACAGAAGCCTAGCTTAGTTGAAAATAGCTTTTGAATTTTACAATATTTAGACATCTTTCTATGAAGCTGTACAATCTAGGGCAAAAATATGTATTCCCGTAGCAAAATTTAAAAACAAAGTTTCTCCTATTGGGTTACTTGCTGAAAGGTGATACCTAAAATTCATGAATATGTGTGTTCGAAGAGGCTTGAGCGTACGACAACTCATAATTTCAAGCAATACCAAGTTCGATTTTATAGTTTACGGCGCAACAAGTCACGCTGTCTTAGTTTTGTTACGAAGTTACTGGAATCGCCGAAAATGTCGGATAAGAGTGACACTGGCTAACAGTCACTCTAGCAGAGCGTCGCATTGCTGGTTGCGTGGCTTCTGAAGAAATATGATGTCAGAGGAGCCGTTGTCGTACCATGTTCACGACGAACCGAACATTCCGGTATAATCCTGATGATACTGAAACTACTAAACCACTAATACGATGATCACTTCTGACAAAGGCTATCATGCGCCGTAATATTTAACTATGTGAAGACACAACAATTAAAAAATAAAACAAATACAATAACAAAACCAACAAAAAAAAAAAACAATTACAATATACAAGTATATAATAAAAAGATAAAGAAAAGGCAGGAGCTCATTGGGCATCAAAAAATTCATCCGCATCACTGTCAATGGGATAAGTGCCCAAAAGGCTGGCAGCATTACCACGTTGGATGGCAATGCTGATTCTTGTGAACAAATCATTTTATACAAGTGTACCTAAAGGGTTTGTTCCATCGGGAATTAAAGATGTATTTAATTCGTATTTGTATAGTCGTTGAAAGTGAAATGGAAAGAGGAACTGCAATCATCGAGTGCTTTATCGTCCGTCGTGATTTATAGTCTCGTTTTCTCGTACGATTTTACATGAGCATACAGAATTATATGCCAAGTTATTGCATCGCATTTCCGAAGTCTTTGACCCGTTTAAGTAGTATACCAGTATTGCTTGTCGTAGACCCTAAAGCGGCTATAAAGTGATCGTGCTTATTTCCCAGTTCAAACACAAATATAAGTGATGGTGACAAAATGATAGTTACTACTATCGTAATCATTTATTTGCTATAGATATTGATTACTACAGTGTTGGTCTTAGGGCTGATTTTTCAATCGACAGATAATTTTTATGCGTGGAATAAAATTGACGTCTGACAGATTTTGTATGAAAGAAAGAAAGAAAGAAAAAGTATTCATTGCGACTCGTACAGGATTATAAACTAAACTAAACACAGTTAAAAATAAAAATAGAACAAATTATATTTATAAAAAAAGTAATAAAAGGTAAAATGAAACAGAGAGTCGTTTTCGAGGCCAAAAGGCTCCTATCTCAGCATGATGCTTCGACATTTAAATAAATGTCGCAGCGCTGGTATTCTGATATCACGGACATTCACAGTAATAAATAAACAATAAAATAGATATATGATATAGTATGGAAGAACTGTCAAAAATTCAAAATAATTCTTCGGACAAAATTATCTGGCGATGGAAAAAATCAGCCCTAGGTAGTAATAAAGTTCCTTATACATAGTTAGACATTAAAAAAATTTGACATGCAAAACTTTAGGTACAATGTATTTAATGCTAGAGTATATTTATGTCCAACTAGCTGACCGTCGTACCGCCATATTTAAAAATATCTTCTTTTTTTTAATTTTCCTCTATACACACCTTGTCCTGACAATAACAAACACAAAAAAAGAATTATCCAATATGACGCACACGATCGGAAGTTATTTTGGTGATTCATTTTTATTTATATAGATGGTATGCTTTAAATGCTACTATCATTCATTACTTTTACAATACATCCAATATTCATTAAAGTCACATTCATTTAAAACAAATTTAAAAACTCATTTATAGAGTAAAATAATTATTTCCAGCAGCCATAAATTGAACTTTATAAAAAAAAAATTATTTGTTAACTATTTAAATTCCTT
This sequence comes from Apamea monoglypha, assembly GCA_911387795.2. Classification (NCBI taxonomy): domain Eukaryota; kingdom Metazoa; phylum Arthropoda; class Insecta; order Lepidoptera; family Noctuidae; genus Apamea; species Apamea monoglypha. The sequence goes on from OU426925.1 coordinate 16,758,463, forward strand.
TAGTATTTTGTTATAGATAATTAGTCCACTCATATTATAACAACTATTTTTATACAGATGTCCTTGTACGAGTACTTTTTTGATAAAAGTCCGTGCTTAAGAGACCCTGCTATAGCTTTCTCTTGGGGAAGCTAGCATTTCTAATCAGATTCCTTACTGCTTTTTATGGCTCCGTACCCAAAAATTGCCACGAACCCTATTACTAAGCCTCCGCTGTTCGTCCGTCCGTCCGTCTGTCTATCAGCGAGCTGTATCTCATGAACCGTAATAGGCAGACAGTTGAAATTTTCAGTATGTATCATCATTATCTGCCTGCCTTTTCCCAACTATGTTGGGGTCGGCTTCCAGTCTAACCGGATTCAGCTGAATACCAGTATTTTACATGGAGCGACTGCCTATCTGACCTCCACAACCCAGTTACTGGGTAATACGATACCCTTTTCAGTATGTATATAACAACAAATAAAATATAGTTAAAGTAAATGGGTCTCCATATAAGAAACAGGTTTTCGGCATTTTTGGCATTGTAATACGGAACTTTTCGTGTGCGAGTCCGACTCACACTTGGCCGGTTTTTCTATTTACCTTGTCTTTTCAGACAGATACAATCTCCACCTTATCAGCATGTTTAGTAAAGGTTAAGATCGTCACTTTTTACGATTGGCACTTTCGGCGCTGAATTAGAGCTCGTTTGCCCGATAAAGTGTTACTATGTGGTGACAAGGGTAAAGATCCCTTTGTAACTTCTCTTCATGTATTACTTTCAACGAGGGTTCATATATCTGATCTCGGTCAGGGACATCAACAGGGTGGTAGGAACATCGACACACAACCTATTACCATGGATTCAGGACATGATTTTTAACAATTTTCGTCGGTTATTTAAAATAAATTAGCTATTCCATACATTTTAACCGCGTAAGTTTGCACTTTTATATGAAACGGCAGATTTTTTTTATAACTGCCTTAATGTGTCTACGCTAGAGGTCTAGGATCATGTGCTGAATTCATGGTTACACTTTTCGAGTCGATGTCCCTGCCACCCTGTAAACGGCAGAGGTATCAGTCTTATGCTAAAATCTTTACCAGATAGATAAAAAAAAAACTATTAAACCCTACCATTATGTCCTATACCTAAAAGCTGGGGCTTTTCTGTGACTAACTCGGTGATCCCTGTTTTCTCAATTGACTGGTCGCGCAAAAATCGGTCTAAAATCAAATCAGATCGCTTCACCGACTCTTCGATTTTCCTCAGCCGGGCAATGGGACTGTCTGGGAACTGAAATAAAACGGCTATTTTTACTTTTGTACAACCTTGGCATTAAATCAGATGGACTTTATAGTGAATGTGGGAAGGCTGGGCTTTGACTAAAACTCGTTGGCAAGTTGTATTTAACGAGTGAATACTCTAGAAGTAATATTAGATACGAATGTTTAAATAACAATGCTAACTTAGCCTGTCAAGTGTCGACAAATGAGAGATAATTTATTATTGGTACTTACGGGGGTAACACAACAACGAACAGACAGCATAAAAGGGTATACTCTTTTATACTGTCTCGCTAGAAATTGTTGTCGTTAACTCACTATGATCATGACCAATAGACGCAAGAGTTGTGTATTAACAAGAAGTAAATTTAACTGATATTATACTTCAAAAAGTGAAGCATTCCCGCCTTAATAACCACAGCAAGTTAACCCTTAGCTCTCAAGTCTAGCTCCGCAAACATTCGAATATCCGCAATCGACCGCTTAACCCACTGGCTTGAACTAAAAGTATTGTTTTTATTGTATGAAGCCGACAGTGCAATGTGGAGCAGGTTTATGTGCTCTCTATTAAGTTTAAATGTCGTAATTGTGGACCGTTTGGTAACTTTAGAACTAATGAATGTATAGTATTTTTATCTCACGAAGCAACGCGCGCTTTACTTGTGGTTACTAAGTGTACGAACATGATGTGTATGTGCGTGTGATATGCGCTGACGCTACTCTTCTTCAGGCACACATACAGTGTGTTTGTACACTTGGTTACCATAAGTAAAGCGCGCGTCGCTTCATGAGATAAAATACTGTAATAATAGCTATGGACGATATAGTTAGAGTGGAATCATATTTTGCAACTGCATGATAAACTTGAACTACTTAATATTTCCAAGTTCACATGAAAATAAAGGTAAAATCTAAATATAAGGCAATATTACTATATTACACTATTGAACGTGGTCTGCTTAGCCAACAGAGATTTTGGACGTTTTTTTTTATTCTGACTGATACAAAAGGGCACCGCAACATTTGCGTTGCTTGCGCCCACGTCCATCTCCATTGTCCCATATCGCATTTGGGGTCAGATTCCGTATACCCTCGGCCCAACAAACACTTCTTTGACGTATACATTTTAAAATAATGGCGGTTATGTGTTATATGTAGAGTAGGCATGTGAAATATTCATAAGGTACCAAATAAGCCGCTTGGCACACAAAGCCCCCAACACGGCTCAAAGTCGGCAGCTCAATAAGACAGATTTTATGGGTTTAAAATGGGCATGTGATGCTCGTCGTTAGTAGACTTTATATGTGTATTTATGTGTGTTTTATTGTATACAACTGAAGGCCAATTCTCGTAATATAAAACCATCAAAATCTAGTCGCAGTCTCAACTCGGCGACAAACAAATGTCAAAAACTTGTCAAAATGTAGGGAAATTAGACGTATTTTTGACATCTAAGAGACTGAGATCAGACTGTGATCGTTCTTAAAATTACGAGAATTGCCCCTCTGGTATCTGAGCTGATTCTGTATGTGTTTATTTACGAGTATTATTTACCAAGATCTGTTGGGTGGAGTTATGTGATTGTAAAATTACTTAGTAAAGCATTTTAAGAGTCCAAACATGTTATCCTACTAATAATATAAATGTGAAAGTTTGTGGCAGACATATAGTTTATAATAAAGTCATATAGTTTAAATAGTGACGGGCGGGCGTTTTTGGGGGACTGTCTTTTGTAATTTTGGCGTTCGAAAAGTGCTGATTCTCAGCCAAATTTGAATAAATGACTTGATTTTGAATACTTTTACCGGTAATACGTTCTCATGGGATAATCTCCGACCTACACGCGGGTGAAGCCGCGAGCAAAAGCTAGTTGGAATATAAAGATATTTAAACCACTTCATGGCAAAAGTTTCTACTTACATATACTAGGACGGAGAAGCACGAGTTCGCGTTTTCGCTGCTTGGTGGCAAATTTAGACCATTAAGTGCAGTGTTTCCTGACGATGTTTTCCTTTTTCATGAGTATATAAAATGGCACGAACAACAAAATGGAAGTAGATACTTATACATTACTAATTACTGAACAATGTTATCTGATATTACGTTAATGATCTGTGTTACCATGATACTGTAATCACAACGGTTTGCATGCGTCTAATCGTACGAATCTCATCAGTATACCCTACAGAGGACCATGTACTTTATACACCCACTTAGTTGCCTTTACAACGCCCATGGGAAGTAAGGACGAGCTCTAATATTAGCAATACCGCCGCAAACAACGAACTTTTATGTAATAAGCTCCATAATTTATTTTATTGCTGGTATAACATATTTCATAAATGAAGGAAGGAATGTAATTTTGAATTGGTGCCCTGAGATAGCTAGACGGGGTGCGGTAGACCACGAAGGAGATGACGGGTTGACTTGGATGGAATTAGTTAGGTAGTGGTAGGCGAGGTAGAAGCACATGCAACTAAATAAATTAGGAAAATGACAGAATTCTGAATATGATACTTAAAAGCAAAGAAACGAGACAAATGGTTTAAATGGCGAGAGGCAAATCCTAGCTGTAGGACCACGTGGGACAGTGTGGGCTGCGATCAGGCGAAACAATGTTTGTAACCAACGTTGTCGTCCATCTTTTTCATGCAATGGACAGCTTACGAAAAACTGTCGAGCTGCACAAGTTTGACCTGTCTTGTCAACGGAAACTGAATATATCGTCACACATTTCATATGATTCAGAAATGTCACGAGGGACTGGGTTTTATTTATACCAATATTTTGTTAAGGAATTGGGTCGTATGGGGAGCGATGTCCCACTCCTTTCAGTTTGGGCCACTTTTGTGAATGTCAATGTTTGTGTTTATTTCAACACTGGGAATATTTAATTATTTATATGAAATATGTAGGGATTGTTTTAATTTCGGGAAGGGCACGGAGATTATATTATTTTCCCCCTCATAAATAGCGTGTTGATGGATAGAGGCAATTTTATTTTTTTTATTCTTTATTGTTGATGTTTATTTGTCGATGATTATGGACTGTCTGAGATAGAACTTAAAACGTCAACTAACATGCCAGATGCTTTTACAATTCATGAAAACTTTAAATACTGAAGTTAAGTTTGCGTACTTGTATTTTAAATCGATTAACAGATATTCATATTAAAATAATAAAAGAAATATACTCATCTGAATCAAATAACCGCATTAGCACCCAAATAACTTCCCAATTGACTACACTAAAGGTGTAACACACAACAAACACCACCCAAACATACTAGCAACACAATATTGTATAATGTTCACACGTGATCGAGTACGGGCCGTTAGTATCGGAATGCTAATAACAGTCGGCTAGCTAAAACAACGTGCAATACAATCTACGTACTGATGCGTACCTGTGACTGTCAGATGGGACATTGTTTAGAATGGAGTTTATATAATTGGCTTTGTTAGAACACAAGGTGGAATACCTAAAGCTGTAGGTACTATCGATGTCCTTTTTTACAGTTCGTATTTCCTGTGCGTGTCACAAATAAAATATTTTTATTTCATTCTCTTTCTTTGTGGTTTTAGAACTCCCTGTTCCTGTACCGAAAATTTGTGCTGTTACATATAGACCCCAAGTGAGGACAGAGCTACATGATTTTTATGCCCATTCTATTAGAATAAATAATGGGGAAACATGTTTTAAATGTATCCTACCCGTACTAATTCTTCTTAGAAGATTTAAAAGGCTTTTATGCATTTGACAATACTTTTGCCGCACATCGATGAATACGCCTATTTCGAAAACCTACAGGCCGATTCCCGTAATTTAAACCGTTCAAAATTTAGTCTTATCTCAGCCAGAATCAATGTCAAAAACTTATGAAAATTAGAGATACATTTATTCTTGATAGATTGAGATTAGAATGTGTTCACAAAAATACGGGCAGTGCTCCTGTGCTAATGACACACGTATCTCTGCACCAGCAACATATATGAAACTAGTTCTAAAAGTTTTTCTATGCTATCTGCCTTGAATATATATTTCCTTTTCTCACACAACTCCTTGCTCGGCGGTACATTTCTAGTTACGTGCACTTACGGGTAAGCCGCAGTACGCAAGCCGTATTCAAAGGAGTTCCAGGTGAATTCAAAGAGACGAATAAATACGCCATGTAACGAGCAGGTATTGGTGTTATATCGTCAACTCAAACAGAAATTATGAATCGGAGATTTATTTTTGCTGAATGGTTCTGCGTTTCTTTTGCGGTTTGGTTTGAAATCGTTTATTTAAAGGAGTAGAAGTTTTTATTGATAATTTAAGACTTCGCATTTGCCATATAACTGGTGCCAGCTTTACAAAATACAAAATATAGTGATTGCTGTGTTTATTCAGTTAATTTTTTGCTTGAGACTATTTTACGATAGAAATATACACAAAAGAAAATTATCATATTTTCGTAAAAGTAAGTTGTCCCACAACTAGTCAAGTGTGTAAAAAAGGCCAGATAAATAAACACAACATACAATTTTACATCCCAATTATGACGCGTTAATTAAATAACCTTCTCGTAGTTTTAAGATCATTCACAGTCAGAAGGGCAATTCTCATAATTTTAAGAACGTTCAGTCTGATCTCAGTCTCAATCTGTCAAAAATACTTCTAATTTCCCTACATTTTGACAAATTTTTGACATTTATTTGTCACCGAGATGAGACTCCGACTAGATTTTGAACGTTTTAAATTACGAGAATTGGCCTTCCTGTATGTATGCTCTACAGCGTAGCACGCTCGTAGCCGCTCGTAGACCGCTCGTAGCGCGTCGTAGCACGTAACGAGAAACCGCATTACTCGAAAACATTCGGCATATTCGTGTTTACAAAACAATTTCATTCGGAGCAGCAAACATTGTCAACGTGAAATATACATGTGCCGAAGTTTCATTCATACAAAACGGCACATGTCACAAATGTTGATAAAGTGTATTTCTGTGAAAGCACTAGTTCAAGACTTTAATTATACCTTAACAGTACCGAATTTATTTGTGAATGAGCTACTGTTTCTTGCCAGGTGTGAAGCTTCTGTATGTTCCTACATTGTGTTGTCTGGTCCATAATCGTTAGCCAGCCCGATGTTCCAAAGCAATTGGATTTTAATTGTACCTCCCACGTTTGGCAGAACAACATCTGCACAATTGTACTTTATTTGTTTCATATTGAGCTAATGTTTGCTCGACCGTTTCCAATTACTTTCAGTGTTCTCTTAGAGGCAATAAAGGGAATTTGCGTAATGTTCTTGTTCTTTGACCTTTGATTATGTACCTTTTCAAGAGCAGAACGAATGGATAATTAAATAAAGTGATAGCTTTAATTAAAAATGCATAATAGAAAAAAATACTTTGTAAGTCCTACAGCACTCAAGGGAAATAATGGATTGCACTACTCACAGCGGAAGCTACAACGCAAAATGAAAAAAAAGGAAAGCGCCATTTTTATACTTTATCAAAATCAGACGCGTATTTCATACAAAACTTTTCAAATGAAGATTCGTTTGTGATACATCGTCAAGTAAATAACAAGATAAATAACTCGGACGAAATCCTCTGATGAACAACACAAAAGTGGCGGGAACTCGAAGTATGAAAACAAATAAACCCAAGATGGCGGCGGTAACTGACAGTTGCCGACAGGGCTTCACTCTTTCGTTTGTCACTTAGTCCGTTTCGGTTTCAACTTTCGCAGTCAACAACTTATTCAATACAAAATATTTCATTTCCCTCTTGTCTGTATTTTCTCCGTTTCCGGATTGTATGTATTCTGATAAGTCTGGCTCGTTTTGTTTGCGATCATTTTTGCTTCTTCGTATTTATACATTTAATGTGAACGTGTTTTTGTTATTTATGCTTTTGTTTTCTTGTTTTTTAGCCTTTTTGTCCTTGTGGCTACTTGTTGTCACGAGTATAATTATATTTTTCAATACGTAGTATAAAAATCTTGATATTTAGAATTTTTGTTTGATTTTTTCTTAATTTTCTCTTGCTGATTTAATTCCTAGCAAACGCCAATGGCCATTTGCGGACGCAAAACTATCAAATTAAATACGACCGTTCAATCAAATAAAAAGTATCGGAATAAGTAATTCAATTCGTTTTATCATTCATAAAAATATTTTACGTCTCGAAAATAAAACCATTTCACTCAAAGCGACGTTAAATTTAACGACGAAGTCCAGACAAAAAAGTATGACCATTATCAGGAAAACAGCTTTCGCATTGGAAATATATTCAAATAAAAAAAAACTTACCGAAATCATAATGTACGTATGTACATACAACATTCCTTTCCTTAAAACATTACAAACAAGTTCTTGCCTGTTCTAATTCTAAAACATTAATTTCCTAAACCTAAATATAACATCCCTCTTAGCTAATCCCTAATTTTACACCCATAGAGTAGGTCGTTCCTTTGACGGCCGCGAGAGGGCGCTCCAGCCTCAAGTGCTAAACAAAACGAGGGTATCTATGTACAAGGTGGCATCTTCGATACCATCTCAAGTTGCTGTGGCCGCGATATTTTTTCAGTGACCCACTTTCTTCGTGATTTTTTTAGCTGAGGCCAAAATGATTCGGATATTCTTTCGACGAGGTTCGTCTTAGTGAGTTATGTATTGAACGTGCTGTGGGATTAAAAGAGGTAGTGAGGGGCTTTTTGTTGTCTTTTTTAATGATCATTAGAGAGCATTAAAACATATGGAATTTCCCTAATTACTCTTGAAAACATATTTGGTATTTATGTTAAAGTGAACATTCTATAGAGTTTATTTTTAGTCCTATGCGGCGTGAAGGCTAAAAGGCTCTAACAAAGCCGACGTGTTTTCTAAACAAATTGTGAAAACAAAATCAAAATAAACAGTTATTGAAACACGTTTCACGAAATTATCTGATAACATTCTGAAATTATAGATAAGTGTATCAAACTACCTCCTATACAAACTACGATTCGTTTATGTTCCAAACAATTTTGGTGTAGATAATCACAGTATTGATCTAAATGAGAGGTTCTAACAAAAAAGTATTTTTCATAATACACATATGAAAAATACTTTTTGCTTTTGCTTTTGTATTCCGCTTTCTACAGTCGAGGCTTTTTTGTAAAAGTATTTTATATTTTAATCAAAGCTTCGAGCGTGGTGCCAGTTTTTAAATTCGCCTAAACCAGCTGTGTTTTACGTGATGTTGCCACAAAGAGATAAAACACACTTTGAATTGTACTTTGAAAAAGTTTCAGTTCATGTTCCACCTTTTGTGTGTGTTCACTTGCATAATATGTACGAGAATAACCAACTTAAATAAACTCCAGAATCTATTTTAAACTAACAGGTCTACCATACCAGCCATTGTGTGATAAAAAGGCCAGGAAAGTGTTGTGCTGACAAAATGGAACTTTAGAGAAAGAGAAACGCTTAGAATTGAGAGAATTTTCCGTTGCACTTCCGCTGAAAAGTTCCACAACTGCGTAAAAATTGTAGCACCATCAACAAATGGGGACTTTCCATTCATAATGGAGTATGACTCGTCATACAAGCTCAGTTTCCGGACTCGCTCAGCGCTGCTTGACCCCCGCTGACCCAAGGTCGCGCCTGGCCATTGTTGCTGGTCTTTTGTTCAGACTCACACGCGCGATTATGTGACAGAATGTTTATAGGTCAACCGGTATACCTCCTACTTTATACATAAAAGCCGCGAACTCTTCGAGATGACTTCCTTTCGGCTTTGAAAAGGAAGCAATGCGGTTGTTACCGGTGAAATGGAAGGCACTGTGTTATGTATATGAGTAAACCTGCGCTGAATATTTAATGTTTTGGAGAAATGGGAGTGTGTAATCTGGATCTGAGTTATTTTATTTTATGCATTATATTTATGGATTTTTTTATGCCATTTCTTAATTCACTAAACTCCTCTGACTCTAATAAAAATCAAAACCTTTACTGAAGTTTTAGGATATCAAATTGTCCTGTCATTGAAATCCTGATGATATTTAAACATATCGCTTCTACTTGTTAACCAGCTACCAAATTTTAACTGGCTTTTAAAGAATGCGGCAGATATACATTGAAAAGAATTGCATTTTTTGCTACTGTAGTTCTCTCCGATTGAATAAAAACTCGAATGTAGAAAATATCGGAATGCTGACACTCGATACATCGCGAGTGGCTCTCGAGTCGGCGAGTGATTACAGTTCACTCGACGCACGCCACTTGCCGCCACTCGTTGACTCGGAACGACTCGATTACTCGAACGGTCTTACTATACAACCACAGACTATTCACGACGATTTATAGAGGCTGCCAGAATCGTAAAAAAGTTAACTTTATTGGTGGAAATTGCGTGTCTGTGCCAATTTCTTAATGAGTTTCTTAAATGGCCTTTTAACTATATTTCAGTAGGTACCTTGTAGGCTCGCCTCCTATTACATGGGACTTTAACATACCTGTCGAAATTTGGGTATACTATAGGTATACCTCTGCCAAACCCTTCGTGGAAATAAGGCGCGATGTTATGTTATGTACCTTGTAGATACTTAAAAAGTTACTCAACTCTTCTAAGAATATTAAATTCCACTAAAGAAGGCAATATTGCCGCGCAAATTGTAAGCGTCAAGTGAGTTATTAAAAACTTGGTACGCCAGCAGCTATGCAACTGCTTGCATATTAAAGAAATATTAAACTTTTTTATGTGCTTACGCAAATAGTCAAAAACACAAAAAAAAACGCGAAGAGTTTTGGTGTCAAAGACGAATATGACGACATAAAACCTCAATTCCAATAACTCCCGCCAATCCAAGGTTTCAATACCCGAATACTTGTTAGTATAAAGAATATTTTAGCACTCGTAATAAAAAAAAGTTTCTCATTCGTGTGCGTCGTCGTGGAAATTGAAAGTGAAGTAATAAATAGTGAAGTCCCTGTGTCGAGCCGCACTACGAGTGGCAGCATTTCATTCACTAGACTAGATACTTTCTTCTTGGGTTCGAATAAATCCATTCAAGATTATTTTTTAGTGGTTTCGACGAGAATTCTTAAGGCTTCCACGGCTGTCTGGAATTTGTAATTTTGTCTCGTTTAGTAAGACAACCTAAAACTGGAAATCCTATCACAAAATAGACTATTTTCGCAGAGGTTCAAGAGTTTTATTTAATATTTTAAATGTTATTTTAAATACCTTGAAACGTAACAAATAATAAAGCAAAAGAAGAGTCCAATTTTACATTCTTTAAAAATAAAATAAAAATAAATATTCATAATGGAAATAAATCCCAAAATAATAAATGTTTTTTCTCTTCCCCAGGTAAGCACGTCAACAATGCAGACTCCGGAACAATAAGTACGTAGAATTACCATAACGATAGCAGAACTCGATGGCCGCCAGTATCAAAAACGATTATCGAAATGAATAATGCAAATAGACGTCCTTTAGTATTATTTTTGTCGTTGAATATTGTTATTAAAGTCATGTCGTAATACAACCAGGACAATAATAGCCGTTGGGTTTGATAATATTTGGAAGGTAATGGCTTTTGTTATGCGACCTCTTTTATTGCTATTGAAATCACTAGCTATAGAATAGATACCTTTTTGAGGTAATCAACTAATCACACAAGTTTTGTATTAAAAATGCTTTTAACATTGCTTCATTTCAAAGTAAACTCTTTACAAATAACATATCTAGGCTACGTCAGTTCCCCCCATAAGTGTTTCAAGAATCAAATGTGAAAAGAAGTATGAAAGAAGCGAACAAAAAAATATTTTTATGCTCAAGTTCTGTTGAGTAGCGTTGCAATTAGTGCAACGGCCGCGCTAATGAGAGCTTCGCCGCCATCTTAATTCGCACCTCGCATTACAAAATGGCGGCCCTTCGCGAGCACACCACCATTATGCATCCGCTCGCGAATTTCCAGAAAATATGACGAAACTTTATCAAGCTCGTGAATATTTATAACGGTACGGAACCCATCTACGTGGACCTTTGAGAGAACGGGAATAGTTAACTCGCGACGTTCAACGCAATAGTCCATTCGATTGTATTAATTGAATTAATTACTATTTCACTGTGAGTCCGATTTAATTGTGTTTTATTTAGTCTGAATCATGGCCGTCTTTGTTGATAGCAATTAAAGCGTGTAAGCAATCCTTTGGATTAATGAGAGGCGTTCGTGTAATTTACTGTTTGGGGCGTGGGCCGTGTTTGTTTGTGTATTTTCTAGAAAAATAAGTTGGTACGTAACATACTGTTTTGTTAGCGATGGGAAAGTAAACTGGACCTATGTTGAGAGGTTTTGCTAATAATACCTACTTATTTCACCAATTTTATTTTTAGTGCAAATGCAATTTCAATTCCCTATTTTCTTCATAACAGAGCACATTTAGTGTTTTTTCAGTACTCGAACAGAATATGGCATACATATACGAAAATTAATTACTACATAATTTATTCGGGTCGTCTCCCGCGAACCTCTTCTAAGCCATGCTCAGGGGAAGGGGGGAGGGAGATAGAGTACACAAATCACCGTGCTTACCTTTGAACCATATTAATGGTTTTTCACTTAGGTGTAGGCGTTTGTTTTATCACAGAATTCCACACATTTTCTATGTATTTTAGGTTAGGTTGATGAACCTATCTGAATTCCTCCTTTATCCAAATATCAAGTTATTTTCTAACAAAATTGTTGAAAATTGTATTAAAAATGTAAGTTTAGGGTGTCAATGTCATTGCCACTGGCTATCACATCATGCCAATTACTGCAAAAGGGTCCCGTAAGAAAAATGGAACCCATCGAGATAGAATTGCTTGGATCGAAAAAAGGATGTTATCAGTACCGATTAATGTTGCGACTTAACTGCACGCTTTTCTTTTAGTCCGATGGACATATTTGGGAGGAATCAAACTATTATATTGACCACGTATTGAATTTTATCTATCTTTATTTATCTTGTGAATACCACCCATAATATAACCCTGACACCTGTAATAAATTCATTAGTCCCAACGCTTCTTCGAACAAAATTCTAACAGTTAAATAAATAACTCTAAACTTATAAAGAGGACGAAAAGTAACTCGATTGTTATTAAAACGAGTCATTCTTATCTCTTCTCGCGGTGTCGGCCCTCCACGAAAATAAAACAAAAGAAGTTCGAAATTAAAGTTTCCTGAAAATATAGGGAGCGATCCTTTTGTCGGCATAATCGAGGGGCGTGGCGGGTCCCGATCTTCACTCCCAACCCTAAATTATCTCGCTCCAACGGTTCCAGATAAAGATTAAACTATTAAACGAGCCCTTGGAACCTTTCTTAGCGTTTTATAACTTTTTTTTGTCCCTCCGTACCCACCTGCCAGGATTTTTCCTTTAAATTGCGAACTTTAAACGTTGTGGGTGATTTTTTCATCTGTTTTCGTCGTTTTTTGTTGGAGATAGATTGATAGCTTTGTGAAAGTTTTGGTGAACATTAATTATCTAACTATCTACCTTTTATCTTACCTAGCTGAAGTGTCATAAAGTTTCCGACAACTCACTGTAATGCTGTTGAATCATTTTCATCAAAGAAGCGTCAGAAGCTTACGGTGTTTTCACTTTATGTCACCAACATCAACGCATTTAACCACTATTAGCCGGTATCACTAGTATGACTTCGCTCGTTCGAAAATGAAGAGCTGTCTGTCCACAAAGCTATTCGCTTAATCTCTTAGTCACATGTAACGACATCGACTGGTCTACATCGACTGATCCGGAATTCCGTCGAATATCAGAGGTTATATCAACTACACAAGCCATACAAGCAGTAATTTTGCCCTGAATGGTTCAGGAGATACTAAGGATAGGTATTATAGAGATCCACAATATTCCATTTCTTTCTTTTTTCCTCCATTGTCCGCTTGGCGACCTTTCATCGATTACAACTGTAAAAGACCTCTCTCGTGAATGAAACCAGACGATGAATCTACAGGGTATTAAACGTTTTATGCTTGCTTTCTTTTGCGACTACATCCGCTTGTAATACTCATAGATATAAGTTCCAGAAGAGACTTTTTACTGAAATTAAATCTATACTATGTAAAGCAGGGAGACCCTTTTTGTGCTGCAATTCATCTAAGCTGTAATACCATTTTGGTGTGTTAAGTTAGGAAGATGTAAATCCAACCTGGTAAAATGGGCCTACCTTGACGGAACTGCAGTAGGGTGTGATTGTAGAGCTATGTCGCAAACCATACTCCACCTCCTATCCTGCCCTCTGTGTCCCAAAACATGCAGTCAAAGTGATCTCTGCGCTGCCCCTGACAACGACGTAGAAGTGGCAAAGTTTTGGGCCAATAAGATATATATTACTTTCGTGCTAGCGATACGAAGAAGACGAAGAAGATGTGTTAAGTGAACCTACACCACACCAACATATGCAGGGTGGCTTGGGTAGCACGTAAAGTCATTGGTCTTGTCGCTGGTGTTCTCTCCCCGGTCGTGTCGAATTGCCGTTCCATGACTTTGAGAGTAAATGAACATGTCGTGTAGAGACAAGAAAATCCTAACTTTAACTTTAAATTAAACTAAGGAATTAAAAGACAGGTAAGTTTAAATCAATTAAAAATATATTTACAAGATAAAAAGATGGAGATGGGCTGGCAGTGGTGTATTGTATGTGTAGGTGGGGAAGGATGAAGATGCGTGATAGTTGGAGATCGGGTAACTGAAGGTGGAGGTCGACGAGGTAGATTCGACGGCCACGCGCGGAGCGGCGCAGAGCGCGTGTGCGGCACGGAGGGTACCCGTGGAGGGGCCCACGCAGCAGGCCCAGGACCACGGCTGCAATCAGGCTACGTTGACCGGTCGACAGGAACGGCGGGCTTCTGCAGGGACGCTGTTAGCCCTCCAGGTGTGGCGGCCTACGGAGGAGGCGCGCTGATGGCCGACAGGTGCAGGAGGCCTTTAGGTGAGGCGCGCTGGTGGCCCGACAGGTACAGGAAGGCCTTAGATGAGGCGCGGTGTTGGTTCGAAAGCCTTTAGAGGTACGGAAGCCCTTAGAGGAGGCGCAGTGATGGTCCGTCAGGCACAGGAAGCCTTTAGAAGAGGCACGCTGCTGGGTGTTCCCAAGATAGGTGGCCCTGGAGAATCAGGCTTATTTTAAGTATTCGCTTTAGTGGCGAAGCATGAACTGACCCTAGCATTGCGTGAATTTATAATGTGAACTCGTAGAATAATATCATGTCGAAAATATGAATTTGAGATATGTTAGTGGCCATGTTCAACTTTGAAGAAGTATGAACGTGTAATCAGCTAAAAATAACTAGCCATCAATAATTTGAAAGAAAAGTTGTCATGGCAACGTAGTAACCAGCGTTGTCAAAACTGTCATTCATGATATACTATATGTTAATAAAATACAATAAAATCTAACGTTATATTGTGTGAAAAGTATAGTGATTATACGAAAAAATGATATCAACCATTGTGGGCGAAATTCCCAGCTCTTTGATGTCACTAAATCGTCGTAGCCTTGTGTTAAAGTTGGGGCTGTGTCTGTGTACTGATTGTGGATAAATAACGTGGCCTGATGTCGTGAAAGACAATCCAAACAACGCCTAACAGTAACGGAATGCTTGTTCTGACCTGCAGGAATGAATGTAAATAAATGTGAGTATGTACATTATGTTACAAACAGAGAGTGCACCTGTGTTTGCGCACACTTGTGCTGTATTATATCTCCTGTATACTTGGCTCACCTCTGATGAGATTGGCCACCGTGGCCTAAATTCGGTCGGGAGGATTTTTTTTACAGGTTTGATTTTCCAGGCTGCTAAATAGATTTTTTTAGGTCATGCTACTTCCTTGTCTATTGCAATAAAGCTGTATCATTACAGCATCACAGCTAGCTACATACATAAAGCTGTATGATATCACAACAGCATGGAATAGGCTCCCGGAAAATGTTGTGACGGCTCCTACACTGGACTGCTTTAAGAATCGACTGGACAGATTAAATATCTCCAAGCTGTTTAATACACACGCATCAGCTAATTAGCAGCTAGTGTATCCAACCATATAATAATAATAAACAACTAACAATTACGTAATTTCCTATTAAATGCACGTACCAGTTAAATCAGTTACCGGATCTAATTAGCACTAACTCGATCTGTTCATACTTGAGCCGAATCTGATTAGCGAGGCGGTAAGTTCAAACCGGATAGTTCTATCGCCACCAGATAGCGCCACTTACCGCTGCAATATAATTTACTGCTTTAACTACTGATATCCTGTTTTAGAATATTTATTGCATAGCTCTACATACAAATTGCACACCGTTATACTACATTTCTAAGAAGAAACTACTTAAACTGTTTATTGAGTCAGATTATAAGCAATTGCGGTCAAATTAAAAAAAAAACTCACGACCTATAATTTCACTCTGGTTGGGACATACAAACAAGAGAAGAAACCTTTTTACGGGTCAAGGTATTCTTTTCTTGAAATCAAAACGTGAAAGGCGCTTTTTATGATGCTATAGATTACAGCCATAACTAAATACCCTTACTCATCATGCCAAAAAACAAGTTGCAATCGTTTTTCCGAGGTCTCAACCTTACATAGTCTTCGACCAACCTCGCTTTCAATTAAAACAATCACCTTTCAAGCCTTATCTAACCAATATCGTTAGCAAACATCGTTGTCACCCCAAAACCGATTGAAATGGACATAAACACATGTAAACCGGACGTGATAAACAAACAAGTGGATGCAATATCTCGGCAATTACAGGCGAGCGCCGATCTCCAATATCCGGCGAGCACAATCAAGATGGCCGAGCTTCCGGCGGCCATGTTGCTACGTCTGCACACCGATACACCAATTTGTAAACACGCTGTATGGGATAAATCGTTAGTAATTAAACTATCCCTAGTTTATTAATTGTAGGGATGGGTGATGAATATGTTATGTTTATGTATAGTAGTTTATTTCCAGAAAACGACACGGGACTGTATACCTCGAAGGCACAAACATTGGAGGCGTCGGTGCGTTATCTTTGACGGAGATGATTATTTATTAGTTTATTAAAACTTTATGCACAAGTAAAAAAAATACTGTACAAAGGCGGATGTACTGTACATGGCAGGTGCAACATACGGGATAAATAGCTCGGAAATTACTATAAAATACAAGAATAAATACTAAGGTAGATGAGAACGAGTCCAGCAAATCAGCGCTGGGATGTTAGGGCCAACTTCTGACGGATTATGATATACATTTCTTTATCACCCGTCAAATACGATAGGGTTTAAAATAATTTAAATCCATTTAAGGTTGAATAATATAATTAAATAAATCAATAAAAATGTCAAAGTTCCAACATATTTTTTCCTCTTTTCGTATTCACTGTATTGGTTTTCCGAGCACCCCGTGCAAAATGAACATCCAAGATAATGCCACCGACTTTATAAGTGGAACACACTTACAACACACCACTAACCTATATTTAAACTGTCTCCCTGTATAAATACCGTTAAACGTTTATAGGGCGTGTCTTAAGGTCATAACAGGCAAGAGGCTTCAAAGAACACTTTTACGGTAATAGGTCCCTCGTATAGGTAAATAGTAGGGATGAGACGAAATTCGTTTCAAATGCCAAACATTCGATACAAGAAAATATTAAAATAACTCAACTGTTTTGACTGAAATAGTAAAACTAAACCAGTAAAATAAAATCATATGCATTTATTTATGGTTTGTTAATTGTTATTTATTTATTTAATAAATAAATGTATTCTAGCCATTATCAGAACTTTGACATTAAAATAATTATCGCCAAATATCACTATTAAAAAAAAAATATAAGTTAATCTTTTTACCTATCGGTAGGTATTTAAAATTTACGAAGGGCAGGTTATGGTGCAAAGATACCAAGGATTCTGTGTTATCTGGCAGGAGTCTGTTACGTTTCGTATACGTTTCCTGCCTCTGAGAAAAGCGTACCTACCATAACTCAAATGAGCGTGTAAACAAGATGCGACGTGTCATTCTCGAGAAAGGACGGTGAAAATAACCGAATTTCAGCCGAACTTATTAATTTCACTGAATGTTCGGGCGAAGTTCGTATTCTGATCAAACCACGTTCGGCTCAACCCTAGTAAATAGGTAAGAGGTATGGTAAGAGGTATAATACTTGTTGAAGTCGCGACGTTCTCGACAAGACATCGGGTTTCATCCGGCATCGGTTTCCATTTTGTTCAAGGTTCTCGGGAATATGATATTCCTGCGCGTGGAAAGTTGCCACTACTTTTATGAGTTACTGTTCAAGATGGGGTTACTTGTGCTAAGGGTTTCGAGAGTAAGGTCAGATGCGGACGGGTAGGATACGTTTGATTTGTTTTGTTTGTTACAACTTTACAGGCGATTTTTGTAGTTTTGCTGCCTTCAACCCTTCTTGTCATCATGGTGTGTAGAAAAGTGGAGTAATTATCGTTTGTAAAAGGGCTAACTACAGATCCTGCAAAGAAACAAAAGGTTTAATACCCCTGTATTCAACTGTGGATAGGTTGTTACGTAAGAGCCTTTACCAATATTCCGTGTCGGCTTTTCGACTCCCATTTAATAAGCTAACCTGTGAGTAGCTACTGTACTGCCCAGATCGCTCTACAAAAACAGTTTGTTCATTTATCCGTTCTTAGACAAGACAGAAATAAAGCTGGCGCCTCATTTATTCAAAGCCTTTAACGATTAGTTACTTAAGTAGGTAAATAAATCAAGGAGAGTCCAGACCGGAGCTGGTCGACGCAACACTCACGCATTACTTGTATATTAGTCTATTATTTATATTAGTCTTATTTGTTATCTGATTTACCCTTACCTGACTATTCGTTTAACATTGACAGAACATACGTTTTCTTTGCTTTGCCTCTTTTTGGCATTACGTGGATTGGAATTGCGGGTATCATGACGTGGTCCTACATGAGAGTCAGAAAAGCGTCACAGAAATATTTTACTATCTTTTCGACTCTTGCTGTCAATTATTGGACGGCAGAACTCATCATCTGCCTAGCCTTCCCCCAACTATGTTGGGGTCGGCTTCCAGTAAATAAAGAAAGAAAGAAAGAAGAAAGAAAATGCATTTATTTGGCACAAACTAAAAGACACACACACAATAAAATAAAAAAAATAAAAGATTAAATAAAAAGTGTGAAGTCCGATGTAAGAAATTAGCAGGAAAAGTGTGCCTCACGGCTGCGCCAAAAAGGCCCAGTTCACAAAAAAAAAAAAAACAACCGAGTACAACCGGGTGCAGCTGAATACCAGTATTTTATGGAGCGATTGCCTATCTGACCTTCACAACCCAGTTACTGGGTAATACGATATCCCTTGGTAAGACTGGTTGTCAGACTTTCGGGCTTCTGACGACTCGTAATGACTGTCAAAGATCTATGAATGACAGCCGGGTCCAACGGCTTAACGTGCTTTCTGAGGCACGGAAGGTTTTGGTATGCATAAATGGTCACCCATCCACGGTCCAAACGCAGCAAGCGTAGCTTAACCTGATCGATCGATCCGTGCGGCTGTTATTACTCAGCTGCAAGCCCTCAACAGCAGAACTATACCTACATAAAAAGAAAGGTTGGACCACACATACTTCAAATGTGAATCGGGAGAACTTGAGTCAAGACAACCCCTCACCACTCGACGGAAGGATAAGAGCCTACGAGCATTAGGATAATATACTTAGCAGCATACAAGAAAATGTTTACCACCCTTTCCCACGCCACAAACACTATCACACTTCATGTTTTCCTTCCATACTGAGCCAACAATCCAGTTATCTAAACTAAAAACATAACTTCGTTGGTTGTTCGCTGCGTGTCGGTCAATTTGGTACACTCTCGGTGCGCGGTAACGAAATCCTATGAGACTGTAAGCTGTGGCGCTGCGCTCGCCGGCTTAGCGTGGTGCTGCCACGTCCGACCGTCAACTACGAAAGTTTCGCGTGCTCGCGTGATGTGCTTATGGTTAAAGCTTGGAGTTACATTCGCCGCATCAGAGCAGACGCTCGTAATTTTTGTTTTTTTTTTAATTACGAATATTTGATGGTTTCAATATACTAGTATTGCCAGTGTTTTAATTTACTGTCGTATTGTCCTCCCCAAAAAGTATGAGGTGCAGTCGGATACTGGAATGTTATTAAAATATCGGTTGTTAATACAAACATATCTTGCATTGTCTCGAGATCTCAGTTAAGACAGTATTGTTCCAAATTATATTATCTGATGCGGTACACCGATTGTGGAGAGTACAATGACTGATGTTGTATTTGATCTGCTACACAATACACTGATGCAAGCATAATAATTATCATTATATTGTTACACGATCAATCAAGTTTAGGCTGTAGTACATACCTACAGGGATTACAAATGGTCTGTTTTGACTATTCGTAGTAGATGCAGGATTAAATTAAATTAGCTAGCTAAACTCCGCAGACGCGATGGGTATCGATATCTTTGACATGATAAACATGACACAAAAAAAAATTAATTTGATTTTTTTTTGTGGGTCATCAACCGCAGTTATTGTAGTCACTAGAAAAATCAGTTTAAGTTTTTTTTTGTAAACGTCACAGACGAAATGGGTATCGATAACTGAACACGATAATACACGATAGTTTTTCTCAGCTCACACTTCAAGTAACAAGTGTAACAACACTAACAGCGGTTGTTGATCTCGCAACAAAAAAAAACATTAAATATTTTTATTTTTTATTAAGTATATCATGTCCATCGCGTCTGCGGCCTTTAGGTAGCCAATTTAAAATAACTCTGTAATAATAGATTTCTGAAAAGTTAAATGTGATGTACTTGTATACCTTATTACACTTCAATGTAACGTATGTGTGTATCGTATTCAAGTATTTTTGGCAGTTGGCTAGAAAGAGAAAGACGATGACTTATTATTCTAGCTTGACTAGCTACGGCCGCTAGGTGGCAGCACTATTCGCGTATAAAACCAAAGCAACATTTCAGTTAAATAAAATAAATTGAGCCCTGACCGCTGACTTATCGTAAGTAAAGTTTTCACGAAAATGCAGATAAGCCGACGGTCAGGGCTCGTAATTTTGATATAAACTATGATATAAATCTACGAATTACACGATCAGTATAAGTTTGTAGAATCTTTTCATTCGGCAGAAATCAGCAACAAATGCCAACTCAATGGAAAATCTATTGAATATAGCCAATACCACCAATATATATATAGCGATCTTTTGAGCCTCTAATCTTGCTCCAAACTAACGCGCTTGCTACCGGATATGACATCATTTAGTGCCCGGATACCACGGAACCCTTCGAGCAGCCTGATAAGACCGTGCTCATAGACTGCCGATTCATCCCTAATTCGATCACAGATTCATAGGCGGGCTGAGGTAAATATTTGTTAAAATTTTGCTGTCGTCATCTAAGTGACGGGGGTTGTATATTTTAATCTATGGAGGGATGAAGCTGTATGTTTCGGTATTTGTAGAAGGTTCGACAGATATTCACGTTGTAAACAAATATAGTAATATCAAGACCCTGAACTGACAATGAATCAAACGAAGCATAATGGGAACAAACATATCCACTTACGCATACGACATACCTGAAATCACCTCTCTTGTCTCTGACTCCCAAGATACAGGCAAATGCTTAGTTTGGGGGTCACACTTGAACAAATTGTGATTAATAAATAAATTTTAAATATCCTGTTTTAGCCTGAGTTTTTGTATACAATTGCCAGTTGATTTTCGCAATGCTGTTTTCAACTTTTACGCTTTGGAATTGATTTTGGAAAAATTCTCCTCGAATCATCTTTCTTTCATCCATCACTCAGAAATAGATATGTTTTGCAGATATACTCGTAGTGTTTTTACGAAAATTACACGAATAATTTATGTTTGTAAAAAAGCAAAATGTGTCAGTCTGTGCTAAATACATAAATGTATTTTCTTTCTTTCAAAAGAAGTAATCCCCACCCACAGATAAATATCACCCATCTCTCCACTAGTCCAATTCGTCTCTAGGTCAAAGTCTCTAGGATGCATATCCGGTACGGCTCTTAAATCCTTTCCTATGCCCTTGCCCTGTGCCCTTAGGAACGTCTTCCCTACCATTGTTGTGCCCCCCCGGTCTACTCCTTGATATGCAATGGCCTCTGTAGCACCATGAAACATAAGGCTGCAGGAGCTAGTGTGAAACTTGGGGTTCATTCGATTAATCGGGTCTGGTCAAACCACGCTGGGATCAGTGCATTTCATTGATTCATTCATTGTAAAAAAGTAAAATAATTAAAGTAGCCGGAGACCCTTTCCATTCAATATAATAGGCATTTAAAAACGCATTACGGTACACAGTAGGTACCTATAAGGAATACAAAAAAAAAACACTTTGAAATTGAATCACTTTAATAAATGACTGCGTCGCAGTCGCAGCTGTGCTGTACTCATTTTCTTTTTTTTAATATAGGCCATCATATTTTTTTTCTTCGTTCTCTTTGTTAAATCGAGCACACACTGGCACAATAGAAAATGTATGAGAAGTGACACTTTTTATTTCCGACTTCAGCGCAGCAATATGGAACACTTATACACCGCCCTTCCTGGGCGATGTATAAGTGTTACATATTTTACGAAATGTGGCTTCGCCTAAAGATAAAAATACAGTAAGAAAGCGATAAGCAGGTGAGTACCTAATTTTAACTTAAAACACACAGATTGACATTGATCATTTTGAAAAATAAGCGATCCATTCCCTCATTTTATATTGCCGCGAAAATTAATCTGAGAGATGACGCTGCAATTTGCAAATCGTGATAAATTACCGGTTTCATTGCAAGGAAGTTTAGCAATTCATTAATTACTGCTCTGAGTGTTGACTGAACAGGATGCGCCGTTTGATTTGAGTTGCAATTTTATGCAGAAATTCCGTCTTAAGTTTTGTACTGAGAATAAAGTGAGCGATTATCAAGAATTTTAATTTTATTGTAGAGACTAATTACTAACTTAATAATCTATTACCTACCTTTTGCCTGCGGCTTCGCCCGCGTGGATGTCGGTATATATCCCATGAGAACGTACTATCGGGATTATTCCTAGTTCAGTTAGAATCCAATTATTTCTTACCTACCTCTAGTTTAAGGCCCTATTTTGTAAATATTTATGTAAATCAATTAAATTTCAATAAACAATTTCAATTTCATTAAAAGTACCTACCCATATTAATGTATGTATTAATTCTTAATACATTGTTTTCATATAATTCTATTGGTTTACGCGACGCACGTAAAAGAAAGGCCGCGGAATTTAAAAGGAATAATTAAACTAAAAAAACTCGCCAAAAGCATAACCTGCTCCTTTTTTTAAATGAAATCGGTAAAAAATTGTAATTAGGTGGTATAAATATCAATTCTTTGCTAATCAGTGACGTACAAAAGAAAATAGAACGTGTGAACCATTTCTCATGCTGTGCTATTGGCTGCAACCAGCTGTCCGTACCAAACGAGGGGAGAAACTGGTATTTTTTTACACTTGTCCCGTGGCGTCCCTGTCTAGACATATTAC
Organism: Apamea monoglypha; assembly: GCA_911387795.2. Classification (NCBI taxonomy): domain Eukaryota; kingdom Metazoa; phylum Arthropoda; class Insecta; order Lepidoptera; family Noctuidae; genus Apamea; species Apamea monoglypha. The sequence continues at coordinate 16,781,354 of OU426925.1, forward strand.
AAAGCAAAAAAAATTATAATTATTCTTAGCAACTGCCAGTAGGGTTAGCTGGACTGACCGGTGGACAATCGACCCTTATTTTGCAATATATACATTGGCTCATTTTAAATTGGATGTACGCGCTTTCATTTTCATCAACATGCTGGCACTTCACTTGGCGTCTTTACCCAAATATTCGCGTTAATAGATCAATGCAAAATATACCTTATGATTGTTTAGCAGTCTTTGGAAGTGCATACTGGCCATAATAACTACGAAGGTGTCTCTCAAAAATTATAAGTACTAAGAAATATAGTGCCAAAAAATCTTCAGACAAAAAAAGATTACTATATCCCGTTCGTTCGTTAGCGTAGTATGGGCCACCCCCCAGCTAGATGGACGGAGGACCTAAAGAAGGTGGCTGGGACAGACTAGATGCGAAAGCTTGTGGCCCAGCCTGGGAGAGGCCTATGTCCAGCAGTGGACTGACTGGCTGAGTTGATTGATATTCCGTCCGCGCTTAGTTTGCTGGTCCGGGGTATGCGCGTCCCCTCATCCCAACCGCCTACCGCACGGCTGAGTATCGTAAGCGATGTGATAGCAAGCGCGTGTGATAATTACTTATTCCGCACCTTAATATTCTCCAGTTTTCTCAATATTCGTTAGTTTTGCTGACGGTCAACGACAAACCTACGGCTATAGCTACACCACATACGTCCCGTTTGCTCTAGCTTTTACCGCGGAAACGTCGATGCACGCCCGACAACAAAGTTAGCTCGGTTGTCCCAAGCAGGAAGCGGTGACGTCATCGCGTAGGTGTAGCGTACCTCCAGTATGTATGCAGCAGCCATTAGTGCTCTTTGTATTAACTTTTTAAACTTCGGTGTCGGACGCGGCAAAAGTTTGAGTTGCCACATGTTAGGGTATTATACCTTTTTAAGCTTGTTTCCTTTTTTATTTTTTGCCCGTAAATACGTAAGTAGTAATGGTGTTGCTGAAAATGAATAACGTTTTGGACTTTTGGTCTGGCTTTTAGCAAATCATACTACAGTAGATAATATACATTGAAGCACTGTCTCTCTTTCCTTGCAACGATAAGTAGGTATGACTACTATTATCGTAACACATAACATCGCGCTTTTCCCGAAGGGTTCGGCAAAGATGAACTCATTTAGTACCTGCACCCATATTTCCTGGATTCGAATCCCAGGTCGGCCAAAGTGTAAGTAGGGTTTTCCATTAGCAATTTTTCAGTAGCAGCCCGGTGAATTTGTGTTCGGTTGATGACTGACTTAAACATAATTTTTATATTTTACAGGAAAATATAAAGTAATCAATAATAATACAGTGGATAGAAATCTTCCCCAAAATTCATTCATTCGGGGTAATTGCGTGACACACTAACAGTAGAAATGGATTTAATTTTGACAGTTCAACAACATTCATTGAGTTATTTACGTTGTTGAGCAGACAAATTTTTCGAACATATAAAGCAATGGATTACCAATATCCTTCAAAATGATTTAGATTGTGATTAATAATGCGCCCTACTAGGTAGGTATACCTACTGGTATCTTAATCAACCAGTGACCCAAAAATAACTTACTAAGAACAACTAACTATCGCTAAATATCGCACAACAAAGTTAGAACTAATAACAGTGTCAGAAAGTAGGCCGCAGTAGATGTCACTACTGTCGTCTTGTTATCGCGCGCCCTATTTCTGTCACTAACTAACATTCGGCACTTCTGAGCCGATCGAACGTCACTGTAACGTGTGATGTAGTATACAGACGCAGAACTTTACAAGATATGGCTTTGGACTTTCTGATCTCAATCAATCGGCCTAGCCTTTTCCTAACTATGTTAGGGGTGGCTTCCAGTCTAACTGGATGCAGCTGAATACCAGTGTTTTACATGGAGCGACTGCCTATCTGACTTCCACAACCCAGTTACTGGATAATACGATACTCCTTGGTAAGACTTGTTGTCAGACTTTCGGGTTTCTGACGACCAGTAACGATTGTCAAAGATCCACGAATGACAACCGGGACCAACGGCCTAACGTGCTTTCCGAGGCCCGGAGGGGTCTTGTTATGTGAATATGGTCACCCATCCACGGAACAATCGCGGCCATGGTAAAAAAGTTTATTAAATTGTTTGTGCTTTTGACAAAGTTGAGTGTATTAACGGGTGTTCTAATCTATTATATTTTTCTAAAATAGCAAGCAAAGCCGATGTCGACTATTCTGTCAATGTCTAAAGTGTGTTGGAAAAACAAGTGTGCTGCCTCATACTATACTTGCGTGCTGTGTGCACATGACATAATTCCGTTGTAAAGCGTGAAGTGTTGCAAACCTGTCTAGTTACGGGTTCCCATCCCCAACTTGTACATGTCACGAACTAATATTCTGTAAGTTCTGCAGCGTTTGAACTGCAGGTCTAGAACATATTACGATGCATATTGTAGGTATAGAACGTTTTAATGACCAAACGTTTTGAGATATGCAAATTGTGATGATTAAGTTTGGCTTCATTTGCGCTGTATAGTTTATCGTTGGACATATCCTCATTTTCGGATAAGTGGATATCCATACTAACATTTTACTATAATATTATGTAAATGCAAAAGAGTGACCAGTCTGTGCGAGAGTGTGACATTTTCACGGTTAAATCACTGAACCAATCGTTACGTATGACAGATAGGTAGCCTGGGTTTGGAAAAGGACATAGACTACTTTTCATGCTGGATATTTGTATTAAAAAACCGGCCAAGTGCGAGTCGGACTCGCACACGAAGGGTTCCGTACCACCGTAAAATATTAAAAACACATTTTTTTTTAAACACTTCTTCTGTTCCCCATACAAGAAGTGTTTTCTCCCCCTCTAATTTTTAACTTAATTTGTTGCTATAGCGGTCATAGTAGTACACATTCTGTGAAATTTTCAAGTGTCTACCTATTACGGTTCAAAAGATATATCCCTGTGACAGACAGATAGAGGGACGCACGGACAGCGGAGCCTTAGTTACGAGTATAGGCTCCCGTTGGCACCTTTTGGGTACGGAACCCTAAAAATGATGAAATACAAAATACAGGCAGACGACATTGCGGGTAACAGTTAGTAGTGACAAAAAAAATATTCGTTAGTACCGTTACACTCCGTGTTTCCTAACATCTTCAAAGGCTGTACGCTACGCTGGCCTGTCATCAATTCCTGCTTTTCGTCTGTGTCCAAATTAGGCTAACATTCGGCATTCAATGATAGAGTACCTGCTCTACTTTGTCACTGAAAACTGAAGTCTACGAGCTTCCAGTAGCTAGTATGTCATCATGTGCTGACGTCGAGGTCATGACGTAGCTAATGATCAATCATTGTAGACATACGGTTAATAAGAACCGATCCCACGTAGTTTGTAAAAGGTTAAGCTAAGGGGAAATACGGTTAGTATGAAGATACTTTCCACATGTTTAGTTTTTTATAATTTAATTTTTTTCTTTCAAAGTATGTTTAGTGCTTTTCTATAAGTAATGAGGTGCTTAGACTTAAATGCAATGCACAAATTGTAAAGTAATAGTGTACTCATTGTTGAAAAGCCTAATAATAAATAAATACTGATGTCCCTGTTTTTCTGAATTGGGCTTATCTTTTGACGAATCTAATCTTCGGTCTTGTTTTTGTGTCCATCGATACAAAAGCGCGGGTGAAGTACAATACCGCCAGCTTCTGTTATCTAATAGCTAATATATCAGTATCGATCCCCAAATGATAAGAGGAGAACTTATCAGTATTTCATTTTGTTACTAGTCGAGGTTGTTGCCGAAAATATTCACGAAAAAACTCAAATTGCAAAAGCCGGTTCAAAAAGTAAAAATACCTGTCTCGATTACCATCATCATAATCACTCTATATAATGTTCCCACTGCTGGGATACAGGCGTCCTCTCTGTGAGAGGGCGTGGGCCGTAATCCACCACTCGGGCCTAGTTCGGGTTGATGGATGTCACATATCTTTGAAGTGTTGGTTCTAGGACATGCCGGTTTCTTAACGATGTTTTCCTTCGCCGTTTTTGAGAGCAGTGGTGATGAAATAATTTACACAAAGTAAATTGCTTGCTTGGGTTCGTACCCACGACCTACAACTCGAAAGTCGCGGCCGTTGCCACTGAGCCATTAAATCTATGTATTTTCTCATTATTTTGTTAATTCACTGAAAAGAACTGGATTGTGGTTCAAATAATGATTAATCTGTGGTTTATAATGCGGTCGTGGCCTGTTTGTGTCACTCACACACAACAGCTCGACGTGTGATGCTGTATTAATACCTGTATGGCTTATAGAGTACCTAGACCTCATCTAGTTTTTAAATATGATTGATGTGTAAAAGTGTTTGTACATACCTACTTAATCATTTATCATTTAGACAATTACTGTCACAAGACAATTATTATCAAAAACGTTATTAGCACCCAGTAACTGTAGAGTAACCATTGTAACTAGGCGATCTATTCTGCCAAGCTCAAATTCAATGCATTTATATCAATTAAACCATTTACTTTGAATTGTCAAAGAATCGGTCAATTAGCCAGATGTCAAAGCCCATTCCAAAACGTAGATCTCTATGTGCGGAACGGGCAAGAAACTGCTAAAAATCCCACCGTGATAACTTAGGTGAATTGAGCTTGAAGTGAACTGTCAATAGTGTCAATCCCTAGCATCGGGTGGAATGACAACTCACTTCACCTAAGTATTCACGTTGACACTTTTACAGAATATACCGGCTAGTAACCAAATAAATGATATAAGGATCATCCTATCATGATACTCGTATAAGGATCCTGACCTGACCCCGAATCAAAAGAAGCACAATGGAACGAACACGCACACAAACATTGCACATACACACGTACTATACCATACCTGAAATCACCTCTCTAGTCTCCACGACTAGAGTGGTGATTGAAGTGTACTGGAATTCGTACCCCGAGCCCCAAGATACAGACTAACTGTCTAGTTTGGGGCTCCCTGGCAAATAACATATTGTAACCTAGCTGTAGGTAATATTTTAAGTTATCATGTCGTCTCAACTTGCTATTAAAGTGTGAACCTGCTTACTGTATTACCTGGACAATAAAATATATTCTATTATTTCTATTTTCTGTCTACATGCTTTGAAATCATCACTCACACCTTTATCCTTCTCTGTTCGACTTTTAGACTAGATTGTTTGTAGAGTTTATTGAACCAGTATCTATCCAGGAATGGGGAAACTACTATTTAAAATTAATTTGAATCCAAAATATCAATGAACTAAAATGTAAATACAGTTGTTTTAGTATTCCAGTGCATGTGCACTGGAATACTAAAACAACTATGAATTATGTCTTGAATTCCGGCCCAAATGCTGTGCGGCAGTTTTCACAGAGTCGGCTGAATATTCATTAATTGTTTTATTCAGAATAATTCAGAGGAACTGTTTATTACCTAACTCTTAAATTAATCGTGTAATTTATCTTGCAATGGAGTTGTTTGTGGACTTTATTTAGAACAGCCTACTGAGTGTAATAGAATGTTTTATGAATTTTGTGTGCCTACGTCTGAATGTTTACAATGCAAATAATAGTATCCGCAAGTGTTATATTGACTTTTTAGTTTATAGAATAGAATAATTTATTTCAGATAATTAAAATCCATATCTTGTTAGTATATATATTAGCAACAATATTAGCTTACAATTATGTTAGTATTGTTAGTACTTATCTCTTGTAGACACCTATGCAAAACCATTCACTACCCTCACCCAGTGTTTTTGAATGGGGCAGTCAAATCTAGCAGCAATGACTTTCAGAATGCCATAGCATGCCATACCATGCCATGCCATGTATAGTTTATACTACATGACTGACGCTCATTGAATACATTATTATTATAAAGCCTGTGATGTCCCACTTCACGGCAAGGGCCTCCCTACTCTTTTTACATTCCACATACCATTTTGGATTTAGTATCTCATTGATCCATATTGTGTAACTCTCTGTCTGGCGAAGTTCATTTAAATAATCTGATACAGAACAAAATAAATTTTAAAACATTATGTTCTCTTTTCATATCAAAGTTGCTTTAACATTCATAACAAAACTCTTAATTCCTACATATTATACAGATTTTTTCCTAAAGTTCTGGATTTGCGGTCGGCCATACATCTGGCTCAGTAATTAGGGAAGTTTCTCGAGCGGCGGCCGGACACAGTGGGTTTAGTTTGTCGCTTGCCAGATTTACAAATACGTATATATATACAATATAGCTAGCGGTCTGTGGTCTGGCCTGTCTATTAATGTTATAAATAAGTAAAACAGACTAAAGTGGGGGTTGCTTACCCACTTTAGTCAGTTTTACTTATTTATAACTTTGACGACAATTTGTCGTTGAAATATTAAAAGAAATCGTCCGACTTTGACTTGACTTGATTTTTTCTTTCATGCTCGTACCATTCAACTGTAAATATTAAAAAATATTCGTCACAAAGTTTAACGTAGAAAATTCCTTCAAGTTGATATAGGTACTTCCTCATATTTGTACATTCTTCACGACTCCAACGTATAAGGATACTTCATCAAGTTATGTGGAGTACTGTCGAGTGTGGAAGGTCGGGAATATGGCGCCGCGTGAATTAATTACACACGTCCACAGTGCCAAGCGTGGGATAGTTTTGAAGGAGAAAAGCCTGTTTAACCTTAACTTTTGTGAGGTGTTCCTAAATAAAATAATCATTTTGAGAAATATAGCTTGCGTGAAATGCATGCAGTGGCTAAATGATAGCAGCCGCACGTGCCGACCGAAGGTTACGAGCTACGCTTGTCGCAGTAGGTTCGCGGATTGGTGGCTATTCATTACATATCGTGACCCCTCCGAGCCTCAGAAAGCACGTGAAGCCGTTGGTCCCGGCTGCTATTCGTAGATCTTTGTCAGTCGTTACGGGTATTTAAAATCCCAAAAGTCTGACAACCAGTCTTACTAAGGGGTATCGTGTTACCCAGTAACTGGGCAGTGTAGGTCAGAGTTGCTCCATGAAAAACACTGGTATCCAGCTGCATTCAGTTAGACTGGAAAGCGACCTCAACATAGTTGAGAAAAGGCTAGGCAGATTGATTGACAGCTTGTGAGAGATGGTATTCATAAAGTAATGGTTGGTCTTTACAAATAACTGGATGTTATTTCTGTGCAGTGCTCGCGGCAGAGACCACGGAGCTCTCGAGCCGCGCGTCGCTCGCTGAGCCCACGCCTACTAAACTTCCAAGTACGTCTTCTAATAATAAATTAACAAAAAAAAAAACGCTACAATAAGATCTCGAAGCAGAAAAATGTTCTATTTATTTATAAGTACGTCTCTCGGAGTAAATAATGTCTACGGATTTATGTGATGTTAATGGATGCAATACGACTTACATGGAAAAAAAAACTTGAAAATTGTTACAAGAATTGATAGAAATCAAAAAGAAACTTAATAAAACCTGTAAATTGGCAAATTGAATACATATAAATTAAGTACGTTCTTCATCATCATTATCATGTGTATTAGACATTTCATAACCCAACACCAAAATTTTGTTAAGAGATCTTATTCTAGCGGCCCTTATATGTGTCACCCGTTCGTAACACTGCACGAATGTATGTCCAGCACAAGCCACTCACTATTAAACCCTTTTACCGTTTTACCCGCAAATTGACCGAGTGAGCCGAAAAGTCCTTAAATTCAATTTCCTACGTCACAACATTTTCGCAGCTCCAAAAATTACTTCGGCGAATAAAATTGAAATTGATACGAAAGCGAAAGTGTGGGGGCCGGAAAATGGAAAAAAAATACATTATATCTGGCGTGTTTCCAATAGGTGCAACACCCTGGCACAATGTAGATCCCTATCACAGCCATCGCATTTTCGATAGAATACGTTTCACGTTTATGTGACTCCATTCTGCTGTCAACATCCATCGAATACTGTTTGGAATTGTTTACATGTGTTTTTGTTATGATGTGAAACCCGAGCATGTTCTGTGTGATTGTTAGTCGTATTTTTAATCATACTGGTGTGTTGACCTACAATAACTTATTCATTTCAGTGTTAAACGGCTTCATTTTAAGATGGGAAGTCCAACATTATGCAGCGTAGTCTAAAAACAGGAGTCAGCATTTTTTAGAGACTGTATATCTACTTAATAGTGAAACTAATTTAGGCTAAAAGTACTTAAAATAACCTTCGTCGTCTACCACTGACTACCCAGCATAGTTGTACTTTAATTACGATAGGCATCTGATCACAATCTAACCCTAAAAAGCGTTAGTGTCTAGTCTAAAAACGTTTCACAAAAAAAAAAAACATCTAATGAAGTTCTTAATCGAGTCTGTACCGGGGACTGTGGCTGGGAAACTTTTAATGGGCCTGCTAACAGCCCGCAATGAAAAGGAGTGGAGACTTGAAGCATGACCTGACCCTAAGCCCGAGAGTGTTTTCGACATTTACCAAATGATACGACCCTCGCTGTACGCTACACTTGGCTACACTATTCGTAACAAAGGCTTGCCGTGTGTATGAAACATGGACGGTATATAACGGGCTAGTAGTTTCAATGGAGGATTTTGTTCATTGTGTGGGAGAAAAAGGAGTGGGTATTAATAATGTAAAGGGTCTAAAATTAAACCGACTTTATGCTATTATTTTTGTGTGGTCGTTCCCGTGACTATTCATGTAACTTAGAATGAGAAACTAAATTAACGAATTTAAAGAAACCTCAGTGTGAAGTCTTCGTCTTAATTATATATAGTATACAAACTTAAATCTTAATTCATTCTAAATTGCTAAAGACAGCCTCTGAAGCGCGGGCGTTTTTGGGGGACTGTCTTTTGTAATTTTGACGTTCGAAAAGTGCTGATTCTCAGCCTAATTTGAATAAATTACTTTTGTTTCAGTTCATAAGCAAAACAGCAACATCATTTAAAAAAAAAAGAACGGGGACATAATCTGCACTAAGTAGCCTACTTCGCGCCAACATTGCTCAAAGTGTTATAACAATGCCTCGTACGAGAACATTTAACAAAGAGAATTGTCTGTTGCATCGCGCGTCTCACGTCTGGCGACGCTTTACCCAGCCAGTCGTGAACACGCTTTTATATCCAACACTATTTTCTTCAGAAGGCAGTTCTTACGTAGTATCCGGAGCAGCGTCGCTAAAGACGGCTATTTCGGTACTAAATCTCTACGGGTTTTTAGATGTGAAGGTAAAAAGCCATTTTGTTGGGGACGTGATATGGCTATTCTTTGACACGCTTTAGGGCTTCAAATTATGGAGCAAGGTTACTTTTGATACGTAATAAGTGTCTTATTTTTGAGAATAGATGGTGTAAAGTACCTACAGTAAATATTGCAGCAATAGTAAGTATTCGAAATTATGATTTGACTGTCATCCATTCAACAAGGATGGTTTTCGTTAAACCGATGTTACTTTTTAAATTGCAGTAAAACGTCGGATTTAAAGTATCATTAATTCAAAAGAGAAACATATTTCAACCATCACAAACCTCTATCACCAAAATACACATAAAAAATACAAAACAATCATTAATTCCGCCCGAGATTTATCAATGTTATTTCAGACTCATTTGTAAATTAACAAAGCTTACTTCTCTCATGCGTTATCGCGGTTTTTCAGGAACGCGCGGGGTTAACAAAGAGGACATTTTGGGGACGCGACCCTTCAGCATTGTGGGCTGCCCGTGACGTGTTTATTACGAGAACCAGATGGGGATAAAGCTGCCTTCTCGCGATTATACAAATGTTAAACAGTCATCATTTAATAAAACAAATAATTATGGTAGAGTGTTTTGATAGTAAAAATTGCTCATTCACAATGTTGAAAAATATTTAAAAAAATCAACAACAAGCCTCAAAACGCTACGAAAGTGTAGCTGGCGTAGCGGCTCGTAGTGGCGACATCGTCTGTAGTTTAATGTAGTATTCATATTGTAAATTAGATCTTATAACATTTTATTAATCTTCTTCACAGGTATGAACATGATAATAATTAAGTACCTAAACTATAGTATAGAATCGCCTGATAATGCAACATTGCAATAAAGATATAATATGCAATTCCCGAAATGCTTGCCTCTAATTACAAGACAATGTCGTAATTAATCAATATTGGTAATATGCTTAGGCTTAGATTAAATAATAGCATTTGGCGAGGGTCGAGTATAAAAAATATGACCTCTCGATTAACAAACCAATGCCTTTTAGACACTGGCAAATTAAAAACAGAAGAAAATCAGTGTAGGGAAATTCATTCGTGCTGATTCATATTCAGATTTTTGCACACAAAGTGAAAATTACAGGCGACACATACATAATAGATTCGAGATTCATCCTCCTATGCAATCAGTGGTAAAGCAAGCAGCGAAGCCGGAATGATTGCATCTTTCGCGGCGAACTACAATGGAACTTTAGTGGAGGAATAAAAATATGCGAACTGATTCTAGGGTTTCTAGAGGAAGGTCGGAACCAGGAACCAAGTTCTAGTTCCCATGTTCAAGAAAAAGCTGACAAGTTGGTTATTGGATAATTGGTTGTATGACATTGGTATATGTCAAATATCAGTTTTTTTTTAATGTGAATAAAGTTTATTAAATGTCTTATACTAAATTAACTAACAAACTATCATAATTAAAATAATATCTGTTGAAAAATGTTTAAGAACGAGAATTTTATAACACAACAAAATCGAACCGTATCGTGCTGAATTTCCGCAACGCGACAAAAAAAAATGTTTTTTTTCTCAAACAATGTGACAAATTTACCTAATACTGAATTGATTAATAAAAAATACTAATTTATCTTATAACATTTTACAGCAGCTTCTTGCAAAAACCTTCTCCAAAGCCCTACTAAAAACTACTCTTTCCCCCACAGAGTGCGACCGCACATTCGTGAGTCGCGGCGGCTCGAGCAACGGCTCGTTCCACGCGCCCGAGCTGCTGAACCCCAACAACCACACGCGTCAGTGCCTGTACACGTTCCTGGCCGCGCCGGGGCAGCGCGTGCAGGTCGAGTTCCGCACCTTCGACCTCCGGGGAAAGCCGCCAGAGTATGTCGCACTTTATATCCTGCATTAACTGTAATACATGGCGTAAAAAGACTCATTACCAAGCCGAAATCTAACAAAATTGTGAAAAATAATTGCTGAAAACTACTTTTATTTTTGGGTTACAATACACGACTCTCGGCTTGGCGACAGGTCTTTTTGCTTTATATTTTACAATGATTGTTACTGAATATACAGGGCAGACTTAAGAGGCAGAAAGTACTAAAGAATATGGACAACTTTAAGTCAGGTAGGTAGTGACTGGTAATTACATAACAAAACAGCCGTACTGTTACTTCGATGCTTGAGATCAAATAAAATCCATAAACATAGAAAACTTCTATTACCGAAGTAGCGGAACAGTGTCATGTAATATGTGTGGAAGAGAAGTTTATTCCTCGAGTTCATAGTTTGTTCATTAAACACTTACTCGTACGCTTTCTTCTGCAACTTGTATGAGGCCTACTATCACTTAAAAAAAATCTCATAATTTTTACAACTGTGCAAAATATGTGCTACAAGAACGTCGTATCTGGCGTAGCGAATAGCGCATTGCCGATACGATATCCTCACCAATAAAAATAAAAGTTTATCTGTAATATAAACAACAAATTAAAGACAAAACATTGTGAGGAAGCAATTTGATCACAGAAACGATTCGTCCGACATTTCCTGTAAAATCACTAAACTATGTACCTGTACCTCCTCGAATCAATTTATAACTTTACTTTGAAATAGGAGTTCAGAACTTCGAGTATTTTCAATCAACAACTTCAACAAAGCAAATCAAATAAACCACATCTCACTTGTGTAGTACAGACAACAAAACAAAATAAATGAATATCCGGGCTGCTATCTGCAGCTCGTTTTTGACCCGCATGAGTTTGCTGAATAATCAAATTTTTGACAAACCCCGTCTATGTGTGTAGTTTTGTCTAAAAAAATCTTCAACGTTTTCATAGTTATTTTACCTCTGACAGCAGCATCTCAATAGCAACCTTAAGATAACGCGTATAAAGATCACTCTGATTTTGACAGACTTGTCAGTAACAGCAACTCAACAGCATCCTTGTAGTGACAATATAGATCACTATGATTTTAAAATATTAGAGCACTTGTAAGATACTTAGGCACGTCCAGTTATTTTTACAACACCGCCATCTTCACTACAATTTCACAAATATTTATGGTATTTGTATGGACTTTAATATAATACAAAAGAATGTTTACCAACAGCGCCCCGGTGTCAGTGCCATTCATGCGCCACAAGATCTTCGTAACACTGTATTAATGTACCAAGCTGTAGGTGTACCAAACTCTTTCGTTGTCCGTACAAAACACCACATTCGATCATAACATGCTATTATTTGACTTTATCGCTCACTTAATTGTTGTTTTCCAGTGGAGCCGCAGTGGGAGAGCTACCAGCGTGAGTATATCTATCCCTTTCACTCTGCCCCTATTACTAGAGACACAAACATGTTTTCTACTAATGCTATTATTTATTTGCCGAAGTACAGGCTTATAAATTAGGTCAAACCTTTCCGGGAGGGGATAAAGTTTGCTTGATGAATTCCGCTGAACTCGAAATATTCGTTCTGTTGATGACTTTGTGATCTAATATAAACTTAAGTATGAATGCTACTCATCTAATATTAAAGACTGCAATTAATTCAAAAAGTTTTAAACTATCGATGTTACATGGAGTTGTTTCCCGATAAACAAGGAGGATATTTGAGATGGGACAGTAAATACAGGTGGTTCCTTAACCGTTGTAGCTTCAAGTAAATGGTCGTAGGGGACTGTCCGTAACTTTTTAAGACATTTTGATCTGTATAAACAGATATTGAAAAAAAAAAAAATACAGTCATCAAGAAAATGGGTCATTTTCACAAAAACTATTTTTGATGCCAATCGATCCAGCAGTGCGATTCTGTAACCATCTCACCGTGAAAACTTAGGTGAAGTGAGCGTGGAGTGAGCTGTCATTCCAACTAATGCTAAGGGATTGACACTATTGACAGCTCACTCTAAGCTCACTTCACCTGACTTTTCACGGTGAGATTTTTACAGAATCGATCGGCTGTTTCTTACAAGGATAACAAACTCTATCGGATCAACTAAAAACCTTTTGCCATACATTTGGTAGAAAATGAAATTCCAACTTACTTTTTTTATGATGGATATAGACCAGCCGAAAATTAATAAAAATAAAATACTTCTAATTTCGAACGAATTTGATTTTGATTTGCATTGGGATTTTTTTATAGCAAGAGCGGTAATAAAATCCAACGCAATGCTAATGATACACTTACCTATTACAAGAAATAGCGAATGGGTCTTTATAAAAAATGTCAATTATATAGTAATGTAGCAACAGTAGCAAAACTCAAGATACCTAATATGAAAACATGGGTAGCAAATAAATCTATTTTGTAAACCAGACAAAGTTTTCCCATAGTTCATTTCATTCCTCATCCAGTCCATCTCAAATACCTTCTAAGAACCACACAGTTAGTTAATCACAGCACTAAATTCCTCTGCCAGATGCCAACACGAGTCAATGGACATCTACTCGGAGATGGCGTCCCTGGAGGCGGGCGAGCTGGTCAACTCGGCGTTCGGCGGCAGGTACTGCGGGCCGATCACACCGCGCCGCCGCGTCTCGCTCCACCGCGCCGTCGCACTCTCGTTCTTCACCGACAAAATGTACACGCCGCCTACGCTCTTCACAGGAACCTACCAGTTCATCAACGCAAGTGAGTAGAATCGAAGGACCAGGTTTTTGTGGTCCTTTTGGACTATTTTAGATATTCCAAGCACACAAAAAAACGAAAACATAATTTATTAGTTGAATTCACTTTTACTCCGTTTTCCAATGGAACATGGCCCGAATTTCCGCATTTACCTACTTAAGAATTCAGGGTGTCAGATAAATCGACGCCGAAACTGTTACCTTGAATTCAGTGCATGATTCTAGATCCACCAGCGTTGAAATGATTCGCCGACTATTTTTTTTTAAATCAGCTACGTCCTGCTCCATACATTTTGACCTAGTAGGTATTGTACTTTTGTAAGATACAGCAGGTTTTTTTTTTAATAACTGATGAAAAATTTCAACCCTGGTATGTCTAGAATCACGTACTTAGTTCATGGTAACAATTTGTGCAACCTGTATGTAGGCAATTACTTATTCTTGCGATGTAATTTAATGGATGGGCGCGACAAGATTGGGCGCGAAAACAGGTTGTGGTTCCTATAATTGGAGATAGAACGCTCACTCCAGTAAAGTACCAATTTATGAAACATATTTAGTTAGCAGAACAACTTTGAAGTGCTCGGCAAAGTTAGCCGTCCCGCGTCCGCATAACTAATGTCCAGCAGTTGGAACTGTCAGAAGTTGTTTAGTCCTTCGTTTCTGATCTACATAGTAGATATATTCAAAAACAATCATTCAATATTGTATTGTATGTGTTTATATGGGCCTTAATGCCTGAAATAAATGGATAAATAAATAAAAATAACTGCCGACCTTCAAGTAATATACCCTTCAAAAAAGAACTCCAATATTTTAGCAATATTGGACAGCGTAGATATTAATATTCCATGTCAGTAGTGGACAGCGAAAAATATGATATTACAATAAGACAGGCTTTTGCCTACCTTTCCAAATTGTCACTTGATGAAGAAAACGGCATGAGCAACACAGGCCTCCTCTCTGTGAGAGGGAGTGGGCCATAATCCACCACTCGGGCCTAGTGCAAGTTGGCGAATATCACATGTCTTCCAACTGTTTGGTGCTAGGACATGCCGGTTTCCAAACGGAACAAAATATATGTTGTAATACCTATTGATACTATATAAATACTACTTTCGAGTTCTGACAACTGTATTGACTATACATTCATATTATTATACCAAAAACGAAATTGTCAGTGGACCTTGATTTATAGGACCCGGCAAATGGCAATATGTAAGTTCTTTGGATGCATTTGACTTTGATATACATATCTAGTCAAATATTGTTGTTAACATGTTATCTCATCTCTCAACAGCGGAATTCGAAGTGGGCACCCCAGTTCCCAACACATTGTGCTCGTTCGTGATAGAGGCGAGCAAGCGCAAGACGGGCTTCCTGCTGTCTCCGACGTACCCTGGCATCTACCCGAAGGACATGACCTGCAACTACCTGTTCCAGGGACAGCCGGGCCAGAGGATACGGCTCGAGTTCAGAGACTTCGATCTGTTTTTCGGCGGATCTCAGTGAGTAATATTCTGTTTTAATTTCCTTGTTGTGTTTTTGTCATCGTTGTGCCAACTTGTCCTATTATTATTTATGCGAAAAAATATAGTTTATGCAAGCGTAACTCATTAATTCTCCGTACTCTCCCCCTCTCTTATTCTTCTGAACTCATATCTCACATCAATTTATCCGACTGTAAACCATCTTTCTATAGTTAGGAAGTCATTTCCTTAATTCAAGATGCCTTGAACTGTTCTAATTTCTAAGTTCTGTGACACTAACATGTATCAGATTATGTCCAAGGGTCTATACCATGACAGAAGATCATGTTTATGCATGACTAGTGGTTTCTGATTCCTGTTATGTTTCTGTTCGCAGCTGTCCGTTCGACTGGGTGCGCGTGTACGACGGCCCCGACAACACGTCGGCTGTGATCGGCACGTACTGCGGCCAGCAGCGCAACCTGGTGCTGTACTCCAGCGACGAGCGCCTGCTGGTCACCTTCTACACGCTGCCGAGGGCCGCCAGCACGCAGAACCGCGGTTTTAAGGGTATCTTCGAGTTTTCAGAGAGTTTTGTTAAGCTAGGTAAGTGGGATTGATTATTTATTTATTTACAAGCCTTTAATACCCTATTCAGCCTCTTTATTTTTAGAAATCCATCCCCGGATTTCTAAAAACTCTTCTTCTCACTTTCGCCATTTATGGAATTCTTGTGCACAAATTCATGCTTCTAAAACAGTAAAACTTAAATTTAATTACGGTGATCCTTTTTCTTGGACAAAGTTACTTTTAATTCCTAATGGATACAGTCTCTACTGGAATCTCCCAAGAGCTTGGGTATGAAGTGGGTTTGGGATTTTCTGTGTGATCAGGACATTAGAAGCAGGAATATAAGACTGTTTTTAAAAAATGAATTTACGGTGGCAAAAATGAGACCTAATAACATTACATGCAGCTGGGTAATAAATTTAATAATTGTATTGGCCAGGGTGGTCTAAAATTGTTTCACAAATAAAAGTCCCCTTTTTGGCTAAATTACTGTGTCCTAACTTAAGTTATACAAAAACCTATTGAATGGGTACATCCAAAACTTCGTAATTTATTACATCCTTATTTCGTACAAAGAGATTTTTCCTTACTCAAGGAAGTTGGAGAAGAAAGTTTTTATTACTTTGGCGTATTGCTTTTCAGATTTTATAAGTAAACACGACGCCGAGCACATTAGGGGCTCAGAGTGCGACCAGAAGATTCTTAGTAAAAAGGAATCGACGGGTTTCGTGTACCATCCAAATTATCCATTTCCCTATATACAAAAAGTTGTTTGTAGGTGAGTACTACTTACCACAGACCTTCATTCTTAGCATAAATTGACCATAAATGCTTTTGGGACATTTAATTAACACGAAAAATTGGTTTTTCTTTACAGATATTTTATATATGGTATGCAAGATTCACAGAATTTGGAAAGGGTTCGATTAGAGTTTCAGAACTTTTCTATACCGAAGGGCGAGAATCCGAAACCGGAGTAAGTGTTAACTAAATTTTTACTGATATTACTTTGTTTTATCCTCATTCCTGAACTTTTCTTTCAGATGTATTTTAGTATTTTCTTCTTTAAAGTACTCACTCTTCTCAAGTATTGATTGGTAGACATTTTATGGTACGTTACGATTTACTAACAAAATATTTCTGGAACCATTCTACTATGCAATGAGTTTTTTTTTTCAAAATTTCAATCGATTCTCTGGTTATGGTATTTATGCTCGTGACTGTACTCTGGTATATTGACATAATTATGTAGTGTAGAGTTGAGTTTAGTTTAAAGTTTTTAATAACGTTTTCATTGTACAATTTTCAGTGCATGTCCTGACGGCTACCTGAAGGTATACCTGCGCGGCCAGGAGGCAACGGATTCGTACGACAAGCATGATGCTGAGCTTTGCGGGGAGGGGGCAGGCGGCGACTCTCCCTTCCCCCCGCCTCTCCTGTCCGACGGACCCCGCCTTGTCATGGTCTTCAGCTCAGGAGAACTGCAAGGCAGGGGGTTCAAAGCCAAGTATACTTTCGAGACTGGTAAGTGACATTTGGAGGGGATTTCGTATAATTTTTATGATTATTGCTAAGGGCGGTGCTGGTCCTTTTGGTTCTGGACCTATGGGTTAAGGTCTTCTGGTGAGAATGTAACCAAAAATTTTGAAAAGAAGCCCTCAAGACGTTGATGCAATAAGTTGTAAAGAAGACAAGTTTTTGAACCTCTACAACCTCTACCTTTCTATTCTGCCTTCAGAGGAAATCTTAGTTACTGCAAAACTTATTCAAAATAATTCCAATCTTCATGCTACCATGTTCCAGAATATCGAGTGCCAGGCACAGCGGCGCCGGGCGGCGAGTGTGCGTTCACCTACCGAAGCGAGGCGAAGAAGCGCGGCGAGTTCAACTCCCCCCGCTACCCCTCCAACTACCCCTCGCACACCAACTGCACTTACACGCTGGCTGCCACCCCAACAGAACAGGTCACCGTGGTGTTCGACCACTTTAAAGTGAGGGCTGATGCGTGGAATGCTACTGCGGGCGTGTACAGGTGAGTTTTAAACAATAACCTAGGTATGAATGAACAGGTTCTTTTAAGTTCTAGGCAAGTACTATCTTACTCATACACAATCAAATACATCGGAAAGCGTCAGCTCCGCCGGCACAATCTGTTTGCGCAACTCCCAGCGAAAACTGTAGCCAGAGCCGAATCCCCGGTCTGTTGTACTCTAAAGCCCTGAATGTGATGTGTTTGCTTGGTGCATTTGTTTGGTGTTCTGTGAGAGAATGTATGTAAGGGAGTCCATTGTTCCATGTTAGTTTTGGTGTTGTACCGTTTTAATTAACTATAAATAAATAAAATAAATAAATCTTCGCCCGTAACATCACTTACCAACAAAAATGAGAAAGTGGTCGAACTCGTGCCTATACATGAACAAATAATCAAGCAATGGCGAATTAAAGGAAAATCTGACTAAAATGCTGCATTACAATATTGCTGGTCATGGCTATGTGGTGGAACGGGGATCAGTCTTTAATGTTGGTTGACAGAAATGTGATATCCGAGGATTAATTTCTTCAGAGGACTTGAAGGAAGATGTAGCGTCTTTATTAAACCTATCTTGTTGAACCTTACTTAGGTATGGAGGCTTTTAACATTTTCAGTGGTGCAACGTGCAGCGAGGACTGGGTGGAAGCATGGTGGGTAGGACGTGAGGGTGCGCGGGTCCCACTGGGGCGGTGGTGCGGACTGGCCACGCCGGGGCCCATGCACTCGCCCCGAGGGGCCACGGGGCTGGTCATCGCACTGCACACTGATGCCGAGGCCGTCGCCTCCGGCTTCAAAGCTAGATATATTTTCGAGGTAATTCAGATGTGTACTTGATTCTAATAAGAAGGGTCAGTAGACTTGGATGAACTAACAACAAAGGTCAGTAGACCTTCCTGTTAGTCCTTTTCTATGTCTCCTTTATGGATTAGTAGAGCATTAGATACTTAAGTTTGTTACATTATTATGTTACAAGCTTACTTACTAGGTTGCTCCTCTGGCCAAATTATGAGTATTCAGGCCACATGGAGTTGCCACTGTTTACCGTGTTTCGTGTTGCCAATTTAACATTATTCTTTCTTTGGCCTCGGTGGCCTTTTGGCCTCGTACAAGACTTTGTTTTTTTACGGTAAAGTTTTTTTTTATATTTTTAAAATTTATGTTTTGTTATTGCCATACAACGTGGCAATGCTGCCAGCTATTTCGGCACATTTCCTATTGACAGCGATGCGGACGAATTTTTTGATGCCCTTTGATTATTTCCCCTCCTTTTTATATACTTGTACATATTATTATTATTATTATTTTAAGACTGTTAGCTTTATAAATTATGTAAATATTTCATAGGTAACCTAATAAATAAATATCTCATTTATGTTTCGGGCACTGAGACGTGCATAGGAAGAACCTTAAATACTTTTTCTTTCTTTCTTATCCAAGCAAAATATGACAGTATTATTTATTTCCCATATCCTAAGTAGTTCTGTCTCCTAACTCCTTATTACTATATCCTATCTTCAGCCGGCGAAGTCGATATTCGGCGACTGCGGCGGCAACATGTCCGGTGCGGAGTGGGGCGTGATCACGTCCCCCAACTTCCCGCAGAACTACGAGCAGCCCAAGAACGGACCGGCCTCCAGGGTCTGCAACTGGTTCGTTACGGCGCGCCCCGGGAAGAGACTCTTGCTCAATTTTGAATACTTCGCTGTCGAAGGACATCTTACTGGTAAGATTTTTCAAGATTCTTGCTTAATCTTGATTTCACGCAATAGATCAGAGAGAGTAGGTTTGAGAGAGTGAGTAGACACGACAGTAATATAATATTCTGGACTTTTTATAAATTCGTCCAAAGTGCTTTTCAAAGGACCATTTTGGAGGAAAACCCTCCAAAATGGTAATGCTGCTTTTTGCCTCTTTCCAAAAAAGAAGATTATTGAAAAATCAAAGAAGTGCCAGAAAATAAAAACACTGTTCTTTCAGGAAATAACACTGGCATTTTTACTATTGCAATGAAATTTTTACGATAAGACTGAAGAAGTTTCTTTTAAATGATCTCTTTAAAATATTAGAACCTTGTACGCGAATAATATGAGCGTAATTGTGTATTCCAGAGCGCGGATGTCCAGCGGCAGTGCTCCGACTGTGGTACGAGAGCCCGGGCCCTCCGCTCGAGCTGTGCGGGGAGAAGGCACCCACTGATCGCTGGCAGTACCTTTCCTCCTCCAACTCGATACGATTGTCGTAAGTCTTAGAGATTCTTTGCACTTCTGTAGTTTTGTGTGCTTCATACAAACACGTCACGATGATTTGTAAATATAATAAGGGCGAGGAACTTTATATAATGTTGTGCCTCCTACTGGAAATACCAGAAAAAACGTCTTTCGCTTTCTTTTAAAGCCATATAGGTAATTGAAGACAGAACGCTATTTTTAATAACTGGTAGGCACGTGCGCCGTTTTATTCTCAAAAACGTAGCTTGGAAGACCTGCACATGTTCCAAGCCCTAGTGGAGTTAGAGCACTGTTTTCGCTTGATCAGGTTTATAATAGCGGATAAGGCGGTGGGCGCGATGGGTTGGCGCGCCGTGTGGACGGAGGTGACAGTGCCGGAGCCGGGCGGCGCGTGCGCGGAGGGCGCGCTGGACTGCGCCGGCGCCTGCCTGCCGCCCGCCGCGCCATGCTCCGGCCTGCAGCACTGCGCGCTCATGCCCGACACAAAGCCTACACACTGTTAGTATGCACCGCTTCTAGCGCAGTACCGCGGCGTCCACGCGGATGATCCGACGCGGACGGTCCGCCACAGACCGCTCCGTCGATATACAAAGATCGGACGTCGAGGAATACTCACAAAGAGTATTATAGTAACAGTAGACGTTATTCTCTTTATCTCGTACATATCTAATGACTTTCTCTTCTAGGTGTCTGACGAAACTCCTCGTCTTCGTTATGTTTTAAACTTAGATTACGACTAAGTCTAAATTGAATAAGCTAAACTTTTTCCAAATTTTTAATTGATTTTGAAGACACTGTATATTACGATTGGCACTTTACCGCACTTTGCATTTCCACTTGATAAATGTATCTACACCGTTGCATTTTGTCGTTGCATTATAGGGGTTATAAATTAATCAAGTCTATATAAATTATAACTATGATAATGTAGCTTGTTGAGAATACTTACGGAGTAAGCAGTATATGAACTACTGACCATTATTAATGTGCTTCCATGTTCGCTTAACACACTCACCTGTTGGGTATAAAACGGCGAAAGATTTCAAGCAGAATGTCTCAAGCAATAGTTTTGGATTTTTAATTGAAAAAGAATAATTGCGCTAAGTTCGCTGAAAAACACCAAAAACAAATGTCGGTTCAATGCTTAACTGAGTCACCTGCTCAATTCTTAACTGAGTCACTCAAAAATACCACTGTACCTAAGTTAATTATTTTGGTCCTTTGAGCCGTGAGTACCTACGTTGCGTGCATGATACGAAACAAGTACCTACCGCAACGGTCAAAAACTATAAAAAGTTGTAGAACATATTTTTATATTTATAAAAGACTCCACTCACTGAGATATTCTACTCGTACTACTTTAATCACGCCTTTAGCTCCCGGTACCCGGTTTAATGTTAATCAACACTCCCTACAAGTAGGTTGCTAAACGAAGCTTGTCGTACATTCGCTGCTTACTCCTGCTTTTACCTTCTAAATCGTTGTAAAATATTGTATTCTAAACACTGTAGCACTGTAAACTAATAACTCTAAACAAATACCAATAATGTTATGTTCACTGTACTTTCTCAGTATAATGATGGTTCAATGCAATCTTTGTCTCTAAGGATGTTGTTACATGTATTCTAGGGCTCTAGGTGTTTAGACACTTTCAAACGATAAATCATATAATTGTTGGTGAATTAGCAGAATATATTGAATATGTTGCAAAGATTACAGACTTTTTCATTTACATACCAAGGCTCCCCTTAGTATAATTTAAATCTAACTACTTAAATGTTTCTTCACGTTAACTCATTTTTGCATCCATAACTTCTACTCCATTTAAATACTCTATTATTATTTTACTTTCTTCAAATACTGTGATGACTCAGGAGAGTTGCATCTCTGATCTGTCCTAAGTCTAAATTTTTGTTATATGTTTTTGATCGTTTGCGTATTGATAACTTGTTACAATTGATAAAGTAGTCACTCCAATGGGACAAAGCTTGCATTGAGTCATCGCACTATGGGGCCTGGGGTACCTCGACAGCTGTTTCTAACAGAGCACTTTCTGGTGGAGTACTAACGTGAATTCGTCTTCAAATCGCAGTTAAAGCTCGGGATATTTTTGAGATCGGTTAAGTTTGCGTTGCGAATGATTGTTACTGGAAGTAGCAAGTGGTCGCAAGTGTTCCACCAGAGAGTGTGGGGTCCGGGCCCCGCTGGTCTGACGGCGCGGTGTGCGCAGGCGGCGCGGCGCCGGGGCGGTTGGCGGCGCGCGCCGCTCTGGTCGCGCTGTCGCTTGTGCTCGCCGCCCCGCACTGACCGGGCGCTGCGCACGTGAGTCTATACTACCACCCACGCCTCGCCGCTCCTAGCTCCTGACTCCTCCTCTGTCCATCGTCATTGCCGCTTTGGAAAAGAGGGAAAACAGACAGTCGCCAAGTACCTAACTATCCACTCAATTTCGTTTGGCAGTCTCTTGCGCTTGATAACATTCAGTGGATTAATAAAACACATGTGCACCTTAAAGAAATTAAAGGAACACAAAGCGAAAAAAATTAAATTATTCTTCAGCACACACAAAACTAAATATAAAGAAGTTGTTTAAAAGGGTTTGATTATTAAATCTATGAATTCACACACTGCCAAGAGCTGCTATATTTTACATCGAGTGGCATAACATATCATATTAGAGATCGATGATTGATGACTTGATAAATAACGCCGACCGTCTGTTTTTTACTCAGCTACGCTATTTCTATTACAAAAGGCAAATGCTCTTCGCATTACCTACCTCAGTGCAGAAATGGATAAGAAAATATTGAATTTGTAGACGGGTAATAAGCTTATTGATATTTTTGTGTCCTATTGTATTTTTGTTGCGGCCTTTGTAAACACAAAGTTGGTAATTTAGGCGATTGTTTTGTAGAAAGCCGAGTCTCTCTTCTGCCAAGCTAAGCTTTGTCATGTGCTCTTTCGGTCCAGGATTAATTAATTGCCTTCTCACCCATGTTTTGTTACTAAAAGCGCTGTTTGTTAAACGTAGCAGTTACAAAAACGCAACCACGCAAGCGTTGTTTATGTTTGGTCCTTCGAGCCACAGTCGTAGCAAGGATATGGGGTCTAGTTATGGTAAAAAGGCCACATTTTGGTACTGCATCTTTTTACTAATCACTTGTTTTGGGAAAACAACAGCATGGTGTTTTGGTTTTTTTTGGGAACTAAGTAAGGCAAGTTAGAATAACTTTAAAGCCAATTAATGATATCCGTGACCGCTTCACCACACATCACTCTCTGCTTCCCTATCTAACTTACTACTTTTATAATGTTTTCTATAAAATCGTACAAGTTTGCATGTTGTAAAACTGTCTACCTAAACTAACAAGTAAAAAAATATAAAATAAACCTAAACTTTAAAATAAGCTTTACAATATTTATTGATAAATCTATTGAAATACTATTTGGGTACTGGCTCTCTGTATGGTGGCTAACGAATACGACCTGGACAAAAATAACTAAGAACAATAGTAATTCACTCTACCAACAACAAGGTGAATTGAAAAAGTGAAAATTATTTATGTATAAATATATTATGATCAAGACACAAAGAAAATTCAAAACATTTTATCCTTGAATATTGTAAAGCTTTCTGAAAAAACTATATATCTACCTAAAAGAACCGAGAGGTCGACTCCACCCAGTCTCTACGTCGAAGGCAGATCGTATAATGAACCTTAAGTAAATGTAGGTAATTTTATACAACATTTCATCACGCCTGTATCCTCTAAAGGCAAGGCAGAGGTGTACCTATTACATCCACATTTAGCCAGTTAAGTAATGGACCCATATAATAGGTAGAGGGCGAGCGTTTGTCATTTACGGCCCAGGTCTACACTCCGAAGTGCTGCCGAGAATTTTCTGATAGGAATGCTTTGCCCGACCAGGGAATCGTATCTTGGAAACTCACCGTCATATCAGTCGCAATTGCGACCACTAGACTTACGAGTCACTGCATCGATTATTTAATAGAAAGCCTGTACATGCCTCAGGAACTTTACTTTTAATGGCATATCAGTTAGGAATAAGCACACCCTGTTCTTTAAATTATACGATCTGACTTCTCCTTGTACATCATCGGGTCAAGCCTTTAAGATCCAGCTACAGTTCCTAGCCTCGGGAGGTTGGTCGGGGAGTCGACCCACCGAGTCCGGACGAGGTTGTAGGCGTGACGTATCCGTAGGCGGCGAGAGTGCAGTGACGGGCGCGTCCGGGAGCCTGGCGTGGTGGTGGGCCGTGTGCGGCGGCGGCGGCGGCGCGGTGGCGCTAGGCGCGTGGTGGGTGCGGCGCGCGCGCCGAGCGCGAGCGGCGCGGGTACGCAGACCGCCGCCGCCGCCGCGCCCCCCGCCGCTCGCCCGCCGCGCCCCCGCTGCCCGCCTGGCCGCGCCCCCCGCACTCCCTGACACCGTATGACGACGCGCCCACGCCGCAACGGCGACACACGCACCACTAAATAGTTGATTACACGACTTTAACGTACTCTTTGTTTTATTGTTCACTTATGAAGAGAACTTGCCTCAGATATGCTAAGGTACGTTCGCTTCAGATCCCCACTTTAAGAGCCAAGAAATTCTAAACCACAAAGTAACACTTTCTGGCAACCTCAAACAATGTGCTGTATGAAGGTAGACTCGATTGTCGCGGGAACACGGCGTTGCACAACTTGAAAGAAACCTTTGTCCATCAGTCTGCGAGACTTAAACCATAAGGAGCAAAGACAACTCTGGACACACTTACATATATCATTAGTCACACTGAGCTGCTGCACTGGATGGACGTCTGCCCTAATTCTACAGTAAAATTACGCTAATAACCTACTTATCTAAGTACCTTCCGTACCTCGTATACCTACTATGATAGCAGCAAAATCAGGCGTCATAATTTTTGATACAACCTTCTTTCCTTCGGAGGCTACACTAATGAGTAACATGAACAAATACCAACCCGAAAATGCCCTAACAGCCAAAAGACAACCACGGGCAAAATTGGTAAGCCAGTCAGAAATGGCTCTCCTACATGATGCCCTAATCACTGCCACTCTGCATAGTCAACGCGCAGGTACGTATAACATACCCAATCACTAGTTGTTAACTCTAGTGCTTTGACGTATCATTAATTGCTTTTTTATATCATAATTGATGGTGTGAAGTACCTATAAGTGTTTAAGCTAGATACCTAATCGTTTTAGATACACCTAACTGACCCCATATTGTAGGCTATATTATATTATCGACGTCGGCGTAACACTATTTCCAGCATTTGCATGTCAACAATAACGAATAAGAGAAGCTATTATACAGTATGTTAAATAACAGAGGGCGTTCCCTTAAACTCGTTAATCTATATCATTAATAGATTCAAATAAAAATATCAGCATAGAGAAATAAGCATAAAATAATCCGAATTCAAAAAAATAATTAATTGACAATAAATTCGAAACATCCTGTTTAAAATCAAAATAGTATCGCGAAATAGTACCTAGCGTACTAGACTACTAGCATTGCCCAAACCGGCAACGTCGCAATGCGTACGCGAGCGGCGACTTCAATGGCGGCATAATGAATTAGAAAGACACGTCGTCGGGTTGTTATCAGTAAAATTAAACATTTATGTAAGTATGTTTACTTTTAACAATAACATTTAACAAGCCGTCTCAAATGCCCAGCTGACAAAGCAACAAGTCACATGCCATTGCGCGTAAATAGGCTTTCGTCTGACCATATGACGTTTTCGATTAAGTGGGTGTCCTCCGCGCATCGCTGCAGTGCCCACTGGCAATAAGTTAACCGGCGCTCGAAGTCAGCTGGACCAAGCAGACCTTGTACTTTTTGAAGTGAGTACGGATGCTCTTTGTTTTTCTTTAAAATTTTAAAGACTGCGACGTGACTCAAGTTTAACAGGCGGCCGGCTCTTCTAGTGCTTGAACCGGGCTCCTCCTCAAAATGCCTTAGCACGTTCTCTTCCTGCCGCACAGAGATCACGGGTCGGGGGCCACCAGAACGACGCGGCACTACCGGTTACAACGGTGAACCGGTACTCACAATAACACGAGAATTCCGCGGTTGATGTGCATTAGGGTACCTCTCAGCATACGTCCTCAGAGCACGTGCACCATCATAGTTACACTCAGCATAAATGAGCACCATGTTCACATACTCCTGAGCACTGAACTGATAACGTGGACTTTTTCACACAAGAATGACGCAAGATGTTGCAATACGAAAATAATGCGCGTCCGGTCAGCGCGTGAGATTAGTTCCGAATAAAATTAGGTGGACATTCGGGGACAGGGGGCGGTTCTAGGCACATCAATTAGATCGCCGCACACGCGGCCCGTCATTCATAAATAAATTGCGACGTTGCCGTCCTTCAAGTACGCGTGTACAGAGTGTTTCTTTTACGTATCAATTTAACATTTTTAGTGAATATTTTAATTATTAAAAAAAATAAAAACATTTTGTTTTTGAATGGTAATATTTTTTTTAGCATGTATGGATGCTATACTATTGCGGGTTAACGGGAACGCCCTCTGTTAGTTAACATACTGTATTACGGGAATATATTATTGAAGAGCTGGGCTCTAGCGAGAAGGAAAGAAGACGTTCCATTCAACATTCTACGAAGTCATACGGTGCGTAGCATTCGCCCTTTACGCATGTGTAGTGCGTAACGCACAAGGGCTTGCGTAGCGCCTACGGCGTAGGCGATCGCGCTGTAGGCAAGCGTAGCACGTAGCGCTCAAGGGACTGCGTAGCGCCTTTGCTGCGTAGGCGGTCGTCCTGTAGTTAAGCGTAGCGCGTAGCACTCAAGGGATCGCAGATTGTGAGTAGAACTCACAATCTGCGATCCCTTGAGTGCTACGGGTGCTTGAGCGAACGCCTACGCAGCGTAGGCGTTCGCTCATAACTCTCTGGACTCTCTGGGTGGGGTTAGTGTTAGTAATGTCAAAATAAATTGACGTATTTTATATTGTTTGACGTTGTAGTAAGTGAAAATTCGGTATCTTAACAGCAGGCAATATTCCTGAGCTCATATAAAAATAAACAAAACATATTAAAAAAAAAAAAAAAACTCAAAACATGTTTTTCCATGGCCTTGACTTACGTCAAATAAATCGTTATTATTTGACGTATGTATGTATGTAGGTATAAGCAACCGTTTGAAACAGTTAGCGTCAAGACGGAGGGACAAAGTCTTCGATCTCAAATCAGTCTACATAAAAGTTGAATACTATAAATCTAATATTTTCTACCTTTTATTTAAAAAAATTCTTGGTCCCTCCAGGACCCTCCCTTTAGGGTTGATTTCTCAATCGACAGATGATTTTTATTCGTGGGATATAAATGACGCCAGACATTTTGTATGGAGGAACTGTCAAAAATTCAAAATTATTCCGCCGATAAAATTATCTGGCGCTGGAAAAATCAGCCCATAAAGTATTAAACTTTTATGTAGGCTCGGGAAAAACCCGCTCGACTGGTGCCGAGACGTGGGTCGATGCTGAACGGAGTTGCCAATCGGCACGAGCCATTGTGTGTAGTTATTGCTTCGAGTCGGGTCGCTTTCAATTAGAAAATGTGAAATTTGGGCATGTTTTTAAAGCTATTGACTATTTGAAATTCGATTCTTGTCTTGAGCAGATTCTGATGTGCGCAAGAGATCAGAATCTCAAGCTATCAAAATGAAATTAGGCATCAGAAATTAAGAGAAAGCAAACGAGCAGATAATAAGGCAAACACAGTTTTGCAAATTTATTCCACATATTAAACTGATACAAGATTGATACAAGTCGAGTTCTAACAGTATGGACATGCTATGTGGTCGAATACAAAAAAAAAGTTTAGTACAGCAATAAACATTACAGAAATCCTGAACTTTACAATACTACTGCCTCACACTAATGTATTTTAAGGGAAATATGTAATAAAAATAAAGCAAAAAAACTAAAGCAGGAACACAGTCGGGAAATGTTCGAGTACAGGGGGTAGTTTTATTTTAGCCGTAATCGCTAGTCGTCGGAGAGTTCAATTCATTCAAGAATCCGATTAAATTCATTCAAGTATCCTAAGTTGTAAGTATGTCAAAAAACAACAGTCAAACTCCTTACAATATAATAATTACTGCTAAAATACACATCACATCGCAAAATGCGTTCACAGGAATAAAATATATCGAATAACATGTATTAAAAAAAAAACAGACAGTCGACGGGTCCGTGACCCGAGCGCACGGTCGCAAACAGGCAACCGCGGCCGCGCGCTCCCCTCAAATAAAGTATATATTAAATATATATACGGCTAATACGACAGTGAAAAACATAAGCATAACGGGAAACTTACAATCGAAACATTTCATAACGTCCTACTTTAAGATTTTTTCGGATCGATGCGATACAAAATCGAAAACTCGAAAATCAAATAAAAAAACACATATATAGAAAAAAGTAGAGCGATCCTCTCGGCACGCAGCGAGGACCGGACGTGAACGTATCCGCGGGCCGCGAGCGCGCGCGCGCAGCGGCCGGGTCCTCCCCCGCGCAGCTTGTAGTACCTCCCATGCGGGGGCCGGCCGCCCGCGGCGCCCGCGCCCGCGTGTCCCGCCCCGCCCGCGCCCCCGCGCCCCCCTGCCCGCGCCCCCGCGCCCCCGCGCTCCGCGCCCCCGCGCTAGCTGGCCAGCGGCTGCTGCGCCAGCGCGCCGCCGCCCCAGCCCGCGCCCGCGCCGCACCCGCCCGCGCCCACCCGCCGCTTGCACTCCCCCCCGACGTTCTGGTGGCCCCCGTCGTGTTTACGTTTACCTGCGACATATAAAACACCCTCAAGTACACTGCCTTCGGCAAGTTGAGCTCTTACCTACGTTAAGAGAGTCACGGATTTGGAGCACAACATGAAACTAAATAAATTTGGGGCTGGAATAATATAGGAAGGATGATATGGAATAGGAAATTCATTAAGAATTTGGAATAAGGATATGACCTTGCGCCAGACTAGCAGTCTGACGACGACCACAAGCCACGCTAATTGCCAGTGACAAAATAGGAACCTAAAGGTCTTCCACAAACTTCGAAAGGAAACAATGGACTCGTCACTCGATCGAGCTTTACAATTTTGGCCAAGTTTGTGGTAGCCCTAGGACTAAGGACTAAGGACCGCTATAGGAGGTGGATAGTTACCGATATAGAATGTATCGAAATCCAGATTACACGCAAACCATCATACATGCTGAAATAAAAGGAAAAGGTTTCAGGACATTATTTTAAGGGTAACTAGGTCGACCGAGAGAGAGTCCAATGTCATTCATTCTTAATTTTGAATTTTGCAATAGGAAAACTAGGTATGGTAGGCATAAAAAAGGGATTTTGAAAAAAAAAGAGATGTAAGTCATGTAAGCGATGTGTTAATGTAGAGTAAATGGAAAGACAAAGAGAGATGTGATTTGTATAATGTGCAATTTCAATTTATTAAAATTGTTATGCATCGGAGTTCAGTCCCCGTTCAAGAGTTAATACTATCTATTCTGAGTCTCTGGCGCACAACCGTCACAAGTTGAGAGGCAAAGCAGCAATAGCAACCGACTATTGGCGATGTGTGGTTCAGTGTGTCAAGTATACAATGAACCATACATGTCCAAAAGTCGGGCCGGGAATATATCGAATCGCACGTGTATCAAGCAACTACGATCCAATAGTCTGCTCAGACAATCGGATCCTACAAGTTCTGACGTGTATTCCTGGCCGTAATATGGGAGTTTTAAGGTAGGACATTAACGATCGACACAAAACCCTTAGTAAGTTCATTGCAATGTAAATCTCTCGGGGTAAGGGAACGTAAGATCAAATTAGAATGATTGCCGAGACTTTAATCAAACTCACGGCAATCATTCTAATTTATACTTTATTAAAATGAGATAAGAGTGATATTGCAATGACTTGCTAATGGTTTTACGTCTTTCAAGTTTAACCGTGAATGTGCTGCTTAAGCAACTAGTCTACAGTAAAGTGGAGGACATGTATAGTGTAGGCGTGTTGTGTGTTTTACTGACCTGGTAAACTTGGCTTGGCGCGGGGATTGCCACGCATGGCGCTGGGCGTGCGGCGGCCACGCGCGACGCGGCGCGCACCACCACGGGCCCCAGCCGCGGGGCCCGGCGCCGCCGCCGCGCGCCGCGCCCATCGCCCGCCCGTCCCACATGACCCAGCCTGCTGAGGCCAGAGGGTCACGCACCGAAACACAACCACCCGCCGCCGCCACATACCAGGAACTGCATAGCTATTCACAACAATACGCTACCGTGCCTAATCGAACGTCAATGTTTGCGAAGGAGTCCTGGTAACGCTAGTCTCCGATACCCGAAAATTTTGTCAATTTAAATTCGCTATTCTTCCAACAGCTGACAAATCATATAATCGAAATGTGTCATTTTCGACACGACAGCCTGTCGAATATTTGTGAATAGCTTTGCTGGTCCCCTACGACCCGCGTTTGCCGCGATGCTCTTTGATCGCAAGATCTTTTTAAAACCAAACTACAGAATTTCGTAGGGAACCTTTCAAAATATGTTGCGGAAGAGGGTGCTAAAGTGGCGAAAATAAAAAAAAATCAGCGACCGATTTCTGTTTCATGTACTTAATTGCTTATTGAGTTTTGTTAAATGTAAGCTAAAATAAAAACCTAAGCACATAACAGACAAATTCTTTTACTTGGCCTTAAAAAATAAATAAGCAGATCTAACACTAACATGCATGAATATTCAAGTTTACTGAATTTCTAATTAGATACTTTGTCTCTACAATGTGCTTAGGATTTAATTATTGTAATCATGTTCACTTCAAATACAGAACTCGGTCCAAAATAAAATAAAAATATAAACAGGTACTCTAATCATTTCAACTATAAACAAATTTCAAGAATGGTGCGCATACTTAAGTTTTAGAAAAATAAATTTTACTCGTAACATGATCCGTTATGGTTGAAATTATAGTTGAAATAAATTACTATCATGCTGCAAAGTATCGTCGCTATTGCAATACAATGTAACTATGTCAAATTACCAAATAAATATCATTACACTAAAATATATGTAAATACAAAACTTACAAACGCTGTTTAAATGTTTTATTTTTTAGTTAAGTGTATCGAAAATTCTTTAATGTGTAAACTTTTAAACAACGTCCGCGAGTCCATAACATATCAACATATATTGTGGCTTTCGAGATAAAAGTACCTGTGATGAGCTCACATCAATCATGGTTAGTGCCAACGTCACAAGCATTGTTACGAAAAAGAACACTTTTACCATGGAACGCCACACAATACCAGGTTGACCAATACAGTGTCGTTATAAAAGTAATGAAACAGTCAGGTACCTACTGAAGCTTTCTAAGTAGACGTTCATCCAACATGAATTTAATAAATGCATTCTAGGATAGGGTAACGAATGTCGCTATTTACTTTGCCTACTCGACCTTTAATACTTTAAAATATAAATATTAAGAAAATCTATAAATTCTACTATATAAATAAACTAAGTTGACATCGTCTAGTCAAATCTAACACCGACACGACATCCACTAAACATCAATATAATAATTTGGAATAATGTGAGCGCCCATCGGCGGTACCTGAATGCCTCCGGTTAGATCGTAGTAAAGCGAGTTGGGCCCGAGACCGAGCTCGTCGTCCTGAGTGAGGCATTTACCAAGCGGGTCAGTAAGTCTTCTCAACATATTCTCTACCTCGTTACAACAACGAGAAATATTACAACATTACTCGGGCGTTCCAAAGCTTCAGGGGCACGCTACGTTCCTCGCCTACGGGATGTGCGCGGGTGGCAAAGCTCGAGCGTGTTATCGGTTAGTGATAAGCGAAGCGAAGCTCTACATGGGGGTGATAAGCGCGGCGGAATGACATTAAGCGGTGCAAATGTGAAATGGCAACTGAAAACAACAGGTACAGATGAGAGACGGGCATGTTAGTCGGAGTGGCCGCAGCCATATAGACCTGATGGTGAGATCGGCCGACGGCCACCCCGCGCCCACTAACACTTTTCCCGGCAATCAGTGACAAGTCGGAGGCCCCGCCCGCCCAGTGCAATCACCACCGTCAGGCCTACACACTACCGTCTTTACCGAGTCACTAACTCCGTTCGAGGATGGGATTAACAAAAAATAAAAATAAAAACAGTAGATGATAAAAATTTGGCAAATCAAAATCGATAGAACAATAATGAGTACAGCGACTAGTGACTAGTAAATAAGAGTGATACATTAGTGAGTGTGTGTGGGACCCACCGGTTGCGGTCTGTTGGGAGGCTGGCGGACGGCGGACGGTTGCGGTGGCCCCGCGTAATCAAAATAGAACTCATCGTACCGGTAAAATGGCTCATTGTAGCCACCTCGGTAATCACCGTACCCGTAATAGTCGTAATCATAATCTATAAACACACAACACAGGCCTTTTAGAGGCTAAGCTAAACTAACTCTAACTTACAAGCTACCGATGTCGGCTGCGGATAGCGAGCCTCCACGACACTCGTACCGGGAAAAGATTATAACACATGCTGTTGTCACTTTACACGGGGTACAGTACAGGTATGGTATGGTACAGCACACGGGTTAAATCCAACACCTCTGCTCCTCCTGAGCGGTCACACTGAACCGACTGAAGCTCTTCACGTTATCGACACAAACAACATGCATCGTGATATGTCTAACTGTTCATGTCCACTGTCTGATGAATAAAATTGTAAATGAGAATTTAAATTTAGATAGTGACTGATTGTAACGACCCATCACCGGAACCTACCTAAGCGTCGTTAACGTGCTCAGGCGTCGGGCTTCGCCGGCGCCTGAGCACTCACAATGACTTCAGATTGTAGCATGCACTGTCTGTTAATATTGTTATTACACTTTAGATGGACCATGTGTGGGCTACACGATTCTTTGATAGATCAAAACTTTTTCCGAAACCATGCATCGAACCTATTCCTAGCTGTCATTAATATCTAGCCTAGGTAGTAGCGTTAATGAAACATGTATTGTGGCCTTAACGATACACTATAGAAAACTCCCGAAGTGGCAGTATTATTATAGGCTGGCAACACTGGCGGGAAGTCCCCGTGGGTGAGTGTATAGTAGCGGCCATCTTGTTAGTAAGGGACAGTAGCGGATTGTGCGAGTGTGCGCGTGGAGACCACACCGTGTTCACATCTCTGTTCGTGTGAGGGAAGGTGGTGGCTAGGCGGAGGGAGATAGTCTATCTTTGTACTTTATATCTTACAATGATGAATGATGCCGCGATACGGTACGGTCAATGTGTCTAGTTCCCTTCACCTATCTCTGTGTGCTGTCACGTTGTACTGTTTTATGGTCCGCTGGAGGCTCGGTAGGTGGTATTTAAATTTCATTAAGATTAAACTACTTCATATCATCCATAATGGAAACTTAAACAGCATTATGGCTTTGAATTAACATAGCAAAAACAAGTTCTAAAATTAAGTTAATAACAATATTCTAGTATTCTAGTCAATAAAAACGATCAAAACAGCGGCAGGTTGCTGTGTAGTGCGTTGTCCTCGTAATCACATGACCGAGCGTCCCCGTCCCGTTCCGTGTGGACGTGTCCCGCGCATGTGTGGCGTGTAGTAGGTGTGATACATGTGGTGTGTGTGCGTGGCGTGTGCATACTGACCGTAGTCGCCGCGCGCCTGTGGCGGGCGCGGCTGCGGCTGCGGCGTGCGCCCGCGCAGCACCGGCGAGCAGCTGCACCAATCGAATCTGACAGTTAACACCCGACGTTACATACATCGTGAACGTGCCTAGCAAGCCCCTGTAAACGCTCAAACTAGCCCAAGGCGCGTGTACACGTTATGCCACAGACGAAGACAGCGAAGTTTCTCGCCCTAAGGCGAAAATACAAGGGTAGCCCGCGAAATTCAAATTTTCCTAAGTTTTTTGCAATTTCAGGTCGGTTGTAT
The DNA here is from genome assembly GCA_911387795.2 of Apamea monoglypha. Taxonomy (NCBI): domain Eukaryota; kingdom Metazoa; phylum Arthropoda; class Insecta; order Lepidoptera; family Noctuidae; genus Apamea; species Apamea monoglypha. The sequence goes on from OU426925.1 coordinate 16,815,531, forward strand.
GTTGATCAAAATATGATTCGTGCATAAAACCTGACACTGACCGGCAAGTCGTAAACTTAAGAAAATAAATTTGGCGGGCTGCCAGCGTATCCCTCTTAACTTGAGTAGTAGTGGCTTTCATAGCTGTATCGAACCTCTTTTAGTGCTGTCTTCGTTTGTGCGTTGTCTGACGCGGTCTACAGATCTCGGTTGCTCATTTCATATGAACCCACTTATAGCCGGGTTGCTCACTTGCGAGTTGTAATTTTAACCGAACATGAAAAGCTTATTCTAGGTAATCGTTGCTTTTGCGTCCACGTTGTTCATTTACGGTTTAATTACAGCTTACCAGTGAGCACTCGGCTTGTGGATAACACGGTCGTATGGAATAAGCTATATGGAGCCAGATCTGTCATTTACGACCAAGAGGGTGACCGAATGAAGACCAGACTTTGTGTACAAGCGCACATTACCTTCAACTTCTATTGCCATTCAATTGGGAATTTATTATTTCAGCTATGTTCAGGTGATTATTTTATTCGATTAAACATGAGCTGATAATCGTGTCGTTCCGAAGTCCGACACTCTTTCTTTCAAGAAAAATATGATTTTGATTGTAAATAGTGTTTAACAAATGATTTTTAGTGCAGACGAAAGTGGTGTTTCTTCGTAGATTTTACATTAAATAGAATCGAGTTGAACAAAACTGGCACTTAAAAAAAGAGTTGATGATAAGGCTTCTCGTGATGCATTTTCTTGTTTTTTTTTATTATCACTCGTACGAATATAAGTTCCAACCATCTCGTTTGATGGTTTACAGAGGCATAAGTGAGAGACTAACTTTAACTTTGCAAATTCAGCAATCAATATTTAAATAGGTTCACGTCAACGATTCAGTATCGTTTTATTCTCAAAATGGGATGTATTCTGAGTAACAATGCACGTCGGGGATAGTACAACAATATATCAATCAGAAAAGCGAGGAGCCGTCGAACAAAATCTGGTAAATCCATTTCGACCAACTGTATCGAGCAAGCAAACTTTGTGAGAAGGATAAATTTTCTTAAATTAAAACTGTTTCGCCTGGCATGCAATAGAACATACGTGTGACCCGTAACATTTTTGGAAAGTAACCTTGTTTATAAAGACATGTCAGCTAAATACACAAAAACTCGTTTGTTTGCTTGCAAAATGGATATACAGTACCTACCAGAGTGTTGATATGACACGAGGTTTAGAAAGAGACTGTCACAAAGGTATGAGTGACAGAGACTTGTTCTTAAACAAGTGTGAGTGAATGGGCATCTTTTGAGCACGCTCGTTCCATCTTAGACCCCGTCTATCCATCGCCTTCCATCATGGCGAGACCGAGGTCATAAGGCAAAAAAACTACGTGCAATATCAACGGCCGTATACCGTGTATGATTTTGTCCGTCAGCTCCTCAGACATAGCACACAGGCTAACACTTACCCGCCACGGCCATGAATCATCTGCATCATGCGTCGTTCGCGCGCGCGCAGTATTTCTTCCTTCTTCTTCTTGTCGGACGGCGGCTTGGCTAACGACACTTCCAGTCGCGCGCCACCCATTTCTTTGCCGTCTAGTTCTTGCATCGCCTGGAATAATCATAATAATGTCTTTATTTCAGACATCTACTTAATAAAAATCTTAAATTCATTTATTAACTGACAGACAACGCATAGCCTACACATTCATAACATACACATCATCTGCACATTTTCTGGTTGGCGCCTTTTGGGTTCTATTAGACCGCCCCTGCCGTGGCCAAGTGCCCAATAGGCTATAATACCAGTAACTCAAAAGGCCAGAAGTAAAAATGCTGGGAGCTAAAAGGCTAAAAGCACAAAATACCTAGAGTGCTAAAAAGCCAAGGTTCCGGAAATATATGCAAGACATCCAAAAAAAGACTCCTAACGGGTAATATAGCAGAGCTTCGATATTCATTACAAATTTTCAGAGTCGCGCCATAAATGTAAGTAAGTGATTACATAGTAAGTTCTCCTCGAAAACTACGTAAAAGCGGGTCCACCACGCTAGATTAAACAAAGAGTGTTTCTTACCTTTACTGCACAATCCCGATCCTCAAAATGCACAAACGCGTAGTCCTTAATCTTCTTGACACGTTCCACAGTTCCGTAGCGCTCGAATTCTTCTTTCAGTGCATCTTCAGTTATTTCTTGCGTCAAGTTGCGCGCGTACAATACCTTCACCTGAACAGTGAGTTTGTTTTAGTACTGTGTAATGGTAAGAAAAACTCCAGGCGTTTAATATTATCAATTAAAAATCTTTGTAGTCCATAGCAGCACTGACTGTCGAAGGCAAGCAATGTCGTAAGATTTTTACATTTGCCAAATGAAAAAGAAAATAAAGAAAGAAAATAAATTTATCGATTCTACTTGTGTGATTACGATAGGATAATAGGCAGCACCATGGATTGTAGTGCTCATACTCTAGCATGATTAAAATCCGTGATGTAGAAGCAAGAGAGAAAACAAGTGCACTTACTTTGCTCATTGTTTGCTCGTCCGGTTCCTCTTGTGGGTCCGCCCAGTCCACTATTATATCACAGCCCCATACCTGCTCGAATTATAAATGAACATTACACTATTACTCTGTCCTGGCCATAACAACACACTATATGTATAATAGATTTTACACGTCAGCAGTAAACATTTACCTTTATTCTACCTGTGCCCAGTCTACGTTTAGCTAGTGACGCCGCTTTGTGAGACTCGTATTCCAAAAAACAAAATCCTCTATTTTTCTTCTTGTCATCGGGCGAACTATATATTATAACTTCGACGAGCCCAGCTGCAATCATAAAATGTGGATAAGGATCGGGAAAAGGGGCGCAGGCACGCTAACGGTATGAACAAAGCTTCCCTCGAGCCCGACGCGCAAAAGTCAGTCATTCAACGCTACAGAATATAAAGCAAATCAAACGATATTCCAGGAGAACATATACGGTACTGAAGAATTCTATTCTAGAGAACAACAGCAAGGTTCTCCAGTCATGACCAGTGAGCATTCTCGAGGCAAAGGCCAATCAAAAGGTATACGGTCGCCGGGGCCGCGGGCCACGGTGACGCGCGAGTGGCCCCCCCGAGCCCCTGAGTGGGCCAGGCCGCAGGCCTACGGCCCGGCCAGGCGGGCCAGGCCGGGCCGCACGCGTCACGGTGCCCCGCGGCGCGCTCTAGTAAACAACCGAGTAGCACTTATTATGAATTCGACAAGGACTTACGTGCGTGCCTAGTAAACTCCTCAAACAAATCGTCCCGATCTCGATTCTTAGGGATATTCCCCACGAATAACCGGTGATTGTTAAAGGAAACTGTTACGCCAATCTTTTTCCCCTTTCGAATTTCATAATCATTCAGCTGCAAGAACAATTCGAGGGAGAATAGCCTGGGCCGGGGCGGGCTCGCTGGCGCGGCCGCCCGGCGGCGTATGACTGGAGAGACGCGGGAGGGACGCGCGGGACGCGGGAGGGGACAAGCGGGAGCAAGCGGGAGCCCGAGCCGGTCCACACCAAGCCCCACGCACTCAACCCGACAACTCTATAAACTCCTTAATTCATTCGAGTGACACTTTACCTGTTAATTTACCAAACTCTTCCAGTATCTCCTCTTTGCCTTTAGACTTGGGAATGTTGCCGACGAAAAGTCGCAGATTCGGTACGCTAATCTTAATTCTCAGAGTCTTCCCTGGTTTTATTTCGTGATTATCGAGCTGTGGGAAAAATAACAAGGGAAAAATTTTGAAAAAGGGCGTCTTTGCGGACCCTTCGGGCCGTGGCCAGCGAGGCTAGCCTCGTCGACGCGCGACGAGCGACGCGCGGAGTGATGACGGTTAGAGCCAATCGTAATGAGTTAACTGAATTTGGATGATAAGCCGACAGTGTTGTACGGAGCAAAGAGGAGAGCCTGAGATATATTAAATTCTCAGTTGGAGAATTTTTCGAAGCCAATTCAAAGTTAACCCTGTAAGTGGACCGTTTGATGGAAGTGAAAATAAAAGAAGCGAGTACGTGTGAGGGTAACAAAAATAAAAGTAAAGCAACTTAAAATTGAACGAGGTGCAACAGTAAAGAACGGGATGATATCTCAGGACAAGCGAGGCTAGATCAGTTTATAGGTGTTATGTTTGCACATTTACACAAATTCAGTGATTATACATATTAAATGGACGGCGGCTGCTTGCCATGAAGCGGTTCAACAATTCATGAACATTATAATAATATAGTTACTGTATAGTAGCATTTACAAAAGGGAACAATTTAGTGCGAATGGGTGCAAATGGCCGCCGTGAGCGGGATATTAATGACATGCTTTTTAAATGATAGAAGAAGCTTAAATCTAAATCTCCCAAGTGTGACTGTGAACATATTCGACAGGCAAATGATTGGGACCTTGCAAAAATACTGGCTGATGAGTACTAGTAGTCTTGCAAGTGACGCCGCGGTTTGGTCACTTCCTCTGCGCACGGAAAAACCATCAGGATGCTGCGGTGACAATATCTAACGTGACTAGTAACGTGGCAAAGTACATTGGCAAGTGGGACGCAGAAGGAACGTGATGGTTTCGCCAGGAGGGTACGCGCAGACGGAAGTGCCCAAACGCGCGGCAGCTAAGTGCTGTGATATTGTTAATCTTTCAAGGGAAATATACTTAAACATTTCGGCGAGTCACCTGGAAAGTAGACGTCAAATTAGAATAAATTTTGTTTCAAATTAATAACACCAATTTTAATCAATATAAAAAAAATATCCTTTTGAAGCTTTAGAGTTTTGACACAATTTTGTGTTACCAATCGTGATAGCTGATAATGAACAATTGCACCATTGTTTTAGTTTTGCGATAACACAGTGTGCTGTAATGTTGGCTATTGGTACAGATGTGCTCGATAACATCCATGTATCGCACAAAGATAGGTGCCGCTCTATCGGCGCAGGCCGCTGGTTATCAAAATATTTGCAAATCGTCAAGGCTGCGGGGACGCCGAGCCACGCTGCAGCCACAGATGGCACCAATCTTTGTAACAAATGTTTGTTCAACAACTCTACGGCTTATTGTACACTAAAGTTCGAGGGAGTGGTAATTTTCATTCATCACTCATTGAGCAAACATTGAGCGAGTGAAACAGGATTGTTCCAGCTATTAAGACAAGAGCGAAAAAAAAAAAAAATGAAATTATAGAAACCAAAAATATACATAGAACATCACGTAACATGCAACAGCTACTCTAAACATTTATGCGAATGACCTCTCCCCCGGACACACTCAAGTCTCCGATGCCGAGCCGCGGCCGGCATGGGAGACGCCATACTGCTGAAGTGCTATTCTGTAAAAAATCTCACCGCGAAAACTTAGGTGAAGTAATCTGTCAATAGTGTCAATCCCTAGCATTAACTGGAATGATAGCTCACTTCATCTAACTTGACACGATGAGATCATTACAAAATAGACCGGCTGGTGTAGCGACGTGGGGCGCGTTAGTCTAAGGTCTCACCTCCTGCACAGCGCGCTGCGTGGCCTCGCGCGTCGTGAAGGTCACGAAGGCGTAGCCGCGGTTGGTGCCGGTCATGGGGTCCATCATGAGGCGCAGGTCCCAGATGTTGCCGCAGCGCTCGAACAGCGGGATGAGCTCGTCCTCGTACATATCCTTGGGGATCTTGCCGCAGAACACCTCGCAGCCGGCGCCCGGCGTACCGCCTTCCCACCCGGGCGGCGGCCCGCCGTACTTTCGTTGACCTGGCCATAACCAGTTACCAATGTCAAATATATAAAATATAGCATCAAATCGAGAGAAATTCGATTACAACTAAGTGCCAATTGCACCAATGAAAACGAACGCGACCAGCACATCCAAACTGCGTTCAAGAGTTGTCAATGTCAAAATTCCTCAACAATGATGATACTGACAGCTGTTAGACGCGGTTTAGATGTGCTGATCGCGTTCAATTCCATTGGTGAAACCACCCCCTAAGGATATTTCATCAGATATTATAAATACGATAAAAACCTATGAAATGACAGTCTCCTAAAATTGCTTATGGTTCAAAGACGAAACGTTGCCCCACACTATGAATTTCTCCTGTATCGTGGGTGCGTTTACAAACATTTAAACTCACAAACACAAACAGCCAAACCCGGAACAACTACTTGTACGTCATACAAATATTTGTACCGTGCGGGAATCGTACCCGCGACACGCAGCGCAGCAGTCAATCGCTTAACCACTGCGCTAACCGTGCCGTCAAAATTTTAAAGCCTCAGCCCGAGGTGCACGCTTTTTTCGGACAAGATGTTCAAATTGACCGATTTTTTTACCATTACACGCAGGGATCGCCTGTGTGTGTATGTTGCAAGCTACGTCCACACCGCTATGTGACTTAAAAACCACGTGTACTAACGTTAAACAGAGTGCCAACGCGCACGGAACTGGAGCTTCCTTTCAAGTACGGGAGCACGTCCAAATTTGGCCACACTTATTTGAATGCGTGTCTAGAATGTGCACATGCGTGGACCACGCGAGTAAGTCGCGAATACATCAGTGACGTCATTAAACCACATTCCGTGCGTGTAATGTAACGATACATTTGAACCCTAAGCACATGTGCGTAGCATATCGCGCGCTATGTCCTGCCTGGGGGCTCTAAAGTTAAAAAAAAAATCTAGGAAAACGTTAGACTTGTCTAATTCTTAGAAGACCATCATTTCAACTATGATGCTAATAATCTTGATAATATTTTATAATTCCAATATCAATGTGATACAAATCATCGAATTATGTGATACAAATCATCGAATTATGGATTCAAATATCGATCTGACACGAGTATTGTACCGGGGCAGATTCCAATTATCTATGCTGAATCGGATTCCAATCGGCCGGGTATCAGATTCTGGTTGGTCGAATCAGATTCTGAACTCTGATCAAATTTCTGTAGCGGTCTCTAATGATCTAATGAGGAAAAATCCTCCATTCAAAAGTAACACTGTTATACAATGTCCCAAAACACTAGAAGTTCTTTGTCTAACAACTAAAAGGGACGAATTTCACCAATACAACAATGAACGCGATCAGCACATCTAAACCGCGTTTAACAACGATCAGTGAAAATATTCCACAACTATGATGACGCTCTCGAACGCGCTTTAGATGAGCTGATCGCTTCGTTACATTGGTGGAGTTCACCCTAAATTTCAAAGATAAATAATTAAAATCAGGACGTATGAGTCTAGTATCAATTATAAAAAAACTACGCGTTTGAAAATTATATTGAACAATTGGAACATTACCTCCTTTATTTATAAACGTTGCTTAAAAGATAAAGAGACTTTTAAACTTTAAAAAAAATATGGTTAAACAGTTGCTATTATTAACAGTTATTAGCACTTAGCTTTGAGCAACTTTTATAAATAAACCCATTAAAGTTACATCTGTTGTTAAAAATCAAGTACCAGCAGTGAAACAGATTATAGCATAATCTGGTTTATCAACTTTATATTTTGGCTGCAAGTAAATAAGGTTCAATTTGGACCTTATTCAGGAATAAACTAGTACAACACAAAGAAACAAACAAATATATTTATCCACAAATTAATGAAAGGACAAACTAATGAAGTACACGATGTCCTTCGCGCTGCATTGCTCGCAAAACTTGAGAACTTTATTATTCGCATATACAATGTGTGTGTATGCGTAATGCATTCACAATTTAATTAGTTTTATTTAAAGCAATGTATTTATAGAGCAGAAACGATATTTGTACAGCGCCTGTAGCCACCCGACTAGTCTAACGTTAAGACCGATTTTTTATCGATAAAATCGACCTTAATGTTACGCTACTAGTAAAACTACAAATTTCGTTTCTGCCCTATAAACGGTTAAGAAGATAAATTTGTAAAACGCAACAGTGGCAAGCAATTTTCCGATCTTCCAATACGTCGTGATCGGAAATAGCCTATCTATTAAAGGAGGAACACAAAAAAATAAAATCGTATCACATAAAACATTGCGCAACCATTAGAATGCGTGAATTTTTGACCAATTAAATTAAATGTATCTATTTACAGATTCAACAACAAGTTATCTATAAACCAATATTCTCTTTGAACTAAGTTATCTTTGGGTCAAAGGTCTCCGGTCCCTAGCGGCTATACTGACCTGTGGTAACATCTAACGTGTACCCGGTCCGGGCCAATATTTGTTTGATCTTTTCTTCGTCGGGGCCCTTCACCTGGACAGTGGATGACAGCGCGGGCGCTCCTTGCACGCCCGCCCTGCTTTTCTGTCTGAAATACAACGCATCACTGATCAATTCCTTTGCAATGATCATACTGGATATACTTGACGTACAGTCAGTAACGAAAGTCGGTTTACCACTTTAGTTTTTTTAAATAAATACCCACTAACCAACTCTTGTTGCTGACCGTACAAAGAGGTCAGGCAAAAATGCATAACTTCTATATCTGAATGTTGCGGTGAACTAACTCTGTCGTGAGTTCACACTACGACAGACACGAATCCGAGAAAAAGCGGCAAATCTTTGATGTACAGATACGAGTTTTCTCTATAGCGAATTCAACGCTGCGACAAAACTTTCTCAGAACTTGCGTTCCAATTAAAACTACGACACTTCGTAAACTATGGGCAGTGAACTGCAAAATACTTAAGCAGAACAATCTAGGAATTTAACCCAGGACATCATTTTTAGCAGCCCTGTTCCAGGCACTATGCGAACGCGAGGCAGTTCTCGTGACGAGACACGAATACTCATGATAAAAACTCACTTTAAGGTCTAATTACAGCTATTAAAATTGGAAACCAAAATTGCAGAGTTATTCCTTAATAAAGGCTACTCAGGATGATTCCAATTAGCATTTTATTAAATCTCGCAAACAGGTTCTGCATCACGACTGCACAGGGGCTAATGACCATCCGTAATCTAATCTTGCGACGGGCGGCGCAAATAAACACGAGGACACAAGCAAAATGATCCGTCAGTCCGTCACGGAGTGAGCATTCCAGCTACAAGCACTGTGTCACGTATCAATTAACGACTCACTTTCTCGCTTCATCAACAGTTTGATCTTAAACTCCAAGGGAACAGTCGCAACGGATAACAATGAACCTACTCTCGCTGCCTAGAAGAGAATTAGAAACAAACGAGCGCCATTTGATCGAGAACTAAATCTCGTGATTTGAAAGCGCTTACTAAGACATTCTCAACGCATCTTTCTACTCAGTAGAAATCAAAGTATCACAATACCCCGTGCGCCACCTATGTACGCGCGGTACAGCAAACAATTATACTTATTAACGGAACAGCTTGAAAGCCATTTCAAAAGTCACTACTACCAATCAGAGCCAACACGTTAATGCTGGCCGGCATCGCATTGGCAGCCTCCGAGGCACGATTATGCTACTTAGATAGAAGTGCTAAGCTTTGCGGAACATGCCATTTCTGCCCAGTGTCATTATGAGGGCATTTCAGACGCGGAAGTCATTTTTATTGCATTTTAATGGTCGGTATCGAAGCGACCTCTTCTCCAAAAGGTCTACAGTTCGACACGAGATCTTTAATTCGGCAAACCGTGTAAGAACAATCATTTTGATTGACTCAAAAATCCCTAACCGGTGATTGGCTTTGTCAAGGCTTGATGCTGTGCAAAAAAGGTATTTTTTAAATTGTGCGTCGCTTTTCACATTGCCATTCCGAGACAAGGTCGTGCAGTACATAAAACAGCATCATTTCCTAGTTACTCAGGCAGAGGGCCGCGGGATTTAAATTCAACGGTTGTCCGCAACGCGGCCTATAATATGTCAAATCAATTTTTCAAGATTGTGACCCAGATATACCGGGCAGTTTGGCAATCATCCAATATTTTGATCGTGTTGCCAAGCGAAATAATACAACGTGGGTACTCACCTATAGGTCTTCATGACTCCACATAAATAAGCACTTTTATTAGATACATGCTCGAGATTTGAATCTAAAAATTGTCCAAGAACACTTAAAGCACCGTCGGATGGAAATTCTTTTAAGGCATCTAACGCACGTTCATCCAGTTCGGCGTGCGCTAGCTTTCCAGTCTTATAAATGTCGTCGAGCTTGGCTGCTACCTGGAAACGACATAAATTCACCAATAAATACAATTTCTACCGATATAGAAATTACAGTGTACGCGATTCTCACGGAGGCTAATGGAGTGTGGGTAGGCACATCATTGTGTACTCCATTTTAAGGTAGTTAAGACGTCGTATACGCGGTACCGATAAGGGCAGGTCGCGCGGCACCGCTGGAGCCTAAGACTTGAACGGATCTTTTTAGAGTTTAAGATGGTTCACTGCTAATGAAAACGTATAACAAACAGTGGTTGCCTGCTAACTTGCCCTTAGCAGTACAGTAGCCTATTTTTAAAGGCGGTACACAAAAGGCGGGAAAGGCGGGAGAACGTTACGTACAAGTTTGCGTACGTGTTCGTTTTATTATCAGTGCCCAGAAAGGAATTTAAAACTTGGGGGGCAATTCACATCTAATACATATTTAATATACATAATAGATATCGGTAACACTTGACTATCCTTTACGATGATATAGCAATTCACTGACCATCGCAATTCACGCAAGTAAATAACTTTGTGTGGAGATAAGGGGTGCCGAAACGTCACTATGTCGGTAGATATACAAGGCCATCTATAAAAGCAAGCAACGAAGTGGTTTTTTCGAAATAAAAAGATATGTTTTATACTTAAAGCTGTAAAGGACAGTGACGAGGAAAATTACTCAGTGCCGCCCCCCGCGCCTCCTTGCGGCCCTCTCGACGCATACCAGTGTGCACTGGCCTCATGCATATAAGGATTTCCGAATGATAAATTTGTCAACATGTAGGTATACCTACCTATCTACATGACCGTGGGTAGGTAGTCAGTTGGCAAACCTTATTGGAATCCAGTATGAATACCGCCTATCGGTAGTATAGTCGCAATGAAGCACTGGCGAAAATTGAATTTATACCAAACAAATTATACATGCATACCTACTATGTTATACATATGACTTTATCTAAACATGTTATGAAATAGCATTAGGTGATAGCCATTAAACAAAATTATTTTTAAATAGGTAGGTACCCATTTAAAAATAATTTTGTGCATTCCAAGCCCCCCTGTAGGTACAGAGGGGCTTGGTATGCACAATACAATTTCACCATTAAATGCAGGGGTTTACATAGAATTTACATACAAAATGAGCTGAGGCATAAGGATTACTTGTAAAAAAATTGTCATATTTAATAGCATTCTGGTTGGCAACAATTTTTAAAAACATGCAAGCCTGTATGCATGCATTGCAGGTGCCCAGATAATAAATGGCAAAGGTCAACATTATCAGAGAGAGAAAGTGCAAAATAAATGCTACCAACATAATAAGTTTTCTTTCAAGCATTTAACTTTTCAAGTGTGCCAACATAAAGGCAGTGGAATCCCCACATGGTTTCTAAGAACTAATGCAAGGCTGTGATAAGATTTGTGAATCAGTACCTACATACTGAGCACTAAACCTGTTTTATTACCTATACATTGGTGTTTAATCAACTTTTACATCAGTTATATGAGGAAAATTATTCTGATTTTCCTAGATACATTTTCTTTATATACCTAGTAAAAAAGTACTGCAAAGCTAGGGCTAGGGGCCAATAGGTACAGAATCATTCCTGAATAGTCTTAATATGGCTTTTTTCACACACAATAAGTTGGAGGCTACAAGCCCTTACCCAGTACTATAGTACTGGGTACTAATCTAGGTACTCATTTACTTTTATTACTTTAAGCCATTTAGATAAAGAAACAATATTCTTATTAGTTACATGTATATTAAAATAAAATTACCAACAGTGTGTTACTACAAGATTCTAACTAGAATATGCATAACATGTATGTATATTAGATAGTGCTCCAACTAGATTCCAATAAGATTTTAATTTAATTTATTTTTACACATTTTGGAAATAACAGAAATTGGCCTCTATTACAACAACATACAGTATAATATGGCTTTGTCAGTAGGCTGAAGGAGTTATCATATATAGGATTTGAAACAACTATGGAACTTCATTGAGACGGGTAATACCTCAAGGGTCACCTAATTCTACCAGTTCTAAGTACCAAGACTGTCTACCTATAATATATAATAGAAATAGCTATGAAAAACACTACTGCAACTCAAGGACATGTTAGAAATTCATCAAAATTAGGTAAATCCAAGTTTCATATCGACAAACATATTTTTTGCAAAAAAAAAAATTTCCTAGCAGTTTCTATGTTTCAATAGGCTCCAAATAAGCAGGGCACACACTAATATAACTAAGAGTATTGGCTACTATTGAATACATATGCTTACCTTAGGATCCAAGCCGTACTCAATGAGTTTGCGATAATCCGGTGTTCGGCCAACATCGGAGTCTTTCCCAGGTACCTCTTCAATGGGTATTTCTCCATTGCCCTCCGCCATTCTGCACATTCATCATCATTTTACACACACTACACTCAACTGCTGCAACTTTGGGATATTAGACAAAAGTTCAGAGTAAACTTTATAATGACTTTGAGCACTAGAAATTGGGATCTCTTATGGTTTGCCTACAGATGATGTCATCCAGCAGCGATTCAAGGAAGCCACGCATGTGAACAATGGCAACAAATATTTTTTGGATAACAATTTATTTTATATTTACATAATACTGTGGAAAAGAATAATATTTACCTTTATTTCGTAATTTTTGTAATTTTGGAAGAAAATGATAACTCTCTAATCGTCCGAAAAACAAAAAAACAAATGATGTTCAAACATATGAAACTGTGAAACAATGGGATTGTGCACTCCTCATTCCATCGGGGTGAAGGTGAAATTTCAAAAAGCGAATGCGTGTGTCATTGCATTCTTCTAGTGAAGTGACACAATTTTGAGCCTAAAAAACGAAAATCGGAATTATGTCAAAAAATCTAACAACACCAATAATATAAAGGAGATGCGAATTCCGGCGGTCAATGACCGAAATAACACAGCAAACTGTGACAGCTCTTTAGAAACCGCTTCACATATCACTTTTAACGAATAATCACTTTAGAACACATTTACAATCCTCTTTGAGCAGAATATAAACACTAGAAACTTTCCGCGCATGAAACTTTGGTGAATGCAATACTGCAATAAGTTGAGAGTGCAACTGCATTGCACCCGATAAGAACCGGCCGGCGCGCGCCTCAATTTCCAAAAAGAATCCAATTAGAATCACCACAAAGGATGCCAGAAGATAGAAAACACTTTAACACACAATCACTGAACGACAAAATCAATCAAAAACACTGTACACGAAATAATTACCTATTAATTTTGCTAGTTGGTGGCCGAGACAGATATGGCGGCGCGACGTCAACGTGACCGCCAGTACGGGGTTCTCATAACGACGCGCGGGACATGCAACGAGGAGTGCATTCAAAGTTTAAAAGGCACTTAATTTCTTTGTTAACTTTTAACTACCTCTCTGTTTTAAAACTAATTGTGAACGCATCGAAATATTAAGTATTTATTGCACAGAGAGTTTTTGCAATGGTTGCGATTGCGAATAATTTTGAATGTGAAAGAGCGCGGCGCGTCGCGCAAGGCTGCCGGCCGCGAGGTGAGACAGGCTAGCGGCAAGACGGCGACGAGCGAGAAGCCGAGAATGAAGGGGGGAGGGTGTTGCAACCGCCGGTGCAGGCGTGCAGCAGCGACGCCGCACCGAGCTCGCCTGCATACTTGCATACATACGCACACTTGCAAACCCTTTGACCTTCGTTACTCGCAATCGATTCACTGCCAGTTTCGCCTTTGTTGTTACAATTAGTTAAGTACTTTGGTATTGTCTCTATACGTTGTCCATTTCTAAAATAAATAAATCTTTAAAACCTAAAAATAATCATAAGACAAAATACCATTTTAGTGTAATACAATAGTGGTCTATTGTATTTAAATGGTCTTCTAATTAGAATCTTACAATAATTATAACAATTTTAAAGACAATAGGTCATTATTAGAATAAACAAAAGCACCTATCGATACTTACTGGAATGCTAACATAAATTCAAATCAAACTTATTAAATCAATAATGCTACTAAGATTTCAAATTTTAAAGTTGTTAAATGCTACAGCTTCAATAAAAATATTGCAATACCGCTTTCATCCAATATAAAAAAAAAAATCACACGGTTACTAATCGACGTTGTCCAATAGTAGAACAAGGTTCATTACTCTTTGATATGGAAACGAAGGGATAAAAGAGTTAATCGCAATAACCCCTCGCCTTTAGTTCGCTTACACCTGCTGATCATCGAAGCCGTATGTATTCGCGACACATACACATATTTAAAACTGGCCTTCGTACTTCACGTGTATGTGTAAGTAAGAAACTCGGATCTGTATCCGTCGCATTATGTGGTAGGTAGGTAGGGCAGCTACTGCGGGTGCCTCGTTTTGAACGGACAAGGTTCCAATACGGTCCTTTTACTGCTAATATGAATCTTAAATGAAGGCAATATGAAGTCGAAAATAGCTTATTCACTCGATGCAGACTCTTCCTTTCTTTACAAAGAAAGAACTCTGGTGTAGTGTGTCTTGTAGCACCACGACAGACACACTTCCTTTCTCACATTTTCTTAATATCAATAGCATTAAAAGTTTAGCAGCAAAACGAACTCTCTCCGAGTTTCCGGCGTTGGCTAAAGTCTTGAGAAAAAGATTTCGCTCACATAATAACTTTACTTAACCCGTGGAAAAAACAAATGACACCCAGTCAAAATTATTCAACGAAGTACTTAAAAAAACCGATATTTCTATTTTTCCTAAATAAACCGTTAAATGAGACGAGAACATCACTATTTTCGATAATTGACAATTAGAATTGGTGTCATTTTGCTTTTTCTTTATAAAAATATTTGTTAATTTTAAATAAAGTCAACCAGGTCTTACTACATCATTCAGTCATCATATATAAAACTTTTTGGACGCACCTAGGAGTATTTAAACTTGTTGTAAGTAAATGTTTGACTTGATTTTCATTGATGGGAATTTAATGAATACTTACGTCATTTAATGTTATTATTACTCACCAATTCTCGGGACCTTAGAAATAGCTCGAACCATCCGTCACGGACACTCACATCTATAAATAACCATTTTGCAAACACATAGCACAGCAAGCTCGCTCCGCTTGCCGCGCCGCGTACTACATTTCGCGATAAGGTACCTACTTGTGCGTATTTTAAATACGTCAACAGTTCATTGACCCCCGCGCGGTTTCGCATCGTACGTTGCTGAATTTATTGTGTCTGTAGATTTGTGGGTCACTGTACTAGCTGACGTCAAATTGGGGGCCCAGACGACGATGACGTCACCTTATCAAATTAAACTAGCCGGTGATTCTAGTTCTATTTTTTTTATAATAACGTGTTCACAAAACGAGTACTATGAAATATAATAGCCGCCCTAATCTGACCTGACTCGGTTTGAATAATAGTGTAAGTAATCGTGTCTATCATGTGTGCCGAGGTCATTGCTATTTGTTTATTTTTTTGTTAATTCAAGGGCGTCTTCGCGCCCGGTGCGAGTAATCAACGACGCGTCGGTCGCGTCGCAAATATTTTTATTATGTTTTTGTGTATTTGTTGCATCTATGTGTATCTACGATGTGGGTAACAAATTCTACTTATCTGTAATGCAATATTGAGAGATTTTTTGATTGGATATTAGTTGCGAAGTGCAATTAAGTCGTGGAATATTCTTGTCTATTGTCGCGAAGGTTTTCGACCTTTGCAAAGTGCGCGGCGCGTCGCATATTCAATAGACCACAATTTTTTTTTCTTACTATAGACACGTCTGGCCCTGGTGTCACAGATGTGCCTATTATAAAATGTTGCGTGGAAGCGAGTAGCGCGCTATTTGAAATTCGCAGCGTGTTAATGTTGTGTTGTCTTTTTCAATTTTGTTAATGTTGTATGGTATTTGTAGGAATGTTGTATGGTATTTGTAGGTAGCTCACATAAGCTTTATGTATTAAACGTACCTATTTAAATTCATTCATTTTTCAGACTCGCACTTTGTGTCCTAAATGCTTGAATTTACTTCAGTGCAGCATTACTGCACCAATAGCACGCAGCCAAGTTCACGTTGCTGCCATGGATTTCATGATAGTTACGTAATTCGAATAACACTGTAGCACGCACACATGCACTATTGAATCGTGAATCAATATTTCCTCATTTCTAATTTTCTAACGTTTACATAGTGCGTTGAAGACCGGCCTCTTGCGAATGTAGATCATTAACTGAGGGCGTTCGTTTTAGCGCGTTGCCAATTAAACCTAATGATGACGTATTAACCAGCCCATGTTGCTATAGTAGTGTCAGTCAAGTTTGCGCATTTCCTTGTAGTCATTAGAAGCGGTAGAGTTCATCTATTCTCAATTAATTTGTTAGTTAATTTGCATAAATGCAATTTGGAATACGTCACGTTCCTTCGTTTTAAATTCCGTTTCTGAGATTTATTAGATAACTAATACCTAGTAGATATTATTTTACTGAGTGCATTTTTTAACGATCATGTAATGATGCTATTGATTGTTAGAAAAAAGGTTAATGTTCATCCAAAACTAGAGACTATAGAACTATGAATTCTTATCGAGGAGCGCCTTCATATAGGTACCTAATTAGTTTTAAACTATTTAGAATCAATAAATACTTGCATATAGCAAAAAAGGTGCAAGATGACTTTTAAAAGCCCATATCAGTAGAGATAGACTCGTACATAACATGTTTACAAGCCAATTATGAATGAAAATCGATTTTGCGTAAGATGCCAAAATAACTAGAGCAGGAAGTTGTCCACATCCTGTTATTGATTAAGCGATAGCACCGGTCAACAACAATGATATAATAGTTCATGCGGATTGTTAGATATTTCTAAGTACTTAGGTAATATCCAATAAAATGGTCTATGGCAATATGTATCTACCGGTTTATTCTGTAAAAACCTCACCGTGAAAACTTATGTGAAGTGGAATTCTACCTATGGAATCTAGGGAATGACAGCTCGCTTTACTTAGTTTTCATGGTGAGATTTTAACAGAATAGCAAGTACTCTGATGTGTTATTTTTGTGTAACGACCTAATAAACGACTTGTAGTGCTATTCTATAAAAATCTCACCAGGAAAACTAAGTGAAGTGTTTAATCAACAGATTTCTAAGGTTCCAGAATGTTGTTGTAACCTTTTACGAAGTTCGAATGAACTAACTTTCAGAAATAAACACGACGTTAGATTTCTTTTATTTCAGGTGCAAATTGGACTGGACACCAATAACCAACTCCAATACAAATACCTGGATTCCAATATGTAGCATGCGGGTTAAAACGACTAACATGCGCCCGCATGTAGGTAACATAAGAATTGCTGAAGAATAATGGAAACGGTTTCTAACTATGTAGAACTTGCAATGTTAGATGACTTTTAAAGCTCAACTTAGGAGTTAACAAGTGACCTCTGAACTTTACAATAGCTGAACAGCACTCAATGGTCTCCAACTTTTTACTTAACTGAGACAAACTTTATGAAGACTGAAATGAGACTCATTGACATGCGGACGGAGAAATGAAAAAAACTACATATCAAGATCAACAGGTGCAGAACTGTCGGCGCAATTTGTGAATTCTTTAACGTAATTACTCGAGAAAATGTTAGTTTTGCGTAAAAATACTGCATTTTTTTTCGCCTTAGTTTCCTGGGAGTAAATTAAGAATGAATAAATAAATCAGCTTCCCGCCTGCTGAAATTATTGCGAATAGAAAAAGTACCTAAGAACATATATTTTCTGCTGTGTTCCGTTTCACAATGGACTGGCAAGTTGTCAATTCAACAAACAGCACTAGCACATTCAAAAATGACCACTGCTTACTCAAAACCCGTAGAATAGCACACTATGTTAATTGCCAATTTAGCTGACCCATGCTGCTGCTGAGATATTTGACACTGTGGATGTAATTATGAAAGCAAATTGGAGGAAAAGCTGATGTGTAACTAAACCAAGAGATTCAACAACTTTTCCACTGTGAAAATTGTGCAGATTCCCACCAAAGTTCGTTCACAATAAGCTTATCCAGACAAGAGACAGCGGTTTGTTTACAAAACACTAGTGGCGCCACTCTCACAAGAAAACTTCTTCGTCAGTGGCTCACTCTTATGAAACTACGATAACAACATAAGATTTATAGAAAATGAATTCGTACGTATCATTTAATTGACCATAAAATCACTCACCTTAGCAGTAAACGAAAATAATGATGTCTACCGTCCTTCACTGAAAATTGCACTACTGTTTCACTTGTTATTTTATTAACAAAACTTAATTTTACGAAATAACACAAAATAATAGACTGCTGTAACCTTAATTTTGATAACACTCAAAAACTTAATTTTAACTTGGATCCACCTTCGTTGGTCACTCTCGGCAATCTACTTTAAAATAAAATTGTGAATAAGAAACTGATATTGCACCAAACAAAATTTACAATTCAAAATTGGTATTGGATCGTCCCATAGGACTGACTGACCCTATTTAACCTCAACAATTGGGGTTTCTTAGTGGAAAATAAAAGAACAAGAATTGTCACTGGTCGTAAAAGATTACTCTCACCTATCACAATTTCTCCCCATTGTTCGGACATCCATTAATTTTTTATTTCTTTATGCCATGGCAACGGGTTTGTCTGCTCTTCGAACAAAAGCAGAATGGATGAAAAGACGGCACGGTTAAATTATACAATTCATAAGACGGGTCCGGACGGATGTATGGAAAGTTCGAAAGGAACCTATCCAGACAGAAGGGTGAAAGGTCTAAATTCATTGTGACATCTGACCTCTTCTATCCTTCTATTATGTATCTAGGCTTTTATGTGGATGGGGGTATCTATCTTTTGATTATTCGCAAGCCCTTAATCCTTTTTTGCAAAACGAAATTGATGAGAAACTTTCTCACCAGATGAAAGGGATTCTTTTGAGAGATTCCTGTTATAACTTACATTTTAAGGGTGCAAACCTGTTAATAGGCCCATAAAAAATGCTATCGCCCTTAGATACAGGTTCAATTACATTCAACTCATTAATTACATTAGGTATCTTCGTAGGTACTTCAAAGTTTTAATTTATAACATTTAACTAATTAAAGTGTTATCATTGCCTACAGCGATAAATAGCACATAATACAAGGACGCCCGTTCCCCTAATGTCTCAACACGTAAACAATACACAAACTTAATCTCATTATATAAGTTGTCACCACTTGTGTTAGAAACCCATTCATCAATTTCTGCGATGTTCGATAGCGACCACAACGAAGCTCCCATGAAAGCTAGTCTTAGAAATAAAAGCTAATAATTCCAAACACACTTTTGAAAGGCCTATTCAGTTCTATAAGCGTAGTACCACCCTACCATTAAGAAAAATCCAGTTGGGCCGCAATTTAGCATGGGAATGTTCAGGGGGTCAACGCCATTCGTTTCGCGTACTTGTCCTGGGTAAGCAGTGCGTATTATTATTTCGATAGATGTTTTTATTTTAGGGTCTGAGATCCGGTCTGAGCGCCCCCTCGCCGCCTTGCGGCCGGTTGACGGTGTCGGCCGTCTCGGCTCATGCTCCATTCGATACATCATCTTGTGATGTACACGACCATTTTTATTTAAATCCACCTTTTGCAAATTAAAATCCACAATCTTGTATTATTTGTAAGGTGGTCAGAGTAAGGACAAAAATATCAGAGACTGGCAAAATATCGAAGGTCGAGATAGTTGGGTAATGTTTGTGGAAAATATTTTCAGTACAGTCAAATTATCAGCGTTTGGTCACCAGCAACGTTTAGTACATTAAAGATATGCTAAGTTTAAATATAAAACTAAAAATCTAGGCTACTGAGATACGGGAAGAGTAAAGACTGATAATGCGGCGTGAAATGAGGTGACTGTTTAATACCGTTAATATATTTCAAGATCAGAGGATAGGTACACTTAAGTATTACTTATGTAAAGTTAAGAAAATATAATCGTTCCCAAATGACATATAGTCGAATGTGCAACACACCTCGACGCGACCGGTTCTCTCGATCAATCTCAGCCATTGAAATCGCGAAAGCTATGGCCGGTGCGAATTTCACACCAGTCTAGTCTAGACTCCAATAATATCGCAATAGGCTACCTAGGTCTGCTCATTGCCTAGAACTGTGAGAATAAATAACGGGCCGCGGCGCATGATTGAGCTTACTCGTTTTGTTATAATCTAGTTTACAGTACGTGACGATTGATATGAGAATTGAATTCTTTATATTTTGTTATAAAACGAGGTTTTGAAGATATAATTAAGTTTTTTGCATTAAGTATAACACTGGTATGGATTTTCTAAAGGATTTTCCGAGGGTAGGATCTTTTTCATAACATTCCTAGTCTATGAATACTTTATTCAATCTTTGAACTCTTCTCTTTAACTATTGTCGTGGCATAACCTACACCTCAGCACTCGGCTACTGTTGTCAAGTAAGTTTAACTCAATAAACTTTCTATACAACGGAAAACAGTTCGGGATTACTTATTTCTTTTTGAAGACCGTAAAAAATAAATGACTATTTAAAACATAATAAAAAAGAATCTTTCATCAAAATTGAAACAGTGAGCAAATATAATCAATTTTAGCACGCCAATCAATTGCTTTCGAAGACCTGTAATCACGACATCACGTGATAATGGCCCAATGGACTGACTCACAATTTTGGCCATTATGGCTATATACGAAAGTAAAATAATAGAATGCATAGTATTCCTAACAACTACTGCAGCAGTACTTGAAGCTCTTACAGCCGTTGGATGGGCAATAATGGCGTACGGCATGTCATCTAGCCTTTCTACCGTTGAGATCTATATGATGTGCAAGTAATTAAAAGGCTCGGCATGTATGAATCGTTACGCTATTTACCCATACCGGGTGAACTAAACTCCAAGCAGTTAATGTCGGTACCGTTCGTGATGGTTACATGCTGCAATTACATAATGAGTAAACAATTATAAGAATAGACCTAATTTATTTAGATGGGTAAAGATGGAACATTTCCTCCTACGTCATGAGAATTGACAAGCGTGCCCCATCAAACTGACCGACCATCAGCAATCATGGATTAGGTTTCCTTAAATCTTAATGAGTATGGCTATGATCTAATAAAAAATGCGGTCATTTATCAAAAATACGTACCTACACTCGTAGCCAAAACATGCATACTTATTGAACCAGAGGAGAATAAGTAGAGATACGCATGCATCATACAAACATGCAAATAATGATATTGTACAAACTAGTAACTAGCTGCAAACATTACGGAGGAATGCATAGCATGCGCGATCGATTTTCGACCTAGTTGGGATTGTGAATTGACTGCAGCCAAGTAAGTACAGTGGCATGTTTTATGTATCCGCGGAATTAGCTGGAACTTTAACGAGCCAGCTGTCAAGTCATTTGACCCTTAATTTGGAGTCCTTACACGAGTAATTTTGAAAGGAAGCATTAGCAATACACGAACGAAAGAAATGTGGTGATGCATCAACTGCTCATTCTCTAAAGGCCGTTCATTATACTTTGTCCAGCTGAGGACGTTTAGTGATTTGATGATGATTGAGGAATAAAACAAGTTGGGGTAGTAATTAGTCTGTAATGGAATGCTTAATGGTATGCATGGTTGTGGTACTGATCAAAGGCATAAGATTGTTTGATGAATATTTCAAGATGCACTCCGTCATCGTTTAATTTCTTTCACGTTGATGATGGCTTGGAAGTGGTATTTTGTTTATCAAATGATCCATTATTTGTTGCTTAAGAAACTAAGAACGACATTAATTCGTACGTTTCCGTCAGTTGCAATATTATTGAAGCCGTTTATTCGATTAGCGTGGAAATGTATGTAGGTGAAGAATCTATCTGTTATAGTAGTTAATCACACGAGTATGACTAAATTAGTGTTATCGTATGTACTCATTTGACGACCTTATTTGATTAATTCAAATTCAATTATCAAAATCTGTATTTACATAAGGCTGATTTTTCCAATCGACCGATAAGTTTAAAGGAGGAATAATTTTGAAATTTTGACAGGTCTTCCATACAAAAACTGTCGGACGTCAATTTTATTGCACGAATAAAATGTATCGGTCGATTGAAAAATCAGTCATTCGTGTAGTTAGAAAAAAAGCCTTTTCTTGAAAACTGAAAATATTTTCGTGCACCACCTAAGTATAAACCTAGGGCTGAAAACACCGTCATGGTAACAGTTAACAGTACACTAATGTATTATTCACAGTTAGTTTCTAACGCCACGTCGAACAGTGGGACAAGTTGATTAGATCAATAAAGACTTCCTGCAAACGGGCTGTTGTCTACAAAATAGAAGCCTTAAAAGTATATACCGTCGCAACACATGCGCTAATGCATGTGGGACGCCGCCATGTGTCTATGGCTTTGCACGCACCATGCCTGTATTAAAACTTCATATATGACATGAAAGTTCCATAATTTAATTTTGAACTGATGAAAGTTGAGCGATTTCACGGAACTTTGAATTAGTAGGTACGGTAATTTGTGTGCTTAAGGTGCCTTGTTTTTTAAAATTTAATTAGTTAACCTCTCTAAATAAGTGGATTGAGTAGTAATTTTAAACCAAGAGAATACTGGAATCCGGAAATATCCAAAATAGTAGCACAGCGTAGATTATGTTTAGGTATCTAATTTTCGACGCAACCCAACGCCTGACAATTTGACCAAACTAGAAGAAAAAACTAGAGAATCTCAAATATTAATCCAAAAAGCTGGCATAGATTTTGTGATAATCGAACTTTGCACTGAACATAAATTTAATTTAGTTTGTGAACAAGGGAATTGGGCCAATACCTGAGGAATACATATTACGGTTTGACAGCTTTTGTATATAAAATATGTCAACCTGTCATATTTATTCTTCAGATATAAGGTACCTATCTGACTATTGAAAAATTAGTCCATAATCTTGTAGATGTATACTTAACTGGTATGGAGATTTATGTAAATGCAGAGGTAGTTACATTATTCATGTCTGCGAGAGAATAAATCGAATTGTATAATATTCTAAAATGATATTGCCACTGTAGATAGCTATTTGTAAAAGCCATAAAATTAAATGATAATATCACAATTAACTTGCGTACGGCTACGAAACGTTAGAACGAAACTCCCGCCATTTTATGTAATGGCGCGAAAGCCTACCTACCTCGCTGAATCGACGCCTACTACGGGGCTACGGACTACATTTGAGCGTGTTTGAAACTCATTGAGTTATTCTGACATAACAACCTCACAATACTAGAAGCACTTTACTGTTTATTGACGTTTACGGCAATTTGAATCGCATGCAAGAATTCTTAGTGGCGGCATTTTCTCGCGGCTATTGCTTGAGTACCTACGCTCAGGTATATCTAGCTAGGAGCTGAGCGTGCCCGAGGCACCTATTGGATTACATTCTACTTATATATAGGTAACGATATAGTATTGGAAATAATTTCCTTGCATCGTTTCCCATCTTCATTTTCAGGTAGTTCCCAGCAATATTTTTTCAGGTCTCCCTTCTGCTTGAACTACGAGACGCGCTATATTTTTCGCAAATATTGGGCTGCTACCCACACAGGAATATCAGGTTCATTGTAGCCCCTTAGAACTTTAAATTACAGGCACAGACCTGCACCCTAATTGCTACGAAATCCGAGGGTTTTGAAGGAAATTCCTTATCCATTCGTTCATAGATTTGAAAATGTAGTCTGCTCAACAACGTAAATAAAGCAATGACCGTTGCTGAACTATCAAAACGAAAGGCATTGCCATCCATTGCCATTCTATGTGTGTTATGTAATTATCTCGCAGTCATTACAGCACTGTAATTGCGTAACACACTTTCAATCCGAGGGGTTTGAAGGAAATTCGTAATCCATTGCCTCATAGGTTCGAAATAATCGTCTGCTCGAAAACGTAAATATCGCAATGAACGTGGCTGAACTGTCAAAATAAAAGGCTTCTACTATCGATCGCCATTGTATTGTGTGTGTTAAGCAATTATTCCGTAGGTCTGACAAGGTCTGGCTGGATTTAAATTCTAGTTTAAACTTTTTAATGACAGCCTGTGTAGGACTGTTGTAGGCTAGGAACTTAAAAAAAAAAAGATCGGAGAGCTGGAATATTATACAAAAAATAAATTGTTAAGTACTATTTATTTTTTTTATAAAATTAAATGGCTGCATCTTTAGTTTTTGTTGAATTTCAGCTGTTTATAAACATTAACAATTCTGCTAAAGTTATGAAAAGTTACTAAAAAGTTTCTATTAAATAAAATATGATATAACTAGATAGACGAACATTTTTAGTTTTGAAATTTACTTAACAACGAGTAAAATTGACGATTCGATGCAAAACGGTTGTACTCAAAACTTTAAAACTGTTTTAGTTAACGTTTATAACAAGCTGAAATTTAACAAAAACTAAAAATGCAGCCATTTAATTTTACAAAAAAATATTTAACAATTTATTTTTAATTATAATATTCCAGCTTTCCGATATTATTTTAAGTACCAGCCGATCGATTCTGTAAAAATCTCATCGTGAAAAGTTAGGTGAAGTGAGCTGTCAATAGTGTCAATCCCTAGCATTAGTTGGAATGACACCTCACTCCACGCTCACTTCACCTAAGTTTTCACGGTGAGATGGTTACAGAATCGCACTGCAGGGCCGAAGCCTGCCGGGTCAGCGGGATTGTCCGAAAGGGTTACCGCTACCCCGGAACATAAAGGGCGAAGGAAGGAACATGGCTGGGTTTTAGTCAGTAAGAGTCTGACACTCCCTTCCGCTCCACCCAGAGCGGGAGGGGTCATGTGATGATTTCCCACCAGAAAAAAAAAAAAGGCCAGTTGTCTACCACAGTTGTCATTGAAAAATTTAAACTAGTATTTAAATCCTGCCAGACCTTGTCAGACCTGCGGGGTAATGGCGTAACACGCTTAGTATAGCAATCGACGATAGAAGCCTTTCATTTTGACAGTTTAACAACGTTCATTGCGTTATTTAGGTATGTTGTTGAGCAGACAAATTTTTCGAACATATATGAAACGATTGATTAGCAATATCGTTCAAAATGATTGTGGTGATTATACAAAGTACCTAACGTAGGAGGTGTTTTTTTTATCAAGATTGTTTTGTAACTTCTCCGTCGTATCGATGATTCCTAACAAACCTACAAATACTAGACTAGACTAGACTTAACTGATTTTGCCATCGCCTAATCAGTGTATATCGTTCGCACTGTTGGAACCCTACGGGCTTGCGTGACACAACAATAGCAATAGCTTTCATTTTGACTGTTCAACCACATTCATTGCATTAACTAGGTTATTGAGCAGACAAAGGTTTCGAACATATGAAGCAATGGATTAGCAATATCCGTCAAAATCATTCAGATTGTGATTAAAAGTGTGTTACGCAAAATTCGTCTGCACTAGATCTAGAATACAGACGAATTTCAGTTCTGGTTTTCGGCTAAATAATAAATACCTACCTACTCACTTCGGCCGCAGCTGAAAATGATTTATACAGACAGTAGCAGTTGGTACCTAATTAATTGGGAAAAATCCAGAAAAAATGCGGTTCCGTAGCCAAATGAAGAAAACGGAACCCTTACAATTTCGTCATTTTTGTCTGTCCATCCGGCTGTCACAGAGTCATTTTACTCGGAGCACATTATACATTAGCATTTAATCGATGAATTGGAAAGGTGTATCTATTATATGCATCGCTAAACTATGGTGTAGTGAAATTACGAAAAAAATAATTAAGGGTGGCTCTCTCCATAAACCTAATTAATCGTGTGGGCCATTATTGGATCCCATAATGAGAGGCTAAAGCTGTGGCGAGATAGTGCCTCCTATTTAACCCATTCGTTCCACCTGCTGAAAATGTGGACATAAGTTACCTTGGTTTAACTGGAAGTATATAGGTATAATAAGACAGACACTAAGAGGTAGCGTAGGGCACTGACGGTCAGAGGTAACATGTTGGCCCATAGTTTTGCTCGGTGCTCTGACCTGGTAAAAATTACTCTTTTTAAGGCCTATTGTCAGAGTTTTTACACGAGCAATCTATTGGTCAACTACAATAACAGATCGCTGTTCTTTCTGCGCGTACAACATAATAATGCTTTTAGGGTGTTGTTGCAACTGCCCCGTTTCTGTAGCGCCTTAGAAATGTTTACCGAGGGCAAAGAAACTGCTTCGCTGCTGGCAGAGTGCGGAGTAGTCGCAACTATATCCTGAGAGCTGTAGTGGAGAGCTGTACTCCAAATGTTAGGCATTTTGTGCGGAGGTTGATTAGATAGTACACATATTTTCCTGCTTGCAGCCTAATCGTGTAACACATTTTCGGCAAATGATTGAGATTAATTGGTTTTGTTTCCATCGCTTTTTGTTTAATTTTACGATTTTCTTAAGCACATATCGTTCACTCTTTAGCGTTTCAAACCAACAGCTGTTGATATTACATGATACTGGAGTTACGCAATACGAAAATCGTAAAATGAAACAAAAAGCGATCGAAACGAAACTAATTAATCTCAATCATTTGCCGAAAATGTGTTACGCAATTAGGCTGCTGGTCATCCTTTGTTTTAATTATAGGTACCATTTTTATATCAATGTTACTAACACTAGAATATAAGCTGTTTCTAATACTAACAAAAAATGGATAAGTTTTTTCCGAAATAAATGAAATTTAATTTAATAACACTTCCACACCTAGGCTCTCTATAAGTTGTGTGTTGCATCTTCTGGCCAAATTCTGTCTAATAAGCACGATCACACTTTTCTTGGCGCCTAAACGAAACGGTGAAAAGTAATTTAGATAACATGTAAAAGTGTTAGTCGACTTTCGTTGCTGACCGTATCACGAATCTTCAAAAAACCTGATGTCTTTATTGGTTGGCCCGTGGCCGTCACAATCAGCCTATAATGTTCCCGCTGCTGGGACACAGGCCTCCTTTCTATGAGAGGGTGCCGTAATCCAACACGCGGGCCCAGTGCGGGTTGGTAGATGTCACATATGTCTTCGAATTTTTGGTACTAGGACATGCCGGTTCTATGTTACGGGTTTGGTTTCCGCACAAAGTCGATCAGGTGGACCATTGTACGTGGAGGACATGCCGGTTTCCTCACGTTCATGGCCATCATCCGCTTGAATATGTTGAAAAGGTTTTTTGTTCAAATTTTCTCCGTGTGGAAAAAATGTGCCCTTTCTTGCTAACGATCAAATTAAAATTTGCAAAATGCAGGCTCCTTGCAGGCAGAAGGAAGGAAATGGAACCGACTTATTATTCCTACTTTAATTTTTCTTCCTACCTGAAAAAAAAGCTAGTGAAAAATTATGATTTTCCCGCTCAAGGAAAGGGTAGTTACGGTACATTTTTATTTCGCAAATACCTAAACCCTAAGTTGTTATTTTAGTGTTAACTTGTAAATTGGTACCAAATAAATCCATTTATACAGCCCTAAGTGTGATTACAGCCTAAATGTTACTAGCCACATGTTACTGAAACAATGTAGTGCAAACGATTCCCATGAATAAAAACTACGAGACTTATTTTACCGCTACTGCTTTATAACAATTATAACGGATGCATACCTACGGTTTTATTTCATACAGCTACTCACTGGGAAAATTCTCAAAACGGTCCCTCAAGTATTTTTTTAATAGTGCCTTTCTACTTTTAATAAGTCTATCCTGTTAGAGGAGACCATGGGAAGAGTATGCCCTTAGGGTAAGTCTCTCTAAAATAAAAAAGAAAGAAGAAAAAAGTTCCTTTATATTATGAAATGAAGATTACTTACAGACAAGTAGTGCATTATTTGTAACTTTAGACACCGTCTGTCCGATGGAACCCTCTGTGAATTGCACGCGCAGTTGACCGGTTTCTATATCAATACCCACGGGCGTGTTGCCTAGTGATATAGGATCTTATTCTTTTATAAGATTTATTTACTCAATGTATTCTACCTACTAAGTTAGTGTCCACATTTTTTTTGGATGTTAGTCGTTCTTTCGGTTTTTAAGATTCATGTAATTATGGAGTCTACGGGATTTTCAAATGTTTTGCTAACAAAAAGTTGAATAAACCACAGCACCTAGGTAGACTGATGTTAGGTACTGAAAATATACCTACGTTAAAATTAAATATAAAGGAACGTACGGCCTACCTAACTATGTAAGAAAAATCTAAAGCTGTTTCCCGCAATTAAATCTTGTTTGATGCTTTTGATTTACCGAGTTCATATTTCTATGCAGCCTGTCGGCCATATGCACCTGGAATACTTATGTAATTATGCAACGGTGAAAGCCAGTCTAGCGTCTAGCGGAGCCCGGAGCAGCCCTTGACGCTTTGATTATAACTTGCCTCATTAAATGACTTTGTGTAGGCAACTATTTAAGAAACCCTGTCTTCATATTTCAGTGTTTTACTACTTTATAGGTAATAACCAGTTAAAGCGGTAGGTATGTACAGACGCCAGCACATCAAGCTACTACAATCTGTCAAATTTCTTTAATAGATTTTCAACTTTATCGTTAAAGCATTAAGGTTCAAGGTTGATTGGGAAAATTTGACAGTTTCGGGTAGCTTGACCTGCTGGCGTGTGTACTAAATCTTAGAAGTAGGTGTTATGAAGTAGATACGACTTCGCACTTATAAAACCAGTTATTTAATTTAAAAATATTGGGGTAGGTATTGAAAATGGCCTTTGAACACATTTAAATGGTTTTGTGCGAAG
The DNA here is from genome assembly GCA_911387795.2 of Apamea monoglypha. NCBI lineage: Eukaryota > Metazoa > Arthropoda > Insecta > Lepidoptera > Noctuidae > Apamea > Apamea monoglypha. The sequence goes on from OU426925.1 coordinate 16,844,485, forward strand.
ATATACCCAGCAACCGGGTTCATATGATTAAATAGATAAAGATCTTGATTGAAAAGATAACGACGAAGCATGGTCGTGCTCAATCAAGGCTATCGTTAAATCTCAAATCATCAACATCGTTTTAGTTTTCGCAATTGCAACGTAAAAAGAAACGTATTATTTAATGTTGCTAAGAAAAAATAATTTTATTTGAAGATTTCTGACAAACAACATTATTTTAATAGATATGGAAAAAGGTGATTAATCAGGGAGACACCTAAAAAAAAATGTAAACTTATTTTTATTTGCTGCGAATTTTCTAAAACCTCAACGTAAAATTCTCAGCAGGCAATATTATTAATATCGTCATACAAGTGTAAACTAGTAATACTGAGTTTTGCAGTCACTCAGAAATGGGGCTGCTGTCAATTTATTTTAAACCCAATTTTTTGGGTTTATTGAAATGTTTAAACAAATTGAATTGGTTTATTGTGTTCTTTAGTTTAATCAACTTATCGGTATGCATTTACGAGGACCAGATAGGAAAATTCGACTGGTGAGTGTATATTTTAGGTTAGAGTATTTCTATGTCATTGTAGGCTCGTAGTTGACTGAATTTTTAATGAAATTATGATTTTCAGGCGTCAAACATACGTGGGAAGGATCAAATTCTCCCAATTTGATACTGTATCTACTGCCAAGAAGATAATTGTCGCCACCGAGGAGAATGTTTTAGCTGCACTGAATTTGAAGACTGGTAAATTGATTTTATTGAGTGTATCCGTTTTAAATGTAAGAAGCCGGCGTTAGTATGATAATCTGCTTACACTCTTCACATTAACATACGTTCGGGAATTAATTCAATTATATAATTAATTAACTTTACAGAAGTTTAGGTGCTAGAAATGAAGTTACCTTTATTTAAAAAGAAAACAGTATCTTCACAAGTTGCACTGTCATTTATGTTTTTTTTTTGCAAATCGATTTATAACCTTAGATTAATTATGCATACTCTAATGTCTGATAAGAATAGGTTTGTTATAGTTAATAATAATAGGCAAGTTAAACAAATTGCACATTCTAAAATATGCTTACACTAACTCGTAGTTGTTGCTCAGTTCTCTAGAGTTTATAAACAAGCGCAAACAATAGCACTATTACACTGGTTGTCATTGTGTTTATTTATTACTAAGAACACTTACACACCTCAAAGGATGTTCAGAAGATAGTCTATAAATTATAATGAATTACTGCTTTTAAACATGATCCTTTTAAATACTGCAACAATGTTCCAAAGTTGTACTTTGCATTATGTATGTTAATTAATTCTACAGATTAGAAGATTTTCCTCAATGTAAATTATTGTAGATGAATGCTCAGGACACAATAATATTGATTGCATACTTAATTCATCTACCATTATATTTTATAATTTTCCTTATTAGTTATTTTCAATTTCTGTTTGCCGTTCACAATACATAGTCATAATTATTTTCAGCTTGCAAAAATGATTTTGGAAGACTAGGAATTCTGAGAAAACATGAATTTCGTGATATTTCAGCATTATTCAGCCATTTTTTTGTTGTTTGCCTTGTGAGTTAGGTGCAATATGTAAAAAGTTCCCTTCTTATTTTCAATTTCAAAGGAAGTGATCCATTATGGCCCCTCATTTACATACGTTTGTCACATAAAGCATTATTTAATGTTACCCAGGGCAAGTGGTATGGCGTCATGTGTTCGAGAGTGCCTCTACAGGCAATATTCAGCTTCTGGCTATAACAGACAAGGTGGTGACGGTGTCTGGATCCAACCCTTACTTGGTACGAGGATGGGACTCTGCTACAGGTATGTCCTTGTGTTTGATACAAGTTGGTTATCAGGTTGATGGGTCTTTTGTATGCAAGTGTACAAAACATACTGTAAAAAAGAGTGTTCCAAAGATTCAAAAGGAAAATTGCATTTATTTAAGAGTTATTTTAGTTTACTGTTTCTTTTATTTTGCTGCCATCTTGTTTCTTCTCTTGTATAAGAGAGATAAAACAACATGGCTGCTAAACAAAATCATCTACTTAACTTCTTAAATATCTTATGAACCACACCAGTTAAAATACACTCGAAATGACAACATGCATATGCACATTACATACAAACGGCTTCTATTAGGCGAGCATTTGATGGGTTAAAAGAAATAAAAAATGTTACAGGTGTACTCCAATGGGAATGGTCATTAACACTTGAAAATGACGAGCATGCAGACTTCTCAGAGTGGTGGGTGCAGAATGACTTGCTAATTCATATGCTGCCCGTGTTCGGCTCACACATCGAGGTCAGCATGTACAACCTCGCTACTGGCCAGAACAGGGGATCTACCGCTAAGTTACCTGCACTCTGGGCTAAAGATGGGTAAGTAAAGTTTAATACTCGGCTCCTATAAACAAATACGAATATCGTTTTGGTTATTGTTGTATATAGGTACCTACATACTTCCTAGTTTATATGTTTATGTTTTGAATCTACCCTTCATCATATTGTTGTTCCTACCCTACTCTTATGATTTATCCACTTGTTTTTTATTTTTAGGCTACAATACACAAATTACGATATTTGGTGTTTTATTGAAGACATAATATCAGACAGTTATCAATGGTCGCTGTTTTTTTGTTTCTTAACTGGGCATATAATAAATAGATTCGTAAACTAATTTTAGCTGTGATAGCTACTTCCATATGGGAGGGTCCACTATGCAAAGCTATGAGGTCTTTGCTACATTATTGGTAAAGATACAAGTCTTAATTTTAACCAATAATGGTCCATAAATAATAGGAATCGGCGATTAATAATTTAATGGATTTTTTTGGGAAATGGAAAAGGGGTTTTTTTGAGTTGGTGTCTAGTATGTTAGTATAGTCAAGCCTGAACAAGATCTATACACCAACAAGAAAGAAGAAGGGGATGGTCTACAATTTGTGTTTTGTAACACAGTATCAATATGTCAGCTACAATTTTAAGTACCCAATATTTTTTGTTGCTACACATTAATACGAAATAATGGCACAAGGAATGTAGACAATTAAATAGATTCTTGTTATTCAAGGCTAAAGGTACAGACGCCAGCACATCAAGCTACTACAATCTGTCAAATTTCTTTAATAGATTTTCAACTTTATCGCTAAAGCTTTAAGGTTCAAGGTTGATTGAGAAAATTTGACAGTTTCGGGTAGCTTGACCTGCTGGCGTCTGTACTAACTTTTAACAACAGTCTATTGACTCATAAGTTAAGTCACTAGTTGTGAAGAGGTGAACCGGTTGCATAACACTGTCAGTAGTAATGGACAGCATTTTGACAGTTCAACAACATGCATTACTTTATTTACAGTGTTGTGCAGACAATTTTTTCGAACATCTGAAGCAATGGATTAGCAATATCCTTCAAAATGATTCAGATTGTGATTGATAGTGTGTATGCACTTAGGGTGCAGATGCCAAAGAAATATTCATAGTTCTATTTAAATACGTAACATGCTTACATAGATGTATTAATGATAATGAGATGAAAATTAAATGCAGATGTTATTCGTCTTTAGATAAAATGACATGGTACCCTGTTCTCTACCTGTTAGTATCATAAGGCAAAATATTGCAACCTAATTTTGGACATCTTCACTATTGATAAAGATATAATAATAATAAAATATTATAAACGAGATAGTTTGTATGGATGGATGGATGGATGGATATTTGTTACTCTTTCACGCAAAAACTACTGGACGGATTTGGATGAAATTTGGCACACAGATGGTTCTTAACCAGGATTAACATATAGGATACTTTTTATCCCGATATTCCCATGGGATCGAAACTAATGCGGGCGCGGTTTCGCCCGCATTAGTTTAGGTGGCACAGTGCTAAAAGTTATTCTTAACATTTCAGATGCATAGTAACACCACCATACTACACTTGCATATCCGGCGCGAGAGGCAGTCAACAGCTGATTACCCTTGACGTGACCTCCCACGCTGTCCAGCTTATAACCCGCCCACTTTCGGAATACGTTAACCTGAACACATATGACGGAGGCCTGCGAGCTGTTGACGGCAGCAGTGTTATACCAGCGTTCACTGTGGACGACAAGAAGATTATTATGATAAAGAATAATAGGTTTGAGTTGTTGAAGACGAATGTTGCTGATGCGTCGGGAAGTGTGGCGTTCATAGATATCGCGAATGGTCCGGTTGTGTTGCAGGCTTGGATGGATGATAGTCAGGTAATGTGATGTTGTTGTTATTTGTATTTTTCGATTAAGGACTGATTTTTCCACCGTCAAGTAACTTTTATTCGAGGAATAAAATCGACGTTTTACAGTTCTTGTATGAAATAACTGTCAAAATTTCAAAATTATTCCTCGAATAAAGTTATCAGATGATTGAAAAATCAGCCCTAAGTGGGTTTGACCTTGTGTTTAGGACTTCCGAAAATTCTCTGTCCGGTCAAGAGGCACCTATTGTTGGTGAAAAAATTTAAACAACAGCTCCAAAAACGTATACCCTTCACCATTCCGAGTAAACAACTCTCCTAAACTGGAAAAGTTGCACAACAAACATGCCATTAGAATTGAGCTCCAGTCCCTTGATAAGACTGAACTAAATGTATGCAGCACCTTTGCTCACCGATTTAATCAGCGACATATTCATCTGAACTTATAGATAACAAAAACGTAACTTTCTGTCTTCCATATTCCCCAGGGCTTCACAATGACAGCACACAGCGTATCAACAGGCGCCGAACTCCCAGAACTTCGTGTATCAGACCGTAATCTGAAGCTACCAGACCCTGAGGTGTCTTCAGCCGTCTGCACCAAGTCCAACAGGGAACAGCTCATCTGCAGGATACTGTTGAGCGGTGGTGATGACTCTGTGCATCTTATGCAGCAAGGAGGTGGGTTGAAATTGGGTCTATAGTTGTTTATATTTAAAAGAAGAAACTTGTTGATCCCATATATAAGGACATAAGACCTCGTAGCACAACTGGATATATAACGCGAACCTCAAAATCGTTGCGTGATTTTAAATGCGTTTGGAACGGGAGATTCGTTCTTATAGGTAGTATAATTGGTTCTTCTACGGCGATGGTGGACTATAAGTACCAATGGTTAGTCTTGGATATCTTAAGCCTCGACTCCTACGAATTCTATTTTATATATTGAGCTGGGCGACCTGTAAAATCTTTCCAAGTATTATTCTTACATTTAGAGGTTTGCCTTATCTACCGGCTTGGATTCTAATCGCTGCTAAGTTGATAAGTTATTTACAATTATACTATTGAAGCTAGGTAATAATTAATCAACTTCTATGACTACAAGACTTCATCTTTCTTTATCAGGTCGTGTCTTATGGGCGCGAGAAGAGGCGTTAGCGAACGTCGTGGCTGTAGAGTTCGTAGAGCTGCCTGTTTCAGACTTGGATGCCGCCATTGAGTCGGAGTTCGACCAGAAAGAAGGTAATGTAACTGCTGTTGATATCCAAAGACTATTCGTTTCAATAGACATTTCAGTGCCTAAAAAAAAACTATTATTTTTCATTATTAAATAAAGCAAATTTTGAATTGTTATGGTAATATAATATAAGATTTCATCTATCGGTAATCTTTGCGACAGAACTAACAAAAGACATAAGACCTTCTAAAAATGACAGCGAAAAGCAAACAGAGCTGCCCTAAATATAAATTGTGCAGTATCAGAGGGACAATTCTCGTAATTTTAAGAACATTCACAGTCTGATCGCAGTCGCAATCTGTCAAAAATACGTCTAATTTCCTTTCCTTTTTGACATTTGCTTGTCGCCGAGATGAGACTGCGACTAGATTTTGAACATTTTAAATTACGAGAATTAGCCATCGGGTTATTTTGCAGTGGCACCCACTTGACGGCGTTGGTTTCTTTGTACTGCGTAATTTGTTAAGATACATTATGTCAATCTCTGTCGTCATAACTAAACTATACACTTTAACTGCTATATTTTCACTACATGTTATGTATATTGTTTATTTATTTATCTTCTTGTTTTCTAGCTGCCAAGATGTATAGTAAGTACTGTCGTGTGGTTATGTGATGTTTAGAAATCTTGCGTTTATACTATGCTATCAGTACAGTGACGTAATTATTTTAAGATTGGTCTTAAAAATCCCATGAAGTTTTTAGGCTGCCCGCATTAGCAACTACAGTGCTACAAGGTTCTTTTGGTACGTGGCCAAAGTCGGAACTAAACGCCGCAATCTTGTGTTTTAAACATTTCAAGTGACATTTCATAAAACAATAACACAAATGCTTACAAACAGGCTGTTTGTAAGCATTTGTGCTAAACCCAAAAGATTCTTGTAGCAGTGTATCGCATGAGTAGTCGCTCGTGCTTTTTATTGGTTGCTGAAGCGACCAACCGACTCACGCTAAAATATCCGTCGCATGCGACCATCCCGTTAAGCTACCGTTTCCTAAAAGAGCGTTTCCATCATGTTTATAACGTCGACGTCATGAAAATCTGACATTTTCACTAGTATCTAGCATTAATGTGTCAATAACCGCTTTGTATTATTATAATATTAATTGAACAGAATACCTGGCAAGATTCATGCATGAATTACCAAATTAGCTTTTAGGTAAAATCAAGACAAAATATTTTTCGTTGCTCATGCTTATTTACTTTAAATGATTAAACATTTGGCTCATATTTTATAGAGCAAGTTAATTTCAGTGCAGTGACATTTTTTCTATAATATTTTTGTATAAACAAAATGTTAAATAAAAGCTGATAAAGAATCATCATTACATTATCAATATATCCTGATATTATTGTATTAGTACCGCAATAGTGGCTTATCGCTATTGGTATGTATTTATATTTTATTAGCTGCGCCCCGCATAAGTTTCGATCCCGTGGGAACATCGGGATAAAAAGTCCTATATGTTAATCCTGGTTATAAACCATCTGTGTGCCAAATTTCATCCAAATCCGTTCAGTAGTTTTTGCGTGAAGGAGTAACAAATATCCATCCATACAAACTTTCACGTTTATAATAGGATAGTAGGATTGGAACGTGAGGCGCTCATTTTCAACTACGAATTCAAAAATAACAACGCCATTGTTTTTTCGTCACATCAACTTGGTGCATGTGTGGTAATTATCACTTTCACGCACGTTACGACGCTTGAATACATTTTATTTAATAAATCAAGCACAGAAGAATACAGTAATATAATCCTGTACGAGTCGTAATAAATACTTTATCTTTCTTTCTTTCTTGCTTTCTATATGCTAAAGCATAATACAGCAACTTTTAACAGACATACTTTTTGTTCAGAGAGCAGTGGTGGGCCAGTGGTATCGACCCCAACGTAGGACGTGGGTTCAAACCATAGAAATATATATATGGTTCAAACCCAGCCAGGCGCTTTACTTTGTGTAAATAATTTCATTTCACAATTTCATCACCACTGCTCTCAAAACGGTGATGGGAAAAAAATCGAAGACATGTGATCTACCAACTACAAACATTGTCTACCGACTCGCATTGGGCCGGCGTGGTAGATTACAGCCCACTCCCTCTCGAAGAGAGGAGGCCTGTGTCCCAGCAGTGGGAACATTATAGGCTGACTATGGTAAACTTAAAAATTATGTTTAAAAGTTGTCATTAAAACCAAGTATTTTGATCTCTGCCGTCCCCTTTGGGGAATACAAGCGTGGTGTTATGTTATTCATATTCTTAGCTTCTCAATACAATCCCTAACAGTATTAAATTTTCGTTTCATCACTCCAATCCTCCGTACAGGTTCGATCTGGGCCGCCTTCTCCCGGCGCCTTCAAACTCAGTTCCAGCAGCTGCAGACGTTGATACAGAGCATCCAGAGGGGCGAAGGCCTAGAGGAAGATGCGCCCTCCGCCCTCGTGCGCGACTACTTCGGACTGCATAAGATTATTGTGCTTGTTACTGATGTGGGCAAGGTCAGGATCAGATAAACTTAGAAAAACATTACTCTCTGAGAAATTTAGCTAAAACTTAACTACATATTTGTAAGCAGAAACACACGGTTTTTAATGTGCTAAGTAAAAATGTTCATGTTTTCATATAAATCAAACTCATCAAAATCGAAACAATTTAAAAAGTTGAACACGTTGCACGCACGCACGCGCACACGCGTCGCACGTTGAGTTGAAGTTGATCCATGAAATCGTTTACAGAGATTTTAATTTATACTCTTAGAATAGAATAGAGAGAATGAATGAATGAGGGGCCCGTGGTTAAATAATAACAGCCGCACAAGTCGATCGATCAGGTTAAGCTACGCTTGCCGCGGTTGGTCTGTGGATGGGTGACCATCTTTACATACCGAGACCCCGTGCCTCGGAAAGCACGTTAAGCCGTTGGCCCCGGCTGTCATTCGTAAACCTTTGACAGTCGTTACGGGTAGTCAGAAGCCCGAAAGTCTGACAACCAGTCTTACCAAGGGGTATCGTATTACCCAGTAACTGGGTTGTGGAGGTCAGATAGGCAGTCGCTCCATGTAAAATACTGGTATTCAGCTGAATCCGGTTAGACTGGAAGCCGACCCAACATAGTTGGGAAAAGGCAGGCAGATGACTCTTAGAATAGAATAACGTTTATCGTCTTTAGTATTACAGCTAGTAGTAGTAGGTACAGATGCCAGCAGGTCAAGCTACCCGAAACTGTCAAATTTTCCCAATCAACCTTGAACCTTAATGCTTTAGCGATAACGTTGTAAATGTATTAAAGAAATTTGACAGATTGTAGTAGCTTGATGTGCTGGCGTCTGGACATACACAAAACTATAATACCGGAAGCAAAAGCGCCAGCATAATGCTCAGGTCCCCAACCGGGTTGCTAAGCGCTAGTTTTCAGCTTAAACCTAATCTTTTCAATTTATTACGTTATTTTCTCAAATTTAAGACCAAAACGAAAGTGAACAGGCATCTCCTGGGCATGCTCGTTCGTTCCACTGTAAACCTCATGCTATTACTTCTTCTAGATCTTCGGCATGGACAACCTATCCGGCGCCATACTGTGGCAGTACTACGAATCTGACTTGGACACGGAGGGCGTGGTTGTGTTCACAAGGAGGACTGCCAGGCATCCGCCTAACGACGCGTACCTTACCGTGGTCGGTAAACATGAGGTGAGAATATGTTGTTAGATCATTATAGTTGATAATTTCTCTTTCGAAGAAAATCAGTGTCTTTGAGCTTTCTCAATCCTTAAAATGGATATTTGATCTAAATACACCATTCTGAACAACTTTCCCTATGAAAGACATATCCAATTCGTGAAAAAATATCAACTTACACCTTTTACTAACCACCCAATTTTCGTCACCCAGGGAACAGGCAACGGCCTAATCATCAGCCTGAACCCGATAACCGGCACATTGATCGGCGAGCGCCTCCTGAAACTGGACGTGCAACTGCTACAGTGCACGTTGCTGTATCGCCCAGACAACGAGAAACTACATGCTCTTATATTGCTCGATAAGGAGGAAAATGTCCAGGTAATACATCTTATCAGCCAAAAGAGGTCCAGTACTGGAATTTCAATTACATTTGCGTAAGAATTTTCATGTTGCTTGTTAACATATTTTTAACTCTGTCCCTGCCATCTTCAAACAATTGACAAGATGGAACAATGTTTTAAATACGTTTAGCTGTAAATTACCATATAATTTTTAGTTTTTATTATTTTGACATTTTTATAACATTTTGCGATTTGACAGGTTAATATTTGACATTTTATTTTTAAAGTATTCTGACATTTTTATAATTTTTTGACAATTTTAATTATTTTTTTTTTATGTGTTGATGAATATTTTAATTTTAATAGTCACAATTTATATGATATATAAGAGTTATGTCTGAGATAAATAAATTATAATTATTGTAAACGTATTTAGCTATTTCTGATGCAAGCGTGCCTAACGCGTTGCAGGTTCTACCTCGCTCAGCGGCGCCGCTAGTAGAGAACATGTTCATGTACGTGGCCGAGAGGAACACGGCGCGCGTGCAGGGCTACGCGCTTGTGTTTAATGGACAGGTGAGCCCTTCTTTTCGTGTCGAAGGAATTAATATACGGACGCCAGCACATGAAGCTACTACAATCTGTCAAATTTCTTTAATAGATTTTCAACTTTATCGCTAAAGCATTAGGTTCAAGGTTGATTGGTAAAATTTGACAGTTTCGGGTAGCTTGATGTGCTGGCGTCTGTACTTGAATTTATATGAGGTAAGCCCTAGTATAAGGTTTGCGGGGCCAACATGGCGAGAGATCGCACAAGACAGGCAGGTTTGGAAGGAAATAGGGGAGGCCTTTGCCCAGCTGTGGGGCACATAATAGGGTAACAAAAAAAGTCCTAGTATTTACAGGTAAAACAATGAAGAGTAAAACATTTCTTTGCCACCGCAATCCCTCGAGCGCTTTAGCAAATTGCATGAGTATTCTTAACGTAGAACAAAGCCTGGATTTGTATTTATGTGACCTTAGAGCATTGTAGTTACTTAGCATTGTCAGATGGGGTCGCATTTTTGCTAATCTCTAAGAATACTTAAAAAACTACTATGCTGCTTAAAAGCTACTTAAAAAAGGTCACCGGTTTGGAGAATTCTAACGCACAGTTGGGCGACTTTAGGGTACGGGCATAGATGAACTTTGTATTAGACACGTATTTTCAAAGAATTGACAACTTGAGACTAGCCTCTCGCCTGAAAAAGCCAACTTAAACATGCTTCAAACTCAAACCTAAAGCATTTATTTTAATTAAACCATTTACAGACACTTTTAAACTGTCTAGGTTCTAGACAATTAAAAAATCAACTCCTAGACTAGGAATTGGTCAGTCGAAAGACGAAGTTCGTAGCTCATTCTAAAGACGAAGTTCGTAACCCATTCTAAAGACGAAGTTCGTAGTCCATTCTAAACACGAAGTTCGTAGCCCATTCTAAAGCGTAGTAGGTTCCTACGCAAAAGAACGGCCATGAAACTTTATGGACACACTTTTAAATGAAGATATTATTTGGAACTGACAGCACTTGTCCCTATTCCCCCACAGACCGTAGAAGCCGTCCGCACGTGGCTGGTGCAGCTGGGCGGCGCGGCGGGCGCGGGGCAGCGCATCGTGCGCGCGCTGGGCAAGCGGCCGGCCGAGCGCGCGCACTCGCCGGGCCGCGTGCTGCCCGACCGCTCCGTGCTCTACAAGTACGTCAACCCCAACCTCGTGCTGTTCGTCACGGAGGGGCCCGACCCGCTGCATAAAGGTAAGTCATGAAGATGGTGGAATATTTGTTAACTTTCATGTTGTTTACTGCAATTTACCGAACTTACTTTAAATTATTACTTTGATACATAAATATTGCATGTTACAGACGTGGTCGTGGCGACCTGCGTGGACGCAGCGTCGGGCGCCATAGTGGCCGCGCAGGCGCACAGGCGAGCTCGCGCGCTGCCCCTCGCGGTACACACGGAGCACTACCTAGCGTATCTCTACTACAATGATAAGCATCGCAGGACTGAGATCGGTAAGGTTTAATCAAAATACCAATTAAATTGTTTGTTGAATAGAATAGAATGCTCTTTATTATGTTCACCATATAAATTACAGATATAAATGTAGAATAATATGAGTGTGTCTGTGCGTTGCATGTGTAATATTTTGTTAAATATCTTGGTTTCTTTCAGTCCATCTAAAGGTTCTGTTAGATATCGTCTTGTGCGATTAGACTGCCCATTGTACAATAGCTTCAATACGTTTGTCCTTTTAAAGTGAAACTTTTATTACATCATCTCACACTTTTTCGTCTGTGTGTTGCATGTCGCGTGACGGTCGGCCGCGGAGTAGGGATAATTTTACTTTTTCTATGGTGTAGACGCTATTTTGTTTGTTTTTGTCAGTGTTTAATATAAATGTTATTTTTAAAAAAAAAAAAACGTTTCTCTTTTACCATGGTTTCATAAAACCACACAATCCTTTTTTTATTTTACACCACATAAAATAAACAAGACAAACATACATATGTGTATAAGTATAAACGTAATGAAGTAATTAATTATTTGTGTATTTTTGGGGGTGAAAGATCGAGAGAGATTTTCCAAATGCTTATCTAATTTATTCTGTGATTAAACCTCATGTTAAGTTGTTTGTTGCTATGATTTTGATGCATGTATGTATTTGATTAGTATTATTTCCCTCACAGCTACTCTGGAGCTATACGAAGGCAAGACCCGCTGGCTGGCGGCCGGCGCGGCCTTCAGCTCGCTGTCGTCGGAGCGCGCGCCCGGCGTGGAGCGCCAGGCCTTCATCCTCACGGCCACGCCCACCGCCGCCGCCACCACGCTCACCGAGCGCTCGCTCACCGACAAGCACGTGCTGCGTGAGTACATGCCGCACGCGACCACACTAGTTATAACCGCACCGCGCATAGTTTTCAGCTTACAGACCGGATTGCGAACACTAGTCAGTGTTCTCGTTTGAGAAGCACGCGTTTCTACGTTGTCTCAGTTTACTTTACGTGAACTTGCAATCATAACTATTGTACTCGACGAAGAAGTGAATAATTTGTGGGCCACGGGGAGAGAGCCGTGCGAGCGTCGCGAGGACCGAGCGCGGCCTGCGAGGGGTCACCGCGCGAATTGCGAGGTGCCAACATGCAAATAACGTGGAGAAATGCTCATGCATTTTGCACTACCACGGGGAGATAGCGCAGTTATGTGGGACTCCAACCCACTAAAACTCCACGGTGTCCTCCTCTGTCGCTTACGGCGGGAACACGGGCACGCCGCAAAATAAATAACAAAATTACAAAGGCAGAAGTTATTTTTTTTATTTTTTATTTTTCCTGTATTAATAGACGATGCTACAGTAAACACTGTACGAAATGATGAAGGAACTTCATCGCGTAAACGTAAAACTAAAAATATTGATAACAATATTTTGATACGAAAAATTCAGGGCATTTTTTGGAAAAAATGCGTTAAAATGATCTAAAACGATTTTTTTTTTAAACTAAAAATTGAAAACCACTTCTGTTTATTTTTGCCTGAAAAGTGTTTTTATTTTAATTTTAAATAGTAGGAAAACATAAATGCGTAATTTAATTTTTACTTAAACTCTTTCTTTCTCCTTCATTAATCGGTTCCTGCAGTGTGAAGTCATATTGACATTTTCACATGCACCTGGTGTACCTACCCTGCTGGCTGATTCACCGTCGCAATCATATAATCAGTACTCGCTGTCCCTTGGGACTAGTGGGACAGACCCAAATTTGTCACGGGCCGTCAGTTTCTATGAATAAAGATGACACCCGAATACGCTTGGTTTGTGAGGCGGCCGCTGAGGTGTTTTATTTTATTCTGTGTCTGGGACCAGATTATGTTTAGTATTAATAATTCCACCTACCCTAATCGACCTTTGCTTTTCCCCAGTGGCGTTATCATCAGGCGCAGTCGTAGAAGTACCCTGGGTGTACCTCGAAGCCCGTCGCGGCGGCATCACAGAGGAAGGCGTGGTGATACCGGCGTACGCGCCCGAGTTGCCACTGGGAGGAGACGCGAGACTTAACTATAATCGCACGATCGCCAGACCCACGCAGATACACACCGCTCCCGCGGGACTGGAGTCTACCAGTCTTGTGCTTACTACTGGATTAGGTAAGGATATCAGCTACCAAAATATAAACTAAAAAAAAAAACAGCAATCGGACTATACATGTGATCTACCAGTCAGACACACACATAAAATGACAGAGTCCTCAAACCTATACAAATGTCGAAGACTTTTCTAATATTCATACCTAACCATTTTCTACGACACCACTAAATGATAAATACTGACTGCTATTCCCAAAAACACACGACCAAAATGTCGTTTTGTCGCACAAAAATAATATTCTAAAATATCACCATCTTTTCACAGACCTATTCTACACTCGGGTGGCGCCATCAAAAACCTTCGATCTACTGAAGGATGACTTCGACTATTACCTTATCACCATAGTCCTGGCCGGCCTCATCCTCGCTACATACAGCACCAAATACTTCGCCTCCCGGAAGATGCTCAAACAAGCGTGGAAGTGATGCAAGTACGTCGTCTAGGGTACTTTAGAAGGGAATTTGGACTGTGTTCTCTCGGAAATAAAGTTCATAATTGTTTAGCGCGCTCGCTATGGAAAGTGTTTGCCTGCCGCCTAAATAGGACAATTTAGAATAATAATTTAATACTGATTTCGCAAGTAATGTAGCAGATAAATAAAAATGTTCAGAACGAAGTAAGGCCCGGACTCCACCTAAGCGGAGACGAGAGGAGAGGACAGTAGAAACAACCAATAGGATTTCGTTATTTATATATATCGTCTGCTTAAGTGGAAAAGGTTGAGCAGAGAGGAGATATTTCGCATATTTGGTAGCGCGAACAAAACAGACATGTGAGCTGTGCCTCGCAAGCAACGACGCGCTTCGCGGAGTCGAGAGGTGTGAGCAGCCAGCGGCACTGCTAGTTCCCGCGCGTCGCACAACTTCTGTTTTTCATGCCCGCCGCACTTGCGGCATATTCAACCAGAGCCGCACACAGCTCAGCTCCGCTCTACCCAGTACACATCTCTGCTTCAGTGTAGCCAGTAGGCATATCCGCACAGCTTCGGCGGAAACACCCTAGCTATTATCCTCCTCTCCGCTTCGGTGGAACCCGGGCCTAAAGCTAAATATCAAAGATTGATACATGTAATATTTATGTAAGTAATAAGCTGTTGAAATGATTAATATAAAATATTTATCGTCAAATTCTACATAATGTTATTTGCCTAAATTCAATCTATATGCTGTAACCTCAATATTTCATATCAAACTTGAATAATACTTGTCTCAGTTAAGGTGCCATTATTATGTTTACATCGAAGAAAAAGTTTTGATCTTTCGTCTTTACCCAATTAAATTATTCAGGCGATTTATTTTCTAGCTATGCAGGATGCTTATTATTTGGACCTAAAATTTTAACGTTAATTGTATGTCAAGCATTAATTAAGAAGTAGGGGCAGTTTAGTTTATATGCATCTTCCATAGTCCTTCTTCGTGTCGCTGGCACGACTGTACCTACTTTATATCTTGTTGGCTCAAGTCTTTGCGACTTCCACAGCGTTGTCAATGGCAGCGCATGGGATCACTTTGACTGCATGTTTTGGGACACAGAGGGCAGTATAGGAGGTCGAGGATGGTTTGCACATAGCTCCACAACTACACCCTACTGCCGTTCCGTCAAGGTAGCCCTACTTTACCAGGCTGGACTTACATCTTCCCACTTGTATCTGAAGACGGTTCAGGGACTTCCAAGTGAACCACGGAAGGTTACACCCTGCAGGGAGATGCTCCTTCCATAGTTTATTCGACAAAACCTTATGCGATTTTCATTTTACATTTGTATCTAAATCTTGTAAAATTATGATCTAAATATTTCAATCGGAAATAAAATTCCACTGCCATATTTTCCGACGCAGTCCGAATTCCTTTATTTTAATGGACTTTTAAATAAATAAAATAGTTTCGTGATCGTGCATAGTGAGTGTTCACATTAAGTTCATAAATACATACACATTAATATATATTTCAAGCATTCGCTCCGTTGTACAAGTTTGTATGGAAACATGTTTTAATGAAGGGTATAATTTAGCCATTGTTGGGTAGATGTTGAAGTATAACGAAAATAGGTAATTACAAAACAGTTGCCAATAAACAAGCGATCCTCGAGTACCATTATGAATAAGTATTGGATAAACTGTGAAGGGGTTGATACCATGACTTTTACAACGGATCGTAAGCACGTCATATCTAGTATAACAGGTGTTTCCGAATCAATTCAGTGATCAAATTCGTTCAAATAGATACTGGTCTATGCAGTTTAACTTGGCTCTTATGGTAAACATTATGCTAAGGCTGCATTGTCGCGATAGCGCTCTCACCGCTCGACGTTTCGCTGCACAACAGAGAGCGCGCGAAGTGTAGTTCACGTTATCGCGACAATGAAGCCGTAGCATTACGAATACTTGCATTTATACAATATCTTCTATAAGGAAATGTAAGTCATTTTGTCTAAGAAACATGTCACACTGTATAGACATTTTATTGTAAAATTTAGCTAGTGAAATTTAGATGTATTATTTATTTAAGGGTGGTTTGTATTATACAATTCATTTATTAATATATTTAAACCATTCCACAATTTGTCACCTTACATTTCATCATGTTTTACGTTTACTCTATAGTCTATTGTAAACTAAATAAATAATACTTATTTTTCTCCCCTTGAAATCTATTCTAAAGTCTATGTAAGGTGACTGAATAAAGTCTTTATCTTATTAAACATAGCATTTAATATAATTATGTATTTAATTCAATATGTATAAATAACACAAAATGTACATGCCTTTGTTCCTATAGTTTTCTGTTTTCTTGTTATTTGTTACAAAGCAAATCTGAGAGACACCTCTATTAAGTTTAACGCAATTCCCTCAACAGATGTACACACTGTATAATCTCAGTTAATTATAAGTAGCATTCATTTTATGGACTATAGAAAGTATTATATAAACTCATTTCACTTCAATAATTCTGTAAAGCGTGAGACAACTTAATTATGTACAGACGCCAGCACATCAAGCTACTACGATCTGTCAAATTTTACCAATCAACTTTGAACCTAATACTAAGCGATAAAGTTGAAAATCTATTAGAGAAATTTGACAGATCGTAGTAGCTTGATGTGCTGGCGTCTGTACTTCATGGCGTAATTATAGCAATAGCAATTTATTGTTCGCTGAAAAAAAATATCATGTAGTCTCGATTAATTAATCGAGGCTACAACTATATCTGAACTGAGTCAGAATATACAATATAAAATTAAATATATGAAGAATATACTTTAATATATGCGAGGATTTTTTGTTTAAAAGTATTTGCTCACACGAGTTGTTAATTAGCAGTTAAGGTTAAAGTTTTACCGCGTCTTTTCTTTGTTATTTCAATGTGTTGCAATGTGCTTATTAATTCAGTGACAGATTAACATTGCAACCACACTCATAGCCTAACATTGAGAGTAGTATGATTCACATAGAGCAGACTCTCAAAAATATTATGTAAATATTAACTTTGCGAAGAAACACTAATATTTGTTAAAATCTGTAAAATTATACCTATAAGAAACATACCTTCTTGCTGTATGTGAAGGTTGTATGGCTCCACTACAAAATATTTACCGTAAGCATCGATTAGCCTAAGACCAATTTTCAACATTTACACCCTGACTCGATGGAAAAGCCTGCATATCTGAATAACATTTGTTTTTCTTTAAAGTTATATATAAAATAAATTATGTTACTTATTCATTACTTGGTTAGTTTAATTACTCACTTTAAATAAAATACACATTTTTTCCTTAGTATGTCGGAATGTTACCATTTCATTATTTAATTTTAGTGGTGTGGATGAAAATATTATCATTATATTGTGAATTATGTTATTGTTCTTGTACTCACGTCTTTCAATAAGCTACTTTTGAATATCGACAATCATAGCACTATTGTACAGTTCGAATACATGCATTTGGTGAATGTACGAGTGTATCTAGAATAAATTAGATTTCTGTGGAACGACACAGTAATTTAACAATCGATTTTGCATTTAATATTAATTTTAATAGTCATGCATTACAATGAATCGTATAAGTAATTATTTTTCTATATCGAACTGTACTCTTTTTAAACGTACCAGTGGTACGTAAGTTTAAATGAATGTTGATCAGTCAGCGTAAGTGAGCAATTTGACGAGCGCCAGCGCAGGACGATCGTTGGAGCGATGTGTCCCTAAACGCAGTGACTTTGATTAGACTGAGTTTAAGATGTGAGAGTGGTTGCAATACATAAGTATAATATTATATACTGTAATTAAAATGGGTATTTGTTTTCTGTGACCAATGTGTTTTGTAAAAAATAAAGTTGAAGTAATTACTGCCATTTGTTTGTTTCATTTGTGAAATAGGAAACTTGAACTTAAAACACAACATTATTTAAAAAGAAATTTATTACGATATCATATGCTTGAATATTAACTCAATATTATTTTGATAGTCCTTATCCGTAGCTTCGAATGGGGTGCCTACTATTGGTTGTAAATGCACATGGTTGACTGTGGGGGGGTTCAGTACTTCATCGTTGTTGCATAGTTCTCGGAGGTGATACCAGGCGGCGCCGTAGTCGTAGTCTAGAATGGTTTTGAAGAACTCCACTGCTGATGACTGAAAACAGCAATCAACACTTTACTTACTGCAGTTAGTTTTTGCGCGAGCGTAACATAAATTGTACCAGATACAACCTTGACTGATTGAACGGTTCTTATGCTTCGAAAGCATGCCATTAACCTACAGCTAAAGGGCGTATAGCATGACCACTTTCATTTCTATACGAAATTAATTATTTATAATTGATTTTTTATGAATACTGGTATTCAGCTGCATCCGGTTAGACTGCAACTGACTGACTGAGGTCAAAATAGTTGAGAAAAGGCAAGGCAGATGATGATTTGTTTTTATATGATATCGGTTACATTGGTAACCCAATCGACAAAGAAATCAAACCAGGAAAAAATATCGAAACCTTACATCCTGTAATGTCATGAGTCGAAGATGTTACTATAACTAGAAATGAAACTAAAATGGCGGTGGTAATCATGCCCACTCACTTGTACATAATACTGTGCGAGTGAGAGGGCATGACGAGTTCCTATAATTGGCCATTTCATTTCTTTAATTGCGTGGGATATTCAATAAATATACCGTATTTTCACGTTCAGCTCACCTGCAAAGCCTTAGGCTGTTTTTTGGACAAGTATGGCTGCACACAGTACATAGCATCTTCCAACGCATCATCTTCAAGCATGAGATCTGTCACGAGGTGCGGCAGAGCGGCTAGTGCGGTCAACTGTAGACTGTATGCTGGACTGTTGCGGTAGGCCGAGCCGACGTCTTTGAGGTAGCTGTCTCTTGAAGTATGTTGTACGTAGTAGTATATGTGTGGGAGGACATCTCTGTGGTTGAGAGACGGAAATAGTTAACTGCTGGTTATACGAGTCTTACAAGGTGGATGCGCCAGGGTAGCGAAATTCAAATTATCTTATGTATCAATTTTCAGGCAATTTTCAGGTCAGGTTGTATGTATGTACAGAATTATAATTATTAAAATCATCAATACAAACCTTTAAGTTCATATAACCCTATTGAATTTTATCAGTTATATATATATGCTCTATAGAATTGTATGAATTATATATATATATATGCCTATTGAATGATATCAAAGAATAGGGTTGTATGAACTTGGAGTTGATAAAATACAACAGACAGTGACAGTGACCTGCAACACATAGATAAACCATACCTTGGATTAAATTAAAGCTTACGGTACTTTTCTCCAGGTACGTGAATAATTTGCCCCATAATGGAGCCGATTCCCTTGTTCACAAACTAAATTAAATTTAAGTTCAGTGCATCTTTTTCTTTCTATTTCATTAAGAAAAGGAGACAAGATAAAATATTAGTTTAGTCCTGTCAAATTAAGATACTCCATAGAAATTTTAGACGTGATTAAAAACGGCTACTAGAAATACGTCAATGTACGTCACGCGCTGACTAATTTTAAACTAATATTTATCTTCTGTCCTTTTCTTAATAAAATAGAAAGAAAAAGATGCACTGAACTTAAAAGTTTATTTTGTGAACAAGGGAATCGGCGCCATTGCAAGCGAAACCGTGGCAACAACTAGCTAAAAAATAAGTTACTTAAACAAAACTTACGTGACAGCTCGACTCCTAATAAAATCTCGTGCCAACTCCGCCATAGTAACGAGCAACTCAAACGCCCTCTTCATGATGGCTGGCTCCTCGACGAACCTGGTCAGCAGCGGGGCCCACACGCTGTGTACTAGCGGTAACAACTCGTCCTCATACTGGCGTAGTATGGGCAAGCCGCGGGTCAGTACTTGTAGGGCGAGTATCGAGTTGTCTCGTTGAAAGCATGTGACGTAGTTTAGGCAACGTTTGAGGATTGTCACTATTACTGCTACGTATTGGGGAGGTGGGGGTTTTTCTTCTGTGAAGACAAATAGGATTGAATAACACAAGAAAATGTTATTGAAAGATAAAAATTGTGTGTGGGTTGTCTCACATTTTATAAAAATAAGGAAAATTTCTTCTAAGACGTGTATGTGTTAACAAACAAATCTTATATGCAAACAGACTCGAAACAAATTTAGGCTATGCAAATAAAAAAAACTGAGCAGGTGCGAGTCAGAGTCGCACACGAAGGGTTCCGTACAATATTTACCACTACATAATTTTATTAAACACGTTTCTTGTATGGGGATACCCCCTTTAATTTTTAACTTTAATTTATATTTTAGAAAAAGAGAAATGGCGCCGATTCCCTTGTTCACAAAGTAACTAAATTTAAGTTCAATGCATTTTTTTCTTTCTATTTTATTAAGAAAAGTACAGAAGATAAATATTAGTTTAGTCCTGTCAAATTAGTCAGCACCTGACGTAAATTGACGTATTTTTAGTAGCCATGTTTTTAATCACGTCTAAAATGTCTATGGAGTATCTTAATTTGACAGGACTAAACTAATATTTTATCTTCTGCCCTTTTCTTAATGAAATAGAAAGAAAAAGATGCACTGAACTTAAATTTAGTTTAGTTTGTGAACAAGGGAATCGGCGCCAATTTTAACTGTCTACCTAATCACGGTTTATGAGATACAGCCCGCTGACAGACGGACGGACGGACAGCGGAGCCTTAGTAATAGGGTTCAGTTGGCACCCTTACCGATCCCTAAACATCGACCGAAAACTCAGCTTTGCATTTGTCCATTATCGTAGGAACACAGCATAAGCCCAAACAATAGTAGTAACTATACAAAACACTGATTACATAAAAAAAAAAAACAGAATGGTGTGTAGTCGATTCTTACCTGTAACAGTATCATCATAATCTAAAACATCATCTTCCTTCTTCTTCATATCTTCTCTATACATCTCCTCCACACTCTTACCACTCTCTTCCTCAAACTCCTGCGCATTCAGTAGCCTCTCTACTTCTTCCGTACTCTCTACGAAAACGGACAGTTCTTTCATCACGTCTATGGGCTGGCTGCGTGGAGTTGTCTTTGGTAAGGCTTCCGGAATAGTGTACCACTTGCGAATACATTCCACGAATGTTAAGAATACTTGTAAGTACGCGTACAGATCTTCTTCGTAATATTTATCACAACTTTGGACTAGAACCTGTAAGTTCATATTATGGGTATTTATCAACTAGTGGAACATAATGTATTTTGCCAGTTGACGTTTTGACGCGGAGTGACATCTTACTGCCACGACACAATATAGAGGAAAACAAGGATCTGTCTAATTTCTTCGTATTCTTGTCTAACTTAAGTATTTCGGCCTTCAATTAAATGTTAAATTAATTTTTATCTCACAAAGCGACATGCGCTTTACTTATGGTACAAACACGCTGTGAATATGTGTGTAACCGCAGGAACTCTCGGCACCGTTCGAGACAATGGCCAATTCGGAAGTGTGTGTGTGTGTGTGTTATGCGTAGACGCTACTCGTCTTCACGCACAGATTCACAGCATGTTTGTACGCTAGGTTACCACAAGTAAAGCACGTGTCGCTTAGTGAAATAAAAATACTTTACAAGGTTGTATACTCACGTCTTGAACGATTCCGTAGAGATAGTTCAATATACTGGCGTCGCTGTACTCCATCACCACCGACAGTATCTGCAAGGCTGACTGACAGTTCCAAGCCTGAAATATGAGCATTGTTTTACTATACAGTTACATAACCCGTCCCAATACTGAATATAGGTGTAGCAAGGTCACCACCTGACATATTTTAGTAATTGTCCATTTATTTGTCAAAATATTGTTACAGAGTTGTTACATAATTTTAAAAGTTCATAATATTCTGCCACACAAATACATTCAAATCAAATCAAATCATAATTTATTTGTTAACATAGGTAAAGTATGTACAGATCTTATGTTTGAGGAATAGTGCGCTATGTTATGCCAGGAGACGTACAGATATGATGTGCACTAAAATATTACATATACATTTTAAGGGTTTGTTTAGTTTGTTAGATATAACATTGAATTAAATAAATTAGGATAGCATTCAAATTGCAAATTAGTCAAATATTAAGAATGGAAATGTCAAAAAGATGAAATTAACTCAAAGAGATAATAAGAACAGAATATAATTATTTTCTAATATTTAATTCCACTTTTCATCTCATTCATAAAATCATTGGTCGAGTAGTTTTAGGGAATTCGATTATGTCCGAGAAGATACAAAAGTGACGGAATTTAATTCCAACTCAGAAAAAAAAAACGTGTGACGGCCGTGATTAATAGTAGTGAAACATGATAGGCTGATTATGGTGTGATAATCAGAATTAAGGAAGGAATACTTCGAAGCGCATACCTTCTTGAGTCGCACAGTGACTTGGTTGGTGAAGTAGTCGGCGTTGTGCTTGATGAGGTCTGCCACGGTCGCGTGGCCGCCCGCTTCCGCTATGTTGTGGATAGCCTTTAGACCCGCTAAGTGCAGCATCTCGTATTTACTGCCTGTAAAAGTTATTTGTTACAGCGAGGGTTGATTATTTATTACTACCAAATATGTGACTACAGGAACGGACAAAATAGATCGGTTTAGAGGCTAAAATTACATATCATGTAAGTAGCAAGTGATTGGCACATACATAAGTATCAATGGGGCAAAAAATGGAAGCTGACTATCTACATACAAAACTGCAGTAGTGCAGTTTTGTATTTTATTTTTATTGAAGCGATTCAACGCCATCTACATTTCGCGACACGTTCTAAGAAGGAAGTTGGTTGTATGGTAAATAAATATATATTGACTTGGTTGAAAAGGAAATTGAAAGAAACATTGAACCCTAGAATGCGAAAGCAGAGTCTTTTTTCTTAATTTTACAAGTTAAAAGCATTACTCACCAACTCTCTCTAGCACCAAACACAGAGTCTTCAACAGAAACGGTTGGTAATTGTCCATGAGCCTCTTAGCCATCACGCCGACGCCCTCAGTGAGTAAGCAGGACATCAGCATGTTCCGCTGCGCCTCCCCCAGCGTGGCGCACTTGTTCGGGTCGGAGTGCGGCCTGGGGCGCGGCGCGCGGTAGCTGATGTCGGTGTAGCGGGTCTCTACTGCGCCCTCGTATAGGTCTGGGAGAATTGTATAAGTATAAATATTTTTATCAGAATTATTTAATAAACGGAAGATATATTGGATTTCGAAATAGGCTACATTTTTAGTAAAAGCACCCCAAAAACTTTGTTATCGATAAACATTCACCAATGAGATAGCAATCTTTAATTTTGACCTCATTTTCTATATTATGGAGAAAACAACCTTAACTAAAATTTCGAAAATAGTAGCCGCCATCTTGGATTTTCGTGTTTGTTTCCATGTAATTTTCGGCATCGTCACCCTCAGAAACATCCAGCCAGCAACTTTACATGGTCGCCATTTTACATATTGTGAATATAACCCAAACTTTAGAGCCCTGACCCTCACCCAGTGTTGACCGACTGTAAGGTACGAGTAGCTAGTACATCCCGATTCAAAGTTTATGACGGCTCGGAACCTGAGGCGAGTCGCTGCGCAGTAACACATTCACGTGTCAGCGGGGTTGAGGGGTGAGGTACTGCGCAGCGAGTATTGCACGTCAGAGCCGCCATAAAGTTTGAATCGGGCTGTACTACCTAGACTGTGGTAGTACTAACCTGGCACACTATCCTTGTCCCAAGCCCTGGGGTTGTACACCGAGACGTCCAGGGTCTCCTGGTCAGTCAAGGCAGGGTCCGCAGTGCCAACTTCTAGAGGCAAGTACCATACGTCTTCTTCTAGGTATGTGTTCAGAACACGCTTCACCAAATCTTCCGATGAGTTTGGCGCTGCGAAAAAAGAAAGAAAAATATTATTAAAGCTGTACAATTCTTATCGTTATATTTTACTAGCTACGCCCCGCGGTTTCACCCGCATAAGTCTCGATCCCGTGGGAATATCGGGATAAAAAAATCACATGTCCTAATTCAGGTCATGGTCTACCCATGGGCCAAATTTCATCCCAACCCGTTCAGCCGTTTTAGCGTGACAGCGTAAAAAAACAAACATAGAAGAAATCAAGAATTTACTCTTTATAATTAATAGTTCACGCTGCGTAAATGCACACTGTGCGCTATGCCAGCGTCGCCGTTATATAAACGTAATTTAGTCATAAATACGTTCCGTGGTTCGATGAACGCTTTAGCTTGTATTTGCAAAGCAAGAACACCCGCCGTATGACGCTCGCAAAATGGCCTGGGGTTCTACTACGAAGTGCAAAGTGCGAATGATCGGATCGGACCGACACATGGCCGAACCGAATATTATTGAAAAATGCGAAAAAAGTTCGGATCGCCTCAGTTGGTTCGGGATCATAGTCAATATTCGAAAGAGTGTAGGAGTGTAGGATCGGGACCGACCGAACCAAATAGTAACTTCGTAGCAGGAAACGGCCGAACATTCGGCCGATACCACTTCGGAGTAGACCCCCTGTAGTGTCAAAAAACGTTCTCTATTTATGGACGGCCGTTCTTTTTCGATCTGTCTATGACGGCACCGCTTTCTTAAGAAATACAAGCATTTCGTTGGACTAATGCTAGAATCGAATGCATCCTTATAAGCAAGTTTCAAATTTCAACCCTCACCTGCCGCCATACAGTTACAGATGTACACGAGCTCGCAGCTTCGGTCCTGCTGGAACAGCTCCAGCAGACGGTCCAGCAGTAGAGAGGCGCACTCCGCCTCGCCGAGGAGGCACAGGATCTGTTCCATGCGTTGGGAGCAAGCCTCGTTGTCTAAGTGACAGAACTTGCACCAGGGGGAGCCAGTGGGAGGTGGTGCGGTTACGTCTGGAAAGAATTGGTTTTGTTTAGTTTTATATAGGTAGTTCTTTACATAACATCACGCCTGTAATCCCCGAAGGGTATGGCAGATATGTACTTATAGTACACCTTCGTTCACATTCGCCAGTTATGTTTAAGTACCATGTAACAGGGGACGAGCTTATTACCATTAACCGGGCACAAATCGACACTCCAGGCTGCTACTGAGAAATTCCTCATGGAAAAACACTATAACACTTTGCCCGACCAGGGAATCGAACCAACGAACTAAACCAACGAGGCACTCCAGTAATATAGACCTTTCTGTTTTATAATTGCAATCTATATTAATATTTAAAAATGTTTACCAACAGCTTCTGTATATATCATAAGCACAGCAGGTAACAATTAGTTCGTTCGTATTATCTGCCTTAGACTCCTGTTACCTCTGTGTGCGTGTTGCGTGAGCATGGTGAGGTCGGCGTGTATAGCGACGGCCTGCGCCAGCGCAGCGCACACGGCCTGCACGTTGTCCAACACGCTTAGCGCTGACGTCAGCCGCTGAGCCATCTTCTCTTCGTTCAGAACCGCCACGTAGCCGTGGAGGAGGTTTAGAGAAGATAATTTGCGGCTAGAGTCTGGAAACAAAGAAAGTTGTTACAATTTTATTTCAATTGAATATTTTCGATAGTTGAGAATTTGCGGTGAACGGTATTTGGCCGAAACTGATTTCATTCGAACCTTAAAGGAATGTACCCACCGTGAAAGTCTTGCAAACATTCGTTGCGCGAGCTTTTATTACGTACCGAACAGCTTAGTGAGTACATGAACAAAAGCAAGAAAACGAACGAAGTAGTGACCGTTCACCGTCCATTATACAAATTAACTGTGATAAAGTGTAGTATTTTAATCAACAAAAAAACCGTAAAACCAACAGCAGCCGGGCTACATTCTTGCAATTGCGACACGAGCTTAAAAGTGTTGTGTGTACTCTTTATTCAACACTCATCCAAACCAAAATACAAAAAGCGAGGTAAAAAAAATATATTATTTATAAAGCCTGCACTACACTACTCGAGAAGTTGTTCGAAGTTAAGCGAATACAAGAGTGTAGAAGGGCTTCGTTTCGCTTCGTGCATCCTCGGCTCGCCTCGGGCGACTACTGATCGTTGTCGGTTTTTGCGCTCGAGTCAAAAGACTCGAAGAGTCCCGTAGTTCTAAAGAGCTTATTACACTATGCTTCTGCACGTTCCTAAATTCAGGATAGTTTAATCGCATTAAACAAACGTCACGTACTTCGGACTTCGGTCGATATCGACCAGTACTTCGTCGAAGCAACTTCCCGAGTAGGCTTTAAAAAACCAGTTATATCGGATAAGTTCTAAAAAGTAACAAGCACACTAACAACGCCGACAAAAATGTTGCCTTTTTTAATATGCAAAATGACTTACCAATATTATTCATAACTCGCGGCAGACTATTTATAGTTGTGAAGAAGTTCTCACAGAGCAATTCTAGGGTCTTCGACCTAGCATCGTCAGCAGCGTACTCAAAGTACATGCTGATCGCATTGCTGCTGAACTCCGCTACCTCCGGGTACTCGTCCTTAGCTAGCGAGATGAGAGTGTCCAAGGCTATGGGTACTGTAGATGCCAGTGCGCTGGAAATAAATTGTACTTTTACAAAGTGTTCCCTTTCCTAAAAGCCTCTAAAAGTAATTCGTATTTTATAATGTAATCAAACATTGCAAGTTTGATAAAAAATGAGACATGCTACGACGACCCCAAATAGATTGGTATAAGGACAGTAGAAGGATCATGTTCAAAATATAATTTTTATTGGAGGGGCGCGCTAGTTCAGAAGATCTTTACAAACAGCAAAGCTTGTGATTTTATTGATAGACTAGCTGCGCCCCGCGGTTTCACCAGCATAAGTCTAGATGGGAATATCGGGATAAAAGTATTCTATGTCCTAATCCAGGTCATGGTCTATCCTTGTGCCAAATTTCATCTAAATTCGTTCAGCCGTTTTAGCATGGAAGCGACTAACATACAAAAAATCAAGTCTTTTATCTTTATAATATTAGCTTAGATAAAAAATATTAATGATATAGATGTTTTATAGATAATTTATCTTTATATTTAAAATACTCACATATCACATTCAAACATCAGCCTAGAACAATAAATAGCCAGTTCTTTCCTCACTCTGAAATGTTCATGTGTTCTCAACACGACCAAATGCTGGGTGACTATTAATATTTTCTTACTGGCCACATTGAACCATTCTTCACTCCTCACTGGCAAGTTTTTGGGGTCCACCGCTGAAAAAGAACATAAAAAAAATAGAATGAATGTGACGAAAATATTAGTAAAAAAAAAAACGTCTCGTGAACAAATCGAGAAGAAAAATTTTGAAAATAAAAATAATTTGTGTACTGGATAAGTGGTCGACATAAAATTTTTAGCAAATTTCAGAGCCAAAAATCTTACCACTTTCAAACAACACAAAAGTTTTAAATTAAAATAAACAAAATATTGGTATAACAATCCAATTCAAGTTGTAGTTGATTTTATTAATTATATTCTCTAAAATTACTAATTACCCTTACTGCTTACTTCTATGATTTCCTTCTCTTTGAACCTATTCGCAAAGTCTTTCACGGTGATGTCGGCGGGCTGGCTCATGAACTTATTGTTCATGGCCAGACATAATATTCGATGCATTGCGTCTATTGCTATCTAGAAGTAAAAAAACATTACTATTCGTTAACAACTTAAACACTACACACTTATCGTACCAAGAAGTGTTTGTATGTTGAATCACACAAAGTATAGGGCATAAAATCGTACATAATCAGCCTTTATTGTTCCCACCGCTGGGACACAGGCCGTCTTTCTTCGAGAGGGAGTGGCCTATAATCTACCACGCAGACCCAGTGCGGGTTGGTTGATATCAAATGTCTTCAAATATTTGATTCTAGTACATGCCATGGTTCTTGATGTAAAGAAAACTTCTGCCCTTTACCATACCATGTCTTCAATAATTGATGTTATTTCACGCATTTTAGCAATTGGTTTCCAGATCTGATGAAACTTAGCAAAGTCATTTCACTTTACAAATCTGGCAGCACAACTGGTCCCACGCATTTTCGGCCTATTTCGATATCTACATTGAGCCAAATCTTTGAAAAATTATATTAAATGCACATAATTTACTTCATCTGAAACAGTTTGGTTTTACAAAGGGTCGTTCAACTAAAGACGCAGGCGTGGAATTACTGAAGAGCATATTCGAGGCCTAGGAGGAGTCACAAGATGCTCTTGGTATTTTCTGTGACTTGTCTAAGGCCTTCGATTGCGTGCATGATTCACTCATCAGAAAACTGTACCACTATGGTATGGGGGATAGGGCTCTCGACTTTCTGATTTATTTCTAACAGAATTCAGAGGGTTGATGTTAAGGGCAAGAGATCTGCAGGATCTGCGGTTACCATGGGCGTTCCGTAGGGTTCAATTCTAGGTCCTTTCTTGTTTCTGATTTATATTAATGACTTCCCTTACTTATAAAATCAAATGTCAAACGCATTCTCTAAAGTTGTGCATTGGTTTACTGTAAATAATCTCCTAAACGAAATAAATAATAAAGTCATTAAATTTTAAATGCGTTAGTTATATCGTGTGTCATCCCCGTGAGATTTATGCGACGTGTCGTGGTGCTCTTACATTTTCTTCGACGTTGATTTCTGATGATAATCATCCAACTTACTGGACATTTTGCACTTTATTAGTAAGGAGAAAGGGCAGAATAAACAGCAAGAGGGACAGCTTCTGATGCGCCATTTCGATGCAGCCTTCGTCTTAGCACGGCTCTCCCTTGACGACAAATAATAATGTAATACCAGCCTTTTATTGTTTCACTGCAGGTCAAAGTTCTCTTTTCGTACAGAGAAAGCATGAGCATTGATCTCTACACCTGCTCAAGGCAGATTGGCGATTTCATTCCATTAATATTATAAGTCTAGGTTTCCTCACGATTTTTTCTTCACCGATGTCCAAGATACACTTATAACATATATTTACATTTAAAAAAGTTTGATTTAGAAATAAAATACATTAAAAAGGAGACTGGGCGAAAGTGGTCTATAGGCATATACCAATATGGTTTTAGCAAAATTCTGTACATTCTTAAAATATATTCTTCTCTAAATTACCGGGTCAGTTTGTGATGGCCCTTTGCACAAGAGTAACGACGAGGTGTCCCTACAAAGATATCAAATCCATATCACTATTACGCACATAGACCACTTCATATGCAAAATTGCCCTTTGCACTAAATGTGACGCATAAATCATTTGTAGTTGCCCAAATTCTAAACCACAACCTCGTGCAAGCCTTAACCACTGGGACATCACGACATTTTTGACAGCCAAAAGATCAAGAATGACCAGGACTTTTGACTTGACAGGTGTCAATCTTACCACAATCACAGCATGTCCAGGGTTTTCCGTGCAATTGGCGACATCTTGCAGAGCCGACATTACGCCGGGCAGGATCAGAGACAGCATGTCTACCGCTAGCTTCTCTAGAACCTTGTTTTTGATGTGGTAGTCTGTGGTCAGCATCGGGTGGGTCGCTGTATGCGCTGTCACACATTGCAGTGCTGCTAATCTGGAAAGTATTTGGGGATGAGAATACATTGAATTGGTATATATAACAAAAATACAGTAACCGGGCATAAATATATCGATACCGAAATAGACTGTCATTGCGCGACGATCTATAATGCCAGAGTTTTCTTAAAACTTGATGTGGGGGGGGAATCGGGAATTGTACTTTTTACATTTCACACGCTAATTTACATTTTTATTTTTTTATTTCTTTAATTAAAACGGCTTAAAATTAATTAAAAAAATTAAAGACACAGTTTGTATATTCGAAAAGATAAAATATAAAACAATCAAGTAAAAAGTTAACAACATTTTCATAAATCCCTCTCACAGTACTTCTGACATGCCGACAAAATCTTCGTCCGTTCGTCCGCAAACAATTCGTTTTTTTTTTCATTACATTTGATATGTACTATGTAGCCATATTATTTATTACTAGCATCCGCTCCTCTCGGCGACAAACAAATGTCAAAAACTTGGCAAAATGTAGGGAAGTTATAGGTATTTTTGACAGATTGAGACTGAGATCAGACTGTGAACATTCTTAAAATTATGACAATTGCCCCCCTGGTTTAAGACAACTCACCTGAGCGCCCTCAGTCTCTCCATCTTGGCGATATGCACGCACACATAGACTGCCTTCCCCATCAGAGGTACGTGAGCCTTCATCATCGTCTCCCTAAACTTGGCACTGACATTAAGAAGTAACGTTGTCATGCATGTCATCACACTGTATTTCAGCTCTTCTGGCACCTCTGCAACTGAAAATTTAAGGATATTACTGCCAATCATTGACTGTTTCAACATATGTGGGTAAAATAACTGACAGATTCGTCATCATCATCATCATCAGCCTATAGCAGTCCACTGCTGCTGGCCTCTCCTATTGCACGCCATTCAACTCGATTTTCGGCAACTCTCATCCAGCTGCTACCAGCCATCCTGCGAATATCATCGTTCCACCTAGCCTGAGGGCGTCCCACCTTACGTTTACCGATACGCGGTCTCCACTCAAGAACACGTCTACCCCAACGGTCATCGGTTTTACAGCTTATATGGCCGGCTCATTGCCACTTCAGCTTGCTTATTCTGTGAGCTATGTCGACAACTTTGGTTCTCTGCCGGATCACCTCGCCACCACTGGTATCTACCAGTGGTGGCGAGGTCAATTCGAATGAAGTAATCTTACTTCATTGAGGACATTTCGAATGAAGTAATCTTACTTCATTCGAATTTATATCATTTTTTGCATGGATATAGATTTTTTTGGTGGATAAGGCCAGTATTTTGATGCTGTGAACCAGCTAACAAACGCAAAATCTTAATTTTTTTCAGTACTGCATTATTTTGTATTTCACCATGTTTTTATTTTTCCGTTGGTTACATGATTTTTTATTACTAGCGATATATAGCGATATATATACAAGGTGTCGTTTTGCATCCTCGTCAAATTCAAGAAGGTAACTATGCTACTGATTCTCGACACGAATCTAAAATAAATAGGTTTTTTTTTTCAAATTTTCGGAAATCGGCATGTGTGGGACACGCATTTTAAAACGTGGCCTGTGTGAGACCGACTGTAACTGCCCTTTTACACACACATAAAAACGCGGCCGGTTATACGATACCATAACGCGATTTGTTCTTTGAAATTGGTGTATTCTAAAAAACCAAGTATGTATTCATTATTTACCAGAGAGCGTAATTTTATTTGATTATTTACGTCTTTCATAACAGCCTCCTGAAATTTGACGAGGATGCAAAACAACAGCTTGTATATAGCGATAGCGATGAATACATCGCTATTTCTTATGTAAAACTAAGGTCAAGAAAAGCATAATTGTTTACTAAAAAATGCAAGAGCCAAGAAATTGTCATTGCAACAGTTCATAAATATTGACAGTTAGACAATCAATGACTGAACGAATATATATTGATACATTGACCTCAGTTGACTTCATAGATTGTCTGGCAAGATAAATATTCTTGTATTCACATATAATATATTGTTTTTCATTCAACCTCAGGTCATTGAGACTGTATTAATTCTCTATTAAATCTCTTACTAATTGAATAAGACATAAATAAGGACTTTTAACCTTTTTTTTGTTATACAGGATGGCAGGGACTTCGATGCGCCAACTGTAACCATGAATTCAGCACATGATTCTAGACCCCCTAGCGTAGAAATTCTTCGTCGTTTATTTAGAAAAATCTGCTGTTTTAAAGGAAAGTGCAATACCTACACGGTCAAAATATATGGAAAAGCAATTTTTTTTTATAGCCGGCGAAAAATTTCAGCACCGTGGTTTAGAGTCATGTGCTGAATTCATGGTAACAGGTTGCGCGCCGATGTCCCTGCCAGCGCCGAAACATTAAATGGGTAGCAATAGAAAAATTAAATAATACTTCAAACAGAAACTCCTGCTCTAAACACAATAAATCGCTATAGATTGGGACGAGCCGCGACTTAACGCAACACATTGCAAAAATTGTCCGTCAGCACTTTCTCAATCACCATTGCCAGGATCGCCCAGAGGACACGGTGGAGCACACGGTGGAGGTCTGCCCCGCTTGGGCGGAGCACCGCCGTGTCCTCGTAGAGGCGATCGGCAGCGGCGGCGGCCTCTCGCGCCTGGCCCTGGTGCAAGCCATGGTCCGGAGCGAGAGGGAGTGGGAGGCAGTCGCCTCCTTCTGCGAAGCAGTCATGCTAGCGAAGGAGGTGGCGGGACGGATGAGGGAGAGAGCCTCCCGTCCCAGCCGCCGCGGGAGACGCTCCGGGCGTCGGGAGCCGCGTGACGACTCCCGGCCACCGTAGGCGCGGGCCTGCGGGCGGAGAGCAATGGGTAGCTCACCGTCCGATCAAGACCAGGCCCGTGCCGGACGGCACGTAAGTGTTCCACGCGAGCCTCAAAGAGATGTCAGCATAATTTGAGGGGCCCCTTAGGGCCGAAGCCTGCCGGGTCAGCGGGATTGTCCGAAAGGGTTACCGATACCCCGGAACATAAAGGGCGAAGGAAGGAACATGGGTGGGTTTTAGTCAGTAAGAGTCTGACACTCCCTTCCGCTCCACCCAGAGCGGGAGGGGTCATTTGATGATTTACCACCAGAAAAAAAAAAAAAAGCACTTTCTCAACCAACACACACTAGGCGGCCACACCGCACTTTTTTTGTATGAAAATGCGTTGCGCTGCGGCCCGTTGCGGCTGTAAAGTGCGCTTGGCTTGAACCTATAGCGACGGGGAGTATGATTTGAGGCTGTGCATTTTTTTTTTACTAGGCATCGACGTTCCGCTGCTGGGCAAAAGCCTCCCTACTCTTCTTTCACCTCGCTCTCCAGGTTATGCAGTAAAGTAGTGAGGGTTTAAAAAACAGTTCTATTTATAAATGATGCAAAATGTATGGTTTCTTACTCATTCCTGGCTTCTTGTGATCAAACACAATCTGCAACAGTCCTACTTCTATCTTCATGCACATTTCGAAGCTGTTTATGACCACCCTGTTCAGCAGCGCCCCCATGCAGTCCACCAGCTTCTGCTGTACATCATGTTTGTTCCTGAAAGTTATTAACAGATAATCAATCAAATCAAGTCTTGTCAAACAAGGCGAGTCTTAAGGTTGGACTTTCAATGAACAGATCCAAGACACAGGTCATGACCAACAGCAATGGAACGCAGCATAAGATCGTCACTCACTGGGCGCCTGAGTGAGGACGTCTCCGTCGAGGTAGTTTACGATGAAAGTGGTGTGACGATCTGATGACGTTTGCTGGGTCAACATGGCCAGAGATAGCACAAGACAGGGAGGTTTGGAAGAAAAAAGGCCCTTGCCCAGTAGTCGGACACAATATAGGCTAACAAAAATCAAATAAAACTGATTAAGTGATCTCAGCCTAAAAAAGCAACATTACTACACAATATTCTTATTATTTAGCAACAAATTAATGAGACAAATATAAACATTCTTTTTATTATAATAGGTAGCAATATTTTTCCTGCCTGCATAAATTCCAAAATCTAAAATTTGCCATAAATTACTACATAAAGTAACTGGCCCTTTTGAGTATGATGACATAATAAAATAATCACCCATTATGTACCATCACCAAAACCTATATCAGTCCATTTTGAAAACAAAATCCCGTGCACATAATGACCACAGCTGCGTCCATAAGTAAAACAAAAGAGGATCCTTTTTAGGTCAACTAATAATATGCACTGCAAGCAGGAATAGTCCTTATGGTGGTCAGATATAAATTTTGGTGTATCAAAAACATAATTAAGACAAATTATCATTATCAATTTTGGTTCACTAAATGCATGTGCAGCAGACAATAAATTACAATGAGGTCTATCGCGTATGAATTCACCACTAGAGGCGCCAGTGTAGTGTGAGGTCTCCGAAATGTCAAATGTCACTGTTTGGGCAATGCGGGTTTATTTCTAATTGGAATAATGCTGTGAATATTTTGCACTACCTGAGATTAATTATGGCAAATATGGGTTATGGGCCAATGAATGTCAGTGCTTCAAAAGTGGAGCTGAGAAAAGAGGTGCAAAATTAAGCAGGCTAAAAGAACAGCTAATTCAGAGGTTAGTTTGTTTACCGTTTACAAACACATTTTTTTGTTTAAATGTGATTTAAATGTAAACTTTGTTTTCACCCCACATTCTTCAGGACCTTACTCCGCAGTGGCAACAACTGGTGAGCACAAAAACAATAATAAAATTGATCTATTACGCATGGATGATATCTGGGAAAATTTAAAACTGCCTCATTGGTCTGGTAGTTTTCAAGAAAAAATTGTATGAGGTATTGCTTTGTATGAGGCCCCCATGCTTAGGACTTTATTGTTTTCCTAAATGTCTCAGTAGTAACCTGGAGTCTAGATCAGTGTTCAGTTTATGGCAATAGGGATTATGTGGGACTTAATCATAACTAGCTGGAATTCAGTAGCTGCAACCAAAGTTTATTTTTGTGTTTGAATTTAGTGAATATTTGTATTAATTTGAATAATTAGTTTTTGCTTACTCAGTTTCACTTGACTTCAAGTGTGTGATAAGTGGAAACAGTAAGTACTGCTGTAACTCCTGGACCACCTCTCCTTTTAAATCTGATACGCGATCATGAAAGTCATCAATGCTATCCTTCGTAGGACACACCATGAGAACATCGCACACGGGTTTAATGCGCGAAAATGTTTCTTTTCTATCGCCATTCATCTTGATTGCATTATACGCTTCTCACTGCAGGTAAATGCTATTTAACAGGTCCGCAGAAAGATTAGAAAGGTTCCACAATAAGTGTTTGGTTTCTTATTTGGGAAAAAACGGAGAAACTTTAGTTATTTCATTTAGAATATCAAAATACTCGGGTTAAAAATAACAAACCAAATGCCAAATTCTTTCTTGTATTCCATTTGACAATTTGACATGAATTACATTTGACATTTCAATATGACTCGCCTTTTTTATTCATTGCACTATGGAATGAAAATAATCGACTAAAAGGACAGACATGCGGAGGAAATATAGGACAAAGGAGAATGGGTAAGATCGTATCGAGACACAAAGTTTGTATTGTAGCTTTATGAACTATGTTGATTTTTGTTGCCCTCGTGCAGCAGTTTAATTAATCCTAAGACAGCATGTCTGAATTCACTGGAGCAAAAAGATATGAGTAGAAATTAAATTCATTTAATAAAGGGACATATTTAACTTATCCTCTCAAAACTAGCCATAACCTGTAATTTCTGAGGTGCGCAAAAGAAAGCATTATTTAATCGAACTTTTAACAATTCTCATTATGCGCTGCAAAAAACATTATTGAACACTCTAATGTAATGAATGCGCCTGTTTTTGTTAACCTCAAACCTATTTTGGGGTCCTAAAATTACTATATGGCCATGTAACTGCAACAAACATGGTTGCAGCGCTCGCTGGCTGCTGACGCAGCACCGCTTGCTTCACTCGCTCGGCTTGCGCGGTTGGTCACAGTTCCAACCTAACCTAACCCGTTTGGTCTAGGTATCCTACCTGCTAAGGTAGGATACCTCGACCAAACGGGTTAGGTTAGCTAGGCTAAGTTTGGTGGCCCGGTGGGTTCCCGCATTGTCGGGGCAGGGGGGCTCAATAGCCGTGGCTTGGATAACCACGGTGAAGCTAAGAGGAACCCGAGGAGGGACCGCTCGTCAGGGCTTTGCCAGTAAGCCGACGACGTAGCGGCCAACAAGTAGGTTGCGGTGCCGCTTGGGCGACATCGCAACTGAGGCGGGCCGTGATGTGGTATTGGAGGCATCACGGCTGAGGGTTGGAGGCCGCGGCGGGGGAGGAGTGTCGGTATTGCGGTGCGCCGCTCTCCCTACCTTCCGCGGCCTTGACGGGGTCGCCACCGTCTCATGGCGAACGCGGTGGGGCCGCAGGGGAAGAGGAGTGTTGGTATGACGTTGGCCGCTCTCCCTATCCTCTGCGGCCGAAAATTGGCAGGCGGTGGGGCCAATGACCTGACCCGTCGCAGGGGGACCAAGGGTGCCCAGACACGGGGTCGTCTGGCGCCCATCTGGCGGTTTGGTCCCTGGGGTGGTCACGGCGTGCCATGTGTTCTGGTGCGCCGTTAATGGGGAGTAATCCCCAGAGGAGGGTCCGGTGGCGGACGGCCGCGGCGGGTTCACGGATGAGGGCTAAGGCCTGCCCGTGTTCCCGCCGTAAGCGGCAGAGGAAAAAAAAAAGCTAGGCTAAGTTAAGGCCTAGCTTAGTTCCTTGCGGGCACCCCAAAGGGCCATAGCTCAGCGGGTGGCGCGGGCCTACCGTACGGTGGGCTTTGGCATGTGCTCTGGCCGGCACCCCTCCTTGGGAACTCGAGGCATGGGTGCTCGCCAGAGTATATGAATGGACGGCGGGGTGGAGGGCGAGAGAAGAACGCCCAACCCCGGAAGAGCGGGAGGCCGTCCGGCGGGAGGCGAGGGACGCCATCGTCGTCCATTGGACGGGGGACCTCGCCACCGCAGCCTTCGGCGGAGAACTCGGCGCAGCACATCCTCGAGGTGTACCCGTCGTGGTCCGAGCTGCACCGTAGTCTTATTGCGGTGATCGGACCTGACCTCTCACTCCCCGGTTTGGTTAACGCCATGCTGGGGGATGAGAGGTCCTGGGCGGCAGTCGCCTCCTTCTGCGAACACGTCATGTCCCAGAAGGAGGCGGCGGAGCGCGCGCGGGAGGACGATCCTCATGCGGCGCCGCTCCGAAGGCGGAGGAAGGGTCGAAGAAGACGTCAGTTTGACAGTCATCTCCGACTCCTCTCAGGTGGAGGCGAGCAGGCAACGGGTGCGGGGGCACCTTTGCCTGTATTGCACAGGCCTCCACCAGTGTCGGACGGGAAAGGCCAGGTGTTCCCGGCCATTCCCGTAGCCCCCCAGCCTGAGGGGGATGCGGGTCCGCCAGCTAGGCGGGCATGCGCCGGGAGGGTTGTGGATGTAAAGGCTGAGCCGGTTTCCCATGGCCCTCCCATCACGGCGGTGTTCTCATATAATAAGGGAGAGGGAGATCTCGTCCAATCACCCGGCCCGCAGCAGGCGCACCGGGCGTCGGTGGAGGGTGGACAGCGCCCTCTTCCAGCCCCCCTAAATGGGTCCAGGGGCGACGGACTTGTGGACGTCCATTGCTCCCCCCACATCAGGACCCGACTACTCCCTGACAAATACAATAAATAAAATACAGACATAGTTCATAATGCTACAGTCAATTTTGTTTGGGTACGGGGCCCATGCAAAATTTTTCATTTTAAAAACAATATAAAGTGTACGTGTATTTATATACAAAAAAGAGGGGAAAGAATAAAATACAAAAATTAGAATTATTCTGAACGAAACTTATTAAAATTTCAAAAGAGGAATTGTCAAAGTCAGGTGTTAATTGCTTTCTGTCAAATAGAATTCAATGGAAACGAGAATGCGAATAAATAATTAAATTACCTTAGATATAATCATGTTTTTATGATTTTTTAAAGTGTGAGATATATTCCAAAATGTTCACCTTGGTGGGGCAGCGGGTCTTACATAAGTGCCTCAAGATTTTGAGGTTATCTGTTGCAGATTTCAGCAACTTGCCCGACATCAAGAAATTGAATGCAGTTAGGACTGTTGAAAAGACAATAGATTCCAACACAAGCATCTTTATTGAAAGTCCAATACACGTTAAAATCCAGCCGATCGATGTGAACGACCTAAAAGCTCACAACAGACTAACCATGACATTGTATAGCCAAGGCAAAGATACTAGTGACTTTCAATTAAAACAGACATCCAAACGATTGGAATTGCTCAACAAGAATACCTCGCCGGACAGAAACGACGTCTGCGTGATCCAGGTACCATATCATTTGAATGTGCAGGTCACAACAACAGATTACGCTTCAGTACATCTAGCTAAGTTAGAAGGACAGGAGTTTGTCGTTAAAACGCAGAAAGGGACAGTTAATGTATCTAATCTGAAAGCACAGAATATAGTGGTTGAGAGTATTGAAGGGGAAGTAAAGTCAGAGGGAAGGTTACAAGCAAGTAGCATAGATTTAAAAACTGGGTTAAACTCTGGAATTACCTGTAACAATATAATGTCGAATGGCTTCAATGTTACAACACATGCTGGCCCAATAGTTGTAAAGTCTTGTTATAGTGACAAATCTCATTTTACTACATTAATGGGCAACTTGAAACTGGACAGCCTGCACAGATCCGTACTGATTGATGTCATACAGAAAGGCAATCTTCACATCACAGGTTTCTCAGGGAACATACAGGCTTCCTTAAAAAGCGGAGATGTCTTCATGCACGCTTCACAGTTTACAGATCAGAGCAGTATTTTCATACATGAAAAGGGCAAGGTTGAGCTTCTAATGCCAGACATTGTAAAAAATTTACCTGCTACTAATTTGATAGCAGAAAAGATAATAGTTGACGAAAAGATACTGAAGCTAGGCCGGTTTATGGATGACTCACACCCCAAGAGGTTCCGGTTTGAGAAGGAGCCGCATACTGAATTGCATGTAGTTTGTAAGAATGGCTCAATTGAGTTAAAGGAAACGGACTTACCAGTTTTTCTGTAGTGACCAGTAATCTGTTTGATAATGAAACATGTACATTAGGTTATATATTGAAGTTTACACTGTGTATCTTCATGACAGTGCTTGTTACTTTTTTTTATGAGTTAAACACTCATTATAATAATTATTAAATGTATTTTTAACATTGTGATGTGTTGATCATTTTGGTGATAATGTATAATAGTAATAAAGTAGATTTCCATAACATTAATTTAATGCTTTGTTGATGTAGTTTTTTCAAATGGTATGTATTGCTTAAATATATGTATATACACTAACATGCAATGTGTAAGTTCTCTAATATCATTGTTGTGTCTTCCATGAATCATACAAGAAGTACTACTACTAGCGAGGACTACTAACTAACTACTAACTAGGATGCATCATTAAGGATTGGGACACTAGGATGCATTCTCACTCATGTTGAACATAAGTGTGATCTTTGTAACTTTTAAAGTAAGTATGACTATCTTTCCTTAGATATGAGAATTACTATTATACTGCCAAATAACATGTTGTGTAATGTTCATTTGTTCTACATTAGCAAACATTTTTCATGCATTTATAACTAGCGTTTGAAGTGAAGTCAATTGAAATGATATTGCACAGTGAGGTTGTCTCAGCTCATGTACATGTAAAGATTTATATTTGTAGTTCCTCTATAAGACATTAGTGTGTTTGCTTGTACCAT
Organism: Apamea monoglypha; assembly: GCA_911387795.2. Classification (NCBI taxonomy): domain Eukaryota; kingdom Metazoa; phylum Arthropoda; class Insecta; order Lepidoptera; family Noctuidae; genus Apamea; species Apamea monoglypha. Next base: position 16,883,961 of record OU426925.1, read on the forward strand.
AATGTCTCAATATTGCTAGTCCTTATATATGTTAGAATTATTTAAATATTCTTCTTTAGGACTTCAAAATGTTAGTAGCTATTCAACATTGTTATTTATTTAGGTAGTGAATTGTTGAAGAGATCATTAAAATATTATTTCATTTTATAGTTATGTATTATTTGAATATATCCTTTCACACTTGATAACACTGATATACTGGTTTGAGTCAATTAGTCTAATCCCTCAGTTATATATTTTTCATCTAACTATGTATTTCCCGGTTTGTTTACTTTTTAATTAGGTAAGCGTTAATTGGGTACAAAGATGATGGATCGTATGGTGGGGGGCGCCACCGCCGCTGTGATAACGAGGCTGTTTATATGCTTCACGAGTGTGCCCGCGCTTCAGTCTTACCGCCAGCCGCACTCGCCATGCCGGCCTGCGCGCCCGAGTTCAGTCGCCTAGCGCGCTCCAACACAGAGTTAGTGTTCTCTCCGCGAGTCAAACGATGCTCGCACCAGCCGCCGCCCTTCACAGCGCTGCGGCGATCCTTCTCCTCCACGTTCTCCTTGATACCTGAGGAGCGCGCCATATCTCCTGAACGCCCACCGCCGCTGCCGCGTTTCATCAGAATCATCACATGGGCTCCGCGGCTTGTGTTGCGACCGTTCATCGCCATGCTAAACCTCATCGCCCACCCGGCTTGGAAGCAAATCCTGGTCGTTCTGCCTACATTATGGATCGCCGCCTCGTGTTTTTTATTCTGGAAGTGTGCTCAGTGCCCTATTGGAGTTCTCAGGATGATTGGACGTGCCATTAGCTCAAAAAACCAGAAAAAACCACGTACTGTGCTCATTAGTGGAGGAAGCTCAGTGCAAGCTTTACATCTAGCTAGAAACTTCCATTCGGCAGGCGCAAGAGTTGTAGCGTTTGAAATAGAGGGGCAATTTGCATTGTTGAAGTACTCGGCTGCAGTGCATAAGTTTTATACAGTGCCGCGGCCAAATCCGGCTGATCCTCTAGCCTATGCGCGGGCACTTAGAGAAATAGTGGAAACAGAGTCGGTGGTTTTCTATGTACCGGTGAGCTCCACTTCTCCAGCGTATTACGATGCGCTTGCCAAGTCACATTTAGAAGTACTTGGATGTCAGTGCTTTGTACCTTGCGCTCGCGACGTTGTTACATTAGATGACCCTTTGGAGTTGATGAGGGTAAGTCGCGCTGCTGGCCTATCGACTCCCCATTTCTGGGTGGTGGCCAACGACGAAGATGTCCGTGCGTGGTACGATAGCGGAGCTTCTAAGGAGGGAAGACATTTCATTGCAAGTGCTGGTGCTCGTGGAGCCAGAGACCGATTGCGTTTTGTCATGCCTGAAGACAAAGCCCAATTTAGATTCCCACGGGAAATCAGTGCGGAGAAACCGTGGGTTATTGTTCGGGAGCCAAAGGGAGAGAGGATTGTGACGTGTACTACTTTGAAAGAATCGCGCGCAGTCAACAATGTTTCGTGCCGGGTAGACTCTGCAAGAAAAGGACTGGTGCCTCAAAGGGATGAAGAAGCTGACGCTTGGGTACAGCGATTTGTATCATTCCTTGCACCGGCGAGGCCTATGACTGGACACGTGTCATTTAGGCTTGTTCGCGAAGAGCAGACTACGAACGGTCATACTAACAAACTGGTGGCTATTGGAGCTCGAGTTGGAGTGTCTCTGCCGTATTTGTGCCAAGGAGCGGCACGTTGCGGGCACGCAGCAACTATGGGGAAGCTGTTGGATACCGTGCTGGACACTCGCGAAGCTCTATTCGCATTCTGGGACCCGCTTCCATACTGTGCATACTACAAGTCGCGTATGCCAGACGATCGGAGGCCGCCGCCCCCGGAGCCTTGCAAGACGCCACCAAATGTTCCTCTCTGAAGTGTAATGTAGTGACGTCGTAGGAATTATTTATTAGACACTCAAGTACCTGAAGAGTGCGTGAGTGGGAGCTCTCTCGGCGTGTGCCATAGTTAAGTCACGCTCTCTGTGTGTTGTTTACTCGTCTCGCTCGTGTACAAGTGTGTGATGGAGAGACGATACGATATTTTGTAACTACTAAGTAGATATTTTAAGTAAATGTGTACCTACAAAATTGAATGTTATACCTACATTATTGTTAGGTTTAAGAAATAAAAAGAGGTCGATATTTTTAAATACTTTTGTTTATTTTCTTAATTCATGCAGGCGTTCATTAAATAGCTTTCAAACATACACAAGTTTATAAGGACACAATAACGCATTACTCATCATTCATCAGCATCACATATCACATAAAGTGCAGTTTTATCTGGGAATTACTTAGTCTCCTACTACCTGCTCGAAAGTTCAAAGTAAAATCTGTATCCAAGAAAGTATATTGTTTACAAAAATAGCCAAGCGACCGTTAACTACGGTCGTTAATAAACTTTTTTTATCACCAAGCGAACACGTTTGTAGAAGTTATTTTTCCACAAGATCTGCGGGGAAAAGTGTGATCTGTGGCCGGGCGCCCCCAGTGACCCGGACGAGATAAGCGCTATCTCTTCAAGTGCACTACAATTTATAATAATATACACTTGGCACTTATCGGGTTAAATGGACAAACATCATCCCTAAGATGTGGGTAGGTAGAGTCTTAAGGCAGGCGTTTGCTACGGAAGTTCTGTCGATTATCGTTTCCCCATGACCTACTATGCATTATACACATTTTATTGAGATGGGTCAGTATCCCGAAAATCTTAAATGAATTGAGCTAGCTGGAGAACTGTGATGTAGGTAATGAACCAATGCGTCAGTCAGTAGTAAAAAAATAAATAAAGAACAGAACTGCATTGAAACATAAGATGTGCATCCAAACTCACGCCGAACCCATTTTCTTGGGATGTTATCAATGATGTACCTATTACGTCATTGGCTGTTATTGATTCCTTAGTATACCGTCGATCTAATACACATATTTGTAGAGATAAAAATAAGTTCCAAATCATGGACAAAACACCTGTACCCGTACCCTGTATTACCCGTACCCATATTGACAAAAATGATTACGAGCACATGTTTGGTAAAAGGTCTGCCCTTATTTATATCATGGCTAAGTCTGTGAATCAAATCTTGATAACAGGCATCTACACTAGGGTAATAATAGACATCGGCGGGCGCCATTTTTTTTCGTGGGTAAGGTACCTACTCGTACCTACTTCAAACCATGTCAACAAATCACAACTTGTCGGTGGCACTTGTATTCCCTGAATTAGTTGGTCTCTTGACTATGTTCGCGTGGTTCATAATTAGGTACCTACTGGCGGTAGGTTATCATGAGTTAACTAAGTTTAGCATTATCAGTAGGTAGATACTAGAGCGTCTATAACTCATGATCCTATGTACAGACGCCAGCACATCAAGCTACTACAATCTGTCAAATTTCTTTAATAGATTTTCATCTTTATCGCTAAAGCATTAAAGTTCAATGTTGATTGGGAAAATTCGACAGTTTCGGGTAGCTTGACCTGCTGGCGTCTGTACCTGCCTCTGTATGAGAATCTGGGGCAGTTCAGAGGTTGCCCTGTAATGTTAGGAGCGCTAACACACTGGGTCGCCATGGCGACATCGCCGCGTCGCCGGCTACGAATCCAAACAATTCGTATTAAAATGTAAGACTCACTTGGCTACGGTCTCTCGACGTCGCCAATTTGGAAGCGTAGCCACGATCGACCGCGAAGCCAAGTCGCCAGTATTTTGTATAGGTATCTACAAGTAAGTTACGCCTCCCACACTCAGGGGCCAACTGATCGCCAGGACTGAGAGCCAGTAGCCACTGGTTACTTATTTGACAACCTCATTTGGCTAAGGTAGGTAGCCAGAGGTAGGCATGGCTACGTAGCCAGGCACGTCGCCATGGCGTCCCAGTGTGACTTTATTTTATTACCTACCTATAGGTAGTTACCTATAAAAAACTGAAACTGACTGACTAGTAGAAAACTGGTAGAGAGTAGTACCTAGGTACTACTCTCTACCTCTGGTTGTCTCTCCGTCTTCATAAACGCGTGTAGATGACATACTATGTTTCAGTCGATAGAAAGTAAGTTGTTTGTCAATGCGGAACTAGACTTATTATTTTGAACTCCTGACCTTTGTATTAATTTACCAAACATAATTAATCATAGCTTTTAATGGTTCACTAATCTCATGTTCTTGACTTTCACGACGTAATCTAAGATGTGGATATGGTGATAGGGTGCAAGGAATTCTGTTCAGGAGCAGGCGTGTTAGCCAGGTACAAGCATATCTGAAAATGTGTCTCCTTATTCAAACGAAACCACACGCCGTTTTGGGAATTCATGGTTTCAGGCTAACGTTCATTACTTATTACATTCGTTGAGGGTTACCACACACGATTCTGCGGTATTGGTTGAGCAACAAAGCCGGCCCGAAGCAGTAATTATTCGGCTTTCATTCGGCTAGTGCTTATCGGCAAACTACGTTCGGCATTTTTACCTTCGCGTCGGCTTGGCACGATTCGTGCTAAGCCGGGCGGCTTTTACCCGAAAGATGACATGGATTGGGATTTCCTTCACAATCCTTCGGATTGTAAAAGGAAGTGTGTTACGCAATTTTAGGGTGCTGATGTATGAACTTATACCAAGCAAAAGGAGTGTGTAAGGATCGTAGCCGGAGGCGTTCTGTTGTTTCTGCCTACCTACCCCCATAGGAAGGTGTGAGTTAATATGTATGTATGTAAGTACAGACGCCAGCACATCAAGCTACTACAATCTGTCAAATCTCTTTAATAAATTTTCAACTTTATCGCTAAAGCATTAAGGTTTAAGGTTGATTGGGAAAAATTGACAGTTTCGGGTAGCTTGACCTGCTGTCGTCCGTACAAATATTATTATTTTCACCAAGTGCAACTTTGACGCAACTGCATTGAGCTGTTCATTGATAGTGGGGTGAACGTTCATAACTCATGTAGGTACGTTAATTATAAGCTGTTGAGTTTCCAAATAAATAAATAAAGTGTCCCTGAAGAAAATGTTTTCATTGTCTGACGTTCTCATCAGGCAAATTACTCACTTTAAAGTAAAAATAGCGTGCAGCAGTGAATGATTAAGTCTTTTTATTTTTAAATTCAGCATCCGAGTTATTGCGTCAAACTTGCACTGCAATGTTTCGATTCTCAGAAGGTTACTTACCGATAATCAAGAAGGAAAAATAAATAGGTACAACCTAAATGACTACGTGATGTAGATGGCTTACACTGTACCTACTTCTTATGTAAAGAAGCAGAAAAACCGTGAGTCGTTTGTTTAATAAGTAATCTATGAAGAACTTTGAGTCACATGTAAGCATTTCTTCGCGCATTTGCGACTTTCCTTATCTGTGTTAAGTAAATGGAAAGAAATTATATAAGTCAAGCAAGCCGTAGTACCTATCGATTTTAAATTCGAAGAAACGAGAAATCGATACGTGATTGCTTTTCGTATAACAGGGGCAATCATCGCTACCCATGGTCATCCGCTACACATGGGGAGACTCTCATGCATAATTTAAATGCCAGTCACAGTGCAAAAGTCCGTAGTAGGTACTATTGCCAAAATCTATATGTGATTACCGTAAGGACTATTCCTGCTTGTAGCGCATATTATCGACCTAAAAGGGATCCTCTTTTGTTTTACTTACGGACGCAACTGTGGTCATCAATGTGCACGGGATTTTGTTTTCAAAATGGTCAGAGATGAGATGGTGGTTTTGGCGATAGTACCTACAGCTACTAAGGTTCCACTTTCTTAAAAACATGCAAAGCTTCTTGTTAATAAATAAACAAAAACAAAAAGTTATTTGCAGGAAAACTGGGTCATTCACTTAGTCATTCGCAAACAGAAATGGTATTTTTAGTGCACCCCGAATGATATGAATGTGTTTTAAATAACGTCAGAGAGATATACGAACAAAACACATGAACACGCCTCTGTCTACCTCTTCGAGGAATGCAGGCGTGAATGCCGTGAGGTTGTGTGTGCCAGTTATTCATCTGGGCCTGTTGTGTCTAACACCAAACTGAAGTAGGTATAGTTAGATGTCGATTAAGAGGTGTATTTTATCGGGGGCAACTCCCTAGCAGGTACCGATCATTTTCTTAAATATCTCTGGTACCTCATAATTAGCCTCTAATGTTCCTGCTGGGACAAAGGCCTCCTCTCAGTGAGAGGGGGTGGGCTGCAACCCACCACGCGGGCCCAGTGTGGGTTGGTATAGTTGTCATATGTCTTCGAATTTTTGGTTCTAAGACGGTTTCCTGACGATGTTTTCCTTCACCGTTTTGAGAGCAGTGGTGATGAAATTATTTACACAAAGTAAGGGTCAACTCACACCGAAAGAGCGGCGAAGGGCAGCGAAGCGGAGCGCAGTTTCAGTTTCATATGAATTTTAACTTTATTATCATTACCATAATACTTATTATCGCATGAGAAACTCGAACGAACGAATTCCCCGGAATTCCTGCGGCGCCGCGGGCATCCGCGCGACTCGTTCGAGTTTCTCATGCGATAATAAGTATTATGGTAATGACAATAAAGTTAAAATTCATATGAAACTGAAACTGCGCTCCGCTTCGCTGCCCTTCGCCGCTCTTTCGGTGTGAGTTGACCCTAAAGCGCCTGTCTGGGTTCGAACCTACGACCTACAACTCGTAGGTCGTAGGTACTTTTTTATTGTAAGTATAGTATGACTCGCATAATTAGAATGTAAAAATATTTTCCGAAGCGAATTTTCTTTTTTTTCTTTTCTTTGTTATTCCGGCGTTTGGCCCTCGTGGATTGCCGCTGAAAATCATCGTCAGGTGGTACACCTTGTATTGTCATCTGACATTATGCTGAGCTGAGGCCCTTTTGAAGGGCACGCCGCGATAGCGGCGATAAGACCCCTCTTTGAGGAGTGGCTAGAGAGGCGCCACGGCGCCCTCACCTACCGCCTGACGCAGGTCCTCACCGGACACGGAAGTTTTGGGAGGTTCCTGCACATGATCAGGCGGGAGGAAACGCCCGGGTGTCACCATTGCCAGGATCGCCCAGAGGACACGGTGGAGCACACGGTGGAGGTCTGCCCCGCTTGGGCGGAGCACCGCCGTGTCCTCGTGGAGGCGATCGGCAGCGGCGGCGGCCTCTCGCGCCCGGACCTGGTGCAAGCCATGGTCCGGAGCGAGAGGGAGTGGGAGGCAGTCGCCTCCTTCTGCGAAGCAGTCATGCTAGCGAAGGAGGTGGCGGGACGGATGAGGGAGAGAGCCTCCCGTCCAAGCCGCCGCGGGAGACGCCCCGGGCGTCGGGAGTCGAGAGACGACTACCGGCCACCGTAGGCGCGGGCCTGCGGGCGGAGAGCAATGGGTAGCTCACCGCCCGATCAGGACCAGGCCCGTGCCGGACGGCGCGTAAGTGTTCCACGCGCGCCTCAAAGAGATGTCAGCATAACGAGGGGCCCCTCAGGGCCGAAGCCTGCCGGGGCAGCGGGATTGTCCGAAAGGGTTACCGCTGCCCCGGAACATAAAGGGCGAAGGAAGGAACATGGGTGGGTTTTAGTCAGTAAGAGTCTGACACTCCCTTCCGCTCCACCCAGAGCGGGAGGAGTCATTTGATGATTTCCCATCCCAAAAAAAAAAAAAAAAAAAGGCCCTTTTGAAATTATAAGCTTTGTTTTCTGTTTTATAGTTTTAAGGTGTATTTATTTTGCTGTAATGCTAATGAACGGATTTTTCTTTCTTTATTTGTATTCAAGTTCAATAATTCGGTGAATCCATCTTCCTCCGTTGTTTCAATTATAGGTATTGTTCCAAATAAATGTATGTGAATACTCGTATCATTGGAATAAGATATTATTTACGAGTGTCAAGAAGCACGCATGTATACGCAGCTAGTCTGCATTACGATAATAAATACTATACTATGTTCGTCGCGGAACATATATATGCTCTCTGTGATCACGTGAACTATGTACATATGCTGAACATTATTTTCATGAGTTCCGTAGACATGTATCACATATTCAATGAACGCTTATCTTATGGACTCCACGCCTTTCTCATAATCAATAGCGGCTTTCATTTTATGTGTTATCTATTGTTATATGGTGCTACATTATCTTACAACGTAGGCATATTTACAGTTCTTTACCCCTTAGTACGTAACAGTGGACCTTTGATAAAATCGTACCCAATTATTATGTCAGTAGAGTTTATGTGATTATATTTATGTTTAATGTTCCAGTTTTTCGATTGTTTATCATTATGATAGGGGTTTGTTACAGCAGTTAACATAATACAATTCTGAATATATATACTTATAAGAACTGTGGTCATCATATTGCAGTAAATGAGCAAACACTGCTGGTCAAATAATGAAATGTTTATTTCTGTAAGTAAATCTTTTAAGACACTTTTACACGTCAATATTTTAAAAGTAGATGGCGCCTGCTGCAAATAACCATGTCTACAAGAATCTCAATTTATGGTTCTACCTGCTACGGTTGCATTAGCGCAGTTTGCTTGCTGCGTCTGGCATGTCTGGCATGTCGCGAGTTCTATTCTCGCCAGAACAAATATTTTTATGACCTACAATCAGTGGTTCACTCCGGTTTGTTTATGTGGTTTTTAAATGCACCCACGCCACAGAAAAAATCCTACTGAGCGAAGTTTATAAAACAAAACAAAGTACCTACGGTTGTTACACGTGGAAGGAATGGACGTAGTTAAGCAGAAAGGAGTTTCTTCATGAGTTCCACATTCTTCCCAATAACTCGAAAATTGCGTTAACTCGAAGTCTATGTAATATATTCCATATACAACATCATTTTTGCAATACACACCTAAACTTAAAACCTCGATACCTCAAAAAATATTTTTTGTGGGTTGAGTCCTTTCTGCTAAGGACATTGGGACGTAGTTAACGTCCCAATGTCCTTACCGCAATTCGTACCTACTTCGTACTTCCCGACCCTTAAGGCTACGCCTCCATGGTCACGTACTCTATCAGCGCGTTCCAATTCTCCAGATGCATGGAATTAGTAGTATGTACTTTATCCAGATGTGTGACGGCAGACCAACAGACGATGTCGTGACACGGAGGACGAAGTCGAACTCGACGGAGTGGACGGGCTGAGATTGTCAACATGTTTTTAAATTAATTTTAGTTTATTTATTTTATTTATTCGAATTGTGTCGAATATTAAAAATGATTTTATAACTTAAAAAATACAAAAAATATAATAATAATAAAAAATAAATAAGTTGTAATAATAAATAATAATAAGTTGTAGGTAGTGGAAAATCATGAACTACCTACCTACTATTAATAGAAGTCATATGACCATGACACGCATATGACGCCCATGGTCTTGGACTTTGTTTTTCAGAGGCTACGCTCCATGTTCACGTACCTAATCTATCAGCGCATTCCAATTCGCGAGTTACGGGTTACGGATAGACCAGCGGACGAAGTCGTGACACGGAGGTCGAAGTCCAACTTGACGGTGGGTAATTATTTGACCGAAAGCTTATCCTGTCTAGACATATAATGGGGGAGCTGACATTCTTAACGTGTTTATATAAATTATTTGAACCATAATCTCTGCTTTAGGTAAAGGAGAAACATAACCTACTCGTAAAAGAGCTTTAGGGGCTATAGGGTAGACAGAGTTTTCCTTCAGCGCATCCCATCCTGGTTGCGTATTTGGAAAATTTATGTTAATGTAAACGACAAAGCAGATAAATCAAGCTATTAACTTGACTTATCTGATACCAAGACACCTTTTGCATGTATATGTACTTGGCACGGAGGTGTGCTAATTTGATAACAGTTCTGTAGAAAGTGTTTATGCATTAATACTCTGTTAAGGGCTGATTTTTCAATCATCTGATAACTTTATTCGAGGAATAATTTTGAAATTTTGACAGTTATTTCATTAAAAAATTGTCAAACGGCAATTTTATTCCACGAATAAAAGTTATCTGTCGATGGAAAAATCAGCCCTAAATCGATTACGGATCTACCAATAAGATCCGGTTTTTTATAAATAAATAGGTACCTATTAAAAATTCTTGCCTTGTAAGAACAGGCGAGTACGACTTGTTTAAACAGAATAGGGACCTATTTGTTGGGAAACTAAGAACAAACTTAACAGGTATGTACTTACTTTGAGAACCACCGTGTTCCGTGCCATTAATTAATTAATCAACGCATATACTACTTAATTAGGTATTGAGGGAGTTTCCTTTAAATCCGTTATCGCGTCCTCAAAGAGAGGTCCGAAGTTTGACAACTGCACATATACCTAATTACCTATTTACTTTGAATATTCATGTCTTAAGGAAACATCCGTGTGGGTTTATACAGAATTGATTATTATTCATACAGATATCAATGAATCGAATATACTAATGGAGCAATATTTGAATATCACGGTATCAGTTCGGGTAACTTGAGTGCGTGATATTTTTTTGTTGACCCAGCAATGACACGGATTCGGCTGTGTCACGGATTTTGTCGTTCTTTCGCGTGACACATGTCGTGTTTTGTAAGTGAGCTAGGAAGGAAGGCTCAGCACCACACTCCACCATACCATAGGCGACTTCTTCTTAGCGTGTCGATAAATAGACTCGGCCCAGAATTCGGCTGCTTGTTTGGCGCCATCACCAGTGTCCATCAGTTCCTGTAACGTGCGACTGACAGGATACGACTGATCGTAACAGATGGAGAAAAACCGTTGACAATTTGAAACGGAGTCATGATTCTCAGTAGTGAGAGAGCGATTAGGAAGAAGAAGTAAGGAACTTATAATGCGCTGAAGAGATACTGGTAGACGCTAATATATAACAATTGAATATATTTAGGTACTTGCACAGAGTAAATAAGTTCATCAACACTGCTTTCAAAACGGTGAAGGACAACATCGTAAGGAAACCGCAATGTCCTAGAACCAAAAATTCGAGGACAAGTGACATCTTCCAACCCACACTGGGCCCGCGTGGTAGATTATTTCTTACTCCCTCTCGAAGAAAGGAGGCCTATGTCCCAGCAGTGGGAATATTATATAGGATGATTATGCTATAGGTACTTGCGTACATAGCATCGCAGCTTTCCTATGGGGTAGGCAGAAATTACAGACCGTTATATGCTACGATCCTAATAACTTTTGAAGAAAGGTGCTTACCTTCCACAAGAATGCATCGTTTTAAAATGTGGATCGTCTAGGTAAATAGCAGCACAACAACAGTAAATAACAAAATAAGGAACACCATAGTAGGTATCCATTTTACATAGTAAGGTCATAGCGCACGGTATTTTACCCATAGATATGCAAATATGTGTATATGGTGGCAGGGACCAGAAGGCCAATTCTCGAATTTAAAACGTTCAAAATCTAGTCGCAGTCTCATCTCAGCGACAAACAACTGTCAAAAACTTGTCAAAATGTAGGGAAATTAGATGTATTTTTTGACAGATTGAGATCAGACTGTGAACGGTGTTAAAATTACGAGACGAATTGCCCCTCTGTTAACAAGGAAAGTACATGACGAGCGTTAAAAATTTTGTCGGTTAATAAAAAAAAAATTTGCTGTTCCATACATTTTGATCGCGTAGGTATTGCGTTTCTCTATGAAACAGCTGTTTTTTTTTTTTTTGATAACTGACGAAAAACTTCTACGTTAGAAGTCTAGAATCATGTGCTATATTCATAGTTACAGTTTGCACGTCGGAGTCCCTGCCACCCTGTATATTTTCGTGCAAATAAATATATTTTCTTTCTTTCTACTTTCTGTGTATGTCCTCCATTAATCTTGTGAATTGTAGCCATTTGGAGGAAGCGAAATATCCATTGTTGATGTAGGCAATGGTTACTAAGTAGGTAACTATTGGATAATTTGTGGTAATTGGCCAGAGTTCTGCCATTATACATACCTCCCTATAGGTACATAGTAATTTGCGACGTATATGTGCAGAGTTCACCTCGAAAGGGACAAAGGGCTTGAAGATAATACAATTATGACATGTTGTAATGTCTGACTATCGTAAAGTTAAAATTTTCCACCGGGGTCGTCGCTATCAGTTGCCATTGCTAGACCTTCATGTTCGTTACTATTGATAGTTTGTTTTTAAAAAATATGGAAATCTATAGAAAAATAACGAATTTACAATCCTTTCTTAATAAATCTTGCTTAGCCATGAACAAATAAACTAATAACTGGAAAATCATTAACTTTGCATACAGAAATAGCTAATTTGTCCTCCATTCGCCTGCTACAATATTTAAAAACAAGATACGAAATGGTTTTTTTTTTAACTTTCAATCATGTTTTCAATCACAACTACGGTTCAATAACCTCTCACAGCGTAGACTGTGAGAGGTTCTAGTGAATCACCCACGTCAAATCTTCCGAATCGTCCATAGATGTCCTTGGGTATATTCTTAAGTAGCTGCGCCCCGCGGTTTCACCCGCATAAGTTTCGTTCCCGTGGGAATATCGGGATAAAAAGTATCCTATGTGTTAATCCCGATTCTTTCTTTCAAACACCCATACACTCACTCACAAACTTTCGCCTTTATAATATTAGTGTATTTACCCATGTAGAGGTAGACATTTGGAACTAGCTAGTCTGATTTTCGGGTGTTACCGATATTATGACGATACAGGGCCACAATTTTTATTTATGGTAATTATTATTCCCCGCGTAAGCTTACCACGTTCAAACCAGGTACGGTTGGCAAGCGTAGTATTTTGACAATAGAAACGACGCCAACTTCGCGTTTTTTCGCGCGGTTTCGTTCATTGTGTCATAGAGAATCAATTCCTTACATAATCACAACATTCTCTATGACACAATGAACAAATGAATTAGGGCCAAGTTAGGTACCTACGTGAGTGTGCATTTTTTACTCATTGTCCTTCAAAGCAACTGATTAAACAAAATTGATCGACAATAAACGGAGTCGGCCTTCGTCTTTTCATGTTTCATCCAGTCCTACTACAAATTTTTGTAACATTATATTAATTCTGATAAAATAAAAAGGCGTAGTGTTCATGGTCCAAGGTTGCTGCGCAGACGCATCGTAGACGTTGATTAGACGTTATCACTACTTATAATTGTGTTACGAACCCTATCTGCTTGCGTTGTTACTGCTGCGGAATGAAGAAGATAGGAAAACTGGAGGATGGTGTAAGGGAGAGAGAGAACTGAGGATGAGGATTCATTTTCTATTTTGCTAAGTACCTGGTACTTGTTGACAGGCCTACATTGTCCTCCCATACCTGTTAACACTGTAATTTGAAAATATTGTAGAAGGCAATTATTTTTAAAAGAGTAACCGTGGAGTTTCTTGCCGGCTCTTCTCCATAGGAAACGACAAACTAGAACCGTGAACCTAGCTTCTGACGTTTCATAACTGCCCATGTAGGTTTGTCCTACTATAATATTATAAACGTGAAAGTTTGTATGGATGGATGGATGTTTGTTACTCTTTCACGCAAAAACTACTGAACGGATTTGGATGAAATTTGGCACACAGATGGTTTATAACCAGGATTAACATATAGTATTTTTATCCCGATATTCCCACGGGATCGAAACTTATGCGAGTGAAACCGTGGGGCGCAGCTAGTGTGAAATAAAATATTTTGAATTTGAATCTCTAGTTTTCTTTTTTGTAGAAAAAGGTTCTGAGGCAATCTTCTAACAATTCGTAACAACACGTGCTGCATTTTATTTTCGACACAGGCGGATGCACTATCGTATACCTATATAAATTCACACCTTTTTCCCATTGGGGTAGGCAGAAACTACACAACGCGACTGCTATCTCCTACATACTCCGGATATCTCTTTATAATTAGCCCTTAACTTTATTAATAGGTAGACTTTGATCTTAGATAAGATAATGAACATACATATTTTATGTATAATCTTCACCACGTGTCAAACTATACCAAAATAAATCTGCCTAGCTTTTTCCCAATTAAGTTGGGGTCGGCTTCCAATCTAATCGGATGCAGCTGAATAGGAGTCAAGCTCGTCCCGCCATCTTCGTCTTGGCCTGCCGCGATGGTGATGGATGGATTAGGTAAATGTGCCTATACCATGTAATTATAAACTCTAATGTAACGGGCTTTTGCAGCATAGAAAAACACATGTCTAATTATTTATTATTCTATTCCCAGCTACTTAGTTCCGGTTTTTTGATCCGTAACTAATGGCTAAATTTTTGCAAAATGTGTTTTTTGATCAATTTTTAGTTTATGCAATGGTCAAATAATTGGTGATATTATATAATAATTGGTGATTCTTTGGTGATATTATATCATTAGATGGAAAAAAAATGATCAAAAAACACATTTTGCAAAAAATTAACCATTAGTTACTATTTTTAACAATTGGTCCAGTTAATTACGGATAAAAAAACCAGCCCTTAGTGAGCCGTTGCACTATCCACCTATCTTTCTTTTAAGTGAAGTTAGCTCATTATCTAAAAATCAGAACCCTTCTTTGGCTTTGCCGTAGTCGGGTATAAGTGTAAAAATATAACAGGATACTACTACTATACTTCTAATAGCCTAATAACCTGATTAATAGTAAAATAGATTTAATAAGCCAAGCCATCCTTGATAAATTAGTTACTAGTCCCTGGAGACAGAATTGATAAATAGGACAGTTAAAAAGATAATAATAGAGAATAGGTACAAGGTACAAGTAGAATTAATTCTTACAATAGGTACGGTACACCAACGCAAGCTCTTAAGTTAGGGTTTCCTAAAGCTGCGGTGGCCACCATAGCATCCGCAATTTACTGTCGAATGACGTCACTGGATCGTTATTTAAAAAAAAATTGTTTTTGTTAGAGAGCATTTTTTGACATCGTAAAGTCAAACCCGGTGCCATAATTTTCATGACGGCGGTCTCTGCGGCCGTTATGTGGCGGCCACCGCTATTCTAGGACACCGGAGCGTGCAGGACATCTGCCTAGCCCTTTCCCAACTATGTTGGGGTCGGCATCCAATCTAACTGGATATAGCTGAATACCGGTATTTTAAATGGAGCGACTGCCTATCTGACCTTCACAACCCAGTTACTGGGTAATACGATCGGCTGTTATTATTTAGCCACGGGCCATCACCTTATATCTGTTTTTAATTTCACCGACTAGAATAATCTTTTTCCACGATTTGAAACTAATTAAGCGATTGTTATCTTCCTACTGACCTGTCCTGTACCTAAAGTAGCTGATAAGATAGCCGGATTTATTACTATCAAGGATTTGTAATTCACCGGAATTATCGTAGGCTGTATGTTGTTTCCAAATATATCTGACCTCGGCAAATGTATAGTATCTATGCTCATGACTCTACCTTTGCCCAGCACTGGAACACAGTTCCGGTAAAAAACAAAAATGCTAATTTCTCTTGTCTTATCGTCCTTGATGTTTGACAAACTATTATCGAAATCATCAACTTATTAAGAAAAACTATGTATTTCTAAGTGACCTTCACGTGACCAGGGCTGAGTTGTTCTTTGGCCGAAGAATTAACATTCACTTCCTTTAACATGCTCTGAGTCCCAGTAGTGGGAATATTACAGGTTAAATATGGAGATGGAGAATAATGCAGTCTCTTAGAAACTAGGGTTATCATCCGTCCGGATTTGTCCAGACATGTCCGTCTTTTTGGCGCCCCGCACGGGTTTTGTCCGGCTTTGTCATTTGTCCGAACTTTTCAAAATAAAGGGACATTTTTAGTAATTAAAAGTTGTTACGGAAAAAAGAAAGAATAAAAAGTAAAATGTCCGGACGTTTTTTTGCGAAAGGCCTGCTTTTTGTCACGTATTTTCAAGTTTGGTGACCCTACTAGAAACACACACCTAGAAAAAGTATCTGTCTTACTCCAGACGGGTCGTTACAGGTCGCCGGTGATTTTCCTGCGAGTGAGTGCATTACACCCAGACGTACAAAGTGCGGCTCGTCCAGACGACGCGACCCACTTGCCGTTATGTAAACATCATTTACAATTATAAACAAATCCAAGGATATCTCTAACTGTACTCACGTGACGGCTCCTTGAAGTGTCGTCGATAATGAGAGGATAATCTAGTTTTAAAAGTGTCTAACAGAAAATGGCTGAATATCTTTAAAAGATCGCTTTTAGCGATAAGACCGCCCATTGTGTCACTCTATGTGAAATTTCTACATTTATATTTGTAATTTTCATGGTGTAGTTACATAAATTAAGACTACTCTAACCATCATTGAAAAACTTTACTTTGATTTTAAATGTACTTTGTTGCTACAGCTTGAATCCCTAAAAAAATCGTGGATTAGGTAAGTATAAAACAGAAGACGCATATATTATGTTAGAGTTTACACAAAGTATACAAACGCCCGACCTGCAACAAAGGTACAATTAAATAAACACGACATTAACAATGCACTCGCTAATTGCAGGTAAAACAAAAGCATTACACCTTCAGACCAGCTAACAGAGGGTTAGGTCTACGTATGGTGTTAGGCCAAACACCGTAGACGCTACGCCCGTGCCGTAGCGTCGTAGCACCTCCGTAGCTCTTTTTAAAAAGAGCTAATCCCAAAGTTTCGTAGGCTTTATAAAACTGGTACAAAAGCTGTCTACGAGACAAGTCATTGGAACACATAATGTGTTTAGGTAACTAATTAATTACAATAAAAGCGAATCCCAATTAAAAATAAAAGTTAATTAACAGTCTTGTGCTTAATAGCGGCATGTCACGTTAACGCTGCGTGTTTCTGTATGTCATACCATACCTCTGGACAGTATAAAACATTTTTATCAAATTGGCGTTAATGTCCGTATGTTAATTAAGCATCTCGGTTCTATATTTTTATCGCCGTGTGAAAAGGTCGCGATTGGCATTCATTATGATATTATTTCAATCATTGTTGGGTCATTTATCTTGTGGTTCGAAAGACGAGGCAGACGACTATTTATTAGATCATGAGAGTCAACCCTTCGTATCGAACGTGAAGCCACGCGAGATACAATGGCTTTTTCTAATTGTTTCTGTAATTGTAATTCATCCGGTTAATGGCATTTTGATTGGTTAAAAGTTTAAATCCGCTTTGAAAAATCAAAAATTCACAGACAGACAACGTGTGCGTTGTTAAATTTTAGATTTTTTCAGTGAATTCTAGAGCCTAAATGCGTTTGGTCTAGAAGCATGAAATTTTGCACAAGAGTTCTTTACACAGCGAAAGTGGGCACTATGGTAGTGAATTTAGAAAATGCACCCCCTAAAGTCATTCAATTCCTCCATTTAAGGGGGAAGCGGCAAGGTAGCCCGCGAAATCCAAATTTTCTTACGTTTTTTGCAATTATCAGGTCAGGGTCAGATTGTAATGTTGATTAAAATATGATAAGCAAGCGTAACAAGTAGGTACAAGTATGACTTTACAGAATTATAATCATTAAAATCACCAATAAAACCTTCTCAGTTCATATAATCCTATTGAATGATAATTTCATGAAATGCGTATCCCCTTAACTAATAATACCCTCTGTTGAAAAAGAGGATGACAGTTTGTAGTTCTTACCGATGGGAAATTAAGCCATCTGGCGCACGGCTTGTTTCATATTTAATTGTAGGTCGCTCCGTGTTATTTAGCTGCATCCGGTTACACTAGCAACCCCAACTTAAGTTGGGAAAAGGCTAGGCAGACGATGCTAATAATAATAAACTCATAGCCCGGTATATTTTGTTTCCATGTTCTGCAATAGTCTTTTTTTTTTTTGTCGCTGAGAAATGCATTACGCATCCCCGCTCGCGGGGGACGAGACGGGGTATGTGGGACTCCTGTCGAAACGGCACCGACAGTATACCCACTAAAACTCAGCGGTGTTCTCGCATCGCCGTGATGGGAGGGCCATGGGAAACCGGCTCAGCCTTTACTTCCACAACCCTCCCGGCTTCTACAATAGTCCTGCACCAACCGGGGGTTGTCCTTGATGTTGGGAAATTGTATCTATGCTAATTGCGCAGTAAACTCTGCTTGCGAGATGCAGGATTTGCGTGACGTCAGTATGACGCGTTGTTCGCATGTGGCGTTGTAGATACCGCTACATCACTCCCCTCCGGAGACCGGAGGTCGATAGTGGGCTGAGTCTTGTATCTTGCGATGCTTGCCAGGCCAGCTGAGGTTCCAGTGAGTCGGAACCGGTTGCCGCATAGTTCACGGTGAGTCGGAACTGTCTGCGGAGATGCCCCAGTGAGTCGGGGTGCCGCATAGTTCGCGGTGAGTCGGAACTGTCTGCGAAGATGTCCCCAGTGAGTCGGGGTGGCGCTGCGTTATACTCCAGTGCGTCGGATGTCGTACAGCGCGGGGTTGAGGCTGGCTGCTGCGTCGACCAGGAGAGAAAGCTCTTCTTGTTGACCGGCCGAAAGTACAGTGTGCTGTGCCGAGGTTGCTGATGAGGCTGAGGGTGATGACCAGGTATGCGCGGACGCTGCATGCTGGTGGACAGGATACCCGTTGAAGCCGTGGATGCTGGCTGGCTGGGTGACTCACCGCTAAAGCTTGCGGGAGTGATGATGATGACGTCACGCTGAAGTATTTGCACGAAGGCTGCGCTGACGTTCATGCTCGGGGTCACCAGTTTGGAGGTATGAGGAACAGGGTGTAAAGTTCACTCATCCTCCATAGAAAACGGAGGATCCTCCGACCAGATGGGTGTTGTGTCTGGCGGGTAATTGCCCAACGATTGATGTTGGGAAATTGTATCTATGCTAATTGCGCGGTAAACTCTGCTTGCGAGATGCAGGATTTGCGTGACGTCAGTATGACGCGTTGTTCGCATGTGGCGTTGTAGATACTGCTACAGGTGCACTTGTATGCAGGGATAATTGTCGACTGGTGCCTCCTTATCATTTAAAATTGTCTAAAGGGCCTCTGCGAGTTGGCTTCGGCCCCTGGTACGCCTTTCAAAGGTCCGGGACCCCAGGGTCCCGAGATTATAATATTTGGAATATTACAAACTAAACTAAACACACTCATAGAAACAAAAACAAATGTAAATTGAAAAAAAAAAACAAGAAGTCCTGCACGAGGCCAAAAGCCCCCCGCCCCCTATTTCAGCATAATGCTGCGAAATTTAAAGATAAGTATCGCTGTGCTAGTATATTGATAAATCCCGCAAAAAGAAAAAAGAGAATTTATATCATCAGGTCGACTAGTATGAATAGTTAGCTATAGTAGAACACGAATCTCGCAGGTCTAACCTACTACACTGGCCTGCAAAACTAAGTATCGCACTTTTTAAATTGGAATAACTTTTTAAGTACACAAGATGTACTTTCGAAATAAAAAGGACTCGAAAAAGAGTTTAATTTTGTATATTAAAACTCCATAGTTGAGAACCTTCTTTTAAGAAATGGCTGAAAAAAGCTTTAAAAACAAAAATAATCTTATTCGAATTACAATTTTACCATTCATTTTTTTTGTTTCTGTTTTTGTTTTCAAATTTTTTCTTGATCGTTGAGTCTTATTACAAAAGCTAAGTTAGATAACAGCACATACATTTTATTTATCATGCCTCTTTCACCTGAAGAATGTGCTAGGATCATGACTTTTCTGGAACTAGGCATCAGTATGCGTCGTACTGCAAGAATGGTGGGTGTGACGTTACGAACGGTCCAGAAGGCGAAGCGGTCCAGCGGACTCTCCGTCCGCATACCGGCCCATCGTGCTGCTCGACGAGGTTAGCAAGCTCTTTGAGAGAGTGATTGTGGACCGCCTCGTCGGGTACTAGGTGAGGACGGGGCCGGATCTTGCGGACAGCCAGTTTGGCTTCCGCAAGGGGCGCTCGACGGTAGACGACATCATGCGCGTGAGAGCCCTCACGACGGGGGACGCGGTGTCCCGGGGTGGGGTCGTCGTGGCGGTGTCACTCGACATCGCTAACGCGTTCAACACCCTGCCCTGGAGCTGCATTGTGGAGGCACTCCGGTATCACCGGGTGCCGCCCTACCTCCGTCGAATAGTCGAGGCGTATCTGACGGACAGAGCCGTCATCTACCTCGGTCGCGATGGGGAGTGGAACCGGCGAGAGATGTCGTGTGGTGTCCCGCAGGGATCGGTTGTGGGGCCGTTCCTGTGGGACATCGGCTACGACTGGGTGCTGCGGGCCGACCTCCCTGATGGCGTCAGTGTGGTTTGCTACGCTGACGACACGCTGGTTCTGGCGCAGGGGAGGTCGCATCAGGCGGCGGCCGATGCGATGACACGCGGAGTTGCGATAGTCGTGGAAAGGATCCGGCAGTTGGGTCTCGAGGTGGCATTGCACAAGTCCGAGGCCATGGCGTTTCATGGGCCCCGGAACGCCGCCCGCTACGCCGGGGAGAAAGTCCGCTCCCGCAGCAAATGGCGACGGAGCGGACGGATCTCCGGCGCGATCTCATGGCGACATGGAAAGAGCGACTGTCGCAACCCAGCGCAGGGCACGCCGCGATAGCGGCGATAAGAAATCAGTTGAAGTCCAGCAACAGCTTCTTCAGACCCGAAGGAACTACATTAGTGACAGTACAGTGAGAAGAAGACTTGCTGAACCAAATCTAAAACCCCGAAGACCAGGGAGTGGCCCCAAGCTAGAGAGAGAGCATCGAGTAGCGAGACTGCGATACGCCCGTGAACACATACAGTGGGATGTAGAAGAGTGGTCAAGAATTTTGTTCACAGATGAGTCTCGATTCTCACTTTACACTTCTGATGGAAGGCGAAATGTATAAAGGCGGCCTGGTGAGCGATACCTTCAAGACTGTTTCTCAGAAAGAGTCCAGTACGGTGGAGGCAGTGCACATGTATGGGCTGGCATATCTTTAGAAGGTCGCACAGAGTTAGCGGCCATAGAAAATGGCACTGACTGGGAAAGATATGCCCAAGAGATTCTTAACGAGTATGCAGGGCCGTATTTAGGGTGATGGATCGATGCTGATGCATGATAATGACCGGTCACAGGCTCAGGTCGTGCAAAAGTATATTCAGGAGGTTGGTATCAGCGTGGTGGCTTGGCCATCAACAAGTCCTGATTTCAACCCGATTGAGCATGTCTGGGATGAGCTAGGGAGGCTAGTCAGAAGCTGCAGACCACCACCTACCACCCTCAGGCCCTGACTGAAGAATGGGAGAATATTCCCCAACATCGACTCCGAAACCTCGTGTTTAGTATGCTAAACCGGCTCGAAGCTGTAGTCAGAGCCCGAGGAGGCAATACAGGCAGTTATTACAAATTAACTAACATGTAAAACATACTTATAAATGTTAATTGACTTTTTTGACACTAAGGTAAAAATTGCTATTTTTATTGTTTTGTCTTTTTTTTTTAAGTTAAAAATGTTACTAATCTATAGTTTACTAGTTTCAAAGAATGCTGATAAAATTTGCTGTAAAACGTTTTCTATTTTAAATCTCTAACTTCTATAGTTTAGAAAGAATTGAAATTTTAAAAGTGTAGTACTTAGTTTTGCAGGCCAGTGTATTTACGTAATATCATTTCTCGAGTTATTATACCTTCCCTGGCCATGTATCTCCTGACCATAACCATTGGTCACTATTTCCATACTTTATACTTTAACGCGAAAGTAAATTTCTCTATTACCTTTTCACGCCTCAATGGCTAAACAGATTTCGATGAAATTTGGCACACGGGTTAGTAGATCATGACCTGGGTTAGGATATAGAATACTGTTTTCTGTAGTTTGTTCCCGTGGGATAATTTCCGACCTCAACGCGGGTGAAGCCGTTAGCAAAAGCTAGTATAGACGACCCCTAAGCTCAAGAAGGTATGTTTTTCAACTCTCCTCATCATGTGACAAACAACCTCAAGTTATAATTAGCACAAAAATATTACGCAACCTTACCCACTAATTATTGTAAGCAAGTTGAGAGGTCAGTCGGCACTAACACTCAAGAGTTAAGTAAGATAAGAGATATTCTTCAATTCGAAGCTTCGCATCCGGGATGCGCAGAGCGGACTTCGATCGCTGATACCGTGATACAAATTCCGGATCACGAGTTATGGCGCATCGCAATTGTTGTTTACTTTAATTATATTGGGTCCATTGATGTAATGGAGTAGATTATTACATATTCAGCGATGGAGGGATAAACTTGGTTCTTTTCTAAGAGATTAGCCTCAAGCGGCAAAAGACGGGGATAAGTGGAAGGAGGAAAGGGACGTCTGCAGTGGGACAGTACTAGCGACTCGCGCCTGCTTTGCACGGATTCACGACTTCACAAGAAATTAAGATTTCCTTATAATCTATTTGGAGGCAAGGCTGTTGTTCGAAGATGTGTTTCGAATTACAGCCTTGCCTCAAAATAGATAATAAGTTTACTAACATAGGAATAACCTATCTTTTTGTTTACTAACCCATATTTATGGATGTTGCTTATTCGAAATATAGATTATTTTATAATATGTAATTTTAATATTAATGCACCTACTTTTTATACAAATAAACCTTCTAAATGATGGTGAAGATCCCATCAAAATTCATTGTTTGAATGATAAATTATTTTATTTCTGTAAGTAGGTTTGTACAAACACTTTTACACGTCAATCATATTTTTAAAAACTAGATGAGATCGGCGTTTAGTTTAGAAGATCTAACCGATCACACACACAAATATGAAAAGCGACTTTGTTTTATACTACTCAAGTATAGATAAACATACAGCTATCTATAGAAGCAAGACTGTAAACAAGTTCGGTATTGTGAAGTTAATTAATAACTACTAAATCCTCAACTAGCATGGTGCGGCAACATATGCTCATCCCCTTATTGACCGGTTACAGATGATTATTTATTACCAAAATGACCTACACGCTTGGCAGTACTAATGGTGAATAAGCTTTCACACGGCAGACAGGAAAACTGCATTTGGTCCACAGATTTATAAACTAAAGGGAGATATGCCAAGGGGGCGTGGCGCGTGCGAACAATGTATGCACAAAACAGAAACAAACGCGGGCGCCATTGATTTGTGATTGAGATAAATATTAGTTTTGGTCCTGTCAAATTAGTCAGCGCCTGATGTAAATTGACGTATTTTTGGTAGCCATGTTTTTAATCGCGTCTAATTTGTCTATGCAGTATTGAAATACTGGACAGAGGACAGAGGATAAATATTAGTTTAGTCCTCTCAAATTGAAATTTGAGAGGACTAAACTAATATTTATCCTCTGTCCTTTTCTTAATGAAATAGAAAGAGAAAGATGAACTGAACTTAAATTTAGTTTAGTTTGTGAACAAAGGAATCGGCGCCATTAGGTACTACAACCGATGTGTGCGGAAATGAGTTTTTTTAAAAGGTAAGTAGGTATACGTCTTCAAATGTTTGGTTCTAGGACATGCCGGTTCCCTCACGATGTTTTCATTCTCCGTTACCTTACTACCTACTATTACACATATTTTTTTCCGTTTATGCCCTATTGGTAAGAAGTTGAATTGATTGCGTGTGACAAAGTAACTTGCCTTTTTATTAAAGCTTTTATTGACTTTAAAATTTTGTCGTAATGACAGCTTTGGTCCTTTTAACGATCCTCCGCTTGGCATCCGCATATTTTCATGTTATCATCTTTCTCATACTTTTGTTGGGAAACCCTAGCTTGCTGTGATTTGCAATCGATGCTTCACACACTGACCTACATACACGAAAATAGACTTTCAATAATAGGGGTAACAAAAGTTATTGTTGATGCCACACAAACTTCTACAACGTTAATTTACGCACGACATGTAAGCGCGATATTTTTGTGCTATCTCTTTTAACGCCATATGCTATGAATAAGACAGCTAATATTGAAGGTTTTTGGTAAGGATTTAGTGGTAAAGGCGAATTGTTATTATCTGACTTGCAATTTTTGATTTAAGGTGATGAATCTTAAATTGTATCAGTAGGTGCAAAACTGTAGTGGAGGCAGTACGTTAATAACTCTATTTAGAATTAGTTAAATCTAGAAAATTTTAGGTTCGTAAACAGTATGTCGAAATGTCCGATACATCAAAATGTCTTCATTCGGCGCGCTCAAGAGCACCTCTTAATGAAGCTGGTGCAAGATGGTGGGAAATGTTCGGCGATTTAGACCAAACAGCGGAATACTATGTGCAAAATGAAGCTAAAGACCCGCTAGTCAATAATAGTAAGGATACCGATGACAACAAATCATCCAATACCAATAATTTAAAAGTTCAAAGAGCATTAACTTCAAAACTCTACGAAAACTTTATTGGCAGAACTGTGAAAAATGTTGATCCTAAAGGTAAAGTATTGAAAAAATGGAGGGAAGACCAAGCGAAAGCAAGGTACGAACAAGCTAAGAAAGCCGTTATTAATTCACTGAAAGAAAAATTCGGTGGTCCACTGCAACAAAGCAATGTACCCTCTGTGTCTAATGTCAATAAAGGGGATAATACTAAAGCAATACCAACGATTATCATAACTGGAGACAATGTCGGAGAAACATCAAATTCGAATGTAAATCGTGACGGTGATAGTCGGATGGAATTTGGTTCCAATTCTGTGAGTGCTAAGGTTGAAATTCTGAATGCAAGGGTTGAGGATGTCAGTCACGCGAGGAGGCTTCAGATGGGGCCAGGTGGTGAGCTGGCACAGTGGAGGCTTGCTCCTCGTGGCAGTAGGGCGGCGGGCGCGGAGGGCGGACTACGCGGGCTTACGAGGATCGACATGCCGGTAAGTAACTGCATTTTACTTAATATGTTCATTTTTACCCTAATAATTTTGACCCAGACAAAAGTATTTTTAAGACTTTTGTCTGACATTGGAGACAAAATCGTGTGATTTTCAAATTAATGTAGGTACATAAGTCTGTTTACAATTAACTAATTTGACCTATTACCCCTTCGGTTCCTAAAGATCCCTTATCTTTAGAAACTCCTTAAATTACTTTGAATAGATAGCTTTTTGTACTAAAGTTTTAACTGCAATTCTAGCAAGACAAACAAAACTAATTTCCCACATACATAGCTCCTAGCTTTCCTTTTACCCGAAGGATGTTATCGGGTTCAAATTGAAGGCAGTAAACATTGCTTCCATTAGTACCTACGATGCAGGGAATAACCGATAGTCATGCTATCACGAACTAATCGGGAACCGGGATCTACCCTGACTTTCTGTACATGGACTACGTATGGATTTATTACGATAGCTTCCCGGTAATGCATGCATTTTATAGGCTTTAGTAACGTCAATTGGATTATGTGCATTTGGGCAATGGGCATTTATCGTATTGAAAAGGGTGCCCTAACAGCCGAAATATAGTTTAGTATTGTATTTTTGGCTCTGTTTTGGTGTAGAAAAAAAAAATTCAAAAATATTAGCTCTGCTGAAAAGTAGAGGTTTTCTAGTAGCTGTACCTAAAGAGCTAAGTTTTATCGCACTCGAGATAATAAATGAACATCGAGTTCGAGTAGCATTCAATTGGGAACCTCAACATGGTCATTTACCGGCTAGATATGATGACGACGATTGTGACGTTCCTGACACACCCACGTTTTGAATACGGTTAATGGCCATGCCGTATGTTTAGCAGCGGCGGCGGCCCGGGGGGCTTATCAATAAAGACAGGTGTAACCATCGTGATTTTATTTTGTTTACTCCTGGAATGATAGGCGATGGCCTCAATTAGAACTTATCACTAATTATCTTGGTCTAGATGAGGCGTATCAGCCGTGTTTCAAAACGTGAGCAGACGGCATTGCCGACATGTTTTTTTAGTAGATAGGTAATTTGTTGGAATATTTTTTTCAGGATTCGAAGATTTTAATTATTTTTGTTCAGCATGATTTTAGGATGAACTTTTATCTACTTTCACAGATTACTTATTCATTTTCCAATCTGTTCTGTGGGCCCATTGGAGGCCATTGAGGACCTCATCTTAATGGTCAAACTGTTGGTTATAAGATGGAGAAACATCCAACGATGTTTCTCGGTCGTAGAACCAAAAAAATGTTTTTCAGGAAACCCGTATGATGATATGTTAGTCCAAAAACTAACTTCATGTTCTAAATATTATTTTTTTGGCAGTGGAGCATGCAGACTATCTTCGCTCGTAAAGCCACGTTTAATGCACCCATAAATATAGCTAAATAATCAAAAACTGGGCCAAGTTCCACAAGTATAATGAAACAATCTGGTATAAAAACGCAGTGATTACTGTTGACGCGATAGGGGCTGAAATGGCTTCATATCTGTTTCGCAATGTACTAATGTTCTGTTAGCACGTTATGGCCTGCGAAACGCGCAACTTTTCAAATGTTTTACTACAATTCACTACAATACGCATTGTGCGTGGCTTGAGTCATCATTGTCTTTTTATCACTTCTTAAATTAATTAGGTACTTACTGAAGACCTCGGAGTTTGTTTCGGCATTTTTTTTTTCAGGGATCAGTTAGCTACAAAATGCCGGCTCCATATGATTTCAAAATATTGACCAGAAAATTGACGCAAAAATAAATATCATTTCATCATTTCATTTCTATAATATAACGGTCAATAATTCAAAAGGGTTTACTATAATCACTCTGCCCTTATCCTATGTGTCTTCTTCTCCCAAACATCATCCATCCCCTCTTCTCTTTCACCCCCTCTAGTCATATCATCTGTCACACAATCCGTCTGTAAGTTGTATAGTTTCTTGGGGTCTGCAATAAGAGGCAGATCTTTCTTTATCTTTTTTAACTTTCCATATCTATCTTTACCTTAGTAGCAACTTGTAATCTGATTTTGAGCCTAGCATAGAATTAGTAGTTACGTGTTGTGACTGTTCCTAAATTACCCTAGGCTGATATAAATTTCGTTTTTCTTAATAAAGTTGTTAATATTAGTATTAAGGTCGGTCCCCCCCCCCCCCCCCCAAGGGGGAAGAAGCACGCCTCGCCGTCCGCGTGTTTCTGTAGGGCTCGTCACGAGATTAAATTAATTCCAAATATGAAGAAGTCCAATGCCTTGTCTTATCAATAGACCAAGGAAATTATTGAAAGAAATGCTACATAAAACTTAGGAACTCATAGTTATGAACATACATTGAATGTGGTTTTGGAAACATAGTAATAATAGAGGGATGCAAAGTATATTATTATTATTAAATTGTGAGTAATCCGTACGCTAGCGTAACAGGTAGTTGATCAGTCATTATTCACACAATACCTCACGTCTACTGTCGGAATACTCAGAGTAACACTTCCATATAGTGACGCAAGCGGCTTTTCAGCGGCATTGCGTCAGCATGATGCTTTTGGTCTTGGAGACATGGTCATGATAAACGTGACGAAGCGGATTTTCCTGCGGCAATCAAGGGACCGTCCTTGTCCGACTACGGGGTGGCTAGTTCCAGCGGCATTGCTTCAGCATCATGCTCTTAAGGAGGCATGGTCCCTATCAGTCCTTGGACTGGATATGGGATAGATTTGGTCACCTAAACCCGTGGAAGTTCACCCTTTGCACAACAAGCATATCCGCAAGACACGTGTTCATGTCAGTCTGACCGAATTATTGGATAAAGAGTACAACATTCAAGAATTACTAGATAATAGAGTTGATATTCGAAACTCAAGAATCATCATTTTACGAGTATATTTTAATCATTTTGGGTTTTGCCCCGGCTCAAGTAATAGCAATCAGATTTGTCACTATTATAGTATTGTTTGTTAAGATTAAAAATCGAATATTTTACTAGTTTCTTTAAAATTTGTTAAATTTTTGCATCCGTTCTTGTCTATAGATTGTTTTCTATTAAATAGTGAATTTATGTGTTTCTAAGTGGCGGCGCCATGTTTTAAAATAAATATAATATTTTTTTATTAAATAGGTGTAAGTGACAGACAGTCACAGTATACATATTTAACTAGGCATGTATCTGAGTGTTAATTCTCGTAATTTAAAATGTTCAAAATCTAGTTGCAGTCTCATCTCAGTGACAAACAAATGTCAAAACTTGTCAAAAATGTAAATTAAAGGTATTTTTGACAGATTGAGACTGAGATCAGACTGTGAACGTTCTTAAAATTACGAGAATTGCCCTTAGTTAATCAATGAAGTCAGCTTGAAGTAGAGAGAAATATTGCTTGTTGGTGATGACATAATTTGTGTAGGTCCGCGGACAGCTATTTCATAAGCACGTGTAATCTGACACACTGTTATTAGAAAAGGGTTCATTTATCTATTCTAGTTGTGACCGTGAACAGTGCTGTTGCCTACGTGACCAATATAGTGTTGTCTATTAGATACACGAGTAACTTCCCGAATCACGTGATGATGCAATGATATGTAGATTTTGGCCGAATGAAAATAAAGTGCATCTTCTTTTACACTGGGCTTACATGAGACTAGTTTTATTTAGAAATACTTCGTAAACAAACTTTTTCGAGTTACAAATGTACATTTTGTTCTAATTCAGATAATAATGACATGAGATGACGACTTGAATTTTAACGCTTTATAAGTAAGTACGAGAATTGGCCTTCAGCTAGGAGACATTTATCATACTTAGTTGTTGTTTCAAATCAAATTAACATTAATTTGGCAGTCAGTTACTTTATCATTCATCCAGATGAATTTACATAATAATTGACATAGTAACCCTGTATATTGACATTGTTACCTTATTAACAAAATAACAGGGTAAAAAAAAGGAAAGCAAGGTAACAATACATGGAAACACACACACAAACATTAAAAAGTGAGACCGTTTTGGATGTAGTATTGGAACTTTTTTTAACTTAAGACTATCTCGTTGCATTAGGAACATACTGATTATATTTTGTACTTACAGCGGGCTAAAGCGTAACACACTATTTACAGTAGCAATGACTTTCATTTTGACAGTTCAACAACATTCATTGCATTATTTACGTTGTTGAGCAGACAAATTTTTACACAATATGAAGCAATGGATCAATAAAATAAATAAAAAAATACAATAAAAACTTGAATCGCAGGTACCAATCAACTCAACTCCCAACATCCACAAAAAAGTACTTAAACAAATTAAGTACTTAAGTACTTAATTTGTTTACTTTTCTTGTGACACAGTCATAATTATGTATTTAATTTGGTAACATTCAGATATCCCGCGGACTTTGACACTCGTGATGATTTCATGATAGATAGTAGATCTGAAATTTTTACACCGAATTACGATTAATTATTTGTATAAGAATATTTAAATATCATTATTGATACCAAATTTATTCGTTAATTAGCCAAAAATCTACTAATTAAGTAATCATGAATACTACGTTGATGTGATTTAATTAGAAGATTGTGATTTCCCGCGGCTTTGTCCGTCTGATAAAATGTTTTATTTTAATATGTGACTACTTAAAAGAAAGTTAATCCTTAGGTACTTTTAGTTTGATAGAAAGTCAAACTCTCACGACTTAGTGTTTCAACTAAAATATGTTAGGGCGTGATAAGTCAAACGTCGACATACTTACGGCAAACATCTGTATTTTAATAATGAGATTACGGTTTGGTAGCTTGGACCCTGTTCCCGATACCGGTGGGCTACTATTTTTTAATATTTTTAAATGTTTTTATACTTTTTATATTCTAATATTTAAAAATATAATTTATATGTGTTTATATTGAAATAAAGGAGGTTACGGTTTCATCTTTTCCGGTTCCATTGCAAAAGAATTAAGCACAGCTTACTATGCGAAGGATATGGCGGATCAAATACTACAACGCGCCACGCGACGGAGCGCGGGAAAGGCTCCATACAAATTCACGCTTCGCGGGCGCGAAGCGTGAATTTGTATGTAAAAAATCACGCGCAGGTGCGTGTCAATATGCACCCTGTCGCCTGGCGCATTGTAGTGTGTGATCCGCCTAAAACAGAAGTCGGTGAACTTTATAATTGGCAAGACATAAATCATGAGGAAGAGGTAGGTAACGCCAGGTTTTTTTATACAACAACTATTTTTCAGTTATTTGACTATCCGACTGCTGAAAAAGGATGTTCAATCGTAGCTCAAAAGCAACCTATCTGAACTCTCATATAAATGCTTCAGATAAAACCTAGATCTGGCTATTGAAAAATCAGCCCTCAGACAATTAGATTTTTTTGATTGTTTCTTCTTACTTCTTTAATCCTATTTAATATCTAATGTATAGTTAGGTAAACAGCGCGGTTTATACATACATACCTACTCCTAATCTAAATTAATCAAATTATGTAACGTTTTGCGTCGTAGACATATATTTCCGTATAATGTTCTAATTATAGGTACAAAGTTTTCCTATCAATTTGTATCTTGTTTGCACTAAATTACTGCGTAATAGTCGCTCAAATATTTCAAACATAAATTCAAGTTTGATGCACCGGAAAGTGTAATATTCTTTTGCAACCTATATAAGGCACAATTTGTATGTAAGCCATTGCAAAAACATTCTCATCACTCTCGTCATAAAGAGCTAGTAAACTGCATATCGCTGTATGCATAAAAGCATGCAATGAACTGAATTTCCTTTATAGTCTACTATCGGAGGATGTTGTATATTTTTAGATGACTTTTTGTTTTTACGTTACCACACTGCCATAGTTTTACTATGAGTACAATATGGAGATGATGATAGGACAATTTATTAATGAAAACATTGGCAATATTAATGCATAGGAGTATTTAGGAACTATCGAATAATTCGTAACACTAAAATTAGGAAAGTATTTTTTTCTAACAAACTAAATAGTAGTGATGGGCCGACTATGGGTGTGTCAATCTTTGACAAGCTATAGTGAATTAATAATTGGTTATATTTGATTAAATCTTTGGATGCAGACTGGGAACGCGAACTATCACCAGATATAAGTAGTTTAATTTATTGTTGTCTCCACCTTGTATAACATAAAACTTTAAGCGGCGAAAAAAGCTTACGACATAAAAGGCCAAGTCATATCTATTTTATCGCGTAATTCTCGCCTTATTTTTCCGCAACAGTAATTTATACATATTATAAATTAAAGTCGTTTTTCGTGTCTGTCTGTGTGACCACATTGTCGTTCTATACTTCGCAGTGGATTTTGATGAGGTTTTCACCAACATTTAGAAAAATTGTTCTGGAAGGTACAGACTCAGTACATCAAGCTACTACAACCTGACAAATTTGTTTAATAGATTTTCAAGTTTATCGCTAAAGCGTTAGGTTCAAGATGGATTGGAAAAATATGACAGTTTCCGGCAGCTTGATGTGCTGGCGTCTGTACTTAGATATGGGTAATAGCGACCCGCCTCTCGAGATTTCGTATGTGTGATAGCTTCGAAGTAAACAACATTACTGATTATTGCTAAATATAAATTATGTAAATGATTGCAATTAGATGAGTTCTATTAATTGTGTACTTATTGCGGTATCGTCGATCACGCTGATGCTGCGTGCAGTTCATGTTACCTTTACTTAAGAACGTAAACATTCTACTTAAGTCTAATTGGATAATTATAATGATGTATGTGACGATTAATCCTACTAATATTATAAACGCGAAAGTTTGTATGGATGGATGGATGGATGGATGGATGTTAGTTACTCTTTCACGCAAAAACTACTGAACGGATTTGGATGAAATTTGGCACAGAGATAGTCTATAACCAGGATTAACACATGGGGTACTTTTTATCCCGATATTCCCACGGGATCGAAACTTAGCAGCGCAGCTAGTCAGTATCTAGTTTCTAACTTTCTATTTGCTTTGCGGTGTTTCTGTTCTCTTTGAGGTAAATTACAAAACAACCTAATTGCACGCATTTGATATTGCTAATTCATTGCTTCATATGTTCGAAAAATTTGTCTGCTCAACAACGTAAATAACGCAATGTATGTTGTTGAACTGTCAAAATGAAAGCCATTACTACTGTCAGAGTGTGTTACGCAATGACCCCGCAGAATTTATTCGTCTCTCATATTTTGTATAATAATATACATATACATAGTTTGATACATTTTCTTATCAAATTATTGTTTGCTTCAATCACCTAAATATTATTAAAAAAATATTGTTGTAGGTAATCACTTGAAAGTATAAAAATGTAGTAGTAATTAGGTACTTAGTTGAAGAGTTTTTAATATATAGGTACTGTATGTATCGTAGGTACTATTGTCGACCGTATCATCGCTTATAAGCGAGATAGTGGTCCAACCCAAGACTATTTAAATATGAAAAACCCACGCGAAACCACAAAATTACGTCCTTGCTGTTTAATTCGGTAGTGACAAGACACTTAGTTGATAATTATAATATTAATTCGATTTAGAAGTGTCGTCAAGTGAAGCTATAATTAATTAGGTATCGTTATTTGGAAGTAACGATACCAAGAACGTACGCATTTATCAAGTGCTTGTAAATTCGTGCAAAATTGTCTGCATTCATTTAACAAACATAATTATGTTGTTAATTTATTTGAGGGGCTCGTGGGTATCTGCCGAGCCTTTTCCCAACTATGTTGTGGTCGGCTTCCAGTCTAACCGGATGCAGCTGAATACCAGTATTTTACATGGAGCGACTGCCTATCTGACTTCTACAACCCAGCTACTGGGTAATACGATACCCCTTGGTAAAACTGGTTGTCAGACTTTCGGGCTTCTGACGACCCATAACGACTGTCAAAAATCCACAAATGACCGTCGCAACCAACGGCTTAACGTGCTTTCCGAGGCACGGAGGTGTCTTGGTATGTGAAGATGGTCAGCCATCCACGGACCAACCGCGGCAAGCGTAGTTTAACCTGATCGATCGACCCATGCGGCTGTTTTTACTTAGCCAC
Source organism: Apamea monoglypha (assembly GCA_911387795.2). Classification (NCBI taxonomy): domain Eukaryota; kingdom Metazoa; phylum Arthropoda; class Insecta; order Lepidoptera; family Noctuidae; genus Apamea; species Apamea monoglypha. The sequence continues at coordinate 16,916,795 of OU426925.1, forward strand.
AAGCCCCTCCTGTATGTAAACTATAATAATACCCGTCTATTATTGTCCTCAAAGGCCTCTTCACAAACAGAAAATACGTATGAATTTCCTAAAGGAACTTTTCAAAAATAACTACTCACGTCGGCACTAAAAACTAAAGTCTTTATCTCTGTTTGTACCCGTCTTAGGGTACCTAAGTTCAGTAGTGGACTAATACAGACTAACATAACCACAGTTTATCTGTTCTGTGAACATAACAGATTATGCTGATAAAGAGATAATCCACACGAAGCAACCACGAGGCTCCATGCGGCTTCGAACCGACACACCTCATGCGTAAAACTCATGTGTGTCACTATCAGTCGACCTTTCGTCTGAGGCTGACCTATGAGACTAGGGCTATGATAAGCCACGGATATCTGCATGTTGGTATTGTGTTAAATGAGAGCACTGGGTCTATCCAGATTTAGCTGGTGGTCTAATAGCCACGCCTCTGAAAGAGGATCGTCATGGGTCTATGAATGTTTTGGTAATTGGCACACTCATACCTCTCACGTTGGAGAATTTTAGCATAAACTGGCTGTTAAATAGTAAGGTACGTAGGTACTATGCAAAGCAGTTCGTCAAAATAACAGTATGTGTGAGTAAGTACGGCGATTTGGCGAAACTAGCGTTGTCCAACAGTTGTAAATAACGTTGCCCCACACTAGGAATTTCTCCTGTATCGTGGGTGCGTTTACAAACATTTAAACGCACATACACAAACAGCCAGACCCGGAACAATTACTGGTAGGTCATACAAATATTTGTTCCGTGCGGGAATCGAACCCGCGACACGCAGCGCAGCAGTCGATCGCTTAACCACTGCGCCAACCGTGCCGTCAAACAATTGATTGTATTGTTTTGATTGTTCTCTTCTCGTATAATTGTAACGGTTTAAGTTGCATTATATTGACCTCCAAGATGGAGTTATTTGGAAAATAATTTGCAAGCGTTATTATGAATTTCATCATCTTCAAAAATAAGCAAATTAATTAAGAATGGAATTCATACAGTGACAGAAAAAATCATTGCCGAAACTTTTGATGAAAACGAAGAAAATATCATGTTTTTCCTGTTGCGTGCTCGCTGTGCTCATTTAGTATTACCACGCTTTACATTAATTTTGCAATAACAGCTTGTCATTATGTTGGCTACGTCACTATCTACATGGGGTGACCAAAATCCGAACGAAAGGTTCTGCTATAACTTGTCGTAAATTAATGATCGTAGCATGCCATAAATTACTTGTTGGCTAGTTACAACGAGGTAGGCCCTTTGCTGTATTAACAATTATGTCATTAACATTTTGCTTACTTATCAAATTTTTATTGATATCGGATTTTTAATCAGTCATTTTATGGTTAAAATTCAATAGATAAAGCAAAATGTGGATTTTACCGGTTAATACATAAGTAATGTAAGTTCGACCCTACTTTAATATTATCTTGCTACGTTGCAAGCCAGTCTATCGAAACATATTAATTCTGTACAATAACAAAAACAGTAGGTAAACATACATTGGTGTTATTATTTTGATAAGTAAAATTACCAACGAAATCAGTGTCTAGAAACTTTCCAAATTATTGTCGGACATTTTTTATCAAAGTTTCGTTCATAAAAGAAAAACAATTTAAAGTAGATACTGATTGCTTAGTTGTACGTTGCAAGACTCACGTGCGTGCACAGGACAATCAAATTTCGGCAGAATGGTACTAAACGCAAATAAATTTACATAAGGAACGTATCTCCGTAGGAATGGCTTTTTGGTAATTTGGGTAAATTGGCGCAAGATAGTACATTGATAAGACTTCCTAATACCAATTCAAGGCAAAGTTCCAAACAATATGTTAGTTAATTTATAGATATTAGTTGTCATGGGTAAAAATTGCGCGTATAATAATAAAGGGGCAACAAAGTGGGCAACAGCCACGTAGTCAAAACGGCTACGAATGGCGTAGCAACAGCGGTGACTGCTACGAAGAAAACTCAAACACGTGGCTACGCTTGTGTGTGTGCGAGTAGTAAATCTCTTCATCCGGTAAAATGGCTACGAGTGCCACGACACTCAACTACGTCGTAGTAAAAATCGCGTAGCAGTATTTGTAAACGAAAGTTCCTAGTCAGTTTAATGCAAATTATAGTAAATGACGAACGCGCGACCAAAGTCTGTTTCTATTACTGTCCAAAATGTCTAAAAGTTAGCATTCATTTGTCTACCTTTACTCACGAAAAGCCATCTAACAAACAACTGTTCCCAGTCAAAACAGGCGGTTGCAACTTGCAAATGACGCCCGTAATTACCTAGAAAATTGCAAAAATATTACCCTTGCCTGTTCCGAGCTGGCGAAACTAAACTCAACTAAGTGTTTGATTGAAGTTACACCTCTTGAACAGCACTAGATGTTACATTTCGAGTAATCTACTCAATTGCCCGCCGATTGCCGAAGAATCAAGATCGGCGGTAAGCACCAGTTGGCACAATCGATAGGAAGACGAGCACTCCCATTTTTATAAACAACAGCAAAAAATTACCAACGAAAAATATGGGCCCCTCGAAAAATTGAACTCTATGTCAAGGGCGTAACGCATTCCAATTTGGGGCGGAAGTATGGTAACGGCAAAGTTATGTTTGTTATATTTTACCGGTTAACCAAGATGGCGGCTTTGACACGTGACATAAAACGATATTTATGAGCGGCAAGTTCGCGAGTCAGGATGCGACATGCGAGACCGTCACGAACCGCGGATGTACGGATTTAATGAACGATTTCTATTCATGACGATTTTATGTGAAGCAGGAAGGCACACGGGACATGTCGAAACCTGAGGAATGTTCCTTATAAGGTATAAGTTATGCTAATGTTCAAACAGCAGTTTGGACTCGACTTCATGTCGACGACGATCACAAGTTGTCAACGTAATTTGCATGGAGTTAAGTAGTGTAACAAGACGTTGAACCAGGAAAATTGTAGCAACTTTTACGATACTCGTAAAGTTACAGCCATGCTTTGTGTAAAGAAGTAGGTAATGAGCGTTTAAAATGCATTGAGCCTCCATGTCTTGAAACTATAAATAGATTTCTATTTAAAACCTCAGAGAGAAAGCCTTCAAAAAGAAAATAAACCGAATACCATACGCAATAAATCCCATGCTTTCGTAATTACGCAACATACTAACAGTAGCAATGGCTTTCATTTTGAAGGTTCAACAATATTCACTGCGATATTTACGAGTTGGGCAGACAAATTTTTCAAACATATGAAGCAATGGATTAGCAATATTCATCAAAATTATTCAGAATAGAATACTCTTTATTGTGTACCTACACCTCACAATGGGCGGTCTTATCGCTAAGAGCGATCTTTTAAAGACAACCTTTGGATGGATTTAAGTTAAGGAGAGACAAATACTGTAGGTAGTGTACCATTTAAAATATGGAATAAATATATACATAAAGTATATTATACTATACTATACTTACTTGCTTGATACTATTATTATTATTATTGTGATTGATAGTGTGTTACGCAATTAGGGTGCTGGTTATGTTTCGCGGTCCGGGCTTACCTAAATGACGGATATAAGTTAAGTATAACATGTTATACTGAACGTATATCGACTTTTTTTATTAAAAAAAACGTTGCCCCACACTAGGAATTTCTCCTGTATCGTGGGTGCGTTTACAAACATTTAAACTCCCATACACAAACAGCCTCGTCGTTAATTTCCGCCGACGAAACAAATCAGTCGACTTCTTACGTACCGCTAATAAAATTAAATCCAGACAATAACATCAATTTATCTTAGTGGTTCAATAGACCTGTTTAGTGTTGTACTCACACCCTAAAATACAATAACCTTAATCGACGAAATGAAACAACTAATAAATGACTACCTACCAGCCAAAGAGCAATTAACAGAATCTATGGTTTCATTCACTCCTAGAACACTGAAATGAACATTCTATAAGTCTAAATTTAACTTAAACTTGAGTTAGTCAGCCAGTTAGGCACAATAACGGTGGATAGTATTGTTAATAACCGGTTAGCTGTTCGTTATCGAAAAGTTTGATACTAATGAGCAAAAGTTTTCGCCACGCGAAAAATGGGGAGCGAAATGCGAAAATCGAGTAAAAAACTGCGGATTTATGCATAGTGGGGGACGGGAATGTTAAACTATTATTGTAAAAGGCGTGACTAATGATTATTTCCGTGTCCGTTTATTATACCAGCCTATTATTGTCCCACTGCAGGGTAAAGTCCTCTTCTCATACTGAGAAGGCACGAGCATTGATCACCACGGTTGCTCAAGACGGGTTGGCGATTTCAGACTTAAACTAGGTTTCCTTACGATGCTGTCCTTCATCGATGTCATTAATGTCCAAGATAAACTCGGCAAGTACGCATGAATTGAAAAATTCGCATCGGTGCTTGCCCGGATTTTAACCTACAACCTCTTGCATGAGAAGCGTGGACATCACATGCTGTAGATACGTATATAGTAATAAAAATGAATTAAGAACTTTTGTTGCATTTAACTTAAGTCCATTCAATAAAAAATGTAATTTTCAAAGTTTTGTGCTCAAAAACAGGCAAACCAAAAGATGGACACTAAATCTCATAGCTTGATGCCTCAGTTAGGCATCAAACCTTTTAGTACCTATGTAATGTTACCAGGATTGGCTATATTTATTTCGACATATACCCCTTGCAAAATGACGCCATAAAGCTATATCTACATGCCTTGGATTATTAACTTGATCGATGTATTAATTGGTTTGTGTAAAAGGGCGAGGGAAGGGACGAACGCAAAGTAATAAATATCAGGAAAGGTCATAATTGTGCAAGCAGTGCCAGGCATGGGTAGCTATAGGAAAAACCTGGGAAGAGACTTTGCTTAAGCCTTGATTTTGTTGAGCCAAAAATAATACCTGCTTTTCCGTGCAGATAAAAACAATATCCTCTTGTCTGATTTTGGTCACGGTGGCAATCTGAACGAAGATTATCCAAGTACGCAGGAGATATAATACATAGTGCTCAAGTGTGTGCGCAAAAACAGGTGCAAGTCTATGTTTCTTTACTCTCATAGTCCGATAGGACGACAATCCGATACGATCGGGGCGAGATCAGGCGCAGGGCCAACGGCTTTACGTGCTTTCCGAGGGGGTATTAAACCGCCAACTTCCAAACTCCAGGCTGTTACTAAGAAATTCCTAATGTAAAACCCAATAACACTTTGCCCGACCTGGGAATCGAACCCAGGACCTCACGCTCAGCAGTCGCGCTTGCAATCACGACACCAACGGGGCAGAAAAACAATAAATAAGTAAAAAAATAATATAACATCACACCTGCTATAGCTATTCCCCGAAGGAATTAATAATAATACCAAGCAGGTTATTATTGTCCCACTGCAGGGCAAAGGACTTTCCTCATACAGAGATGCATGAGCATTGATTACGCTTGCTTAGTGCGGATTGGCGATTTCAGACTAACATTTATTTAAAGTACAAGTTTCCTCAATGATTTATGTCCAAGATAAACTTAAAAAGTATATAAGATTGGAAAAGTCACATTGGTAATTGCTTGGATTTGAACTCACGCACAACCTCGTGCATGAGAAGCGAGGCATAATTTTGACAAAATAACTCGATTATGCTAAATACGAAACGTTAAATCATACCGTCTTATATTTACGACTTGCATTAGATACATCTGTTTCCGTATCACCGCGAAATCAACACGGGTTAGCAACAGAACCCGGGTGGGGACTATAGCTACGCATATATTGCCTCGCCGTCTAGTCCCGTCGCCGTTCGATTATTTGCCGAGATTATCATTTTGGTCGTAAACGTTTATTGTGACCCAGTTCGCGGGACCATCAGACACGCAGGGTTCAAATAAACAGAATAACACAATCGTTCCCGAACTCGGAAACCACAAGCTTTTGCTAATTTATTCCGCAAGGTTTTACTGTCTCGTTGAATTTGTGATGAGGTTGGCTCTGCGAGTTTCCTTATGAGGTCATCATCATTCTACTGCCCTTATACCAATTTATTTGGGGTCGGCGCAACATGTCTTTTTCTTCCATACTTCTCTATTAGTCATCTCGGCAGTCACCCCCTTTCTAACCATATCATCATTCACACATTCCATCCATCGTTTCTTTTGTCTTCCCCTACTCTTATAGACATCGACATTTATACTCAAAACTCTCCTCACGACATTTTCCTCATTTCTCCGTAACACATGCAATGACATGACAACCGATTTCCACACAACTTTTCAGTTACCGTGGCCACTTTCAGACTTCCTCTTATTCTTATTTTCTTATTCTTAGTTTCCTTATGACGTACAATTAGAAAACTGAGGGGCAATTCTTGTAATTTTAAGAACATTCGCAGTTTGATCTCAGTCTCAATCTGTCAAAAATGCCTCTAGTTTCCCTACATTTTTCACAAGTTTTTGACATTTGTTTATCGCCGCGCCGAGATAAGACTGCGACTAGATTTTGAACGTTTTTAATTGCGAGAATTGGCCTTCAGAATAGGAATATAAACCCAGTCAGATATTCTCTCCTTTCCATGGGTGATCGCCTTAAGCTACTCAATCATCTTGGGCTTCGAATTCAAGGCCAGAATTGAATTGACATTGATGATTACAACTTTAAAACGTACCTAATCAATAAGTAGGTATACACTCTGAATAAGCTCGATAGGATTTTGATTTATTCAAATTAGCTAAAAACCTACTAAAGGTTTTTAGTTAATTTTAAAATCAAAATCAAAAGTGATTTATTCAAATTAGGCTGAGAATCAGTACTTTTCGAATATCAAAATTAAATAAGACAGTCCCCCAAAACCCCAAAGCCCTTCACATCAAACTGCTATGGAAAAATACAGTCGTACCAAATTATAAATATTTTCATGAGCATTGTCCCCGAAACAGTCAACAAAAGTCACAACATGTTCCAGACCCTCCACAGTTTTTATTTTTTCTAGCAAAACAAACAGTAAATTGGAGTCATAATATTTTGAGTTAGAAATCAATAACAAAGGGGTGTGTGATAAGATTACTTGAGTCAACGTCCGAATGATTGCTGCGAGTGTGCGCTGGACCATGCGCAACTTGCGTCATGTAATCATATTCTTTTAAACTGCCAACAATGTATTTTTATTTATTTATTTATTCATTCATTTATTTCAGGCGACTCAGGCCCATACATAAATACCTTAACCTAAACATACATATTTTTACTATAAAATAGTACTTCACTAGCTAGTTCTTGTGCTGTTCTGTGGTACTTGTCCGCGGAAGTGACGGAACACCACGTCCTGCGTCCAGAAATCTTCTTCCAAGACAAAGGGCAGATAACAATTCGGTACACGCACCACAAACGCCTTGAATTTGACGTTGCAGTGCGACTCCAGTAACTGCATCCTCGGCGTGTACCTCTTTTTTAACATTTTATAACTAAGTTAACTGTCTGTCGTATCACTCTGAATAAATCAATCTATGTCAATGGAACAACTTTTTCTTCATTGGAGATAACATAGAATCACTAGAAATTTCTTGTTTCCCCGACTCACCCCACCGCATCGCGACGTCTACCCGCGCTATTACTTAGTTTGCGCTTAGCGTGCTTTGTGGCTTTTTTTGTTTTTGCTCGGCTCCTAAGAGTCGTAGCGTGACGTAGCCTTCCTCAAGAATTGGGCTATCAAACGCAAAAATATTTTCTCAAATCAAACTGGTAGTCCCAGAGATTAGCGCGACCGAACAAACAAAAAAAAAAAAACTCGTCAGCTTTATAATATTCCTTTGAAACGTTTAACTAATGTTTCCACCGCCAGATGTAGAAAATGCAGAGCAGTGGTGGCCCAGTGGTAACAGCCGCGTCTTACGTGTTGTAGGTCGTAGGTTCGAACCCAGACAGGCGTTTTACTTTCTGTAAATTATTTCATCACCACTGCTTTCTAAACAGTGAAGGAAAACATCGTGAGGAAACCGGCCTGTCCTAGAATAAAAAAATTCGAAGACATGTGACATCTACCAACCCGCACTGGGCCCGCGTGGTGGATTAAGGCCCACTCCTTCTCACAGAGAGGAGGCCTGTGTCCTAGCAGTGGGAACATTATAGGTTGATAATGAATGTAGAAAATATCCTTGATAATGATTGTAACCTTTAGACTTTGGTACCACAAATTCAAAGGGCAAAAGGTAATCTTTATACGCTATTAATCCTTTTATTTCGGTAAATGTGCTTTACGATACTATTTACTTGATATATTCGAGATTCTGATAAAGTGAAAATGAGTTATACCCCCGGTGACTGTTATCACAGCGAATTAAGCGTTGACATTCACGTGTTACCGTGTAAGTCAAATGAGTTGGAATTAATTAACCCGTCTAAGGTTCGCGTGGTCCCACTCTCTCTCAAAGAGAGGAGGCCTATTAGCAAATAGGCACTGCCAGCAGGCAGTGGTAACATTATAGGCTGACTAGCTACGCCCCGCGGTTTCACCCGCATTGGTTTCGATCCCGTGGGAATATCGGGATAAAAATTATCCTATGTGTTAATCCTGGATAAAAATTATCTGTTTATCAAATTTCATCCAAATCAAAGAAAGAAAGAGTAACAAACATCCAGCCATCCATCCATACAAATTTTCGCGTTTAATTATAAACGAGGCCTCCTATGAGTTAGCAACAAAACCAATCTGACACTATGTAAATAAGCCTACATAGAATTTTACATCCTTCATGCGATACAATAGGAGTGATTGTAGATATTAACTTCTAATGGACAGAAAAACAATCGACGATTAGCCTAATTCGTTGATAACAGTCGCCGGGTCGGGGGTAGCATTAATTTTCACTTTATCTGAATCTAGAATATTTCCACTATTGTGTCACACATTCTACCGCAATAAAAGGATTAATTAAGTAGCTATGTAGATTATAATGTTGCTATCAATTTGTCGTATACACGACGTCATATCCAGCTATAACGAGTGTAAAAAGACACCTAATGAATCCGAGAGTCACCCCGTCATTGTAATATTTTTTTATGTTGGACCATACCTTCTTGTCTAAGACTTCAGACTTTGCCCCTTTTTTTTTTTTCTTTTCGGATGGGAAATCATCAAATGACCCCTCCCGCTCTGGGTGGAGCGGAAGGGAGTGTCAGACTCTTACTGACTAAAACCCACCCACAAATGGGTTGAGTTTGAATTATTCGGAGACCATGTGTGAATTTTTACGCCATAACTTAAAATAAATAGATAAATAAATAAATAAATAGGTTCTGTTAGGTTGGTGGAAAGAAGGTAAAAAGTATTCTTAAAGACATTATCAAATGACTATATTGAGGCCAAGGGCTATCGTTTGAAAAATCAAGAACTTCAACTATACACAATTCTCGTACCTACAGCAATAAATTTGATGTTAAACAATAATATTGATATTGCATTCAATAATAACACTCTGATAAGATAACGTTGTGCAGTCTCGCTCCCGTTTCTTTTTTATTATGACATTATTATAAATTATCGATTGCTTAAAGACGACTAGTATCTATTCTTCAAGGAGACTTGAATCATACTGCCCTGTATTAACTTACATAAATTGTAATAATTGAATATTCAAAATGGGCCGTTTATTATAACAGTTACGTCGATTTGCCTGTTACTGACCAAACTGTCCATAATATTGCTAAAAATGCTACGATGAGCATAATTATAATACCTAATCCCAAACCGATGATTTCATAGCCCATGTTTTGCTTTAGTCATCTTAAAAAGACGTGAAAGTACCTATTGAGCGTAGTTAGTAACAAAAACGAAAAAACGATTGGTAACCAATCGACGCGTAGCCGCAGCGTAGTGGCGTAGTAGACCCACTCCAGTCTGCTTTTAGTAGGCTGTAGGTGACTAGGTAAAAATACTTCGTCACCCTTTCGAGGTTGATGTGTAGTTCAGACACAACATAGACAGTCGGACTTCTAATTTCGTATAAGGATATGAGGTGCGACGTAGCACTGTACAGTTTTGGTTTGTAAAATAACAGCAACTTTAGCCGATCTTTTCTGTAAAAATCTCACCATGTGAACTTAGGTGCTTAATTTGAAGCAAACTATGAATAGTGTCAATCTCTTCAAGACCACTACACCCAAGCCGAATTAACTAATTGCGTAAACTTAGCTATTCATTGATAGTTTCACGTTTCACAACTTATGCTTTAAGTTTTCACGATGAGATTTTTTGAGCATAGACTGGCAGATGTTTTAAAGTCACAAAACTCAAACAACTCTTACATAACCTCTTTAAGAATTCATACATACTTACAGTTAGCATCTGTTACTATCTTAAATTGTGACTGAAGCTTATCAGGGATTGTGGTATCGGTCGCCGAACCCACGCATCGCACGCAAATCTGTGACGCACATAATATATCACACTAAGGATTTGTGCATAGTTGTTTATGTTCGGTTTGTACCTAATGTAGATAGGATTTTCAAGAAACTAGTACATCATTCTAATAAGCACTGTTCATAAAATCACATGTGTGCACTTCTCTAAGGTCCAGTGCAGACATAATTTTTGACAGACTGTGGAATAGATATACCTACATATAACCGTGTTGATGTGTTGTGGTCTTCTTAATTTCTCTGTCTCTACTCCCTTTAGTATTTTAATCAGAAATACGTATTTTATATACTCACATTTTATTTTCAGAATCAGAATCAGAATCAGATGTTTATTTGCTTTGAATGTAGGTACAGCCAGTCGATTCTGTAAAAATCTCACCGTGAAAACTCAAGTGAAGTGAGCTTGATGTGAATTGTCAGTAGTGGCAATCCCTAGCATTAGTTGGAATGACAGCTCACTCCACGCTCACTTCACCTAAGTTTTCACGGTGAGATAGTTACAGAATCGCACTGCAGGTATAAGATGTTATAAGTACATAAATTCATGAGATTGGCTACAATCTACCTTGCGGCGTGCAAATTATTACATAAATTAAAATATTAACAGAAACAAAAATAATGTCAACAAAACAAAACAGAAATTAAAGTGAAGTCAATTTTCAAGTTTTTTACTACGATTATTTTTCTCTGGCAAGTCATCATCTGCCTAGCCTTTTTCCCAACTATGTTGGGGTCGGCTTCCAGTCTAACCGGATTCAGCTGAATACTAGTATTTTACATGAAGCGACTGCCTATCTGACCTCCACAACCCAGTTACTGGGTAATACGATACCCCTTGGTAAGACTGGTTGTCAGACTTTCGGGCTTCTATTCTAATAAAATAAAATCAGAGCAGTTGTGGCCCAGTGGTAACGGCCCGACTTATGAGTTCTAGGCAGGGACTTTACTTAGTGAAACTAATTTCATCCCCAAAACGGTGAAGGAAACATCGTGAAGAAACCGGCAAGTCCTAGAACCAAAAAAATGAAGACATGTGACATCTACCAACACGCACTGGGCCCGCGTGGTAGATTACAGCGCACTCCCCTCTCGAAGAGAGAACATTAAAGGCTGATTATGCATTAAGCATAATAAAATCGCTACAGTATGTAAAAGGTTTTACGACGGCCAAATTGTAAATCATTATGTTATTTCTACTTTCATAATATAAAATAACTTATTAGGTAAATCCCTTTCCGTAGCAAAGTCCATTGTACGATTGGAAAGATTTGTATTATCTAAGAACGCAGTTATGAATGCAATATTAACATTTACGAAAGCGGGTACCTACTGTCGGCTTATAATGTTCCCACTGCTGGGACAGGCCTCCTCTCGGTGAGAGGGAGTGGGCCATAATCCACCACGCGGGCCCAGTGCGGGTAGGTAGATGTCTCATGTCTTCGAATTTTTGGTTCTAGGACGTGCTGGTTTCCTCACGATGTTTTACGAAATGTAAATATTTCAGTTGACTTGTAACCACACTTCTAATTATTTATTTTATTCACCTTATTTCTGCAAGGACAGAATCTTCAGTTTCAGGATGGCATAAAAATGTGATCAATATTAATACACATATTTACTTTCAAAATGTTTCATATAAACGCCAGAGCAGCTATATGCAGGCGGACAGCTTTTAACAGCTACTAAAATCTGACGAAGAAAACGGAACAGGCACTGTAACACAACCCAGACAAGTCTGACGACTCTAGAACTCCATTATTACCTATAGTAATTCACAAGCACAGCATAATCAGCCTAAAATGTTCCCATTGCTGGGAGACAGGCCTTCTCTCTGGGGCCAAGTGCGGGTTGGTAGATGTCACATGTCATCGAATTTTTGATTTTACGACATGCCGTTTCTTCACGATGATTTCCTTCACCGTTTTGAGAGCAGTGGTGAAGAAGTAATTTACACAAAGTAAATTGCCTGCCTGGGTTCGAACCCACGACCTACAACTCGTAAGTCGGGGCCGTTACCACTGGGGAACCACTCCACTGCTCTATAGTCATGTATGTTGTGATGTTTGTGGTATTCCTCTGTCTGTGTGGCCTGTCTGAGTATAAAACGATATGATAAGCTGTCATATGTGCTAATTAAGCTATTATTAGAAACTTATTAATTAGGTGCTGTATGTTGATTATTAAGTCACGCGCACAACGTTTAGGGGTTTCTGAACGTTATTAATGTTACACCATTAAGGGTACAGCTGTTATAGTTCGGCCGACGGGAGAATAATTTCTTGACACCTGTCAGTTTCATACAAACGAATACCTACGTGTTTTACAAATTTGATTATTATTAGCTACTAGAATTGTCGCACTGACAGGTGTCACAGGAACGAATTCTCTGGACGGCCGGACTGTAGTCAAGACGATAGAAAAGGCTATTAAAAACGATTAAGTTCTGTCTGCCTAATCCGGGCCATTAGGCAGATAGTACTAGATAGTTTTCTGAAATCTGAATGCTCGAATCAAACCAGAATATTTGAGAAGTCGCCGACATAGTCCACATGATAACTTCTGACAAAAATGCCTAGTATCTAGAATAATATCGCCTTTTCATAGAGAGACAAAGAGTCTAAATGTCTATAATCTAAAAACCTTCCTAACCTCCTCTAGTCCACAGGATCACTTGTTTTTATGAGAAAAATACTTAAGTATCAATAATAATATCGCTTTTACATAGAGGGACATAGAGTCGAAAATATCTAAAATCTAAATAGGTAGGTACCAACCTAACCTACGCTAATCGATAAAAAGTGAATAGAGAGATGTATAGTTCCTTGATTTAGACTGTATTTCGGGGACAGTCATAGTGGAATCGATAATTAAAATGGGGTCAGGCTGGAGTCCCAGTTCACGCTAAGAGTTCCGTAGGACCTCCTTGTTTTGTTCTCAATAAAAGCCTACAACAAGTCTCCATAAATTGGCAGCTTCTTAGAGAATATGTTTCTAAAATCTTTGATTTATGAAAGTTGAGTATCCTGTTATGCCAGTGGTCTAGGGCAACTTTCGTTGCACAATATAATGGTGTTATCAGAGTTTTTTGAAGTGTGGAAACCAAATAAAAAAGTGTTATCATTATCATATCGTTGAGGTAGGTACACCTGTACCAACTAATAGGGGACGGCGATCAGTCAAGCGAATCGCTCGCCCCTCGAAATAACATTTGTAAATTTTTAAACAGTCCACCCCATCAGCTTTTGCTGAACACACGTGTGACGACTGTATAAAGTATTACACGAAAACTTGGAAAATGATTTAGTTTAGGTATGTAAATTGCACATCCGTGCAAATAATACTGGTTGATATCGTTATTGCATCAGGCGTAAAAGTGGGCGCGAAACCAATTCCAAAATGGACCTCGTGGCTTTCAATAACGCAGTTATCAACCAATTCAATCGATTCTGTTTTGTTTAAATTAAACTCTGTTTCATAAAAGTGCAATTTCCCTACGAATAATGTTTTTAAAAGTGCGTCTACTAAAATTCGTTGTTATGACTAATTAATTGACATAACTTACCGCACGCCTTGATTGCGTTGCTAGGATACGTGCGTATTATCAATTTTTCACAAAGTTTTGATCAAATAACTCAACGAATCATGGACGCCGTCACATTTTCGTCCAAATAGGTGAGTTTTAATAGATTTCCTTACACTACTTTTATCCGTAAAAGATATACTTTAATGGTAAAAGATGGTTTGTTTACATGTTTTGTTCTGCAAGGTTAAACTTACTAGTGGTGAATGGCATACGATAGTGGTAAGGTAATTGACCTATTACCTGACCTACATAGTCCTACAAACTTTACTAGGTACCAAAGAACAATGCTGTACTTTGCATGTGAACCAAGGTAAAAATACTTTTCATGTTCCGAAACATAATTTTTTTTTATTGCTTTAATAGTGCCTGCCTACGAATGATGTAGGTAGTTACGAGTCGATATTTATAGTACCTATACAATTTTTAATTCAGTTTCAGTACTGAATGATTCACTCTCAAAAACGGTGAAGGAAAATATCGTGAAGAAACCAGCATGTCCTAGAACCAAAAATTCGAAGACATTATGGTGACTACTGCCAACCCGCACTGAGCCCGCGTGGTCCATTACGACTCACTGCCTTTCATAGAGAGGAGGCATGTGTCCCAGCAGTAGGAACGTCACAGGCTGATTATGTGGAATGATTCCAATTTTCCGACCTATTTTGTGAAACAGAAAACTAAGCCTACTAAAAATCTGGAAGTACTTTAAGCACTTGTAAGATCTGTGGCTTGGTTTTACCCTACCTACTTGGAAAAATAGGTTGACGTAAGCCTCGTGCCCCTATGGTGCTTACCGTTCTAAGTGGGTACATTGATGAAGACTGGTACCTAACGGTAATATCAGGTATCAGGTTCGACATAATGATAGCGATTAAGTACCTAATTACTGTCCATATACCTACCTTCATACCTATTTCCGCTTAGGGGGAGCCATTGCTTCTTATAGGTAAGTACGTATTAATCGAAATGCAAAATCATTATTTTACTGACAGCAGTTTCATAAGGGTTGATTGCAACAATTACACAAACTTTATACCTACATCATAATTATATTTAGTGCTAAAGGGGACACCAGGGTTTATTCACCTCGGCAAGGGGTCCCGCTGAGTAACTGCATTGTGGGCGGTGATAATTAGATGCCTAGTCCGATAGCCAGTGTTTCTTGCCGCCCTACAGAACGCTATTTCTGCAGTACAAACCGCAATTTCACTGTTGCCACACCTCAGAATGTTGTCTTTTTACTTTTTATTACGACCTCCTTTCTATTTCTTCGAGCTAGTGGACGTTTTATTTTGTGAAAATCGCAGATAAGTGAATGAGTTAAGCTTTCGTGCAAAATGTCTTTCGAATTTAAGTCGGCACGTCATTTTTATTTAGAAATGAAACAAAAGAAGGTTAAGAAGAAAGTTACTTTTCAGGTCGCTACTGTTTCTTATTAATTAAGGCTCGACTGATTTGTTTTTGGGAGCAAATAATGTCTCTTTTTTATTTTTTTGTTTAGATATTTTGTACCTTCTGATATTCTCGTATAAAATACATTGATACCTATAGGAAATACTTAGGTATCCACCCATTTTCCTGTGTCATTAAAACGTTTTGTAGGTTTTAGTAGTAAATTAACCCTTTGTTTCCTAGTTGCCGAGCAGGGAAGGTCTGACTACGCCGCGGAGCGCTCGGGCTCCTATCGGCCGGCGACCTCCGAGCACGCTACCTCATCAACGGCTCAAGAAGGAAGTAAGAATACACAGTTTTATTAAACCTACACAGTTGTGTGATGGGCCTTAGCAAATATTCACAGACAAACCGCTTAACAGTGCAATCTGACTCAAAAATGTTTACCCAAAGTTTAGCTGGTAGAAAAGCGTTTAAGGCAATTAAAAACTGGTCAACATTCCCACTTTCATTTTATCCTCGCTGTTTAGAAGTCCCTGGACAGCCCTCCAGAGATGGACTCTCCGGGAGGGAGCGTGGGCTCCGGTGACCTGCGGCGGCAGAACGAGGAGCTACGCGCTCGTCTCGCCGGCGAGGCTGCTGACCATAAGCGTAGACTCGATGCTTATCGCAAGGCTCAGCAAGGCCAAGCCGCGTTGGTGTCCAGGCTTCAGTCCAAGGTATTATAAGATAGTTCTTTATAATATGTTTTCAATGACTAATGTAAAACAAATTGAAGACGTTGACCACGAAGTCAGTATTATCTCCTGGCACTGACCTTAGAAACTGTTAGGTAATTATGTTATTTTCTGACAATTTTATCTGACTTGAAGTGTGTCCTACACTTTTTCGAACTTGACTTCTTTATTTTTCTATAAAAATACTGAACGTAAGATGAAACGTCAATCAATAACTGACACACCGTTTGTCAATGTCAATCAAATATTGAAATGTCAGTGTCAGTTTATTTACAAACAACTTGCGAAAACTTTAGAAAACACAGTGAATTCCCACTCTTGAATGAAAATAACAATACATTTAATATCGTTGACCGTATACTACTTCTACAAGCCTTTTAACACAAATTCCTCTACACAAAGGTCTTGCAATACAAGCAGCGATGTTCGGAACTCGAGACCCAAATGCTGGAGACAACACCACGCAGCGAGCCAACAACTTATCGCGAGCCAACTTCTTACCGGGAGCCGTCGACCTTCCGCGCTCCGGTGGTGAAGACCCACGGCATCTCGCTGCCGCCGCCGCCCTCCGCCACCACGTGCGCCTCGGCCGCCGTGTCAGCTGCAGACGCCAGGATCACCGACCTGGAGACTGCGTTGAGGCGTTTGGATGAGGAGAAACGCAAGTAAGTGCCGATTTGTAGTTGAAAGCGCTCTTGAAGTGAAGCTGGTAAACTAAATTAATAAGAAGTCTTGTGCACAAGGCAAGTAGATTAGAGTAGAGTATACAGGGCGTCCTACGGATATGCCACATGGAGGGAAAGTACCTTGAATATTGTAGATGGAACATTTTACTGAAAGAAGACATTATTTGAATTAATAAAAACAATTTAAACTGCATTCATAGATATTTCAATAATTACATGGTTGAACCGGGAATCGAACCTGTTACATGAGAAACATAATCACCCTGTAGCTTTATCATACCGATCGAAAGGCTTCATCATAAGGATTATTTTTTTACTAAATAACATAGTGTCATAAATAAAAGGAAGACCATGAATTTTAACATTTTTAATACAAAAGTAATCAATTTATCAAATGCTCAAAATAAGTCCCTTCCTGTTGAATACAAAGTCGCACTCTTTTCATTATTTCGCCCCCTGTCGATTTTTTGATCTTGTTGTGGTGGATATTTAGAATAATCTAAGTCGTCTCGTCTAAGTTTTGCTTGTAGCTCGTAATCTCGTCTAAGTTCTGCTTGTAGCTCGTGGACACTTTCATACTGGTTCTTGTAAACCAAATTGTTTACATAACCCCATAAAAAAAATGTAACGGGATTAGATCTGGGGATCTCGGCGGCTATCTTATTTGTCCATTTGTCCCGATCCAGGGGTGAAAGTGTTCATTGAGAGTCCCTTGTTCTGGGTCTGTTATGAGCCAGCATCTTGCTGAATAGTAAGGTTATGTTGTTCTGCAACCAGAAGATTATTTATCTCGTTTCTCAAAATCTCTCAAGTATTTCTAAATACCCTTCCGTATTCAAATGCCCTTCGTAAAAATGTACTAAGGGGACCCGGTTTTTTACAATCCCACACCAACAGTTGGACGAAAAACGCACTTGATTATTAGTCTCGCGGATACATACATTCTCCCTGGACCAAATTATTGTGTCGGTTGTACATACCATTATTGCTGAAGTTTGTCTTGTCTGACCAGATAATATTATTTAGAAAATATTGATCCTCTAGGATGAGCCTCTCGATTTCATGGCAGAAAATAAGTCGTCTTTCAGCATCACCGGGTAGTAATTTTTTTACTAATCGTGCTTCAATGTAACTTTTGAATTTGTATTTTTTAAGTACACGGTGTATTTTGCTTTTCGAAATTCCGATTACTTCTTCACCTTCCCTCACTGAACTTGTAGGATTTGCCTCAAAGTATATCAAAATGTCTAGTTTTTTGTCAGTGTTTATCATTTGGTGCCGCGGTTGTGGTAAGCAATGATCGAAACGTACCAAATTTTGAAGATTATCCATCAACCGTTTCATAATAAATCGAGATGGTTTATTTCTATCAGGATATCTTTCGCGGTGCCATTGTAAAGCTAATGTTATGTTTTGTGGTTCAAAAAGTATGCTTCCATTAAATCAAAATTCTTTTGATACACCATGGTTATGTAAAAAAATTCACAATACAATGCAAAAATCCCGTCAGCTTTTCATTTTTCTGAACAATATTTCACATCAAATGTTAAAATTCATGGTCTTCCTTTTATTTTTGACACTATGTTATTTAGCAAAAAATAATCCTTATGATGAAGCCTTTCAATCGGTATGATAAAGCTACAGACGGATTATTATTTTCTCATGTAACAGGTTCGATTCCAGGTTCCATGTAATTATTTAAATATCTATGAATGCAGTTTAAATTGTTTTTTAAATTCAAATAATGTCTTCTTTCAGTAAAATATTCCATCTACAATATTCAAGCTACTTTCCCTCCATGTGGCATATCCGTGGGACGCTCTGTATAGTAGGTTTGCTGTGACAATGTTGATTTGAGAGCTATCTAGAACTCTATAATCCTTTGAATTTATTGAAGAAGAAATACCATCTAAATCTGCTTTTATCAAACAAACATTTTAATTAAAGTACTGTTTAGAAATTCATATGAATGGACTGATTCACTCTCAGATACCTTTAATCCGAACTAAAGGTATCTGAGAGTGAATCAGTCCATTCATATGAATTATTTGGAAATTTTTTGTGTGAAAGATACCGAACTGACAGTACCCGAGTACTGTCGGTCCCCCCTCTGGTTGATTATGTCTTTACACCATGAAACAGGCCCTTAATCTAGAAAACCATCAAATTGTCCTCTATCCACAGCACATAATACCACTAGGTACTATTCCATATTATTTATTTATTTTATGTAACCCTTCGTATGCTATGCACGAGACACAATGGCTTTTTAATTGTGTCTGTAATTACGATATTCTACGGGTTAATCATTTATTTCAGGCGACGCAGGCCCATAGATAAATACCTTAACCTAAACACACATATTTTTTATTATAAAGTAGTACTTCACTAGCTTGTTCTTGTGCTGTTCCTTCTGCGGTACTTGTCCGCGGAAGCGACAATTCACGATTCAATTTGCGATTTGTTTCAATTGGCGATTGCTCACCAGGTGTGAGAAAGTGGTGCAGCAGAACAACCTACTCCGTGACCAGCTGGAGGAGTCTCACCATCTGAATGAGGCTCTCACCAATGACCTGCAGAAGCTCACCAATGACTGGGAGGCTCTGCGGGATGAGATGGCCATCAAGGAGGACGAGTGGAAGGATGAGGAACAGGTCACTTATTTACTGTTTCTGTATGTTGTTGATGGCAATGATACAGAATTAGATATTATGTTCTGTAGTGTTACTTAGAAACAATGCCTTTTCTACTTTTGTGTACAGACGCCAGCACATCAAGCTACTACAATCTGTCAAATTTCTTTAATAGATTTTCAACTTTATCGCTGAAGCATTAAGGTTCAAGGTTGTTTGGGAAAATTTGACAGTTTCGGGTAGCTTGACCTGCTGGCGTCCGTACAAGTTAAATGGAAGTTTAACAGACTATACAGATCACTTAAGTCATTGCCATAAATTGTTTATATTGTGTATGAAACAACTAACGTTCAGTTTCTTAGGTTATTGATTTTCAAGTAGGTAGGTACTTAGTACTTTAGCTTATTTATTTTTTTAGCTTACTTAGTAATATATGTTTTTTTAACCTCTACTCAGGCATTCAACGACTACTACTCCAACGAGCACCACCGTCTCCTCAGTCTGTGGCGTGAGGTAGTATCCGTGAAGCGCCACTTCTCTGAGCTGCAGACCAACACGGAGCGAGACCTGTACCGCGTGAAGAATGAGTTTGATTCCAACGCTAGAGAACTGGTTGGAATGCTCAGTGGATACTCCATCAATGCGTTTGCTGCTTCAAGTATTAAGGTGAGTGAGGAAAATTACGTTTGGTTGTACTTGATAAGCATCACCTCTGTACCTATTTTTTCTGTTCTGTTTTTCTTGTCTGTCTATTTATGTGTGTACATCATCATCTGCCTAGCCTTTTCCCAACTATGTTGGAGTCGGCTTCCAGTCTAACCGGATGTAGCAGAATACCACTATTTTACATTGAGATGATAGAGCGACTGCCTATCTGACCTCCATAACCCAGTGTGTACGTGGTAAAATAATAAATAAATAAATAAGTGTTTGGCATTGACTTCTATGATGGAACTGAACTTATCTAAAATGAACAGTCTCAAACTCGCTTTTTTTTTTTGAGGATCCTTAATTTTGCTGGATGTCAGTATTACGTAGATCCTAGTCACGTTATGGATTGACAAAACTTTTTATTAGATGGATCAGACCAACATTTTTTTTTTACTTTTACTTTAACCTGAAATTTGTTTTTTTTTTCTTTAGTTATACATAAATACTATGAATCACAAGTATTTTTCTTTATACACAGCCGGAATATCAACCCTTGTCCCACCAGACTTCTCACGGAGGTGCTTTCCAAACACCACAACAGGGTGGTTACCAGACTCAACAACAATCTGGTTACCAAGGTCCACAACAAGCTGGTTACCAAGCCCAACAACAGCCTGGTTACCCTGGCTCCCATCCATCATGTCTCCAAGGACCTCAGGGTCTCCAAACGTCCGGTGGAACATCAGCAGGACCGTATAGTGTGGAAGGAATGCGCGTTGATCTGCGCGATATGACGGCGCAGCGTGACTCTGCGGTAGCTGAGTTGCGTGAACGTGATGCGAGGATACAACGCCTGCTTGGGGAACTGCAGGGATTGGTGAGTGTGTAATAGAGATTCTTCTTATTTTTAGGGTTCCTTACGTCCTAATGAAAAAGTGTGTCGGTCTGTCCGTCAGTCACAGCCAATTTGCCCCGATTCTACTGGACTGATTAACTTGAAATTGGGTACACATATGAGTTTATGTGTACCCAGATACGGGACGTGTAGCGTAAAAAAATGAATTTTGAATATGGGGGTTATTTTGGGGGGCAAACTAGGAAATTAAAAACAAAAGTTTTGCATACTGTATCGTGTGACATATCCAATGAAAAAGCTTCTTGCACAGAGCACTTTATAATACGGGTAGCTTCTTGTGAGAGTCTCAAATATATTTATGTATAATTTTAAAATAAACAGTTTTGAAGGTATTTAAGAAAGCATATAAAAATTGACCAATTCGCACTTGTCCGGTTTTTCATTTTTTATCGGCACGACCTTCATGCGAATTGCTCAGGCTGTGGTTAGATTATTAGCCACTCAATAATCCTGGGTCTTAATCGATACTAGGCACAACAATGTGCTTAGGAATAATTATAGCCGGCACGGCACACTTGACACGGCATGCAAAACAGGTATTAATGCCATGTCTATTCGTATTTAAGCTCGGTGCTAAGATTGGCGTGAACGTGACGTAAAGACTACGTCACTTAACGACGGTGTTGCTGAACTCTAGTAGTAGTATTTGTATTTCATGCTTAATAGAAGGATGTCATTCGGTGTTAGGCTAGTGATATTTAGTTGCGTGTTTAATATCTATTGCTTAATTCCAATTGGGTGAAATCCTGTTCATAGTTTCTTCGAATCGAACCCGCGTAAAGTTGAGACACGAAGCACTTAATACAAGAAGATTATAAGAGTCTTTTACTTACCTGTTTTGATTAAACGCTCTTATCTTATTTAATGTATATAGATCTTAACTTAGGAAATTTTAAGAAAAAGAAGCTACAAATTGACAGGAGGAGCGCTGCGAGTCCGCGGAGGCGGCGTGCGGCGAGGCGGGCGTCATGCGCGCCGCGCTGGAGGACGTGGCGCGCGCGCTCATACACGACTCCGACAGCGACGCGCCGCCCGCGCACGCCGCGCACGTACATCTGCACGACAGGTACGGCATCTACTCCAAGTTAATAAATAATAGTACCGAATGACGGGCTTTGTTCTTCTTCTTCGTTGTTTCCTCAATGTTGAGAATCGCGACCACATACGACGCGTCTCCAAGTTATGGTCTGCAGTATGGACCGCTCGGTAGATGATTGCCTCCAACATCCTTCTTGATCGCTTCTGACCTCGCCGGTGCTCTGCTTTGAGCGCGTTTTCCTTCCACCCGGCCCAGTATCTTACGCCTTTCCAGACCATGATTAGGTGAACGCATAATAAGTCTTTGTTACGTGCATATAAAGCCCTAGTTTGAGGGTAAGTTACATAGATGTTCGATCTGGCCATAATGAAAAATGCTCTGATTTTAACAAATCAAAGTGCAAACAGGTTTCGTCTCTACATCTTACCCTTTATTTTATTTTTTTGGGTGGAAAATCGTCAAATAACTTCTCCCTCTCTGGGCGGAGCGGGAGGGCGTGTCAGACTTTTACTGACTAAAACGCACCCGTGTTCTTTCAGTTGCCTATGCCAGGGGCCATGGTATCTCTTTCGTACAACCCGCGACTACATCTTACCCTTAGACTCAAGTTAATGTTAGACTGCAATATTGCGATTGTCAGTAAGCTACCCTACTCATGCGTTTATTAAATTTAGTACTTATTTCAACAGTCATTACAGGTTACTTATATTACTTGACGTATTCCATATATGGAGTATTGTGTATTTTAGGAGAATTTAACATTAAATTGAACAGCATACAAAAATTGCTAGTTTCCGCAACGTAGCTAGAAGAAAGGAATATATTAGTGCATTAGCCATTTAAAAATGTTAAACTGCTCGAATTTGTTTCAGGTCACCGAAACGCAACGTGTCTTCATCAGCCAACGCAACTGCTTTCGCTGAGAGCACAATATCAGCTGTGCAAGCCGCGCTACATAAGTATCAAATACAGATACACGAGTTGCAAGTAAGATATCAGCCTTTTTTAGGTTTAATTTTTTTTTCAGAAACTTAATTTATAGATAAAAACCCCTATAGCTAAATCTTGAAGCATGATTTATATATGATACTCGTAACTTTTTCAAAGAAAAGAACAAAAACAATTTTTTGGAATTTTTTGTCTCTTCTGTCTATGGAGGTACCAAATTTTTCTTTAAAAAGTGTCGTTGTAATACATTGCTTGTCATTTGAAGGCTTTCAAAAACCATAGTCTGTTTTTGTTTATTGGCTTCAGCATTGTTATTAAAAATCGATATCTTCTAGGTCAAACTGCAGAACACAAGAGAGCAGTTAATAACTTGCAGGAAGCACGGCGAGACGGCCGACCTCACCGTCGCCTCTTTGGAGAACAAGGTCCAGGATCTACAAGGTATTTAATATTGGAGTTATCTTATTCATGCTTTTCAGCATTGGTTGCAAACTCCCTTCCGCGTATTAAGGCCTTTTTTTTTTTTTTTTCTGGTGGGAAATCATCAAATGACCTCTCCCGCTCTGGATGGAGCGGAAGGGAGTGTCAGACTCTTACTGACTAAAACCCACCCATGTTCCTTCCTTCGCCCTTTATGTTCCGGGGTAGCGGTAACCCTTTCGGACAATCCCGCTGAGCGTATTAAGGCCTTAGGTCGAAAAATATCCACTTGCTTAAAACGGTTCCCAGAAAAAAAAATGTACACCTCCTTAATGCAAGAGAATACTAGACACACTGCTGCCCATCCAACTTTGAACTTCGCATTCTTGCAGAGAGAAGTTCTGATTCCCAGCAAGTGGGAACATCATAGTCTGATTATGCAAGCAAGCATTTCATATGCTGCTTATGCATGCAAGCATTCAAAATCAATCAACTAACTCAAGGAATTTATACCGCTGAAAAACTCAGCTTATCGGAGTCAGTTGTTGATCCTAGATCTTTTCCAAGTTGTGACACAATACCCGTTTTCCGACTTTCGCATCCAGTCTATCCCAGCCGCCCTTTTTAACCGACTTCAAAAAAGGAGGAGGTTCTCAATTCGACGGTGTTTTTTTTTTGTGTGTTTGTTACGCGATTACTCCGTCAATTGTGGACCGATTTTCAAAATTCTTTTTTTGTTCGAAAGGAGATACTTCTGAAGTGGTCCCATAGTCACCAAGACAAGATCTGATGATTAGATCTTGGAGAAATCGAGGGCAACCCTCAAATTTTATGGGCCCACACATCGTTTCTTTAAACCAAAATAAATGGTGAAAATTACAACTTAAAAGTGAAAAATAAAAACTATATTGCAAAAAAAACCGTCTTCAAAAAAAGACAACAAAGTGAAAAATAACTTTAATTTCGGAAGTCGGTGGCAAACAACGAAAATGCGATCCCAACGACACCGACTTCTGAAATTGAAGTTATTTTTCACTTTGTAGTGTCTTTTTTTGAAGACGGTTTTTTTTTTGCAAAGACGTTTTTTTTCAGTTGTCGTTCCACATATCTGTTGGTACTACTCTACTAGTATGAATTTTATGTGTACAGGTAAACTAGATCAAGCCAACGCAGATCTGCATCAACTTTTGCAAGAAAAAGAGTCAATGCAGAAGTCGCTGGAGGCTCTACGGATCGATAAGAATAACCTGGAGAGGAACAGAGTCGAGATTAACGCTATGGTGAGATTTTTTAGACAGTGTTATTTATGAACTAGATATCAAAAAAAAAATACCTTATAGGTCAATCAATTTTCACTAAATATATGGTTTTATGTTTTGACAGTTTCCGAATATAGATCCCTGTCATTTCAAAAGCCTGTTCATGTCAATACTTAGGTACACTGACGGCCGAATTCTTACTCAATTTGAAGGTGCCGTTAAAAGTGTTGCTGTCTCTGTCACTTTAAGGTGTATTGTGGTGACAGAAAGACTGTCGTTTGAGAATTCAGCAATAACACAGTTGAAATTGCAAAGTGTTCAGCGTGCTTGTACGTTTCTCACACGAACTTAACATTATTTTTACCTCATCTTAGGTGGAATCTCTAACATCGGACTACGAGAAACTTCAGAAGATAAATTCTCGACTAGAGAAAGTTATAGAATCGTTGGAAACTGAGAAGGGGAACTTGAATGATGAGGTGGACCATCTGCACCGAGAGGCGTCGAGTAGAGAGGCAGTGTTGAGGTAACATTCGATTTACAGTCTTATTCTAAAGGGAATAGGGTATAAAATATCTTGAGAGTTACTGGATTAAAACGATGCAGAAAATGTGTTAAACATCACTTGATTTTAACCTTTTTGTCTAGTAGCTAATGTCTCCGTGACTTTTCTTTGCAGATTATACCAATACACATGTTTTATTACCCACATTTTCAGAGCTTCTTTGTGTAAATACAATATTTGAATTTGATTCGTAGTACACGTTTGTCCTTCTGGTTTTTGTCGTGTACATTAAAGTGTTCAATAAATAAATATCCCCTATATTTTCATTCATACAGGGCCGAAGAAGAACGTTCTTCGCGCCTACGCTCGGAACTAGTAACTACCAGAGAAGAGCTCAACAAGACTGCCCTAGCAAGAGACCTGTTAGACCAGCAGAAGTTAGAGGCAGACTCCATACTGTCGCAAATGGAGAAGCACAGAAGTAAGTACCTCACACGTAAACTTTGTAAGGGCTTTGAACGTATGTGGCATACATGCCTGTGCCTTTTTTTTTTCAAAATGGCGGCCGTGCATGTCCTCTATATATATCGATAGCTGTCATCAATGCAAACAGAAAACATACATATCGATTTATATAGGTTGCAATCGTGGCCGCCATTTTGAAAAAATCAAAATGGTGGACAGTAGGTATGCCAGGCTCCATATAAATTTTTTGAATAATTTTGAACGCCGCGAGAGTGCTGGGTGAAAAGTTGCTGCGCAAAAGATTTACGCTTAGCGTAGAAGCTTTGCCTAAAGACGTTTTTCTTACAATCTTTATGATTAAGGACAACAATTTTTCTTAAAATTTTACGTTAAAAACAAACTTCACAATACACGAACTAATTTTGTATCCCTCCACTCTCTTTGCAGCGTCCATACAGATCTTATGTTTGTTTTGTATTGTTTAGGTGACCTAGAAATAGAGTTAGAAAGGACTCTAATGGAAAGAAGCGATCTCCAAGACCTCGTAGACAAGTTGGAAGCTGCTGTCAGGAACCTCGAAGGTGACAAAAAGAAACTGCACGAAGATGTCAAATATGTAAGTTATCATATCGTACACGGCAATGCTGTGAACAGTCAATGGTAAACATTTCATTAAGGCGCTGCCCAAAGGTGGACCCTTAAAATGCTCAGGTTTTTTGTCGCATAGTTAGGCGGATTAGTACATATTACAAGTCAGAAAAATTGAGTGTATTGTCAAATGTTCAAAGAAAAGACTTATTTAAAAATATTTCATAAAAATAAACTAGTATCATGATTAATCGCAAAATAGAGCTCAAATAAAAAAAAAATATCGTCGTATAATTTTCAAAATTTTGAGCGTAAACTATTATATTTTGTAATGATAATTAAGGGAATTCAATCAACTAAAAATATTCCACTGGGCCGTGCATTTATTTTTTAATTAGTTAACACTGCAAAATTACTTTTATTTTGGTGGTCATTCGATTATTATCAACTAACACCAAACGCATGGTTATTTTGAACCTTATTTGCTGCCGCGACGCGCTATAAATTGTCAAATACCTAAAAATTGGCTTCTTACCGCGCCTTAACAATAAATATTAATTTTGTAGATTGTAGAAAGTTAGAAGTTGTAGTCAAGTATCGATTACCAACTTTCGAATTACCAACTTTTGAGTTATTTCATGCCAAAGAAATTTTATAGGTATCTGTCGTGGGACCGATCCTTTTATGAACTATTTATTTATTATTATTTATTTTTAGCCTGTTGTTCAAACGCAAACGGCAAACGCCTCCCTTTCTCTTTTCCACTCCTCTCTGTCTTGATCTAGCGTGAACCAACCCGGTCTGTAGGTGTCAAAACTCGTCCCGCCATCTTGCAACATTGTTCAACTAACTATAACATCATTATTTATATCACCAGCTCGAAGACGAAAAATCAAACCTCTCAAGCCAATCATCAGAACAGCAAGGCGATCTCAATTCCTTGCGTAAAGAACTCCTAGCCGCAGAACAAACTAGGATGGAGTTAGAAGCTGACAAAGCATCTCTTTGTGAGAAGATCAAGTTCCTAGAGGGAGAGAGAGACAAAGTGGAGTTGGAGTTGCGACAAGTTATGAGGTAAGGAGACATGTTAGGGTGGGCACGCCACAATTGCGGCGATAAGTCCCCTCTTTGAGGAGTGGCTGGAGAGGCGCCACGGCGCCCTCACCTTCCGCCTGACGCAGGTCCTCACCGGACACGGTTGTTTCGGGAGGTTCCTGTTCAGGATAAGGCGGGAGGAAACGCCAGGGTGTCACCACTGTGTGGATCGCCCGGAGGACACGGTGGAGCATACAGTGGAGGTCTGCCCGGCTTGGGCGGTGCACCGCCGCGTCCTCGTGGCGGCGATCGGCGGCGGCGATCTCTCGCGTCCGGCCCTGGTCCAGGCCATGGTACGGAGCGAGAGTGCATGGGAAGCCGTCACCTCCTTCTGCGAAGCAGTAATGCTCGCAAAGGAGGAGGCGGAGCGCGTGAGGGAGAGGCAATCTCTGCGCCCTCACGCCCCTAGTCGCCGCAGGAGACGCCCTGGACGTCGGGAGTCACCAGCCGACTCCCGGCCACCGTAGGCGCGGGCTTGCGGGCGGCGAGCAATGGGCAGCTCGCCGCCCGACAAGGACCAGGCCCGAGTCGACGGCGCGTTGTGTTCCACGCGCGCCTCAAAGAGATGTCAGCACAAACTGACGGGGTCCGCTAGGGCCGATGCCTGCCAGGGCCGCGGGTTGTTCGAAAGAGATACCGTGGTCCCTGGCATAGGCAACTGAAGGAACACGGGTGGGTTTTAGTCAGTAAAAGTCTGACACGCCCTCCTGCTCCGCCCAGAGCGGGAGAAGTCATATGATGATTTCCCACCCAGAAAAAAAAAAAAAATAAAAAAAAAAAAGGAGACATGTTAGGGTTGTGCATTTTGCAAGTTGGCAATGTCGCAAATAGCTGTCAAATTTATGTCACTGTTTTGATTAATTATTCAGTATTATTAAATTAAATTATAAAATATCGTATCGTATATACACTTATATTTTTATTATGAATAATTGCACGTATGCATTGTACAGTTTTGGTGTAAAAAAAAAAAGATTTGGTGCTTCAAAAACAAGTGCTTCTTTTCCACTTAAAACTAAATATTCATTGTCATCAGAAGTTATTGCAAACCACAATCAATATATTAGTAAAATATAGCGATATTACAGAATTTAATTTGGTAATATTTATTAATTAATAAAAAAAAGTGAAGAATTTTACAGATTTTTGCGACGATGCCTACTTTCAGACTGGGTTTCAAAGCGACATTTTAACTGGCGAGGAGGCGCGGGGGCGGCAGTATGGGCGACTCACAGTTTAATAAACTCGTAATTCCCTGATGTATCTATTAAGGGACACGGGAAATAATTTTCTTACCAAGATGGATATTTCTCTTCGCCATCGCATTTTATCTTAATCGTCTAAGGGCTGATTTCTCAATCGACAGATAATTTTTATTCGTGGAATAAAATTGACGTCTGTCAGATTTTGTATCGAAGAACTGTCAAAAATTCAAAATTATTCCTCGGATGAAATTATCGTTGGAAAAATCAGTCCCAAGTATTATTGTTCATCAATTATTTTCTATACAGGGAGCGAGGCGAGTTAAGCTCTCAACTCACTGCAATGGTCCGCAAGAAGGACACTCTAAATGAAGAAATAATACGTCTGCAACAACGACTCGAACAGGCGAATGAGACTATCGGTAGAATCAACCGAGCGTTGGAAGATCACGTTAAGGATGGAGAAGAGAAACAGGTATTAAAACGAATAGATTATGACAAGAAGCTCACATTGCAAGTTGCAAAAAAATAACGAAGATTAATTAGCTTCACACATGTGGTATAGTGATTTATCGATTCCTAAGTTATCGCCAATACATTTCTAGTCGGTTTTCAAATGCCTTTACAGTGAATTCTTAAAAAAACAATGACATATTTTAGCATGTTGCAGATAAATCTTAACGATAAGAGAATTGTTTTACGTAAGTATTTAAGGGCTTGTTTTAATTAGTCAGATACTACTTTTATCTGAAGAATAAATTTGACAGTTTGGTATATTTTGTATAAAAACGGTGCCTTTTAGAGGGATGAGGAACAGGGTGTAAAGTTTACTCACCCTATATAGAAAAGGGATGAACATCCGAATTAACGGGTGTTGTGTTTGGCCGACAACTGCCGGACGATTAATGTCGGGACGTTGAATAATTATGTATATGCTAGTTGTGCGGAAAACTGCTTGCGCGATGCAAGATTCTGCGTGACGCCAGTGTGATGCGTGGTTCGCAAGTGGCGATGTAGATGTCGCCACACCTTCACATTTTTGTTCATACTGTAAATGACAATCCACTGAAGACACTTTTATGTTTTCCTACCTTAATCTCTATTTACTTTCCCCACAGATCCTAATAGACTCCCTAGAGAAAGACAAACATCACTTACAAGAACAATTAGCAGGCGTCAGATCTGAGAAAGACGCGTTGGAAGCTGTGTTGTTCGACACGGCCAACATGTTGGAGGACACGGACAACAAGAGAGCCAAGCTTGAACATGAGTTGCAGGAGACTTTGGTGCAACAGGAGAATTATAAGGGTAAGTTACGAGAATACCTCAGCGAATTCAGTAAGCCCAGTCAGCATGGTTGTTTGCAACAAGATATGGTCCTATCGGATTCTGGTGCTATCAGTGGCTCTTTTTAAGCGTTTTAATGGACTAGTGAATTAGCTAAAGTTTTTAATAGTCAACCCACCTTTGTCACCTATCTTTTTCCCGTTTGTGCTCGGGCCAATTAAGTCTGCGCCAATTTGATTATCACGACCATTACTTAACTTCCCTATTTTAATAGCATCACTTATTTTGCCTGTTCTTTTAGACTTCCGGATCATCATATCCTTACCTTTTTGAAAGACTATAAACACGTACTATCGCCAAAATCTATATCTGACCACCATAAGCACTATTCCTGCTTGCAGCGCATATTATTAGCCGACCTAAAAAGGATCCTCTTTTGTTTTACTTACGGACGCAGCTGTGGTCATTATGTGCACGGGAAAATGTTTTCAAAATAGATATAGGTTTTGGCGGTTATTGCATACGGTCTTTGCATTGCAATTACAGTGAAGACCGTTTGCATGACGAACATTCATTTTGTTGAGCATTTCTTACCGACTGACTTTAAACTTAAAAACGCTTTATGAAAATTGTCTCCATCCCTCCAGGACAAATTGCCCGTCTATCAAAAGACCTAGAGAACAGCGAGCGCAAACTACGTGACACTCGCAACTCTATGTCACAAGCATCCGGTAAGAAGGAGGCAGAGTACCAGCAGATCATCACCAACATTAACAGGACTACCACCGAGAATATCACCAAGTTGAAGGAGGAGAAGGTATGTATTATTTACTTAATACTTCAAGCATACAAATGTACAGATCTTTGTAGTGTTGAGACCGCTCGCGCTCCACTCAACATCGCCGCGCGCTGGCGGCAGTGAACGAGGGGTGCGGGGACAGCGGGGAATCAGCTGGCCGACGGCCGGGCGCGACCCCCCGCGCCGCGCCGCCGCGACGGTCAGCTGTTGTTCTCCTTAATACACGGCTGCGCTAGCGCGTCTTAAATTCTCTCTTGTTAAAATCTTGTTTTAAATGTTCAACCGACCGTTGTAATTTTTGTATCTTTTTACTTCATTATACTTGTTATACAGTCCACTATAATTTCATTTTGCTCCACCGCGACCTATCGTCGCGAACAGTAGGGACAGTTTCAAAATATATTTATATATTTACTAGGCATTTATTTAGGAGGGTTAAAAGTATGTACACTGGATAAACTTCTAATATTAAGTAACCTAACAAACAATAAAAATAAACATATAATATAGATAGAAATTAGATGCAGAAATGCAAGGTAGATGAACTCGTGACCGCTCTCAGTAATACATATTTATTCCTTGTCACACTGTGCTTCAAAAGTGCCAAATAAATCTTTTTTTTTCATTACTATCTTCAACGTAAAAATGTGATAGCCATGTAAATTTACTTCTAAACGAGTGCACGAGTAACAAAAAGACAAAAGTATGTGTCAATTATACAGCTTCTTTTTATACGCGACTAGTTCAAACGTCCAAAAATACTTTTTCGATTATAGGAAAGAAGGCGTTGTATCATGACAAAAAATAAGCACTGCTGATTCCGTTGGGTTTTACTTTATTCCGAAAATACTTTTTAATTTCATCTTCATTTTAAAACACACAACACACTTTGACAGTCCATTCATTGTCCGTTGTAGGAACAACTCCGCCAAGCCTTAGAACACAAACTGAGCCAAACCATAGCATCTCTAACGAGCGAGAAGGAATCATGCGAGGCGAGCGCGCGTGAGAGAGAGAAGAAGCTACTTATAGCGAGAGATCAACTGATACTGCAGCATGATGAGGCTATGTTAAGAGCTGAAAACGATAAGCAGCAGGCGTTGCTTATGGGTAAGTTCATATAAGAATGTTTGATGATTCGTTATTGCTGAATTCGTTCAGTTTTGGTTCATTCGTTCACAAAAGCGTTGAGCGACACAACTACCCAGGGGGTCTACTCTGGAGTGGTATCGGCCGAATGTTCGGCCGTTTCCTGCTACGAAGTTACTATTTGGTTCGGTCGGTCCCGACCCTACACTCCTACACTCTTTCGAATATTGACTATGGTCCCGACCCAACTGAGCCGATCCGAATTTTTTTCGCATTTTTCAATAATATTCTGTTCGGCTATGTATCACGCGATCCGATCCGATCATTCGCACTTTGCACTTCGTAGTAGACCCCCAGGACAGGCCGCTCAACACATTTGTCTGTGTATGTGGGGGAGGGTTATTGTGAAATATCAACACTGGCATTGTAATGAAGGTTCCCAGAAAACAATGGGTAGGCAGAAATTTAATTAAAAAAAAATACAACTTCGGTGCAATGGTAGGTACGTTATGTGTAATTTAAATCACTGCTTATTACAGGATTTTTGACATAAATAAAATTCCTCGAGCTAAGTAGTAAATTATTTTCTGTGAATATCATAGTAAAAGTCAAAGTAATTGAATACACAGTTTTTTTTGACACTTGATCACGGTTACAGTTTGCGGAACGGAACTATATTTTACGGAACCACAAAACAAACCACCATAATAATGAGTTGTATTACTCTGATCTCAGCTCACCAGGAACAGCAAGCGCTTCTAGAACGTTTAGAAGAATTGAAGCGCGCGTTTGACATGGAACAGAACAAGTTGGAGCGAGTGCGCCGCGACGCGCATGCGCGGTCCGAACAGGACCGTACTTATGTCAACCAGCTGAAGGATGAGATGGCCGCCTTGAAGACTAGGCTTGATGAGGCTAAGTAAGTTATGATTATTGTGTAGATAGTATTTGTCAGTTTCTAGACCCAGGTCGAAGTAAAGCAAGCGGACTTTATTATATTTTTAGCAACCTAAGTACTTAAGGCCTCCTACGCACTGTCCGGTTTATCTCCGGTTTACTCATTCTAGTGTATCCAAAAAACTTATCGTCACACTTTTTAAGCTCTTCGAAAAATATTTCAAAATGCTTGCTCTCATCTCGTGTTTGCAAATAAGGATGCACCCAGAACCTTATTCTTTGTTTCTTTTTCTTTATATATCGCATGTAAATATTATAAATAGCTGCAACTTATTCAGCGTCCATCTTGAAAATGGTTCGATGAAACCGCAACGTTATCCTATCCGTACTTTCCGGTTGCGGTTACGGCTAGCCGCCGCGCGGTTAACCGCAACTACAACCGCATCCTGCGGTCAGCCGGACGGGCAGCCGCAACGCGGCTAACCGGACAGTGCGTAGGAGGCCTTAATCAAAAGGTACGTCAGAGCGCGGTCGTGTCCTACGATGCACTGCCGTGATGCTGTTGCCTCTCGGTGTCCGCGCCGTGCCGCATCGCTCGTTGACGACGTCGTAGTGTGTTCGTTGGATTTGGATGTATGTGTGTGAATAGTCAGACTTATTTTCAGGTTTCATGATTTAGTGACCCAGCAGTCTCTCGACGTCCCAATCTTTGAGAATACTTAAGTAAAATATTTGTCAAATATGTTTCAACATCCATCATACTTATGTCTATATGTAATAATTTTTAATTATGGTTGCACACTATTTTTGCCTGTTTTTGACGTGAAAACGACTTTTGGCTCGGTGTAAGGTACTGATGGTAAGCTCAACTTTTCTGACTGAAAAATACCTTCAGATTCCGTCGGTAACTACGACTTAGGGCGGCCCAGAAAGAGATGGCGAGTGGACCTGGACTCGTACCGCGAGGGCTTGTTTGAAGTGGCGCGGGAAAAGAGTTCCTGAAGGATTTTGGGGAGGCCTTTGTCCAGCAGTGAAATAGTATTTTTTTATTAGCCGTTAATGTCCCACTGCTGGGCAAAGGCCTCCCTACTCTAGGTATAAGCTAAAAAAAAAAAATTTTTTTTTTTACGCGAAGTTTTCGTCCTTTTGTTAAATGTCTTTAAGAAATACTAAAAGTATTTGGCTATAAAAGTCGGGCCATAAATCATATTGGCAACACATTGACATTACATTCAGAATAAAGGCAATTTGTATGTTCACACTTTTTTTCTACCAACTTAAACAAATACAAAACATCTTTATATTCCAGAGCAACAGCCGAAGACGAATGCGCTCGCTTCGAGAACCGAATCAAGGAGCTTCACTTAGAGAAGGAGGCTGTCATGAGAGAATGTACCGAGATCCGCGCTCAACTGTCATTGACTGAAGACAAATATGACAACGCGTACGCGCAGCTGCAAGAGACAATGAGGAAGTTGAAGGAATGTGAGTTAAATTAGAATACTGTTTATAACATTTAACTCATCATCTGCCTAGCCTTTTCCCAACTATGTTGGGGTCGGCTTCTAGTCTAACCGGATGCAGCTGAATACCAGTATTTTACATGAAGCGACTGCCTATCTGACATCCACAACCCAGTTACTAGGTAATATAATACTCCTTAGTAAGACTGGTTGTCAGACTTTAGGGCTTCTGACGACCCGAAACGACTGCCAAAGATCCACGAATGACAGCCGGGACCAACGGCTGTTAAGCCGTTGGTCCCGGCTGTCATTGGAATCGGAAAGCACGTTAGTGCTTTCCGATTCTGTTTCTAACTCCAGAATAATTATTAGAACTCTTTTATGTCAAAAGATGTTATAATAACTAGGCGATCATCATAATAACTTATAAGATATTTATGAACCAGTCTTATTATAAATTGACACACTATATTGATATGGACTCAAAAAGTCTGTAAGGCAGAAAAGCCGATGACCAAAATTGGTGTCTTTTTATTTTTCGGCAGCCATGAAATAATCTTACATGTAGTAGAAAATAACATCACAAACGAAATTTTATATAGCGGTAAAGCCCAAAAAATTTATATAGCGGTAAAGCCCAAAAATTTTATATAGCGGTAAAGCCCAAAAATTTTATATAGCGGTAAAGCCCAAAAATTTTATATAGCGGTAAAGCCCAAAAAATTTATATAGCGGTAAAGCCCAAAAATTTTATATAGCGGTAAAGCCCAAAAATTTTATATAGCGGTAAAGCCCAAAAATCAGTCTGAGCTGCGTAGTATCGGTTTATTGTGATTGTATTGTGTATTTATGGTGATTTTGGGACTTCTCCCAAAATCACAATAAATACACAACAAAACAAAATTCAAAACTGAGTTTGTACTGATTTTTATGATTTATGGTTATAAAATAACTAAGCTATATAATAAATAAGCTTAAGTCATATTATATCAAAGTTTTAAAGCTCCATTAATTGTCGCCTCGAAAAAAAAGCACCAGCTCCATACATTTTGGTGAGACTTTTGATGTGGTATGAAGTTCACTTTGACATGAAAAACAATGAACACTATGGTTTTTTTTAGGGCCTTCAACAATGTCATCATCCTTAGCCCATATCCCTACTGGTGGTGCTTACTTACTATTGTGGCATTTAATTCTCGTTCTATTTTATTTCTCCAGTGGAGAACGAAGCCGACAGTCTCCGCAAAGAGCTAACAGACGTTCGTCGTCAACTAACCAATTGTATCGCCGAACGAGACAAGTACAACAGTAGCTGTAGAGAACTGCGAGACCACGTGAAGAGGGCCGAACACGAGAGGAGAGAGGCCGCGCGTGCGCGGGACGAGGCTTATCATAAGATAGCAGGTAAACTTATAACCAAAACAACCAGAGGGGCAATTCTCGTAATTTTAAGAACGTTCACAGTCTGATCTCAGTCTCAATCTGTCAAAAAATCCTCTAATTTCCCTACATTTTGACAAATTTTTGACATTTGTTTGTCGCCGAGATGAGACTGCGACTAAATTTTGAACGTTTTAAATTACGACAATTGGCCTTCAGATTTGTTGCATATTTTGGACATATTATAAGTTTCGATACTGGGATAAGGCCACTCCCGTAGATTTCCAAA
Source organism: Apamea monoglypha (assembly GCA_911387795.2). NCBI lineage: Eukaryota > Metazoa > Arthropoda > Insecta > Lepidoptera > Noctuidae > Apamea > Apamea monoglypha. Next base: position 16,952,564 of record OU426925.1, read on the forward strand.
CGATTTTGCGCTAATGATGAATCCCTTAGTGATTATGTCCAACTCGTGTCAAACTATATGTACGAGCACTCTCGGCAATTTTATGCTGACGCCCGCGATCTTACGTTTATACATTATTACATGCGCATTACTGTAATTAATGTCAGTTCAATAAAGCTGCTTGGTGAATACACATGTCGGTGTTTCCTCCCACATTACACATTCCCGACAAACATCGCACCTCAGCGGTAGGACTTCACACCATAATTTTCACGATCTCCCTCGATGACAGTTCCATTTTATGGGAATTTTGGCCTACAGTTAAGCAGCCCAATCCGGCAGATGTGGCAGGCCCCATTCTTTATCCTTTCATTTAACATCCAACATTTAATGAAAGGCGGATACACGTTTTATTTTGACATCTGTATGTGAAATTAATTAACTACTTCCCTGTTCCAGGTCTGGAAGAAAACCGCACAACTCTCGACTTAGAACTATCACGCGTTCAGACGATGTTGAAGGAGAGTGAGACGGGAGGCGAGCATGTGAGCAGAGAGTTAAAGGCCACGGAGGGACAACTGAAGAGGGAACGAGCTGCCTTGGAGCAGGCTAGTCATGACATCAAGGAGTTGCAGTCCAGGTCAGTAGTCAAGTCTTTGGGCAGGGCAGTGTCCTTGGTCCCACACTGTTTCTTTTATACATAAACGGCATCTGCCTAATTTTAAAATTACAGACATACGTAGGTATCGAAGGAACAACGTAAAGGTGGTTAGATTACATGTGGCTACATTAGGGCTAGAGTCCGCGCGAAAATGTCATCTATATCTTTATTCAAAATAAAATTGAAGTGTCTGTTTGTAATGTCAAAATAACAGCTTTTTACTAAATGCATATGAAAGTATAAGTATACGCAACTTATAACAAAAAAAAATGTTTGTATGTCTGTTTGTTGCGGCTAATTTCCGCAAAGGCTGGGCCGATTTTATTGAAATTTAAGTTGTAGCAACATACCACGCAGGCGAAAGCTATTTTTTTAATGAAAGTAAAAGAAATTTGCCTGCAGCGGTCTTCCCGTCCGATTATAATATAAGTGTTTTCAAGACTAGAGTGAATAGGCTCATAATAAATTAGTGCGCTTCACCATCTACGATTGCATTACTGCTTTCTATCAGGCGGGATCGTAGTCAAGCACTAGTTTATAACATTAGAAAAAAAATATTTTAATCACTATATTTAACTGTTTTAAATTAAATCACACGAAACTTTATGTTTTTCTCAAATACATAATTATTGATAATAATCAAACAATATGACGCTATAAGCGAAAATAAGCACTCTTGTGCGTTTAGTTGAATTGTAACTATTTATTTTCTATGAATAAATGAATTGAAAGTGAAAGTGTTGATTTGTAGGCACTTAATTTTTTCGAAAACGAAGATTGCCGAAAAATGGATATTTTGGCTGAAAATTGCCGATTGCCAAATGTCTGCTCTCTTTGGCACCGGCTCGCGGGCTGGTTTCGTGACCGCTTCCTTCTCGCTTTACTGATTTTTTTTTGCATGCAAGCAATCGGTACTTTATACATAAAATCCGTTTCCCAGACTACAGAACGAGTGCGAGGAGCGCGAGCGTTGCGCGGGCGACGCGGCGGCGGCGCGGCGGCACGGCGCCGAGCTGGACGCCGCGCTGGGCGCCGCGCGCGCCGACCTGGCCGCGTGCCGCCAGCGGGCCGCCGAGCTGGAGGACGCGTGTCGCGCCAGGGATCAGGTACGTTGCGCGGGCGACGCGGCGGCGGCGCGGCGGCACGGCGCCGAGCTGGACGCCGCGCTGGGCGCCGCGCGCGCCGACCTGGCCGCGTGCCGCCAGCGGGCCGCCGAGCTGGAGGACGCGTGTCGCGCCAGGGATCAGGTACGTTGCGCGGGCGACGCGGCGGCGGCGCGGCGGCACGGCGCCGAGCTGGACGCCGCGCTGGGCGCCGCGCGCGCCGACCTGGCCGCGTGCCGCCAGCGGGCCGCCGAGCTGGAGGACGCGTGTCGCGCCAGGGATCAGGTACGTTGCGCGGGCGACGCGGCGGCGGCGCGGCGGCACGGCGCCGAGCTGGACGCCGCGCTGGGCGCCGCGCGCGCCGACCTGGCCGCGTGCCGCCAGCGGGCCGCCGAGCTGGAGGACGCGTGTCGCGCCAGGGATCAGGTACGTTGCGCGGGCGACGCGGCGGCGGCGCGGCGGCACGGCGCCGAGCTGGACGCCGCGCTGGGCGCCGCGCGCGCCGACCTGGCCGCGTGCCGCCAGCGGGCCGCCGAGCTGGAGGACGCGTGTCGCGCCAGGGATCAGGTACGTTGCGCGGGCGACGCGGCGGCGGCGCGGCGGCACGGCGCCGAGCTGGACGCCGCGCTGGGCGCCGCGCGCGCCGACCTGGCCGCGTGCCGCCAGCGGGCCGCCGAGCTGGAGGACGCGTGTCGCGCCAGGGATCAGGTACGAGCGGCTTTAGAAAACCTTAACCGTATTGTAACCTCATCTATACCTGAAGGCCAATTCTCGTAATTTAAAACGTTCAAAATCTAGTCACAGTCTCATCTCGGCGACAAACAAATGTCAAAATCTTGTCAAAAATGTAGGGAAATTTGAGGTATTTTTGACAGATTGAGACTGAAATCAGACTGTGAACGTTCTTAAATTTACGAGAATTGCCCCTCTGATGTAAGAAGACGCTTGACGATGCCGAGAATCACATATTGTTCCCATTATTTTGATATATTTTTTTTTTTGTACTCTTCAATGGGAACCTGGTTACGGAGTTATTGAAGATCAAAGTTCCAACTTTTTTAAACTTATTTTCACGAAAACAAGTTTGGATTAAATACCTCCACAACTCCTGTACTATTGCATGCACAATGGTTTGGTGGTTAGGGAGAATATCAAATTTTCAATCGGAACACTTCCACTCGTACAAGGCGAGCAACTTATACTCATAGTTTTCACAATCATTGTTATATTCAATATTTAAATTATAATAGGCATTGATAAAATTGTTATTACATGTCTTGGTCGAAGGTTTTACATAATAAAACATCCCAACAATCATCCCATCAATTTTTGGTACGAAATAGACAGGTTAGTCTATGTTGACTAATCTGTCTATTTCGTACCAAAAATTTGATTATATTTACCTTCATAAATGTTAACATCGTGTTCAGGAGCTGGTACTTCGCCTGGAAGATTGTCGGTCAAAGGAGCGTCGTCTTGAAGAACTCAAACATAACTTGGAAGTATGCCTCGCGGATGCCACGCAGCAGATACAAGAACTCAAGGTCTGTTTGATTCGCGTAACATATTTTCAATTGCTTGAATTTTATTCATGGCAAAAAATAAAATTGACAAAACTTGGAAAATTGAAAGTTCAATTCAAAATATATTTTTTTTTCTCTTTTCGTAACCCGATCCATAGTTTATAAATCAGGATGAATTTTTATTTAGCGCCGTGGCCCAAATACTTAACAAAGCCAGGTAAATCTGAACCAAGTAATAAAAAAAAAACACTCTTCAATCAGTTTTACAGACGTACTTATAATAGTCCAGAAAAATAAGACATTTTGCTGCGAAAAATATCCTAGTGGCGAATACACTTTTTTACCGAGATAGTGTCCGAGCCAGTTTCTTTGACAGTCGAAATTTATCACTTTCACACAGTATTTCTAATGCCTGATTACAAATAATTCCGATGATAAATCTTATCGACAATTTATTTCGCAGATTTGCCTTTAATTTATCTCATTTTCCAAGGATTTATAATTTCTTCTTTCAGGCTCGTCTCGGCGGCAGCGAGGGTCGTTGCCGCGCGCTAGAAGCCTCACTGTCACAATGCGAGAGCGCCAAGCGGGAGGCAGAAGCGAAGCTGTCGTCCATCGCACATGCCTTGCGTAGGGTCTGTGGTGTGCAGCCCGACGGTACAGTACATGCAGCAACTAGGAAACGACTCGCCAGTCCCGCTAGAAGATATAGTCCACATAGAGGCAAGTACAATAAACGTGTTAGTTTTGAACAGAATAGAACATAACACATAACTTAATATCTTTATTTTGATACATACATAAAAAGTCTTAAATAGAATTGGACCCACATATTGGAAAAAAATCCTTTTGTAGATCACCATACACTGACATCATTATAACAATTGCTAAATAAAGTGTGTATTATGCGTCTCGTTTATCTTTTTTTTTTTGTTAAAATAAGTTTTTTTTTTCAAGACATATTTTTCTGTATGAAACAATAATTATGAAAGTTATTTCATCAATGAAAAAAATAAAAAATAAAAAAGCACGTTTTTGGTTTATAGATAAGTTTCTGTTTACGTTCTCAGTCATTATTATGTATGAATGCAAATTTAATATACACTCAGAACTAAATACTGTAAACGAATTTGGCTTACTTTACACGATGTAAAAGTTTCCACATGTGATTTTACCACCGTGCTCGATAGATGGCGTCGTCCGTTTCACGCACGTTTCTGAATGGCGGTGTCAAGATTCTCCGTGACTGAATTGGGGTCCCCGGTTACAGTTTGTTCGGTATCGCTTTTCGGCCGTAAGGCTAAGATCAAAGTGTAGTATCTGCTCTTTCAGTTTAATATCTGGAAGTTCCCTGGGCTTTGAGGGGGACCGACCAGTATATTAATCTAATTTTTGTAAGCTGACGGGATGTTCGGGGCTCGCTCCACTCCTGTCGCGGGTCGGCCCGGCATTGCAGTGCCGCCGGGATCGGCCCACATAATTGATAATAATACTCTCACCATACAGTATATAAAATCTATGATTTATACTCCTCTGGTAAATTAACTACTTTACAACGTGTAGCGTCGTGTCAGTACATTTTATACGTCTGTGTAGTTATAAAACCTCTATACCTATTTTTACGAACGAGCTATTCCTCTTCAACACTCAAAATAATGTATGTTTGAAGCTCTAAATCAAAACCGAACTTATTTAGAAGGCACTAAATGTAAATAATGACTTGGTCTGCAAAGCCATAGGGTCATGGGTCCCGCTAGACGTACGTACTATCGCCAAAACAAATCTATTAATATCTGTCCATTTTGAAAACAACACTGTTTTTTCAACACGGGTTGGATATCATGTGCACGGGCACGTGATGACCACAGCTGCGTTCGTAAGTAAAACAAAAGAGGATCCTTTTTAGGTCGAAAATTAATATGCGCTGCAAGCAGAAATAGTACTTACGGTGGTCAGATATAGATTTTGGCGATAGTACATGTTCGGAAATACTTCATGCTTACACGGCATTTCAGGTCGTGACCATTCCGAGGACCGCAATGAGATCATAGACGTGGATCCCGAGCTTGTCAAGAAAGGCATGCGCAACTTGATGCACGATGTGTGCCAGATTGAACGCGAGAAGGTACGAGTAACACAATGGTCTTTATACTTATGTAGCGCGAACTTGCGACTTAGCAACTCCAAAATCCATCGTTAGTGCACATGCACACCTTTTGTGTAAGAAATTCTTATACAAAATTTCATGCTGCTTGGCCCAACTTAAGGCTGTCAGTTGTTAAGCTGTGAGTCAGGGAATGAATTCAAGATTTCTATTAAGTAGATTCCTTTAAATTTTATTCCAGGACGACTACAAATCTCAAGTGAGCATGCTAAAGAAACAGCTTAAAGACGCGAGTGAACAGGCAGGGAAGGGAGACAATAAGCTGCAGTCTGTCACCTCCAACCTGCGGACATTGCAGGAGGACAAGGCAAGGTTACAGACTGCGTACGGACAGAAGGAGGCACAGCTTAATGCGCTGGTAAGTTACTGTTGATTTAGCCATAAATTAAAATTATCTATCTTCTAAATCCTACTAATATTATAAACGTGAAAGTTTGTATGGATGGATGGATGAATGGATGTTTGTTACTCTTTCACGCAAAACTACTGAACGGATTTGGATGAAATTTTGAGAAATGGAATGGATTTGGAGTTTATAACTAGGATTAACACGTAAGATACTTTTTATCCCGATATTCCCACGGATATCGAAACTTATGCGGGTGAAACCGCGGGGCGCAGCTAGTCTGTTTAAATTAAAGTCGCTTTCTTTTTGTGGTTGGTTTTATGATCTCGTTGTTCTTAACTATGCAACAGATTTTGATGCGGCTTTTACCATTATTTAAAGATTTTTTTGTCCGGAAGGTTTATGTGTATATTATAGCACAGCACAATCAGCCTATAATGTTCCCACTGCTGGGACTCAGGCCTCCTCTCTTCAAGTCCTCTACCACGCGATGTTTTCCTTCACCGTTTTGAGAGCAGTGGTGATGAAATTATTTACACAAAGTAAAGCGCCTGTCTGGGTTCGAACCCACGACCTACAACATGTAAGTCGGGGTCGTTGCCACTGGACCACCACTGCTCTTAATTGTATTCTATTTATATGTATAATAATATGTATAATATAATATGTATAATAAACAGGAATCTCGATGTTTTATCGAGTCAAGAAAACCGTGCGATGGAGGAGCTGGTCGCTAGTATTTTATAAACATGACCGTTGAGTCGCCTCGCCTGCATGCGTCTGTTTCGGAAGTATACAGTCATCCGCTATCTTTATCTAGAGCCGTAGTTAATCGAATTCTTTATCCATACTGTACGTAACAACTGATTTGTTTCAGAACGAGTCGGTACAAAGTAAGACCCTGGAGATCAGCAACTTGCGCGACAAGATCACCAGCCTGGAGGCTGCGTTAACATCTATCACTGAAGAAAAGGTTCAGAATGAGGTAACAATGCTAATTATTTTCAAAAGAATATCATATTCCTTGCTTATTTTGTAAAAGTATTACTATGGGCCGGTTTTACGATTTACGAATAGCGCCTACTACCCGAATAAATTAAAAATGGAAAATAATTTAATACATAACATAACCCCGAACACTATGGGGCCCCTTAGGGCCGAAGCCTGTCGGGTCAGCGGGATTGTCCGAAAGGGTTACCGCTACCCCGGAACATAAAGGGCGAAGGAAGGAACATGGGTGGGTTTTAGTCAGTAAGAGTCTGACACTCCCTTCCGCTCCACCCAGAGCGGGAGGGGTCATTTGATGATTTCCCACCAGAAAAAAAAACCCCGAACACTATAAAACACCCACATTTTGCCAGTTATGCATTTGTAAGAAATTATCTGTTAAGTACCTAAGAAATGAAATGAAATCAAATTGTTTATTCTGTAAATAGGATATTGGAATAACTTTTACACGTCACATTATAAAAAAACAATAAAAAATAAGCTACACGAGATCGGCGTTTCCCATCTGACTACTCTGAGAAGAAAGGCCGAAACAAACTGACGAGGTCACAGTCTCTTTTAAAGTCCAGACATAATCTTGATCAGACTATGTAGATTGATGTCTGAAATGGTCTTTTGAGGAAAGTACCACACAGATTTGAGTGGACCAGTCCAGTCAGGGAAAGCATTTGTCAGTAATCGTGTAGCTCAACTCAAAACATGAGGAGCTCAACGACTCGACGAACAATAAAGAAAGGACATTTGGGTAGGCCGCATAAAGTAAACAAAAGTGCCAGACCAACATTAACCCAAAGAATGACCCACATAGTCCTCATTAAGTTAACGATAGGTGGAGGAACAGGCCCTTAGTATTTTAAATAGTTGAGTATAGTGAGCTATTCTAATTTCTGTTCTTATGTTTCAAGTAGATGTTATTTTAAGTTAAACAAATATCAACTTTGTTTTCATGGAAATTAAGTTGATTTCAGAGTGACTAGCACTATTGAAAAAGTTATAAAAATGTTTGCAGTTGTAATGTAAACTGAACTTTATTGTGTAGGTATTAAAGTTATTTTTCCATAAACTCATATTTGTTTACATTTTTGGTAAATATGTCGCAAATGCAGATTAGGTCTTTAGTTGGTGTTGTGTGATTTCCTTTAAATATCATTTTCTATGTCTAGAACAAAGGAGATAATCTTCGAGTTCAGTTAGCGGAGCGGGTACAAGAAGTGGGACAGCTGCGTGAAGCGCTTGCAGCGGCTGAAGGTACATACTACACATCTGATGAAGTCAGTTCTGTCCAAATTATATTCACCCGTAAACTGTCACCGCTTGATCTACTTAATTCGGACGCTGGGTAACAGTGAATAGGAGGATAAATATAAAGGTGCCTTGCTGTGAGACATCGCGACGTAATATCATTGACAATCTAAAAGTGCAGCAAAAATATCAGTGATATATATTCACTGGGATTGAGTATTCACTGGGATTGGTTGCAAATGTAATCAACTCTTATTGATTTTTTCAGTGACGTTACAATCGAATCCAAACTGATTAACAATACCCCTATTGGTAAGAATGGTCGTATTCTAATCTAATAAGTCACAATCTACAAAAAAATACCTTTAATTTACCAACTGCGACTTGAATTTGAACGTTAATTTTTTTTTAAGTACCTACGAGAAGTGGTCTTCTGATACTACCGTACTACTATTTGTTCTGTGGCATTTTAAGTGGTTAGACATCAAGCAGCATGTCATTTCATGTATCTCCTATACCAGGTCGCGCGGCCCGCCTGGATGTACGGCGCGCTCAGTTGGAAGGTGACGTGCAGAGAGCTGCCGTCGCCGCCAGGGATAGAGACCAGGCTCTGAAGGTATGTGTTCAATCTATATTTTCTAGATAGTTCCTTTGTAAAATATATATTCGGCATCGGCAAAAATTACGTATGAGATAAACTTTCGTTCCCTATGAGCCCTCGAGTGTGGGCTCATTAGATGTGTCTCAACGAGTCCTGTTCATTTTACCTGATGACGAAGACCTGATGACGGTAAAACGAACAGGACTCATTGGGACACATCTAATGAGCCCACACTCGATGGGTTTACTAGTAGCTATTCAAGAGCTCCGTTATCTACGTCCAGGTCGATCATCTGACCAGCTCGAAGGGTATCATATTATTTTATTATCATCAGAATGCATATATTTTGAATAATCGAACTAAGACCACTAGAATTAACTATTCAAGTATTCCGTTACCTTACCTCCAGGTACGTCTTACGACACATCGCCATACCTTATTGCTCGATAAATTAATCAAAATCGTTTCTTTGCATAAAATGTGCTAGGTACAAAAGATGATATATAAAATTGTAGAGCAAAGCCATCTCCTGCCTGTTTTCGAAATAAACTAACTGGCCCAAGTAGATATACTCATCGATATAAATTATTTCCCGCCCATCTACCTCGACCCTACTAGTGCTGTTGGTCATTAGTTGGGTTTTAGACCGATTCAACGCGAGCCCCACCCTGAAGCTAGCCGAATCGAGAACGCCTACTGGAAAAACTACTGGTCCATGAAGATGCTAATGAAGGGTGATGTACCGATCTCCCTGAAGTGCAACCTCATCGACATGTGTATCCTGCCCATCCTACCCTACGGTGCTCAGACCTGGTCGCTCACCGAGTCACAAAAGTTCCGCCTCGGAGTTTGCCAAAGAGCGATGGAACGCAGCATTCTGGGTGTTAAAAGACAGGACAGAATTCGGAACACCACGCTGCGTTCCAAAACGGGCATACTGGATGTAGGAAAGAAAGCTGCCAGGCTCAAATGGGATTGGGCGGGTCACATCAGCCGCATGCACGATGACCGCTGAGCAAAAATCTCCACAATATGTGTGCCTGAAGATGGACGGCGCCGCCGAGGCCGGCCCAGAAAGAGATGGCGAGATGACCTGGACGCGTACCGCGAGGGCTGGTACGAGGTGGCGCGGGAAAAGAGTTCCTGGAAGGATTTGGGGGAGGCCTTTGCGCTGCAGTGGGACAGTATAGGACAAAAAGTGCAAAGCCACATTCCGCCATGTAATGTTGGTATGCAAATATTTCAAAATCAAAAGTCATTTATTCAAATTAGGCTGAGAAATTTAATACATGAAGTAGGTATGTAGTAACAACAAACAGTAATATAATAAATGCCTATCTAATAGCATATTTGTGGTTGTTATTGGTTGTGGGGACCATTTTGTCCGGTCCACCTTTGGTAGTGCAAAATGTCAAAAAATCATAGTAATTATGGTTTTCGGTCTGACTTTCCTCATCTGACTTTCTTTCGATATTCGATAAATACCTAGGTAGATAAATTAATTAATTAAATCAAGTACTAATATATTTTCATTTACAAGATAACACTAAAATAGCAAAATTATAATTATCCAAAATTAACTGAAACTATTTACAAACTAAAATATAGCGTCGAAAAAATCATCCGCATCGCTGTCGACTGGTAATGCACCCAAGACACTGGCGGCATTGCCACGTTGTATGGCAATGCTTAGCCTCTGGCCAAGGTAAAAGCCAGCCCTTGGGTCACGGGAAATGTCAACCAGTCTTTTCGAAATTTCCTTAAAATGACCATGCGCACTCGGACCCCTCGGCCCGAGTGTTTCAACCCCAAACGGCTCGAGAATATAATTATCAAAATAAAATAAATGAGTCGCAGATAAATAAGTCGTCAACATTTGTCATACTGTTTCTAGTATGACAAATGTAGACATCATGTTTTTTCCAGAGAAAAAACAGGGAAAACACAATATTTCATACATGCAAACATGTAGTCTGCCTACTTTTATGTCATAACTTTTTTTTTCGCGATTTGTATATGAATTTCAAAGAGAAAGATTATTTTTTTCAAAACACTTTCTAAAATTTGCTTTTTGCCACACAACGAAAACCACTCAGGGCGAACCGTTCATTTTAATTTACAGTATGACCAGGCAGAATACACCTAAACTGTGTATAAACTGTATTCTAGCAATTCACTATTCTAGTACTACTTGTTTCCGTTACCAATTCATTATTCTTAACCTTCAGAAACTCCAAGAGCGTTGCGAAGGCTACACCCGCACGATAGCCCAGCTAGAAGACCGCTGTACCTCGCTCAAGGGCACGGTGGAACAGCTGTCCACAGCTCTACAGAAGGCCGCCGCGGCCGAGAGCGAGCTGAGAGCTGAGGTCGGAAAGGTGACTCGGCAGTTCAACGAGGCGAAGAACAATGAGCATAATGCTCTGGATAAGCTGAGGCAGATTCAGAAGAGTGTTTGTGAGTTGAGTTTTTGATCTATTTTTGTTCTTCGATATTGGCAAGAACTACGCAAAAGTCATGCCGTAAACAAAATATTAGCCAGTCAGCGTGTTAGCGGCCAGAGTGTGCTAGACTTGTGTAGATGCAGATAAGGTACTGCGCAAACGTAGACACTGATCTTGGTTGAAGTGCCTGGTATACCCTATTAAATGGACACAAGAGGCAATTGCTTGTTTAATTTAAGCAATTTTTAGAACAATTGTACTACACTTTACTAAGCTCCTACTCACATATTTTGAAATTCGGTCGGCCATTAGCAACTGTAAACTACAATGGGTGCGTCTGCGCATGAAGTGATCACGCTAAGGACAGACGCTTTTTATCTATTGGCTATACCAATTGGTTATAGCGCCTTTAAATCAACCAGTCTATTAGTCAACCCACTGTTACACATCTTTAATAAAGACATTGTTTTCTACCAGCGAGCTGTGAGAATGAGAGGCGGGTACTAACAGAAAAGCTAGAGAGTGCCAAGTCTGCGCTCGGTGAGATGAAAAGACTGAACTCTTCACTTGAAGACCAGGTGCACAGACTCACCAACCAGCTGGCCAATGTGGAGGTGCAGAGGTATGTGAAATATTGTGGGGATTTAACTCACTTATACTTAAAAATATGTATATTAATACCTACCTACATAGCCATAATCTAGCTTAGTCTATCGGTAATCTTTGCTTTGGTCTCTCCAAATAAATGAATGTTGAATGCCCAGAGGACTATATTGGGCAGTCTGGTATACCAATGTATACGATTGTCAACGTAAAGTTGCAACGGGCAGTAGCTCTACTATGAGTTTGCACAGCCAACACTCGCTAGCGTCTCTGGTGGACAATAATCGCCACTCCTATTTTTATGATTTATTCATTAATTACTGTCTGTTTAAAAATTAAATTAATTAATAGGTTTGTTCATTTGCAATCTTAGTAGAGAGTATATTGATATATTTATCAAGTGTAAATGTGTCAAATGTCATTTAATCAGTTTTTTAGGTACACACACTTTTATTCTTGTATGTTTAATGTCCTGTCGCTAGGACGATATTTAAAACTGTCGTTAAATTCGTATTATTGATTTAAGTTATGTGCTTTAAGTTGTGTCCTTTTCACTGATAAATATGAATCTACGCGAAGCAGAAGTTGTTCGAATCGTAACGTTGTTACAAACTGGAATAAGCCAGCGAAATGTCGCTCGACAATGTGTAGTTAGTCGATCCCGTTAATCGACTAACTTCACAATGTTGAGCCGAGTGTCGTACTCGTATGTATCCATATGGTGCTGATGGTCGCAAAAGAGTATATCGTAGACCGGGAGAACGATATGCACAATGTGTCATATCTGAAAGAGTAAGCTTTGGAGATGGTTCCGTTTTGTTCTGGGGAGGTATAAGCTTAGAAGCCCGTACAGAGCTGGTTATCGTACATATAGGAACTGGGAATGCTGATTCGTACACCACTGACGTTATTGAAGAGCATACTCGGGATTTATCGGTCAAGAATTTAAATTAATGCACGATAATGCGCGCTCCCATACTGCGATGTGCGTTATAGATTACTTGCGAAAAGCGGGGATACAGAGTCTGGACTGGCCAGCACGAAGTCCAGACCTTAATCTCATAGAACATTTATGGGACGAGTTAAAAAAAATATTAAAACAGTTTTTACTATGAAGCACAGTCACGACAACCAGTTTGGTAGGTGGCCTAATTTTATTGTCCACCAATGTATATGACACGCCCCTAGCGCTCACAGAAAGAATTCAAGTTCGTACCATGAGCACTATAGATTTCGATAGGTAAGAAACCTAACGCAACTTGTCACTAAAGGTACTCGATGACACAACAGTAACATATAAGGAATAAAAAATCAACAACCACTAAATTACCTTAAGTAGTTCACTAACACTACTAATTTGCCTGCAGCGGTTTTCCCGTCCGAATATAATTTAAGTGTCTTCAAGGCTAGAGTGAATAGGCTCATATTAAATTAGTGCGCTTTACCATCAACGATTGCATCGCTGCTTTCCATCAGGCGGGATCGCAGTCAAGCACTAGTTTATATGATAAAAAAACCGCCAACCTTTCTATTTAGTCGAATTATTGACTGTCATAACAATTATAGCATATGCGATAGCACTACATTTTGAGCATTTAATTATGCCGTTCTCTTTTCTTACTACTGAGAAAGAAAGAAACAAAACTTAAGATGACACGATCTATCGAGTTTACCTTAGCGCCTGCGTAAGACTCCGTAAAACTCATAGTGCAAGCATTATCGAAATCTATTCGATCCACGTTAATACACTAGCGAGTTTATCGCTAGCGAGTAAGTTTTCGATAACAACTCATGGTAGGGGTACAGGTCTTGCCGCCCGTCTGTCCAACCGATGACTCGACTTGAGTCGATGATGTTAGGGCGAAAGCGTTCTTGATTGGAGACCGCGAGTACGCAGGGTAGCACGCTCTCAGGCTAGGTCGGGCGGCCATCTTTGCGTGGGTGATAATATATGGATGAGAGTTCCCGATGATCAAGCCCAGAAGGAGTGGAGAGGCCTATGTACAGCAATGGTCTGCTACAGGCTAATGATGATGATTGACCAACCCCAGTGTCATGTTTATATTTTCAGATCCGCCTTCGAATCCCAACTCCGTATGACGACGTGGGACGGCAAGGAAAGCAACAGCGACAGTGAACTAGAACGCGAACTGCATCAGCTGCAGCGCGAGCGCTCCGAGCTGAAGTCCAAGTGCGACGTGCTGCAGGACACCGTGCGCAAGCTGGAGGCCGAGCGGCGCCTCGTGCGGCCCGCGCTGCGCAGCAAGAGCACCGACCGCGGGGAGAAGGCCGTGTACTACTCGGATCTAGACTCCGGTAAGGATTTACAAAATTCTAGTGATCTAAATGTTTGAACTGCTATAACGTTTGACTTTTTTTTTCCGGATGGGAAATCATCAAATGACCCCTCCCGCTCTGGTTGGAGCGGAAAGGAGTCTCAGACTCTTAATGACTAAAACCCACTCATGTTCCTTCCTTTGCCCTTTATGTTCCGGGGTAGTGGTAACCCTTTCGGACGATCCCGCTAAATAACGTTTGACTTACATTAAAATAAATCAAGTGCTTAGGAGTACCTTCCGTCCCTTAGGAGTTAGGAGTCTTATTCTAAATCATAATGTGGCATCACAGCTGAATTGGAAAATGTCAACTAACTCTTGAAGGCCAGTGTATATACATGTATACAGGTTCTTACATGATGAAAAGCGACACTTATGATGCTAATGTATAGTACTTATGATGTCATTGTTATTGATTTCACTATAGAACCTGCACTTCATTGTATTTATGTTTTATCTAAAATTGACTCCATTGTTTAGTTTTTGTATTTTGCGATAATAATAAGTATGCGCGATGGCGCAAACTAACGAAGGTAGTGAATTACAAAAAAAAAAAACTTGTGTTATTAATGAGCAACATTAACAATTGAATAGTATAGTCATTAATTAAATTAGCGACTCCTATAACGTCACCCTGAGGGAAAATAAATCAACCGTTAATGAGTCCTGAACCACGTTGGGAATTATAATAACCTAAGCAAAAAACCATTCGCTGATAGACAGCTTGTTCATACTAAATTATACCTAGCCTACTAATATTACGCGAAAGTTTGTATGGATGGATGGATGTTTGTTACTCTTTCACGCAAAAACTACTGAACGGATTTGGATGAAATTTGGCACTCAAATAGTTTATACACAGTATTAACACATAGGATACTTTTATCCCGATGTTCCCATGGGATCGAAACTTATGCGGGTGAAACTGCGGGGCGCCGCTAGTATTAAATACTAAAGCTGAAGAGTTTGTTTGTTTGTTTGAACGCGCTAATCTCTACAACCACCAGTCGGATTTGAAAAATTCTTTTTGCATTTGATGGACCAATTCTTGAGGAAGGCTATAGGCTATTTAACATCACGCTACGACCCTTCGGAGCCGTGCAGAAAAAAAAAAGTCTGAAAGAACGCTAAGCAAAAACGAAGTAATACCGCGGGTAGGCGATGCGATGCGACGGGGTGGGTCGGGGGATTTCACGCGGACGAAGTCGCGGGCAGAAGCTAGATATTGGCGCCGATTCCGTTGTTCACAAACTAAACTAAATTTAAGTTCAGTGCATCTTTTTCTTTCTATTTTGTTACGAAAAGGACAGAAGATAAATATTAGTTTAGTCCGGTCAAATTACTCAGCGCCAGACGTAAATTGACGTATTTTTAGTAGCCATCTTTTTAATCACGTCTAATTTTCTATGGAAGTATCTTAATTTGACAGGACTAAGCTAAAATTTATCTTCTGTCCTTTCCTTAATGAAATAAAAAGAAAAAGATGCACTGAACTTAAATTTAGTTTAGTTTGTGAACAAGGGAATCGGTGCCATTATACCTAAATAGACTATAAATATCTGAATCCCAAGTGTTACTTTATACATTTTAAGTTAATATAAACTTATTTATTTATTTTTTGTTTAGACGTAATCTCCGGAAGGACTGATTAAAAAAAAAATCTTTTACTTACTCCATTGGAGACGGAGATGGCGGGATGAGCTGGATTCCTTCAACAAGAACTGGTACTTAGCAGCTTTAAACAGAGAGAAGTGGAAAGAGAGTAGGGAGGCCTTTGCCCAGCAGTGGGACATCACAGGCTTTTAATAATAATAATTACTCCATTCCCGATAAGGATAATAATTGACATCCACGCGAACGAAGTTGCGGGCAGAAGTTACTAATGAACTAATCTATAAATATAGATATGTATTATAAAATTAGCGGACCGGTCAGACATTGTCCTGTCCAATTTTCAATAACACGTAACGTCAGGCCTGTATTCCCCCAAGGGTTGGGCAGAGGTGTACAGTCACGACAACTAATATGTCAACACTTGGAAACTTTCAATAGCGATTTTTGCGTGACATAACGAAAACAACAATGAAATACGACACATTGCAAAAACATATGGGTTCGATAGTACTTTGTTCGTTGCAACATAAAATTTCATGAAAAAATGAAGCAGTAAATCGTTTTTGAATTAAGCCAAATGTATAAATACTTATGCTCGTGACTGTTCCTATAGTACACTCACATTTTGCCAGTTATGTTTAAGTCTCATGTAATAGGGGGCGAGTGGATGATAGCGTGACCGTTGACCCTGGAGATTGGAAGAAGAAAACGTGTTGCGCCGACCCCAAGTAACATGGGATGACGGCAGATGATGAAGATGTAATAGGGGGCGAGTCTATTGCCTATTGCAATTTTCAATCATTCATACAATAATCCCATAGAAAAAATGAACGCCGTTTTCATTACGAACATTTAAAAAAAAAATTGGTAGATACGCTTATCAACCAAAAGCATTTCATTTATATTTATATAAGTAGTTAGAGTCGTTTTTCGTGTCTGTCTCTGTGACCGCGTTTTCCTTCTAAACTACGCAACGAATTGTCATACGGTTATTACCATCATTTAGACAATAAATTCCGGAATGTTTATGTGTACAACAAATATTTACAACTTATAAATAATAAAGACATAAAGATTTTTTGTTGAGTCGTAAAAACAGTGAGTTGCAAGGGCGTGTTTGTTATAAGTAAAACTAACTTTTACTTTTGGCTTCGGCCGCTTCGATGTCGAAAATTATCCCACGGGAACGTACCCTATGTGTTAATCCGGTTATAAACTATCTGTGTTCCAAATTTCATCCGTATCCGTTCAGCCGTTTTTGTCCCAATCCGGATCATACATACATCCAGACAAACGGACAAAAATTCTAAAAACTATATTTTCGGCATTGGACTCATTTTTCAAAAATATTCAATTTACACTAATATAATTTTGACTACGTTACGTACGTTACTATTTTATTATATGTACAAATGACGTACTTTTGTATCTCAGGACCTGATTCAACAAAAGACTCGTCAACTCGCGGATACAAAGACTCTGTGCACATTCCGTGCAAGGACAAGGGCTTCACCACAGACCTAAGTCTGATCGAGCTGGAGAACAGAGAGCTAAGGATGAAGATCAGGCGCCTGGAGAAGGAACTGGCTGACAAAGTAAGATATTTTGTCTTCCTGGTTATGGAACAGAACTTTATAGGCGTCTTTTTATGACGCAAAACTGTTAGTTGTAGGTAAGTACTGTATTTTATTTATTTATTCTTCCTCATTTTAATAAAAAGGATAAAAAAATGTATGAATCAGATTTGTATGCTTCACTGTGTTTCCCAAACTATATCCTCATGCCAAATATGGTCCGGCTTAGCATCATTATCAACAATATACCTAAAGGCCGTTAAAAATTGAGCAGTTTTGTAGGCATTTTAACTAACTTTAAGTTAGTAAGTAAAAGTTAGTTAAAATGCCTACAAAACTGCTTATTTATTTTTTATTTTTTTTAATAATGTTAAGCGGCTCTTAACTCTATCCATCTGCCTAGCCTTTTCCCAACAAAAAATAGCGCGGCCAGCATGTTGGGGTAAGCTTTCAGTCTAACCGCATGCAGCTGAATACCAGTATTTTATATGGAGCGACTGCCTATCTGACCTTCACAACCCAGTTACTGGGTAATACAATACCCCTTGGTAAGACTGGTTGTCAGATTTTCGGACTGCTGAATACCCTTAACGGCTCTTAACTATAACTAATAAATAATTTCTTTATTGCCATTAGAAACAGGTTACAGAAAACTTTGTGACTCTGGCTCCAGCGCTAGGTTTATACCCTGTCTATTAGGTAGTCGTTTCTTGACAGATAGAACTAGTGATTGCAGCAACACACAATACATTGATTGATACACGTACGGTATTATAATGTCTGTAAGAAGCCATAAATAAGATAAAACAGTTTATATTTTCATTTTATTACGCATTTTAAAGGTAACTTTTACGTAATCTGGAACATGTACGTTCTAAGACAGCTGTCAAAAAACGGTTAACCTAATGGACAGGGTGTAGATTACCTGTATTTTAAGAGCCAGTGACTTCTTCCATTTAGGTTACAATAATAATATACAAGTTTCTAATACTTATCTTTCTTCCACTTTTCAGGAGGCAGAACTAGCAATGGCTCGCACGCGCTACCTGTCAGACTTATCGAGCGTGTCACCATCTCGTCGCGGAGACGTGGACCACTACCGCCAGGCCGCCATGCAGGCGGAGAGACTACTGGAGAGCAAGGAGGCTACGTATAGGCAGCAGATCATGAGGCTTGAGACACAGGTATACAGGCTTTTTATACATAAAATGGCTGCTCAGTTTAACTAGGACTGGACTAAACATGTCTGTTGTATCCGGAAAGACCGGGGTGCTCACTGATTACGGAATTATTCTACGAGCAGGACCATGAAGGAGGTAGTCAGAATACTTTGTTGTTTTCCTGACGAATTAATAAGAAATAGTGCAGAATCGTGGCAGAAAAAAAAAGGAGGGCCCTTGACAAGCCGCAAAGTCAACTTGAAGTTGAAAAATAAACTATGTAGATCTACAAAATAAATTCACCTTATTAATTAATTAGGACAAAATACCTCACTTATGTGAATGCAATAAATGTGTATTAAATGTATATTATTGGCAAATATCTTTTGGCAAATATAGAATGACACTGACATTATCTGTAAGGTTACAACAACCAGCCCTAAAATATAATATCTAAAACTACCCTTGTCCACCCCCTAGGCATCTCAGCTCCGCGCGCAGCTAACAGCCGAGATCCGCCGGCGCCAGGCGTACATCGCGCGCAGCGGGCGCGCCGCGCGGGACGTGCAGCGGCTGCGCTCCGCGCTGGGAGACTCGCTGAGGACTGTGTCGCAGGTAATCATGTCGTACTACCCTTCCCGTAAAATGCCTGTGCGCATAAACACATACATCCATAAACTTACGCCTTTTTTTGATGGGAGTGGACAGAAACCACAGAGCGCCACCTCGTTCCTGTCATACTCTTTTTGGTTCATTTACATTTATACACCAGAAGGCCAATTCTAGTAATTTAAAACGTTCAAAATCTAGTCGCAGTCTCATCTTGGCGCCAAATAAATGTCAAAAACTTGTCAAAATGTAGGGAAATTAGAAGTATTTTTTGACAGATTGAGACTGAGATCAGACTGTGAACGGTCTTAAAATTACGAGAATCGCCCCTCTGGTTATAAAAGCACCCGCGTTGCAAGTACTTCACATACACAGTTTAATCATACCAACTTACGGAGAAATGGAGTAGCGAAGTAATCGCACCCAATAAGGACTTTGTATGGTGTGCCTACATCAGGTTTTATAGGTGGGCCAGTAGAACTGCTACTAATGGCTCTAGGAAATCCTCTAACGGTGGCTTAGCCAAGCACCTACGGCGTTCTCTGGCACACTGAGGACACAAAACACCTTTCCAAAGACAGCGATCTCGTTCTACCATGCTTGAATTATGCCTAAAGCGGAATAAACGGAAGTAGTGATTCTCTTGCATCTTCCGACCTTTCCTAACTAATTAAAGCTACAGACACGACATACGCTCTTCCGACCATTGGACAAGAAAGCCGGTTCAAAGAGTGTTCGATTTTCCTATATCTTTATCTGCGGAAAAAACTCGTAAAAATCAGACTTTACCGCAATACAATCAGTCAAAAACAAACAATGACAAGGGTAACAAAATATAATAATAAATAATATTAATAATAATTTATATTTGTACGGAATATAAAGGTAGTACAAGGTATTGTCTTAAGAGTAAGTTGTGACAAAAGTTCAAGGTCGAACTTCTGACTCCTAAACTAGGCAATAAGCCTGTATCTTAGAAGCCAATGTTCCGCGAAATAGCAGTGACATACAATTATTTATATAATACACGTGCAAGTACTTCTATTATCATATAAACAGGAAAAAGAGAAAAAAAAAAAACAAAACAGAATATTATGTGCATACAGTATTTAATTAATTATACATTAGTTTTGACAAGATTTTCAGTTTCATCGTATGATAACTTTTGCAACCACTCGGTAAGAATTTTCTTAAGCTCATATTTTGCATAGGTATCTGTTGAACTTAACTGCTATTACTAACTACTAACTTGACATAATAAATAACTTGATGAAGTGGGTTATCTCGATAATTATGTTAGAAATATTTGTTATACTCTAATATAAAGATAGGCAAACATTCCGACTACTCACACTAACTTTATGTTATTTAACAATAATTTTTCGCGCGGATGTCGGAAAACAAGAAATGTGTCCCTTTACTAACTATTTTTCTAAAATAAAAACTACTCTAACTCTGTCTGTTTGTTCCGGTTAATCTTCGAAACGGCTGGACCGATTTTGATGGGACTTTCACTGGTAGATAACGGCTGGCGAAGAATTAGGGATCCGCGCAAAAAAACCCATGAAATCCAATTTGTTTTCCTGACATGCACGCGACCGAAATCACGGGCACAGCTAATTAATAATAAACATGAAAATATGATCCGTTTAAAAAAATAGTTATGTTTCAAATTGGGCAACAAATTCTTTCATTTACTGTATAACAATATTGCTGTTATCAACCATAACATACTAGATAGGGCACGAATCGGAAACATTTCATTGTGAGCACGATAAGTAGATAAATAGTTTACAAGTTCCAAGTATTATTTCATGAAAGGGTTTTAAAACAATCGGAGTAATTTTTAAAAATGTTTTTCCTGTTTCTAAAACAACAGGGGGTCTACTACGAAGTGCAAAGTGCGAATGATCGGATCGGACCGACACATGGCCGAACCGAATATTATTGAAAAATGCGAAAAAAGTTCGGATCGGCTCAGTTGGGTCGGGACCATAAAAGAGAGAGACCGAAAGAGTGTAGGAGTCTAGGATCGGGACCGACCGAACCAAATAATAACTTCGTAGCAGGAAACGACCGAACATTCGGCCGATACCACTTCGGAGTAGACCCCCAGGTTTCATTTGTAACTGTTGTCAAAATTTCATTTTAACATTAATTTGGTGATCTAGCATTACAGAACATCACTCCTGTAAAGGGTTAGGCAGAGGAATGTTATAATAGTTATTACAAGTAAGTTATACCTATAGCACACCCAGTTATGTATAAGTATAACCAATTTTTGTGAAACAAATCAACTGCTAATGTGAGATTTGAGAGCAGACGTTTTCTTTGTATCTCTCTTATAAGTTCTTTTGTTTCTTTGAATTGGTATTGTGTTGTAATTTGTAAGTAAGGGCGTTATTCTTCAGAAAGGTCAGGTGCGTAGTACTCGCAACCGGTGTGCGTGGCCAGATGTATGAACTTAAACGAATCAAAAGGAGTATGTAAGGATCGTACAGACGCCAGCAGGTCAAGCTACCCGAAACTGTCAAATTTTCCCAATCAACCTTGAACCTTAATGCTATAACGTTTATCGTTGGAAATCTATTAAAGAAATTTTACAGATTGTAGTAGCTTGATGTGCTGGCGTCCGTACCAGGTGGCGTTCTGTAGTTTCTGCCTACCCATGGGAGGAAGGCATGAGTTTATCTATGTATGTACCTAAGGGCGTTGAAAAACACATTCTTCCTAAAAAACCCAATTAGTCATTGACTTAGACTATGTTGAGTAAAATCCCAGTTGCCATGTATTTACCACTAACTAACATGTTTATAACAGATAATGACATCAGTACTAATGTGACCTAGTGACCTCAAAATAAAAGGAAAATAAGTACTAGCTACGTATGATCCTGCGCAGTTACATTAGTTACGGGAATCGTACTTAATCATCTCAGGATTGTAGAAACTTTATTAATCAAACGATGAAATCACCTCTCTAGTCTCCACTCTGGAATTCGTACCCCGAGCCCCCGATACAGACTAACTGTCTAGTTTGGGGCTCACTAGAAAAAAATATATTGTAACCTAGCTGTAGGTAATATTTTATGCTACTCATGTAGTCTCAACTTGCTGTTAACCCGTGAACCTGCTTACTCTATTATCTGGATAATAAATATTTTCTATTTCTATAATGTAGGTACAGTTAGCCTCAAAAAAATGTACCTGTACATCGACAAGAATTCATTTAATTGCCCCGTCATCTGTGCAGTTGAGGATCTTATGACTGCATCAGCGAACGGAGTTCACAAGGCTCAACTTTGGGCTAAACATATTAATTAGGAACTTTTTTTTGTAGGCACAAAACATTACACATTGGGTACCTACTAATTTGTGCTACACATTGATATAGTATTATTAAACACAAATTGTAGACCATGAAATGATTTCTTGGCGTTGTAGACAGGGTGGCAGGGATATCTTACGGTATTTTGCTGTAGGGACGGGCTGTAGATATTGATTCTATCTTCATTCTGCAAAAGAGGGCTGTCAGAGTCATCTACAATCTCAGCAGACGCGAATCTCTAAGGGAACTGTTTAAAAAAATGAACATCATGACGGTTCCTTGTCAATATATATCCGAAAACATTATGTACGTTAGAAAAAATCTTTTTAGTAAGATAAGTGATAGGCATAATTTTAACACTAGGAATAGGAACAAACTAGATCAACCGCGCTTCAGATTGTCTAAAGTAAAAACTTCTTTTATGGGTTACTGTGTAAAATGTTATAATAAAATACCTCTCGATATTCTTCATCTAAAAAAGAAGAAATTTAAAACATGCATTAAACGCACACTATGTAGACAAACGCATTATACGTTGGATGAGTATATCGTAGATAAAAATGCTTGGCTTAATTCTGGTCCTGCTCCACAGGCACTTGGGCTTACTAATTCATCACAATTTCAATATTTGGAGGAGATGCTTCCCCTTTTTTTTCGTGTGTTTCTGACATTACGAACTTAATGTTTATTTTATTCAATCAAGATTTATTTCTTGAATACTTCAATATTAAATACCTCATCCTGATTGGTAGTATTTTTTTTTCATCTCTTAAATAAATTGCAAACTATAGTTTTCTATAATTTAGAAGCATTTTTTAAAATTTTGTAAATGTAAATGATGAACCATGGATCCGTTTATTATGTTATTTTGATGTTGACTTGAAAGAGCAGTTGAGAATATGCAATGCTCACTTAAATGTGTCACTGGTGGTGGCGCGTGTGTTGGATCATTCGGTTCCCTACAAAATGGTTGAGCTGGATGCTGATCTACGCGTCATGTTCGTGAACGGGCGCCATCGGTTGAGACTGGTCATCTCTTAACTGCCAGGGCTTATTTTTAATTTATTTGTTTTTTTTTTACATTGTTCTCACATATAGAAGCAATAAGAATAATGTACCCAGGATTCCCTAATGATATCTTAATTTAAAAGAGTGTTCGTGGAGTTTCTTTTCTTGCTTCTCCTTCTCCATAGAGATCTACATTTTGGAATGGGAAAAAGCTTCAACTTTCTGACTAACTGACCGACTATTTAATTTTGACAATTCAAAAGTGCCTGTAAATGGTTTAATTGAAATAAATGATTTGAGTTTGAGTATCAACGGGCAACGTGAAACCATGGATTCAGTAGGTACATGATTCTGTGTGCCCCTGCGTTCAAAATTTTCACCGGTTATTACAAAAAAAAAGACCGCGTATGTATTGCACTTTTCTATGAAACAGCCGATTTGTGGATATGAAACAGCTGAATTTATGGTTACAGTTTGTGTGTCGATAGCCCTGTCACCGTGTACTTTTTGAGGCTCACTGTACATTTTTTATTTTTTTTGTTTTTGGGGGGAAACCTTCAAAAGGCACCCGACCTCCGGGGAGTGAGGTCGGGGAGCGTGGGATTTTTATCTCACTAAAACCACCCCGGTGATCACCATCCGCACATGTGGTCCCGGTTCCTCTTAAAAGACCAATTCCGGAACCACTCCTGCGCAACGCCTGTAAGGCACATCCCTGGGGAGACTGTAAAAGGGCCTCCCCTAAGCCTCGCTGTGCACGGCACGTGACCACTGTGCCACCGTCTTCCCTGGGGTCGCTTGGTAGGCGGACAGAGTCAGGCTCACTGTACACACACACTACTGGCTACACTCTACTCACTTCAACCTAATAATAATTATTATATTGTTGCTAGTTGGGAAGGTAGGCACAGTCGAGTGCAAGTCAGCATTACCTTACACTTGAACTGCGAATTTTTACCATGGAATGGACTTCCGGTGCGGTTGTCTGCACTGCAGGTAGATATGGTAAAGTTTTCAACTAGCAATAATCGCACCTCGGATTAACCTCATTGGTTACGATATTACCTCTGCGCAAATTCTTCAGCGGGATTGTCCGAAAGGGTTACCGCTACCCCGGAACATAAAGGGCAAAGGAAGGAACATGGGTGGGTTTTAGTCAGTAAGAGTCTGACACTCCCTGCCGCTACACCCAGAGAGGGAGGGGTCATTTGATGATTTCCCATCCGAAAAAAAAAAGGTAGGTATGGTATACCTACCAATGAAACCCACCTTGCTATTGAAATTCATAAAACAGGACAGTTTTTACCTAGATATGTTTGTATTGTGATGCCAAAAATATACGAATAAATGGATGTTATCTGTTTTAGAACTATATGTTTTCCTGTATTTGTATCAAACAAGTATATACCTATTTATTTTTGCTTGGGTTTTGTAGTGGTGTGATTCAATCTATATAGGGATTAGGTACAGACGCCAGCACATCAAGGTACTACAGTCTGTCAAATTTCTTTAATATATTTTGAGCTTTATCCCTAAAGCATTAAGGTTCAAGGTTGATTGGGAAAATTTGACAGTTTCGGGTAGCTTGACCTGCTGGCGTCTGTACCTACTACCGAATACTGGTATTCAAAACAAACTAATGTTTTATACAGCTGTGCGATTCTGTAACCATCTCACCGTGAAAACTTAGGCGAAGTGAGCGTGGAGTGAGCTGTCATTCCAAATAATGCTAGGGATTGACACTACTGACAACTCACATCAAGCTCACTTCACTTGAGTTTTCACGGTGAGATTTTTACAGAATCGACCGGCTGCTGTTAAGTCTCATGCTGTCCCTCTCTAACGTGTACAGTTGACATATTAGTGCTTCAACACTTGGAAACTTTCAATAGCGATTTTTGCGTGAAATAACGAAAACAATAATGACATACGATACATTGCAAAAACCTATGGGTTCCAAAATACTATGTTTCGTAGCAACATAAAATTTCATTAAAAAATAAAGCATTAATTCGCTTTTGAATAAAGTCAAGTGTATAAATACGTACTTATACTCGTGACTGTACCTATTGTAGTAGAAATACTCTATGGTCATATAAGTTTGAGTGTTCGAGGGTTATGAGTAGGTACTTATGAAGAATTATAAAACGAAATTCAAATTTCCATACGCCTTTTGCAGTTTGTAGATTTGTGGCAGTTTGGCCTCAAATGTCAAGATTTCATGAAATAAGTAGGTATTCATGTAATGTAGGTAATTTGAGCTTAGAAAGTTGTATTACATACACATAGTTGTTGAATGTTAGCCTGTCGTAGTCCTCTGCTGGATCGCTGGAGGCCTTACCCAAGTTGTTGCCACAACCGCTAACAAAATCCGATTCTCGGCCTTAGAGACTAACCACACTTATTCAGCTCTGTTCAGTTTTTATCCATAGAAAAGAGCGATTTTGTATGGAATGCATCCGTTCAGCTTTACGTTGCAGGCGTTGTTTTCTATGGACAAAAGCTGAACAGAGCTGAATAAGCCTGGTTAGTCTCTTACGCATTCAACTTCTTCCACCTTTCTACGTTCGGTGGTCTATGTTACTAGTCTGATTCGTGAACTAGGCTCCTAGTCCTTGGTCATAGACATAACCTACAACTTTTGACCGATATTTGAATAAATACCTGGCTACCTAAATAGGTAAAGTCATTTTGCTGGTAAGGCCTGCAATGGTTAGTCATTTACAGGTTGTCCTACATCTGTAAATTAACCGTGTACCTATCTACGTACAAGCATTTGTCGCCTCTTAGGGTGAGATTCACAGATCGCAGTCTGACTTTGCTTTGCTAAGTAAGCCTCTTATTCTCGATAATATGATCATAATTCGTATAATTTATTGTAAAGTTTGCTTATACTATTATGTAGGTACATTATTCACATACCTAAGGTTCATATTCTTATGTAAAGCCTACTTTACTTAATTACTTGCAAAGTAAAGCAAAGTTCGGCCCGTGAATCTCGCCCTAGGTATGTAAAGACGTACGTGGTATTTGTAATACTATAATTAATTAGAAGCTCAGATAAGTTTCAGGGAAAATAACTGGACCATGGACCTGGAATAAAGTAATGACGTTAATACAATTACGCATTATTTACTGTAGGTATGGCAGTTACACTTTACTGAGGTATTTGTATCTACATCCAGTTTCAGGAACTCCAATTAAAATAGTCTTTTTTCCTCCTCAAGACCAAACTTGATCGTTGGACATAGGCTGCTCCTACCTTATTTTTCCCAGGGTAGAATATTTTAGCTGCTAACAATACATTGAGCTATATTAGATTGTTTAGGGCTTTTGAAGCATGTCAGTAATCTTTCTAGGCGATCAAAAATTTCCTTGTCATTCATTGATAGCCTAAGTTTCTAAGAGGCTTAGCACTTAATTAGTGCTTTATTCTTAGGTACGATCAAGGAGTTGGTAATGACCCATTATATGTAGTCGGAAAATTATTTATTTCTTGGCTGTACGTACTAGCCCAATATTTTATTACGGCCCCGTGTCAAATTATTTAGGGCCGGTTTTTTGATCCGTCGTTAAACTCAACCAATAGTAGGTATAATATGTTTTTGCAAATAGTGTTTTTTGATCAACTGTTAGTTTATCTAATGATCATTAGTTACTATTTTTAACCATTAGACCGGCCCTTAGATGAAACTGCAATTAAGGAGTCTTCTTACACAGTGTCTAGTAATGTCGTTGGCTATGGTAATCAGTAGGTACAAGACCTCCGAATGCATTATGTATTCGGGTTCCAGTTTCCGGCCCTCCAGGCTGCTTATAATGTACATCATAGTATTTTAATTAGCTGCAATTTAGCGTTATTTAGTCACGTTCAAATCGTATCTACTTTAGCAGAACTGCATAGATTGATAGGCACCTACGATAATTCGCATACTTTGTCTTGGGGCTGTTCATTTATTACGTAAGACTTGAGGGGGGAGGGGGTCCGAACTAGACTTATTTTTTCTTACATGGGGGTGGGAGGGTTCTGGATTACCTACCTTACGTAAGATCACAAAAAATAAGCAAAAATCATAAGTTTTTTAGCTAGTCGGTAGGGATGGGGGGGGGGGGGGGGGTGGCATTCATGTCTTATTTTTTTTACGTAGGGGGGAGGCGGGATCAGAAATTGGTTAAAATTGTCTTACGTAATAAATCAGCCCCTTGCTAAGGTGAGGATTAGAACTTACGCTTTGCAAGGTACGGGCAATAGAATCTAGCTAAACGAATCATCGCTAATTGGTTCATCAGTTGAATAAAAGGAATTAATTCCTTCAATTCTCGAGATGATGATGTCTCATACTTTTATATGACGTGGACAATGCAGACATTTTTGCTCGATTACGTGCGAGGAAAACGGCGAATGAGCGAATCGTTATTGAAGTATGTAATTAGAATAAGTGCTTATAACGAGTAGGAGATACGTAGGTACTACAAACAGTAAATAGTGGAATGGTTGGAGCCTAAGCCTTTGTTGCTATAGGATCGGTTTACACACGCAAACATATTGATAGGTCGATCGATTCAGCTTGGAGTGAGCTGTCATTCCACCTGATGCTATGGGATTGGTACGATTGACAGCTCCCTTCAAGTTCACTTCACCTAAGTTTTAACGGTGAGATGTTTGCAGAATAGCACGGCTGATGCTAGGGATTGACAGAGTTCACTTCACATAAGTTTTCACGGTGAGATTTTTTACAGAATAGCACCGCTGTAGCCCAGAGCAAAAATATTGTTTTTTTTTAATGATTTACAGCTGTACCTAATTGGATAACAGCGTTAACACAGGATGGGTAGCTAGGATCGCAGAAGCAAGACATCTATCTTGCTTCTAATAAACCTAATGGTGTTGTTAGATATCTAAGCTATCTACGTACACCATTAGATATCAAAGTTTTATACACATTATGTAGATATTCTAATCTAACCATTAATATTGTTTGTTCCCAGGACCCAGCACTGGACTCGTACACCTTGGAACACGAAGCCAGAAAGTTGGATAGCACGCTCACCCACAGCCTGCCCCCGCTCAACGACAGCTACGACTCGTCCAAATAAAGAACGGCGCGGCAACAAGCGATATTTACCAATAACGAGCTGCCAGCGCTCGAGCATTGTGGAAAAAACACAATAGAAATACAGATGGTGTAATTTATAACCAGCCGTACAGTTTCAAGTTTCTATTATAGGAAAACTGCGGCTGCGGTGTGTTAAATTAGCAGATAAATCGACACAATAGATGACAGCAATGTTATTCATATCCTCCAAACGAATTGTTATCCGTTTTTCAAGTCACCGTGGTGACTATTTTTAGTTACTTGTTCGAGAATTCCTAAATGTAAATCGGACAACAACGACAATACAAATATGGTAAGGACTCGCGAGGGCGAGTATTTATGACAGATACATTCTGTAGCCTACAAGTCAAAAACAGGCCTCATTCATGAAATCGTTAATCAGTAAAAGTGTTGCTGAATACCATTGTACCTACTTATCGGTAGACTTGTGACGTCATCACTGCCTGTGTCATATCGGGAGGCATGTTTACTAATTTCATTTGTTCGACATGTGAGTTTCATTCGAGTTAATTACACCACATGTCAGTAGTCGAGATGAATCTATTTGGAATGTTGGATGTTTTAGGTAGGTAGTACAAACGAGCGAATTTGAAAGATTCGTCTTGGTAGGGGTAATGCACGAATTCACGAGTAATTTAGGAGAAGTGTATTTGTCATTTAGCAATGATTTGTTTGATAACACGCGTGAGTCAGTGCGTCTTGAACGATGATTCACAGCGAGGTCAGTTCAAAGACCGGAAATATGGAGGAAGCGATTTTTTTTTTAAAACCAATGACTCAGTAAAATCTAGTTTAGTAGTGGGATTATGTGTAAATTGTGTGGACAGTATTTTTTCTAGTCAATTCGAATTTTGTGATGATTTTATTTGTTAAGGAACAAAATAATTACTTGGATATAAGCATATTTACTTTAAACAGGTCGTGATTCTAAAGTCAATGTATTGAATATGTATTTATTTTAATTAACAAAGCCATGATCTAATTAATGAATACCGATACAAAAAATAAGGAAACTATGCCAAGGAAACTGGCTTCAGCCGAATTTTTACATGAATTGTCTTACTGTGAAGAACGAGGCATCAAGTCACCTGTAAAACCATTATCGGGCCTCAATGTAAATTGCTGAAGCATTGTTTAATTGTGTTACCTTGTCTAGTCATTTGTACACAACCTAGTCTAAATTTAAATACTATGTATTTAATTATTGTCATTTAATGTTCCTCATAATATCCAGATTAAATATTAAAACGTAGTTATTTACATCTCTATGTCCATTACATCATTGTTTTTATTAGAATACGTAATTCGTATAAATTAACACACGTGTTCATAAAAACATAATAATAATTATAATGTGAAGATTTCTTAGTTTGATAAAATATATATATCTATTGTGTGATTATGCAAATTTTTATAATAAATATAAGTAACAACCACTGTGTACTAGACATGATAGTATTAATTAAGGCTAACGCAAACTATTCCGTCCGGGACTGTGTTCCAATTACAATCTATGTGTAATAAACAAACGTATCGACACCTAGGTACGTTTTCCGCCTCAACTACTTATGAATATTGTTAAAATGGTCTCGTAATAACAGTATTTATTGCAATATACCAGTTATATTATCACAAAGGAAAAAAAAAAGGCGGATTTTCCGAATATCCCACAAGCATTTCAATTCAAACCGTACTGAGTAACAAGTCCATTGTATTATAACATGTTTTGTATTAAACACACAGGTTTATAAAATACGTGTAAGTTTCACTTCACG
The DNA here is from genome assembly GCA_911387795.2 of Apamea monoglypha. NCBI lineage: Eukaryota > Metazoa > Arthropoda > Insecta > Lepidoptera > Noctuidae > Apamea > Apamea monoglypha. The sequence goes on from OU426925.1 coordinate 16,982,758, forward strand.
CTTAATCGTAAAGGGGGCGAGGCAGCTTAGCTATCACTATATATTAAGCATGAATAAATGACTCGGATAACGTTATCAATGTAATTTTACGAGTATTTATCAAAAAGCAAATTGTCCTGATAAGTGTATAAGCACTTAATATGGGGTTATTATTACAAGTTAGTAAAAAGGGCAGTACAATGCTTCTCGCTAACATTTGACCCTACTGCAACTCACTAGATAAGCGCCGCAGACGAGCTCGGGCGCCTTGATAAAAATGGTTCTACACCATTTCATTACACTATTCCGCCGGCTATCGGCGCGACACTATAGACAACCCTATTGTATGTAGATTCACATTTCCACACGCTTAATACTTTCAATTAACAACTTTACAGTAATTACTATTAATATATAATTTCGTACGTCGCACGCGCCCCATAGTGGGCTCGATCTATGCATGAGACCTTGTTACACACCATGGGGTGTGTCAATAGAGAACTAACGCAACTGTAATTCAACACTTGTTTTGCATCATAGATTAGATTGCTTAGTTATCGAGTTTATAAGTAGATATTAAGTTAGGCGTATTGAGTTCCGTTTCCACTGGACTGTGTCAATTCTTATGTTACTAGAATATCGACATACGCCCGCCACGTCACTGCCATATATAATTTTTTATCATGATTGTACCTACTGTTTAGTTAGTCCCTATAGAATTAAGTATAGACACGTTTATGTAACTTTTTTACACTCGTCAAGTCAATAAAATAGTTGTAGATGGTATATGGTTGTTTCAATTAATTAAATTCCATTAAAATTCCGAGCCAATTGACGTTTATTTGATAGTCGGTGGGGTACCGGCGGCGTGCGGAGCGGTCGCGGGCCTGGGATGTGACTCATCACGCCGCGACCTCGATTGACATCACGGGAGCGCCGGCCGCGGGGGGGACAAAACATACCCCAAAACGATAATATTTAAAATTGGTTTTATTGACGCAAAAAAAAAGAAATTAATAGATTATTGTACATGTCCATTATTGATTGAAAAGATAAAATATACAAGTTCTTAATTTTCACAATATATATAAAAATATAATTCAACTCAGATCAAAGTCATATCCAATATCCTTGTGCAGTAAATCTTACATGTTAACAGAAAAGAGAATGGAGGAAACATCTAATTCCGTAACAATATTTGAACACCTATATAATATTATTACGTTTAACAAAGTTCTAGCAGCAAAACATAGGTTGATAATTTATATTTAAATGAGCCAGTAATCATAAAACTTTAATCCATTTACAATAACGATAAATTTCTTATTTCTCAATTTCGTAGGTTAGGGGTTATAGTATGGTGGCCTGTAGTGTACATTAATAACACAAGGCATAGGGCACCACCATTATTACACTGGAGACTCTAAGGTCGCAGGGTGCAATCACCTAAGGCTCTCTAATATTTGTTCAAAAGTTACCGAGTCCTAAACGGCTTCATATTATCAACTTTTCACTTGATACATTTGAATTATATAACAAGACAATAATATATTCTGAAAAAATTTAATGTATCCTTAATTCACATATTTAAACATTACATACTGGGTCAGGCCTTCAGGGCACATCACCCAGATCTTTTCGGAGCCTGCTTAACTTTCACACAGGTGTTCAGAAGTTTCAGGCCCTCCCTTTATCAGTATGATTAGATAATAACTACTAAATGGTAAACTATACCTATATTAGGTCCAGACAGATAAATATATATTTATATATAACTATAAATGCAGTCACGTTAACATGTTACCCATTCGATGAACAGTAGTAGTACATAGTGGTGACACAACGGGACCTTGAAAGATAATTTCATGGTAAATAAGTAGATGCACTCATTTTCCTGTTCAATTAAATTTCAGAGGACTGTCTGTACCTAATATTGTTAATATTATTATTAAAACAAAAATATTTTTAGTTGCTTTTCATATATTTGAAAATTATAATTGAGAAACAATGAGAAGTACATACGTAGAAGAGCATTTTGAGTGAAGTAGTGCCATGTTTTAGAGTATAACTGGAATGAACATTAATGAAGTCAGTATTGTCACAGGGTGTTCTAGAACATACTCCTCATAGCCTCTAAATAAATGAATATGTTTATACTTACATCAAGTAGTTTTTAAATTTATAACCATTTACAACTTCTGAACTTAACAGCATCCACACATTACAATTGGAATTTCTAGAGTGAAACACACACAGAATCGTTGAATCTATCCTTGAATATTATAACTATCAAAATATAGATCAGAAGGTTTGAGAGACATATTGTATGGATAGGTATATGGATACAATCCAAAACGCTCTGTGGATTTTCCACCAGTGCTGCAGCACGCCATCACATAACTCAACAAATGCACATTCTCAAAATGCTACAGGTATATTACCAAGCAATGGTGCTCAACACCCGACCTAGATAACTTTGGGAACAGTCGAGAGCCAAATCCGGGTACCAGAAGTCTTTCAAATTATTAAATATTTTATACCTAGACGTTTCGGAGGCTCCAGCGACATTCTTACAGAATGTGACATTTTTTTTTGTTTATTTTCTCACTGCTGATAGGTGTTCTCCTGTTGATTTGACGTACTAGGTCGAAGAACACATCGTTCACGTGTATTTTTGCTTTTGCCGAGGTCTCCATGAACGAGCAGTTGAAGTGGCGTGCGAGATTGCTTCCCTGCTCCTTGCCCACCACGCGCTCTGCTTCCAGGTCAGTCTTGTTGCCGACCAACACCATGGGCACGTCGTCTTTGTCCTTCACCCGTAGGATTTGCTCCCGCAGGTCTTGCAAGTCGTTGAACGTTGATTGTGCGGTGATAGAGTACACTAAGACGAATCCTTGCCCGTTCTTCATGTATAAGTCTCTCATCGCTGTAAATTGCTCCGTACCAGCAGTGTCTAGTATTTCTAGCATGCATTGTTGACCGTCAACTTCCACCTGTTTTCGATAACTGTCCTCGATGGTGGGGTCGTATTTCTCGACAAAGATGCCTTGTACGAACTGTACTGTCAGGGCGGACTTTCCCACGCCTCCGCTGCCTAACACGACTATTTTGTATTCGCGCATTATTAACTATTTTTTATCACGTGATATTATCAACTTAAATCAAAGATCAAATTGCTAAAAAGCACATTAACTAGTAAGTTATTGCAAAAAAAACCTTTAACAAGTCAAACCGCCATGACACCGTTAGCAGGGCGATGGCTCACTGTGTCGGTATTGCCATAAATAAATTTAAATTATTTATCACTACACAACTCTATGAACAAAGTTCAGTTTTTTCCATTGTACGCTAGGTGCAATATTGTGGAATGTTGCGTTGTTAGCTAAAGTTATGCAATATTTTTTCCGTTATTGTTTATAATTTTATAGCAAACCTATCTGTATTTGTGTGAATCAACTGAGTGACTGATATGAAAATACGGACGCATGCACATAACAGTCCAATAAAAATTAATTGAGAGGATGCATCAAATTATTTCATTATTTCAGTTTATATCTTTCAACAACTGCAGGCCAATAAAAGGTAGGTACATACATAGAAATTTTATGGATTAGGAAATAAATAAATGTATAATAAAATAATATGTAAAGACAAAAATAGGTAACGTTTTATTTTTTGTTTACGTATGTCTTTGCCTGTTCTGTTGGTGTTCATGTTCAATGTAGTACAGACACCAGTAGGTCAAGCTACCCGAAACTGTAAAATTTTCCCAATCAGCCTTGAACTTAATTTTTTAGCGATAAAGTTGAAAATCTATTAAAGACATTTGACAGATGACAGAGCTTGATGTGCTGGCGTCTGTACAACATACACCAACCGAACAAGTTTTAAAATTTTACCATTTCTTATTTTGAGTTCAATCCTCAGAACCAATCCAAAGTAAAACAACGCTTTGATATAAATAATTGTGCTTCTAATGACAACCAAACGTTTTGTTTAATTTTTATTATCTGTGGTGATTGCACAAGTAGTTCTAAATTGTACTGAAAGATGGCTTGAAACCGAAGAACAAGAAGCATAGCTAACAAGGAATAATTTACTGTAGTTTAAACTTCAAACTAATAGGGGGCGTTGTTTGACTACTGTGTAATTTTTATTTTTTTCGTAACTTTGGTAGGCAGATAGGGTAGTCAGACTCTTATACCTATATTATTTTGTAGTCTGTGCTCTTATAGGTCTGGTGTAAAGAATGGTAACCTTATATTCATATTTCTGGCGTTGAAATTCTATATTAATTATGTAATTCATATAAACTACAAATAATAAGGGAAATACGACGTATACGATGCAGATAGCAGCACGCGTGTGTTATAACTACAAACTTCGTTTACCAATCCTTTGGCAGTGATTATGGAAATATTTATTTTGGCTGCCTATTCAGAATCAGAACTATGTTCAGAGGCCGCTTATGAGACGATTTTTTTTTTCTAGTGTTTTGTAAGATATGGATTGCTGTAACTCCGACGTTGTTGCTGCAAGTTCTTCAGTCAATTAGGTTGGCAATGGCTGCGGAGTTGAACATCCATACAATGTTTAAGTATTTATTTCCTAAAAACATAAAAACCACGTGGTATTTTTAATGTTAGTAGGTACAGACGCCAGCAACCAAGCGACTATAATCTGTCAAATTTCTTTAATAGATTTTCAACTTTAACGCTACAGTTTTAAGGTTCAAGGTTGATTGGGAAAATTTGACAGTTTCGGGTAGCTTGACCTGCTGGCGTCTGTACCTACAAACAAGTTAAGTAAGATGTGAGAAAACATGACGAAAGAAAACATAATCTATCGGAGGACCTAACATTTGTGTGCTCACTTTACCTACCTTTTTTTTAAACTAATGCCTATTTGACCATTTCGAATTTTGAAGTCGCCAAATAGGTATTTTCAAATTCAAAATGGTTGTGTATCACCACGTACCTATAGCCCGATTCAAACTTTATGGCGGCTTTGAAGTGCGTTACTCGCTGCGCAGTACCTCACCCCTCCGCTGATAGGTGAATTTGTTTCTGCGCAGCGACTCGCCTCATGTTCGGAGCCGCCATAAAGTTTAAATCAGGATGTACCTAGTTGACATAAGAAAATAGATATACTTTTTCTCTCTTACCACTGGGCCACCACTGCTCAAGCGCTTTACTTTGTGTAAATTATTTCATCACTATCAAAAATTCTTATTTACTTATAGCCCTCGTAACCATTAATTAACCAAGGTTCAGCTTCCATTTTGGGACTGAAGGTTCCAGCTTGAAAAGGAATCGTCAGCGTCGTAACTTGTAAAGTTTTCGTCTCTGTGAGTGTGCAAGTTTTAGGGTTGCAAAGTACGATAATTACTTAATTTTAATTCCCATCTGCATAGTTCGTCAATATTTTGAATTAGACCTAATAAATCTCATCTAAAATTGCGGAACAAAACCTGCGCCTGGCACACCTGCGTTAAGGCTTTAATTACTCTGCGTGTAATAGTTTAATATAAGCCTCGCGTGATGCACGAACGCACCCGATCATCCCCAAAATGGCGGCAATGATAGGGTCGGACGCGGCAATTTAATTAAAAAAGTGTACATTTTTCGCGACAGTCATGTGCCACTCCTTGTAAATAGAGTTACTGGTTATTTATTTTGACGTTATTTTTGGTTTACGATGGACTTTTAGCGTTGTTTTGCTTTTAAAGGATTCGTAATAACAAATATTGCCATGGTTCATAAAGTTTGGAGCGAAGAATTGGGTTAAGTTGGTTCCCTGAAAAAGTTTGGTAGCTCGAAAGCGGAGCAGGGAAATGAAATGCAAAATGTTTTGGGATATTTCGAAATTTCTGTTCGGCGTTGATGATGTACAAGTACATACTTGTACAATGCCGAACAGAAATACCAATACCGAGTAGGTACATAATTATGTACCTACTTGGTTCGACGAAGATGATACCTACAGTCCTTTCCAAGTTGTTTAGCATCACTGTCAAAATCACAGTGGTTTTAATTTTGACTTTATTAAACTTACTCAATTTAAACGCACCCTAAATATTTTTTTATTAGACAAGTGCTACTAGGTATACCGTTGACGAATTTCTTGCTGACTAAATTTCTTGTGATTGATCCTGTATTTATGATTTATAATGTAATATTCCTATCTGAAGACATCTAATTTATTTGAATTGTATCGTTTATAATGTTTTATTTAATTTCTAATATTGTTAAATTAATAGTATATTAATTGTATTATCTAATTAATATGTATGTATAGTTAGTAGTTTAGAGGTATGAGGAACAGGGTGTAAAGTTCACTCATCCTCCATAGAAAAGGGAGGATCCTCCGACCAGACGGTTGTTGTGTCTGGCGGGCAATTGCCCAACGTTTGATGTTGGGAAATTGTATCTATGCTAATTGCGCGGTAAACTCTGCTTGCGAGATGCAGGATATGCGTGACGTCAGTATGACGTGTTGTTCGCATGTGGCGTTGTAGATACCGCTACATCACTCCCCTCCGGAGACCGGAGGTCGATAGTGGGCTGAGTCTTGTATCTTGCGATGCTTGCCAGGCCAGCTGAGGTTCCAGTGAGTCGGAACCGGTTGCCGCATAGTTCACGGTGAGTCGGAACTGTCTGCGGAGATGCCCCAATGAGTCGGGGTGGCGCATAGTTCGCGGTGAGTCGGAACTGTCTGCGAAGATGTCCCCAGTGAGTCGGGGTGGCGCTGCGTTATACTCCAGTGCGTCGGATGTCGTACAGCGCGGGGTTGAGGCTGGCTGCTGCGTCGACCAGGAGAGGAAGCTCTTCTTGTTGACCGGCCGAAAGTGCAGTGTGCTGTGCCGAGGTTGCTGATGAGGCTGAGGGTGATGACCAGGTATGCGCGGTCGCTGCATGCTGGTGGTCAGGATACCCGTTGAAGCCGTGGATGCTGGCTGGCTGGGTGACTCGCCGCTAAAGCTTGCGGGAGTGATGATGATGACGTCACGCTGAAGTGTTTGCACGAAGGCTGCGCTGACGTTCATACTCGGGGTCACCAGTTTAGAGGTATGAGGAACAGGGTGTAAAGTTCACTCATCCTCCATAGAAAAGGGAGGATCCTCCGACCAGACGGTTGTTGTGTCTGGCGGGCAATTGCCCAACGTTTGATGTTGGGAAATTGTATCTATGCTAATTGCGCGGTAAACTCTGCTTGCGAGATGCAGGATATGCGTGACGTCAGTATGACGTGTTGTTCGCATGTGGCGTTGTAGATACCGCTACATATGTATTATAGGGTACATTTTTGAGTTTCTATATGGCACTAATAAATACTTTGCTGCCACTGACAAGTCTGTCAAAATCTCAGTGATCTTTATTGTCGTTACTACAAGGTTGCCGACGCGTGACGTTGGCAGAATAGTCGACATCAGCACAGTTGCCAAAGAAGAAAAAAAGCAAGGTTGCTGTTGGGTTGCTGCTGTCAGAGGTAATAAGTGTGAAAGGACTGTATATTACCTGCGTCTTGATGACTTGACCTCTTACACAGGTGACTTTGGGTTGCTGTTACAGGCTTGGGCCTGTGCTGGAAACTTGAATAGTAATGTATTCCGTTGTGCTAGCAAGTTAGATCCAAATGTCACCCTGTCCGTTCTGTCATCGGCTACTTAATACCTAACTGGCCACATAATGTACATTAAACCGTCAATTTTAACAACTGGTAACACCAATATTTTCTGTAAATAAATGATTCCTATTCTCGAGTCGATCGATCAGGTTAAGCTACGCTTGCCGCGGTTGCTCCGTGGATGGGTGACCATCTTCACATACCAAGACCCTTCCGTGCCTCGGAAAGCACGTTAAGCCGTTGGTCCCGGCTGTCATTCGTGAAACTTTGATAGTCGTTACGGGTCGTCAGAAGCCCGAACGTCTGACAACCAGTCTTATCAAGGGGTATCGTATTAGCCAGTCACTGGATTGTGAAGGTCAGATAGGCGGTTGCTTCATGTAAAATACTGGTATTCAGCTGCATCCGGTTAAACTGGAAGCCGACCCCAACATAGATGGGAAAAGGCAGGCAGATGATGATGTATATATAATCCTACCTCCTACCTTACCTACCCACCATCTTAGGACGACCGCGAGCGTCATGAGTGTTAGAAGTCACTTTCGATAAGAGTTCCAAGTTCTTGCAACCTCCAAATAAAACGCAAAATTATAACGATTATTCTCTAAGTATTTATAATACGCAATAAATCCTTTGCGATATTTACGACAGATGAATTGCCTATAGATTTTTATGATGCAAAGCAGTAAACAATTTTAAGGGGCCATGAAAGCAACGCAAATAATATAATAAACTTTCCACGGTAGTCGATTAAACAAGCTCAAATCGAAATATTTCCAGTCAAAAATATACGTTTCAATTTATGCTCTTGATTGTGAGTTCACGATAAATTTCGCATTCGAATTTAGTTAATAAATGAAATATCTGAATCGTTCTTCAGTGTTTTTTAACGTGGAATAGAGTGGAAATGGGCTCGAGCTTGTGTTGTTCTCTAGAATGGGTTTTTTTTTAGCTTATCGATTAAACAAGCTCAAATCGAAATATTTCCAGTCAAAAAAATATACGTTTCAATTTATGCTTTTGATTGTGAGTTCACGATAAATTTCGCATTCGAATTTAGTTAATAAATGAAATATCTGAATCGTTCTTCAGTGTTTTTTAACGTGGAATAGAGTGGAAATGGGCTCGAGCTTGTGTTGTTCTCTAGAATGGGTATTTTTTAGCTTATATGTTTGATTTTGAAAAATATTTTAGAAGGAAAAGTGAATAGCATTAGCATCTATAACTTGATGCCCATTGAGTACATATACCTACTGTTATTCTTAATATCCAAATAAAAGCAGCGGGATAATTGCGTAACAGACTAACAGTAGGAATGGCTTTACTTTTGACACTTCAACAACATTCATTGCGCTATTTACGTTGTTGAGCAGACACATTTTTCTAACATACGAAGCAATGGATTAGCCAAATCCTTCAAAATGATTCAGATTCTGATACATAGTGTGTTACGCAATAAGGTAGGGTTTACCTACTTCAGAGTAGGCATGAACCGTTTGGAAAGTTCAGCATCATCATTATTTTCCTACCCATATCCCAGTTTATTTGGGGACGGCGCAAAATGTCTTTTTCTCCCATACTTCGTCATCTCTGTAGTCTCCCCTTTCTCAACCCCTATGATCTTACACAAGTCAGAGAGCTTGTTTGTATTCTGAGGTACAAGTTCATGTCTTAAAAGAAAATAAACGTGAAAGTTATACGCTGTTTAATTATGTACTCTAAATATAATTGAAACTATAAAAATTATTGAAACTTTCAATTTATTAGTTGACACGCTTTGACACCGCTGAGCGCCAGCCGAGTGCCGTCGGCCGGGTAATGAGATAACTTTGTAAGATCGTTGCGAATATTAAATAAGTCCGCTAACACTACACTACAAAGTTGTGTCGGGGAAAATATTTATTTTGTGAATTATTTGGTTCCTTTTGCTTTAAGATTTTGTTTGGTGACTATATGTGTATACCTATATACCGGCGTCGTCTTTCATACATTTAATATAATTAACATTAAATGTATGAAAGACGACGCCGGTAAGGTTCTGTACTAAGATAACAAAATAAAAGAACGATGGAAGGTTTATTTTGAAAAAACTAATGAACAAAGAGAATAAATGGAATGGTGTCCTCAAAGAGGTACAAGTAAATATGGGTTTGGTGAGGGAAATTAGCATGGATGAGGTAAGAAAGGCAGTTCAAGGTATGAAAAATGGGAAGGTTATGGGCCCTGATGATATACCAGTAGAAGTATGGAAGTGTTTAAAAGAAGATGAATGTATGTGGCTGACTTTATTCTTAAATAAGTTGTTGCACGAAGGAGGGATCCCACAAGAATGGTGTAATAGTTCACCAGTGCCCATCTTTAAGAGTAAAGGTGATGTACAGGACTGCAACAACTATCGAGGGATAAAGCTCATGTCACATAGTATGAAGGTATGGGAGAAAGTCATAGAGAAAAGATTGCGAGAGGAGAGTGAGATTACCCCAAACCAGTTTGGGTTTATGCCAGGTCGAGGAACAATGGACGCCACTTGTGCACTCCGCCAATTGTGCGAGAAGTACAGACGTGCACATAAGAACTTGCACTTTGTTTATTGATCTGGAGAAAGCGTATGATAGGGTACCTCGTGATGTGCTGTGGTGGGCCTTGAAAGAAAAAGGTTTGCCCGGGAAGTATGTAGAGTTAATTCGTGCTATGTACAGTCAATCTCGTACCTACGTCCGGTCGGCTGCTGGCTATACCGACGAGTTCAGTGTGGCTGTAGGCTTGCACCAGGGATCGGCTTTAAGTCCTTACCTCTTCCTGTTGATTATGGACGCTCTTACGTCGGACATCCAGGAGGAGGCACACTGGTGCATGTTGTTTGCCAATGACATTGTTCTCGTCGGAGAAGATGTACCTGAGATCCAGAGCAGATTGGAGAAATGGCAACAGAAGCTGGAGAATGTTGGCTTGAAAATCAGCAGAACCAAAACGGAATATATGTTCTGCGATTTCGGCGGTCTCTCCAGTTCTGGAGAGCGCACTTCTCCCAGTCTGCTCCGGCTTTCGGTATCTCGGTTCATTCGTGCAAAGCGATGCCGAAGTAGATCGGATGGTTAAGCACAGAATTAACATTGGATGGATGAAATGGCGGCAGGTCACGGGAACAATCTGCAACTCCCGCATTCCCCTTAAGCTTAAGTGGAAGATATATAAAACCATGATTAGACCTGCTATCTTGTATGGATCAGAATGTTGGGCCACAAAAAGGAAGAATGAAAGGCAATTGCATGCAGCTGAGATGAGAATGCTAAGAGGGATGTGTGGTGTTACACGAATGGATAGAATAAGAAATGAGTACATAAGAGGAAGTCTGAAAGTGGCACCGGTAACTGAAAAGTGGTGTGGAAATCGGTTGTCATGGTATGGGCATGTGTTACGGAGAAATGAGGAAAATGTCGTGAGGAGAGTTTTGAGTATGAATGTCGATGGCTATAAGAGTAGGGGAAGACCAAAGAAGCGATGGATGGAATGTGTGGATGATGATATGGTTAGAAAGGGGGTGACTACCGAGATGACGACTAATAGAGAAGTATGGAAGAAAAAGACATGTTGCGCCGACCGCAAATAAATTGGGATAAGGGCAGGCGAATGATGATTTGGTGAACATTTTTTTGATCTGTGTATGAAATCCAGAAAAACTTTTGTTCTATATCTTACGACTTTCCTGTCTTAAGAAACATTTTAACGTTAATATTCGTGATTTATTCGACTGTGTGTAACTTATTTTATTGTTCGTAAAAGAGGAAAATGAGGGGTTTTGACACGGTTGAGTTGTTTATTTGGCATTCAACTAGCATTAATTTGACATTAAGATTTTTGTTTTATATGACATCAAGACAGGAAGCCGACCCCAACATAGTTGGGAAAAGGCTAGGCAGATGATGATGATGATGACATCAAGAATTATTTAGTAGATTCCCCATACTTACAAGTTGTTTATGCGGACAGTATCTACATTACATAGTACTATTATTACCATGGACAGAGACCACAGAAAACCACGTGCTGCAAATAGAATCAAAAGTCATAAATTCAAATTATGCTAAGAATCAGCAAATTACATAAAAACGCCCGCCCTTCACCACTTCCTAGTGCTTTAAGATGGGAAGAAGAAGTGGCGCAATAAACTCCCCAGCTGCTATCCTGGTAATACTTAGTGTGCACACACACGAGCGACATGCGTCGACGACAGAGGCAAGTACAGACGCCAGCAGGTCAAGCTACCCGAAACTGTCAAATTTTCCTAAATCTATTAAAGAAATTTGACAGATTGTAGTAGCTTGATGTGCTGGCGTCTGTACAATGCAGGATGCAGTTGCCTCTGTCGTCGATGCGAGTCGCTTGTGTGTATGAGTACAAAACTTTATTCCTTTTGCTTCTCACTTAAAGCCGTATTCTGTTCTCCTTCAATCTGTTTTGATTTCAAGCGCCACAAGACACATCATGTATAGCAGGTTCGTAATATGTGTATGTCATGACACTGCGAACTATCAAATACACTATCAGGCTCATCCCTCGCGTGCCTCCACTAATTAACATATTAATTGCTGGCAATATATGCCGTGATTCACGCTACGCCGAACCCTATTCGTGTGGGGGAAATAAACCCGGAAAATGACCGGCCTATTTGTTCGATGTAGTTAAAAAAATATCTTTGTTTCCTGAAAGGAATATACCGAGATTTTAGTTTTTTTTTACCTGTATTGTTAGGTACAGGAAAATAACAGATGGAAAGTTGTACACAACTTTCCATCTGTTATTTTCCTGTACCTACACTACACCGACACTATGTACTTTTTCCAAATAACATACCTACCTAGTATATAAACAGGAAACAAAATAACCAATGCGCAATCTGTAACCATTTTAGAGGTATGAGGAACAGGGTGTAAAGTTCACTCATCCTCCATAGAAAAGGGAGGATCCTCCGACCAGACGAGTGTTGTGTCTGGCGGGCAATTAGTTGTAGATACCGCTACACCATTAATTAGGTACATCGTACTGTCACATAGGCACGGAGGGGTCTCGGTATGTCAAGATTTTTACCCATCAACGGACCGACCGCGGCAAGCGTAGCTTAACCTGATCGATCGACCCGTGCGGTTATTACCTATTACTTAGCCGCGAACACTAACTTTAATCTCAAAAGTGTATTCGGAAGTCCATTAAGGATTGCTAAACAGTCTACCACGGCTGGTGTCATGTCCCTGTTCCCTAAAATCTTTTGTAAGTCCTCAGTAGACAGTTATGAATGCGCGAATAAGTCAGAAGAATCTCTTCGTGACTCCTACAATTTGTCTGAAAGTATAAGAAACAGATACGCTTTTTTCATTTTGCTTTTTTCACCATTGTGTAAAAAATATAATAACCAAGTATTTTAAAACATCCCCGCTATTGTTAGCAAACAAACAAAATGTCTGTATTTTTGTTTTATGTTTCCACTCCGTCGAGTTCTGTGTTGTTAGAATAAAGTGTTTTATTGAAATTCATGTCTTGCACATCTTAAAATAGAGGAACATCTGCGGGACTGTGAAGAATACTAATCCAGCAACGTTCTGTTTGTGAAACAACTCCATTGCTTTTAGCCAATATTCGAACGAGTTGAAAAACTGTGACAATATAGCAGAAGAAAATTGAATCATGTGACATTTTGCGGTTAGAGTGTTTCAACAGCACGTACCGCATCTATTACTGGCAGTCCTTAGCAGTCATGCTGAGGCTTTCATTATGAATAGCTATAGAAAATGTCACTTCATTTGGACAATACCGATTGAATCGAAACTGTAGTACAATAACGGGTTCGCTTCCATTTGTAGGTACAAGAAATTTCGCCAACGTGCACAATTTTAAAACGAATCAGGTTCATAAACAAAGGATCTCTATCTCTTTGTCCATACATATTGGAATTCCGCTCACTTTACCAACGAACAAATAAAACCTTTTCAAGTGTGAAATTTTAAATCCTAACATTTGTACCATTTCCAATTATTGTGTGCATCTCGAAGTATATTGCTTAATAGCTTAATAGCCTTGAGAAGCTTTCGGTGAACAAATTCAGATCGCATACGGGACATTTCTTTAAGGTTGCTTCGATCAATTGCTGTCGAGCTAACTATGTGGAAGTACGATGAGATTCTGTCCAATTTATTTTCAAGTTTCTAAGCTCCTTTTAGAAGTGAAGAAGTTATATATTGGCTAATGCGGTTTAAAAACAGGCGGAAAATAGTTATATACATAGGTGGTTAAAGAACCACCTCATTATTTGTGGCCTGTTCTTTCGAAAAGCCTACCAATACAACACACAGTAATGTTTTCACATTGTTTGTCTTATTTGTCTTAGTACACATATATTCGTGTTTTTATATATATTTATATGTCATTAGGTATAATTATATTTATAGTTTTTATAGGTTTTTGCGTCCCTTTATATTTAAAAATATTTATTCCTCAATTGTTCACAATAACACCTACCGCTGTTTGTCTCTGCATCACCCAAAGGTTGACTGAGGATAATCCCTATGGCATTAAGTTCGCCTCTGTACATTTGTGTGCATAAAGTATTAAATAAATAGTCTTTTTTCTTCGTCTATAGTCTTTTTATGGAATGCGTTCCCTTTGAACATCTGCCGATCGATTCTGTAAAAAATCTCACCGTGAAAAGTTAGGTGAAGTGAGCTTAGAGTGAGCTGTCAATAGAGTAAATCCATAGCATTAGATGGAATGACAGCTCACTCCACACTCACTTCACCTAAGTTTTTACGGTGAGATGGTTACAGAGTCGCACTGCAGGACGGCAACCAGTCTTTTAAAGTAAAGGCACGCGAACATTTACGTAAGAAGTCTTTTAGGTTGAAGCAGAAACATCTCAGTGCTAATTTGCTGGATTCGTTTTCTCCTCTACTGATCGTTATTTCTCCTTATATGTACTCGTATATATGTATTTATTCTTGTATTTTATATTATTTCCGTGTTATTTATCCCTTATGTGGTACCTGTCATGTTTTCTCTCTGCATCACCCTAAGGTTGACTGGTAGATAATGCCTCGGCATTAAGTCCGCCTTTGTCGGTATTTTTTTTACTTGTGCAAAAAAAAATTAATAACTAATTGAATAGTGCATTTATTTTGTGGACTATGTTCAACGTAGCAATAAAATGTACAGGCTGATTAAAAATGAAGGCTCAACATAAGCCAGCTACTCTTTAGAGTTGTTAATTCTGGTATAATGTTCCTCTTATCTTGAATTGTGCAGTGGCTGAGCGATCGACTGCTGCGCTGCGTGTCGCGGGTTCGATTCCCGCACGGAACAGAACAAATATTTGTATTGCCTACAGGTAGTTGTTCCGGGTCTGGCTGTTTGTGTATGTGAGTTTAAATGTTTGTAAAACGCACCCACGATACAGGAGTAAGTCCTTGCGTGGGGCAACGTTTTTAAAAACAAAAAATAAAATTATAACACGGGTATAAATACTTCGCGTTAAATAAACCGTGCCCCTCACGGAATTATGTCAAAACAATTTTGTTTGGTAACCTGATTGACGTCAACCCCAGGTAACTCGACAACAAACCAATTAACAGGACAATCCACATATTTAAGATTAATTTTAGGACAGAATGCAACCACGGAGTTGTTGGCTGTTGAATCATGTCCTGAAAATAATTCCGTGTTCTATATATTTTTTTTAAATAAAAAACAAAGCTTTGTCTTGTGTAAAAATGGGTTGATTTATTTACAAGAAATATTTTTAATTTTGTGACATTACCAACCCGCACTGGGCCTGCGTGTATGACCGACTCCCTCTCGAAGAGAGGAGGCCTGTATTGGGACACAGGCCTCCTCTCTTCGAGAGGGAGTCAGCCAGAGAGTAATACCCCATAATGTCCCGACTGCTGGGGCAGTGGGGAAATTATAGGCTGATTATGATATAGCTGTAGGTGTCTTCAGACTGGCTTCAAAATAACTACATGTACCTAATGGTCAACTTTATTCCCAATCGATCTGCCAAGCCTGGTGATTACGATACTACCTTAGATCTATTCAAAGAAGCAGTTCCATTAGGAGGTTCTTTACCAGCAATGCCCATCTAAGACTGACCCAGTACACCTGTCCATCACCTTTGTACTACGTGCAACTTTTAATTACAAAGTTTGATTCAATTTAAGAGAGCATATCTTATGGGCACAATACGGGCGGCGAGCGCATGAATGAGTTCGTTAGAACCAACTCTGACGTGGCTAAGAGCGGCACTGGGCCAATGAGCTACGAGTGTACAATTTGGAGGTCGCACTTGGTAGGAACTGGTGACTACTGCCTATAAATGCCCTATAGACTTGTACAAGAATCTTTTCCCCCTCCCTTGGTAGGGGGAGGAGGAGTAACCCAACGACGGGTCCCCAATTCCGGGGACCGAGAGACAAAAACCTCGGGCAAGGGGCCGTAAAGCCCCAAAACCGAATTCAAAATCAATGTACTGCTGTGCACTAATCGCAATACAAAGCGCCATTTCATTTAGTACCTAATATTGACAAATTAATCAAAATAGTGAAATGTTTGACAGTTAAACAAATGAATAAATGACTTTTATAAATGACTCTTAAACGGTTCAACTGAATCACTAATTATTTATAGCTAGGTCTCGCAATTTCAAAGGGTAAAACGAAATCGATATAAATACTTCGAAAATTAATTCTAGTTTTCGATGAGTATTATTAACATAATCCAAAGCTCTTTAATCTGTGATAGGTAATGCGTAGCATGTGATACGGAGAATCCTTTAACAAGCCAATCAATTGTAAAGCCCTTGTAATAGAAACTATTAAAATCCATTGTTAAATGTCATTCCTAGAAGTAAGAATGCAGTATTGAAATATTCAACATCAATAAAATGTGGTCTCTGAAATAGTTCGCAGGCTTCTAATTAATATTTCGTCAATGTGAATATTATGTTGAAATATTCTGAGAATTTCGTCCAGTCATTACCACTTTAATATAACATGTAGTTAAAAACTTGCGTGAGAGCTCGTATGTCTGGGCTTCCAAATTAGCTATTAGATACGATAATTACTTTTTTTTGAAGGATTTTTTGTAGCACATTCTATCTAGCTGATACTAATTAAATTATAATTTATCCCAGATTCGAATATTGCACGAAAGCGCTGATAAGGATTTTTCTTTTCGTAGGGGCACGAAATACAAGAATGTCACATGACGTGGTGGGCGTGGGACGCTACCTAGCTAGATGGACCGACGTCCTTAAGGCGAAAGCGTCTGGGTAGCCCGGGTCTACCTTAGCGCATCACCCCCTTTTTTTTTTCCGGATGGGAAATCATCAAATGACCCCTCCCGCTCTGGGTGGAGCGGAAGGGAGTGTCAGACTCTTACTGACTAAAACCCACCCATGTTCCTTCCTTTGCCCTTTATGTTCCGGGGTAGCGGTAACCCTTTCGGACAATCCCGCTGACCCGGCAGGCTTCGGCCCTAAGGCCTAAGGGGCCCCTCGAGTTATGCTGACAACTCTTTGAGGCGCGCGTGGAACACTTACGCGCCGTCCAGCACGGGCCTGGTCCTGATCGGGCGGTGAGCTACTCATTGCTCTCCGCCCGCAGGAGCGCATCCCCCTTAAGTGGCTTCGACAGACTGGATGCGGAAGGCGGAGGACACGGTGTTGTGGCGCAGCCTGGGAGAGGCCTACGTCCAGCAGTGGTCTGCGATAGGCTGAGTTGCTTTTGATTGATCGTAGTGCTGGCTAGCAGCGTTGGTAGCGGCGTTGCCCCCGACAGAACTCAACACATCTACAAGTGTGCAAGTTGAATAGGTACAGACGCCAGCACATCAAGCTACTACAATCTGTCAAATTTCTGTGATAGATTTTCAACATTATCGGTAAAGTATTAAGGTTCAAGGTTGGTTTTGAAAATTTGACAGTTTCGGGTAGCTTGACCTGCTGGCGTCTGTACATTCACCCCTTTGTTTGTAAAGTTAAGTAGTAATTAGCGACTGTTTAACCATACATTTTTGACGTTTAAACCTTTCTTAACTTTAATCATCGTTTATAAGTAAACCCCGTAGTGTTTAAGAGATATGTAAACACTGTCTCATTCACAACAAGTAGGTTGCTGCTGTCACTAATGTCATCTGTCAGTCACCACGAATGGTGGAAAAAGGCTGCAAGGACACAGTTCTACAGTTCACATATTAAACTTTGGCATCTCCTCTTGCAAAATTCATCAAAGAACAGTGTTCATCAACGTTTTAAGCCATTCAGTGCAACGGACAGATAAAATAAAATAAAGGTCATCCATGTTACCGCATCAATTCTTCCCACGTCCCACCACTCTTCAGCGGGCGAAGTTAAATTGATCATTCAAAACTCGGATAATAGGCACTAGAAACGTTTGTAGCGTGCCTTAGACCTTGAGGGGGGCCAATAGGATCTGGACTTCTTCTCCTTGAACGCTTCCAGCAAACTAGTTCTTTGCCTTCAATCGATTGTAAACTTTTAGTATCACCGTTGTAATTTCCTTTAGTAGAGCTTCAGTTTCTTTTTTTTTTAGCCGTTTCAGAGCTAGTATAATGTTAGGGCCATTATTGTAAAGATAAGTTCTTAGAATTGGCTTTTGTTTCATTTCCTTTAAGAAATAGAACGAGAGGACCTTTTTTTAAAAAAAATGTGAGAAAATTGTCAATACCACTTTGAAAAAATACGTACTAGTTTTTTCAACATTTATGTAGATTAATGACTGCGAAATCATTGGAGTTTATTTATATACGATGACAAAAGTTAAGTGACGTTTAAACGTCAAAAATGTATGGTTAAATAGTCGCTAATAACTACTTAACTTTAAACCACGTTTATGAATAAAGGTGATTTTGCTGTGCTGATTTAACGAAGATGTAAGTTAGGTGAACCTCTAAAACATTACCAAAACTACGCATAATTTACCTGTCTTACCCAAACCATAACACTTCATCAGAAGTCCAGCCGGTCGATTCTCTAAAAATATCACCGTGAAAAGTTAGGTGAAGTGAGCTTAGAGTGAGCTGTCAATAGTGTCAATCCCTAGCATTAGTTGGAATGACAGCTCACTCCACGCTCACTTCACCTGAGTTTTCACGGTGAGATGGTTACAGAATCGCACTGCTGTTCAAATATTCAATAGATAGGAGACGACAGCAAGCGTTGACGTCCGAATATTAATGAGCCCACATTTTGCAAAGTAACGCTTTCAAGTTTATTTAGGATATTGGGGGTCCAATATTTTTTACTGAACACTGACCCTGGGACCTCAGAAGTACTGGAAATAGTTGGGTTGATTGGATTTCGACGTCCGCACACGATATATAAATTTTGCGGATTTGTTCAGTGTAACACTCTGGTTTAGTCCGATGAGTTAGATGCTGTTTGTGTTTTTATTCAATCTTTTCGTTTCATTATTATCATCATTCTCTGAGGGGCTCGTGGCTAAGTAATAACAGCCGCACGGGTCGATCGATCAGGTTATGTTACGCTTGCCGCAGTTGGTCCGTGGATTGGTGACCATCTTTACATACCAAGACCCTAAAAAGCACGTTAAGCCGTTGGACCTGGCTGTCATACGTGGATCTTTGACAGACGTTACTGGTCGTCAGAAGCCAAAAAATCTGACAACCAGCTTACCAAGGGCTATCCTATACTACCCAGCAACTGGGTTGTGGAGGTCAGATAGGCAGTAAAATACTGGTACTCAGCTGCATCCGGCTCTTTATTATGTACACCATATAAATGACAGAACAGTGTAAATATTACATAGGGTCACAATGTGCGGTCTTATCGCTAAGAGCGATCTTATAAAGACGACTTTTGGATGGATTAAAAATAAGAACCTCTCTCTGACGAACGAACGATCTGCAGATGATGATCGTCATCATTCCCCTTTTGTTAATGTATTTGAAGTCGGCGCAACATATCTTTTTCTTCCATACTTCTCTATTAATTTTCGTTTGCTGCTTTGAAGTTTGAAAGAAATTCTGTAAAAGATCTATACTTATACGAGTACTTACTAATAATATAGCAGAAGCGTTTGTTTGTTTGAACGCGCTTATTACTGAAACTACCAGAAGGATTTCAAAAAATCTTTTTGCAATTGATAGTCCAATTCTTCTTCTTCTTCTTCACTGCCACGACTGAATTTAATATCTTGTTGGCCCAAAACTTTGCCAGTTCCACGGAGTCGTCAGTGGTAGCGCAGAGGTCACTTTGACTGCATGTTTTGGGACACAGAAAGCAGGATAGGAGGTGGAGCATGGTTTACGACATAGCTCCACAATCACACCCTACTGCCGTTCTGTCAAGGTTACTCCACTTTACCAGGTTGGACTTTTATCTTCCCACTTGTGTCAGCCCGATTCTTGAGAAAGACTATTAGAAGAAAAATCTGAAATAATGCGATGTGACGTGGCGGGTCGGGGGAACAAACAATTTCACGCGGACGAAGTCGCGGGCAGAAATAAGCTAGTCTTTTAATAAACTGCCAAAGTACCAGCTTTTTTTTAAATAAAATATGCTTGAATCCTAAAGTGAAACCAAATCATCAGTCGATCAGTCACTCGAATGACTCTTTGGTAAAGTACTCTCAATCATTAGAAGACAAAAGCTCCAGTTGACAGTCAAAGGATCTGAGGGGCAATTCTCATAATTTTAAGAACGTTCACAGTCAGAAGGCCAATTCTCGTAATTTAGGGCCCTCGCCCACGGCGACTTTTTGTAGCGATGCAGTCGCGCGTTTAGCAAACGCGCGACAGCATCACTTCTAACGCGTGTTAGTCGCATTTGCAACGCGCTACTGCATCGCGATTGTATCGATACAAACGTTTAGTTTGTAAAACGTTACGTTACGTTACATTTAGTTTGTAGTTATGGTTAGTCGTTCTTCAGCTGATATACATTGTCTCATCATTGTATTTCTGCGTGTCAACTCTGGTTTTACAATGGAAAGCAATTCACAAAACGTCGAATATGACATTCTATAACAACTTTTGAATTTAAGATCATAATTTTTGAGTTGTTTGAATGTTGTTACATGATGTCCACAAAGTAATCTCTGGGTATTAAATGGATGCATCCAATATTGACGCTGCTTCCGTTGCCTACGCTTCGGCTGCTTACGTAAAAGCAGCACCAAAGACAACGTGACTAATGTTGCCTCAACGGAGTCCATCTTGCAACTGTACTGATCCAAGGTATTTTTGTATCGTAACTGCATCGCGACCAAATCGCGTTTGCATCGCGACTGAATCTGGTCCCGTGGGCGCGGGCACACAGCTAGCGACTGCTTCGCGTCTGTATCGATGCTACGCGCGAGAGCATCGCGACTGCATCGCTACAAAAAGTCGCCCGTGGGCGAGGGCCCTTAAACGTTCAAAACCTAGTCGCAGTCTCATCACGGCGACAAACAAATG
The DNA here is from genome assembly GCA_911387795.2 of Apamea monoglypha. Lineage (NCBI taxonomy): Eukaryota > Metazoa > Arthropoda > Insecta > Lepidoptera > Noctuidae > Apamea > Apamea monoglypha. The sequence continues at coordinate 17,003,842 of OU426925.1, forward strand.
TCAAAAACTTGTCAAAATATAGGGAAATTAAGAGGTATTTTTGACAGATTGAGACTGATATTAGACTGTGAACGTTCTTAAAATTACGAGAATTGCCCCTCTAATCTCAGACTCAATCTGTCAAAAAATACTTGTAATTTCCCAACATTTTTGACAAATCCTTGACATTTGTTTGTCGCTGAGATGAGACTGCGACTAGATTTTAAACGTTTTAAATTACGAGAGTTGGCCTTCTGAGCATAGTAATAGCACTGTAATATTATCTATACAGTATTCCAACTTCATACAAACGGACGAAGCGCAAGTTATGCCTACGCGCCTCGATCTCGACATGCGCTCGACATGCAGACAGTCGCGACTGTGCCGCAGTGACGAACGGACGCCCGGACGGTGTGTTGTTTTTTTAACAATAACCGCGCGATTTTCTCACTAAAAATAAGTTCAAGTACATATTTAATATGACGAGTAGGATATATTGTGCTGTTTTTGGTTGCATGAATTCGTCAAATTTTTAATTAAGCTTTATATTAGAATGCGGATTTTTTATACTTTAAAATTTAATAATAAAGCATTTCGTACGTCTCAGTCGAGGCGCAAATATTTTTCGGTCGCAAATTTATAAGACCGATTTGTTATTCAAACATAAACATGGTTTTTTTAATTAAATCTACCGATCAAAAAACAACATGTATTTTTATTGAACACTTCCTATTCAATTCACAAAGTATTTTATTTGTTTATATAAAAAAAAATATTTACAATCACAAAACTAAATGGAACACAAAGTAGGCAAATGTAATTAAAATGCTGGAGCCGGGCAGCCCTATCGCATGTTTACGTACCGCGCGGCTGTAGGCATTTATTTCAAAGATACGGCCGAGTTACAATACTGTATGGATAATATTACCGTGGTAATAATTCAATCGTTCAGCACAGATACTAATCAGTAGTACAATCATGCATTCCTGCCTTCAATAGTACCTAATTGAACTTTTTGCGCACTCGCATTCAGATTGTAAATTCCATTCCAATTACAATTTAAATTATCTCAAACCATGGATTTTAAATGAGAAAATAAATGATATGCTTCTCTCAGCTTACATGTTTTCTGCAATTTACGTGATTTTTAAATGCGGTTCTTTTATAATTATTTCTGCAGAGAATGTTAGAGAAGATTATAAAATCGCGAGCGTTCCCTTTGCTCAGGTGAATTACTTTATTCTCTAAAAATAAAGGAAAAAGTAAATTGTGTTACTACTGACTTCCGGACTCCGGTTGGCCGTATTCGTGCATTTTTTTATCTCGTACTGGCTTCTGCCCGCGACTTCGTCCGCGTTTACTTGTCCCCCAATAACCCCCCCTACCCCACCCCGTCGCATCGCATCGCTTGCCCGCGCTATGACTTCGTTTTCCCTTAGCGTTCTTTCTGACTTTATTTTCTTTTTGCTGGGGTCATAAAAGTCTTAGCGTGATGTTAAATACCTAGTCTATTCCCTTCTTCAAAAATTTGGCTATCAAATGAAAATAAAAACAAATCAAATCCGATCGGTAGTTCCAGAGCTTAGATTAAACAAAATAACAAACTCATCAGCTTTATTATTAAAAGAAGATAGATAAGAAGTTTCATCTGAAGTTGAATTTCTTGAACAAAGTGTAGATAGGTGGTACATGGAGCATTTATTATTAGTTCTATCCTAATCTATTTCGATTGTGATCGTAGATAGTAAGTCAGTTACGTAATTAGCCGTAAGCTTACTGATAACAAGAAATAGTGGACTGCTGCCCAAAATTCGCAAAATTGCCGAAAATCGAGTTGAATGGCGTGCTATAGAAGAGCCTATTGCAAGCCATTCAACTCGATTTTCGGCAACTCTCATCCGGAATCCGCAACAAGGTGATCCGGCAAAGAACCAAACTTATCGACATAGCTCACAGAATAAGCCAACTGAAGTGGCAATGGGCCGGCCATATTAACCGTAGAATCGATGACCGTTGGAGTAGAGATGTTCTTGAGTGGAGACCGCGAATCGGTAAACGTAAGGTAGGAACTCACCTCAGGCTAGGTGGAACAACGATCTTCGCAGGATGGCTGGTAGCAGCTGCATGAAAGTTGCAGAAAAAGCAGTTTTAGTTTGCGTTTAATGCAGATCGCATCTGATTCTATAAAGGTTCACCTTTAGACCGGGTATTTTTCGGATGCTCAACTCCATAAACAGTGGGCCAAGAGTGAATAAAATAAAGATGATTATGAATTTTTTTGACGTTCACAAAAAGAAGCGCAAATATTATATTGGAGTGTTCAATTATATTTTTAGGAGCGCAAAATGGGAATTTTTACAGGTTCGATTAAGTATACGCCTTTAAAAACTTCAGACGTTACGTTTTCATGACATCGAGTTGAGGAGTAAAACCTGAAGACTTCTCATAATTCAAAACGTTCAAAATCTAGTCGCAATCTCATCTCAGCGACAATCAATGTCAAAAACTTGTCAAACGTGTAGGTAAATTAGAGGTATCTTTAACAGATTGAGACTGAGATGAACATATGAGTCTGCTCATCAACATAAATAACGCAATGAATGTTGTTGAACTGTCAAAATGAAAGCCATTCCTACTAATACTGTGGTTACGCAATTACCCCGCAGACTGTGAACTTTCTTCAAATTACGGGAATTGCCCCTCAGATGTTATATAGGCCTCGCATAAATTATTCTCAATATTATGGAATTGCGGGAATTATGCATTTTCATGGAACCATCGATTTTCAACACGAGTTTTCAGTATATGATAGGCTTTCGAAACTGTTTCATTGCAAGTGGATGTACTTACTTCCCTGGTCCTCAGTGAGAGCAGTGGTGGCCCTGTGGTGGCACTGCGGTAACGGCATCGATTTACGAGTTGTAGGTCTTGGGTTCGAACCCATTTCATCGCCATTGATCTCAAAAACGGTGAAGGAAAACGTCGTGAGGAAACCGGCAAGGCTTAGCATCAAAAGTTCGAAGACATGTGACATCTACCAACGCAAACTGGGCCCACGTGGTGGATTACAGTCCACTGTTGTGACAGTGGACTGTAATCCACCACGTCACAACAGTGCGTCAGTTTTCTCTGACTGTGGTCAGAGAAAACTTGAGCATAGGCGCAAGAGAGAAGGGATAGGGGTGTGTTAATTGAGAAGAGAAAATTGTGTTGGTAATCCAAAGTATTTACGTTGGCGAGGAAATTTAAAGAAAGTGGTTAAAAAAAATACATACGATCGGTTGCGTTTTCCAGTGATGTCAAATTTCTATACAAAAATAATATAATTTATTTATTGTTAGCATGAATTTTATTTACTTACATGAATAACAATGCACACTGCATAAAGCCTATAACGTCTCCACTATTGGAGCACAGGCTTTCTGCTGTGAGAGGGGTCACAGAGAGGAGGCCTGTGTCCCAACAGTGGGAACGTTATAGGCTGATTATACGACCTGGTCATTGACGGCTTTTATTTCGTCACTGCTCAATTTCGACAACCAGTGATTTTAGCTTGGAACAAGGAAATTGGTACCATTAATTGCATCAGTATCAATTGTTATTTCAGTAAAGAGAATTGGACATGTAACACGTACGCAAGAGATTTGCATAGGGTATTAATACTCTGTGCGGGTACAATAGGCTTTCGTGGAATAGGATTTTTTTTACGAAATTTAATTCCAGTTTGTGCGACTCCGATTGTTTGTCTTCCATTTTTATGGGGATTATGAGGTTGTTGGAGTATGTAGAGGCTTAACTTTACCATACCATATTGTTTTAAACCAATGTTTAATCACCGTTACGTGAAGTAGCTATACAGGGTCAAATTAAATTAGACCCTGTATAGCTACGTCACGTAACCATGATTAAACATTGGTTTGAAACTCCGCAGACGGGGGGTATCGATATTTATAAACAAGATAAAACAAAAACGAAATTAATCATTCATCATTCTCCTGCCCTTATCCCAATTTACTTGGGGTCGGCGCAACATGGCTTTTTCTATTAGCCGCCATCTCGACAGTCACCCCTTTTCTAACCATATCATCATTCACACAATCCATCCATCATTTCTTTGGTCTTCCCCTACTCTTATAGCCATCGACAATCATACTCAAAACTTTCCTCACGACATTTTCTTCATTCCTCCGTAACACATGCCCATACCATGACAACCGGTTTCCACACAACTTTTCACCTACCGGTGCTACTTTCAGACTTCCTCTTATATACTCATTTCTTATTCTGTCCATTCGTGTAACACCACACATCCCTCTCAGCAATATGATTATTTTTTTATTTGTGGGGTCATCGACCGTAGATGATATATGATATAGATCGAGTCACTTGATATATCAGTTTAAAAAAGTGTTTTGTGTAAACTTCACAGACGTGATGGTTTCCGATATTTTAACACACACAATAAGACAAAAGAACACAGATTTTCTCAACTCAAACTTCAAATAAAAAAAACTAGCAGCGGTCATTGACGCGAAAAAAAAAACATTAAACCATTTTTGTTATTTTTATTTTATCATTTTTAGTTATCTGTATCTAAACATGATAAAATAAAAGCAGTGTCTGCAGAGTTTCACTAGCTAATTTAATTTGACCCTGTGTTTGCAGTTGATATTTTTATGATGGTCAACTTTTGACGGCACGGTTGGCGCAGTGGTTAAGAGATTGACTGCTGCGCTGCGTGTCGTGGGTTCGATTCCCGCACAACAAATATTTGTATGACCTACAAGTAGTTGTTCCGGGTCTGGCTGTTTGTGTATGTAAGTTTAAATGTTTGTAAACATTCCTCAAATAAAAGTTATCTGACTGTTGAAAAATCAGCCCTAAGTAAAGTAGCAATACTCTGCGAAGACATTTCTCAATGAGTTCCATATGACAAGCCTTTCAATTCATAAACATAGAGGCGCATAGTGCCGATCGCCACTCAAGCATTGTCTGTGAATAGGTTTTTGTAACCCTGTGCGTCCACGCGCACTGTGAGACTTCATAGTAATGTATGTGAATACGGGTACTTGTCTGGCACCAAAAATTGCAATCACCAACCAAAAGATCACGCATAAAAATGACGAACAACAAATTAAGTCAACATTCAACATAAATTCATAACTCTCAACCCAAATTGAGCCATAAACGAAATTGAGATGTCATAATAAAAAGTGTCAGAACTTTGCGTCTACGAGTCACCGAGAAAAGAGAATATTCGCAAAAGCACAGACTTTATGGTAATGTGTAGCCTTGGAAGTTTAGGCAACACTCACCGGTGGAAAAAACGTCGTAAAACCGGTCCGACATAAGGGTACCGTCCGTCCGGTTTCTTGACTTATGGACGGAAACGCGTTCGTTTGGGTTTTCTTTGCATTCAAGTTGTTATGGCACTCGCTCTGTTGGAGAACGTTTGTTAGTTTTTTCTTTTTTTGATCGTGTAGATATAATTGTACAAGTATTTTTGTATTTCCCCTGGTATTATTAGGTACTCAAATAGGAGAGGGTGTTTTAGGACTATTAGGCGACTTGTACTCAGGCTTACTAACAGAGAACCAAGTGGTTCCGGGTTTATAAAGGTAGGATAGCTACTTAGTTGTTAACAAGGTTCACAAGACACTTACGGGCGAACCCAATTACCTATCTATCATCAATTTTTAACGTCCCAAAAATCTATATCACTAGCGATCTGTATGATTATAATATTATACTGGCAGTTATAATTTGTAGTGGCTACCATCAGTAGCGATCTGTCAATAGGTTATTGGGTTCGGCCGTGCGAAGAATGTAACCATGTTTAGATATGTGTCATTAATTGTATATATCTTTTATTGGAGATCCTAAATAAATATATAGTGTCTATGAATATACTCCGACAATACTATTGGTTAGGACCTATCTGCAAATTAATTAGTCTACAAAAAAGTAAAAAAAAAATCCAGGTTTCTATTCCACTGAGAAAGTTTTGCGTTAACAATATAAAAATACACTTAAAATTTAAAGGGCGTTCCTCATAGACACAAAGCTAAAAGCTTACGGCCGAGTATTTAGAACTGTACACAAAGTTATAAAAGGTTTATGTACTAATTAACCGTACAACAGTTTGCATAAAACTAAAACTGTAACTCGATGCAAAATTTGTGTAGTTAGGTACGCTTTAATCCTGGACTTTACTGCGCCCGAAACTGTTATAAAACTATACAATATACTAAAATATTACCGTTATTATAAAGCGGCTTTTCATCTAATCTTAGGTTAAGTAAGTTAGGAGACGGAGCTCAAAATTTACACTTTGATAGCTAAAATTTTGCAACACTCCGCCAATCCGGTCGGCCGGAGTTTCAAATAACAGTGCGGCTTCCCGTATCCGCGTCCCGTCGGTTCGGATACGGCTGCGCGGATATCCGGAACCGAGGCTGGTGATAGATAATTTTGGCGTAGTTTGATTTTTGTACATACGCATATGTACGAGTATATCGACCTAATTAAATTGTTACGAAAATAGGAAGGGTACCCTGTAATTTGGGAATTTTGAAACTAATTTGAGCACTGTTCGACCCTCCGCAAAGTTAAATTAAAGTCCTTATGTCCCACAATTGACTTCTAAATGGGACTGTGATCTTTAGAAGAACGTGTAGCAGTCTGCTATATTAAGTGTAGGTAAGGTTCTAAAAATAAATGCTTTTAATTTAACTAAGATTAAATTCCATAATTTTATCATTATTCTAACACATTACTGTAATGGTCGCAATCTTTGTTGACAGTCAAAGTTAATGGATTTTTCTATTTAGATATTAGCAGTAGTGGCCCGTATTTATTTGTCTCTGGTGAATTCAATTACTGAGACCTATTAAAGTCACCAGCCAACTGATATTTATTTTCACAAAATCATTTTCGTTTATCCGAACGCGGATATCAAAGCGGCGGATACGGTGCCCATCTCGCCGACCCAGCGTTTCACGAAAGGTCATTCCCAGCTTATTCCAGTCGAATACAGCACAACTCTAAGTTAATTCTGCGCCAAGAACCTCTCAATTGAGACTTTCAACTTTTATGAAAAAAAAAAACCATTAAAATACCTATAGAATTTCTTCTCCAAACTTTGCGGAGCGAGATCCGATAATGAAAAGGGGAAAACTTTTTTATTTGTAAGGTCCTCATATTTGAATATTGGGATTGCTAAAGGTCATATTCGGGCGGTCACGCTTGAAGGCTTTGGTTTGGAGCTCAATTAAGTTGTTCGTGGAAATTCCTAGGTACCTACTGTTGAAAATTTTCTATTTTGATTGTTCTGGCTACACGCTTTGATGCTGGTAGAGAATAAATAAAATCTAGCTGGGAGAAATATGTAACATTCAATAATGGACTAATTGAAAAATGGAAACCTCTGTTTGACTATTACGTGAATACTCAAACATGTTAGAGGGGCTTGTGGCTAAGTAATAACAGCCGCACGGGTCGATCGATCAGGTTAAGCTACGCTTGCCGCGGTTGGTCCGTGGATGGGTGTCCATCTTCACATACGAAGACCCCTCCGTGTCTCGGAAAGCACGTTAAGCCGGTGGTCCCGGCTGTCATTCCCAAGAATCTTTGACAGTCGTTACGGGTCGTCAGTAGCCTGAAAGTCTGACAACCAGTCTTACTTACCAAAGAGTATAGTATTACCCAGTACCTGGGTTGTGGAGGTCAGATAGGCAATCGCTCCATGTAAAATACTGGTATTCAGCTGCATCTGGTTAGACAGGAAGCCGACCCCAACATAGTTGGGAAAAGGCTAGGCAGATGATGACTTAAGCATGTTAGAACAATAAACCTTGGAAATCTAGAACACATCTGAAATGAATAATATATTATACATCTATAATCGATTTTAAACCCTATTTACCACCTTCGAGATGTATAACTTTGACATCAATTAATTAATATGTTCCTTAAAATCCCAATGCATGGGCTCTTATTGTAAAAAATTATTTAAAATAACAGCATTGTGCAAGATAAAATTAAATATTTGTTCACCATATACATAATATATAATGCTGGAATATAAAGAGGCCATTTTGGTTTTATACTGATACCACCCAGCCTACTAGTCTTACCAAGGGGTATCGTATTGCCCAGTAACTGAATTGTGGAGGTCAAATAGGCCGTCGCTCCATGTGAAATACTGGTATTCAACTGCTTCCGGTCAGACTGGAAGCCGACCCCAACATAGTTGGGAAAAGGCTAGGCAGATAATAACATTGTAAACCTACATTCTGGCAAATAAATGAATTTGAATTTGACACATGGCGAAATATCCAAAATACAAAACAATTCTTACGACTGCGGTCCTCATCCTAAATATATATAATAATATATAATATAATAATCTTTATTATGAACATCTTACAGGATCTTTGAGGTGAGACCCTGACCTCCAAACTAGTAAAATACTGTATCTTGAAGGTCAGTTCCTTCCCTTCACAAACGTGTTATAAAATACAAGTACAATATTATGTCCATAATTTTAACGTGGGCTATCTTATATCTCAGACCAGCCAACAAAAATATATTACTAGATTTCAATATACCTAACTAAAACTAGAAAATAAAAAGAAAATATAAAAAAGAAAAGAAATATAGCACAAATGTTAATAAAAGTGTTTCTAAACATAATTCTCATTCCTCCACGCTTTTCGTTAATGTCTGACTCACATTTCCTGCTTCAACTAATGCATCAGCTGCCACATGGCTGCCACACATCCACATCCATCCATATCGTGGACAGGCCGCAGATGTTTGTTACTTTCGCTCGTCACTCTTTTTTATCGAAGCCTGGTTGCCATAGTTACCAGTCATCCCCTGCGTATGAGATGATACAGCGTTTGTAACAACGAACTTGTTTGAACAAGAACAGGTAGGCTGTGTTTTTAGATAATAATGGTTTTGATTATGTCTATAATGGATTGTGTATGTGTGTGTGTGCTTACATGCTTTTTTTGACTGCCCCGTTGATCTTGTGGTCGTAAGTGCGTCTGCTGAGCGTGGGGTCCTGGGTTCGATGCCCTGGTCGGGTATAGTGTTATTGAGTTTTTCCATTAGTATATTATTTAGTTGATTCTTATAAAAATTAATACCTTTATCGTTTTGTGTATTTCATGTAGACAAACTTTGTCTTTTACACTAATTAATTTGGACGAATAGTTAAAAAGTTGTCTCGTTAATGACCTGACCGGTGCGCCATTAAAGCCTTGCCTGCCATGAGTCGGAGGCGTGCAGACCGGGGGTGGAGGGGCGGCCCAGGGATAGTCTGAAGCCTGGGGAAGGATATAGGCTACTTTTTATCAACACACCACGCGGGTGGAAGCTAGTAATATAATATGTAAGAGAAGGTACCTTGATTTCCATTTAGATGCAGAAAAGTTCGGTGGTCAAAATGGCTGAGAATCTAGTAGTCAAGATGTCATGCCTTATTCAGTTTATGTGCTATCCGCCTTGTTATTTATACATATGGGATGAGTCAGCACTTTTGAACTTTCAAACGTAGCACGTCATTTGTTTTTCTCGACATCTGCCATGTGGAAATGCGTTTTCACTTTTCGAGTTTGGTAAAGGAATGTTTTCGAACTACGTTCATTATATTTTACGCCCTTCTGCGAACACGGTTCATTGACAGTTTAAATTTTTAAGACATCTATTGTGTGTATTTGTTTATTTTATTTTATATAACAGTTTACACACATAAACAGACAAGAATAAAAGAACAGAAAAATAAGTACAGACTCCAGCACATCAAGCTACTACAATCTGTCAAATCTCTTTAATAGATTTTCAACTTTATCGCTAAAGCATTAAGGTTCAAGGTTGATTGGGAAAATTTGACAGTTTCGGGTAGCTTGACCTGCTGGCGTCCGTACAAAAGTCATGCTTATACAGGCTGTGGTGTAAATAGTGGTCCAATGTTAAGGACCGTTGCACTAACATAGATTTTGCATAATTATGCGGCCAAAATTGAAGATTTTAAACTAGTTACAAATACAAAATGTAATATCTTTCTACGTTAACAATAGAACAGACGATAATAAACCGGTCTTCTCGGCTTCAATACCCGCGCGGGATACGTATGCAGGTAGTCGGAACTTGTTAGTCTCCCGCTACGCACGCGCTTTCGCTCTTTACGCTTTTAAAGTGACTTGTTTTTCGTCGTCAATATTTTTGATTTGAAGACAGTTTTCAAAGTAAACAATATGGATTCGAGTGCTTCAGGTAAATACTATTATTTATTATAGAAATTGTCAACCTAGTATAATTAAAAAACCTTTATTTTAAACCTTCAAAACATATTACGTTTTCTTGAAAAAATATTCTTGATTTTTCAGTTTAAAAGTAATTTAGTTATATTATCGCTTCCTCTCGCCTCAAAATTATTATTTATTATAATACTTAATACTCTTTTCTTATAATTCTGATAAAAATCAGTTGCAGGTAGGTGCAGGTAGGGTAAAAAAAGTTATGTTGTAAAATGTTCCAAAAAATATATTTTTTTCTTTTTCGTCGTAGGTTCTCCTGGCTCATCCGGAACAAAATTAGTCACCCGTCAATTTCTCTACGATAAAATGAAAAGGATGAAAAATTGGCCTATTTAGAAAATTACCTGTTTTCTTCTTACGGTGACACAGAGGAAAATATAAAAAAACTAAAGCGAAATATTGCTTACTTCAAGACTGCCATAAAGAAAAAATGGTCTAAAGCACAAAGAAAAGAAGAGGATTCCTTAAAATCTAACCACTCATGGTTAAATGGGACGTTTGAAATCCCATTCCAAGCCCAAAATCGCCCAGGCCGCCCTTCAAAATCATTTGAAGAGTCAAGTGAGAGAAGCAAGCGTCGCAAAACTGAAGTGGTTCGCTCGGCCGTAGGCGATTCTGTTATCATTCATGCTGCTCAGTCAACTTTGAGAGCTAAGGGACTTCGAAATGCATCAGAAATCGTCAATAATGTATCCAACATTATTGACGTCAAGAAATATGATGAGTATGCACTAGATACCGCCAAATTATACGTGCAGCATTATGGGTGGCACCCGATGACCCCTACATTGCACAAAGTGCTCATACATAGTCCTGCCATAATAGAGAATTCACTTCTCCCAATAGGCCAATTGTCGGAGGAGGCTCAAGAGGCCAGAAATAAGCACTTTCGCATGTATAAAGAAAATTACGCAAGAAAATTTTCCCGCGAACAGTGTAACCGCGACATCTATAATCGACTATTATTAAGCTCTGATCCGCTCATTAGCAGTATTAGTATAAAACAAAGAAGGAGAAAAAAAATATCTAAATCCTTTTCTCCGGAGACTTTAGATATGCTTTTACCCACCAAACCAGACTCCGCTTCACCAGAATCCTCAGATGATGAGGATCTGGAGTAACGAATTGGCATGGAGTATGTGTCGACTGTCGAGGGGATACGTCAATTCAATACTCACTAACGTTTAAAATGTACATTTATGAAATATATTTTTTTATGTCTGTGACGTTAGGTTTTTGACATTTTTTTTCATAAATATGATATTTTCTTGAATAAATATTTAAAATTTCAACGGAAAGTTGTTTTTTATTATCATTTATGTCATTTAGAATAGTTATAGCAATTAAAATAATTTTGGCCGCATAAAACCTAAAAACCTATCTATGTGCGTTGGTCCCGGCTGTCATTCGTGGATCTTTGACAGTCGTTATGGGTCGTCAGAAGCCCGAAAGTCTGACAACCATTTAAGACAGGTTGTCAGACAAGGGGTATCGGATATTACTCAGTAACTGGGTTATGGAGGTCAGATAGGCAGCCGTTCCATGTAAATTACCGGTAGTCAGCAGCATCCGGTTAGACTGGAAGCCGACCCCAACATAGTTTGGAAAAGGCTAGGCAGATGATAATGTAAATAAACTCAAGATCACCTACTCGTATATCACAGTATAGTATATTTATTTATTTATTTATTTTACCATTTATAAACACATATATAAAAAGACAAGAAAAAACAGAACAGAAAAATAGGTACAGACGTGATGCATATTTCCTAAGAAATCTCGTCCAGCTTACCTGCGATAGGACAATAGATAGAGACATGTAGACAGCGTGTGAAAGAGTAAAGGAGATAAAAAACTAATATATAAAATCATAAACAATTCACTTAATAAAACTAAACAAATATTATGAGAATATTCTACAGTATATGAAGTGTATTGGTACCGTGTTTATATTTACTTAGTACACAAAGCTATTCAACGATACCTATCTGCACGGAAGTAGCTGTTCCACGAATATACTAATAATTACTGGGTATTCAATGTTCATAGATCAAACACTGCTAGCCAATACATTGCCCGGGTAATATATACATTGCTTTGTGCCCCTGAGCTATCGACCGGTAGTCCACATTCTCCATCCGATAGATAATCTTCGAGACTGTTATTAGCACTGTTATTTACACTTGTAAAGTCAATCAAAGCGTGAAGCCACCGGGTTAATTGCGTAGTACAGTAGTCAGCCTATAACGTTCCCACTGCTGGGACACAGGCCTCCTCTCTGTGAGAGGGAGTGGGCCGTAATCCACCACGCGGGCCCAGTACGGGTTAGTGGATGTCACACGTCTTCGAATTTTTGGGTGTGGGACATGCCGGTTTCCTAGAACCAAAAATTAGAAGACGCACTGGGCCCGCGTGGTGGATTACAGCCCACTCCCTCTCACAGCAGGAGGCCTGTGTCCCAGCAGTGGGGACGTTATAGGCTTTATGCATGCTAACAATAAATAAATTATATTCTTGTGGTATAGAAATTTGACATCACTGGAAAACGCAACCGATCGTATGTATTTTTTTAACCACGTTCTTTAAATTTTCTCGCCAACGTAAATGCTTGGGTCACCAACACAATTTTCTCTTCTCAGTTAACACACCCCTATCCCTTCTCCCTTGCGCCCATCCTCATGTTTTCTCTGACTACCCTCTTGCTTCATAGAATACAAGTTACCAACACATCGTTCTAACATTAGGTACAGAACAAGTAGCTTCCGATGCTTTACTGGCTGCGTCACTAATGAATTTGTCGTTTCGGATAGACATTTATCAGGAAGAGCCTTGTATTTCAAACTTCGGTACGCCGTGGTTTTGCTGTGTGTACTTCAAGTGATTAAAGACTTGGTAGTTAATGGTAAATTAGGTGCATGTTGAAGTGAAGATAGGGTAAGACTTTATTAATTTTATCTTAATAAATGTCACATGCACATGTGACCGTATGATTAAGAACATCGTTTGTTTATAATCTATGGCAAACAGACCAATCGTGTACTGGTATCAAACTTGCATGCGACGGAACGCGCTTTTCGCTAATACAAAATAACTGCAACCAACTTGGGAGTAGCGCTCGGTTGCCGCTGCAGCGGCACCGCTTAGTTACTGCGACCAATTCGGCTACCGCCAAGAGCGCACAATCTGGACCGATTCACAAATTTACTTTTTGACAGGGATATATTATCAACTATCGAAAATTAACATGTTATATTCCAAGCAGTAATGGTACAGTTCACAATTTATCGACAGTTTTCAGGTTTACACCACTGCCCAACCCTTCGGGTAAACAAGGCGTGATGTTTTGTTATGTAACTTTGCTGTTTTACTAAAATTGCCATTGACGAAAATGTATCCTAGAACACATTTTACGTAAACAGACTTGTAACTTAGTTAAGACTCGTACTGCGCACAAAATTAAAACCATCAGCCGGTCCAGGTAAATAAAAATGTCAGCTCCGGATTTTTATGAGCTAAATAACCAGTGGTCGTAACCCAAGACAAAATTGTGTATAATTCGCAGACCGACTAGCTGGCTTAATTGCAGGAGGAAAATATGCTAAATTTAGACAAGCAGCCTTACCGTCAACATTATTACGGTGCGGACCTTTATTCTAAGGTACGATCAAACACGTTTTATGTAAAGACAAGTTGTGATGGGCTGATGAGCCCTTCAAAGGAATCAATCAACGATACGATTTCTTAACTTTTATATTGACTGAACGTCTTTAGGTACATATTGCCGATTAAACTAGCACTGTCTTTTCCTAAACAAAAAAAAAAATCCAATAAAATATTTGACACCTCGTTCTAAACTTGCTTGAATGCTCGAATGGAAGCCGCGCTAAATTATAGCCAGCAATATATAGGTATATTAAGGTTGTCGACTAAAGTCAACCTTATGTAGTGCATACATAAGGTTGACTCCCCAGTACACCCCTGCTTCGCATGGGTTTTGCGACTTGACAAAACATCGAGATTTCTTCCTAACTGTATGTTTCATATTAATGTAATAAATATATAAATCTTCTAGAATAAATTCTCCAAATGATGATGAAAACCGCATCAAAATCTGTTGCGTGGTTTAGAAGTAGAAGCGGTCGTAAAGACAGACACGAAAAGCGGCTTTCATTTATGATATGTTGAGATTACGATATTTTTTAGAGTAATATTCAATTTCAACGACGTTTCCTGGTTTTTCGTACTGGGGACGTGAGTGATATTTCGGTTATTTTCTGTGAAAAGATTTGTTATAAATGATCTGATTTCAAAGGATTTTTTTTGAAATAAGATATTTTATTTCGAGGTCGAGCTATGTGATTCGATGAAATGTTTTTCTTTTTAGGGTCCAGGGTTGTTTTATGTGCTCTTGCTCGTGTTACATAGAATCTGAGGGATAATTCTCGTATTTTTATGAAAGTCCGCATTTTGCTGTCAGTGTCAGTCTGCCAAAATGAGCGCTAAATGGACCGCTTGGCAGCAAAAAAAAATGTGAGATAATCACAGAAATTGTACCGAAAAATTCCATTTTGGCACGCGCCAAAAGATTCTTAAACCATTTTGTACCTATAATGTACCTACATTTTCACAAGTTTTTGATATTGATTGCCACCGAGATAAGATTGCGACTAGATTTTTAATGTTTTTAACTACGAGAATTAGGTATCTGATACTGTTGCTTTACATTGATGTACAGCTGAATTTAGACAAGAAACGCCGAGGCCAAACTAGACCAGCGATGATGGCGTCTGTGACAGCTTATAAATTACAAAAATACGAAACAAAAATACAATACCGTGTGCAAAAATGGAGAGCTTCCACCCAAACTTTTTTTTTGTTAGTTCTATTACCCCGGACATGATCACGCGCGCCTTTGTTTACATAATTTAGTTTGTTCGTTAGGTTTTTTTTTTTATATCAAAACAATTACAGTGGTCCTACGTCGGACACCTTATTTTAAACTTACTTAACTAACTTAGGTCAACGTGAGACCAACTTTTTGTTGTTTTTTTTTCTTCTTTATGTATACTCTTTTTTTGTGATTTATTTATTTATTTATTTTATTTTGTTATTACATTAAACAAATTCAATCTTAATCTAAGTACATGGTGCAGAGAACAACATGGCAGGTCGAGCCGACCAGCCCTGACCGACGGCATCCGTTCACGGACATGACGTACACATCCGCGCCGTTCAGTTCAACCATTTTATAGGGAACCCAACGACCGGATATCAACGTCACCATCGGCAGGACATTTACGTGAGTATGACACTGCCATGCAGTTTTACAATTCAATTATTTTAATTAGTTTACAGGTTGATGGTTTGGGTACACTTAGTTTAGGATTGGGTTGGGAGTTTGGATTCCATCCAAACTTCATCCCTTATACGCATAATCAGCCTAAACAGTTCCCATTGCTGAGACACAGGCCTCCTCTCTATAAGAGGGAGTGGGCCATAATCCATCACGCGGGCCCAGTGCGTGTTGGTGGTTGTCACATGTCTTCGAATTTTTAGTTCTATAAGGACATACCGGTTTCCTCACGATCCTTCACCGTTTTGAGAGCAGTGGTGATGAAATAATTTACACAAAGTACACTCGTAAGTCGTGGTCGATATCACTGGGCCACCACTGTTCTCATCCCCTATACTACGCAGATATGGTGATGCAAAATAAGTAAACGCAAGACCACCACGTAAATGTCGTTTCCATATCGTGCAACCTTCGTTTCTCAAACTCTCAGCGTACAATTATACGAGATTAGCCCCATCAGATATAAGGATTACTGCAGCGATTACTGTGAGTTAAGGATAAACTCACGAACGGTGTTAACTACCGTCATTAAGTTTTTAGTAAGCTACATAGTCTGCTTTAAGTGGTGTCATAGTCATTATCATATTATCTGTAGTTCTCTCGAGTTTTTCATGCTTTTTGTACCTTTAGCATTAAGGGGATTTCTGCAAGTTTTGTTTACGTAACGTATCTGGTTAGAACTTGATTTAGTGAATAAAAAAAATAAATAAGTCAAATAAAATAAAGCATTTCTTTTTAGCTTCACACATAACATACATTATCAGCCTATTACGTTCCCACTGCTGGGACACAGACCTCTTCTCGGTGAGAGGGCGTGGGCCGTAATTCAGCACGCCAGTGCTGGTTGTTGGATGTCTAGTTTCTAGGACATGCCGGTTTCCTCACGGTGTTTTCCTTCAAGGATTTGTGTATGTACACCTCCCTTTCTTTTAATTATCATGAAGATTACTTCGGATTACTATGTGCACGGTTAATGGGAATAGGCTCGTTCCCTATTACATGGGACATAAACGTAACTAGCAAAATGTGATTGTACTATAGGTACACTTTTGCCTAACCCTTCGGGGAAATACAATTATGTTACGTTAAAATCACTTCATGTGAATTAAAATATTTATTTCCCATTCTTTCATCACTGTATTTAAATACGAAATATGTAGTAACATAATTAACAAAATTACGAGAACGTTAACAAGTAAATAAAGTGCATGATGTATCCAAAACTTCAGAATTAAAGTGACTAATTAACTTCGCTCCCAAAGCTCCGAGACGCGAAAAGGGTAATTAATTAGAGTCCGAACATAGTGAAAACGTGCTCTAAATTGCCGTCGTGTGTTTATTTACTTATTTGGATGATCATTTAGTTTAGTCTGGTAAAATGGCGGCGTGAAAAGGCGAAAATTTGCTTATGAGACTGAAACATATTGCTGATCATAAGTATTAGCATAAGCATTTCAAAGCATAATCAGCCTATAATGTTCCCACTACTGGGACACAGGCTTCCTCTCGGTGAGAGGGAGTGGCCATAATCCACGCGGGCCCAGTGCAGATTGGCGGATTATTAAGTTGGTATTTTTCATCATATATTATAAGAAATTTTAGAAAGTGATACGGAGGAATGAGGAAAATGTCGTTAGGAAAGTTTTGAGAATGAAAGGGTATAATAAGAATAGGGGAAGACCAAAGAAACGATCGATGGCCTGTGTGAATGATGATAATTATGGTTAGAAAGGGAGTGACTACCGAGATGACGACTAATAGAGAAGTATGGAAGAAAAAGAATGATGATTAAAGGAAAGATGGATAGATGATCATCGTATGGAGAGTGTTAGCAGTTGGATGGAAAAGGCAAAGGTTCGAGCTAAATAGCGAAAGTATGACGAATACTTTCCCTATTTAAAGATAAAGATATTTTATTTTGCAAATATCGGTACAATACATGGTGATAAAGGGAAATAGGTTCATCCATATTTTACCAGTAGGCATGCAAAAGTTACAAAAATAGAAACAAATCTACTAAACTATAACTAAATACTAAACTTTAACAAACAGAACAAGCAAACACACAAAACTAAACTTAATTGTTATTTTAAACATTATTGTAAACAGGTTAAGTTTCAATTTGTTTTTCAATCAAAAATTCTGTTCAACTACAGTATGTTTTGAATGTCAAAAAGCTTCACAGCCTCTTTTTTAACCGACTTCAAAAAAGGAGGAGGTTCTCAATTCGACTGTATTTTTTTTTATGTTTGTTACCTCAGAACTCCGTTATTTATAAGCCGATATGCAAAATTCTTTTTTTATTTGTAAGGATACTCGTATACTTTCATATGTCCCATAGAAGTTTTATCAAAAACGGTTCAGTAGTTTGGTTTTTAGACCAAAATTACTGGTAAAAATTACAACTTAAAAGTGAAAATTAAAAACGTTTCTGCAAAAAAAAAAAAAAACAACCGACTTCCAAAAAAGACACTACAAAGTGAAAAATAACCTTAATTTCGGAAGTCGGCGGCAAACAACGAAAATGCGAACCCAACGACACCGACTTCCGAAATTAAAGTTATTTTTCACTTTGTAGTGTCTTTTTTGGAAGTCGGTTGTTTTTTTTTTTAAATAATGATAGCATAGATAGATTCTTTACAACTTTTGGGTAGTTTATCATATTATATAACCGGAGCCATGCAGTAAACACTTTTCCGCATTAGTGCTGACTTAGCGAACTGATGACGCAGTAGGGCATTGTCGCGCCTCTTACGTGAAACTACAACGGCAAGACGTTTAGCTCGAATCTACACCCCGAATGCATCAACGTAACTTGCCGAACCAAACTATGTTGACATCGTGAAGGTATAGAAATAGCAGTTATATCTTCGACGCTACAAATTATAGACGATATATAGGTAAGTTAGTTTTCCACGGACAGGTTACCGATGTTCTCGTTCCCGTGTTTCGCTTGGAGCACCGGGAATTGCGGTGTCAATCTGTCTCGGCTACGTCCAGTCTTTAAACCGGTTAAATCCGGACAGAGTAGGGGTTTGGGCCATAGTCTTGTTGAAAGCGGAGCGGGTTTTCAAAGGGCGTTTTCGGGATATAAAGCTACAAGGATATTTTGACGCTGCACGCTGGAATGGCGTTGACAGCGGTGGCGCTGTTGGTAAACATTTGAACAATTGTTTTGGGAAATGTATTTAAAATAAAAGTAAAAACTTTTTTAACCTTGAGGCTTACCTTTAAGTGTAAGAAGAACATCGTTATCTGCCTAGCCTTTTACAACTATGTTGGGGTCGGCTTCCAATCTAACCGAATACCAGTATTTTACATGAACCGACTACCTATCTGACGTCCACAACCCAGTTACTGGGTAATACGATAACTCTTAGTAAGACTGATTGTCAGACTTTCGGGCAGATGCGCGAAAGTCTGACAACCAGTCTTACTAAGAGTTCGTGGATCTTTGACAATCGTTACGGGTAGTCTTCTGACTACCCGTAACGATTGACAGCAGGGACTAACGGCTTAACGAGCTTTCTGAGGTGTGATAAAAATGAACATGCTTTAAAAAAAAAAAAGTTCGATGTTTACGCAAGTTTTATTTAGTACTTTTCAGTTAATTAGAATTTGTTTAACTGTCATAATTTTTGTGTCTGTGCTGTTGACCACTGAGTTTCCTCGTCTGGAACCAACCCTAGTGCAGCAGCCAGATCATCGTGGACTTTAGAACAGGCTATTATAATTGAATGCGTATAAAAAAATGTGTGTGAGTTTCCTAATCTTAGGGAAGAATCAGGCCATGCATCATAAACATGCATTGTCTTCGAAGCTGAACCTACATGTAAAATTTCAATTCCGTAGGATAAAAGGAAGTGGCTTTAATACAGTAAGTAAGATTTGACCCATACAGACTGACTGGGCAAGTTAAATAAACAAATGGAGGCGTTGTTAGTTCCGGGTTTGGGCCATGCGCCAAGAGATCCTTGTTACCTACCTTACAGTATAATGTATAATGTGGGTTACTGGGCGTTAATATCCCTTCCTCTCAAAGAGAGGAGGCTTAGTCCCAGGGGGAAGAGTACAGGCTGTTTATGATTATGGGCGTTAATATGACATGACACCCCGAACATTCGAAAGAGGCTGTCAAACTGGTGACAAAGCTGAATGTTTTCTAAATTAAGATGGGCCGTATTTACAGTCGAGTAGGCACAGACGCTAGCTACTACAATCTGTCAAATTTCTTTAATAGATTTTCAACTTTATCGTTAAAGCATTAAGGTTCAAGGTTGATTGGGAAAATTTGACAGTTTCGGGTAGCTTGACCTGCTGGCGTCTGTACTATAAATGTAATGCCAAAGAAAGAAGAATGGTAGGTGCACCATCTTCCATAACTTTTCCTAGAAATTTAATCTGTGTCGTCTGTCGTTGTGAACAGCATTTTTATTTTTTTTCCCAAGGGAATAACACTGTTTTTCTTGGAAAACAGCGTAGGTAATGCACCTGGTACTCATAGCTGTTTGTTTCATGCATCATACTCGTATTTGTTTACCAGGAAACCGAAGTAGGTACTGATAAGACTGTTTTTTCCACGGCAATATTATTATGAAAGATTTTTCTTACTTATTCGTTTTCTCGTATTTGTTCAATTTCGATAGCAAACTCATGCTACGGATGTATGATTTAAAATAAAAACCAAAGTCAAAGTCAAAACGTTTATTGTGAACTAAGTGTTTAATGTGAAAAAAAAAAAAATCATTTATTCAAAATTAGGCTGAGAATCAGCACTTTGCTTGTCAAAGTTACATAAGACAGTCCCCAAAAACGCCCGCCCTCACTCGATTAAGCTAAGTATCGGTCTAGTGTACATACATATGCGGCATTGTATGTTGTACCTATAGTACCGGGAACCTTTAGAAGAACGAAATTAGAGAAATAGGTACTACAATTTCGCTTTTGAGATCAGCGGGGTAATTGCGTAACACACTAACAGTAGCAATGGGTTTCATTTTGACAGTTCAACAACTGTTAGAATTTTGTTGAACATTCAATGCGTTATTTACGTTGTTGAGCAGACACATTTTTGTAACATATGTAGTAATGGATTAGCAATATCCTTCAAAATTGTTCAGATTGATATTGATAGTATGTTACGAGTATGTTGTTATGAAATTAGGATTCAGCTCAGTCTCCTACATGACCAACGCCTCACCCTCTCCAATTCTGCACTGCTGCACTTTCATATATTACAACTGTTATAGTCATCGATTGCCAAATCAACTTAGATAATGGTTCCTAAACCATCCTAGACTATTCCGTATACAGGTTGAGGTTTTGAGAGACTTTAGGGCTAAATCCAAAGCATACGAGTATGAAAAGAAAGGAGAAAAATGTGGTCCAAGGAGTCGTGAGCTCGATTTTGGAATTGAGGAAAAGTATGTTTTTATTTTTTGAGAAATCAGGAACGATGTTGAGAACCTAATAGACTTCTATATACTAATAGCTAGCTTCTGCCCGTGGCTTCGCCCGCGTGAAATTCCTTATTCCCCCGACTCACCTCGTCGCTGCCCATCGCCTGTCCGCGCTATTACTTTGTTTTCGCTTAGCGTCCTTTCTGAATTTCTTCATTTTGCTCGGCTCCTAAGGGTCATAGCGTGATGTTAAATAGCCTATAACCTTCCTCAAGAATTGGGCTACCAAATGCAAAAAGAATTTTTCAAATCTGACTGGTAGTTTCAAAGCTTACCACCTATTTACATACAAACAAACAAACAAATTTTACCTCTTTATAATTTTAGTATAGATATTGGATAAAGCTGAAGACAATTTTTTTTATTAGCCTGTACTGTCCCACTGCTGGGCAAAGGCCTCCCCCAAGTCATTCCAGGAACTCCTTTCCCGCGCCACCTCGAACGAGCCCTCGCGGTACGCGTCCAGATCATCTCGCCACCGCTTTCTGGGCCGACCTCGGCGGCGCCGTCCATCTTCAGGCACCTATTGTGTGGAAACTTTTGCCCAGCGGTCATCCTGCATGAGTATTTTATAATGTTTTTTTTTTGTACGCGCTTATTAAATTTGAAAAAATCTTTTTGCATTTGATAACCCAATTCTTGAGGAATGCTATAAGCTATTTGACATCACGCTGCGAGTAGGAAGCCGAGCAAAAAGCAAAGAAGTCAGAAATAACGTTAAGCTCAAACGAAGTGTTAGCGCGGGAAGGTAACGCGATGCGGCAGGGCGGGTCGGGGGACCAAGAAACTTTACGCGGACAAAATCGCGGGCAAAAGCTATTTAAAAATAATTGAAGTCCTATCGGAAACTCATCCTGCACAGTTTTTTATGGAATGTGGCTATGAAATCTTGCGTTCATATTGTCCGTGTAGTCTTGGAGTTTTCTATTAGTGAAGACCGGCTTCAATAGCCTTTTAACATATTACTAGCTGCGCCCCGCGGTTTTACCCGCATAAGTTTCGATCCCGTGGGAATATCGGCATAAAAATATCCTATATGTTAATCCTGGTTATAAACCACATGTGTGCCAAATTTCATCTAAATCCGTTTAGTAGTTTTTGTGTGAAAGTGTAACAAACATCCATCCATCCATCCATCCATACAAACTTTCACGTTTATACTATTAGTAAGTAGGATAACGCTGCCAAATGTAATAGTATAGATGCAAAGATATTTTGGATGTCTCCATTACGTTTTTAATGGTGCAATTGTGAGAAATAAAAAAGATAACAGCTAGTAGATGGGCAAGCGAGCTGAGCTGCGTTCTTGATAAGGACAATGTTACTTGTTCCTTCATTTTATAAAATTGTTTCGGGATATTGTCTAGGATATTGCGGAAACGTTCTCTTGTATGGGAATGGAATGAAACGGAACAAATTGTAAACCGTTCCGTTTTTTGTGGAAGCTTGCACGATGGACTTTCTGAAAAGTTTAGAAATGGAATGAAATTAACACACATAACGTCACTCTTGTATTCCCCGGGAAATGACGCAGCACGCAACTTTGCTGTCTGTGTTTGTCCAACGTTGTCTAACTCAAACTCAAGGCATTTATGTCATATAAACCAATCATAGGCACTTTTGAATTGTCAAGGGGTCCGTCAGTCAGAAAGATGAAGCTAGTTGCCCATTCCAAAGCGTAGTAGGTACCTATGGAGAAGAACGGGCAAGAAACTCCACGGACACTCTTTTAAATCATAAAATACGTTCACGTTAAAAGCGTCTGTTATAAAAAAGTTAAAAACCATTCAGAAATTAAAGCCGTGGCAGCTAAGAGACGACCAGTCCCTACTGATGGCGCCCGTTCACGAACATGACGTATGGATCCGAACTATTCAGCTCAACGTTTTTGAAGGGAACTTAATGATCCAACACACACAGCCGCGAGGGTACATTCAAGCCAGTGGAAGACGTACCCAGTAAATTGTATCTTTATAGTAGGTACATAGTGCTCACACGCATCCTATACAATACCAAGACACAGAGCAATCATTGTAACAGATATTGTAGTGCCCTATTGCTATTGCGGGTAAAATAAATTCCTAAACAAACCTGTTTATAAATCCATAGCATTTTTGTCGGTATATTAACTATCTTCTTTCAATTACAGGTTTGCAGCAACCAGTCGCAACATAAACAACTGAAAGGAGCAATGCCTTTGGCAACAAAGCGCTAAACCTCTTACAGTTTCAGCGAGAAAAGCGCTTTATTACTTAAAACATTCCTCCATACACCCAGTTTGCATAAGGAGCATCTTAACACAATTGCAAGAATTGGTCCTCTACAAACTTATGCGCTGAATAAAGCACCGGGGGAGAAAGTCGTCAGCAGTCCCGACAAACTTGTGTAACGGCCTTAAGTGAAGTCATGAAAGAAATCAATGATAGTAGAGATGCTTCCGACAACTATTTTCGAACTAAGAATGTTCGTAGTGCAGGCTAACTTGAGCAGCGAGCTTTAGGTGCAGTTGATTCTAGTTTTTGATGTTTATTTGAAATGTTTGGGACGCAAGTTGGAGTACGCAGGGACAGAACCGGTAGTAAGGTAGTTATTAAGTGTAGTGTATCTATTTAATAGATACGAAGCTAGTGTTTAGTGAGATACTTCTCATGCACATCACGAGTGCCACTAATCTATAGCTGTCACTAATGACAACTGTCACTAATGTCAACTGTCAGTCACAACGAATGACAGGAAATAGTTGAAGAATGCAGCTTGCCTGCACGAGAGACTCGCTATGGTGATGAGCCCCCGCGCTGTTACCGCTCTCGCCTTCGATGCCTCAGTATCGTGAGCTTAAGTTGACTCTTGCGGGTTGTAAATTATAGATCAACAGGATTCTACAAGTATCAACAGAATTTCAGAGGAGCTAGTGCGAATTTCGCCAATGAAACTGAACGCGATCAGCACATCTAAGCCGCCTTCAAGAGCTGTCAGTGTCGTCATTGTTGTGGAATATTGACCGCCCTTGTACGCGATTTAAATGTGCTGTGAATTTCGCCCATAGTCAGGTAGCGTTGTTGTTATTAGCAGACAGGAGGCTACGGGCTCTCCTCTTAAAGTACCGTCGATAACATGTCCATGGTAATAATTTGACTTTGATATTGTCTTTATTTCGTAGCAGTAAGGCCAGATTTCAAGCGTTACTACGGCCTTGCCGGCCGGCCGGCCTTCACTTTTCTAACGTTCTAT
Organism: Apamea monoglypha; assembly: GCA_911387795.2. Lineage (NCBI taxonomy): Eukaryota > Metazoa > Arthropoda > Insecta > Lepidoptera > Noctuidae > Apamea > Apamea monoglypha. The sequence continues at coordinate 17,028,192 of OU426925.1, forward strand.
TTAAATATGGCTGGGACAGACTGAATGCAGAGACGGGGCGTTGTGGTGCAGCCTGGGAGAGGCCTATGTCCAGCAGTGGACTGCAATAGGCTGAGTTGATTGATTGATTGAACTAAATGTCAACTATATGAAAGCTCCAATAAACAGTTAAAGGGATATTGCTACATCGCATTAATGTTATTAGCAGATATGAGAACCTGCTGGTTATCTGAACAATTCGTGGGAAGGGGTGGCCATTGTCGGGATAAATTAGTAATCTTTGATCGAAAGCACCAAGGCGCACTACTACCTTTTTAGGCGTGTACACAAAAAAAAACAGTTAAATCATTAATTTCGTAAACATTTCCATATTATATCAATGAACTCAAAAATTAAAACTCTCATTTCAGTCTGAGTTTATATGAGAATACTTTTATCCCGAAAATAGAAGGAAATCATACGTGTAATGAACCACAGCTGTTTTAATTAGTTCCAAACAAAGCTAGAACGAAAAGAGGATCGCTTTCACGTTTGTTTATATTAAAGTAACTAATTTAGGCATTCAACGTTTAACAAGCCCTAGGAATGCTTTTATTATTGTTAGTACCAAATTCCTTGATGTTACGAACTCATAATCAAGGAATTTAAATGAACATTTTTCTAGTTTCAGTAATATTCCTATCATGGTCAGGCTTTTAATATGTATGTTACTCGTATAAATACATATGTATCAGTAACCTTTGATCAAATCCTGATGAAACTACAGAGGTAAATGTATCCTGTACACAGGATACATTTTACCGCTCTAGGACACGTTCTGTAATCTTCCTAGATTCCACAGAGCACGTAATCGCGGAGACGCCTTTACAAATATTATGCGTGTCCGAATATGGCGCAATAGGGTCAGTTCACACCGAGACGCGACGCGACGCTGCGCGCACACTTTAAAACGACCTACTGCACCGCGCAACGTATTCTAAACTCTCACAATGCAATGTGTACCTTTTCGTGTAGAAAATTAAGTATATTTTGAGTCACTCTTTTAAAGTGTGCGCGCAGCGTCCCGTCGCGTCGCGTCTCGGTGTGAACTGACCCTTAGAGCGCTAGCAAGCTGTCACAAGACTTTGTCGCGGGCTGTCAGTTGCTGTCCCGTAAACGGTGACGTTTATGGGTAGCAGTGACATCGACTCACAAATTGTAATCATGAATTCAGCACATGACTCTAAACACACTAGCATAGAAATTTTTCGTCGGTTATAAAAAAAAAAACGCGGTCAAAATGTATACTCGTAGAAGAGCTGACTTTGGACGACGAAAAATTTCTACGCTACGGGGTCTAGAATCATATCCTGAATTTATGGTTACAGGTTCCATGTCGATGTCCCCTGTCACCCTGTACTTTTCTTGTGACGTAGTGAGTGTTGTCTTTGGAATGGGCAAATAGCTATGGTTCAGTCTGACCGACTCCTTGGCAATTCAAATCTACTTAAGTGCCCGTATGAAAGTACAAGTAAATGGTTTAATTGAAATAAATCCTTCGATATTGGTTGTAATAACACAAACGGCTGGAGTAGTTAGGTTCTGGGGATTGACTATTAAAAGAGCCGTTTGCCATGGGTCTTGAGAAAGACCGATTCGTGCCTTAGTGGTGAAAGGATTAGTCATCTAGGCTCTGCGTTGCCACTGACGTCGCCGTGGAAGTGGCGAAGTTTTGGGCCAACAAGATCTGAAAAACAGTTGTGCCTACGACTCGAAGAAGAATTGAAATAAATGCTTTGAGTTTTGAAGACTGCGGTTTTGGACGTGACGACAGCACAGCTGGGAAGCTGTACTGGTAAATGTACGTCCAATGCTACCTGGGTTGGGTAACCAGCCCCACTACTTCCTTGCTAACTGTTTAGTATTTTTACCATGACTTCGTAGTTCGTGCCGATACAAGAGATGAAGTGGGGCAATACTGCGAGCAATAAATTGCGTCCAGCTTTCGTTATCTCTGAAAACGCAGCCTGAGGGCATTTTTCATTTCGCAAATAAAATTTAAATGCGTACAGGGCCTTTCTAGTGACAAATTATGTCTGGTCCACCAATGATATACGAGTACCAACCTACGTGGTACGTAGGTGGGTAGGTACACATTAATGCGTCAGCTGTTTATTATTACAGGTCGTAAAAATTAATAGCGAGATGATAATGGCCATGGAGCTCATTAGAAATGGATAACTTGGTAAATTATTCATACTTAGGTAAGTAAATTCATACTTGAATAGATCGTAAAGATATTTATTGTGGCTTGATACAGTTATGACACAGCCACATGCAAAGTTTGTCCTTGAAATGAATTTAATTTCATATTAGATAGTAGCTGTGCCCCGGGGTTTCACTCGCATAAGTGTCGATCCCGTGGGAATATCGGAATATAAAGTATCCTATACGAGTATGTTAATCCTGGTTATAAACCATCTGTGTGCCAAATTTCATCCAAATCCGTTCAGCAGTTTTTGCGTGAAAGAGTAACAAACTTCCATCCATCAATACAAACTTTCACGTTTAGAATATTAGTAGAATATATATATATATAATTATTAGTAGGATAGATCACTTAGTATTGGTGTTCAAATTAATTAAGTAAACTGATACTTGAATATGTCGTAAAAATTATATTGTGACTTGATCGAGTTATTCAAAACATCCAAAGTTTGACATTAAGTTGAATGTAATTTCATATTAGATAGATCATTTATTATTTGTGTTTAACCACTCTGCTCGACTAGACTTTGACATATGACATTATTATCAGCTGACTCGACGGGATGTTGCGAATTACGGCATGAGATTCAGGAATTTACATAAACTTTCAGCTTTCGAATTTATTAAGGAAAATATGTTTCCGCGCTTATTTCAACAATAAGTTTGTGGCAAATATCTTTAATTATATGTTGAGATCGGTCAAACTACGTTAGTCTACTGTGAAAGTTGTATAAAATAGGTATTACTACACCTACCCAAAAGGTAGGCAACTTAAATTCGCTGAATATATGTACATAAACAACCTAATCTTTTGCTGAAAATATGTAAAAGTGAAAAATAAAGATATTGTCATTCTCTCTGCATTCTTACTTTTACCATTTTTCATACATAAACAACACAAAAAACATTAAAAAATTTTGATAAAAATTACTAAAAATTGTGTTGCGACTTTGCGATGTGACACTCACTCTTAGAGTTGATCATCCACCCTTAAACTGATTTCGATTAAAAAATTGCATAACGCCTAATCGTTAATTATTAGAATCAAACTCATGGCCTTAATGGTCTCCCTTAGTGGCCAGCAACATCGCAACAAGCCCAGACAGAGATGGTGGGATGATTTGGACCCCTTCAATAAGAAATTATACTTAGAAGTTTGAAATACAGAGATGTAGAAAGAGTAGGGGATTAGTACGGCGATATTCCGTTAACTGAACCAATCATAACCTTTAAGCTGTGGGCGCAATCAGCCTGAAATTCATAGTTAATTAACGGTAGAATTTATGTATATAAACCGATACTTTCAAATACAATTAGTAGATTTCTTATATTGCATCCTCCGATAGACCACGTCAAAAGCAGATATATAATTAAATAATTTCATACGCCTTCGATTTTGCCAATTCAGCAACGTTACACTGAAAACCATGATTCAGTGTAATCAACCAGCAGCACAGGCCTTCACAAACATTCCATCGATGATGTAATTTATTTTTTAAATAATAAAACACACGTATTTCCCGAGGAGCTTCGTTCCTCATTCCGCGAGGACACGGTCAATTGATTCCTTTGTCCTTCGTACAATTTCGAAGCTGAATTTTCCGACTCATTGGCAGTTTGTCTCTGTTTTGTATAAAGAACCTTTATTATCGTATTGACATTCTACAGGAGCTTGGAAAGGTCTTTTGGAGTTCTTTTGTTATTTTAAATGAGTCTTAAATAAGTTACCATCATTTGTGTGATTGGCAAAGTAATAATAATAAAACCGCCGCACGGTTCGATCGATCAGGTACGATACGCTCACCGCGGTTGGTCTGCAGATGGATGTCCAACTTTACGTAATATGACCCCGTGTCTCGGAAAGCACGTTAAGCCGTTGGTCCCGGCTGTCATTTGTGGACCCCGAAGGTTCCAGGAACTCACAGAAGATGTCAAATATGACCGTCTCAAAGGGATAAGAAGACATCTAATACTTGTAATGCATGCCAGATTTACATGTGCCCAGATCATTTGATTCCGTAATGCAATAATGACAGTAGTTCTATGTCTCTGAATGCGAAAGTAGAATACTGATTTGTTACTATTATTATGATAAGAATTTGGTTTGTTCTATATTTTATTATGTACGATTATTAATTTATATTATTATTTAGAGTAATTTAACAAAAAAAAAAAAATGTTATGTTTTCAGAGTTGATTTTGCATGCGCTATTAAGAAAGCTAGTAAAAGTTTAAATTATATTTTTTGTTACTACATATGCAAAAAACTCTTGTATAATAAATAATTATTATCAAATTAGACTACTTCTTAAATTTCATGACAATTACTCGATAAAATCTGAGTCATAATGACCCGGTGTCGTCGGCGTAATTATATTCACGTAATTTGCCCCGGGCATTCGCAGATCTTTGCAGCACTATACAAAGGACGTGTAAAGAGAGTTTAAAAGACTTTGCCCTGGCACTGGAACACTTCAGACTTTTAATTAATCTACACTAATAATAAAGCTGAAGTTTGTTTGTTTGTTTTAACGCGCTGTATACTATCAGAAATAGGGTTTAATTTACCGAATAGGTACAGTCGCTTGGCAGCATTATCTGACCCACCCTAAAAACAAACGAATTTGGACCCTCTGCCTGTAACATTAAGGTTTATTCAATTTATATGAGCTTATCAGACGGCGCTCGTGCAACGTTGTCGGAGCCACCGGCATTATACATATATCATTTTGTTAAGCTATTTTAATCATTATCTCGTTGACATTAAAGTTGAAAAGCTTTTAAATCACACTACATAATTAGAACCCAATCTTTAATTTCGCGTATTCCTGACAAGTTCTTGTGGCTTAACGGTTTGATGCTGGATTGGCGACGAACAACATGTGGGTTCGAAAACACGGTCCACCTTTAATCAGTTTCTTTTTTAATTTGTTTTCATTTCTACAATATTGCCTGCATTATTAAAGAACGACCAATATGATTTACGCCTAATAATTTATCTTGTAAACAGGTGGGTAAATTAAAAAACTTTAAGTTCACAGAATTTATATTTACCTACCAAGAATGGTTGGATACGAAGTAAAACATATATTTGCTTCGTGAGGTAGATAATAAATTCATTTATGTGACAAAAGTTAAACTACGCCTAATAGCAGTGACTGCGCACACACATTTGTAAATCGTTTCACATAACTCGTTAAGTATTTTTAAGCAATTTGGTGTAAAAAAGCATGTCGCAACTTAATGACTACTTATACCAAACAAAAAATCATATTTTTACATGAGCAGAATATTGGAATTAGAGAGATTGGTCGTCGACTTAATATAGCAGTAAGTGTTTTTATACCTATTTTATTTTATTGATTGTGATTAATGAATGCGTAGTTGGCTATTTTACCACTACATTCACTCCTTACAAGTTACATACACGGTTCCAAAAATGTTTTTTTTTTGTTTTAGAGAAATACGGTCAGACTTTGGCTAAAACGTTATGGAGACAATGGAGATATTCAGCGTATTCGTCCAGGAGCAAAAGCCATTAAGTATAGTCCCGAATTCGAAGGCCGCCGGCCCATTCCGCAATAAACCACAATATTTCAGAGGAAACAGTGAGAAGGCATTTATACGCTGCTGAGATAAGGAATTATAAACCAGCACAGAAAATTACATTGACACCTGCTCATCGCGAAGAAAGGGTTCGTTTTGCCCAGGAATATTTAAATGGCAAAGATTTGTGTTGGAATATGGTGCGCGTTATGCGTAGCCGCTTACAGCAAGTTATAGCAGGGGACTACTAATTATGTAATCTAGTAGGTATTTTTAAACACACCATGTAAGTAAATGCTCAATGGATTGATTGTTAAACCATTAAAATGTTGCAGATTATGTGGTGATGTTATTGTTATAAATAGATTTTTTCTATTTAAATATCATGTTTATTCACTACATATAGGCAGCTATAAATCTGTAAAGCATTTCACAGATGAATTCATTTTCTCGATGACAAACTTTTAAGCATAAGCACGCCTTTTTTAATGTTTATAAATGGTTAGATTTGATTATGGCATACTAATATAAAATGTCTATTAATTTGGATATATATGAGCATTTACATACTTTATCTTACCTAAGTGTTTTAATGAAATAATAAACATTTTAAACTTGCAATTGTTTACTTTTATTCCTATACAACCTACCCGTGTAAAAAGACAAGACCCTACGTCGTCCATTAAAGAAATGTTTTTTACATTTCTTTAGTGTAATAAAATAATTAAAAAAAAAACAGCTGAGCAAAAAGATATATTTAGGTTAAACTTGGTTTCGAACGTAGACAACGATAAATACCGCACTACCATAGTGAGTGACCACAAGACCAACTCAACTCTTATAAGGCGCTTTGAAATTTGATCTTAGTTGTAATGCTAGACGCATATTCTAAAGAATTTGAACCATATAGTATACTTCATAAAGTTTATTCTTGCACAGCACAAGCAGCCAACCTTCTCCTGGTGCAAATAGATTATTTTGTATTTTAAATAATCACTCCATTGAGACATGATAATAAAAAAACTACCTATAAAATAGAAAATAAAAAATTGTAAAGAGATGTTGTTTTTGCAATTTAGTAAGGCAAGGTAAAACATGTTTGCGCGTAGTCACTGCATACCCTTAGTTGCTTTTGAATACCTACCAGTTTTATAATGAATACGACTATTTATTTTTCAACTACCCACTTATTACAAGTTATGCGAAAATATTACCATTTTAGAAAGTTTATGTATGAAGATCATCCGTCTATAGTTCTTTACAATAATATATTAAATAGTTTTGGAATACATTCTAAATTGAAAGCAAAATAATATCTTCGTCGCAGGATTTGATCTCGCAAGTTGTTTTTCTCAGTCTTATACACAGACCACGAGACCAGAATTACTTGAACGCAATTATTAAAATAAGCTATTACACTAATTATATTATAACAAGTAGTTTTAACATATAACCTAATGGTAACGTTATAAAGATCAAATTTGCATGTCTGTGTTATTATTGTAATTCTTGGTTGAGTCTTCGTGCACTTGTCTGATAAGCTCATATAAATTGAATAAACCTTAATGTTACAGGCAGAGGGTCCAAATTCGTTTGTTTTTAGGGTGGGTCAGATAATGTTGCCAAGCGACTGTACGTGGAGCGGCGGCGTAAGCCGCAGCTACTGTTGGTGCCAAGTGCGCGCACTAACCTACTGGGGCGCGCACCGCTGACTCGTGCGCTGCGCACTGTCAACACGGTGGCAGATGCCATAGACATATTTACCTGTACACTGAGTGAGTTCACAAGGGCCACGTACTGTGTAGAATGTAAGGTATTATATAGTTAAGTATATTTTAAGTTACTTTGTCGCATTATATTAAATATCTGTAATGTCAAAGGAAACATGTGATAAATAAATAAATAAATGTCTGGAACTACCAGTTGGATTTGCATTTGATAGCCCAGTTTTTGTGGAAGGCTAAGCTATTTAACGTCACCCTAAGACCCTTAGGAGACGAGCAAAAAGGAAAAACAAGTAAGACAGAACGCTATGCGAAAACGACGTAATAGCGCGAGCAGACGATGCGATGCAACGGGTCGGGTCGGGGTGCAAGAAATTTCAATACTCAATACATTTATTTATTTGTTTAAGCTTTTCGCACAAAAAGGTAACAAAGGCGGACTTAATGCCTTAGGCATTCTCTACCAGTCAACCAAGGGTGGTGAAGAGATTAGATGGCAGGTGCTTTGGTTGAGAGGGACAATGATAAAAAAAAACTCTTAAAACTAGGTAAACAAATACATAAATAGGTTATATACACATACATACTATTACTATAATAATTATATACTTATAATATATATATACAAAATCAATTATTTGCATTCCACAATGTGAACTTAGGTGGTAGGTACATTATAAATATACATAATTTTAGATCATTGTGGACCCTGTTGGGCACAGCAAGATAGGATAAAGGAAGAGAGATATTTTTTTTTTTTTTTTATTTTTTTTTTTATTTTTTTTTTATTATTATATTATAATTTGAAAAAGTAGAATATAAATGTTTTTCTACTGCTCACTTCGACTTTGATTTTATTTATTAGTTTTGGTATTCATTTTTAATTTTATTAATCATTGAAATATTTCACAATATTTCACACGGACGAAGTGGCGGGCAGGAGCTAGTAATTTATAATACAAAACAATGCTAATTAAAACCAGAATATAAATCACATCCTATAAATAGCAAGGGACGTAAGGGACGACCCCTTTTCATGGGAACTTTGGCCACCGGTGAACAGACAATTAAATTCCAATTATAGTCACCATGATCATTAGAGCATATTGGTAATTACCGCCAAATTATCCTATTTTCAACTCGTGATGAATTGTGTCTTGCCCATCAGTAAAGAGAAACATTTCGGTAAGTTTCATAGACATGAGCGGCGGGCGTCAACTGCAGAGGCAACTGCTAATGTCGACACGCGTCAACATTATGGAGCCTCAGTGATAGGGTCCCGTTGGCACCCTTTGGATACGGAAACCTAAAAACCAAACCGATCCAAACCTAATAATGAAATTGAATCAAATTTTACTGTCATGGATTTCAGCAAAGTAACGCCTGATTACAAGAAATATCACACAAATCACTTGCGACGAACATTATATGCTTGTACACACGATACTGTACTAATTACTGTGAAGGGTTTTAGCAGCTGCACGTACAACACAAGTAGTGGAATCTAATGCCAAACTACACGTGTTGGATTTGTACGTAGGAGGAAACTCTGTTTGATTTATGAAAGCCTGGTACTCCGTTATCAAGTGACGCATTGCATGTCTTCGTTGAGTGTTATAATTAAACTTTCTCTGGTAAATACACTGCATTTAATATGATGTCTGTTGTTGTTTTTATTTAGTTCTAGTTTTTAAGGATTTATTATAATTAACAGCGATTTAGATAGATAAAAACTTGGTAGGTATTTCATTCACAGGTCTTTTAAGGTTCTTTGAACGTCATATTTATACTAGGGCAACGATAGGTCAAAGTTGGTTGAATATTAGTCATTGGACCGTTAAGATACATAGCTTACTTGGTGATTTGTAGAAATGCGAGCGTTTTATTGTGTCTTCTAGTACTTGAAAATTTGGTAAGTATTTTATTCTTACTTAGGCCTTATTATGAATTTCTTTGATCGTGAATTGTACCTGCCAGAGCCACGCAAGGGGAAAGATCGTTAGATAGGATGATTAAATCCTATCTAACGATCTTTCCCCTTGCGTTCGCTATAATTGCTTACATGGTGATTTCGAGAATTGCGTTACCATTTACCATTCAGTACAAAGTCCCTGCCACCATGTCATTTACGCGGCAGTACGTAGGTACCGATTTTTTTTTTGTCGAGTAGTGATTTCTATCCAGTAGTTATGCACATAGCTGGCCCATGTAAAGACCTAAACACCTCAAATTCAGTTATTGACCAGTACCAACGTAGAATCGCCACATCAGTAGTACATTTTCCGACAATTTTTACGAGAACTGAGTCTTACAAAATGCATTGACGCATGAAAGGAGCTGAAACCTCATCTGTGCTTCAACAATGTAATTTAAAGTCTTTGGACAGCTCTCCCGCAATGAAGATTAGATCAACCTTGTTGCAACGTAAAGGCTTTTGTAAGAGGGCGCTGGGGTTTCACGGCAAAGATGAGGTATCATGTTTTATACAGTTTACACTACACGCCTTACTCACTCACTCCTTTCTCATTTCTTTACTCAGACTTTACACTTTTTGTTTGATCTTTATTTTTTTTTGTTGTTTTTATCTGAAGTTCTCCTTTTCTCGTAATTTAAACCGTTCAAAATCTAGTCACAGACTCATCTCGGCGACAAACAAATGCCAAAAACTTGTCAAAATGTAGGGAATTAGAGGTATTTTTGACAGATTGAGACGGATCATACTGTGAACATTCTTAAAATTACGAGAATTGCCCCCTCTGATGTACGTATCTGATATATTATGTCTTTTAGTCTGTGCTAAATAAATATATTTTCTTTCTTTTTCTTCCGATAGTGACTACAGCTTAGTATGTCTGTTTGGTAATTGTTTTTGAAGTGAAGCTTTTTAGGCAGCGATTCGATAATTGGACGAAAATTGAGAGTGAAATTACAAGGACGCGTCACGTCTATGCACATATCGTTACACGAGGGAGAAGAAAGATATAACTATCTCTATCTCTCAAACCAAAACTCTGTTATTCTTCATTTTTTAAGAAGTTTCACTTTTATTACGTGTAGGTACAGTGCTGCAAGCGCGATTTTTCTTTCAAACTTTTAGTTGACGTTACTTTTTTCTTTAATCAAGATATTATGTTTACTCATACAAACAGCTATTCCCGGAACAGATATGTATCTGTGCGGGTCTTACGTAACGATTCCCATGCATGGAATAGCAGCCTATTACTTTACAGCCATTGCGCCAGCGGGCCGTCAAGATTATGTAAAAGCAATATGTAAAAGCAAAACTCTTTAGGGAAAAATAATATTGTTTATTTTGAAGTTCAAATTAAACAATATTATTTTTTATATTTATATAATTTAAAAGATAACGTTCTTAACATCATAATATTTACATATAAAAAGAAGAAGAAATAATCATACGGCAACAAACAGTTCGTTCGCATCGCTGTCAACAGGAAAAGTTCCCAAAAGGCTGGCAGCGTAGCTACGTTATATGGCAATACTGATTCTTTGGCCAAAAAATAGGCCAGCCTTCTTGTCACGTGAAGGGTCGCTTAGCATAATCAGCCTATAATGTTCCCACTGCTGGGACACGGGCCTCCTGTCCGTGAGAGGGAGTGGACCAACCGCTTGGCAGTACAAATTACGATTTAAAGAATTTATTTCTCAAAAAGAACAAACACTTACATATGAGAAACTTTAAAAAAACATAATAATATTCTAAGTATTACTAATTGTTGTAATTGGCCTTCAAACTGTCGAATTAAAAGAGTTACTATTCTAATCGTTGGTTGACCAAAGGCAACTTCAACCTATTTTTAAAATTGTTTACAGATGACTTTGGGGAATTTATTGTAAAGCTGAGCTCCCTCAAACTGTATTGTTTTCCTTCCGTACAAAGTTCTAACTGAAGGCAGTTCTATATAATCTATTATTTTCGAAACAAAACAGTAGCGGCCATTCAACTCCGTATCCCGGCAACTAAGCAGCAACCGAATCAATCCCATACCAATAGAAAATCACTCAAATCCAAATAAGAAAGCTTCAATAAAATAATAAAGCAAAAGTCGACCAAACCGATCAGTTTGATCAGCTCAATATCCAATTATACAGGAGAGCAGTCGGATCCATCCGCGAGTTATGTCGCCGAATGTACGGAAATTACCGACGGCCGAATGCCGCCGAATCGTTTTATGGCTTTTGTTGACTTGTTGAGTATGTTCATCCTGCGGTTTTTGTTGGATAGTTATCTTTTGCCCGGTATAAGATAACTATGGGGGACGTAGATCAGCCCAATCCATCAGAGATTCCAGAATAAACTGTAGCTGCCATTAAATATCACGGACTATTTATTTCACGATTACATACCTATGAGCTACGTACCTCCAATGTAAAAAATGGATGTACACACGGCTACACATCAAGCTATACATTTCCGGTTTTTCGTACAATCAGAAGTCAGCTTATATTGTTATGTATAGCTTGATGTGTAGCCGTGCGTACTTATGGTAGGTGTACTGGTAAAAGAGACTGTTTTGTGTTTGTTAATTTGTTGGAGTGAAAACGTCTTTAGGAGCACTTTGTGCTGTTTCTGAACAGTGCACGAAACTGAAACATCGCGCTCGGGTTGGTGACGCTGAATCGGGTATACTCGGCTCCAGTGGGTCGTTGACGCTGCATCGCGTATACTCGACTTCTATCGTGTGGTTATAAGCACACACCCTCTTTTTTTGTCACACAGTGTTTTGTGATGACACTATTTTAAGTGCTATCGAAGCATTGTGAAGGTTCTGGCGTAATGATGAAGATGATGACAATTCGAAATACTAATAAAGACCGGTAAGAAATCTCAAGGATTATTAAAAACTCGATTAAAACTCTATCACTCATCAGAATAATAGTGATTGTGGGTCATCTTCTTCATCATTTCACCCGAAATACGTCCACTGCTGGACCTAGGCCTCCCCAAGCACCTCCACTTCGACCGGTCCACCTTGGGGAGGAATTCCAACGCTAGGAAGAAGTGGGAAGGTCAGACAAAAGTATCTCTACAACATTGTGAGTGAACTGCTAGTGAGAAAAGGAAACTCCTTACACAATAATTTGCATTTATTTTCAAGGTTATGTTTACGATATAAAATTATTTCTGGTCCCAATTTTTTTTAAAATCATTTTTGATGCCCTGGCAACGCCCTCAGCTTCAGTCAACGTAAATATTGACCTTAATTACACTTCCCTGAGGTCTGAATGTTGTACAAATTGAATTTATATCGAATTAAATACCTTTAACATCCTCAAGGGATTCGTAATAATAAAAAGTTAGCTCGACCGTATGCAAACTATGAAAACCGTGGGGAATGAACCCAATATACTTCAAAATAAAAATGGACTGATAATGTAGTCCGATTTTCCAAATACGATTGTGTATAAGAAATATACAGAGGAATTGTTAATTTAAGACTTATGTACGACTGTACATAGCTCTTAAATTTATTAATTCATTTATTTCAGGCGACGTGCAAAATAAATAACCTTAACCTAAACTTATATATTTTTGTTATGAAATAGTACTTCACTAGCTTGTTCTTGTGCTGTTCTGCGGTACTTGTCCGCGGAAGCGACGGAACACCACGTCCTGCAGCCAGAAGTCTTCTTCCATAGGGCACGCCGCGATAGCGGCGATAAGACCCCTCTTTGAGGAGTGGCTAGAGAGGCGCCACGGCGCCCTCACCTGCCGCCTGACGCAGGTCCTCACCGGACACGGTGAGTTTCGGGAGGTTCCTGCACATCATCAGGCGGGAGGAAACGCCCGGGTGTCACCATTGCCAGGATCGCCCAGAGGACACGGTGGAGCACACGGTGGAGGTCTGCCCCGCTTGGGCGGAGCACCGCCGTGTCCTCGTAGAGGCGATCGGCAGCAGCGGCGGCCTCTCGCGCCCGGCCCTGGTGTAAGCCATGGTCCGGAGCGAGAGGGAGTGGGAGGCAGTCGCCTCCTTCTGCGAAGCAGTCATGCTAGCGAAGGAGATGGCGGGACGGATGAGGGAGAGAGCCTCCCGTCCCAGCCGCTGCGGGAGACGCCCCGGGCGTCGGGAGTCGCGTGAAGACTACCGGCCACCGTAGGCGCGGGCCTGCGGGCGGAGAGCAATGGGTAGCTCACCGCCCGATCAGGACCAGGCCCGTGCCGGACGGCGCGTAAGTGTTCCACGCGCGCCTCAAAGACATGTCAGCATAATCAGAGGGGCCCCTTAGGGCCGAAGCCTGCCGGGTCAGCGGGATTGTCAGAAAGGGTTACCGCTACCCCGGAACATAAAGGGCGAAGGAAGGAACATGGGTGGGTTTTAGTCAGTAAGAGTCTGACACTCCCTTCCGCTCCACCCAGAGCGGGAGGGGTCATTTGATGATTTCCCATCCGGAAAAAAAAAAAAAAAGTCTTCTTCCATGACGACGGGCAGATAACAATTCGGTACGCGCACTACGAACGCCTTGAAGTTGACGTTGTGGTGCGATTCCAGTAACTGCACCCTCGGGGTGTACCTCGTCTTCTGGCGCACTTACTCCACTCCAACTATTTTTTTCTTCTTTTCTCCGTACTTTAAACTGTAACTGTTTTGCTGACCCGGTGGCTTGCAACAGACGCGAGGTGTGCCTCATTTTATTACTATAATTATACATACATTACAGTAAATCAGCGAGTGCGATTACTGCTACGAGGTGACTAACTTTAAAGAAAGGAATCGTCAGCAGTTTTACTTGTAAAAACAATTTATACGTAATAAACGGAAACTAAGTTATCTTTTCTCTTCGCGGTAACTTGAATAAGACCTTTGCAAGTGTATTAACCGTACAACCTAAATATAAGCTGAAGGGATAACAAAAAGATGATCCAAGTTGCCTCCTTTTTTGTAGGAAACTTGCCAGAACATCGAGATTTAATGTACATATTTTACACATAAACCTTCTAGATTATTTCATGGCTTTCGGTTATTTTATTTTCACTGTTCAGAAGGAGGGCAAAGTGCGCCTAAAGAAGTTTTCACTTCAAAAAAATATGTGGGGTCGGGTGACTAAAAGTTTAAAAAATTTCGCAGCCGCCATTTTGGATTTTCATTTTCACCTCACTATCGGCTTCAGCGCCCTCGAAAACCATGAAAATGACACCCATGACAAAACATTTTAAATTTTTTGATTTTTTGCAGCCGCCATCTTGGATTTTCATTTTGACCTCATTATCGGCATCAGCACCCTCGAAAACCATAAAAATTATCTCTCTCTCTCTCTCTCTCTCTCTCTCTCTATCTCTCTTTCCATTATGTGTAAAAAAGTCGCATGGATAACGCTTTATCGTTACGTGACGATTTCTTTAAGTTTTCTCCTATTGCAAGCCCCGTTAAAGAACTTTGTTCCAAAAAATGAACAAACAGACAAGTCTCTTTTATCAGTAAATAATATACCTACCATAAGTACATCCATTTTTTACAGTGGAGGGTACGAAGCTCGTAGGTATGTAATCGTAAAACAAATAGCCCGTGATATTTAATGGCAGCTGTAGTTTATTCTGGAATCTCTGATGGATTGCGCTGATATATATATATATACGTGTATGTAATATTGTAATAAAAGGTAAGCTAGCATTTTGGATTCGGATTGGCTGTAGTTTTGTTCTATTTCTATTGAATGTTTGCCTGTAATTTGTATTGCGTGATTGCTTGTATGTTACTAATTGATTCAATAATGACGATGGACTGAGAGATGATATGGCTAAAAAGGGAGTGATTACTGAGATGTCGAATAATAGAGAAGTATGGACGAAAAAGACAACATGTGCCTACCCCAAATTTATTTGGATAAAGGCAGGAGAATGATGATGAATACATGGAGTTCCTATTTATTTGGTATTAGAAACACCTATATAAATATTTATAATATTAAAAATATTTATTTATACTCGTATAATAGGTATTTTATGCTAATATGCTGTTGATTGTCTAAGGACGAATTCGGTCAAATTTTTATACTTACGTCTGACGTCTGTCTAAGTGTGTGTTTATGAATGGAAAAACTGTCAATACCCAATTCAAATTTATTCACAGAATTAAAACTTAAAAACTAGATGTAAAAGTTAGATCAATTCGCACTAAATGAAATAAAAAGCGAACGTTCAAAAAGCAATTTTAGATATTATTGGAAAGTTAACGATTCTTTTGAGGATTTTCAGTTATAGACCAGCTGTCTTATTTTACAGGGGAGCCTTTAAAATTGCTGGTCATTTAAATTATAAAATTATACTGTGTGATAAGTCTCCCGCAGACAGGCGCAACGCGACTTCGGTAGAACAATTTCCACGAAGATTTCATAGAAATAGTTCCACCAGTATCGCGTTGCGCCTGTCTGCGGGAGACTTATCACACAGTATAATTTTATAATTTAAATAGTCTCCGTGAGTGGCTCTTGCTTTACGTCCAACGCACATAGTAGTTAGGCCAAGATTATTCACATCACTCTTTGACTTTACTTTGCTAAATTAACGCTTCAAACGAAACTAAACCTTATGTTTAATATTATAAGATTTAAATTTAGACTAGATCTAAATTCTTAGATTTTTTTTTTCGAATGTAACGCTTGGTCGCACTTGCTTATACGAATATGAATATTATGTTATTTACATAAGGTTCATATTCGTTTGAAACGCTAACTAAGATTTTTTAAAACCTTTTTTAAGACCTTTATTTAATAATTATAATGTCATGGGTTTTGTGTATGAAAATTAACCTGAAGAAATAAATGAATGACTGCCTCGTCAGTCTAGACTGCTGACCGTTACCTGGGTTCGATTCCCAGGTCGTGCAAGTGTTATTGGAGTTTTACATCAGGAATTTCTCAGTAGCAGCACGAAGTCTGGTTTTGTGTCCGGTTAATGACAATAAGCTCGCACTGTACATAACAGGCGAAATGTGGTGTACTATATACAAAATGGTACCTACATCTCTGCCAATTCCTTGTGCAAAACAGGCAAGATATTATGGAACGTGTAAATAAATGAAAACATTTAAAACCCTTTTCATTTTCAAAAGAAAACTCACAACAAATTATAAATGTCGACAAGTATTTGATAAATCCCAGAACATGTTTATAAAATAAACTCGTGTAAACTTTGTTTCACAAGTTTTTTGTCGAGCGCGACATGTTTCATCAAAATGGAAACTTTGCGAGATCCTTTACAAACTGGAACTTGTCGTCGCCTGTTGATAAATTTGGACTTGTCAACGTCTAAGGGCCTGTGAAATAACCCAGGACTTTTTATGTCCATTCCTTGATATTATAAATGCGAAAGTTATCTGCCTGTCTGTTACCTTTTCACGCTTAAACCACTGAGCGTTATGGAACTTGATAGATAGGTAGCTTGGGACCTGGGGAAGGGCATAAGCTACTTGTAATCTTGGATATTTGTATAAAAAATACGAATCGTGCGTATATCAAATATACGCAGACGAAGACGCGGGAACAGCTAGTAAAGAAAGAAAAACAAATACGACTGCTAACCCCACTGAGGTCACCGAATGAGGCAGTCAAATTTTTGCTCTTTTATCATTTTTTGGTTTCGCGGTGGAAATCCTCATGGACTTCCTCCATCGTGGGGGTGACAGAGGGGTATACCGGCTAAAACCACCGCCGTATTCTACCTCTACCTATGGTGGGGGCTGCGGGATTCGCATAAGCATTCACCGCTCCCCCGACAGACCTACATTTCTGTTAAGACATTTGATAAGATCTACGCCTAGGTTAAAAATAATAAACGAGGAATATACTTTACTCTTCCAGAATCTACTAAAACATCGCTGAACCAAAGAAAATTTGAACAAAGCAATTTTGTAGTAAGAACTTATTTTTAGTAGCAAAGTTAATAAAACAGTTGTTACAGAGCCGTTAAATAAAACATCGTATCTACCTAATTTAGTCCAGGATGACTCTTATAAGTTTGACTGTTTTAATACAAAAAGGATCCCTAACTAAAGATATATTAAATTTAAAGGCTCTTACAAAGAGACTAGAACAAACTTGTCTAATATAAAAGCAATTTGTCAGTAAAGAATAAAAAAATATATCTTTTTCTACAAAATAATGATAAAATTCTCGCCGAACTAATTCCTACCGTGTAGAAATATACGGATGAATAATCTCCCGAACACGAACATACAACAAGTTAAGATTTTATTTTCACTAACCTATGTCTTGGTTCTAAAGTTACCAGCGGGGTAACTGTGTACCACACTAATAGTAGGAATGGCTTTTATTTTGACACTTCAACAACATTCATTGCGTTAGTGACGTTGCTGAGCAGACCATGTTTTGGAATATATGAAGCAATGGATTAGCAATATCCTTCAAAATGATTCAGATTACGATTGATCATGTGTTACGCAAAAAGGGTGCAAGGCCCTAATTCACTATGACCACTTAACGATTCCTTACTTCGAAACCACGTCAATTCCTTAGCTAATCCCGCCAATCTCGCGTTTATTTCGAGCGGTTTCGTTCATTGTGTCATAGAGAATAAGGCTTCTGAAAGAAAAAAAAACACAAGGTGCTTATTGAATGTGTTAAATACACCTGCACCTTGCGTAACACATTATCAATCCATTGCTTTCTACGTTCGATAAAGTGTGCTCGACCAAGTAATTAACGCCATGAATGTTTTTGAACTGTCAAAATGAAAGCCATAGCTAGTGTGTTACGCAATTACCCCGCTCCTTCCTGACTTTGTTATACTGAACTTGCAATAAAGGATAGTGCAAATCAATATTCCCTTAACAAATAAATTAACAAGTTTCATAAGACTCCTTTCAGTATTACTCTATAAAAGACTCGCCTACCAAGGTGAGCCTTAACCCTTCGTATAACATGACAGAACGTGGATCCACGCCAGACACAATGGCTTTGTAATTGTTTCGCTAATTACGGCATTCTACCGGTAAACAGACCTTTTTTTTTTTTGTTTTCGGGGGGAAACCTTCGAAAGGCACCCGACCTCCGGGGAGTGTGGGATTTTTACCTCACTAAAACCACCCCGGTGATCACCATCCGCATATAGAGGTGGTCCCGGTTCCTCTTAAAAGACCAATTCCGGAACCACCCCCGCACCGGTTAACAAACCTATGTATCTATTTTATTCATTTCCTTTTGTTACGATGAAGTAGAGAGATATATTTAATCGAAATAATTTTTGTTCAAGTTCCACAAAACAGCATCCCGTATAACACCAAGATTCGCTTCCTGAAACTTCAGAGATTCAACGTAATTCCGTGTGAAACAACCCGGCTGTCATCAAACTCTGTTTAGGACGAGGACAGGTGGCATTACTGGTAATTAGAGGCCTACAACTTTGTGGTAGATTGAAGGTTTTCCACCAATGGCGAGTCAGCGACCATAGGGAACGATAATGAGTATTAGTTCCTGTAATAACGCTTTTTAAGTAGTTTTTTAAAATAGCCGTAACTTAGCTTACAACAATACATACAATACTTAGGGCGAATTCCACCAAAGTTTTATCTAGAATAAGTCTTATCCTGAGAATACATTTTGAATTTTTGACAGTTCCTCCATATAAAAACTGTCAGACGGTAATTAAATTCCACGGTATTCATCATTCATCATCATTTCAGCCGATAGACGTCCACTGCTGGACATAGGCCTCCCCCAAGTGTCGCCACATTGACCGGTCCCGTGCGACTCGCATCCAGCGGACTCCCGCAACCTTCACCAGGTCATCGGTCCACCTAGTGGGAGGCCTTCCAACGCAACGTCTTCCGGTTCGCGGTCGCCACTCCAGAACTTTTCGGCCCCATCGGCCATCCATTCTGCGAGCAATGTGCCCTGCCCACTGCCACTTAAGTTTGGCAATTCTTCGGGCTACGTCGGTAACCTTGGTTCTCTTGCGGATGTCCTCATTTCTGATTCGATCACGCAAGGAAACTCCGAGCATAGCCCTCTCCATTGCCCTTTGAGTGACTTTAAGCCTTCTGATGAGGCCCATTGTGAGCGACCACGTTTCAGTCCCGTATGTGATCACTGGCAACACACACTGGTCATAGACTTTCGTCTTGAGACACTGTGGTAAGTTGGACGAGAAGATACCGCGCAGCCTCCCGAACGCCGCCCAGCCGAGTTGGATTCGACGATTGACCTCTTTCTCGAAGTTAGACCTACCTAACTGGACCGTTTGTCCCAGGTACACATAATCGTCTACAACTTCGAGTGTTGAGTCTCCGATCTTGATAGGAGTGGGTGTGACATGGGCATTCAGCATGATCTTGGTTTTGTCCATGTTCATTCTAAGACCCACTCTTCCGGAAGCTCTGCTGAGGTCATCGAGCATTATACTGAGGTCCTCCATGGTCTCAGCCATGACCACTATATCGTCGGCAAACCGAAGGTGAGTGATGTACTCGCCATTGACGTTGATGCCTAGCCCTCTCCAGTCCAGAACCTTGAAGACATCTTCTAGTGCAGCGGTGAACAGTTTCGGAGATATGACGTCTCCCTGTCTCACCCCTCGCTGCAGAAGGATAGGTTCGGAAGCTTGGTCCTGAAGTCGGACTGACATGGTGGCGTTTTTGTACAAACGTGTGTAAACGTTTGTGTAATTCCACGGTATTAAACATTAGAATATTGGTTTCACGTAACAGAATATAAATAAAACAGTGAGCAGGACCGAACAGGTGAATGGGCGCATTTTAAGAATATGCGCCCATTCGCCCGTGTGCCTATTCACACATCATTGTAAAAATACAATATTCAAACGAAGTATATTTTTCAGAAAAAGATAAATGAAAAATTCAGCCCCCATCAACTTGATTCGGAATAAAATTCTAGGAATTTCGTTTGTAACATTTTCGTCGAAAACAGGAACGGGTGTGGTTCGAAAATTCGAAATACATTTACAAATGCATGGTTGCATAGCTATGTATCATTTGAAATCCGTGTTAGTTTCGGCTAACAAATAGTTCAAGATTTCGGACACTCCCCGCAACGGGGGCCGGTGTACCGAAACATTAGTCAGGGAACCAACGTTCCTGTGCATTGTTCCTTGATGTAACAAGACTATTCTGTTTCAGTATAATAAAGCTACGAGTCTGTTTTGATTTTAGATGAGATGATTCACCCATGTCTACGTATATTTATATTTCAACGTCGAGGAACAAGTATTGGTGAACCTTGGAAGAATTACTTGATAAAGGGTAGCTGTGTTTAAGGTCAAAGAAACTGCTTAACGACTGCTGCTGCCGCTTGCTTTGCTTTGCTTTTGGGTGGGCAAATAAGAGGTCACTTATTCTATGAAATATAAAAATTATTATGTATATTTATTTAAATATAGTAATTAGGGCCGGCAATTTAGTATGGAAAATAATCTCAGACAAATGTCCACCTCTAGCAGCATGGCAGATGTGAACCCTTTTTCACTACGTTTTTCATGACATTTTCACACATTTCCTGTGTTATTTCAGTGACTGTGTCTCAGATATTTTGTTTTAATTCTTGAATGTTCATTGGCCTTTTAGAATAGACACGTCTCTTTAGAGAGCCCCGCAAAAAAGTCAGGAGCTTTTAAATCAAGGGATCTTGGGGCCAATCAATGTCACCGTTTCTCGAAATTAATCGACCCGGAAACGTTCTTTTCAAATTCTCGATTATGGCTCGTGTCGTATGACATGTGGCCCCGTCTTGTGGAACCATATGTTTCCTAAGCCTAACTGATTCACTTGATGCAAGAAAACTGCTTTATCTGTTACAATGCCATGCTGCTCAAAAATCACTAAGCGAGTTATTGTTAGCCGCGAAGGTAAGTGATTTTTACCAAAAATTGGCCGCAATTTTCTTAATTTCCGCAATAAATGATTGCGTTGAGTAGAATGTTTTAATAATTAAAACACTTTGTTCAATCGTAAAACGCTCCGTAACAAATTTGCCGTATCTAAACAAAATAATTTTCATGAAACAACTTTACTGTCATATTTGCCGCCACAACAAAATGGCGGCAAAAAAAAGTTGTATACCTCCAAGTTGCCCACCCTGTATATTTTAAACATGAAAAACTTTCTTGAGATGTTTTGTTTTTATGATGAATCCAGATCCACTACACATACCTAAGTTTTATTTGGGCAATCCTCATTTAACGTGTTGCTCCGAGCATTTTGACTGAGATCGAGTAGAAGAATAACACTAACCGCACTTACATCATCTGCCTAGCTTTTTCCCACCTATATTGGGGTTGGCTTCCAGTCTAACCGGATGCAGCTGAATACCAGTATTTTACATGGAGCGACTGCCTATCTGACCTTCACAACCCAGTTAGGTACTGGGTAATACGATACTCCTTGGTTAAGACTGGTTGTCAGACTTTCGGGCTTCTGACTACCCGTAACGACAGTCAAAGATCCACGAATGACAGCCGGGACCGGCTTAACGTGCTTTCCGAGGCACGGAGGGTCACCCATCCACGGACCAACCGCGGCAAGAGTAGCTTAACCTGTTCGATTGACCCGTGTGGCTGTTATTACTTAGCGGAAAGCTCCTCTGACGAAAGTCTCTATACTATACGAGGTTCAATCAAAATAACTGAAAACCTTAAAAGGGTCATTGTACTCAGGCGATGCTATTCAGTAAAAATCTCACCGTGAAAACCTAGGTAAAGTGACCTATCAAATCAACAGTGTCAATCCCTAGAGTCTACTCTAGGGATTGACACTGTTTGACACTGATTTTTAGCGTGAAAAGGTAGGTGAAGTGAGCTGTCATTCTAATGACTGCTCACATCACCTAACTTTTCACGGTGAGATTTTTACAAATTGGACCGGCTGGTAGGTACTCATCATTATGAAAAATTTCCACTGTGGGATCGACTCTGAAATCGCAAAAAAAGGAGTTGTTATTAATGTTCAAAAGTTGTTCATAATATTAAGTACCTTTTCAGGTTTTCAGTTACTTCAACTACACCTTGAATATCTCAACACTATCTTGTTTGTTGTCTTTTCTCAGCCTTCAAAGCAAACCCTCTAACGATTTGTTAAAGGCTTTCATCCGTTTAAGATTCCCGACCTCAACGTCTACCGCACACCGAACGTAGGTACCGCTACGGAGGCTCCCTGTAACATCAGTCAGGCGCTACGTTGTGTTGCTCCTGATTTAATGAGATCAAGTTTAATTAAACTATTTAATTTGATTACAATATGTGGTAGGCGAATATTGTGATGTTATAGTTTGGTTGCAAGAGATTATTATGAATGTCAGTAGGTCTTATATATACATATACTTATAATAAAGCCTATTTAACATCACGCTACGACTCTAATGAGCCGAGCATAAAGAAAACAAAGTCAGAAAGAACGTTAAGCGAAAACGAAGTAGCGCAGGGAGGCGATGCGATGCGACGGGACAGGTCAGGGGAACAATTTCACGCGGACAAAGTCGCGGGCAGAAGCTAGTACATCTAAAATTGCCTTTCAAAGAGTTAAACTTGATTAAAACAAAATAATTCAAAACAGGTTCGCAAATATCGAAATAAAAATTGCTCTTCGAAATAGTCGTAACAGGAAAATGTAACGTTTCCTCGCGCCCTTGAAAAGATCTCTCCAGTAAAAATCCTCAAAAATACCTTAGCCAACAAAATTCAAATTGCCAATCTACATCTCGTGTGCCATAAAATATAAGAAAAACTATGTAAACGTTCACAAACAAGGGTCGGACGCACCGCAGCGGCTATTGGACGAGAAATATCGCCAGTTAGTTATCAGATTTATTGTATTTCGGCTATCATCGGGAAATATCGGGATGGGTATAAAACAAGAATTGGCGGCCCAGACGAAAACGATAAAATTTATAGGAATCATAACGTAAAAGTAACAACGCCCCGAGGTACGTTATATTTTGCGCAGTTATTTTATAGCTGTCTGTTATTATGTTCTAGAGTTGTTGGTGACAGTACTTGATGCTTTGGTTACGGTTCATGTGTTCATTTAACATTTATCTCTGCGAGGGATCTAAACATGTTTGAATATTTAGGAGCTTTGTTTGGATACCTTTTTTGTCATCATCACGAAAAATAAAATATGACGAAGTTTCATCGACTAACCGCTACACTTTGTGTTTTGTTTTTTCAATCTGTTTTTTGTCTCAATATATTTTACGTAGGTGCTGTTCGGGAACTGACAAAAATATTGATAAACTATTCCTCCGAACCGCACGCTACGAAATTTTGTTTCAGTGCGGTTAGTGGAAGTGCTCAAGTGCGGTTCGCGTAAGTGCTGTTCAAATCGGTGCTTTAAGTGGAATACCTCAATTCACCCTGACATTTGATTTTATCTACTTTATGTTTTCATGTTCGTCATTAAATGTCACTGTACACTTTTGTGTTAAGATATATACTTATTATATGGGACTTAAACGTACCTAGTGAAAAGTGTGTGTGCTATAAGAATTACTCCTCTGCCTAACCCTTCGGGGAAACAGGCATGATGTTTTATTATGCACTGTGGCACTGTGTAACAAGAGCAGTGGTGGCCTAGCGGTAACGACCCCTACTTTCAAGCTGTAAGTCATGGGTTCGAAACCTGACCGGGGTGCTTTACTTCGTGTAAATGATTTCTGTTATGTCGGTACTTCGATAATAAATGTATGTGGGTTGATACTAGTTTTTAATAAAGCGGTCGTTACCAGAGGGGCAATTCTCGTAATTTTAAGAACGTTCACAGTCTGATCTCAGTCTCAATCTGTCAAAAATTCCTCTAATTTCCCTACATTTTGACAAGTTTTTGACATTTGTCTGTCGCCGAGTTGAGACTGCGACTAGATTTTGAACGTTTTTGAACGTTTTTGAATTGGCCTTCAGATCTCTACGCATACATAACAATTTCATCACATCTGCTCTCAAAACGGTGAAGGGAAACATCGTGAGGAATCCGGCTTGTCCTAGAACCAGAAATTTTAAGACATGTGACATGTGTCAACCCGCACTGGGCCCGCGTGGTGGATGACGGCCCACTCCCTCTCACCGAGAGGAGACTTGTGTCCCAGCAGTGGGAACATTATGGGCTGATTATGCTATGCTAAACATAACTGGTAAAATATGTGTCTGCTATAAGAATTACACCTCTGCCAAGCCCTTCGTGTACAACAGGCGTGATGCACTGTGGCAGTTGGAATTGATCACGCCTCTGTTACAGTAGCGAACTTGATTGCTGCATCAGGGTAATATTTGTATAGCCCAGAAATATTGCTTCGTGTTCCCAATAGCGTATGAATCCTAGTGCGAGCTAACTTTTATTTATTGACGTAACAAGCTTCACAGCGCTATTTCAAAACCGATTTTACGTTGGATCCTCTCAATGATTTTAGATATTTTCGGCGATAAAGGATACTGGATTTTGCAAACCGAAAGGTAAAATATGGTGATACCAAGATTCTGATATACCTACTATTGCTACTTGAATGTAAAATATTTGCATATATTTAACCTATTATTTGCCAATAAATTGCTTTTGAATTTGAATTTTTAAATACCATTTTACAATTAACTTTTTGCTGAGGTGTTTTTTTTAAACGATGTATTTTTACGATCTATTTATTAGACTTTGAAAAGGAAAAATAATACTTACCATTTTATCGCGTTTTTGACTTGGAAATCTGTTTTACTTTTTATTTTTGACAATGAAATATTATCGTGCTTTTTGAAGTTGATTATTTAGCGTTTCGAAACTTAATTATCTTATCAGCTGTATCATCATCATTATAATTATCTAAAGTCCGACTTCACCCACAGCTGGTCATAGCCTTTATTCATGTGCCAATCCTCACGGTCCTGTGTCAGCCTCATCCTCATCCGGCATCACATCAGCTGTATAATGAGGTTTAACTGCCCCGTTGCTCTCGTGGTCGCAAACGCTACTGCCGAGTGGGGTCCTGGGTTCAATTCCCAGGTCAGGTAAAACGTTGTTGGGTTTTTCTATTAGGACTTTCTCAGTAACAGCCCGGAGTTTGGAAGAAAGCACGTTAAGCCGTTGGTCCTGCGCCTGATCTCTCTCTGGTCGTGTCGGATTGCCGTCCCATTGGAATATGAGAGTGAGGGACGAGAGAGTGCACCTGTGTCTGCGCACACACTTGTGCACTATAATATCTCCCGCGTCGATGGCTAAACTCCATTGAGAATGGCTGCCATGGCCGAAATTCGATCTGAAGGCCTACTGATCTCCCAGAGGACACGGTGGAGCACACGGTGGAGGTCTGCCCCGCTTGGGCGGAGCACCGCCGTGTCCTCGTAGAGGCGATCGGCAGCGGCGGCGGCCTCTCGCGCCCGGCCCTGGTGCAAGCCATGGTCCGGAGCGAGAGGGAGTGGGAGGCAGTCGCCTCCTTCTGCGAAGCAGTCATGCTAGCGAAGGAGGTGGCGGGACGGATGAGGGAGAGAGCCTCCCGTCCCAGCCGCCGCGGGAGACGCCCCGGGCGTCGGGAGTCGAGTGACGACTACCGGCCACCGTAGGCGCGGGCCTGCGGGCGGAGAGCAATGGGTAGCTCACCGCCCGATCAGGACCAGGCCCGTGCCGGACGGCGCGTAAGTGTTCCACGCGCGCCTCAAAGAGATGTCAGCATAATTTGAGGGGCCCCTTAGGGCCGAAGCCTGCCGGGTCAGCGGGATTGTCCGAAAGGGTTACCGCTACCCCGGAACATAAAGGGCGAAGGAAGCAACATGGGTGGGTTTTAGTCAGTAAGAGTCTGACACTCCCTTCCGCTCCACCCAGAGCGGGAGGGGTCATTTGATGATTTCCCACCAGGAAAAAAAAAAAAAGGCCTACTGATCTGAGGTTCAATTCTTCGAATCGTCGCTGCAAATTATCAGTCTTCAATATTGCTTTCATCTCATTGATCATGTAAATTCCAGATAGCTACACCAATATTTCAACATAATTATAATAATTTTAATCAAGGCTTCCGGAAGTAGCTAAAACCAACATTTCAACATAATTTTGAAAAAAAAAATTCCTCGACGTCTTTAAAAAAAGTCGTGTTACACCAATTTTCCTTATTCCATCCATTATTTTAAGGAAATTCCTTCAACAAGCTGCCCACTGGCTATCTAAATTCTAAGAGCACAGTACATTACCCGGTAGAAACGAGCGGCCGGTCTCAATACCACCTACATTTGTGACTGTCAGTCTAAAACATTGCCTTGCAAACGTTCTCATTCAAATTAGTAAGGAGTAGACACCATTGTTTGGGAATAAAACCTTTTTCATTGTTATTAAGAGAAAGGAAGAAAAGGTTCAGCCGTGCGGAAAGAGTTAACGAAAGGTATTTAACGAAAAAGAGTTGTCGTGTTATTTGAATGGAAGAGGGAATGATATTCTGGCACACAGACATATTACCAACGATTTTATTAAAATAGAAGATATTGCTTTTCAAAAATTTTAATTACAGTTTGGTGGATTTCAGTCATTATTCAGCCTTAATCAGTGATCGTGTAATCATGAAGCTGATATCAGACGCTAACAGAAATGAACATTCACTCGAGTGTGATAATGTACACCATAAATATTACAGATATAAATGTAGAAAATTTACAAGAGGCGACACAATGGGCGGTCTTATCGCTAAAAACGATCTTTTATTTTCTTTTTTTGTTTTTGTTTTGGTTCGTTTTTGTTTCACTCCACGGTCATCCGACAGAGAAGAAATTATAAAGGAACTATCTGCGCCCCGCGGTTTCACCCGCATAAGTTTCGATCCCGTGGGAATATCGGGATAAAACGTATCCTATATGTTAGTCTTGTTTATAAACCATCTGTGTGCCAAATTTCATTCAAATCCGTTCAGTAGTTTTTGCGTAAAAGAGTAACAAACATCCATCCATCCATCCATCTATCTATCCACCCATCCATCCATCCATACAAACTTTCACGTTTATAATATTAGTAGGAAGTAGGATGATCGTTCGAATGATCGTTCGGTAGGCGAGTGAAAGACGCTAACTGCCGAAATTCCACATCATTGGATGGGTTCACGAATGAATTTATTTTTCACTTTTGATTTGTTTTCTGTTCAGCCGTTCGAGTGAAAGATGTCGAATGAATGACAAAAGTGAACAAAAAGTGAGGCGTATGAATTTTGCTTAAAATTAGCTATAAGTTACACACACATATATAAACTCACGCTTTATTCGCATGGGGTAGGCAGAAACTACAAAACGTCACCTGCTTCGATCCTTACATACTCCTTTTGCTTCGCTCAAATGAGCTTTTTATATGGATTTGAAGTTTGTATGGATGGATGGATGGATGGATGGATGGCTAGATGGATGTTTGTTACTCTTTCACGCAAAAACTACTGAACGGATTTAGATGAAATTTGGCACACAGATAGTTTATAACCAAGATTAACACATAAGATAATTTTTATCCCCATCTTTTTATGCGGGTAAAATCGCGGGGCGCAGCTTGTCCGCAATAAATTCTCTGAAATTAAAGTTTTGCGTTTATAACCTCAATTCGTGTGCTGTTCTAGCTAATTCTAAGTTAACTAATTCCTTCCGGCGATTGAGCTATAAATGCATAAGTGGTTCAATGTAGTCTACTAATGGTTTTAGTTTGGCTACTAGTTGTAACTTTGACAATCACAGCGCCAGCTACTGTGTTGCTTGTTTTAATTTTCATACTATTAACGCCTTACTTAGTTGTGTTGGCGTAGTAAAGACATGTACTTACGCTAGTAACTGTACATACATAAGCGTCCCTATACATTTTTGAAGACATTTACGGACATTGAAAAATAAAAAAATAATATTATAAAAGAAAAATGTTTGTTTTCATGACTGTGACAAGAAGGCTTCCTTCCACTCAGCATGATGCTGGGGGACACACAGTATAGCGCTTTTTTCGTGGTCACACAAAAATGACGTACGGAAACCAAGTCAGGTATAACCAGCCAGGTTCAAACCCTCTAGATCTTGCTCTTAAACCTCTGGCTTTTACTGTATTCCATTCCATTATTTCCTGTGGGGTCAAAAAGCCAGATTGCCGTGATTAAAGAAAAATAATTGAATTAAAAGACGACGAATGAAAATTAACTTTATAATTTTATTATTTCCTTTATCAACTCAACTTACGACACTCCCGGGAAATAATCCAAGACTGAAGAAAACTGGGTCACTGACAACCCGCTGATAGAGGATGGATATGTTTTTCTTTTGTTTCCTTCCATCCATCCTGAACTCCTGATGTTCCACGTTTACAGCGTGACTGAACTGCAACTGAAGCGCTACAGAATTTGTTTGAAACGGTGGAAATTTTCCTTTCACTTTCGACCGTTTTCAACGTAACAGTGGTCCGACCGTAAAGTTTCCTATAAGAGCGGTGGCCGCCACATAGCGTCCGTAATTTAACGGCGAGTGACGTCACTGAAACGTTATTTGTTAAAGTAAGTTGGTGTGTTTTCCTAGAGAGCTTTTTTTGACACCGTAATGTCAAACCCCGCTGCCGTTATATGGCGGCCACCTTTCTTCTAGGAAACAGCAGCCGAAAACTGAAAAAAGAAAAGTCAATAGGAATCAGCACTTTCTGAGGGTCAAAATTACATAAGTCAGTCCCCGCCCTTCACCATTCCATAGTGCTTCAGCTGGGAAGAAGAAGCTAAAGTAAGAGTAATTTTTCGTGCTCAACCCTCAATAAAAAAAAATAGAAGACGATCTAAAGATACATGTCTAACAACACTAAATGCCAAAAAACATACGAATGATAAAAAAATAAAAAAGATTTACAAGCAATATGGAGTGGCTACTTGTGTTGCGGACACAAAATTAATGGACAATACATATATTCAGATGAATTGTGTCCGTACTAAGAGCATTATGTCCATAAAGTGTCCCTAGGATATTTCCTTAGAGGGCAAACTTAATCGAGTGTCAGGAATTGTGGTACTGTGAAACTGTGATACTTCCTGCGGGTTATGTGTCCCTAGTACTTTATAAAGGAACATCTCGACAGGTGCTGCGACATGTCCTCAATTTGAACTTATATCACGCTTATATGCTCGTTCATTTATTTTGTTGTGACGTAACGTGTGTGAGTGAGACAGAGAAAGAAGATTAGCTCTGTTCTGTTTATTCTAAATGGGTAAAACAACGCATGTCTAAACTTAGGGAGTTCATTGGCTGTCATTCGTGCATCTTTAACAGTCGTTACAGGTCGTCAGAAGCCCGAAAATCTGACAACCAGTCTTACCAAGGGGTATCGTATTACCCAGCAACTGGGTTGTGGTCGTTTGGAGATCAGATAGGCAGTCGCTGCATGTAAAATACTGGTATTCAGCTACATGCGGTTACACTGGAAGTAGTAGAAGTAGTATTGGGAAAAGGCTGGGCAGATGATGATTTATAAACGATGCTTAAAGATAAGTAATGATTAGTGACTGTTTAACCATAAAATGTTGACGTTTAAACGTCTTTCAACAGGGTTAGTACTGATTCCCCCCGTTCCTGTTTCCCCCCGAAAGTTATAATAAAAATTTCGTTTAATCACATTCTCGATTCCCCACGAAATTTAAAATTGAGTACAGTAAAGCGAAAAAGTGCAACCACCGGAATTGTATTTTTAGAAACTAATTATAAACAGATTTTCTAAGACCTAATTTGTAGCTCGTCGCAACTACTTTTAACTCACCATTCCTGTTATAAAGAACAATAGAACATGATGTGTATTGATTGTAGATTGTATGCACAAATATGTAAGCTGTTACGTCCTTTATGCCTGGAGGCTTTTATTTAGGTAGTAAGTTTTTATTTACATTTTAATTTTAATTAATTATTTTTTAGCTTGAGTACGTATAGTTTTTTTTTAATTATATTTGTTGGTATATTGGCGTGGCTAGCTGACATATGGCAAATAATTTAATTTTATGTTCTGTGTCTTGTAATGTTAATTACTTAACATAGGTACCTAGTATTGTATACAATCAATTTTCTAACTGAACAGACAGCTGTGCTGCTGGGGAGTTTGCTGCGCCACTTCTTCCCAGCGATAGCACTAGGGAGTGGTGAAGGGCGGGCGTTTTTGGGGACTCTCTTTTGTAATTTTACGTTCGAAAAGAGCAGATTCTCAGACTAATTTGAATAAATTACTTTTGATTTTGATATCTATCACTTTCAATTTTTAGTATGATTATTTGAGTAAGTACTATTTTTTTCCAAGAAATCTATTGAATTATGAAGTAACTAATTGACGAAAACTGCGATTTGATTTGTGATAATGTAGAATAATTTGATCTAAAATAAATATAGCATAATACATAATCAGCCTATAATGTTCCCACTGCTGGGACACAGGCCTCCTCTCTGTGAGAGGGAGTGGGCTGTAATCCACCACGCGGACCCAGTGCGGCTTGGTAGATGTCACATGTCTTCGAAACAAATAAACATACTTATTAATAATTTAAGCGATTTTCCTTTTTTCTTTGACTGTACAACCTCGATTTCGCCTGATAAAACGGGATTATAAAGTATATTACTTTTCGGGTGGAAACAAGAACGGGGGGAATGAGTACTAACCCTCATAACATTAAGCAACGTTTATAAATAAACCCGATTAGCAAACTTTGAATGGCCTGTCAATTTTCAGAAAAACAAGTCTGATAAAATAATCAACTTTTTTTTTTTAGGAAAATTCGTTCAAGTTTTTAGGTTCCAGTAATTTATTGGCAGTTTTTTTTTTAATCTAGACGTGTTATCGTCCATGAATTGAAAAACATTTCAGTTCGTAAAAAATAGTAATTTGATGTGTAAATGTTACTTTTTGAATCTCCAATTCCAAATTATGTAATGATTAAGGAAATTGCTAATTGCCTTTTTCAATTTACGGTTTTGTTTAAAGTTTTGTACCTACACGAAAGTAAATACCAATGAAATTGGACAAAATCTTTCATAATAAACTAATATTTTTGACTAAGTCGCCCATTGAACCGTTATTTGTTTCGACGGGCTTGTCACAGCACCATGATAAATGGATTTAAAGCTCCTATGATTAACTGCCTACGGAGCAAAACAAATATATTTTTTGTCATAAAATGGATTTTGCACAACGAAATATTTGCATGATAAATTTTGCGAAAAATTGTTAACTAAAATGTCATATTTCTGGGTTTATTTGATTATGCTTCAGTAAATAAAAATATGCAGAGACCTGAATAAAAAAAAAAAAAACGATCCAAATGATGCCGCTCAAATGATGAACGGTTTATTTAAAATCTACAAAAAGTACTGTTGAGCCGACCAAGCGACAATTATACACAAGGAAGCACTTATATGAGGGTGCAGTGGAAAAACATGGTGTAATAAATGTATTTTCTTTCTTCCTTTTTTCTAATCTTACCATCCAAGTCAGATAGCAAAAAATAAAACCCAGAAATCCCTACGTTAGAGAAGTTGTGCTTATACTTCTACTTTTTTAACTATAATAAATATATTTTGCAGTTCACTGCTTCATAAAACGGACAAAACGCAGACATTTATTTGAAAACTTCCAACTATGCACAGTGACATATTTGTGATCAGACATTCAAGATGAATTCTATAGTGATCGGTCTACGTCACATTTTCTCATATTCCGTTATTCATTTGTCTAAAACTTCGTGGGCGGTCAACGAAATTGTTTAAGTCAAGACATAGAACCCATAGAACACGCTAGCGTCTAGACAAGGCAGTAGGTACTAATAACATTTGTGGCGTCGAAAGTTCGTTGAGCCACAACTTCTGGTGGCCCTACTCTCTAAGTCCGTCAACGAAGACACGGGCCTGTCCGAAAGTGGTTCGATACTTCGGAGTGAACCTTCATCATCATTTCAGCCGAAAGACGTCCAAAGACCAAAGGCCTCCCCTAAGCACCGCCACTTCGACCGATTCTGTGCTTCCCACAGTTATCGGTCGACCATGTGGGAGGCCTTCCAATGCAACGTCTTTCGGTACGCGATCGCCGCTCCAGAATCTTTCGGCCCCATCGGCTAGTTAGCCCTACTCCAGATTAATTAACTTTTTCGGATGGGAAATAACACATCAGGAGTAAGGACAACAGTCAAATCGTGTTGTAATTCATTCTTAGTTCAGGCCCCAAACCAATCTGATTTCCGTTGGTGATACGGAGTAGGATACGCCCGTAACTTCGGACGCAACTACGGATTTGTGGGCGTGCTTAGGGAGTAGACCTCAAGTCCCGGACACTATTCGCAGCGTCAGTTTCTATACGTCATTTCTGTCGTAGTGTTAGTAAACAGGGACACAATGGTTTTGTATGGAAAGTGATGGCAATAATGCCGCTTTTAGCAGTGGTTACCGAGGTGTCTTCGTGCTCTGTGAACAGAAACAAAGATACTGTTATTAGGGAGGGAGCGAGATTTATAATAATGTTCTCTTAGTGTGGATTAGGGGATGACTACTTTATACTTTATTTCTTTCTCCCTCATAGGGAAAGTCGTGTCGAAGAAATACGTCTAAAATTGGGTGAATGAATATTATCTTTTGACAGGTATCTTTATCCTTATTGCTGATTCTCACGCTCAATGTCGTTGGACAACTGCTTCGTAAAGCAACAAACATGTTTTACCCGGAAAGGGGACAAAGCATTTTGTAGAATGTTAAAAAAACCGGTTTTGTAATGATGATGTTTACAATTAATTATAATTAATTGTAAACATCATCATCTGTACGGGAATTTGAGGGATTTGCTGGAAGAATAACTGCACGAATACTCAATTCAAGACAATTAAATATATTTGATGTTAACTACACGGGTAATGTACAGCAAGTGAAGTGTGAACAAAAAACAGAACACAGACACCTTACGCTAATTAGACCTAATAACTAATTGTGCGAGTTGCTGCTATGCTGTGTTGATCAGGCGCTCCAACATGCCCCCGGGCGTTGAAAGCAACGGTTTCAACCAGATTCTGAAGACACAGGCAATGGGCAGATTCTGTTGAATGCCCGCCGAACGACTCCAGTGGTGGTCTGGATGTCAGCTACACGAGCGATGCCATCCGTTCCCGGGTGAACAGCCACAATTCGTCCAAGTCTCCACTTCAGAGGAGGAAGATGATCCTCCTTGATCACGACTAAGGAGTTTAACTTCAGACCATCCTTGCAGGCGCGCCATTTAGACCGTACTTGTAATTCTGCCACGTATTCCTTACTCCATCTGCTCCAGAAGTGTTGGCGGAGTTGCTCTATTCGTTGGAAGCGAGACAGATGGTTGGCAGAGTAATCCTGGTAGTCAGGTTGCGGCAAGGAAGTAAGAGACCGCCCAATTAAAAAATGTCCTGGCGTAAGCGGAGTATAATCTGCAGGATCTGAAGACAACGGCGTCAGTGGACGAGAGTTCAAAATGGCTTCAATCTTAGCTAGTGCGGTGTAAAGCTCCTCAAAGGTCAAATTACAATTTCCCAACACTCTTTGAAGGTGATATTTTGTTGACTTGACACCCGCCTCCCAGAGCCCACCGAAATGCGGGGTATATGCGGGTATAAAGTGGAACCTTATTCCATCGTTCGCTGCACTTTCACCCAAGGACGAACTATTTAATTTTAAAAATTTAGATAGGTCGTTGTACGCACCGACAAATGAGGTACCGTTATCCGAAAAGATATCAACGGGTTTACCTCTCCGAGAAATAAATCGATACAAAGCCAGTAAGTAACTATTGCTAGTTAAATCGCCAACGAGCTCCAAATGGATGGCCTTGGTAGTAAAACAGATGAAAATTGCGACATACACCTTTACCAGCCTGCATCCACGACCTTGACGACTAGCACACATTATAGGGCCGGCATAATCAACGCCCGTGCTCTCAAAGGGATAACCTGGACGAAGGCGTTCTTGTGGTAAGTTACCCATTAACGGAGTTACGACCTTACCCTTCATGCGTTGACATAGAACACATTTGTGATAACAGACCTTTGCCAAGTTGCGACCTCCTATTGGCCAGTAAGATTCCCTAATGGAAGCTAGTAGTAATTGTGGGCCAGCATGCATCAATCTTCTATGCTCGAAATGAAATAATAATTTTGTAAACTCATGAGTGGACTGTAATAATATAGGGTGCTTTTTACTGTATTCAAAATTTGAATTATCGAGACGTCCTCCTACTCGCATAATATTTTTGTCGTCCAAAAAAACATTGAACTTAAGAAGGGCGCTCCCTTTAGGTAAACCTTTTTTAATTAAGAGTAATTCGTACTCAGGAAATGATTGAGACTGACTTTGAATAATGACAACATTTAGTGCATTTTGTAACTCATCATGTGACAAATAATGATCTTTTGGATAATGTTTTCTGCATGAATTAATAAATCGCAATAGATAAGCAATAGAACGTATAAGCCGTGAGTAATTAGAATAATGACTAAAATCAATTAAATCCTGACCCCTTGAATCATTAATGACAGCATTTAATACTACATTAGGTCGAGTCTCCGGTAATGACTCCAGTCCTGGACACTTGATTTGTGAAGGCCAGTCAGACGGGTCTAGTCCTAAGAATTTTGGTCCATGCCACCACAGATCCAAACCCTGCAGAACACTGATATCCACTCCACGAGATATGAGGTCTGCCGGGTTTTGATCGGTTGGGACGTGTCGCCATGTACAGTTACCAGCCTTATCCAGAACTTCAGCAACACGGTTGCGTACAAACGGCTGAAGTTTGGTAGGCATCATCTGTAACCATCCCAGTACAATGGTTGAATCAGTCCAACAATAGACCCGACTGATCTTTACTCGGAGTGAGCCTATAACTTTCTCATAAAGACGAGAACCGACTACCGCACCACACAACTCCAGTCGCGGTATTGTTACAGGCTTTATGGGAGCCACTCGACTCTTGGCCATCAATAAACGAACCAAATGTTCACCCTTATCATTAACACTACGAATGTAGACGCAAGCACCATATGCGGATTCAGACGCATCTGTAAAAATATGGAGTTCAAGCTCCTTATATAAATTGCAGACTACAATTCGCGGAATACGGAAATGATTTAAAAGAGGCAAAGACTTAAATATCATATCCCATTGTTTACTTATATCATTAGGTAAGGGTTGATCCCATGATAATTTGTCTAACCATACTTTCTGTAACAGTATCTTCATAGTGATAACAATAGGACCCAAAAGGCCTAAGGGGTCGAAAATTCGCGCAATCACGGATAACAAATCACGCTTAGTGTACCCAGTCGAGGACTTAGTTACACTTATAGGAAACCCTAACTCATCAGTACTGACATACCATCCAAGACCAAGCAATCTGTCAGGCTCATTAGGTCCAATGTTTAAGTCCAATGACGCCGGCAAGTTGCCTGGCGCAGGAACACAATCCGACACTAATTGAGGTTCATTTGACTTCCATTTTCTCAATGGCATACATGCTGACGCAAGCACCTTTGTTACTTCAGTGCGAATTAATTTTGTTTCATCTAAGTCATTCCCCCCTGTCAGTAAGTCGTCGACGTAAAAGTCATGTTTGATAATTTCAGAAATTTTAGGGTCCCTACAATCGAGTCCTAGTTGCTTAAGGCATCGAGTCGCGAGGAACGGTGCACTAGCCGTACCGTACGTGACGGTGTTTAATTCAAAAACATTAATCGGCTCACAAACATTGTCACGCCAAACAATCCGTTGTAAATATCTATCCGACGGGTGGACGACTATTTGTCTATACATCTTCTCCACATCCGCAGATAAGACATACTTGTGAATCCTGAAACGAAGAAGTATAGACAATAGATCGTCCTGTACAGTAGGCCCGACCATCTGAAGGTCATTAAAGGACACTCCCGTCGGAGTAGGACAACTTGCGTTGAAGACAACACGAAGTTTGGTCGTGCTACTCGAATCACGTAATATTCCGTGATGGGGAATAAAATAACCGGTACACAAATTAGGGCTTTTAATTTTTGTCATGTGACCAAGTGACTCGTATTCTGACAAAAAATCATGATACATTCTACTAAAATCTAGTTTAACCTTTAATCTACGCTCTAAAGACTGTAAACAATATGCAGCCTTCTTATAAGAATTTCCCAGAACTGAAGGATCTTTCTTAAGGGGAATACGAACACAAAAACGACCATCAGCCAATCGTGTCATATTTTTAACGAAATGATCTTCACTCATTTTTTCTTCTGGCATGTAAGAATTGGAAGGTTTCGCACTCACCTCCTCTAATTGCCAGAACTTTGTCAAGTCTGTTCTAAGCCTTTCCCAGTCACTATCATCGCTATCCGAACTCATTTTAGAAAAATTACACGTTACATTATTCGACAGCAGTGATATATAATTTTGAGTAATTGGGCCGGAAACTATCCATCCTAAACGGGTTTCACATAATACTGGTTTTCCGTTACCTAACTTTAGTCTTTGCGATCCTAACAATTCCCAAAACAGGTCAGCGCCGATTAATAAATCAACATCAGCGGGCTTATAAAAGGTAGGATCTGCTAAATTAATATAAGACGGTATTTCGAAATCAGACATGTTTATTTCACGGCACGGTACTTTACTTGTAATGTAAGGCAGAACAAAACAATTAAGTTCGAAAGCAAAACTATCATCTGATGACGTCATCTTAACGCGACATGTTTTGCCTACGTGCGAAGTGACATTGTTGATGCCAAGAATCGATTTACTTACTTGGCTAGTTATTAAACGGAGTTGTTTACACAAGCTGTCCGTTATGAATGACGAGGTGCTACCGCTATCAAGAACCGCGCGAGCGAGATGCACGCAACCATTGTGGTCCCGCAGTTTGACCAGGGCGGTTGATAACAACACATCTTGCTGCTTATGACCTCGAGATGCAATGTTAGCTGACAAGGCTACGGTATTTGTATCAGTGCTAGTCGACGGTAAAGAAGATGATGCAGACAAGTTGTTGTTATCACGAAGTGTATTCGCAATAGTGCTTTTAGAATCTAAGTGAATTAGTGTGTTATGCCTACGTTTGCATAATTTGCAACCTTGTTTTTTACATTTGTTAGCGTAGTGACCTGAACGAAAACAGTTGAAACAGATTTTAAAACTTGGTAACAGTTTGAGACGATCATCATTACTTAATGCGAGAAACTGTGAACAATTATTTAAAGTATGATCATTGTTATTACATTTAGGACATACTTTAGGAGCTGATTCAGTGACAGAACCGTTAGGAGATTGTGTTGCTACCATAGACTTGATCTTAGGGCCTGATTTACCTGACGTTTGGGAATGATTATTGCGACCTAGTTCTAAGGTTTCAATTAGATTGGCTCGATTACGTAGAAACTGCATCAATGCGTCTAACGTGATCGTGCTATCCTTGTCGATCCTACCTTTGTACTCCTCCCATTCACGATACGTCTTTTGATCAAGCTTACGAGTAACAAATTCAATCAAAAGTGTGTCCCAGTTTTTAACAGGTTCTCCTAACGACTCCAATGCACGCAAATCTTTATTTAAATAATCGATTAAACTTTTTATTGCAACTGAAGATTCCTTTGAGATAGGCTCGATATTGAACAATGCGGACACATGATTTTGCACCAATAATCTTTTGTTGTCAAATCGATCACATAATAACCTCCATGCAACAGAGTAATTCCTCGAAGAAAACTCAATCGATTTAATTACTACCGCAGCAGTTCCCTCAAGAGATGCTCTCAAATAATGGAACTTATTGATTTCGTCAATGTCATCGTTACAATGAATTAGGCTAGTAAAGGTGTCGCGAAATTCAAGCCAATTAGAATATAATCCGCTAAACTTTGGCAACTGAATCGTTGGCAACTTAACTGGCTTGTGCATGCTAGCAGGTGTACTTTTACAGCTTTCCATCGATTTACTATCCTTATTAAATTCACTCAGAATATTTTGTGCTCTGGACAAGGATTTATAATAAATAGACTCGAATTCAGAACGCTCAGAGTATTGTAATTTGTGATCATCTACAATGCATTCCAGACGTAACTGTACCTCATCATACTGCTCGTACAACGACTCCATCTTGCCCATGCGCAACTGCAATTCAGACACATCGTAGTTTGATAACTCTTTGTCCTTAAGTGAGTCCAGAAAGTTGACGAATGCAGTCAAACGACCTTTAAAGCTACCTCGCTTTTTAACTAAATCCTTTTCCTCGGACATGCTGGGAGATGAGTGTTGTCAACCTGAAATTGATACAGGAATGCAAATTATAAATAACGAACAATAATATCCCTAATACACGCCTAAAACTGTGCTATGTACACTTCCTGAATGCTATTACAAACAACACAAACCTAATAATGTAACTAACAAGTGTATAAACCAATTAAACATTCAAGTACAATCCTTTTACTTGTAAAACTTTATCGTTAACTTAGTAATATATGGCACAACTAAACACTAATCCCTAATGAATAACATAAATGATTCTAAATAATATGTAATTAATGACTTTAACTGTTTTATAACAATGACTTGCACTAATATCAATACTTGACTTATATGTATTATGTTAAGATACCTGCTAATAATTACCAACAATTGTTAAGTAGATAATTACGTGAATTAGTTACAGCTTTAAACATAACTTAAGTTCAAATGATGTAGCTAACTAGCTAACTATACTGTAAAAGTGTAAACAGTATGATTCTAAACTTAATTTTGCTGATGAATAAAATACTAATCACAATGTAACAAGTACCTAATGATTTTCATCTAACACAATACAATAGGTACTACAATAAATTGTACTGACCTTTTTAATGTATTTACTTATACTACCTGAGTGTTGGGTGACGATATTAGTTAAATATTAAACGCAGTACACCGCTAATAGCTTGCTCGAGTTCAGTCCAATTCACCGGCAAATAACCTCCACGACACGTGGATTATAAAATCCTTAATTCCTTGATAATATCCGCTGATCTTCTATAACTTATACGTTATCCAGCTCGTTACGGACCATGTACGGGAATTTGAGGGATTTGCTGGAAGAATAACTGCACGAATACTCAATTCAAGACAATTAAATATATTTGATGTTAACTACACGGGTAATGTACAGCAAGTGAAGTGTGAACAAAAAACAGAACACAGACACCTTACGCTAATTAGACCTAATAACTAATTGTGCGAGTTGCTGCTATGCTGTGTTGATCAGGCGCTCCAACATCATCTGCCTCATCTGCCTAGACTTTTCCCAACTATGTTAGGGTCGGCTTCCAGTGCACCCGGATGCAGCTGGATATCAGTATTTTACATGGAGTGACTGCCTATCTGATCACCACAACCCAGCTATTGGGTAATACGATACCACTTGGTAAGACTGGTTGTCAGACATTCGGGCTTCTGACGACCCGTAACGACTGTCTGTGATTCACGAATGATAGCTGGGACCAACGGCTTAACGTGCTTTCCGAGGCACGGAGGTGTCTTGGTATGTTATGATGGTCACCCATCCACGGACCACCAATTTACCTGATCGATCGATCCGTGCGGCTGTTAGTACTCAGCCACAAGCTCCTGAATTAATTGTAAACATAATTGGTACAAAACAAGTTGCCAAAGAATCATTAGGTGCTTGTTATATAGAGATATTCCCTTTGAACATTCTTTGATGTTCAACAGTTCATTAAAGGAAGGTTACCCACAAGAGACTAACAGGGGCACTTGATACGTAGAGAAAATAATTCTTAAAAGGGGGTACTCTCCAGACGAATGTTCGCGGGCAATTCAGTCTAGACAAGGGCTATTTGGGGGACATTGCCGTCGAGACGAGCTTGTCAATGATCATAATGGAGTAGAAGATAGATATTTCTAATTGGTAACCATGCAAAATTAAATACGTACATGATTCGGGGAGCTATTCTAAGCCCGGTTGTTAACAGTTGGAGTAAAGGCTTAGAGGTTATTTATAAATGAACGGTTGCGAATGACTGGAATGTACAGCCTTCGATACGAAGTGTATGAGAGTGGTTGGATATTTTTAAGGTTAATGAGGGTTTATGATTATAATTCATGATTTATTACTAATGTCGAAGATAGATTGTATAATTCGTCATTTCCCATTTCCCCCATTTTCCTTAGAGTATCATAGAACCCCTAATATTTCTGGCATTTTTCATTTCACAAACTGAAATAAAGTCCGTTTATTTCCTGAATCAATCAACATGTTCCAGTAACGAAAAATCTATACATACTTTATTGTTTAGGTTCCCGTGGAGAGATATTAGGGAAAGGGCAATGACCGCTATTCATCTGCCTAGCCTTTTCTCTACTATATTGGGGTCGGCTTCCAGTCTAACCGAATGCAGCTGAATACCAGTATTTTACATGGAGCGACTGCCTATCTGACCTCCACATCCCAGTTACTGGGTAATACGGTACCCCTTGGTAAGACTGGTTGTCAGACTTTCGGGCTACTGACGACTCGTAACGACTGTCAAAGATCCACGAATGACGGACCACGGAGGAGTCTAGCATCCACTGCAATTACCATGCAAAAATTCGATAACTATAGCCAATATACTTCAAGTCGAGAGCTTAGCATACCGACCTGTTCCGAGTATATTAATAGCTCAGAGCAGACGATTGTAAGACAGTGCAAGTTACGGCATTACGTAGTACTTAGCTCAGTAGTTTTGTTATTCGAACTTGCCAGGTAGTACGACCTCCTTAGAGTATTATTAAACTTTCCTTTATTATTAACCTGTGGTATTCTTTCAAAGAAGATTCTTTTGTAAAGTTTTAAATTAAATTTCTTACAATTCATCTTTGTTCTTTTGCGTCTCTTTATTTAAATAAGGTTTAGACTCTAAATTATTTGTAACAAAAATTTGCTGAGTTTTGAGATAGCAAATTAAAATAACTGAGAAAATTAAAATAATAAAATAGCGTTCTTGCAAGTGAAGGTAAAAGAAAAGTAGTTAAATAAATGAAATATATTATAAGAAAATTTAAACAACCTTATTTTTTTAGGGTTCCGTACCAAAAGGGTGCCATCGTAACCCATTTACTAACCCTTCGCTCTCCGTCAATCCGTCTGACTGTCAGCGGGCTGTATCTTATGAATCGTAATAGGTAGACAGTCTACATTTTACAAAGCGTGTATTTCTATTACTACTATAATATAACTATATAATATACTATAAATAATAAAAAAAAAAAAAAAGTTAGTAAAAATTAAAGGGAGTCTCCATACAAGAAACGTGTTTTTTTCAGCGTTTTTTGGCTAGTGGTACGGTGTAGTGTGCGAGTTCGACTCGCACTTGGCCGGTTAAGGATCATTGACTCTCTTTTCACTCAATCTTAATTTTTCATGTTGTAACAGAATTTCCAGACGTTCAAGAATATAAGTTACAGCAGCTGATGATTGATTGTTCCCTTGAAGTACACCTACATCAAAACCTACGAAAAAACAAAGAATTTTATAAAATAAATCTAGATTTCATCAAGTTGAATGATTCAGTAAACTAATAGTTAGATCCCGACTCTCAACTTAGGCAGCGAGCTAGCTAACACAATATTATCCCTTCAAGATCAAGCAAATCATAATAATTACCTTGTTAACACTACAGACTCACTTAGTCCTTCTAATCTAGTCATTATCACAAGGCAGTAGAGGTGATAATTGATGAACACAGCAAACTTCTCGAGGCAAGTTCCCTAGAAGTTAGACAGGGACGCAAAGTGGAAATCGTTTTTCATTTTAACAAATGGAGCGTTTTTTATTAGCAAAGTTTTCGTCGCCTTTCAATATTTTAATGTCTGAGTCCCTCGCTTATTGGATTCCCCGGGCAATATTCAGCGGGTACTTTTTCCCAAGATGTGACTGATATCGTATATCGGGCGGTATCGGGTCGGTATCGGAATCTGGACTTTGAAGTTTTTGTCTCTCTGTCGAGGGGCTTTCGTATTAGAAATGTCTGTGACTTGTTAGATTTTAAAATTGATGGAATGGAGTCTGTTGGGAATCGCACCCAACATACACGCAGCCGGCATGCGCAGGCGACGTGACCGACCTACGCGTCATCGCTGTCGGCGAGTGAGCGGAGGTGCGGCGTGGGGGCCGGCCGGGCACCAGCGGACACTCGCTTCAACAGACTCCACCGCGACGGACGATACTCTTAAATCATAAATTGTTTGTCCGGGAAAGTTTATATTTGTAGGTCAGACGGCATTAAACCATTGCCTAGTTATACAGTCCACTCTTTTATAGCTCCCCGCGCTAACAGAGTCCACATTTCCATCAATTTTACTAACATATTGTGTATCCTACTAATACTAGTGTACTAATAATATTATAAACGCGAAAGTTTGTGAGGATGGATGGATGGATGGATGTTTGTCACGCAAAAACTGCTGAACGGATTTGGATGAAATTTGGCACACAGATAGTTTATAACTAGAATTTATATAAAGGGTACTTTTTATCCCGATATTCACACGGGATCGAAACTTATGTGGGTGAAACCGCGGGGTCCAGCTAGTTTTTTTATAAAGTAGTAAGTATATTTCTTGTTGCCAGTCAGCATGTGGTTCTGCGTTAGATTGGTCTAGCGCTACTACTGAATATGAGATCATGGGTTCAATTCTCGGGTCGGGCAAAGTGTTATTACATTTTCCATCTGGAATTTCTCAGTAGCAGCCCGTAGTGGATGTGTACCCAATTGATAGCAATTGGCTCGTT
Organism: Apamea monoglypha; assembly: GCA_911387795.2. Lineage (NCBI taxonomy): Eukaryota > Metazoa > Arthropoda > Insecta > Lepidoptera > Noctuidae > Apamea > Apamea monoglypha. Next base: position 17,071,411 of record OU426925.1, read on the forward strand.
CTCTATTACAAGAGACTTAAAAATAACTGGCGAAATGTTCTATACTTGCACCTCTGATTAACCCTTCGAGCAATACAAGCGTGATGTTGTGCTATATACCTAATAAATTCATAAAAGAAGAGAGAATAACCTGCAAAATAACATTAATGTGGCTAAAATAAACTTAAAAGCAACTCGAGAAAAACAACTAAGGGCTGATTTCCAATAGTCAAATAAATTTTGTCGGAAGAATAATTATGACAGTTTGACATATTTTTTATACAAAAGCTGTCAAACGTCAATATTCCTCGGATAAAAGTTATTTGACTATTGGAAAATCAGCCTTAAGTAAATTAAAATAATTATCTGGCGTTAGTGAAGTATTTATTCGACACCATTTTATTCTCATTGTATCTAGTAATAGTAATGTCTAGGGACTCTGAAAATTGCTGTGACAGTACGCTTAGAATTAAGACTATAATTAAACTAGTGTCCGCATTGTTAATGTAAAATTCAATTAAGGCGCTGCCCAAGTGTAGCTCGCCGTAAAACACTCAGTTTTTGTCGTACAGTTAGGCATATTGGTACATATTACAGGCCAGAAAAAAAATTGTGTATGTGAAAAGAAATGTTAAAAAAAATAGACTTATTCAAAAATATTTCATAGAATAAAAAAAACAGAGCTATAAAAAATATTTTTCGTCGCATAATTCTCAAAATTTTTAGCGAAAACACCTAAAAAATATTCCACTTATTTATTGCATTTATTTTTTAATTAAGTAAAGCTGCCAAATTGCTTTTATTTTGGCGGTCATTCGATTTAACTGACGTCATGCGCATCGCTGTTTTGAGCCTTATTTATTAAAAATTCTACCTGAACAATAGAAGAACCTGAAGACGATCTGTGAAACCTTTGCGTTATGAATTTTTAAATACATTTATATAGAAAAACCTTATTTTATTATACAAATGAGTTCTAGACTATTAAATAATGTGAGAACGTCTTGGATTCTAAAATAACTATTAATATAAATGTGACTGAAGTATGAAAGACGAACAGATGAAATGAACTTTGGAGTAAAACAAATAAAACCTAATTGACTGTGCTGATTGTGAGCATACGAAATACAGCTCTATTTTTCTTTAAAATGGATCATTAAGATTATTTTATTTATTTATTTTATTATTTATGTACACACAGTAAAATACTAGTACTGCTTATTTCTTAGGAAATTTCTTCCAGCAGACCTGCGAAAGGAGAAGTAAAAAATAAATGTAGACAATAGTGTGTGAGAACAAGAAGACAAAAATATCTGTGTGTGAAGTCTAAAACTAAAATATTAAATATACCTACACATATAATGCAAAAAATACACAAGTACCTATATACTTAAATAAATACATAATACAAAATATATAAACAATTATGATACTAGATGAAAATAACCGGCCACAGAAATATTAATAATGACTTGAAAGTAAACTAATAATAATTATAATCTTTATTAATTAATCACTTCGTTCGTAAGTAAAACGTACGAAAATAATTATTACTTACTTACGAAGATATTTATAAAGCAATCCAGTAATTATTTACAAATAACTAATTAATATCTTTTGTAACCATTCCAAAATCAGTAAACATTTTTCACCAAACTAATTATGTAATAACTTTATTTACCAAATTCCAATTAGCCCAGTTTCAGACTAATTGAGCAGTAGGAGTTTTAAAAGGGCCCCACTTTACTGTACCTGAGTTTTTAGGTGTAATTAAAATCCTGTTTGGCAAATACCGTGGTTTTTTGAGGAATTTATTATGAAAACAACACATTTTGGGAAATAATTCGATGTAGAAAGGACCCCGTTTTGATATTGTTGTGTATAGACTAAAGAATAACTACCTAAGTTCCTAATAACTTAACAACACGCCTGTATTCCCCGAAGGGCTAGGCAGAGGTGTAGTATATATATGTGTATATAGTAGGTATATGTGTATATATAGTCCACCCACATTTCGCTAGTTATGTTTAAGTACCATGGAATAGGTCACCCCTATTCCAGCCTATAGCTATCAATCAGGCACAAATCCAGACTCAAGGCTGTTACTGAGAAATACCAAATGGAAAAACCCAATAACACTTTATCCAACCCGGGAATCGAACCCAGGATCTCATATTCAGTAATAGCGTTAGACCAACTTAAAAGAACTAATAAGCGGTCACCCTTATATCGATGGTCGGTCGTTATAAGGGGCCATCAATCGATCGATATGGACAATTGAATATGTTTTAAATCGATTGATCGACGTCGATCAATCAGTCTGGTTACATTTTATTAAAAATCTATGATTAAAAAGTACGTAGGTACTGTTACGAAATTCACAGACTGAATACTTTTTATTAAAAAAAACTAGTTGCGCCCCGTGGTTTCACCCGCATAAGTTTCGATCCCGTCGAAATATCGAGATAAAAAGTATCCTACGTGCTAATCTCGGTTATAAACAATCTGTATGCCAAATTTCATCCAAATCAGTTCAGTAGTTTATCCGTGAAAGAGTAAAAATCATCCATCCATCCATTCATCCATACAAACTTTCGCGTTTATAATATTATTAGTAGGATTAATAGAATATTTATTTCGCTAATAACTCTGATAATTTATTTTATTGCCAAATTAAACTACAAAGTACGGTAATCATGATATTAAAAAAATACTTGAACACGAATAAAACACCGATAGAGACGGTATTAAAAAGTTTTCAGGGGAATAAGAACACTTTCTAATTATGTAAATGTAATAAAGCGAACAAGTTTCTTTATTTTTATCTTGAACCTGAAAAAAATTTTAGATTGAAGGAGAGATTAAATTGTGAAAGCCGATTAAACGAGCAGAAAAAACAGAATCTTATTCCTAAAGCCTTATGAGAGGTACATACATACCTATAACTACCTACATTAATCTGCCTAGCCTTTTCCCAGTTACGAATATTATATTAAATTTTATTATATTTTGTGGAAACCATTTAAACTTAACAGATGTGTGAAATGATCAGCTGCCTAGCCTTTTCCCAACTATGTTGAGGTCAGCTCCCAGTCTAACCGGACGCATGTCTATCTGACATCCACAGCCCAGTTACCGGGTAACACAATACCCCTTGGTAAGACTGGTGGTGAATGAATATTATCTTTTGACAGGTATCTTTATCCATATAGCCGATTCTCACGCCCAATGTCGATGGACAACTGCTTCGTAAAGCAACAAACATGTTTTTCTAAACATGGTTTTACCCGAAAAGGGGACAAAGCATTTTGTAGAATGTTAAAAAAAACCTGTAATTAATTGTAAACATCATAGGACTCATCTTCTGCCTAGCCCTTTGCCAACTAAGTTGGAGTTGGCTTCCAGTCAAACCAGATGCAGCTGAATATCAGTATTTTACATGGAGCGACTGCCTATCTGACCTCCACAACCCCGTTACTGGGTAACACGATACCCCTTGGTAAGACTGATTGTCAGATTTTTAGGGCTTTTGACTACCCGTTACGACTGTCAAAGATCTACGACTGAAAGCCGGGACCAACGGCTTAACTTGCTTTCCGAGGTATGAAGGGGTCTCGATATGTCATGGATGGTCAACCATCCACGAACCGACCGCGGCAAGTATAGCTTAACCTCCGATCGACCCGTGCGGCTGCTACCATTCGCCCACGAGCTCTAATTCCTAGGGCTACCCACTTAAAGACAGAAAAAAGATCTGAAAGAAGATTTTTTTTCTAAAGGTATACGGATTTCCAGCACTCGTTTATACAATTACCATATCTACGCGTTTTTATCGGCATCCATTGCCCTTTGTAACGGTATTATTATTATTTTGATCAAAAATTTCTTCTTCTAATACAATTTTAGCGAAACAAAATATGGTTTCGGTAAGTCAACTAATACTAATACTAATACTATCAACTTACTTTCTAAAACTTATTACATTACTACTGAATTTATTGATGTGCAATGAACTATACCTGTCTACCCGTCTGTCTACTGTCCAATATTTACTTACAAACAATTGAGAGCAATGGTCTTTTAAAATATTACTAAACGTGTATGAAGATAGTAGCAATGGGTTCTTCAATTTTATTCGAGAAATGTCATTGCACTTACTAGGTAAGTCCTGAGTTTTTAATCTTCTGATTATTTGCTGACTGATAGAGAAAAAGCAAGAAATTAGTTTGAAATCGCCCAAGGAATCGGACTCTTGCTTTGGGTTCCGTACCATCCCTCCCAGTGGGTTCCCGCATTGTCGAGGCGCGGGGGGCTCAGTAGCCGTGGCTTGTTCACCCACGGTGAAGCCAAGAGGAACCCGAGGAGGGGCCGCTCATCAGGGCTTTGTCAACAAGTAGGTTGCGGTGCCGCTTGGGCGACATTGCAACTGAGACGGGCCGCAGGGGAGGAGGAGTGTTGGTATGACGTTGGCCGCTCTCCCTATCCTCTGCAGCCAAAAATTGGCAGGCGGCACGGCCAATGACCTGACCCGTCACAAGCGGATCAAGGGTCAATCGCCAGACGACCCCGTGTCGGGGCAACACGGGGTCGTCTGGCGCCCATGTGCTAGTTTGGTCCCTGAGGTGGTCACGGCGTGCTATGTGTTCTGGTGCGCCGATGATGGGGACGGACAGCCGTGGCTGGTTCACGGATGAGTGCTAACGCGTGCCCGTGTTCCTGCCGCAAGCGGCGGAGGAGGACACCATGGAGTTTTAGTGGGTTAGAGTCCCACATAACTGCACTATCTCCCCGTAGTGGTGCAGAATGCATGAGCATTCTGCACTACTACGGGATTCTCCACGATAAAAAAAGGGTTCCATACCATTCAAATTAGTATACCACTAAACAAAAATAAATGTGCCGGTAGTACCTTTCGGATTTAGACTGTTAATCAAATATTATTAAGATAATCTAAGCCGTTCTTGCGGTAAGAAGTTACAGCTCCGCGACATAAAGTTGGACTGCGTAGACTCAGTAATAGAATACCTTTGGCGCCTTATATGTAGTTTATCATCATCATCATCCACAGCTTGACTTCGGCCACTGCTGGGATAAACTTCTTTTTTCTTGTGTCAATCCCCACGCTCCTGTGCCAGCCTCATTAAGGTTATGCCCGCGATGGCAACAATATCGTCTGCCCATCGCGCCGCCGGACGACCGACATCTCGTCTTCCAGCCCTTGGATGCCACTCTGTCACAGCCTTACTTCACCTGCCATCACTGTACCTTGCCAGGTGTCCTGCCCAACTCCATTTGAGTTCCATACTACGTTTCCCGGTATTGAAAACCTCCGTACGACGTTTGGAACTCAGTCTATTATAGCCTTTTAGTTTCGGAATCCCAAAAGCGAAGGCAGAATGTATTCATCAAACTTTTATTTTAACCACCCCCCCCCCCCCCCTCCCTTCTCCAAGTTACTCACAACATTATTCCTTGAGGTGAGACTTCTAAGTCCTAGTAAGTACTATAAGTAAGTTCAATAGCAAATAAATCATAGTGGTAATAAAATAATTTATAGCCACTGACACCAACACCGTTCACCGCCAAAACTTGGCTAATGAGTTAACTTCTTATTGGCATTTACCGGTTCTAGCAGGGAACTCCCCGTTTCAATTCTCTGTTGAAGTTTAACAGTTGATGCTGTGTTTGATATCTGCTGTTAGGATAGTAGCTTTCATGGGGAAACTGTGGGGTGATTACGTAACATATCATCATCATCATCAGCCTATAGCAGTCCACTGCCGGACATAGGCCTCTCCTACTGCACGTCATTCAACTCGATTTTCGACAACTCTCCTCCAGCTGCTACCATCCTGCGAAGATCGTCGCCCCACCTAGCCTGAGTGCGTTCCACCTTACGTTTACCGATTCGCGGTCTCCACTCAAGAACACGTCTACCCCAACGGGCATCGGTTCTACGGCTAATATGGCCGGCCCACGTAATGTCGGTATGGTCAGTGCCTTTTATTTTGACAGCCCAGCCAGGTCCGTTGCGTTTTTTACGTTGATGAGCAGACAAATTTTCAAACCTATGATGCAATGGATGAGAAATTTCCTTCAAAATCCTCGGATTGTGATTGAACGTGTATTACGTAGTTAGGGTGGGTGCTGGTTATTGAAAACGCTTACAATTTTAATTTTAGTAGCGTCTTTAAAAATTCTTCTACTCTGCTCAAAGTCAACTGAATGTGATCTTCAAGGTTTGTTCCAAGTTTGGGTTGTTCCAAGACTTGAACTTCTAGAAACATCGACAAACCGTACTTAGTACTAAAGTACTATGAAAGGCTAGACGAGCGCTTCAAGGTACCGGGAGGAATAATCAAACTGCGGTCTATCTGCTAATGTTGAATAATTATTCCTATCAAAAATACTACGTATTTTATATCTTAGTTCTTTTGCCTGTCAGCCTAATCTCTTCTAAACTTAAATCTTTTTGTTTGTCTTGCCTTTTACACCAATCACATTTTAACAAACTCGCGAAGGTTGCATGTTAGTACCATGTAGGCTATAGTCTCCACAGTACTGTATAACCTTATAAATCTGTCTGGTCTATACCCAAGTTATTATTCTGGAGAGGGTACTCGTTGAAAAGATAAATATAATAAAATGTTTGTTCTGCAGGATGCATTTTCTATTAGCATTTTTCGTTCAAACACAGAGCTCAGCTGAACTGTAGCATAACGTTATTTTAAAATGAATGTTTTGGCTTTCACACTAACTAACAACGTTTTTTTATTTAATACTAGCTGTCGCCTACGATCCAGGATGAAAAATAGACTATGTCCTTACTCAGCAGCCTAATTGCGTAACACATTTTCGGCAAATGATTGAGATTAATTGGTTTCGTTTCGATCGCTTTTTGTTTCATTTTACGATTTTCGTATTGCGTAACTCCACTATCATGTAATAGCAACAGCTGTTGATTTGAAACGCTAAAGAGTGAACGATATGCGCTTAAGAAAATCGTAAAATGAAACAAAAAGCGATCGAAACGAAACCAATTAATCTCAATCATTTGCCGAAAATGTGTTACACAATTAGGCCGCTGGTCATTGTCTATCTGTATGCCAAATTTCATCCAAGTCCTTTCAGCCGGTTTAGCGTGAAAGCGTAACAAACAAACTTACTTTCGCATTTATAATATTAGTTAAGATTCTATAATAGAGTACTTTATATAATATCTTTAAGTCTATAATCTAAGGGGTTTATTTATAAACGATGATTAAAGTTACGTAACATTTAAACGTCAAAAATGTTTTGTTAAACAATCGCTAGTCATTACTTAACGTTAAGCAATGTTTATGAATAAAGGGGTAAGTGTTTTGTATTGTTTACTACTTATACTCTAGAATAAGTAGTAGGTGTAAATTATAAAGCTTTATATCATATTATAAATATTCATATGCCGCTTTTAGCGACCGCTGTGTCCTGGGGGTCTACTAAGAAGTGCAAAGTGCGAATGATCGGATCGGACCGACACATGGCCGAACCGAATATTATTGAAAAATGCGAAAAAAGTTCGGACCGGCTCAGTTAGGTCAGGACCATAGTCAATATTCGAAAGAGTGTAGGAGTGTAGGATTGGGACCGACCGAACTAAATAGTAACTTCGTAGCAGGAAACGGCCGAACATTCGGCCGATAATACTTCGGAGTAGACCCCCAGAACATAACTCGACTTACCAATTTTCTATCATATTCTAAGAATAAAAAACTTTGTCTTTGTATTTGGCTAAGGTCTTCTTCTTCTTCTTCGTGTCGCTGGCACGACTGAATTTCATATCTTGTTGGCCCAAAACTTTGCCACTTCCACGGCGTCGACAGTGGCAGCGCAGGTCTTCTTTATAACACAACTCTTGAATGGGTTACTATTGTAAAAAAAGTGGCCAAGTGCAAGTAGGACTCGCACACGAAGGGTTCCATACCACAAGACAAAAACGACGAAAAAAAAACATGTTTCTTGTATAATTATTTTTTGTTATAGCACCAAATAGAAATACACACTCAGTGAAAATTTTAACTATCTACCTATTACAGTTCATGAGATACAGCCCGCTGACAGACAGGCAGACAGATCGACTGCCGAGGCTTAGTAATAGGGCCTCGTTGGCACCCTTTGTGTATGGAAGCCTAAAAATGATTAAAATATTCTAATTTCTTTACAAAGTACACCTGCGTTAACAACGAAACTAAAATAATGACAAGACATGCACTAAAAGGCGTCTGTTATAAAACGTGTCGTTAGTTTTGCATACATATATCTATTCTAAAATACGCAGAAAAAGCAAGATTTCAACAAAGATGTCGGGTGACAAATGCTAATAACCTTTTTCTTTGAAACGGGAATGTTTTACGTTGAAATACGAATATTATATTAAATTGTATTATATTTCGTGTTCATTTGTAATAGAAAACCCTTTGAACTTAACAGACGTGTAGGTATAAGATGAAAATTTCATATTCAAAGCTGTGAAAAATTTATTTTATTTTGTTAAGAAAGAAAATAAATTTATTTGACCCTTCGAGGTAAGTAAGTCACACAATATTATTATTTATTTATATATACTTAAGGGCAGATTTTTCCAACACCAGATAAGTTAGTTAAGTTCTTCCATGCAAAATCTGTCAGAAGTCAATTTTATTCCACGAATAAAAATTATCTGTCGATTGAAAAATCCTCATTATGACGTCATATTACATCGCCACATGCGAATTACGCATTATACTGGTCGGAGGATCCTCCATTTTCTATAGAGGATGAGTGAACTTTACACCCTCTTCCTCCGTCTACCTCTAAAACATCATCATCTGCCTAGCCTTTTCCCAACTATGTTGGGGTCGGCTTCCAGTCTAACCAGATGCAGCTGAATATCAGTATTTTACTTGAAGCGACTGCCTATCTGAACTCAACAACTCAGTTACTGGATAACACATAGAAATGTAAAATTCTTATATCTATGGGATAACACGATACCTTTTGATAAGACTGGTTGTCAGTGTTTTAGGCTTTTGATTATCCGTACCTTCTAAACTTCGATTATTATTATTTTAGCCACGAGCCCCTAAGGAGGGGGTCTACTTTCGTAAAAATCTGTAACATTGGCCGAAGTTGCGGCCGTTTCCAACTCCGTATCACATTCGGCCATCAAATTAGTTCAGGACCCGACTTAAACTTAATGAAAACATGATTTGACAGTTGTCCTTACTCCCGATTGTTTTTGCTCGTCCGGAAAATTTAAATAACCGAGATTTTACTTTTGAACTGTATCTTCGGTAACTTACCTTGAGATTAGGCCGCCTGGAAACATACACACCGAAATTCTAGTAAGATACTCGTATTTAACGTGAAAACAGAATTCTACTTAGGCAGGTACACTTGATTTAATCCACTCGCCTTTACTTAGTCAAGTGCCAAAGCGAACTTAACTAAAATTACTCACTTTGTAATTGCAAAGTTCAGTGAGTGAAATTATTGCGAACCGGGAGAGCGCGCGGTCGAGTTGAAAAGCCAGTCGGAGGAACAGCAAACCGCATTATAGTGTAGTGATTGAAAAGTTGAGAGTTCGGGAATGTTCGAAGGTAGCTCCGGCATTCCATTTTCTTATTTTGGCGCGTTATACCTGACTTTCAAAGGTTCGTCCATCGTTTGTTAGGTGCGAAGTTATTCGTTGAATGCTGATAATTTTGATCGCCGTGTGGTTTTGATTATTAATATTATAAGTTTTAAGTGGATCTTTTATGAGGGGTTGGATTTCGCAGGACACGATAACAGTAAATGTTAAATGTAACTGTTTCTGCTATAACCTGCAGTAGTTGTCATCTAACAGCTGGCCAGACGGAGCTCGAAGATTTTGAAACTTTTAAGTGTACAGCCAAAATGGATCCCTCAATCTCATTACAATAATATATAACTACTTAGATTTTCTACATAGAATAGAATTGAATACTCTTTATTATGAGGGACTTATATTTTTTTTTTTCGGATGGGAAATCATCATATGAATCCTCCCGCTCTGGGTGGAGCGGAAGAGTGTGTCAGACTCTTACTGACTAAAACCCACTCATGTTCCTTCCTTTGCCCTTTATGTTCCGGGGTAGCGGTAACCCTTTCGGACAATCCCGCTGACCCGGCAGGCTTCGGCCCTAAGGGGCCCCTCAAATTATGCTGACAACTCTTTGAGGCGCGCGTGGAACACTTACGCGCCGTCCGGCACGGGCCTGGTCCTGATCGGACGGTGAGCTACCCATTGCTCTCCGCCCGCAGGCCCGCGCCTACGGTGACCGGGAGTCGTCACGTGGCTCCCGACGCCCGGAGCGTCTCCCGTGGCGGCTGGGACGGGAGGCTCTCTCCCTCATCCGTCCCGCCACCTCCTTCGCTAGCATGACTGCTTCATTATGAGGGGCTTGTGGCGAAGTAACAGCTGCACGGGTCGATCGATCAGGTTAAGCTACGCTTGCCGCGGTTGGTCGGTTACATACCGTGCCTCAAAAAGCACGCTAAGCCGTTGCACGGTGGTACCGCCTTAGGTCATAAATGCAAAAATTCGATCATCAATTACCCCCACTTTAATTACTAATAACGATTAACCGATAAACAAGCTACCCAAAAATATAAATATGTCACCCATTTTACCTAATTATCACTTATTTTTCGACCTCCGAAGTGAACACATCATTACTTTGCGCTCGCCTTATTAGTAGAAGTTTTTTTTTTCTAACTCACTAGCACATATTGTTTGTGTAACGGTGAATTCTCAGAATTGCAGGTGGTTGTGACATGGATTTCCAAGATCAAGGTATGTTCTTACTATTTAGTTATATTTTTTTAAATTTAATTGACTTATTATGACGTGTTTGTACGTGCTACGCCACACAGGATTTCTACCAAATATTTAACGTATTGTTGATTTCACATAGACTTACAACTAATTTCAACCATAATCAAATACTCTCACATATCTTAAATTAAAGATTGAACTGTCTATTTTGAAAATATAAAAGGTTTTTTGCGTCCTTTTGCGACTTTAGTTGCAATATAGCCTCTACGACTGCGTAGGCTCAGGCGGTCTACGAAACATACGTAAAATATTTTAATTTTTTTTTCAGGTCCTTTAATTAAATGTACTTTCTTTGAGATTTGGTCTGCGTAACTGGAAGTGTTCCTCAGAAACATCAACACGTGTTGGAAACTATTGTAGCGTCACCGGATGAGTTGGAGAATGTAGACATTAGGAACTTAGATAGTAAGATACTCAGTTTATGTAAAAGTCTTGATTGATTTTGGAAAATTGTCAATCATTTCCTATCTGCAAAATAAAATCAAAAATTTTATTTTGCAGATAGGAAATCGTATGTACAGAATGAGTATAGACGTAGATTAGGTTTAATAGTAGACAAACCACAAAGTGGCGGAAGCGGGACATCGAACGATGGAAATACGGCACGAAATTTTTTCTCTAATTCTGCAGTTCCGCTGAAATTACTGGCTTAAATAAAGATTTGATTGATCGTTGTTCCACAATTTTACAAGCATTGTTCTCGGGTTTTAATATTGATTCGGATAAATTTAATGAATATGCTTTGGAGACTGCACGACTTTTAATTAAAGAATATCCGTGGTATAATCTCCCAGCTTCCGTTCACAAAGTCCTAATCCATGGTGCTGAAGTGGCACAGTATGCTCTATTATCTATCGGGGAATTATCCGAAGAGGCAGCAGAATCTAACAACAAACATTATCCCGCCTTCAGGTGGGATCACACGAGAAAAATGTCGCGAGTACTTACGAATACGGACTTCTTTAACAGACTTTTACTCAGCTCAGACCCATTCATTACTAGTCTTCGGAAACTTCCCCGTAAGAAAAAGAGCGTAATGTCGAGGCAGGTTTTAGATTTATTACGAATTTAGTTTAAATTGAAATTAGGTTGGTTGTTGTGGTTATTTTAACTTAGTTGTGGTTATGATTACGTTTGTAAATAAAATGTAGTTTTAGTTTTCTTGCTTTTTGTTGTATACACATATAATATGTATAATATATAAAAGAATACATATTTAATTATATCCCCTTCATGAATAGCATTAATATCATATTCAGATGTATTTCCGAACGAGGGACAATAAATCTCAAATATTGACTATTTATATTTATAAAAATTTAAATTAAGCTTCAAACAGACTGAGGAGAATCCTGCACGGAACTTTATAAATTAAATGTTTATCAAATTGACTAAGTACCAACTTTTAAATTGTACGTATATTCAAATCATAGCTGTCATTCTTTGACAGTTATAATGTGTGAAATGGCTTTAATTAATACGAAACATTTACGCAGTATGTCAATTTGATAAGCTATTAATTTCCGTGACTGTACAACGTGGGATCGAAATCAGGTCAATCGACACTCAGATTTTGTGCTTGTACTAGACGAACAAAGCAGGAATAATTTAATAATAATGATCAACAATAATCAACATTTATTCACATTGGCTCATTAAAACCCACACTCAAACAGTATTGTTTATAATTATTTCCATACGAATAAACTAATTAGTTTTGTATATTTGTTGTGCAAAGTGCATGATTCATGAAATTAGTGCTATTATTTAATGTTTGTGGAATTTCGTTATCGTAATTATAACAATAATATACCCACTGCCGTATCTCTACGTTGACGTCGTGGTGGTGCTTGCGCGTTCCGAACTCTAGGCCTGTGCCGGAAGAGTTTACTTTGCTGAAACAGGTCTAGGGGAGGAGCCACACCAAGAGAGATACAGAAACCCGCAGGGCAGCATGTGGCGAGCTGTTGGGCAGTAGCGACTCCACGGACCCTATCTCCAGGGAGAAATCTTGTTCCTCACCTCTGGCTTGCCTTTATTGGCCGGCTTGAGTGGAGACTCGCAAGAGCAAACGTGCTCGGGGGCAGGAGGTGTTCCAGTAAGTGCTCGTAGGGATCTTGACCATCTTCCGGGCTCTAGGATTGTTCTGAAAGCCTTGGAATACCTCTCCACTCCTCATAAGCACCTCAGAACATGTTGCCCCCTTGTTGCTACGTCACTATGTGCTAGCGACAGTTTCCGGGGGCCCATTATTGAGTGTGCAACTCACCCCCTGCCATTTTATCCGTGTATATATAAAACATTGATCAGGCAGGGGCCATAGTTCTTCCATAGTTATTGGTAACACGTCCACTTTAACCATCCAAACCCATAGTCAAAATTTGTATTTTTCCATATCCTGCAATAGTCCTACACTAACCGTGGGTTATTTATTTTTTTTTTTTTCTGGTGGGAAATCATCAAATGACCCCTCCCGACTAAAACCCACCCATGTTCCTTCCTTCGCCCTTTATGTTCCGGGGTAGCGGTAACCCTTTCGGACAATCCCGCTGACCCGGCAGGCTTCGGCCCTAAGGGGCCCCTCAAATTATGCTGACAACTCTTTGAGGCGCGCGTGGAACACTTACGCGCCGTCCGGCACGGGCCTGGTCCTGATCGGACGGTGAGCTACCCATTGCTCTCCGCCCGCAGGCCCGCGCCTACGGTGGCCGGGAGTCGTGACGCGGCTCCCGACGCCCGGAGCGTCTCCCGCGGCGGCTGGGACGGGAGGCTCTCTCCCTCATCCGTCCCGCCACCTCCTTCGCTAGCATGACTGCTTCGCAGAAAGAGGTGACTGCCTCCCACTCCCTCTCGCTCCGGACCATGGCTTGCACCACGGCCGGGCGCGAGAGGCCGCCGCCGCCGCCGATCGCCTCTACGAGGACACGGCGGTGCTCCGCCCAAGCGGGGCAGACCTCCACCGTGTGCTCCACCGTATCCTCTGGGCGATCCTGGCGATGGTGACACCCGGGCGTTTCCTCCCGCCTAATGATGTGCAGGAACCTCCCGAAACTTTCGTGTCCTGTGAGGACCTGCGTCAGGCGGTAGGTGAGGGCGCCGTGGCGCTTCTCTAGCCACTCCTCAAAGAGGGGTCTTATCGCCGCTAACGCGGCGTGCGCTGCGCTGGGTTGCGACAGTCGCTCTTTCCATGTCGCCATGAGATCGAGCCGGAGATCCGTCCGCTCCGCCGCAACTTGCCGCGGGAGCGGACTTTCCCCCCGGCGTAGTGCCTCCGCCCGCCACTCATACAGGCGCGCGAGGACTATCGCCTCCAGATCCCATGGCGGCAGTCCGGCAAGGAGGCTTGCCGCCTCGCCCGAGATCGTGCGGTAGCCCCGGATGAGCCTTACGGCTACCACCTTCTGGGGCGCGTTCAGGTAGTGGGCGGCTCGCCACCGCAGTGAACGCGCCCACACCGGGGCCCCGTATAGGGCCATGGACCGCACGACCCCTGCGTAAAGCCTCCGGTAGGAGGCGTTTGGCCCCCTAAGGTTGGGCAAGAGCCGCTTGAAGGCGGCCCCAGCCCGTTCCAGTTTGGGGGCCAAACGTCGGAAATGCTCGACGAAGTTCCATCGGCTGTCGAGGACGAGACCCAAGTACTTCATCGTCGTCTCGTCGCCGATGTAAACCCCTCCTACCGTTAGTTGGGATCCCGGTGGTGGCGCGTACCGGGGCCCATGAAACGCCATGGCCTCGGACTTGTGCAATGCCACCTCGAGACCCAACTGCCGGATCCTCTCCACGACTATCGCAACCCCGCGTGTCATCGCGTCGGCCTCCGCCTGGTGCCACCTCCCCTGCGCCAGAACCAGCGTGTTGTCAGCGTAGCAAACCACGCTGACGCCATCAGAGAGGTCGGCCCGCAGCACCGTGGGTTATCCTTGGGTGCACTTGCATAGTGCATACAGGAATAATCGTCGGTTCGTGCCACATTTCAATAAAATTTCCTAAGGGGCTTCTGCGAGTTGCCTTCGGCCCCTCATATGCCTTCCAAAGGACCCTATGGTCCCGAGATATGAGAACTTCCTGATAGAAAAGCCCAATATCATTTAGATGTACAGACGCCAACACATCAAGCTACCCGAAACTTCCAAATTTTCCCAACCAACCTTGAACCTTAATACATTAGCGATAAAGTTGAAAATCTATTAAAGAAATTTGACAAATTGTAGTAGCTTGATGTGCTGGCGTCTGTATCTAACCCATCAGGGTGGTAAATTGGTAATATGAAGTGTGTGTGTCAGCATGCACGGATCAAGTAATAACACTTTGTCCGACCTAGGAATCAAACCCTCACGAAGACCTCATGTTCAGCAGTGGCGCTTGCGACCACTATACCAACGAGGCACCCAGAGGTGTAGGTAATATTCTAGTTTTCTTGGCGACCCAAAGAAAACACTTTTCACGAAAACTTTTCATCTTTTAAAAGCAAAGAACTCATTAAATGTTACCAAATTACGCCATTACTAAGGCTAATGCCGTTTGTACATAGGGAAAGCCAACAATCGTTTAATTTCCCAATCGCCCGTTATTTCTAAGAGCCTTAAAAATAATCCGGAAAAAAGATAAAAGAAGATTGTATGGCACATTTCCTTCAATTGAGGGGGATTGGGCAAAGATCAGACTGAATGGGATAAGGCAGGAAATTTAATTAACACTGTTCTTTTCAAACAATATTACGAGTATTAAGAATTACTTTGTCCGTGTGAAATTTCTTTTCGGGGGACTGATTCACCCTATCGTATCGCATCGCTTGCTTTTTCCTCGGGTCCTAATGCTCTTAGCGTGATATTAAATAGCCTATAGCCTTCCTCAAGAATTGGACTATCAAATGCAAAAACAATTTTCAAATCCGACTGGTTCCAGGTTCCAGAGATTAACGCGTTCAAACAAACAAACAAACAAACTCTTCAGCTATATTATGAGTATATATATATAGATATCAAAGGAATCCAGAGACGCTCGAGTATCTCATTAAAATGATTGAATGGTCTTTTTCGTGCTAAAGATCGGAGTTTTTATGTAGTTTGTTGCGAATAGGCGACCCGCAAACCTTTCCATAAAATATATTGTGTCTGGCTCTGTTATTTCTTGGTGTAAATTCTCATTTTCCGAAGTAATTTGCTTGTTATTATTTTCCTTTTTATGTTTATTAGGAGTTATGTTTTAACCTTAATAGGGAAAAATACGTGTTAGGTAAATTACTTTTCTTGCAATTCATCTCAAACAGGGAAAGCACGAGAATTAAGACAGAGAGAGGGGAGCGAAGAGCGTTGTCGATCCGATTTAATATGCTGGCACTTAGGTTTCAGTCATTTTACACGTGCAGCCTGTGGGTTAGACATACGCAGAGGGCCTCCAACGCTCTTCGCATACAGTACAATAACGCTTTTAGGGTGCTGTTGGGGCTCCCGCGGTTCTGTAGGGCATCTAGTATGTTTGCTGAAGCAGATACAGATAGCTTTCAAGCAATTATGCGAAAGAGAACAGCATCCCTGATGCGAAGGCTTCGGGGGAGCACCAACAGCATTTTAAAGGTGATAGTGGATAAGCCTGACAGCCCGTTCCTGGGGCACTGGACCCGTATACACAGCTGCAGGTCTGGTGCAGCGGGAGGACTTAGTGATTGTTATAGGTTTTTAAATTCATTATTGTATTATTTTATTTTAATGAAAAATTGTATGTGAATTTATTTTAAATGAGAATGTTACTAACATATTTTATAAGTGTTCGATATAAATAAATAATAATAATAATTAATCACCACACTTACTCAAGGCTGGTTGGCGATTTCAGACTTTCCAAGTTTCCTCACGATGTTTTCCTTCACCGATGTCAGTAATGTTCGAGATAAACTCAGTATGGCGAGCTACGCATCACACTGATGTCTCGGAAAATCTTGCATCGCGCAAGCAAAGTTTACCGCACGACTAGAATATTATGTACAAAGTCCCGACATCAATCGTTGGACAGTTATAGCCCACCAGACATAATAGCCGTCTGGTCGGACGATCCTCCGTTTATTAGCTTCACTGGTAACTAACTATGTAACAAAATCTTTGGAGTTAATTTTAACCTCCTTCTAAATGTCGTATCGAAATGAAACTTTGTATGTATATGTAGGTCATAAGACATAACTATAATTTGGTATCTTGGAGCAGATCTGATGATGGAGCTAAGAGGTGGATAGTGGAACTCTCCAGTGGCTACTAGTTGACCCTTCGAGTTTGGGGTCATATGATTCGTTTTGATGAGTCCAATATATTGCACTTGGTTTCGAAGGTCTGATGATGGAGCCAGGAGGTGGATAGTGGAGCTCTTGAAAACCCCTCGAGTTTGCTAGTAGCCCCTAATCATGACTTTATACTTATTAATTCAATGAAGAATTTACTAGACTAAAAATAAAAATACAAATAAAGTTTAAAAAAAAAAACTAAGAAACACACTTTTTTCACGCACTATAAAAAAATGATGTAAAAAGAGTGTTTCTTAGTTTTTTTAAATTATATACTTTTCTATGGTAATAACCAGATGCATTGATTCAAGAAATATTATTTCCATCCTTCAATTCAGCTATAGCAATACTGCCTTTAACTATAATACAGTTCATAAGTATGACAAGGGGCACACACCCTTTTTACCACAATAATACCCAGTGGGGTAACACGTCACTTCAATAGAAATGTGGTTTTATTCGATTGCGTGGCCATTCGATCTAGTCAGTGTCCCGGTCTGCCAACAGGGGCGATCCTGACCCTTATCATAGCCTAGATAACTCCCTTAGGGTATCGTCATAGATTAAGAACGCATATAGTATTTACAGGTGCTCTCACAAAGCAGTTATATAACGTTAGAGTATGTTGCATAACATTTGTTTTAACTTTTTTCTTTTGTTATTATACACTGTTATAAAATGTTATCGTGCTACACAATGTTTTATAACGTGAACAGCTGTGTGGGAGCACCAGTAAACTTTTGCTCCAATCGGAGCAAGAGTTACTTAGGACAGTCGTCCAACGGCTACGATTGGCCACTCACTTGAGCGGGTACAGCTTGATTTTATTAAGAAAACGGTGCCGTCATATAACGGTCGCAATATGAATGTCATCATTACAATTAGGGCGGGAATATAAAGTATTAAAGACGGCCGCCAAATGAGGCCCGTCATATGACGGCACTACTTTCTTAGGAAAGCTTTTGCGCAGAATAATGAGTTAGTATCGACGAGCTGTGTAGAGGAGTATAAAGCATGAATGACGTGAACTTGTTGGAACTCGAATGGTTTATGATCTTCTACTTCGTTCAGTACTTGGCTTCGGCTCCTCTATGCTCGAATACAACCAAAATCCCTGCAATTTCAGAGCATAAGGCGTAAGTTCAAGGCGAGCAAATGGTAGTCGCAATCCAGTGGGGAGCTGTGGGTGATATTTTCAGGGGCACGAAGCACGAAAAACGGAAAACATCGAGTTTCACTTCTATATGGTTTTCGTACTCTATGATACCGTTGACGTCTAGAATAGCAATTGATTTGAAAATTGACTAACTGCCCTCACCGGGGTAAGTGGGCGTTGTGAAAAGTAATATTATTTTAGGTTTCAAGTTGATTGTAAATAAAATCTAAACTATGCTTGTATATTTGGTTGAACAAGTACCTAATGAAATCTAAACTGCGCAGATATCTTTTGTTTAATATCGTTGATTCATTAGTTCGTTACCTTTAATTAAAATATTGGGAAAGGTACCTACTAGCAACTGGTGCGCATGTGTTAGTTACCAGACGTAAGAACGTGGATAAAGCTAAGCTGCATAAGCAAAATAGGCCTATAATGTTCCCTGCTGGAACACAGGCCTTCCTGTGACAAGGAATGGGCTGTAATCTACAACGCGGGCCCAGTGCGGGTTGGTAGATGAATTTAGGACATACAGGTTTCCTCACGATATTTTCCGTCACCGTTTTTGAGAGCAGTGGCGATGAAATTATTAACAGAAAGTAAAGTGCCTGCCTGGGTTTGAACTCACGACCTGCAACATGTAATTCGGGGCCGTTAACACTGGGCAACCGCTCGCATCTAACATTAAAACTAAGTCGTAGGTAACAATGTGGCAGTAAGTACAGTTCTGCCTTTCCCGATGAGGAAAAGGCGTAAGGTTATTTATTCAGGAAAAATAATAAAGAAAACGTTGTTGACTTTTCCTTATGGGTTCAGAGAATCTGTAGGAGGTTCACGTGGTTGAACAATCAATCAATCAAATCATCTTTATTCTGTTGGACATAAGCCTCTCACGCAGCTTGGAGTGCTTTTATTTTGGGTAGATAGATTCTTTTATCTACAAATATTTCTTAGACATATGCTACGTCTCTTACTATATGTTCTTGTACCTTACGTGTTTTGCTCCTGGATCTCACTTCTGGGCCGCTCACATTTTAGTTTGTAGTATAAAAATTAGAATCGCCGGGAGCAGGACGCCCTAGAAGGACATACAGACCTTATTGGTGATGTTCTTCAGTCAGGTCAGGTGCGTGCGTGTATATCCAGGGGGCCTACTCCGAAGTGGTATCGGCCGAATGCTCGGCCGTTTCCTGCTACGAACTTACTATTTGGTTCGGTCAGTCCCGATCCTACACTCCTACACTCCTACACTCTTTCGAATATTGACTATGGTCCCGACCCAACTGAGCCGATCCGAACATTTTTCGCATTTTTCAATAATATTCGGTTCGGCCATGTGTCGGTCCGATCCGATCATTCGCACTTTGCACTTGGTAGTAGGCCCCCTGCGTAGCTATTCCCAACCATTCGATACACTTCTAAGCCGAATCGAACAGCAATCAATGTTATCAAAGGAGTTCTCTAAACGCTGTTCAGAAATCCGAAATCCGAATATTTACGAAAACCAAATAGACGACCGCTTCTTCGGACAGCTACATATTTACTGTCGGGACCTAAGCAAATCAGGTAACCGAAAATGTATCATTTCCAACTCGGAAGCCTGTCGAAAGGTTGTGCATAGCTATGCAGATCTATTATATGAACGTTAGCGCAGCAAAAGTAGTAGGGGTCCAAAATGACATATATGGACAAAATTACACATTGGGCTTTCTTAGAAATTGGCGGGCTAAAATGCTGCAGTTGTCATAACATCATGTGATGTCGGCCATATTGGCAAACCTGTTAAGTTTATAGTGCTATTGACTCAGTCACGCCGGTGTACGGACGCGTTTTAGGCGCGTAAAAGTTTTTATTTTGATGGATTTCGTCCTGTTTTTCGTCAGTTTTACGTGGTTTTTATTAAATACTCTGATGTAAATTGGAAAAGTGTAGCATTATACTGCATTATTTGTACGTATTAATTTATCTATCTCGAGTTTATAGAAATTATGACTTAGTTAATGTTTTCATAACCTGTGGGGCAAAATGACATACTTACATTCGGGGCAAAACGACAATTTTTTTTCGATGATGAGCTTTTCGTTGTGGCTAAGTAATAACAGCCGCACGGGTCGATCGATCAGGTTAAGCCACGCTTTCCGCGGTTGGTCCGTGGATGGGTGACCATCTTTACATACCAAGACCCCTCCGAGCCTCGGAAAGCACGTTAAGCCGTTGGTCCCGGCTGTCATTTGTCGATCTTTGACAGTCGTTACGGGTCGTCAGAAGCCTGAAAGTCTGACAATCGGTCTTACCAAGGGGTATCGTATTACCCAGTAACTGGTTTGTGGAGGTCAGATAGGTAGTCGCTGCATGTAAAATACTGGTACTCAGCTGCATCCGGTTAGACTGGCAGCCGTTCCCAACACAGTTGGGAAAAGGCTACGGAGATTGATTTTGAGCCTTTCGATGATCGCTCAGACTGCGATAATGATCCCAAAAAGCAGTCAGGAAAAAGATAAAGACAGATACAGAAGACTCACTACGATGAGGAGTCAGATGTAAAAGATTTTTCAGCTGCATCCTGCAGCGACCTCTTTGCCCATTCCAAGCCCGACGAGTGCTGGCTACGGTGATACAATTATTCTCTATGGGCTCATATGTCATGTGCTGATATATCCAAGAAGACCAAAACCTTCGTCTGTGAAGGTTTTCCTTCAAAATTTTCGCGTATAACATGTATGTCATTTTGTACGTACTATAATAATATGGACACAATGAATTTCCTTAGAGGTTGTGATTAATTTAAATTATATTATATTTATACGTTTCCTATTCAATTACAAGTTTACGCAGGTTAAAACCAATGACGACTACTAAAGCTAAAGATCGATTGTAACTATGATAATTAAAAATAGGTGATAAAAAACAAAACCTTATGTCATTTTGACGTACTTCCCCTATGTATAAGTCGTAGCAGGTGTCGTACATATAGTTCCTGCCTACCTACATGGGAAGGAGGCATGAGCTTATGTATGTATAAAAATAGTTATACTTTCAGGTGCACTTATTTGTATACAGATCCTATCATCAGATTTATCTTGCAATCCTCTTCTCAGTTTATCGCTGACGATAACTTTGGTTGACAGTTCTGCACTAACCCAAGACAAGATGTTACCCTCTTTACAACCTCTCAGCGGTATTAACAATTCCCTATTTTACTGTTTCATATAAAATTCTTCACTAAGTTTAAAACAACAAAAATTTTGTGAATTTTTTTTTTTGTTTTTAGTACGAATGCTGTGTTTATTCTTAGCGTTGGTTTGAATAATACAATGTGTTGTTTATAGAGTTCTTGTGAGTTGTTCAACAGTTAATTAACGTTGTGTTACTTTGTGTTGTGCTGCGTTGAGACTAAGCTTTTATGCTGCGTTTACACTTGTGCAAGATTTTAGTTATATTGCATAAAGTGAATTAATTAATCGACAATTTGGATGATGAAAACCTTTTCATATTTAGGATTAGAACAGCAATTTGAGGGTAAGTGGGTGTACTAAAGGCACACCTCTGCCGTACCCTTTAGGGATTACAGGCGTGATGTTATGTTTATGTTTGTGATTAATGTACTAATATTGTATATGTGAAAGTTTGTATGTTTGTTACTCAATCACGAAAACATGGCTCAACGGATTTGGATGAAATTTGGCATAAGGATAGTTTATAACGTGAGTTAATACATAGGATACTTTTTATCCCGTTAGTACGTTCCCATGGGATAATTTTTGACCCCCACGCGGGCGAAACTGCTGGCAAAAGCTAGTGATTACAAATTACCTTTACCTTACCTTCATCTATAATGAAGCCCAGCCTCCTTGATCTAACCTGTCCAGTACATTCACTCAATAATAAAGTTATTGGTCCTTGCCCAGACCAGACGCAATCGAATATTAACGAGATCGGGGACTAACTAACTAATTCTAAAATTATATTAAATTCGGACCAAAATAATGTTTATTTGATAAGTTGTTCTTAGATTGGGTGTCATTAAAGTATCTTCTGTACATGTATTGCAGACTAGCCTCTACCCGCAAATTCGTGTGCGTGAAATTTTTTGTCCCCCACACTCTCCGATCCACCCCGTTGTATTGGATCGCCTGGCTGCGCTAGTCCTTCGTTTTCGCTTTCTTCATTCATTCTTACTGACTTTTTTATTGTATACCTATACTAATAAAAGAAGTAAAAATATAGTTTGTCCACAAAATTCAACAAAACATGCTTTTATATTCAAATTTTACCTGTACCTCGGACCTCTCCTATATGATAGAATAAACTCTAAAGCAAACATTTATTCTCTGAACTATACAAATTGTAAGAGAATTATCAAGGATGCTCTCCATAGTATGTCTTACGAAGAAACAGAGAATTTACTAACTGTGTTAAAGTAAATAGGTATAGGTAGGTATACAAATTTCACTTATGTTACATATTTGTCATATTGCACATTGTAATTAATTGTTTATTTGTCTGTTGTCAACTTTTGATTATTTATTAATTTTAAAAGACTATTTTAGCTCTTTTCGCCTGAAACACAGGATAATCTAGTTCAGGCACGTAAGTCTTAGGAATATAATTTACATTTAAGCAAATTTGCACACATACTAATTTTCATGCCCTATAATTTTTCAATAATTATTGTTATTTTATTATTATTGTTGCTCGGCTCCTTAGAGTCCTAGCGTGATGTTATATAGCCTATAATCTTCGTCAGTAACTAGGCTATCAAAAGCAAAAAGATTTTTTCAAATCCGACTGTCAGTTCCCCGGCGATTACCCCCTACATACAAACTAACAAACACACATACAAGTTTTACCCCTTTATAATATTAGTATAGAAGTATAAAGGAGACATTCCTAATGTAATTTGGCAGAGGTCGATGACATCGAGAAGCTAAAGCCATAAGTAAATAAATTTGTCTTCAGGGAATTCCGATTCAATGTTTTCTTTGTAACAAATATATAAATAGAGTATTCCAACGTACGAGTATACTTTTTGCGCTTACCAACCTACAATATGTCGCAGATGGATTGTAGAATTCGCTGTTTTACAAAACCGCTGGTGGTTTTACAAAACAGCTCCGTTATGTAAAACAACTGAACAACGTTCAGCAGTTTTACATAATTACTGAACTTCAACACGCAGGATTGCATAAACGTTTTGCATTTATCAATGCAGCGGGCCAACGATTAGCGGTTTTGTAAAACAGCGTGAAATTAAACGTCAGATTGTAGATTTTAGTTCTAAATTTTGTCGCTCGTGGCTCTGAGTGTCGTAGCAACAATAATGGCGTCCGAAACAAAAATAAATAAAACGAGTAATACGAGTAAAAATTACCTTAACTCAAGTGAAACCAGTGATTTTACGGACAATATTAATTAAAATTTATCAAAGTTTTATGAAAGATGCTAATTGTGACTGCAAATAAGCGTCATACTAACTAAGATTAGACTAACGCCATCTTGTAAAAGTAAAAATAAAAGGTCGTCAAGCTTATAATTTATTATCCCAGTAGATTGCTTAACATTATGTGACGTAAGGGAATGACACGTCACTAGCAATACCGCACGCGTTGCGTCCGCGCACCAAATAGTAGAACCCTTGGTCGCCCCAGTCTGTGCCCCAGGAGTTCTTTATAATCCAGTACGGGAGTCGTTGACCGGAATTTGATACTGAAATAAATCATAAAAATTTAGATTTTTTGATATCATAAATATATAAATGTTCAAGTTCTGTGGTCAACAAACTGGTTGATATAAACCATTTTTTTCTGGGCTAAAGTGACGAACGGTAAAAATTGGCTGAAGAAAAGTTTCTTCGGCCAATTTTTACTGCACGTCACTTACGGCCCAGAATGAATGTTTTTAGTCATTGCTGACGAACAGACAACGACTTGATTGCTAATTAAACTTCAAAATTACTAAAAGTGGATACTAAAAAAGATTATTATTTAATTCTTGTAAATGTGAGGACTATGTGGGTCATTGTTTCAGTTTTAATCATGGTCTGGCAGTTTGAGTAGTTTATGCGGCCTACCCAAATGTCTTTTCTTTGGTATTGTTCGTCCAATAGTTGAGGTCTTAAGTTCTGAGTTGAGCTGCACGGTTACTGACAAATGCATACAATGACTGGACTGGTCCACTCAATCTGTGTGGTTCTTTCCTCAAAAGATCATTTCATTATCAGACACCAATCTACATGGTCTTTATATGATCTAACCATGTCTAGACTTTACATTAAAGAGACCGTGACCTCTGAGTTTGTTTTGGCCTTTCTTCTCAGAGTACATACAGTCAGATAGGAAACGCCGACCTCTCTCATCTAGTTTTAAAAATATGATTGAACTGTAAGTGTTTGTAAAAACCTACTTACAGAAATAAAATCATTTATCAATAATAGATAGGTACAAACCATAGACATTGTAACCAACGATCAGAACAGCGTGGTCCAATTCCTTAGGACTGCAGTTCTGATCCGTAGGTTCATCTATACCGCCTGTGTATATGTCCATGGATGCCGAATTTATTGCTGCAAGAAGAAATTATTATAAATGTCAAACAAAAATAGAGTAAAAATTATTGTCATAGTTCAGTGAGCAACAAAATTTGTTTAACAGCATCCTAAATCGTAATTATTGACCAAAATATTTTATTAAAATCGGAACAGAAGTAAAATTAAAATCATCGTTATTTATAAATATTAAATGAAATACTAAAAAGCTGGTTATCGAATACATTACAAACGCAAGAGTTAACTTGAGACTTCGGTCGGATGACGTCAGCGCGCAGGACTGAGGCGTCGATAGCATGGCAGTCGGGAGGGGCCGTTCAGCGGTGCTATTCTGTAAAAAGATCACCGTGATAACTTAGGTTAAGTGAGCTCAAAGTGAGCTGTCACTCCACCTGATGCTAGGGAATGACACTATTGACAGCTCACTTTAAGCTTACTTCACCTAAGTTATCACGGTGGGATTTTTACAGAATAAAATCACAGGTCCCAAGTTAACTCTATTATGTTAATTTAGATGATGTATATAAGCAGCAGCGTGAATCTTTTGTTTTTGTCGACCTAGAACTAATCAAATCTGTATTTTTAAACATTTTGTATCGTTTTCATTTTTTCAAGAAACACACGATAACTTGTTTTTATTTTCATTAATGTCTGTTATCTCTAAAGCTATTTAGGAATGCAATAATTATGCCTAGCATTAGTGAAATATCTAGTTTATCAATTTGACCTTGACATATCTGTTTAGGTTACAACACGAGTAGGTGTAAAACATAAATTCGATATCTCAGTAATTCGGATTCCGATTTTGTTTTGTTTTTCCACAACTTAAATTTTTAAATATACTATTTCTTTCACTCACCAGCGGATAACGGGCCATGCTCGTACACGTATCTAGCCATTTTTTCTTCATCAGGGAACACCCTCTGGAATCCTATGACCGGTACTGGCTGAGGGTACCTAAAAAAGGACTCTGGTACGTTGGATGTTGAGGTACGAGGTTTCCACCTGCATTGCCTGCGCTCTTCAGCATAAGTATAGTAATCTTTTTCCCGGAGAACGCCACCGAATATAGTCACTATATGTCTGAAAAAGAATTGGAGGTTGACTTCATTATCATCATCACTGGCAACCTTTTCTCACCAACCAACTGCTGAGTAGGTATAGGCGTACTCCCTTTTGTGCCATCCTGCCGATCTGCGCGAAGTTGAATGGCTTGCACTAAATTAAACACTAATATAAGTATGTACGTATGAGGAACAGGGTGTAAAGTTCACTTATCCTCCATAGAAAAGGGAGAATTCTCTGACCAGACCGAGAAATTTCGTGTCTTGTGGGCAACTGCCTGACGATTGATGTCGGGGCGTTGTATAATTTTGTTGCGCGGTAAACTTGGTTGCGCGATGCAGGATTTTGCATGACGTCAGTGTGATGCGTAGTTCGTATCTGGCGATATAGATGCCACCACATACACATTTAAACCGTATTAGAACTGAAAACTTTTGACTTTATGGCCGCGTTCTAACCAAAAGTAATTCTCGCGCGAGTACACGTTCGTCGCGCGGGCCTTGACTTACGAGTTGTAGGTCAAGGGGTGAAACCCAGACAGGCGCTTTAGTTTGTGTAATTTATATCATCACCACTGCTCTCAAAAACAGTGAGGGAAAACATCGTGAGGAAACCGGCATGTCCTGGAATCAAAAATTCGAAGACATGTGACATCTACCAACCCGCACTGGGCCCGCGTGGTGGATTAAGGCCCATTCCCTCTCACAGAGAGGAGACTTGTGTCCCAGCAGTGGGAACGGTATAGACTGATTATATCTACTATTACATAAGTTACATAAACTTACGCGTACGTTTGGAGAATGGACGCGTTTTCACATCCCCTTTTGGCTTCATCACAGTCAATAAGAAACTGCTCTGACAAAACTTCATTTACGTCAGCGTATATCCTCAGATGACTTTCAATACTTGCTGTCACATAAAAAAAAATGTTTAAAATGAACAGACGCGTTTAGAATAGTCTAGTAAGTGTTACTAGATTAAGCCTCAGATACAAGACAAAGTAGGAAGAAACAAAATTGTGGACTTATCTAAAAGCGCTGAGATCTGATCGAGATAAAGCATGTATTAATTTAAAAAACGAAATAAAAATAAAAACTGAGGAAGCATGTGTACTAATTAAAAAAAAAATACTGTGGAAACAATTAGTATAATTAGAATTTGTTTGAATCCTAAACGAAACAATATTTTTTCAAGTATTTTAAATATTAAAAAAAATATTAAAAAATAACATTTTCATCCGGATAGGCTGCAAACCGACCCCAATATAGTTGGGAAAAGGAAGGGATTAAATTGAAAAAGTACAAAGTTTACCAATAGAGCTGAAAGCCCAGCAAGCTGCACAATTCAATTGGTTTTTCACGGGCGTGACCATATTTCTCTCCCTCCAATCATAGTACACAGGTGGTTCCCCACTATTTATAGGTCTTCTAGAAAATACTGGATTTACTGTCCCATTAGAGGACGGCAAACCTACAGTCCCATAGCTGGGAGGCAGAACAAGTAAACAGCTATATTCCCTTAACAGCAACAACAACACAGGGATCCTCAACATTTTAACAGATTTAATAGCAGAGAAGTGGCGCGTCCGTCGGAAATGTACTCTATAAATACTCAACACTTTTCCAAGCGTTCCTGCTATTCGGCATTTTACAATATTTTTTAATGCTCGTTTTATTCTAGTGTTCTGCGTTTTTGACATCGTTTGAATATCTCGAGTGCCATACTGTGTAATAATTTGTTTTTCGTTGAATCACGGTGTTGGCATCCAATTATTTTTCTGTTGACGTTTACACTTCAGCCGTCTAAGATTCATTAGGCGATGTCACATTGAATTATTAAGATGTTTTATTGACACAATTATTTTTTTTTGCTCGTAATCTCATTTGGAAATTATTATTTTATTATTATCTATTTAAATCGAACACAAATGATTCATATTGTTGTTAGTAACGCTTATAAACTATTTTAGTAACATTCAAGAAATATGTAGTTTTTTTGTGGACGTTACAGAACTTTATATTGAGTAGGTAATACTTACCTACTTAACTTAGATCATAAATAATAAAGAGGGGGGGTAATAGAGCTCTGACCACCGGTAGCTTGGACCCTGTTCCCGATACTGGTGGGCTACTATTTTTAAATATTTTTATACTTTTAATATTTAAAAATATAATTTAAATGTATTTATATTGAAATAAAGGAGATAATGTAATAACTAGCATAGAACTTAATTGTTTGTAAATTATTTCTGAAGTACTTTTTTCACAAATAAAATCCCATAGACGATGATGTCCATTGCTCAATCGGCTTCTTCACGTATCTATTTGACTCAAATGTCCGACCAGAACGAAGACGCCTGGAGGGGCAATTCTGGTAATTTTAAGAACGTTCACATTCTGATCTCAGTCTCAGTCTGTCAAAAATACCTCTAATTTTCCTACATTTTTGACAAGTTTTTGACATTGATTGTGGCTGAGATGATATTGTGGTTAGATTTTTAATGTTTTTAATTACGAGAATTGGCCTTCTGGACAGCTCTATAGTTGGCTTCTTTTGAATTCTCGAAGGTGCCGGAGGTTGTGCACGATGGGCAGGAAATGAGATGAGGTATATCCTGTTAAAGGGCTCTTCACAGGCCCTGTATTTGTGATGGGTCAAGGATACTCCATTTGGCCAGATTATTTCTACAGCGGCTAACCTGAGCCCGCAATTAGTTAAATTAATTCGGTATTCTATAACACGTCTACTTAAATCATTAATCTATTAGTTAACTCTATCCCAAACTTACATTATCGTCGAAGATCAACGTTTTGTTGATCAGCAATAAAAACGACTTTAAAAAAAAAGCAGGAGATAGTGCGACTATCTGAAACGACATTAAACCTATCTCGGAGACGTTTCGCGCAAGTTTTAATTGATCAATTTAACTTCAACTGCCAACATTTGACCTGAGATTAGGGTTGTACCTACGGACTTTAGATGGATAATTTATGTTTTCGCATTTGAATTAGGTAATTATGTGAGAGCATGTCGATAATCGGATAAAGTGCCCCAATGAAAGTTAGATTTGGTAACATTTCTAGGTATTGAAATGATACATTACTAGATTAATATAGGTATGAAATAGGAACTATCGCCAAAATCTACGTCTGACCACTGTAAGGACTATTCCTGCTTGCAGTGCATATTATTATTAGTCGACCTAAAAAGGATCCTCTTTTGTTTGTGCACGGGATTTTGTTTACAAAATGGTCAGATATAGTACCCACTGCGTAAAAAAAACAAAAAACAAACATCTCGCGCACGCACGTTTAGACTCAGCGGTCATACATATGTGGTGGCATCTAATCATCAAATTCGTCACACGCGAATTACGCATCACACTGACGTCAAGCAAAATCCTGCATCGCGCAAGCAGAGTTTACTGCGCAACTAACATGCGAGTATATACAACGTCCCGAAATCAATCGTCGGGCAGTTGCCTATCAGACACAACACCCGTCCGGTCCGAAGATGAGGATCTTCCAACCGGACGGGTGTTGTGTATCATCTTCTATGGAAAAGGGAGGCCTTTTCCATAGAAGATGAATGAACTTTACACCCTGTTCCTCATAACTCTGTACATACATACATAAACTACCGCCTTCTCTCATCGGGGTAGGCAGAAACGACAGTAGGTACTTCACCTGCTACGGTACATACATACTCATTTTGTTTCGTTTACGTTCATACATCCGCGGGGTAATTATGTAACACACATAATGACAATTGATCGCAGTGGTGATTTCATTTTGACAGTTTTACTATGTTCATTGTGTTATTTACGTTATTGAGTCGAGTAGACTAATGAAGCAATGTATTAGCCCAAAACCCCAAAACTCCCGTCCTTCAAAACTCTCGGATTGCGAGCAGGGTGCTGGTTATGTTAGTAAAAAGGCTTTAGATACATACAAATAAATAAAATTGAAGTTTCTACTTATAATGTCAAAATAAAAGTTTTTCAAAAAGTTTGTCTGACTGTTTGTTTCGGCTAATCTCTGAAACTGCTAGACCAATTTTGACGGGACTTTCACTGGTAGATAGCTGATGTTATAAGGAGTAACTTAGGCTATATTTGAGGAACAGAATTAGTAAAGAGACATTAGTAAAGAGAAATATAAACGAAATAAAGTCAATAAAATCATAAATCAAAATGGGTAAAAATGACAATCCTGCTTGTAATAGGTGCATAGTGACAGCGTAATCTACATTCACCTGTTTTTGGCAACTGTATAAGCCCATGACTGTTATCTACTGTTATTTTGTATACAGAAGCTGTTGGTGTACAGACGCCAGCACATCAAGCTACTACAATCTGTCAAATATCTTTATTAGGTTTTCAACTTTATTGCTAAAGCGTTAAGGTTCAAGGTTGATTGGGAAAATTTGACAGTTTCGGGTAGCTTGACCTGCTGCCGTCCGTACCTTTATAAATAAATAAATTTCCTTCCATATACATTTTAATTCTATTTGAAATATCCAATAAAGCAGGAATATTTTAATATTTAGTGTTTTTTTTATCGCTCCATTGGTATATTTAGTCTGCAGCGCGCAGCAGTTCAGTAGAATTTTATACATGCGTGAGCATGTTTATTTAATTATTTCTGCATAATTGACCAATTCATATTCCCTCTATATTTTTAACCAATGTTTCAATCGTTCATGATCAAGTTATGGCAGCAGTGGTGGTCCAGTGGTAACGGCCGCGACTTACGAGTTCTAGGTCGTAGGTTCTAACCCAGATTGTCAAAGATCCACGAATGACAGCCAGGAACGACGGCTTAACGTGCTTTCCGAGGCACGTAGGGTTCGCGGTATGTAAAGATGGTCACCCATCCACAGACCGACAGCGGTAAACGTAGCTTAACCTGATCGATCGACCTGTGCAGCTCTTATTATTAGCCTCGGCAAGTAGTTAAACGTTAGCGATCCAAGTCATTTGCCTAGCTGTTTGATTGAATGGCTGAATATCATTCAGGCCGCTAGTTGAACGGCACCGTTTTGTTAAAAGGCTAGGCTAACTGAATGGCTAATTAAATCAGTTGGCTGCGACATATATATATGATATTTACTAACAGAATCACGTAACTTCCGTAGCTGTTCCCAGTTCAACCCTGCTATGAACATTGCAACCGTTCAATCTTCCCCGTGGAGATCTCTGTTATTGCTAACCTGAACACTTAGCGACCACAACTTTGTATCGGCGGGTTAAGTAATAGCCAATTACCGAGCTGATCCCCTGGTACTGTTGTCAGTTCTTACTAGTTAGTTCTAGACGATATTCGAACATAAACTGAACGAGTAACCACCGAAATTCAAAGATTTGGCTAAAACAGAGGTTGTTGGCCTAACTTTCATTGAATATTCGTTGAAAATGTTGTGGTGTTAGATTCTACTGAATTTGTATTAATAATAAAGCCGAAGAATTTGTTTGAACGAGCTAATCTCTGGGTAGTTCGAGAAACAAGTGCAATGCAGCACGTCTAGCAGTACGTGTAACTACCGCTTGGATTTGAACAATTCTTTTTGCATTTGGTAGCCTAATTCTTGAGGAAGGCTATAGGCTATTTCGCTAGAAACCTTAGGAGCCGACCAAAAAGAAAAGGAAGAAGGATAAGCGAAAACGAGGTAAAAGTGTCGGCAGGCGATGCGATGCGATGGGCTGGATCGGGGGAACAAGAAATTTCACGCGGACGAAGACACGGGCTGAAGCTAGTAGCAAATATCTAAGTAACTTGACGACACGGTTGGAGCAGTGGCTGAGCGATCGACTGCTGCGCTGCGTGTCGCGGGTTCGATTCCCACACGGAACAAATATTTGTATTGCCTACAGGTAGTTGTTCCGGGTCTGGCTGTTTGTGTATGTGAGATTAAATGTTTGTAAACGCACCCTCAATACAGGAGTAATTCCTAGTGTGGGGCAACGATTTTATAAAAAAAAAACTGTATATTTTTCAGTTTCAATATTTGATTAGTTTAGTATAATAACGGAAATTCTATGTAATCCTCGGCTGAAACCCAGGAATTTTAAGTGAAAGTTCGTGACTTTTGTATGTTTGTTATTATATTACAGATAAAAATGGCTACGCACGCACGGCTAAAATAATGGCATAAACGCACGTTAATCAGCGGGATTGTCCGAAAGGGTTACCGCTACCCCGGAACATAAAGGGCAATGAAAGGAACATGGGTGGGTTTTAGTCAGTAAGAGTCTGGCACTCCCTTCCGCTCCACCCAGAGCGGGACCCCTCCCGCTTGATGGTTTCCCATCGGAAAAAAAAAAAAAAAAAAACGTACGTTAAGCCGTTGGTCCTGCGCCTGATCTTTCTCCGGTCGTGTCAGATTGCGTGCCGTCCCATCGGACTATGAGAGTGAGGGAAGAGAGGGTGCACCTGTGCCTGAGCACACGCTTCTCATAATCATAACCAGCCTATATTGTTCCCACTGCTGGGACACAGGCCTCCTCTAGGTGAGAGGAAGAGAGCCGTAATCCACCACGCGGGCCCAGTGCGGGTTGGTAGGTGTCACATGTCTTCGGATTTTTGGTTCTAGGATATGTCGGTTTCGTCATGATGTTTTCCTTCACAGTGCACACACTTGTGCACTATAATATCTCCCGCACTGAAGGCTGTTCTCCGTTGAGATTGACCGCCACCGCCTAAATTCGGTCTGGAAGACTATTACACATAAATAAATGGCTGCAAGGATTTGGATGACATTTTTCACACACATGGATCATGTTGTGGGTTAAAATATAAGATACTAGCAGTGCCCCGCGGTTTCACCCCCGTAAGTCTCGATACCGTGGGGATATCGGGATAAAACGTATCCTGTGTTATTCCTGGTAGTAACCAGGAATAACACAGGATACGTTTTTTAAATTCGAAAATTTGGCACACGAATAGTAATTTGTGTGCCAAATTTCATTCAATTCCAGTAGTTGTTACGTGAAAGAGGAACAAACATCTATCCATCATCCTCACAAACTTTCGCGTTTATAATATTACTAGCAGCGCCATGCGGTGTCACCCGCATAAGTGTCGATCCCGTGGGAATATCGGGATAAAAAGTATTCATTATGTTATTCTGATGTATAAGCTATATTACTGTAAAGTCTCATCAAAATCTGTACAGTAGCTTTTGCGTGAAAGAGTAACAAACATCCATCCATCCTCACAAACTTTCGCGTTTATGATATTAAGTAGGCTTTGTTTAAACTTTTTATCCAGGTAGGTACATTAATCAATTCCTCTAGAACGCGAATGAAACCGCGGGCAACAGCAGTTCATAAATTAAGCTCTTTGACCCGTAAAGTTATTTGGTATACATATAATACCTGAGTATTCATTAAGTTTCCTGCCGTTTCATTTCCAAAGCACAGTTCTTGTTATCGCGCTACAGAATACTTCTCCTTTCATAAAGTAAATGCCTACGTGAAATAAAACGTCTGAATCTTAAAGCTGGCCTAATTACTGTTT
The DNA here is from genome assembly GCA_911387795.2 of Apamea monoglypha. Classification (NCBI taxonomy): domain Eukaryota; kingdom Metazoa; phylum Arthropoda; class Insecta; order Lepidoptera; family Noctuidae; genus Apamea; species Apamea monoglypha. The sequence continues at coordinate 17,104,822 of OU426925.1, forward strand.
TGAATATCATTTTCGGTTTTGTTAACTTTTCAAGAACAAATTCAAATTTATTTATTTGTACACATAGGTGTAATGTAATGGAGAGGGGCTTGTGGCTAAGTAATAACCGCCGCACGGGTCGATCGATCAGGTTAAGCTACGCTTGCCGCGGTTGGTCCGTGGATGGGTGACCATCTTCACATATCAAGACCCCTCCGTGCCACGGAAAGCACGTAAAGCCGTTGGTCCCGGCTGTCATTCGTGGATCTTTGGTAGTCGTTACGGGTCGTCAGTAGCCCGAAAGTCTAACAACAAGTCTTACCAAGGGGTTTCGTATTACCCAGTAACTGGGTTGTGGAGGTCAGATAGGCAGTCGTTCCATGTAAAATACTGGTATTCAGCTGCATCCGGTTAGACTGGAAGCCGACCTTAACATAGTTGGGAAAAGGCTAGGCAGATGATGCGGGCACATGATGGTATAAAAAATACAAATATTGCTTACCCATTAGGTAATGGGTGTACAGGAAGGCCTATATAATTATAAAAATACTGCTAAGTAAGGCGATTAACACACTGTCACGCACCACGCAGCGTAGCGCGTGAATGCGTGTTTTAACGTTGCTTGTAAGTATCTCCGTTTGTATATAAAACACGCACAGTCCAACACACAGAAAATGCATCCACGCGCGTTTATTCAGTGCGTTGACACGCAAGATGCAGCATGATGCGTGGCAGTGTGATAACCGCCTTACAGTCATAAATGTTTAGCAATTGATAATGATAATAACAGAGAATTGGGTACGTTTATTTTCTACACAATTTTAATTTTTGGTTGTTCTCTGAATAAGCTACCACCATATGCCAGCAGCAGACCCAAGAGAAGATGGCGGGACGAACTTAACGCCTATAGACGCCATGCTAGCGTTGCGTTAGCGGTAGCATTTCGTTACAAGTTTTTATCTCCAAAATCTAAAGTCCGTTTCACATAAGAAGTCTCGTAGACGCGGCGCCACTGTCGTAGGACGGAATCATAAATATTGATTTATTTATTTACCTCGACATCATATATGAGTAGCAGGCTTGATTATTGGTTAATAAAATGCACATTCTTAAATAGAGAAAGGTGTCTGGGGTATTGGAATGTTGCTAACTATATAATAATAATTAGTTCCACTTATTGCCGCGGGACTTCTTTCGGGAAACGGACTCTAGTCGCAATCCCATCTCAGCGACAATCAATGTCAATAGGTAACTTGTCAAAAATGTATGGAAATAAGAGGAATTTTTGACAGATTGAGACTAAGATCAGACTGAGGACGTTTATATAAAAAATTACGAGAATTGCCCCTCTGTCTATGAACTTAGCCTGACATTACATCTGGAATATAATGCGGCCGTCTGGAGTCGGAGTGAAATAACATATAAAAATATGCTCGAACGGATACAGAACAAATTCGTCAGATTTATGTATTTAAAGCTGTATGGGAGATATCCGGGATACTCGTTACTGTATCCTAGCTTATTTTGTCTCGGTATGGTGGACTACTACAAACTAGAAATTAGGCGTGATGTGGCACTGGCAACGTATATTTTCAAAGTTTTAACAGGTAGTATAAAAAATTCAGGTATACTATCACAAATAGGGTTTAATTTACCGGATAGGTGCGTGGAGCAGCGGCGCAGCTACTGGTGGTGCCAAGTGCGCGCACTAACCTACTGGGGCGCGCACCGCTGACTCGTGCGCTGCGCACTCTCAACACGGTGGCAGATGCCATAGACATATTCACCTGTACACTGGGGGAGTTCACAAGGGCCACGTACTGTGTAGCATGTAAGGTATTATATAGTTAAGTATATTTTAAGTTACTTTGTCGCATTAGATTAAATATCTGTAATGTCAAAGGAAACATGTGATAAATAAATAAATAAATGTCCTTTCCACAGGTATATTGCAATACATTTTGACGTTACCGTCTCGCTTTAACGCTATCAGAAAAGTTTTTATCTAGGCCTGTAGACAGGATTGGTCCACACAAGTTCAAGACAGAGAGGAGTGAAAAGGAGAAAGGGAGGCTTTTGTCCTGCAGTAGGATAACATAGGCTAAAAATAAAATAAATAAATTGATGAGGGAAAGCAAAACCTCGACTCGATGAGCAGTAGTGACCCAGTGGTAACTGCCCCGAATCGCGAGACAGACGGTCTTGGGTTTGAACCCAGGCAGGCGCTTTACGATGTGTAAATTATTTTATCACCACTGCTCTCAAAACGGTGAAGGAAAACCTTGTGAGGAAACCGGCATATCCAAGAACGAGAAATTTGAATACATGTGAGATCCACCAACCCGCGCTGGGCCCGCTTGGTGGATTACGGCCCATTCCCTCTCTCAGAGAGGAGGCCTGTGTCCCAGCAGTGGGAACATTATAATGTTCCCAGGCTGATTATGCTAAAACTTCGACTGGACCTACAACGAATTTTTATAACAGACAAAATACTTTATTTCTATAATTACCTCGAATTACAATAATACATTGTTTTCTCCAAGCCATAAAAACTCAATCTAATTCGGTTCAATAGTAGTTACGTGCCTCGAATTACAGAAGTGGTCACGATTTCTGTTCTCGGGCGAGTTAAAAAAGTTAATTAACTTACTTATGTCCCTTTTCTCTCTCGTAAGTTCGCTGAAACGCAAGTTTAATACTGTCTTAGAGAAGAATGTTGATAGGGAAGTTTCTCATAACTACTAGTAAGTAGTTGATTATTATCATTAACTATTTTATTAAGGGCTGATTTTTCAACAGTCTGATAATGTTTATCTGAAGAATAAATATGACACTTTGACATATTTTCCATACAAAAGCTGTCAAACTGCCATATTTATCAGATAAAAGTTATCTGACTATTGAAAAATCAGCCCTAAGACAGTTAATAATACAATGATCATAAAATCAACTTTGTAAATTATCGTAGTCAAAATCAACAAAGGAATGCTGCGACAAAAATCTCAGTATCGAAAAGAAATCCCCGATTTATAAGTATATAGTTATGTATATAGTTATTAATTTTTACCAAATGTATATGCTTAGTTGTATAGTTTACATAATGTAGGTATGTATATACATTTTCTCATTCATTATTACTCAAACTTTAAGCAATGTTTATAAATAAACTCCTTTAAGAACTGTTTTGTACCCTCTTTCAATGTATTCCTCTTTTATCCAGTCACCCTGTATTAAAGTGCATAAGCAAGTAAGTACAAAGGACATTGTGCTAAAGTGTTAACAATCTGTTTCGCCTCGAGCAAGTTCATAATTAATTTTAAAATATTTCACAGTGTTACGAGAAATTAATTGTAGGTACTTGCGTACCGAGTGGGTGTTCCATGATCATTATTTTTTACTGTAAAAATATTTTTAAAACCGTTTTATGTAAAATAAATTGCTGGCATTTTCACATCTAGTCTTAAAAGCTTGGTTGGTTATTGTTACGTACGTTTTTATGAAGATTAATCTAAAAAAATCCTTTTAACAAAAATTTTTAGATGACTTTGTAGCTTGCCAGTTACAAAGTTTTTTTTTCAGGTCTCCCGTTTAAAGGTGCTTCCTCACCAGGAGCATTCGCGGGTAATGTAACATTACAGATACGACTTTGAACATTACATTACAATACTAGCTCCCGGACTGATGAGCATTCGCGTGTAATGTAACATTACAGATTCGACTTTGAGCATTACATTACAATACTACCTCCCTGACTGACGAGCATTCGCGTGTAATGTAACATTACAGATTTGACTTTTCGAGTGACAGACAGTTCTTTTCGATGATTGTATTTCTGTAAGTAGCTTTGTACAAGCACTTTTACAGGTTAATCATATTTTAAAAACTAGATGGGGTCGGCGTTTCTTATCTGACTACTCTGAAACAAACTCAGAGGTCACAGTCTCTATTAAATGGCAGATGATGATGATGATTGAATTTAATTAAAACCACATTTATAAATTGACGCCTTATTTTTAAAATGGCGGCTTATTTTTAAATTGAATATCCTTTTCCTTATAACGTTCAAACTTAACACGCAAAACCTTACCATTATTCTTTCCCTACCCAAAAAGGACTAAGCCGTAACACCACGTCACTTCTAAATCCTACCCATTAATAACCGGGACAGTTGCACATTTCATACATCATGGTCACCCTGATCCGGTTTTAAATGAACTACAAGCGGGTAGTGGAATAAAATAGGTCTGGCTGGCTATTGTCTGAGTTAATGTAGTGTTTACATACCAAATAGTGTTGGGGGCTGTGACAAGAAAACCTGTTTATGATACAACTGGATAATTTATTTAGTTGACTGTTGGGTTATTCTGTGTTGTATTAAATACAGGGTGGCAGGGACATTGACGTGCAAACTGAAACCATTAATTCAGGACATGATTCTAGAAACCATAGTGTAGGATTATTTGGTCGGTAATGAAAAAAAAATTACTGTTTCATAGAAAATAGCAATACTACGCAGTCAAAATGTATGGAACAAGGAATTTATTTTTTAATAAACAACAAAACATTTCAACGCAGGTTGTTCGGTGGGGTAAATGCGTAATACACTAACAGATAGGAATGGCTTTCATTTTGACAGTTCAACAGAATTCATTGTGTTATTTACGTTGTTGAGCAGACAAATGTTTCAAACATATGAAGCAATGGATTAGTAATATGATTCAAAATGATTCTGATTATACAATTAGCCTGCAGAATCATGTCCTGAATCGATGGTAATAGATTGCGCGGCGATATCCCTGCCACTCTGTATTTTATATATATTTATTTATTTACACACAATTTATTAGCTTAAGTGTACTGTTGACATATATTCATATTCATATATTTATTTGCATTCCATAATGTTGTAGAGGAGTTACAATGGCTTAAAGCTAAGGTACAATTATGGACCCTATAGGGCACAGCAAAAAGTATAAAATTAATTATTAAAATAAAAATAAATTAACGACAAAAATTAACAATAAGCAATCTTTAAAATATGTTATTAACATAATTTTTTTACAGGTAAATATAACATTTCATTTTATTGAGATCAGTCTGTTATAGGTAGTACATAATAATTATTTGGTAAGGTCAATTAAACGTATATCTATCATATTATAATATTTATCTATGTATGTGTGAATGTATCTATACGACTAACTGTGTGTGGTGTCTGTTTGTATTCAATAGATTTTTTTGTCATGTAGTCGTCTGTATTCGTTTAACATGAAACTCGCGGACGAAGTAGCGGGCAGTACCTTGTATTTTATAAGTTAAAAATGAGAAATCAATTACCATAGCTTAATAAGTCGCATTTTCACCGTCATTGTACCCAAGGTACTCCGATTTCTCAAGCGGGAGGTTCTCAGAATCTCAAAGCCCGATTAACAATACTCCATTCCTCAATCCGAAGTATACTGAATGTTTAACTTTCAAGTTCGAGTCCGTTTTAAAAAGCTTTCAAAGTTTTACGGCAGTCGATAAGAACCAACCGGTTATTTTTTAATGAAAGGCTGGTATCTGTTTTTAGTTTCATTTTTGTAAACCAGTGTTTTATTTGTGGTAGAAGTCTTTTTTTATTTGGGACTCACACAGGATATATAAAAAGTAAAAAGCATTTAAAACTAACAAAATTACAACAAAAACAATCAGAGGAAAAAAAGAAACAAAAAAGGACTTGTGCGATCTAGATCTTGTGATTGTCTGATCTTATCTTGTGTTGTCTTTTGTTGTCTTGTTGTGTTGTTGTCTTATGTTGTCTTGTGTTGTCTTATGTTGTCTTTTGTTGTCTTGTGTGTTTGTGTTGTCTTGTTGTCTCAGCATAATGCTGCGATATTTTGTTGATAACACACAAACATAATATCACGCCTGTAATCCCCGATGAGTTAGACAGAGGCGTACCTATCGCACACCCACGCTCCGCAAGGCACCAATCCAGATTTCGGGCTGCCGCTGAGAAAGTTGCTTGTGGAGTTTGAAAAAAACCAAAAACATTTTTATATTAAAATTCTTGATGTCTGGAATATTTTTTAAGGGTCGTTGCAAAATTACATTCTTAAAGGTTTCGCAGAAATGGAATTTACAGTAAAAATTATCCTTGAAGGGTTTTCCAGCTACTAAAAAGGCTGCTGTAACAATCTACATAAAAATATTGACAAAAGCTCTGAACTAAACAAAAAATCCTGCACAATGCAAAAAACGGAAGCGTAATTTGAAAAAGGCTAATTACGCTTTTTCTTTCATCATCAACCACTGTGTGGTTTTTCATTTTTCACCAGAGAATGCAACTTCGAAACAATTGCAAGTAGTCAGGAATTCTTGCAGATAGAATAATTAGCGAACCGGAGGTTATCTCTGATGAAAAAGAAACTTCATTTTAACGGAAATGGTAAAAGTTTGAATAGGTGCAATAATATTAATTGTGGTATATTTCCAACTGACTTTATGGGCACTTCCTTCTTTGAATTTCCTTTATGAATATTTTATTAATAACTAGCTATGTCCGCGACTTCGTCCGCGTGCAAGTCGGTAAACAATTATGTTAGTACTCTGAAGTTACACCTTATAACATCAGCTATCTTTCAGTGAAAATCAGTCCAGCCGTTTCGGAGATTAGCTGGAACAAACAGACAGAAAGACAAAAAATATAAAAATTGTGTTTTTTCTATGTACCGTTTATACTTTATTCTCTTTTTATACTTTAATATGCATTTAGTAAAAAGCTGTTATTTTGACATTACAAACACTTCAGTGTTATTTATTTGTACAGATGTATAGATTCATGTAAAAAGGTTTGCATAAAAAAAATACATATATCTGGGGCATTGGGCAATTAATTAAAATTCAATCTATTGACATTGCTGGTTGAATGGAGTGCGAACTTTTAATCCTCACTTTATTCGACGCTAAAACACTGGCACGTAACAATTTTTAACGTTAGAAACCTGACAGCTTACTGACAACACCAACAATAATCTATTTCGAATTTAGAACAAAATTTTCCATGCTCCTATATTTTAGCACCCACCACAAAATGTGCCCAAGTATTAAAAAAAAAACAAAAGAAAAATGCTTAACTCAACGTGTCATTGTACTGTAGAGGTTTATCTGCATGAGGGCAACCTCACATAGTACAGGCCGGAGATAATTTAGAACGGGTTAGATTCGAACGTTCAAACTAGCGTCATGTTTCTTCTGTTAGGATTTTTATATATAACTGTCAGTGGTGACTCGGTCTAGAACACTTAAAGATATGCCTATAATACAATCTTAAAAGAGTCTTATAGTTGTTTAATTTCTCGATCCCCTCAGAGGACTCCTCAAGTCCTCACATATGGTGGAGTGCGCCGGGTAGGCGCTAAATTGTCGAAGTGTATGCGCTAAATTGTCGAAGTGTAAACGCTGAATTGGCGAAGAAACGTACCCCATACGTATAAACGAAGTTTTTGAAGAAGCGAGACCTCGCATTCAGAGGATAGAACAGGCACAGAAGAGTCGCCTGAATATTATATGCAGCTAAGTGGTTCAATATTTTTTTGTGTAAAGAGATTAAGATGGCTCAATATTATACTGGCAGTAACGCATGCCTAGAAGAATTCATTGAGGCGTTCAAAGTAGTTGCTAACTACAATAGATGGCGTGAGAGCGATTGGGCGCTGATATTGGGCGTATATCTTGAGGGTGCTGCCCTGTGTGTTTTTAAAATGATGTACCACGATGGCATGACATTCAATGCGTTGTGTGATGTACTACGAGCAGAGCTCCCGTGCCGTTGTCACAAAGCGTTTTATAAGAGGCAACAAGAGGAGATTGCACAACATCTGTCTGAGGGAAGAGGACAGGAAAATTTGTTAAATGTAGATGATGATGCTTGTTTATTATTTAGTGGAAGACAAGATGGCCCACTACAAGATGAGCAAAGCTGCCTAGAAAGCAGCGTGGAAGTGGAAGCTGATGAAAAAGATGATGTCGAATGCAGCAGCCAAGGGTGCAGCCCAGCAGAGGATGAGAAGGAGCCGATGGAAGTGTTCGAGAGTGAACACGAGGAAGATAATGAATCGGGTCAGTCCATTCCTTTTATTAATATATATAGCTGTGTTTCAGAGCATCAGGATGAGCAGTATTATCACGATGTCGAAATTAATCAAAATAAAATCGCTGGTGATCAAGTTACTGAGGATAACTCTGTGATTATTGATTCCGAGACAAAGGAGAGTTGTCATGTCGAGTTGTCCACTGAGATAATGGAGAAAGCTCAGAGCGTCGTAATGTCGGATGACGACAGTAAGGTGGACTATGAAATTGTCATAGTTCAAGCTGATGTAGAGTTGTGTGCAGTCAGAGACGAATGCACAGAAGTGATGAACAATTATGTGCAAGTGAAAGACTTAGTTAATTCTCTTACGGATGAGGGCGCAGACTTTAATCGTAGTGATCACATTAAGCATCACATAGATGACCCTAAGATTAATAATTCAATCTCACTTCATTTCAATTCATTTTTTGCAGATAGGTTTCAATCTTTAATGATATTATTAATGTTAATAATTAATTTTGTTCATTCACAATGTGCTACTAACAATATAGAAAAGGCACGTGTAAAGGAAAAAAACTCATTTGTTAGAAAAGCTGAAACTAAAAGCTTAATTCCAAGATATTTTTCAATGATTAATAACTTTCTAAATATATTTTCCTATAATTATCAACATTTTATAAAGAATTCTCTAATTTTAAAATGCAAGTTTATAAAATGTAAGTTCAGAGATAAAAAACTTTTTGTTAAAACATTTTCATATTATGTTGCAAACTTTTGTTGTCTTTAGTTGTCATTCATTGTCACATCAACGTTAGATAGATGTAAACAACACTTTTAGTATAATGATTATTATGATACAGTATATTAACATATCATTTGTGTTCTTTTTTCATATGCTGGGATAAAACACCGGACGCGGCTGGGCGCGAGTGAGGTGGCTCACCTCACAGCCTCAGGGAGTCTGAGGGAGTGAACATATCGTCGTCTTCATAGGCTGAGATAGCATGAACGTACTTCAGAATTTAGTAACGCGAGTTAGGAGGGGTACATAAACTTATAAACTGTGGTCACACCTACAGGGGGGGATGGCACTCCCTAAGCTGAAACCATCTTTGCTTACGGGGCATAGCCTTCGCAAAGTGTGTCGGGTAGACACGATTGGTTCGACTTATATTGGAGGACCCACAGTTTTATCAGTATAGACTGTTGTTTCATGGAGTTTGAACTTGGTGAGAACGGAATAGATTTTTGGAAATATTTCCTCTGGAGTATGGGCGCGAGATAGTTTTCTTTCGGTGGACACTGACCTCTTGGCCTTTTCCCTCCCTCTGGCTCAATACCGTCCGATGGGGTAAAAGAGTTTGAAGTTAAGATCATCTATCTGCTTTAAGCCTCATCTAGGCTGATGTGAACTGTCACATCATATTGTTAGTATATAGGAGGCCGCGTCGCCTCTTTTTCGCCAGTTTTGGCGCGACGAGGCTTAAGCATGACGACGTTAGTTTATGTTGGTGCACAGTGGCACATGTAAATGTTAACTTACCAGACACTTGTCATAGTGTCGGACGCGCGATTCGTTTGTCCTGACTTAAGCCTACTCTTGCAAGAGTTGGACCTCACACTGTATATATTATCTGGCGTTAGGTAACTGTTATCTTAGGGATAGGCAGGAAGGGTCTGAGCGTTCGAATGCTGTGAATAAAAGTCTTGTTGAGAGGCGGGAGCTTACCAATCCTTTTATTCAAGGATGGGCGTAGCTCATGTAGAGGTTTATCTGCATGAGGGCAACCTCACATAGTACAGGCCGGAGATAATTTAGAACGGGTTAGATTCGAACGTTCAAACTAGCGTCATGTTTCTTCTGTTAGGATTTTTATATATAACTGTCAGTGGTGACTCGGTCTAGAACACTTAAAGATATGCCTATAATACAATCTTAAAAGAGTCTTATAGTTGTTTAATTTCTCGATCCCCTCAGAGGACTCCTCAAGTCCTCACAGTACCACCTGCTTATTAAGGGGAATGCGAATAAGGTAGTCCGAGAAATTCAAATTTTATTACGTTTTTTGCAATTTGCAGTGACCTTATCATATTATAAATGTATTAAAAGCATTATAAGCATTAGAATAATCAATACAACTCTCTAAGTACAAATTATTTACAGACACTGATGTGCGGGGTAATTGCGTGACACACAAACAGTACCAATGGCCGTCACTTTGACAGTTCAATAACATTCATTGCGATATTTACGTTGCGAGTAGACAAATTTTTCAAACATGTGAAGCAATAAATTAGACTCTTCAAAACCTCCTTCAAAATGGTTCAGATTGTGATTTATAGTGTGTTACACAATTAGGGTGCTGCAAAACTGGCACAAAACTTAAGAAAATTTGAATTTCGCGGGCGTTAACGTTCCCCCTTAAAAATAATACAGTAAAGGGCATTATGCTCTGGGGGCGCGATACTGGCCAGTTACCGGTCGGCTGGTCCATTCTCTCCTAGGCACACTCGGGACAACAAGGCATTAAGCGCAAATCCCTTTATCTCGACGTCCAGTCGCGTCGCTCATGCGTGGCATTGCTTCCCCGCGTTGTGGGTGTGAGATGAGCGGGTTGGGAATTGAATCGGGAGTGAAGTTACCTCCAATTTCGTCGAGTATATCAAAGATTAGTTAGGACTGGGTCAGAATTTATAGCTGGAGGAGTCAGTTTAGGCTTGATTGGCGTAGTGTGAGCAATTAAATAGGTTGTCGATTGCAGCACGAAATTAATATTTGAAGGGTTCTACGCTTCAGCGGGATTGTCCGAAAGGGTTACCGCTACCCCGGAACATAAAGGGCGAAGGAAGGAACATGGGTGGGTTTTAGTCAGTAAGAGTCTGACACTTCCGCTCCACCCAGAGCGGGAGGGGTCATTTGATGATTTCCCATCCGGAAAAAAAAGGGTTCTACGCTATGCAGCAAGCTTAGGGTTCTATATTCTATGTTACGGGTTTGGTTTCCGCACTTAGTCCTTCAGGTGGACCATTGTGCGTGGTGGCTTAGGGTTATTATACAAATTAATATTATATTCTTTTTATGGTTCGTAGTGTGCCAACGGGACCCTACAGCAGCCGTCGACACTCATGTCGCTCTTGCGTATGCTCACTTAGAGTGACTTCTCCATTCATTTCTGTAGCCTATCTTCTCAGTCCGCATATTCGTTGTTAAAGTCAGCTATAAGCGTGTGTTGTCCCACTGCAGGGCAAAGTCCTCCCTTCCCTCTTTCTACTTTTCCCGGTCTACTGCGATTGTGGGCCAATGCTTTAAGAAGGAGTCCAGCTCATCCCGTTATCTTTTTCTGGGCCTGCCGCTTCGTTTCTTGCCATTTGTGATCCACCGAGTGGAGTATTGTTTGCGTATTGCTGCTCCGACATGCGACAGATGTGGTTAGGCTAGTTCTACATTAGTCCAGCAGGTGTTCAGCCAGCGTCCGCTATTTGTGTTTTGGAACGAATTATAGAGTTTTTAATGCGGTTAAAGGAAAAAATAAAAAAAACTGATATTTTTTTTTTTGTTTTTTTCTCCATCTTTAATATCCGCAGTTTCAATGACCCCACTTGATGGGTCGGGTATTAACTTACATCAGCTTACTATATCGTGTGTTGGTAATACACGACATTCTGCTACAAAAATCTTCGCCTTTATGATCTGAGCAACGTTTTTGCTTCATACAGGCCTATTGTAGTGTAAGATTAATAAATAAAAACATAGTCACTGACCCACAGTATTTTGTGAACGTAAGTTGTGTATGAGCAGTGGTAGCCCAGTGGTAACGGCTCTGACTTACGTGTCGTAGGTCGTGGGTTCGATTACAGGCAGGCACATTACTTTGTGTAATCTATTTAATCTGCTGCTTTCAAAACGGTGAAGGAAAAGATCGTGAGGAATCCTAGACTATGTCCTAGAATCAAAAACTGGATTAGACATGGGAGATCCACCAACCCGCACTGGGCTCTGATTACGTGGCCTACTCCCTCTTACAGAGAGGAGGCCTGTGTCCCAGCAGTGGGAACATTAGAGGCTGATTATTCTAACAACGTTTACCCGTAAATATTTGCCTCGTTGGTCTAGTGGTCGCTAGCTACTACTGACCATGGGGTCCCGGGTTTGATTTCCAATTCAGGCAAAGTGTTATTGCGTTTTCAAAGGTTTAAGTCAAAAACTGAAAGTCCAGAAATTTCGAGGTTTTTCAAGAACCACGCAGTTAGCACAGGTCTTTCGAAACTAAAATGGGTTTTACACTATTGGTATCTATCATAACAACATCCCAAAAAATCTGTACAGTGAATTTTTGTGCGACCTAACGCGATTTTTGTGTCTACGGTGACTGACCTATTTTACGATAACGCGGTTTTGAGCCCTCGATGGATGCCTCGCATGCAACGCTTTCCGCATCTCAAGATGCGGTTACTGTTACACACACTTACTTATTTGAAAAGCTGTGTATTCGATTAGCTATAGAAGTTTTTTTCTCAAACATGCTTGCAAATAGAGCCATTTAAAGGAAAAAAAAACAAATAAAAATACTGGAATATGTAATTTAAATGTCTGTTCAGTTAGAAAAAACATGATTCTATATAATAGTAGGTATGTAATTTATATTATGAGATACATAAATTTAAACTAAATCTTGTTTAGGTTGAATTTCTGCGCATCATTTCTGATAGGACAAGCCTTGGCCGCCACCAGGCAATAGTGGGCCCACGTATGTGTGCATCGGTTTCGCCACGGCCCACATTTTCACGTTCGTCAGTGCCTCTTTTGCATGTCGCTGTTATAGAATAGAATATAATTTTCTTTAATCAAGTTACAAAGACTCAAGAAGATTGTTAGTAAAACTTATGACTATATTGGTAAGCACAGACACTAAACAAAAACAAGGAAAACAATACAATATAATAAGGGTTGCTCACCGTTGCGACATCCCATGAGAGACGGCACATCAGTGACCCACGTACACGGAGTCTAGGCGACTCGCAATCATGCTTAAGCCACTGATGGAGCCGCCCCACACCCTGCGCACCAGGGAAGCGCACCTTTTACTCATTGTTGCGTAAAAGCAATCTACATGTACATCTGCGAACATCCCTGACGCACTACAGAAACTGGGCAGTCCCACCAGTATCCTAAACGCATTGTTATATTGAACGCGGAGAGCGCTGTACGATCTTTGAGTATACTTAGCCCACAGGCTGCATGAGTAAAAAGCAGTACAATAGGCTCGAAAGAGCGTGATTTTAACAGAAAGTGAGCATCGTGTAAACCTGCGAGGCAGCATGTTCGCTCTAACTGACAACGCTCTCCGCTCCCGTTCAATGTCATCATCGTCTTTGAGGTTGGGAGTCAATATATGACCAAGTTACTTAAACCTGTAGACTCTCTGCAAAGGTGTACCATAAAGTAAGACAGGCGGTACTGCATCCGGACTTTTACCCCCAGCCTCAAAGACCATGACCTCCGATTTCTTAGTGTTGTATGCCAAGCCATGAACTCATGGTACGCCTCACATTGAGCAACAAATTTTCTCAAACCGCAGACTGACGCGCTCAGCAGCACCGTGTCGTCTGCATAACTGATATTATTGGCGCAGGTACCGTCTATATAACACCCCAGCCTAGTACTGCTGAGCTCGCCAATCAACTCGTTCACATAAAGGTTGAACAGCGTTGGTGAGCTCAATCCTCACCCCACACTCCAACCCGAGTAAGGACGAGAAAACGCCCCAGCCTATCGTACATTGTTGATCTGGTTTCCATACCAAAACTTTAAAATGTTAACAAATACTGTGGGCAAATTCACCCGCTCTAATTTACTCCACAACACATCATGGGAAACCAGATCAAATGCCTTTGACAAGTCCATGAAGCAAGCATAAATAGGTGTCCCTCGTCTCGCATAGTACGTCATAGCATGCCTAAGACACAAGACCGCACTCTCTGTTGATAACCCAGCTCTGAAACAGAACTGGTTATCATGAATACTAATACAACTACTTAATTGTGTATTAAGCATGCCGCCAAATACTTTTGAAATTACGGTAGCCAGTGAAATGGGCCTATAGTTACCGCGGTCGGCGAGGTCACCAGTTTTTTTTAGCAATTCGCACTACCAGTGTTCGCATCGTCTCACCGGGCAGGTAACTATGACTCATACAAAAGCCATACAACATAGCAAGCACCCTGGGTAAGTGAGAGCCAGCATACGAGTATCGTAGCGAGTATCTAAGCCCGTCATGACCGGGGGACTTACCCCTAGACATTCGTCTAATAGACCGAGCAATCTCCGGGGACTTAAATTTTACCCCTATTTCCACACCGAGCACAACATCGAGCACCGACCGTGAGGGTCCTAGAGGAGATTTAAAAAAAAATGCTTCTTTAAAAAGATTTGCAATATCCTCAAGCTCATTCATGCTACCGACGCCGACGCTCACAGGGATTCCCGGTCTGGTTTTCAATTTGTTCGTGTGTTACCAGAAACTACGAAAATAATTTTTAGCATGGTATGCGGCTAAAATGTCTACTTTAACTTGGTCTTCATGATCCTGGCACCACTTTAACCTTGACTTAAAGACTTTTCTAGTCTCACGCATTTCGTTAAAAAAGAAAAGAAGACGTAGAAAGGAGAAGATCGAGGAAGAAGGTTGGTTGGAGGTTGGAAGGGGGGAAGGAGGAGGAGGTAGAAGGTTTACCATACCATGTCCACAATTTAAATTTCTGCCTAGTCTCCCTATGAGCTTCTGCAACATGTTTGTTCCAGCAAACTATTATCCGCTTAGAGCAATTATTGCCGCCTTCCCGACCTATCACAGCAGCCTCACTTAAAGCATGTACGATGTCTGCATACAGCTTCTCAATAACAATCTTGTGACCAGGGTTACACATACTGTCACAGCATTCACCAAGTTCGTGTGGGAAGTCCATTAGTCTTAGTCTTTTATGACATTCACGCTGATAGGCTTCTATCTGATTTTGGCTTCTCTCTCCCCACACAACCTTGTTCACATTTACAACATTAGTACATTTTATGTATTGCATTAAATTTTAAGCTAATAAACTCGCAGAGTAACTAATAAAGGGGATGTTGTCCTTATAGAATATCAGTTTGTTGTTCTTGGTAGAACAATATTACTGTCCATGCTTTTGACATAAGTGGTAGAAAAGGCTGGAACCCATAAGGATCATCCGTCATAATCTAAGATTATTTTCCTCCATTCCGTAGTCGTTTGTTTGCAACATTAGTTACATTTATCACAATCGAGAGAGAGGGAAGGCTTTTGTGCTAAACAGGAACTTAGCGCGGGTCTTAGCGATGTTGACCCAAACAACATAATGCCATTAGAAGGGACTGCTACACTATAACTTTAACGAGAGTTAAGGGCGTCTGACTAATGATTGTGGAAATGGCTCACCGTGTGTTTGTTAGGCTGTGCATAGACTACCAACTGAAACTGTTAGATATGAAGTCTTCGCCCTTTAGAATGCGACGCATAATAATCTAATCTAATATAACTAGCCTGTATCGTCGCAATGCAGGGCACCCCTCCCTCTCTCTTTTCCACACAATTCTGTCTTTGGCCGGCCAGTTCCTAAGGTAGGAAATAAAATGGTTTCGTTTGCTTTTTATAAATGTCGAAGCATCATGCTGAGATAAGAGCCTTTTGGCCTCGTAGGACTAGGACTTTCTGTTTCATTTTTCCTTTTATTGCTTTTTTTTATATATAATTTGTTTTATTTTTATTTTTAACAACTGTACGAGTCGCAATAAATACCTTTTCTTTCTTTCTAAAAAAATCTGCTGCCATTGAGTCACCTACCAAGACGTTTTAAGAAGTGTCTGAAAGGTAGAAATGTTGTTGTTATACTTGCAAGCTTTACACCCAAGTTACTTGACAAAACTTGGGTGAAGCGCTTACAAAACTGCTCCAAAAATAACCGTTATTTTTCTCGGCTTTGGAATTCCACAGTACAGACACCAGCACACCAAGCTACTATAATCTGTCAAATCTCTTTAATAGATTTTCCACTTTATTGCTAAAGCATTAAGGTTCAAGGTTGATTGAGAAAATTTGACAGTTTCGGGTAGCTTGATCTGCTGGCGTCCGTATATAATCATAGTTTATAAAATACATATCGGTAGCGTGATTCTGGTGTGCAGTTGACAAACTAAAATAAAACCTACTAATATTATAAACGTGAAAGTTTGTATGGATGGATGGGTGAATGTTTGTTACTCTCACGCAAAAACTACAGAACGGATTTGAATGAAATTTGGCACACAGATGGTTTATAACCAGGATTAACATATAGGATACTTTTTATCCCGATATTCCCACGGGATCGAAACTTATGCGGGTGAAACCGCGGGGCGCAGCTAGTAATCATTTATTTATAACAAAGGACATCATTAATTTCGTACCCAAATATAAAAGTGCTGGGCAGAAAAAAAGTAAGAAAGAAAAAAAAAAAAATGCCAAAAATCATATTATAATTACAAGTTTATAGTTAAAACATGTATAGGAAGTTAAATTAAATTAAAAGTTGGTATTTCTTTAATGTTACGAGTATGCTTAAAACACTTTTTAGAAAAATATGATTTTAGACATTTTCAATCTTAAATAGCAGCCGAAGACTTTCGTTGTGATAGTAAAAAATGCTCAAGAGGTTATTTCCCATAAGATAGCAGTCCTTTTTTTTCTGGCCAGCACTTTAATTTTTGAGTATAAAATGTTCGACACTTGAATAGAGATGTCCGTTGTGATTAAGCCGACAGTTCGTTTTAAACCCAGAGAGATTGCATAAGTAAGTGAACGGACAGACTTACGTCGGCACATGACGTACAACATAGTCGCAGGAAATTCAAACAAAACGCATTAGGTATGTATGACTATGGACATTTTCGACAAAACTTCTGTGAAACTGTATTCATACTTGTTTGCTTGCGGGCGGACGGCCAAGAACTACAGTAGTTTTACTAAGTAAAACTATATGGGTCAAGTTGTGTTTGAGACTGAAAAAGGAGGAATTTTCAGTATGTAGGAGTTTATCATCATATCATCAGGTCTTTCGAAATTGGTATCTCTCCTAACAACATCATCTGCCTAGCCTTTTCCCAACTATATTGGGATCAGCTTCCAGTCGAACCGGATGCAGCTGAATTCCAGTATTTTACATGGAGCGACTGCCTATCTCACCTTCACAATCCAGTTACTGGTTAATACAATAGCCCTTGGTAAGACTGGTTGTCGGACTTTCGGCGAATGACAACCGGGACCAACGGCTTAAGGCTGCTTTTCCACCAGAAATGTGCTATGCTACGTTGCTATTGATGCGTTTGACATCCACCAATCATATTCACTGGTCCACATAGCATAGCACTAGTGGAAACGGGTTCAACTAAGCTATGTTTTTTATATGAAAGGATTCGTGCTATGGATGGAAGCTATGGATGCGCGAGTGGTGTAGCTATGTGCAGAGCAGAGTACTCCCCATGCCTTCCCTACTGTCGATGTATCGCATTGCTCGAGTTGAGCAATTTCCTCGCACAGCTACCTCGCGGCGGCGCCTCTTCATAGCACATCTTACTCGCTCCGCTACACAGCTTAGCATTAGTGGAAACGGTCGCACAGTTTCGTACCTTAGCTTTCACATCCTCGCAGCATAGCTGCATAGCTCATCTCTGGTGGAAAAGCAGCATTACGTGCTTTCCGAAGCATTTCCGTGCACGGAGGGGTCTTAATATGTACGAGTACAGGTGGTCACTCATCCACGGACCGCAGCTTAACATGATCAGTTGAACCGTGCGGCTGTTATTACTTAACTACAAGCCATGTATGACCTATAGAAGACCGCAGCGTAGACCTGGATGAGACCTGCACAGACCAGGGCTGCATGGCACAAAAGGGAGGATGCCTGTCCTCAGCAGTGGGTGGAACAACGCTGTCAATGAAGATGATGATAACAGATATAAAATATCAAAATCAGCAGCAGTGAGAACTGCTGGGACAAAGGCCTCCTCTCTGTGAGAGGAACTGGGCCGTAATCCACCAGGCGGGCTCAGTGTGGGTTGGTAGATGTCGCATTTTAGTCTTCGAATTTTTGGTTCTAGGATATGCCGGTTTCCTCACGATGTTTTCCTTCACCGTTTTGAGAGCAGATGTGATGAAATAATTTACAAGGAGTAAAGCGCCGGTCTGAGTTTTCGATCTCAGACCGGCGCTTTACTCCTTGTAATTTTTTTTTCTGCTGCCGTGAAATAAATACTTACTCAATATTATGTACTTATTTTCTGTAGTTCCTACTATTGTATTTATCATGAACAATACTACATCCCATTTTGTATTAATATTATCATTGAAATTGAAATGAAAATGATAAAAGCATACTTGCCTTTTCTTTTAACGATTATCCAATTATTTTCTCTTTTGTGAAGTGGGAACTGTTTATTGATTTAAAATCTCACACGCATACAAACGATACAGAACTATTTCAGTGCGCTTTCAGGAAAAACGAGACCTTTCAAGAGTTCCGTTCAGAGCTGCGCTTAGAACTCCTATAATCTGTTTCCAAAATCTCCTTGAATGAAGGCACAGCTTAGCTGCACTCCCATAGTACCATATTCAAAAGCGATTTTCTCCTAAAGTGTTGATTACATTTTACGTGTATATACGTGTTGAATTCAGTACCTACATGGAACCGAACCCATCTGCCGCCTATTAAAAAAATTTTTGCTCTGCCTTAAATTTTGACCGCATAGGTATTTCACTTTTAGAAGGAGGAGGAGGTGCTTGTGGCTAAGTAATAACAGCCGCACGGGTCGATCGATCAGGTTAAGCTACGCTTGCCGCGGTTGGTCCGTGGATGGATGACCATCTTCACATACCAAGACCCCTCCGTGCCTCGGAAAGCACGTTAAGCCGTTGGTCCCGGCTGTCATTCGTGGATCTTTGACAGTCGTTACGGGTCGTCAGTAGCCCGAAAGTCTGACAACCAGTCTTACCAAGGGGTATCGTATTACCCAGTAACTGGGTTGTGGAGGTCAGATAGGTAGTCGCCCCATGTAAAATACTGGTATTCTGCTGCATCCGCTTAGACTGGAAGCCGACCCCAACATAAGTGGGAAAAGGCTAGGTAGATGACGAGGTATTGCACTTTTCTTTGAAAAAGCTGAATTTTTTTTTGATAACCGACGTAATATTTCTACGCTAGGGGATCTAGAATTTGACGACACGGTTGTCGCAGTGGCTGAGCGATCGACTGCTGCACTGCGTGTCATAATTCCTAATGTGCTGAATTCATGGTAACACCTTGCGCACTGGTTAATAATAAATCCTGTATAGTATTTTCGGAACCATACAGTTTCGAAATAAGTCTTTTTTCAAAGTCGCAATCGTTATCTATAATCTATATCTATACATACTCGTATAATAAAATAGTGACGATGAATTGTTATCCTTTTGTTTGGATGTATGTTCCATGGATTGGAGCAAAAACGAAAGTGAGCGCGGCCTTACTCCCTCAGTAGTAATGTCATATAGCCATGAGGCCACTTGCTACTTAGGCTTATTATCAAACCGGCTCTAACTTATGTAGCTTTTAATCGCCGCCCGCGTTTATTAGCTATGCCCTCTCTGACTAGGGACGGTTTACATATTAGGGTTTAGGTAGACCTATCGAATTTTGTTTCGGTTAAGCGGATTATGTTGCCAGTCTGGCGGCGAATGGAACTCGCGCTAAATTATAACCGGCCTGCACAATATAAGGTCGCCTTCAGCAGACAAACCTCTACAGCTACGCCCATCCTTGAATGATTTTTATGCTCCCGCTTCTGAACAAGACTTTTATTCAAAACATTCGAACACTCAAGCCGATCCTGCCTGTCCCTATGATGATAATTACCTAACGCCAGATTATATATACAGTGTGAGGTCCAACTCTTGCAAGAGTAGGCTTAAGTCAGGACGAACGAATCGCGAGTCCGACACTATGATAAGTGTCAGGCAAGTTAACATTTACATGTGCCACTGTGCACCGACATAAACTAACGTCGTCCTGCTTAAACCTCGTCGCGCCAAAACTGGCGTAAAATAAGTGACGTGGCCTCCTAAATACTAACAAATTGACGTGACGGTTCACATCAGCCTAGATGAGGCTTAAAAAAAAGGTGATCTTAACTTCAAACTCTTTTACCCCATCGGACAGTATTGAGCCCGAGGGAAGGAAAAGGCGAAATCGAAAAAACCTATCTCATGTCCATACTCCAGAGGAAACATTTCCATAAATCTACTCCGTTCTCCCTAAACTCAAACTCCATGAAACATCAGTCAATACTGATAGAACTGTGGGTCCTCCAATACAAGTTGAACCAATTGTGTCAACCAGACACACTGCGACGTCTTTACGAAGCACGTCTTTACATATTTCTGACTAAATTACAACTGACTGTTCTAAACAAAAATCCTAATTAAAATATTTGATACTATGTAGCTTGAACGTTCGAATGTAACCCGCGCTAAATTATAGCTGGCCTGCACAATATAAGGTCGCCTTCGGCAGACGAACCTCTACAGTACCTTTTTTTTTTTTTTTTTTTTTTTGGGATGGGAAATCATCAAATGACTGCTCCCGCTCTGGGTGGAGCGGAAGGGAGTGTCAGACTCTTACTGACTAAAACCCACCCATGTTCCTTCCTTCGCCCTTTATGTTCCGGGGTAGCGGTAACCCTTTCGGACAATCCCGCTGCCCCGGCAGGCTTCGGCCCTGAGGGGCCCCTCGTTATGCTGACATCTCTTTGAGGCGCGCGTGGAACACTTACGCGCCGTCCGGCACGGGCCTGGTCCTGATCGGGCGGTGAGCTACCCATTGCTCTCCGCCCGCAGGCCCGCGCCTACGGTGGCCGGTAGTCTTCACTTGACTCCCGACGCCCGGGGCGTCTCCCGCGGCGGCTGGGACGGGAGGCTCTCTCCCTCATCCGTCCCGCCACCTCCTTCGCTAGCATGACTGCTTCGCAGAAGGAGGCGACTGCCTCCCACTCCCTCTCGCTCCGGACCATGGCTTGCACCAGGTCCGGGCGCGAGAGGCCGCCGCCGCTGCCGATCGCCTCCACGAGGACACGGCGGTGCTCCGCCCAAGCGGGGCAGACCTCCACCGTGTGCTCCACCGTGTCCTCTGGGCGATCCTGGCAATGGTGACACCCGGGCGTTTCCTCACCTCTACAGTACCTTACTTATCAAAATGTAGTGTAGGCAGTCTAAAAGATCTTTTTCTTATTTTGATTTTGAATCCCACATAAATGTAGGTCAACTCATAGACTTTGAAGAAGAAAAAAAAAAGAACAAAAAAATCGTTGTTTTCTCTTCCTATCAGCGACTTTGAGGTTTGAACTGTAAATCAAATTCCACTATTTTATTTAAAGTTTTGAGAAACTTCTGCTTTAAAAACCACACTTGATTTACAGACTATTGTAATGTAAATTCAATATTGTGCATGTGAAGGTGATTTTTTTAAATGAGAATGGAAATATTTGAATGTAGATTTAGTGCTATTGATGCCTTTAGTAAGTATTGTAAAGGTTGTGTGCAAATGTCGACCTTACGTTATGCCGGCTGGCAGAAAAATATCTCTGGTTGTATTCGAACATTTAGTTGAATTTAGAATGAGTTTTGGACCAATGATAGAAGAGGCGCGTTGATGTAAACATGCTCGCTTGGAATAAACGTAATGATTATAACGTTGTATTATTTCAAAGTCCCCACACTATACTCGTAACAGTACCTACACATAACTGATCAGTTTTTCCAACCGGTAAGTAATCAGATTATCCATAAACTTTTGAGTGAAACTACGCTTTGAAATAGGCGACTAGCATCATAATTCTGACTGACTGACCCCTTGACAATTCAAAAGTGCCTGAAATAAATGTGTTGAGTCTGAGTTTTCTACTCTCATAGAGATGTATGGAAGCAACTATGGAAAAAAAGGACGTCATGCGCCGACCTCAAATTCCTAAATTAGGATCATATTTTGATAGGTTTGATTTATCCTCCAATACCTACATCGTGCCGATATGCGGCGGAAAGAAGCATTGTACGATTACGGGTTGATATTATAAAATATTTCAAGGTATACAGGACATTACCTTCCTACATCCGAAAAATTTTCGCCATAAATCTTCATCTCAACCAATAACTCATTCCTCTGACACAATCACAGTTATAGCCCATTTGTTTTCAGAAATAAGAAAAAGGCTCAACTGTGTCTGAGCAAATAGGGGTGGTGGGGTCGGGATTAGGAACAATGCTCAACTTAATAAACGGGACAAATAATATAGGACGTAAATCATAAAGGTCGGTTGGAGCTGTCACATTCGTGCTGGTCGGTAGAGCGGGCAATTAATTCGCTTCTGATCAACCTGTTAGGTCGGATGTCGGATACATTTGTTATTTGATTGCGTAACGGAAGTTTGATTGTTTTGATAGATATATTAATAGTTTCATATTAAGTGAAGGCCGAGGTAGTGTTTTGTAAAGGTCATGCTGTGGAAAATATTGTAAGGCAAAATTTTGCGACGAAATATCTACTCTGTTTAGGTAAAATAAATTGTATACTATGTTTTGTACCTAAGGTGGATACATTGTTATGGAAATTGTTCGATAACATTGTATACACCTTATAGGTTGTAGATAGTAAAATGGTTCCTTATCCATGTATACATATCTTTGGGGCCGAATGTACTATAAATAAAATGATAATGGCGCCGATTCCCTTGTTCACAAACTAAACTAAATTTAAGTTCAGTGCATCTTTTTCTTTCTAATTCATTAAGAAAAGGACAGAAGATAAATATTAGTTTAGTCCTGTCAAATTAAGACACTCCATAGACAAATTAGACGTGATTAAAAACTTGGCTACTAAAAATACGTCAATTTACGCCAGGCGCTGACTAATTTGACAGGATTAAACTAATTTGTCCTTTTCTTTATGAAATAGAAAGAAAAAGAAGCACTGAAATTAAATTTAGTTTAGTTTGTGAACAAGGGAATCGGCGCCATTATAATATGAAAGTACCTAGGTACTCTTTAATTTGTCACAGATACAAAATCTGTTCACAGCGGCGATGAGACAATTCGTTTACCATGAAAATTCTATTTGTCTGCGCGGTGGAGGTAACAATTAATCTGGTTGAGATAGGCAGTCCTGTTGGTTTCGAATCCAGTCAACGTTGTCATTCGTTTACCGCCCAAAAGGCCGGAACGGGCCCGTAATCGTTTTTACGTCACAACTTTTGGAATGTTGAGTGAAATGTTGACAATGTGTCTCCTGAAAGTTGAGGTAGGTTTCAGGAGATTGGAAAAGTGAAAATAACTCTGAAAAGGATGGAAGGGATTTGATAAGTTAAAAGCCAAACATTCTTTGGCCGAGCTAAATAGCGTGTATCACAAATTGTACATATATTCATTTCTTGCTTTCCATGTTGTAAAAAAAGATGTTACAAAGGACTAAAAGCTAGGTACAAAACTATGGACCCAGTAAAAGGATATGGCAGAGCAAAAGGTTAAAATTAGGATTACAAAAAACTAAAGTAAAACCAACAAAAAATACCAATATAAAAAAAAATCTAGGTACCTATTTAAATTAATCAGTTGTTTTTTAGAAGTTTTGTTTGTGACAGACGATTTTTCGCGATTACGATTTTGGTCCCATAGAGAAAGTTGTTTAGTTTTATGGTCTGTACCACACCCTTAAATATGCTACTGTACACATTTTTGATACACGCTGATAAACGTTGCTATGTAATAACAGCCGCACGGATCAATTGATCAGGTTACTCTACGCTGGTCGTTGTTATTCCGTGGATTTGTGACCATCTTCACATACTGAGACCCCTCAGTGCCTCGGAAAACTTTCAAAAGATTTTGATGACTTTTTCTTCCTTACAAATACAAAGTATTCTAATCAGGCGCGAAACAGGTCCTTCC
This sequence comes from Apamea monoglypha, assembly GCA_911387795.2. Classification (NCBI taxonomy): domain Eukaryota; kingdom Metazoa; phylum Arthropoda; class Insecta; order Lepidoptera; family Noctuidae; genus Apamea; species Apamea monoglypha. The sequence continues at coordinate 17,128,897 of OU426925.1, forward strand.
AATTTAAACAAATACTCCAAGGGCTCTTAAATCAGATTCCTAATTTTAATAAGTTAATTATGAAGAACCAACGCCCTATCAGACATTTGATAAATAGCAATTACTAAAAACAAAATTACCTATTCCCGTCGGTCCGTCGAACAATATTTCAAAAACAATTTCTGTTGTCGGAAATAGGAATGGCGGGAGAACACTGGGCCGATTAATGATGGCTTTGTTCCAGTTTACAAACTACGGACACGGAGTAGATGGGGACCAGAAGGTCAATAGAAGCGCACACAACGAAACGAACGAAAATGAGCCAAACGTGTCGGTGAGTCGGTTCGGTCTAAACGAGTTAGACCAAACGAGCGAATGCACTTTCTATCCCCCAATGGTTCTATGTCTGTTTAGTCTTCTTCAGTTTTCTCACTGTAACTAAATCCGCCTTGAGACAGTTTGAGATCTCTGAACGTACTACCGCATGAACGTATGTACGATCACGCTAACATCCTAACGTCCCAAAGTACTAACGTACATAATTACACTCACACAGCTTTACAGTTTAACCCACAAATGTGCTATACATATTTTTATTGTTATAATCTCGAATACAGTTTTTTTTAAATTAAATTTTGTGTTTTCATTTCAAAGTGCCCACAGGCCGCTATGCTTACAGTGTGCGTTTACGTATTCGCCTGTTTTCGCTGTTTACATGGATCTGGCCTTCTGTTCTATTTTACCTATTCTGTGCTCTGGTATTCCAAGTTCTTATTAATGGAGTTAAAACTCCAGGTGGACGTCGCGGTTCATGCTCTAGTAGAAGCACCTTGGGGCACTGCATAAAGACTTATATTTTACACAAGATTTATTTCTTCTACAAACCATTCTTTTGAGTGGGGGATGTAATGATGCGCAGAATTCTTGTTGGACAGTTTGTCGACTTTATTTGAGCAAGTATCTTTAATCTGTATAAATTATGTTTAATGATTGTTATCAATAGACTACATCGGTTGTAAGTCCCACATAACGTTGTTATTATACAACAGTACTCTAGCAACATCTACACCGCCTCATGCAATCTACTCATCATAGGTACTGACGTCACGCAAAATCCAGCATCTCGAAAGCAGAGCCGTGCAACTAGCATATATACAACGCAGTTCCCCACCAGACCCGACACCAGTCTGGTTGGAGGATTCTCACTTTTCTATGGAGGAAAAGTGAACTTTACACCCTGTTCCTCATACCTCTATAGTACTACGACTGTTGTTGTTGTACTGTTGTGTGTAAAAGTTCTACTAGCAGTATACTGTTGTGAAAGGGATAGGTGCCCTATCTTTTTTCCATACACTTCTGTTCTCTGCTAAAGCAGGCCTGTCCTTTTGGCCAAGCACGTCCCCCCCATCTACACTTCGGTCTGTCGATCAACAGCGCGAAAAATTTATTCATTCATTCATTTATTTATTTATATATGTAGTTTATAATAATGGGTGTGTATTGCAAGAATTCCTGCATATCTTATAGCCCACAAAAAAAAAACTAAAACACAAAAACACAAAACTCACAAACACTCAAACTCACACAAACTCAAACACTCACACTCATACAACACACTCACTCAAATACTTTTTCTTTCTTTCTTTCCCACCAAAGGTACTCACTTAAGAATACAACGGAGCTTTCAGGTTGTAAAATACCGCAATAATATTAAGAAAAAATATAATACAACATTAATGAATCTGATCCATTCTCTAACCAACCCGAAGGAACAAGGCCAAGTAAATATCAACCGACGTTGTTTTCTGATGAAACTCTATCGAATTTCCGTTTGCCAGTAGCGTGAAATATTTGGTTCCTATGGTTTCGGATTATTAATTAAAAATTTTATAATTAGCAAAAGGTAACAAAAGTGAGTCCTTAATTAAATTAAAGTTTTAAGGTCTTAATCTTTAGAATTAATTGAATACTTAAGTGCCTAAGCTATAACAAGGTTTGTTCAAGAATAATTAAATAGAGATCGTGCTCATTCAACTCCGCCTCTTCGCGGTCGCTGCGGGACATAGGCCTCTCCCATGCTATGCCTATCCTCGATCTACGAAAAATATTTTCTATCAATCATGGAAGATATGTGTACATGAGGAACTATCCATAAAGAAATGAATGTGTCTGTCGACTTAGTAACATAAACTTACTGAGTAAAAGAGGCTAGATTACTAAAGGCTAAGTTGATTGATGAATTGATATAGAATTAAGGCAAACACAAAAAACATACTAGTAGTATCAGTTTACCCATCCATCAACATACAGACAAAGTGATCTATCTACGAGTAGATCTATGTACAAACATTGATTGTATTTACCCTAGAATTATAAGAGTACTCTAGAATAACAAGGAAAAACATCAATCCATCTGCCTAGCCTTTTTCCCAACTAGGTAGGGTGGGCTTCCAGTCTAACCGGTTGTCCTCTACAACCCGGTTACTGGGTAAAACGATACCCCTTGGTAAGACTGGTTGCAAAAGGCTGAGCTTTAGGGCTTCTGACTACCCGTAATGACTGTCAAAGATGTACGAATGACAGCCGGGACCAACGGCTTAACGTTCATTCCGAGGCACGGAGGGGTCTCGATATAATGGATGGTTACTCATCTATATTTGAATAAAAAATTTGAGATAATTTTCAAGCAATGGAACAACAAACTGAATGTCATACTTACATGCATACAACAAAGTTCAAATTCCATTGCAACCTAAAACTTATTTATAACCTTTTTGTTACAAATGGTCATTCAAAAATCAACTTACAATACATTTCACTAAAGTAGATAACTGATTAAGTGGCGATGGAATGTAAATTCTCTGACATTATGAACACTGCTATACGAACCATCCGCGGCAAGCGTAGCTTAACATGTGTGGCTGTTATTATTTAGCCACGGGCCCCAAGAGTTCTCGAGAATTCCATAAGGAAATCCTTGTAAATACTGTACTTAATAAATAAACCATACTGAGTAAGTATTATCAGTAATCGCTGGGAAAATAATTTGCCGCCACAAGGGAAACTGGGATATCTTAAAGGGAATTATTATCTGTAACATAATGAATCATATTACGATGACCATGGAGCATAGAAGCAAGAATGTGCCGAGGATTAAATCCTTTTTGGGTGATACCGAAATTTCATCACCTTCATTTCAGCCGAAAGACGCTCACTGCTGGACATATGCCTCCCCCAAGCATCGCCACTTCGACCAGTTCTGTGCTTCTCGCATCCAGCATACCCAAAGTTGTATAGATAAATAATTAAGCCTGATATACACGGTACGATTTAACTGCTTCTGCCTCCTTCATAATGAACAATATGGCTTTACAAAATGACGACACATACGGGTGTCACGTCATGACGACAGATACGGGTGTTGATCTGCTGAACTACATATTTAACGCATGGGAGAACTCGCAAAATGCTGTTGGATTTTTTTTTCTGTGATCTCTCCAAAGCCTTTGATTGCGTGCACCATGACACGCTTTTGCGGAAACTACGTCATTACGGTGTCCAAAACGAAGCTTTCAAGAGCACTCTGTGGTTCAGTTTGTTGCGTCATTTCTTCTTCCCAACTAAAGCACTAGAAAGTAGTGAAGGTCGGGCGTTTTCGGGGACGGTCTTATATAATTTTGATGTTCGAAAAGTGCTGATTCTCAGCCTAATTTGAATAAATGACGTTTTGATTTTGATTCTGTGGCATAACATAATTTAAATTGCATAGTGTAAATGGGGCCTTACATAATCAGCCTATAATGTTCCCACTGCTGGGACACAGGCCTCCTCTCAGTGAGAGGGAATGGGCCGTAATCCACCACGCGGGCCCAGTGCGGGTTGGCAGATGTCATATGCCTTCGAATTTTTAGTTCTAGGACATGCCGGTTTCCTTACGATGTTTTCCTTCACCGTTTTGGAGCAGTGGTGACGAAATAATTTACACTAAGTAAAGCGCCTGTCTGGGTTCGAATCTACGACCTACAACTCGTAAGTCGCGGCCGTTACCACTTGGCCACCACTGCTACAGAATGGGGCCTTAGTTTGTTTAAATGAAGTTTTGGGATAGTGTATTCTTCTTCATCAGGGATCGCATAGGGAAGTGTAAATGCCATAATTTTTTTGTTGTAAAAAGGGGATGACGCTATTTGTCTTGTTCTGGTCTGATCTTCTTTTTGCACTGGAGCAATGATGACATAGACCGGCCCTGGGCATGCTTCAAAACACTGATAGAAATTATAGTATACTATTATATAGAACAACCAAAATTTTTCAAGTTCTTCTAACTGAACAGATAGCTGTGCTGCTATGCTAGGGAGCTTGTTGCACCACGTCTTCTTGCCAGTTAAAGCAGTAGGAAGTTGTGAAAGACTGGCCTTTTTGGCGGACTCTGATTTTGACGTCCGAAAAGTGCTGATTCTCAGCCTAGTTTGAATAAATGACTTTTGATTTTAACAGTGTTTAAGTAGTGTGACCTTCAAGGCAAGAGTGAACAGGCCTCCTTTGGCGTGCCCAAAGGAGGCCTGTTCACTCTGTCGTTCCATCGTAAATGCATCTTTTTCCATCAGGCGCTTTTCATATGTCAAGGAAAGGCAGGAAGGAGAGCAAGAAAAAGTTGGTACACAATTAGCACTTTGCAACTTGTAGGTAACTTGTAGGTATACATTAATTTATACACATTCTAATGGAAGCAATTCGGAGAAGCACTTTAAGCAGAATGACAATGGGATAATATAATTAACGTAACATCGCATCGCTAAATTATGTTAGAAGAAGAAATAAAGCACAAACATAAAAAGAATAAGTTGCGGCAAAATTTGCGTCACAGCCACGCAAAGCGGCCATCGCTCAGCATAATGCTGCAACCCTATGAGAGACAGAGCCCCAGACTAGAAGCCGACCTCAACATAGTCGGTAACAGGGTAGGCAGATGATGCCTTGTCCCTTTTATTTCTAAGATCCCAGTCCAAGATGAATCGCTCACCGCCACGAACATTTTGACCAGAGATACTTGTTAGTCGGCATTATTAATTACGTTTTAAGGCTCCAGCAGACAGGCGCGATGCGACGGTCAACGCAATTCTTATAGAAAAATTTCCATAAAGTTTTTATAGAAACTGTTCTCGTCGCACCTGTCTGCGGAGCCTTTGAGGAAAAATCGTCGTTTTTACATCATTATGCATATTATGTCGGCAGTCATTATTCATTGGAATGTGATGGCGAGGGATTTGGGAGCGTGACTTTATTTATAATCTTCTTTAATTAAGGTTTATTTTTTGTAAAGATTTGGGTATCGTTGTGGCAAAAAATTGAAACGAGTGTAACAGGATGTTGTGTGAAACTGTCAGTATTGAATTTGAGCAGCCTTCTGACCACTATAAAAAGTATTTAGTGCTGATAACCACCACAATTAGTTGACAGGTAATCTGTACAATAATAAAGACTTTGTTTGAACATTCAAATCTCTGAAACTAAAAGTCTGAAAAGTCTGATTTCAAATTTCTTTTTTTGGGTTTTCATTCCCAATTCTTGAGAAAGGCTATATAGCGATGGCTTAATCTGCAAATCGGCCAACTCCGTTTTATGCAATTTTAGAGGGAGGCAAAAAAACTGAATAAAAAATTAAATATTTACAATATCCATATTCCAAAATACTATTTGGTGCTTTTTTATTTTGCATACGGAATTAACTGAACATTACGAAAAAATATATTGATCACATACCTTTAAAATAGATTTTTGGAGTTGGCCTATTTGTAAATTAAAAAATAATAAAAATACGGGAGTTGTCCACTTTTCTGTGACTCCTATATTTAGATTTATATAGAGTTTTTTAGATTAGTATTGGGTAATAAGAGAAAAAAAACTATATTTTTATCACTTAATATGTTTTATTACGTCTTATAATGTTACAAGAAAAAAAAAAAGTAAGTCTTCATTCATGTGGTATGTTGTCGTAGAAGTCCCTGTAGTCCACCGGTAGGGTAGATTTTAATTCCTGGAGGTCTTTGAACTTACGTTTTTTAATTTGTAGCCGATTTTTATGAAGATTCGGTAAGCTTTCAATCGCCGAGGGTGTGATATTTCTATCGCATCGTTGTGGTAGTAACTGCCACTCATCTTTAAATCTTAGCTTAAAGTTTATGTTCCCTTTTTTATATTGCAGCGCACGAATGTCTGTGACCTGAACACAAACAATAATAATTATACCTAATCAATGAATTACACAGTAAAATGTGTTTTTTACACTTCTACTGAAACCTGAACAAAAAGAGTTATAAAAATGAATAAAATAATAAGATCAAATATAAATAAAATCAAAGGTACCTTAGCGTCTCCTGTCGCTTTTCCTGGTCTTATAGATTTATAATATTGTAGACTTCCAAAGGATTTAAAAAAATCGTGCGTTAAATAAGACACGTTGTAGGGCTTAGGGTGTATGCGTGCTCCAAGACAAACTCCTACATATTCAGCTGGTACATGAATAACTTTATTTTTCAGCTTCCTCTCTATGGCGGCATGCATAGAGTCAGCCTCCATCTGGGTATGGCCAACCTCCAAATACTTTTGCTCAATTATAATATTGTTTAATGTTGCCACATTCAGTAAAGCGTTTGCCAATACCACGTTCCTATTTTGTGCTGTACATCCATCACTGTACAATATAATTTTAATATCCTTTTCAGGTTCTCTGTGAATGCTCGGCAGAAGATTATTTGTAATAAACTTGACTATTATGGTTGCATAGTTGTCAGACGATAGGGCACCTTCAGTCTCGTTCCATAGATAGCAAAATCCATCTTTGTTTCTCAAATTGAATAAACAGAAATTGTGTGTGCATAGCTTAGTTTTATAATATAGAGATGAAACATTAGATTTAGGTGCTAATAACACAGCTTGTGTATCCATCGTAAATACGAGTTCTTCTGAATTTTTATCGTTTTCTTTTTCGATTCGGGCTTCATTTTTTCTTTCTATGTGCTCCTTATGTTCTGTATCAGGTATATTTCCGAGTTTATGGGATAGACATTTTTCGCACTCATCTTTTTTCGGCTTAAACAGTGATATGTTTTCAATTTCTAAAGTGTTGCTGAATTTTGCTATAGAGAGAGGTTTATTATTCCGCGATGCACACCAGTCTTTTTTGTAGAATTCGTATAGGGCTCTTTTTGATGTCCATTCTGGTAATAAATAAAGCTTTGATGTAGATTTGCGGCAATAGTGGGATTCCATTTTTGGTATATTGTTCAAAAACTCTTTAAGTGATTCTACCTCTGCTTCATGGGGATTTTTTCTGGCAGATACATTTTGGTTTTCATTGTGAGAGGTATTTTCTTTACCTTTTTTCCAGTTCCAGATGGTCATTTTGGTGATACACAAAGTGTTTTGAAACATCGTTTTGCAGACCCTCACACGACGTTCGTCATTCAAATGCAAGTTATAAATCATTGAGCTTTTTCTCTTTGTAATAGATGGGTCTTTTCTATCTCTTGGGCGTTTTGTAGGCATCTCTTGTACAAGACTATTTACGAATACCTTTTTTTCTCCCCAAGTCATCCCCCAAAACTTTTCATATATTACTTTTCTATCATCTTCTGTAATTTCACAGCATTTTAAAGCACTTTTGTCATTTGTCTTACATTTGCATCGAGGTTTAAGCACTCGCTTATTCTTTAGTGTTTTTTCCCATTTCCCGTCAACTTTTTTTCGTCCAATATACTGCCTCCCCTTTTCCCGATTAAGTTTGTTTTTGTATTCATTCCATGTTGCTTTGTTAACCTGACACCTTTTTCTTCTCTTAACTCTCATTGGTTGTTCTTCACTATTAGAATCCGAGTGCTCAGAATAGGGTACAAGTTGTTCATTATTGTAGTCACTATCATCGCTTATATAGTTGTCAATCAAGGCAGCATTGTTATCATGACGTGGTGTAACCTGTGAATTTGTAGCTGGTCCGGATGATTCCATGGATGCTTCAGTAACCAATGTTAACAGGCCGGAATTCAGAGATGAACCTTCGGCTATTGGTTCCATTTCCGTGATCCCCTCTGTAAGAGCATCAGATGTTAAAGCCCCATCAGCTAGTGGAGGAATTTCCATGACCACTTCTGTAACAGCATCAGATGTTGCCGCATCATCAACTAATGGGACAATTCGCATAATTACTTCTGGAACAGCTTCAGATAATGACGAATCAGCAGCCAGTATAACAGGCACATTTTCAATCGATTCCTTTGTGAAAAATATTATATCATTTTGACGACTTCGGTTGCAAGCAGCTTCAACCATTTTTTTCGCCCTCGACATTTTCTTTATCTACAATATAAGTAACAATCCTATTAAATATTTTTAACATTAATTTACCTAAAAACACAAAACTGGTAACTCCCAAATCAAGAACAAATTGTCACAACAAAAAATGGTCAACTCCATCATCGCACTTTTGTAGGTTATTTATGGTTTTCTTTTTGAGTATTCACAACAATTATACCTTATTTAAATAAAGTCACTTACCACCAATTCCATGTATTGTTTTCAGGTTAAACTATCTGTTATTTACGCACATTGACAAAAATATAAACTCAAGCCACGAAAACCTGTTCTTTCTTGCACGCCGTCCAGTACAAAATGGCGGCTGGCACCGGAGTTAGCCACTTTGACGTGTTGCTATGTCAGTGTTGGGAGTTGCCCAATTTACGTGCACGCGATTTTTTCGGTAATTTTGAAAGCTAGGGAGTTGTTTCATTTTGCATACCGTAAGTGGCAACTCCGCGTACTCGATGACATCAAAACATGATTTTGGGTCAAAAGTGGAGTTAGCCAGTTTGCAGGTTAAGCCATCGATAGGCTATTTAATTTCTCTTAGGAGTTGAGCAAACAACAAAAGTAAGAAAGAATGCTAAGCAAAAACGAAGTGATAGCATGGGCAGGCTATGCGATGCGACGGGGTGGGTCGGGGGAACAAGAAATTTCTCCTCATACTTGAGGGACCTTAAATAACCACTGAGCCATGACGACCTTGATTACCGATGGAAAACAATAATAAATATCTAAGTAATTTGAGGGGCCCCTTAGGGCCGAAGCCTGCCGGGTCAGCGGGATCGTCCGAAAGGGTTACCGCTACCCCGGAACATAAAGGGCAAAGGAAGGAACATGCGTGGGTTTTAGTCAGTAAGAGTCAGACACTTCCTTCTGCTCCACCCAGAGCGGGAGGGGTCATTTGATGATTTCCCATCCGGAAAAAAAAAAATATCTATGTACATTATTATGTTTAAAATTCTATCCATGCTCAACAAAATTCAAATAACCTTTCTCTTATTAATAACAAGATTCTGCCCGCGGCTTCGTTCGCGAGGAGTTTTAATTTTTTAGCGGGGAACCCAGTTCCTTTTCTAAAATAAAAGTAGCCGAAGTCGAGTAACTTAGGCGACTTTTATAACATCAGCAACCTGCCAGTGTAAGTCCCGGCAAAATCAGTTAAGCACTTTCGGAGATACGCCGGAACAAACAGACAGACGAAAATACAATTTTTTTTTTTTATATAGGTACCGCACATACCTTCATATACATTTAGCAAAAAGCTGTTATTTTTCCATTACAAACAGACACAATCAATCAATTTTATTTGTTTGTATATTTTATTTATGTGTTTAGGTACGTAGAAACAGTTTGATTTATATTTAACGAAAAATCCATGACCAGCATAAACATTGATATAATCTAACTTGGTTTGTACTGTGTCTACTCGTATTTGCAAAAGTTACATGTTACGTGGAGTTTGATTTTTTATTAAATTGTCAGCATTAACGAAAACTCGATTTCAATGTTTGTGACTATACACATATTATATTCAACAAAATACTCAGAGGTTTTATGAAATAAATATTATAATTATTATTGCATATCACACGAATTATTTCAGCTTAGAGATAGTCAGCATTACAAAAATACGAAATAGGTATTCTATTTGTATAATGTATTAATCTTCATTCTTTTATATATCTATGTAGTTTGTTAAAGGGCAATGAATTAATGAACTAATTGTTTCAAATAATTTGCTCAAAAACAGCTGTTGGAGCCGTGGTGGCCGACTGATAACGGCTCCAACTTACGAGTTGTAGGTTCAAAACCCACGGGTTCGAACCCAGACAGGCGCTTTACTTTATGTAATTTATTTCATCACCACTGCTCTCAAAAACGGTGAAGGAAAACATCGTGAGGAAACCGGCATGTCCTAGGACCAAAAATTCGAAGACCAAATACATGCTTTTATTTGTCTCCTCTTTCTCATCGCTAGTTCTGTATTCTCTGTTCGCTGTTCGCATTGCTATGCATCACATTCATGATTGCGTCTCAGGCGCCTTAGAGCAGCGCTTGGTGCGAGGTAATGGAACACGACATAGTAACAACACGCTCAGCTGTTGTGGAAGAGCGTATACGGATAAAACACATTGTTGCTGGTCTGAGAGATGCAGAATTTTAATCTATTTTTACCAGACTGGGCGATAGCAAAGACAGGGTTATGTTTTTTACGTTATCTTCGTATGTGGAATTCTTTAGAGTTTAGACCCTCGAAGCATCCTAACTAAAACTAAAAAAAAATAGTTGTACCATGGCCATGTGGTATCAAAATAAAGGGCTTGAAGGGACAATTCTAAAAGTAAAACAAACTAAAACGTTGAAAAATAAAAACTAAATTTCAAAAAAACCCGAATGCATTCACATAAATGTGCGTTTGTTTTGAAATTTTTAGTAGCAGTTCTAGTTTAATAAATCATTATCGAATGTGAGTGACAAAATTCGATTGGCACCAACAGTTTTTCAATCCTACTCAACCACTAAGGGCACAGACTACGGGGCATGTAATTGAACCCAGAGAGTATGAAATAATATTAAACGTTTTCGAATTTTTTGACGCAACTGGCGTTACGAATTCAAAAAAGACTGCTGCTTAGCGTTCATGCACACGAGCGGCTCACGGCAACGGCAGGAGTAACTGCAGCCATCGACGAGGTGCTCTAGAATATACCTTCGTGCCTCGCTGTAACACATCTAACCAGCTGATTTTCGTGTACAACCAATCACGGTGCTTATGACCATTAGGAAGTAGTGTAGATCGAGAGACTAGTTGGAACTCGAACACCCAAAGTTTTGGTGTCAAACTAATATGTGAGTACTTAGTCGCCTTGTTAGGAATAGAGCTCCAGTGGCTAAATTAAATTAGGGTTTCGAATTAACTACTTGGAAACTGCCAAAACCCATTTTTTCGTTTGTGTCCTGGGGGGTAATTCCGTAACACACTGTCAATCGACTATTGAGTTTTTCCATTAGGAATTTCTTAGTAACAGCCCGGAGTTTGGAAGTTGGCGGTGTCATCCCCCGTGCCTCGGAAAGCACGTTAAGCCGTTGGTCCTGCGCCTGATCTCTCTCCGGTCGTGTCAGATTGCCGTCCGTCCCATCGGACTATGAGAGTGAGGGAAGAGGGAGTGCACGAACACCTATGCACTTAAACATCTCCCGCGCCGAAGGCTAGTCTTCGTTGAGATTTGCCGCCGTGGCCAAAATACGGTCTGGAGGACTATTATTTAACAATCGCAATCTCAATCATTTTGAATGATATTGCTAATCCATTGCTTCGTAAGTTCGAAAAATTTGTCTGCTTAACAACGTGATAACGCAATTAATGTTGTTAAACTGTCAAAATGAAAGCCATTGCTACTGTTAGTGTGTTACACAATTACCCCTCTGGACCTAATGTGGGTAGGCTGTTAAAAAACTTTACGATGCTTGTAAAAGATGAAAGTAGGTGGTGTATTTCTGAACATAGTACCTATGAGTACATTTCAATTATATGTGGTTAGCTAGCAACCTCGACTATTGACCATATAATTCTGGCCTGAGCAACAAGCAGCAAGTTTCCCTTAGACGTCACTGCTTGCGGTAGCGTGGAGGTCAGGTTACCTCCTTCCCTCAAATATGGAGAAGGGGGTAATGGCTGATCTTTGAGTTATGATCGTGAAAGGGTGCTGCTTGTGGTGACTAGACGTCTTGCTGAACATGGTTAGAGAGTATTGATTTTACTTCGATGGTCCTAGTTTATCATTTGTGACTTCGAGTGACAGCTATGTGAACATAACCAACATTGCATAAATATGTAAGCTGTCACGCCCTATATGCCTGTAGGCTTTTATTTACTTTTTTTTTGCTTCGGTATAGTTTTCATTTATTGGTATATTGGCGTGGCTAGCTGACATATGGCAAATAAGTTAATTTAATGTTTTATGTTTCGTGATGTAAATTACTTTGCATACCTACTATTGTATAGAAGCAAGTTTTTTTAACTGAACAGACAGCTGTGCTGCTGGGGAGTTTGTTGCGCCACTTCTTCTTCCCAGCGAAAGCACTAGGAAGTGGTGAAGAGCGGGCGTTTTGGGGGGGGCCTCTTATGTAAATTTGACGTTCGAAAAATGCTAATTCTCTGCAGCCTAATTTGAATGACTTTTATTTATTTTAAATTACTAATTGAAAAAATAATGTTCACTGTAGATTCAGAGAAAAACTAACCAAAATATTTCGTACCTAAAAAGCGAATGAAACAGCCACCGGTGTGCTCTTGATATTTTGTCTATGGGTTGGGTAGTCAAAAGGTGAGATAGTAGTTAGGCTTACAATCTAGCCTAGGGCGAAATGTTGGTTAGTTTGCCTATAACTAGGTAGGTACACGAAGCTGAAAGGCTTTGCAGGGAGGTTATGGATTTCGATATCTGCGAGAGTGAGAAAATCAACACTGCTTGGGATTAACTATGGTTAGCAATCAAAGAGAAAACATAGTAAAATTGATTTTGTAAGAATATATTAAGTAATATTTATTGATTGTTGTTTCATTGTTTATTTTCTGGATATATTTTGTTTTTTGCTTAGTAGAATATAAAATCGAAATAAACTTATATTATTCTTATTTCGTTTATTTATCTATTACCTTATCTAATTACATTTAAAAAAATAAAAAAAAAATAGTATGAAAAGCATTTAAAAATATACAAAATTAGACATTACCGAAGTCGGGAGCAAGGTCCAAGCTACCGGTGGTTAGGGCTCCAGAGACACGAACCTCCTCACAATTCAAATTCTTGACATCTGTCAGTTTCATACAAACGAATACGTGTTTTGAGAATTTGATCTTTATTAACTACTAAAACTGTCAATGTCAAAACGGGCCTTTTATTTTTTGACAACTTTAGCAATCGTGTAGTAGACCGACTCCTATTGGCCTTGAATTCACAATGCCATAAAATTAGCCAAAACACCTAGAAAATCCAGCTATACTGCAAAGCAAGTGCCAATAAAGTGTTTAATGCTGAGCATCAATTTTGTAAGTACCGTATTATGAGTTGGTAGCCGATGCCAAAACCGCCAGCGATTTGCGGCCTTACATGGCCACATTTATGGCAAATGCCAAATATTGAACTAGGCAAACAAGCTAGAGTGCTTTGAAATTTATTTAGCGTTTAATATTTCATGTTGGAATATATTGTTGGTCGAAAGTTGGCGTGCGTTTGTGGAATGTTTGTGATGTTGATGAGATACTTGTGCAGTTTATCCTGTATCTGTGAACTTTTTTGTGAAAACCTATTATTCTTTTTTGCCGTTTTGTTTTTTATTATATTGAATCATCATTATTATCGTTAAGTAAGAGGGCTCCTAGGTTTTATGGTCAGACATAAAGACTCAAGCTTATATAAAGGAAGATAGCATTCGAAGCAAGGTATTTTCAACAGCCTCCTTTTGTAGATACTTAGTCGAAATTACCGAACAGAAATGTTTTAAGTACAGTAGCCCCATACTTATTTCTATCTCCCTAGTATCCCTAATATCCTAGTACTCAATACTTCCGGCTAGACGCAGACTCATCCAATTCCAGCAAAAAAATTCACCGCAAAACCGATGTGGAAGCCTTTTTTAATACTGGCACATAGGTACTACATCCATACAGCAGTGTGATAACCGGTTCCTAATGAATGCTGATCTAAATTGCACACTAACCCAAGCACAGTGTCCGTTGGCCAGTCCAGCCCGGACTTCGAATCTATGTTAATCTCTGCCTTGAATAAAATTACTCTCTGTTCTAATGTAGTTTTTATAGCTGTCTTATTTCTTAGTATTAACCTCAGATTGGCTTGAGGTTTGCAGAATATCGATAGTTGAATTAACTTCTTTTTCAGTGAAAAAAAAAAAGAGCAATGTTTCGATAATGTTTTATTTTATTATTGTCAAATGCCAATTGTAGGTCCAATATGAATCACAATCATCACCTAGGTGTACAGTGTTGATCTTAATGTTTTCTTAATACATAGTCAGATAGGTATTTGACATGCAAAACATTATAATATATTTAATATAAATAAATAATTAGAGAATAATAATGTCCAATGGCATGCTTTCAATTCCAGTTTCATTAATTAATTATTATTATTTATTCGTTTTATTAATTAATTTTACAATACAATCAATATATTTTATAAGTATTTATAGTTTTTTTTTTTGCTTCTAAATTGATGTTTTATTTTCATAATCTCTTAACTGACTATTTACACTAGTTACTAAATTAAAAGACTAACTAACTATATAAACAAATACAAATACAAAGAAATTTACTATTAATTATCGTCACATTCAATATAAAACACTATTTATAAATTCATTTAGAGAATAAAATAGTTTTTCCAGCAGCCATAACTTTAACTTTACAAAAAATAAATTATTAGCTACATACTATCGCCAAAACCTATGTTTAACCATTTTGAAAACAAAATCCCGTGAACTTGATGACCACAGCTGCGTCCGCAAGTAAAACAAAAGAGGATCCTTTTTAAGTCGACTAATAATATATGCGCTGCAAGCAGGAATGGTCCTTACGGTAGTCAGAACTTTGTCAGAATTCTTTGTTTTGTTATAGATAAGTCTACTCATAATGATAACAGTTCTTTTTATACAGAGAAGTCCTTGGTGCCCTAGGCAAGACTATCTCGATCTCTATCTTTTCGAGGGTAACAGTTTTGAGCCTTTTTAAACAGGTCAAAGTGCTGCCGGACAAAGAAATGAAGGCATTTCCTTTCAGACGTCACGATGAACAACCAGGATTGATACACACAAGGTATTTTCCCCGACACTGCTACCTATTTGTCACGTAAATACCCAAGGAGGAGTTTTACCGGCTTGTTGGTCTAGTGGTCGCTAGCGCTACTGGAGAGCATGAGGTCCTGGGTTCAATTCCCGGGTCGGGCAAAGTGTTATTGGGTTTTTCAAAATCAAAATATTTTATTTCACATAAACCTACATGGGCATTTATGAAACGTCAGAAGCTAAGTGCACGTTTCCAATTGGTCGTTTCCTATGGAGAAGAGCCGGCAAGAAACTTCACGGTTGATCTTTTAAAAATAATTGACTTTTACATTATTTTCAAATTACAGTAGGTATGGGAGGACAGCGTAGGCCAGCAGCCCGGAGTCTGGATTTGTGTCCGGTTGATGGCAATACGCTCGCCCCCTGTTACATGGGACGTAAACATGACTGGCTAAATGTGGCTCTAGCTCTGCCTAACCCTTCGGGGAATACAGGCGTGATGTCAACAATGGAATCGAGCACATTGGTTTTCTCATCATCCATACTTCCTTAAAGTAACACTAAATGGGCCTGCTTTTGAATATATTAACATTCATTTGACATTTACCAAACACACGCTAAACATAACAGCTAGTTTCATTTCAGCACCAATTAACCCTCAAAAGCGATGTACTCACGATATTATGCAAAGCCCAACGAACTATAAAAATTAAACATAAACCCATTTTACAATACATGAACAATTATCTCCCTATTTCACGAGGTGTGAGCTAGCCAAACGCGACTCGTATGCATATGCAAGTGTATGGTAATAACGGTAGTGACAGCGAGCTATGAAATAATGTGGAAACGGCTTTTGTTTTTATATTTTCACGGTTGTTAACAGAAACATTCCTTCTCCACGAAAGTATCTCATAACTGACAACACTGCTATTGTTGGTTACGGGAAGGAATGTTTTGGTTTTTCTTGGGTTTAAGCTACGTGTACACAATGACTGGCGAAAGCACCCCTCACCCGAACAATCCTCGTGGTGAACGAAGTCCATGAGAGACTGGATATATTTTCGTGCTCTTTGAGTGAATTCCCAAGAGTTTGCTTAAATATAGTCAGTTATGTAAGGTAAAAAGTTATATTATTTTTTGTTAGGTATGTAAGTTAGATAAGTTATTTTTAAGTTGATAACTACACTGTCGCATTAGGGTAAGGCCTGAAATGATAGTTATAAGGATGATAAAAAACCGAGTGTGCTTATGACCACACGACTGAAGTGAAACTTCTTTCTCAAAATATTAATTCATTAAATTGTTCAAAACGAAATAGAATTACGAAAAATAACTAAAGAATCACCGTTCGCGTAATGCTAGTAAACTCACAAACGAACTACTGACTGAGATATATACATATTTCACTTACTAGCTATAAGAGAAAGAGAGAAAGAAAATGTGCGCGCGCACTGCTCTCTCTTGCTCCTACACTGTGATCCAGACAATAGGCCTGCACTGTGCTTGGATATACGGAACGTATTTGGCTATGAGAGGAAGAGAGAAAGAAAATGTGCGCACGCACTGCTTTCTCTTGCTTATATCCCCCACTCAACTGCCGTTTGCCTCGCCCGATCACACTTTTCGTAACGCTTACGTCACGCGTTCGCCAGCTTACTCCCCAAGTCAAGCGTGCGTAAAGAAGTTTCACTTAAAAAAAAAAAGTACAAAGACATTGAGTGAAATTGATATCTTGAAATTGTATCTCAATTTTGAATGGCAATCGCGAGTGGTATGCTGTAAAACGTTGAAAAGTTTCTATTGTCTGTCTCTAAAGTGGACGTAAACGACATCTTGATCAATCAATCAAGTAAGCGGCAAACCTAATTTGATTTACAAATGACGGAAAAATGCAGTACAATGAAAAATATACAGACAACTGAAGAACTTTCTCCTCGTTAAAGTAGTTACAAAACATGCACATACTCAATCAGTTTCTGCTAAAGAAATGTTTACACTCTCAGACCAACATGTTGATGCAGCTGTGTTTATAAACAAAAGTTTACCGTGAGCACTAACTTTACATTAGAACGCGTTGACGCCGGGCGTTCCAAATAGTGTGAATTTATAAAGAATTCATTTACGTTCGGAATTCAAAGAATGCTTTTCATTTGTTTTTGATGTCAAACGTCGCGTTGTTCCGGACTTTTTGGTTGTGATGTCATTCTGTCGATTGTTTAAAATGAAAGCAAGAATTTGAATACACAAATGATTTTTTTTGAAGTAACTATACATTATTTTATAAATAAAAAAATGATATCATTGAACTCGTGATATTCAGTTGCCAGAATTATTCAACTTGCATTATTTACTTAAATGTTATCAGTATACTTTGAAAGCCGTGAAAATCGAATGTAGCTGTTTTGATGTTAACCTTTCGTATGCCGAACGTGGATCCACGCGAGCCATAATGGGTTTTTAATTATTTCTGTACTTACAGAAATAACTCAACCAGTAAAAATTCCGTAAACATTATATAAATTCAAAGAATCAGGAGCAACATGGAAAAAAAAACTTGGTTGATAATATAAAACGATGAAGGCTATTTTTATACTACAAAATATTGCAGATAGTTTAAAAATAATTTTGATCCCGTTCACAAAATATACAAGCATTTCATCGCGCTGTTCCGCTAGTTTTAAACCCGTTGGCAATGGTTGTAAACAATGCTGAAGCTTTGCATATTTTTCTCGTTTGGTTTTCCATCAGGGAATGATTTTTGAAGCAACACAAAGCAATTAAAAGAGAGACTTTTTGTTCGGGATTACCTGCGGCTGAACGGAAGTGTTTTATCTAGTGATAATTAACTCACCTGAAATGAAGCCTGAATTTCACAGAAAAAAAATTATTAAAATCTTCAGCTACAAACCTTGTTTGGTACGCCGTCTACTGATAACTTTCCGGAAAACTGAATAACGTATGTTTTTAAATTGAAGATACATTTGGAAGCTGACAATGGCACCGATTCCCGTGTTCACAAACTAAACTAAATTTAAGTTCAGTGCATCTTTTTCTTTCTATTTTATAAAGAATGGGACACGAGATAAATATTAGTTTAGTCCTGTCAAATTAGTCAGCGCCTGATGTAAATTAACGTATTTTTAGCCATGTTTTTAATCACGTCTAAACTGTCTATGGAGTATCTTAATTTGACAGGACTAAACTAATATTTATCTTCTGTCCTTTTCTTAATGAAATAGAAAGAAAAAGATGCACTGAACTTAAATTTAGTTTAGTTAGCGAACAAGGGAATCGGCGCCAATATCTTTAAAACAACTAATCCCTATTTTAAATCTATTACGCATCTTCTGGGCACGCTCGTTCCATCATAGATCTCATTCATCGCTTTCCATCAGGCGTGATCGAGGCCAAAAGCAGGCCCATTCAGCAATAAAAAAAAAACAAAATCTACACATATTTTAAGTTTTTAATATATATATATTAGACCCAATTCGATAGTGTAGCTATCAACTATTAATAATATTAGGTATATCAAATACAAAGAAAAAAAAAAGAAAGAAAAAATGTTTATTCGGCACCAACTAGACGCACATTACAAAAAAATAAAAATAAAATACAGACACTAAGACACAAAGTCGCCAAAATTCTTGTGTTCCAAAAAAAAACTAAGTTTGACAATATTGTCCATTCCTCGATGTCAGGGCAAGACAAATATACTTGAAACGAAATACTCCACTCCAATCTCTCCTCCCAATCTTAGCTTTCTGTTGCACTAGCTAAATCATTGCTTTACAATACAAATTGCCTATTAACTGCACCCCCTGAGGGCGGTCTAAGACGGGCTTAGCCGGCGCAACAATTGTACAGTCCCACAACGACCGTCTTCAGGGATGCCTTTGATGTGCTCAAACAGGTGGCGTTGATGCGGAAGACTAATATTGTTGTGACGGTATTAGCCTGGTACAGATTATTGGGAAACTGTCTTCGAGGTTAGAGACCTTGGATATGGACACCATGTTGTCTACTTGTTTTATATGATGCTTTATTGACGTTTACAGATCATATGGTTTTTCAAACACAATTTGGGCCAAGGCCTCTGAGAAGAAAAATTGATGTATTCAAAATTAACACATTACGATCTCGTTTTTCGGAAGTATTTTGGCTCTAAAAACCTGTAGATCCTGTTAAATCTCTATATGCAGGGTCAAATTAAATTCGTTAGCGAGATTCCGCAGATTTTTTTTTGGGGGTGAACTCTGGTAGTCTTTTTACTTGAAGTATGAGTTGAGAAAATCTGTTTTCTCTTGTTTTATAGAATTTAGATATCGATACCAATCACGTCTACGAAGATTACACACAAAAAGACCGGATTATTTAAACTGATATTTCAAGTGACTACACTAACTGCGGTCAATGACCCTACAAAAAAAAATAAAACATCAAATTGATTTATTTTTATTGTTTTATCATGTTTAGATATCGATACCCATCACGTCTGTGGAGTTTCGCTAGATAATTTAATTTAACCCTGTAGCTGCAATCAAATAGCTGTGTGATTGACTGAAACAACAACAAGTTTAGTTATATGAACTTGAAACAGTTAATAACATGGCTACACAATTTAAATTATGATGATACAGAGTTACTTTTGCAACGTGTGACTTAATAATGAATGATCTAGACTCTAGAGTGATGTTATTCGCTTACTTAGGCACACCATGTACACTCAAAATCTGTCTCTCTCTCACACACACACACACACAAACACACCCTCTCACACACACACAAACAACTCACGCACTTATTATACAATTGATTGTATTCTCTTTCTTTCTTTATTTTTTTTTTCTCTTTTTGTTACTTACCTATTTGTAATTCATAATGTAAGGGAAGAGCGGACGAAGGAGGTGGCGGGACGGATGAGGAAGAGAGCCACCCGTCCCAGCCGCCGCGGGACGCTCCGGGCGTCGGGAGCCGCGTGACGACTCCCGGCCACCGTAGGCGCGGGCCTGCGGGCGGAGAGCAATGGGTAGCTCACCGTCCGATCAGGACCAGGCCCGTGCCGGACGGCGCGTAAGTGTTCCACGCGCGCCTCAAAGAGTTGTCAGCATAATTTGAGGGGATTGTCCGAAAGGGTTACCGCTAACCCGGAACATAAAGGGCAAAGGAAGGAACATGGGTGGGTTTTAGTCAGTAAGAGTCTGACACTCCCTTCCGCTCCACCCAGAGCGGGAGGGGTTTGATGATTTCTCATCCGGAAAAAAAAAGGGAAGAGCGGAGCCTTCAACTACAGGCATTGCTATGCCTAAATTGAGAGTCCTCGACATGCAATGTAAGCCAAAAATGATATGAAATAAACTTATTTTTTTTTAACTGGGCGTTAATCTCAATTCTATACAGGATGGCAGGGACATCGATTAGCAGCTATGGCTGCAATTTTTTTTTCAATGTATTTTTGCCGCTTAGGTTCAGCACTTTTTGGTTTACAATCATGTACTGAATCCTCGGTAACAGGCTGCGCGTCGATGTCCCTGCGACCCTGCATAAAACAGAGAGATGGTAGACCTAAAAAAATTACAGTATAAAAATACACATGACATAAGTACTTAACGGGCCAGTAAATAACCGGATCCGTTTTTCACCATAACGTACGAGTATGTGTAATTATTCGAGTGTGTGTACCTCGATATGGTATCGCGGTAAATCGTCGCCAGTCGATCGTGAAATTAACAGTCCATTAAAAATCACGTTGCCGTACATTATCTCGAAGCCCGTTCGCGTTGTGCGAACGGGCTTCGAGATAATAAGTAGCAGACGTTTTCATGTACTTTCCCATTTACACGAAAATACTTTTGGAAAAATAATCTGACCCCATTTTTAAACCAGTTCAAAGCTCTTGAAAACATTTTCGTAAAATGCCTTCCCAGTAGGTAAGCTAAAATCAAGCTTCGGAGATAAATCCATCATCGCTTGTAATCGATTGTTCGCTCAAGGATGAATAATCGAGAAACAACATCGAGTCGGTGTTTAATATCGACACTGTTTACAACGATGTTTGTCGTGGTTTCAAAAAATAAGCGTTCGGGATCTGCGGGGAACAATGGAATATTTTAGTAGAATATTCTGTTTTTATAGAAGTGGAGTTTTTCGTTTGACCGCGTTCCACCTGACGATGTCAAGAGTTATTAGATATTTCAAAGTTACTTTTTTAGGAGTCCAATTTTTGCGACAGTTGGCCTAGAAAAGTGGAGACCAGCCATTGTAGGAATTTCAATATTGTTTCCAATACAAAGAAATATAGGGATTTATTTCAAGTCTTTGAGTCGATTGATCTTGAAAATTGAAAATGTCTTACCGTTTCTTTGGTTGATGGATTTTGGTGAAACAGCACCCTCATTGCGTAACACACTATCAATCATAAATTGCAGCATATTGCTAATCCATTGCTTCTTATATTCGGAAAATTTGTCCGCTCAACAACGTAAATAACGCAATGAATGTGGTTGAACTGTCAAAATGAAAGCCATTGGTACCTACTGTTAATGTGTTACGCAATTACCTCGAAGGTTCATAAGATCGGCCACTTCAAGTTTGGAAGATTGCTGCAATGCAGTATATATATAATTTATGACCTATGAGGACTGTAAGGGCCAGCTAAGAACCAGTTAACTTCAAAGAAGCCTTCAGCAAGTAATCGTCAAATTAGAATAGTGTAAGACATATTAATTTAATTTACATCCTCATCAATTATTATTATTTATTTAATTTGCTAAGTATTTAGAAAACTAGAAAACCCACCCTTTTTTTTTCCTGGGTGGGAAATCATCATATGACTTTTCCCGCCCTGGGCGGAGCAGGAGGGCGTGTCAGACTTATACTGTATAAAACCCACCCGTGTTCCTTCAGTTGCCTATGCCAGGGACCACGGTATCTCTTTCGAACAACCCGCGGCCCTGGCAGGCATCGGCCCTAGCGGACCCCGTCAGTTTGTGCTGACATCTCTT
Source organism: Apamea monoglypha (assembly GCA_911387795.2). NCBI lineage: Eukaryota > Metazoa > Arthropoda > Insecta > Lepidoptera > Noctuidae > Apamea > Apamea monoglypha. The sequence goes on from OU426925.1 coordinate 17,151,045, forward strand.
TGAGGCGCGCGTGGAACACAACGCGCCGTCGACTCGGGCCTGGTCCTTGCCGGGCGGTGAGCTGCCCATTGCTCGTCGCCCGCAAGCCCGCGCCTACGGTGGCCGGGAGTCAGCTGGTTACTCCCGACGTCCAGGGCGTCTCCTGCGGCGACTAGGGGCGCGAGGGCGCAGAGATTGCCTCTCCCTCACGCGCTCCGCCACCTCCTTTGCGAGCATTACTGCTTCGCAGAAGAAGGTGACGGCTTCCCATGCACTATCGCTCCGTACCATGGCCTGGACCAGGGCCGGACGCGCCGCCAATCGCCGCCAAGCGGCGGTGCTTCGCCCAAGCCGGGCAGACCTCCACCGTATGCTGCACCGTGTCCTCCGGGCGATCCACACAGTGGTGACACCCTGGCGTTTCCTCCCGCCTTGTCAGAAGAACAGGAACCTCCTGAAACAACCGTGTCCGGTGAGGACCTGCGTCAGGCGGAAGGTGAGGGCGCTGTGGCGCCTCTCCAGCCACTCCTCAAAGAGGGGACTTATCACCGCAATTGTGGCATGCCCAGCACTGGGTTGCGACAATCGTACTCTCCATGTCGCCATGAGATCCCGCCGGAGCTCTGTCCGCTGTACCGTGATTTCTCGCGGCAGCGGAGTTACGCCCCGGCGTTTTGCCTCCTCTCGCCACTCCCAAATGTGGGCGAGGACTTTTGCCTCCAGATCCCATGGCGGCAATCCGGCAAGGAGGCTCGCCGCCTCAGCGAGACCGTGCGGTATCCTTGGATCAACCGGACGGCCATGACCCTTTGGGACGCGTTCAACCGGCGGACTGGTCGCCGCCTCAAGGAACGCGCCCACATCGGTGCCCCGTAAAGGGCCATGGACCGCACGACCCCCGCATAGAGCCTCCGGGAGGAGGTGTTTGGACCCCCTAAGATAACCTACCCTGTATTTCCGAAACATTACAGCAGTTTAATGTGTGTAAACCAACTTTTTCCTTTTACCTGCAACACTGTAAAAAATGTGTCTTTAATAACTAATTTATTTACGAATACCTACCTTCACCATAAGTAATTATTATATTTAGTTTTAAGATTACCTTGTATTTCTCACATTAAGTGAATTGTATTCTTTTTGAGAAACAAATGTCTTAAACCGTATAATTCATCAAAATTCTAGCTAAAGCCAACTAAGATAAAGCAAAATCATATTTAATACATTCTGCCAACATTTTACAACGCACAATTTTCCTTGAAAATACTTGAAAGTTCCTATCTAACTCATCGTACGGTAGACGGGACCTGAAATTCGTCAAAGTTGGTTAAACACATTTAGTTACTCTCGGCGTCACATGGGTACTAAGTGATGATGTCACAGGCCTATGTATGTAATGTAACTATTTATAATCTTTAAACTAACAATAAAGCTGAAGAATTTGTTTGAACGCGTTAATCTCTAGAATCTCGGATTCGAAAGAATCTTTTTGCATTTGATAGCCTTTGCCTTTTTCTTTGATCTTTGAGGAAGGCTATTTAATATTACGCTAGGACTTTTAGGAGCCGAGCAAATAGGAAAAAGAAAAAAATAATGCTAAAGGATGATTTTCACCAAACGGCTCGCATCGCAACGGATCGGAACGGATTTTACAATCTTTAAACGATATTAAGTCGTGTACACAGTATTTAAAGTCTATATTACCAAGCCGCGCACAGCAGCTTGATCGCGGGCGTCTTCCGCGGCACGCGATCGCAGCCGAAGGTATGCTGCGACGCGCGATCGGCTCCGTTCGCCGGTCGTCGTATCTGATCGAATCCTTTCAGCATTAGAACACGTCAACACGGTAGGAATGAAACTGTTTGACTAGGGTTAGAAACGGATACGTTCGCAAGCGACGGTACTGAGCCGATGGTATGTGTCGATATCCTGCCGGACGCGATCGGCTGTCGCCGCATCCGTTCGTATCCTTTCCGATCCTTTGCGATGCTAGCCGTTTGGTGGAAATCATCCTTTAGCGAAAACGAAGTAATAGCGCGCGTGGTTATGCGGTGCATCGGAGGAACAAGCACGCGGATTAAGTCGCGGGCAGAAGCTAGTATTATGTATAAAGACTGACTGAAAGTCTGATTTTTTTGTAAAGACTGGTCTGAAATAGCCCTAAAAGAGAAGTGGAACGGGAGTAGGGAAGCCTTTGCTCTGCAGTGTAAAATCTAGTTTATGGGCTAGTAATACAAATATTATTATAAGGTATTCGAGGTTCTATATGAAAACCTTTAGGGGGGTTCTGCACTGCATCCGATCCGATTCCGAGAAATGACGGTCCAAAGTGTATGAGGGGTTGCGCACTACATTCGAACTCAGTCCGTCCGAATTTAGAACATTCCCAATTCAGATTGAACTCGGATCTGGAATTCGGATTCGGATCGGACGTAGTGCGAAACCGCTCTTACAGTGCCTATCTATTAATTTTCAGAGACTGATTAGCAACTTAGTTTAAAACTTTTTTATTCAGATTACATAATAGATAAAAATTTCGCTGAATCATGAATAAATGATTCGGTTTCTAGAAACGGAGGTTTAATAACAATTACGGTGTTTAATTATATGAAGAGAAATTTAGACATTAGAATGTTAATTTTGTGGTTAATTAAAAAGTGATAATTATGCTAATGTGACATGCTTTAAAATTCTTCATCATCATCAGCCTATAGCAGTCCACTGCTGGACATAGGCCTCTCCTATTGTACAGACGCCAGCAGGTCAAGCTACCCGAAACTGTCAAATTTTCCCAATCAACCTTGAACCTTAATGTTTTAGCAATAAAGTTCAAAATATATTATAGAAATTTGACAGTTTGTAGTAGCTTGATGTGCTGGCGTCTGTACGTCATTCAATTCGATTTACAGCAACTCTCATCCAGTTGATACCTACCATCCTGCATGTTGTTTAAAAGTCTTATGGCTGATTTTGCAATCGACAGATAATTTTTATTAATGGAATAAAATGGACGTTTGACTGATTCTATATGGAAGAATTGTCAAAAATTCAAAATTATTTTTCGGATAAAATTATCTGGCGTTGGAAAAATCAGCCGTTGATAAGAGAAAACCACCATTACACCATTTTTTCTCTCTTTTGTTCTGTCAAACAACTTGGGTAATTGATACGGCACTAACATGGCCTATATTTTTTCTACTCTCAACAAAAAAATATAAATACTTTTTTGTATAATTTGGTTGAACACCTACTTCGATTTAGAATAAAATACATTCAGGATACCCCAAAAATAATTCTTTGTGGTTTTATTCTGTGCGATCATAAAATAAATTTAATAAGCATCAATATACCAACATATTTTATTCAAAACTATGACAAAATATACGCTTTATTTTAGAATAAATATTTTATTTTATATTCAAGCTTCAAATGAATTTGTTTTTATATTATGTATAATGTTTCCCAATGATGGACAGTCCTTAACATTAATACATCGCAAACATAATTCAACTGTATGTTCGAGTATTTAGGTTGATAATAAATTGAAGTTCATTTTATTTAAAATACCTTCATAAATATTTTTTAAATTAAGTAAGTATATGAAAATCCCATCGGGCACATGGATTATTAAGAAAACAAATGAACAAACGTGGCCAGAGGAGTAATGAGTTTTTATTCGTGATCCTGTATCTATTCTTGATTGAAGCATAATAATATCTACCTACTACTGTAAAGGAGGAGGGACTCGTGGCTAAGTAATAACAGCCATACGGGTCGATCGATCGGGTTTAGTTACGCTTGACGCGGTTGGTCCGTAGATGGGTTGGTCCCGGCTGTCATTCGTGAATCTTTGACAGTCGTTACGGGTAGTCAGAAGCCCGAAAGTCTGACAACCAGTTTTACCAAGGGGTATTGTATTACCCAGTAACTGGGTAATAGAGCCCAGATAGGCAGTCGCTCCATGTAAAATACTGGTATTCAGCTGCATCCGATTAGATTGGAAACCGACCCCAACGCAGTTGGAAAAAGGCTAGGCAGATTGACTGATCCTAATTGACAATAATATTTGAGATCCTGCCGTTTCGCCAAAAAAAAAAAAAAATTACAAAATTTCACTATCCAAACAAATTTTAGCAACCTTTTTTATACCAATGCAATATTTGAGATGATAGATAGTACGCACATTTTCATTTGGCCAAATTTTTACTCGGCAGAATATTACCAAGGATAATGTCATTAAGGCATTTGGTCTTTAATCAAATGATTTATTACAGCAAATAATCTTTAGACAATAAAAATTTAGTCAAATGATTTGTTAGGAAAAAAAAATATAAAGACAAAATTAAGATTTTTTGGGAAATGATATAATTAAAAAATGCACTTTTATTTGATATCATTTGCGCACTTCTTTGTAAGTTTATGTGCTTGAGTTTGTTTGAAACAAGTTAAATTTATTTATTAATTATTTATAACGAAAAACGAACTGCTACCAAAACTGTAGGTTAGGTTAGAATCCATTTTAATATTATATAATACTAGCTGCGCCCCGCGGTTTCACCCGCATAAGTTTTGATCCCGTGAGAATATCGGGATAAAAAAGTATCCTATGTGTTAATCCTGGTTATAAACTATCTGTGTGTCAAATTTCATCCAAATTCGTTCAGCAGTTTTTACGTGAAAGAGTAACAAACATCCATCCATCCATCCATACAAACATTCACCTTTATAATATTAGTAGGATTACTGAAACAACAACCACATCTGTTGGACAAAATTGACCATAGTATTCGTAGCACATTAATAACCATTTTAAATGTGGCCTTGGACGACCGAGCGTGGCTTCAAGCCACACTGCCCATCCGTTTTGTTGGCCTCGGCGTCCGCAAAATTACCAGTATTAGCTTACCGGCGTTCCTGTCCTCTGTCCACAGCACCGAATAGTTGACCGGGAAAATTTTAGCCCCCTGCCTGGTTGACTCTGAAGTGCCTTGCTTGACCGACGCGGTGAACGCCTGGAAAGCGGCTTGCCCGGATACAGATAGTAAACTCATCTTCCCAGAGCCAGTGGGAGGAGCCGCTCTGCAGGTTGGTACGGAATAATCTTATCAATACGTCCTCCAATACTGCTGAGCGTGCCCGCCTGCTGGCTGTGGGTGAGTGGGAGTCGGGGTTCTGGCTTCAAGCACTCCCCCGACCATAATGCCCTGGAAGTTAGGCAAACCTTTGGTGTGGGATGCAACATGTGTCGACACCCTTGCGCCATCTTCCTAGCAAGGTGGGCTGTGCTGGAGCGGCTGCTGCTGGTGCAGAAAGCCTGAAACGGCGAAAATATTCCAACCTGATTGGGAGTTATATGTTCGAGCCGTTTGGGGTTGAAACACTAAGGCCATGGGGCCCGAGTGCCCACTTGGTTTTTCGAGATATCGCCAAGCTGTTAGTCGACTCTTCACGTGACCAGAGGGCTGGCCTGTTTCTTGGCCAAAGAATTAGCATCGCCATACAACGTGGCAATGCTGCCAGCCTTTTGGGCACTGCTCCTGTTGACAGAAATGCGGACGAATTTTTTGATGCCCTATGATTCTTTTGCTTATTTTTACACATTTACATGACATTTTAAATGTCAGCTTATATAATGTAACTTATGATGATGAATGTGTTTATATATTACTTAATTGCCATGTATATTTATAATTTTCTTAGAGTTTAGTGAAATTTGTAACATAACACGCTTACATATTTTTTAAATTTAACAACTAGGTCAGATTAGGTTAGAACTGTGACCAAACAACGCCAGAAACATATTTTTGAATGTAAAACCAAAATAACAAAACACATTGTAATTTAATTTGTATATTTTGTGCAACTGACATAAAGATGTAAATATTTTATCATTGATTATGCAACTGACTGAATATAAATTATAAATTGAAAACTGGCGATACTAAATATTTGGCTTATTTTCTTTTGCGTAAAATACCAACATTATACCAACTGAAATATTTGACTATATTAAAATTGGTAAAAGTACTAGTTGGTAAGCAAGTTATTGTTTAAACGTTTACTTGCCAAACATTAGGTTTGTTTTACATTTATTTGTGAAGAGTTTATTTGCTAAGTAAGAATTTGGCAAATGAAATTATGCGGAAAATTGTTTGGGAAGTGATAATTTTAATTTTTTTTTTTGATGAAACAAGGTACTCCCATAATATTTACTTGCTACGGTAACTATGTTATTGAATGTATGACCTAAACACAAACTACCACATCCAAGTAATATCGTCGAACATTGGTTTTGATTTCAACCAACTAAACCCTTTCTTCCTTTCTCTGAAATATTCAGAAAACCTTCGAATCCAATTTGATGCAAAGTTCAGGCGGCCGTCACTCCCAGCTCTCCCATCAAATTGAATTCCCAACTCATAACACGAGTTAGTTCTTCAGAAACTATGATTCCCATGGAAATACAAATTGATATATGTAGGTCGTAAGGAGTTGTAAATATATTGCTCAGTTCATTGAATATGACGCTTTGACCGATCTACAGAACTTCTACCCATTTGTCAAAAGTTCTTTCAATAAAAAATATTGGACCAGCGATTCTAAGGCTTTCGGATGTAATATCTTGCCTGAGAAGTCATAATTTTACTGGTGTTTCTCGGTATAGAATAGAATATTCTTTATTATACACACCATAAATATTACATGTATAAGTGTAGAAATACAAGGGGTGACACAATGGGCGGTATTATTGCTAAAAGCGATCTTTTAAAGACAACCTTTAGATGGATTTAGAGAGGAAGGAGAGACCATACTGTAAGTAGTCTGTGGTGTACCATTTACATATATACAATAAATACATACATACACAAAATATATACTTATCTATATAAATGAAATATACTTATACTCGTATATATGTATATTTTTGTTCGTGCTTCTTAAATATTCATGTTCCATTAGACAGTGCTTGAAACAGCCTAACGTCATTTGCATTTGAACCACTCAGTCTAAAGTGGAACCTGGTATAATGTGGTTGTACACACATAATTATTGTTGGTACCTACTAGCTGATAAGTATATTGGTAAAGCAAAATATTAACAAAGCTATATACAACACGTCCCTGAATTAACGCACACCGCCAAACAATCCATTTAGAATATTATGTTATAATCATAATACATACGCTAAATTTCCTGAATTTGTACCATTATGTATAAAACATTGTTTATTTATCAAATTAGTTATACCGATTGTGGGAGAAAATTGTGGTCACATTACAAATTTACGCACGCACACAGACGCACACGTAAATATAAGGGTCTAGCGTAGTAGGTACTTCGTCCATCTTGGTTTGTTTTGACTGTACAGAGGAGTTGTGACTGTAATTTACGTAGTTTTAATTAGTTTTGGGATAAAAAATGATCTATATTAAAAATGAAATCAATTCAGTAAGCGATTCTGAACAAACTACTTTCGTAATGTGCATCAAATGTGCTGTATATTTATAGATTTCCGATCATCATCAATTCATTACACTGTATATTTATAGAACAGCCGCACAGGTCGATCGATCAGGTTAAGCTACGCTTGCCGCGGTTGGTCTATTGATGGGTGACCATCTTTACATATCGAGACCCCTCGACGCCTCGTGCCTCGTAAAGCACGTTATGCCGTTGGTCCCGGCTGTCATTCGTAGATCTTTGACAGTCGTTACGGCCCGAAAGTTTTACAAGCAGTCTTACCAAGGGGTATCGTATTATCCAGTAACTGGGTTGTGGAGGTCAGGTAGGCAGTCGCTCCATGTAAAATACTGGTATTCAGCTGAATCCGGTTAGACTGGAAGCCGACCCCAACATTGTTGGGAAAAGGCTAGGCAGATGATGATGATATTTTTGTTTTTCTCTTTTTATTTCTTTATTTCCAGTTATACCCGTTAGTTTAGCTTAGTTACACCAAAGATACTCGTACGTCTCCATATTTTTTCTAACATCAATATTAAATGATAAATGATTTTATTTCTGTAAGTTTTGTACACACACTTTTAGATGCGCATCCCTGATGACGCGTGTTCGCGACGGCACCAACAGTATTCTCAGTGTGTTCGCAGATCGATGGGATTCCCCGATGTTGCGGAGGTGGATGCAGCTCCACGCTGAATTTTAATTGTATGTACATCTGTGTCTGTCTGTGTGTAACCTACTAACACTAGAAGTTAAGTAAAATTGTTACTGACTTTACTTAACTTTTTCTATTCTATTCTATTTACACGTCAATTATATTTTTAAAACTAGACGAGTTCGGCGTTTCCTATCTGACCACTCTGAGAAGAAAGGCCGAAACAAACTCAGAGGTCACAGTCTCTTTTAAAGTCCAGACATAATCTTGGTCAGATCATGTGAAGACCATGTCGATTGGATCGGAGATGGTATTTTATGTTGTGCAAGTTCCTTCATGACACACATAATAGATATCTGAGGGCATCGCAAAACCTGAGACTAGAGATATTGATGCATTCCACCAGCTTCTACATATGACAAATCTTTTATTGTTCAATCAGTACGGGTAAGGAATGACTTGCCCGTGTCGGTAAAGCATGCTCAATCTTTATCTACTTTAAAAAAATATGGTAAAAAACATTTCCTCTCTCCTTAAAAATCGTCATTATATTTTCTTTGCTCCTGTTCTTGGTTATTATTATATATATATTTATACTAGCGGACCCTGCCCGGAAAAGCAGCGCCACCTACCGGATCCAATTGTGTTTTCAAACCATCCAGGAGCCCATTGAAATGTATGTATACACTAAATTTCAACCAAATCGTTCCAGCAGTTTAGAAGGAGTTAGGTGACAAAAACACGTACAGAAGAATGATATATATCAAGATAGATTTGTATGTGCTTTATATATGTATTTATTATATTATGTTAATGGTACACCACAGACTACCTACAGTATTATCTCTTCTTCACCTTTTGAATCCATCCAAAGGTTGGCTTTAAAATATCGCTTTTAGCGTTATGACCGCCCATTGAGTCAACCCTAGTAAAAATTCTACACTTATAATGTAATGTTTATGGTGTACATAATAAAGAGTATTCTATTTTAGTCTATTCTAATAAATGCAATGATACTGTCTGATATGATCAAGGTATTATTCAGTTCTGAGAGATCGTCTGTATTACGTATTTACCTACGTGTGTATTTATGTCTTCTGCAAAGACCCTACGAGGAATCGCGACTATACATGATTACTACAGCAGAAAAATGGAATAACCCTAAACAGTGTTTGTGGTTCCAGTTATTGAAGCCATGTTCCCAAGTCAATTCATATAGCTTATTCGTCATGAGAAGTATTATATTTACTCTGTTTTTCCTACATTCCTTTATCAGCAGAAATAAATCAAACCGACGCAAAAATAAACAAATGGGCGTAGGCCGGGAGTCGATAAAATCACAAATGTAGGTTACATATTTTGTCTTTGTGTGTTAAGGTTTTAATAAAAAAAAAAACGGAACACCATTCAGCCGGATTTTTTTAAAATAAAATGTTTAGCTACTAACGATTTTTCAATTGAGTTATATCGGCTCGTTATCGGGGTGTTCATGCGTTTTTCAGAATTCGAAACATGATAACTAGTTTTCAATGGCTTCATAATTCTGTTTTCATTTCTTTTTTGCATGGAAACGCTTTTCCAATATTTTCGTTCTAATTTCATTCATCCAGAAATGTATAGTAGATAACCCCAAAGGTGCCATTTTTCACTTCATACTCGCACTTTTATTTTGTGAGAGTGCCATGGGAAATGAAAACATTTTCCGTAATCATTTTGCATTTCAACCGTACAGCAATATTTTTAGCACGAAATTATTGTACTCAGCGAAAGTTTCAAGTGATTTTGGTTACAATATACATAGTATATGCACATTTTAGTTCATATCAAAAGTCATAACAATAAATTGTCTTTTGCGCTTCCGTGTGGTGGGTAAAAGTTTAAGGAAGGAAGTTCAAGAATAAAGATAAGCGATCTGCTGATATCCGGCGTATTATGGCAGCATTCCCTCGGAAGTCTTTACCGTTGTAATATATGGAATTTATCACCAACGCCGCAGCGAAACTGCTGACAAAACCGTTTCACGTGGCATGTGCACATTTGACGCTAGCTCTCCGCCTAAGACTTATTATTCATAGTATAGGCTTTCCCCTATTATGGAAGGAACAAGCTTGCATCCGTAATCTTGTAGTCAGTAATAAAGTTATATTGTGTCGGAGTCGGCAACGAATTAAGAGCCGGAAATAGAAAATATTGCTACGAACTCAATACCGGCTGTAATTTGTATACCTACTTACAAAGTTGTTTCATTTTCACTAGTAGTGTTATCTACAGTTTTACTATAATATATATTTAGTTTATCTATAGTTTTACTATATGGTAACTTTGGTATAACTGGGGCCCGCGGCTAAATAATAACAGCCGCACAGGTCGATCGATCAGGCTAAGCTACGCTTGCCGCGGTTGGTGTCTGGATGGGTGACCATCTTTACATATCGAGACCCCTCTGTGCCTCGGAAAACACGTTAAATCATTGGTACCGGCTGTCGTTCGTGATTCTTTGACAGTCGTTACGGGTATCAGAAACCCGAAAGTCTGACAACCAGTCTTACCAAGGGGTATCGTATTACCACGTAACTTGGTTGTGGAGGTCAGATAGGCAGTCGCTCCAGTAAAATACTGGTATCCAGCTGCCGGTTAGACTGGATTCCGACCCATCATAGTTTGGAAAAAGATAGGGCGCTGCTGAATTTGATAATAATCACGGAAATAGCACTGCGTGTGAATAATGTCCTTTGTTTCATGTTCTAATTTCAGCGAACCAATGTGTTGATAATAATCGACCGTTCACTCTCAATATTACTGAAAAATTGTAGCGAATTTTATAGTCAATAAATTTTAATGTCCGATAATTATTATGCACACAATAACCATAGCATAAGTTTAATCAGCCTATAATATTCCCACTGTTGGGACACAGACATCCTCTCCTATCACGTGGGCCCAGTGTGGGTTGGTAGATGTCACATGTCTTAGAATTTTTGGTTCTAGAACATGTCGGTTTCCTCACGCTGTTTTCCTTCACCGTTTTGTGAACAGTGGTGATGAAATAATTTACACAAAGTAAAGTGCCTGTCTGGGTTCGAAACCCAACCAAGCCAACCCCAACCACCTGTCCGGTGGTCAACTCGTAAGTCAATGCGGTTACCACTGGGCCACGACTGCTCTCCCAATAATATATGGCAGTAACTAGGCAACGCCAGCTGCTCTGATCCTAACATACTCCTTTTACACGCTGGTTACGATTATTACGCACCTGACCTTTCTGAAGAACATCACCAATAAGGTCACTATACAGGGTGGCAGGGTCATTGCCGCGCGACCATGGATTCAGGTTCTAAACACCCTAGCGTAGAAACATTTCGTCGGTTATAAAAAAAAATAATGCTTTTCCGTATATTTTGACCGCGTAGTTACATATTCCACTTTTCTATGAAACAGCAGATCCACTCATATCAGCCTTCTGCTTAGCCTCATGGGAAGTTGGCGTGAGTTTTTGTATGTAATATTCGTGGTTAGGGACACTTTTCATAACCACTGCGGTTGACCAACTGATTGGTTATCACGGTTTTTTTTTATACATCATCATCATCATTTCAGCCGTCGACTGCTGGAAAAAGGCCTCCCCAAGCACCTTCACTTCGACCAGTTCTGTGCTTCTCGTATCCGACGGGTTCTGCGGCCTTCACAAGGTCTACGGTCCACCTTGTGGGAGGCCTTCCAACGCTACGTCTTCCGGAACGCTGTCGCCACTCTAGAGCCTTTCGGCCCCATCGGCCATCTGTTCTGCGAGCAATCTGCCCAGCCCGCTGCCGCATAAGTTTGGCAATTCTTCGGGCTACGTTGGTTACCTTGGTTCTCCTGCATATGTCTTCATTTCTGATTTTTTATACGCACAAATATGACCATGACCGTTAACATCTTGTAAGAATAAGGTAGGTACCGACAGTAAACAATATGCACAGGAATTTCCACTCGTAAAAAGAAATATGGATGCCGCTTTTTCCTCATATCGTACGCCTACAACACCATACGAATTTATGGCATAGATCTGCCTCACGATATATTATAACCTTAACCCCTAATACTCAAAAGATTCAGCAGGATAGTAACCTGCTATATGCATACATATTATTCCACTCCCACGCACTGCCAAACAAGATATTATTACATCCCATATAATAGACAAGGAGCCATCGTTTATCATAATACCATGATCCAATAAATGTCGAACGAACTCAATTCCGTATATTAGGATCACATACGGCAACTCAAAGAATAGATAACTTTTCTCGGAATGACTTTAGGACAAAATATCAGTTTTCTTGTGAGGTACGGGGCTTTGAAGGAGGCTTTTATGGTATAGAAATAAATAGAAATTATGAAAGTGAAGGGACACGAAATGTGAGAAGAGAAACTTCTTTTATAATATAAAAGAGAGACTCTCTTTCTCCTCCTTTGGCCAATAATTTTTGATTTTATGATTATAGTATCATTTTATAAAAAAAAGTTCCGTATTCCTGTTTTTCGATTTAATAAATTGTTAGTTAGGTATCATCACTACGTATTATAAAACAAAGTCCCCTTCGCGTCTTTCTGTCTGGATGCAATAAACTCAAAAACTACCGAACGGATTTTCTTGCGGTTTTCATCAATGGACGGTGTGATCCATCAGAAAGGTTTATGATTTATACCAATTTACACAAAATCATAATGAATACCATTATGATTTTGTGTAAATTGGTACTGGGAGTTTTAATGGCGTGCACTGCGTAAACCAATAGTTTTTTTTTTTAATACGTTGCCCCACACTGGGAATTTCTCTTGTATCGTGGGTGCGTTTACAAACATTTAAACTCACATACACCAACAGCCAGACCCGGAACAACTACTTGTAGGTCATACAAATATTTGTTCCGTGCGGGAATCGAACCCGCGACACGCAGCGCAGCAGTCAATCGCTTAACCACTGCACCAACCGTGCCGTCGAGTTATATGATAACAATGTATTACGGAATTATTCCTCTTAAAAAGATCTAATAAACTTAGTAGCACGTGGGATAATTTTCGACCTCCACGCGGGCGAAGCCACGGGCAGAAGCTAGTGAATGAAAAAAGGAAAACATTTTTTTATTTTGCACAAAATTCATTTAAAAACGATCGCCAGAAGACTCAAGTTTCTAGACTAAATATTTTTAAGTTTTCTCCTGAAACTGCCAAACTCAAACATTTTCAAAATAACGTAAATTACCAAAGTTGAACACAACTATTACAAGACCATTCGTAACTTGATAATTTTACTCAGATTTAGCGGCTCCATGTTCCGCTTAAACTAAAGCAAGTGGTAACATTATTACGTCAGGAAAATAGGCGGCCATGTCTGCATTAATTCTCACTACACCTCCCTTCTACACTATCCTCCATATTACTAACACCCCCTCCGTAAAGGGGGGGGGGACTCCTGAAGGTACCTTTCCCTACTGATCAAATACAGGCGGCAAATATTTGGCCGGGATTAATTTATTTGCATCGATGTCACCTTCGCAGCTTAGCCTCTTGGCTGTTAAGTCTATTTGTGTTAAGTTGATCTCAGACTGTGTGGAAAATGGAGTCGGTGTCCGATTTTGTGCTAGGAAAAAATAAATAGTCTATATTACTTTGAACGCGTGCTAATAATCACTTTTTTTTCTCGTACACAACATACCATGCCATGCTGTGACGGTAGTTGGGTCCTACAAAAACATCTTCGAGGAAAATCATATGACATGGTTCTGTTGAATTAATCATTCTATTATCGCTCGCAGAGAATAGTAAAGTCCTCCAAACCGAATTTCGGCCATAATGACCAATCTCAGCGGAGATCAGCCTTCAGTGCGGAAGATGTTATAGTAGGTATATTCTTTCCTCACTCTAATAGTCCGATGGGACGGCGTAGGGTCAACGACTTAACGTGCTCTCTGAGGCACGGGGTTATCACATCGCCAACTTGCAAACTCCGCGTTGCTAAGAAATTCTCAATGGAAAAACCCAGTAACACTTTGTCCGACCCGGGAACAGAACCCAGGCTCAGCAGTCGCGCTTGCGACCACGAGACCAAAGTGGCAGTCATCTTAATAAATATTCCACGTAGTGTCAGTCGGCTACCGACTTTATCAATCGGCCGATTTATCGGACTAACTCCTAGTCTATCATTTGCGGTCACTTGTTAGGATTACTACGAGTATAATCTATTTGGTCTTTCACGAGTAAATTGTGTTATGTCAGATCTATTTTGTCAGAATAAGGTAAACCTAACGTAATATTAAACTAGGATCGAGTTATATGCCTAGATATAACTTAAATTAGAGCCGACTTTGTGTAACTAGATGTGGCAGTTTATAAATTGGATTTCAGTTACAATTTTAAACTTCCGTTTTCTGATCTTTTGGGAATACCGATAATCAAGGTTAGACTACCAGAACTTTCCAGCCACTTCATTTTTTATTTTCATTTATTATTTTGATTACGTTATAATTATTAACATTCTAGTGATTTTTATTTTAGAATTTATGTATGTTTATTTGTATGTAGGTATATTCTCATAATATTTGTTTAGTTTTATTGAGTGAATTGTCTATGATTTTTTTTTGTCTCCTTTACTCTTTCACACGCTGTCTACATCCATCCATCCATACATCCATTCAAACTTTCACGTTTATAATATTACTATAGTAGGAGTAGGATAGGAAGTAGGATTAATAGGTACTTTATTGTAGGCACACCAGAAAATACATGACAAAAAAAATACATTTAACACTAAAAAAAATACATTTAACACTACAAAACATACAATGCCTTATCGCTTTCTGCGATCTCTTCCTGGCAACCTTGGATGAATGGCCAGTGATTGCGTGGACATAAAAATGGGCTGGTGATTGGCGCAAAATCATATTCTTAACTTGTAAAACTGTTTGTATAAACAAACTTACAGAAATAAATTTCAATTAACATTTACCAACAGCTCTGTTCTGGCTTTAACTAAGCGAAACCAAAAGAATCTTTCATTCAACCTCAAACACTTTTCTGCCTTTGATTATATTTTGCAGGATAGTCACCCATCCAAATCCTAACCGCGGCATTCGGTACACCTTATTACCCATAAAATTCTATTACATATACCTACCAACGGGTTCCTGCGGCCTTCACAAGGTCGTCGGTCCACCTTTTGGGAGGGAGGCTTTCCAACGCTACGTCTTCCGGTACGCGGTCACCACTTCAGAAGCTTTTGGCCCAGTCGGCCATTTGTTCTGCGAGCAATGTGCCCTGCCAGTGCCCGTTGGAAGCTAGAAGATGCTAGATGCTAAGTGCTTGGGGGAGGCCTATGTCCAGTATTGGATGTCTTTCGGCTGAAATGGTACCTACATTTCACCATGAGCTGAACAACAGTGAGAATTTGAGCTCAAGTTCTCACTGTCACACTAATATTATAAAGGCGAACGTTTGTGACTGTGTGTGTGTGTGTGTGTGTGTATGTGTGTGTGTGTGTGTGTATTTGTATGTTTGTTGGCTACTTCTTCACGCTCAAACGGCTGGACTTTTTGATGAAATTTGGCACACAGGTGGTTTATAATGATAATAATAAACATTTAATTCAGAGCAAGTCCATAATTTGTTAGTAACAATGTACTTCTAATGTTAGTATTGACAACAAAATTAAATGATGACATGAAGCCGCACCCACTTTTGCAGCATGGGGAACTCCCATTCCACCGATCGGTAAAAACACCCAGTATAGTTGGTACTGCCACGAACGCGAGCGAGTAGGGAGGCGCATCTTTTCCTAACGATAGCGGCAAAGCCATCCACCCCCGCCTCGGCAAACATCCCTGACGCACTGCAACGCCATAGCATAGCCCCAACAGTACCCTGAATGCATTATTATATTGGACACGCAGGTTGCGGTATGCCCGTTGCGAATAACTGACCCACAGGCTGCAGGTGCAAAAAGATTGGCAATAACCAGGATTAAGATGGATAGTTTTTATTCCGATATTCTCACGGGATCGAAACTTATGCGGGTGAAACCGCGGAGCGCGGCTAGTTGTTATATAATTATAGCATGTGCGTTCCTTATTTATCCGCCCGAGTACCGGGTTAAAGCGATTATGGTAATGACTTTTCGTTAATTAGATTGATCAGTTCAAGTTTACAAAGGAGATTGTAAACTGTTTAATCTTAAGATAATCACGAAGTTAAGTAAACTTAGATTCACGATAATGGTGTCACTGTTGTTTATAAGTACTTTTAAGGGATTAAGAACAGTTTTTCATCACATTTACTACATGTTAAGGGCATTTTTCGGGTTTTCTTACAAGGAAAAAACGGAACCCGTAGGATATAGTCGATATACCCCTCGCTTCATCGGCCGTCCGTCCGTCAGTCTGTCTGTCTGTCTGTCAAGACCCTTTTTCTAAGCAACTCGTGGAGGTATCAAGTTAAAATTAATATCAAATACGTAGGACTACGGTCCTCTGGAGCTCAAAAGATTTTTTCGGACGCAGATTTGGAAATTCCTAACTTTCAATGAATAAAAAAATCAAGCTTCTTAGTCAACGCACTAAAAAATACGGCCATTTATGCAACATAAATGATACTCGCAAATATGTAGATCAAAGTCTATTGTACTCTCCGTTGACCTAGAATCATGAAAGGCGCAAGTAAAGGAAAAAGTTCGAAATTCGGTAATTTATATTATTATAATTTTTGATAATGATACATTAATTTCAACTACGGAACCCGACATTGTGCGTGGTCCGACACGTACTTGGCCGGTTTTTTTGTGAGGATCTATTCATAATATGTACTGCCTGGAAAGAAATAAGGGTCATCGTGGTCTCTTATTTATTCTCTTAAAAAGTGTTTTTTTATTTCCTACTATAGTAGGAAAACACTTTTTACCAACCCTGTATACGGGATTGGCCTTCATATTTTTCGTGTCTTATTGAACACAGGAACATTTTTCTAAGGAATATACGTCTGTTTTTTTGTATCTACTTGCTGTATTCTACTAGATATTTATAATTAAAATACGGGGAAAACTAGGCAGTAATCTATTTTTATTTAAAACTAACTGTGCCCGTGACTTCGTTTGCGTGCATGTCGGAAAACAAATTGGATTGCATGGGTTTGATATTTTTCCGCGGAATCCTAATTCTTTTTCTAAAATAATAGTACCCCTGACAAAAAAAGATAAAAGTTGCTCCTGACAACATCAGCAATCTGCCAGTGAAAATCGCGTCAAAATCGGTCAAACCAAACAGACCGACTTACTACAGACTACTTTCATATGCATTTAGTAAAAAGCTGTTATTTTGAAATTACAAACAGACACTTCAATTTAATTTATTTGTATAGACTACAAAGAAAAGGTATAATCAGGTTTCAGGCACGTAATGCGTAAAGAGATCTACAAAAAATAAGTAAATTGGCACTGTAACCTATTACTACGTTTCTTTGAAAATAAATCTGTCAAAAACATGTTTACACCAACTGAAAATGGTAATATCTAGTTTCGGTATATTAGTTGAAGCATTTAATTTTATCTCGAAAATATAATTATAGACACCTGCTATCTGAAATACCTATTTCAGGTAGATTAAATTAGACAGCTAATTTCAACACAAAATTAGGCCCAACACAGCCAAGCATAATCAAGCTATAAGGTTCCCACGGCTGAGGTACAGACCTCCTCTTCTTCTCTTCGAGAGAAAGAGGGCTGTCTTATCACGTCGGCCCAGAGCAGGTTTGTAGATGTCACATGTCTGCGAATTTTTGGTTTCCTCACGATGGTTTCCTTCACCGTTTTGAGAGTTGCAGTGATGAAGTTATTTACAAAAAGTAAAGCGCCTGCCTGGGTTCGAACCCACGACCTACACTCGTAAGTCGGGGCCGTTACCACTGCTCAACACATACTTTAATGAGCATTAATCCAAAGTTTTTATCCAAATAGATTCGATGTCCCGGTTAAAAGCCGGCTTGTGGCCACTATTATAGCCGATAAACGAGGAGTGAGGGGCTCCTCCGGGCCCCATATTATTTGGACAATTAACATGCCGTAATGGAAGCGGCCCAAGCCGGCTCTCGCTTCAAAAGCGGAGGTTGAAATTTCCAATTGTCTGTGAAATATTGAATTAAAATTTTATTTCAAAGCTTGATGAAGCAGGTTGGTTTTATACTTATCTTTACATTTATTGGTTCAGTTGGTTAATGGGGTGATTTTGGTTATCGTCAGAAAGTGGTTTTTGGTGAGTTTATGGAGAAAATTTTATCACAATCTTCCGTCTTGTATAAATTTACTTACGTAATAAGTAGATCAAATGCATAACACACCAACTCGGGGTTCGACTTTACGATGGTAAAGTCGAACCCCGCTACCATCATTTCAATGACGGCCATCACTGCGGGCATTACGTGGCGGCGACCGCTCTTCTAAGAAACCGTAGCTTTAGTGAAATGAAATTAAACTGTTTATTCTGTAAATAGTATATGGGAATCACTCTTACACGTCATTCTATAACAATATAAAATAAAACTGGCTGAGGTCGGCGTTTCCTATCTGACTACTCTGAGAAGATAAGATAAGACATTTATTTGTAGACTAGCTGTGCCCTGCGGTTTCACCCGCATAAGTTTCGATCCCGTGGGAATATCGGGATAAAGTATCCTATGTGTTAATCCAGGGTGTCAGCTACGTTCATACCAAATTTCATCCAAATTGCTCCAGCCGTTTGAGCGTGAAGAAGTAACAAACATACAAGCACACACACACACACACACAAACACAAACTTTCACAAACAACACAAACTTTCTTTTTTTAAATAATATTAGTCTGATGTCTGAATAGAGAAGAAAAGCAGAAAGAACTTAGAGGTCACAGTCTCTTTTAAAGTCCAGATATAATCTTGGTCAGATCATGTGAAGACTATGTAGATTCATATCTGGAATGGTCTTTTCAGGAAAGTACCACACAGATCTGAGTGGACCAGTCCAGTCAGTGCAAGCATTTGTTATTAATCGTGTAGCTCAACTCAGAACTTGAGGAGCTCAACGACTTGATGGACAATACCAAACCAGATAGAGGTTTTTCTTTTCACATAGCTGCACACATACTTACGCACATACACATATCGATTCTACACACACACACGCCCACATGTAAATGCACACACACACAAAAGTATGTATAAAGCGATTAATTCCGTTATTTTTGAATGAAATTTTATGTTGCTACGAACATAGTGTTTTCAAACCCATAGGTTTTTACAATGTGTGGTATTTCATTGTTGTTTTCGTTATTTCACGCAAAAATCGCTATTGAGAGTTTCCAAGTATTGACATATTCGTGCTCGTGACTGTACATGTTTTATATGCAAAATATTATTTTATACTTACCAGAAGGCCAATTCTTGTAATTTAAAATGTTCAAAATCTAGTCGCAGTCTCATCTCGGCGACAAACAAATGTCAAAAACTTGTCAAAATGTAGGGAAATTAGAAGTATTTTTTGACAGATTGAGACTGAGGTAACTGGGTTTCTTAAAATTACGAGAATAGCCCCTCTGATCATGTAATGACATACGTTCTAGCCTAGACAACGTTAAACGCACAATATTTTCGTATATAATAAAACATGATTAGAGTTGTGAGAGCTTAGTTTATTTTCGACGTACTTTTAAAACGTGAATTCACTGGGATAGATTTTCTGAGAAAGGTAATTTCAGTACCGGAACAGAAATACGAAATTCATTTGCTTAATTTCAGGTTACATAACATTTAATGATATTTCGTGTGTCGGCCATTATCAATATTGATGAGTAAATAATTGGTTTTCTATTTACTAAGACAGTGCGCACACGAGAGTCAAAACAGCATATCATAATCAGCCTATATTGTTCCCACTGCTCGGACACAGGCCTCCTCTCTGTGAGAGGTAGTGGGCTATAATCGACCACGCGGGCCCAGTGCGGGTGCGGATGTTACATGTCTTTGAATTTTTGGTTGTGGGACATGCCGGTTTCCTTACGATGTTTTCCTTCACCGTTTTGAGAGCAGTGGTGATGAAATAATTTACACAAAGTAAAGTGCCTGTAGAAAATAGCACTTAGCTGTGTAGAAAGAACAGGAATTGCCCTAATTACGTAACACAGTTTCAATGAAAATCCGAAAGACTTTGAAGAAACCAAAAAATCCATCCTCCTAATCCATTGAAAAATTGAAATCCAAAATTTTTCAAACATTGAACATTTTTTCTGCACTAAAACATTAATAACGCAATTAATGTTGTTAAACTGTCAAAATAAAAGGTATTGCCATTGTAAGTACCTATGTCACGCCATTCCCCTGCAGTTTAATCTTAAGGAGGATTCGTCAATGTAGCCCGCGAAATTCAAACTTTCTTACGTTTTTACGGTTCCGTACCTCAAAAGGAAAACACGGAACCCTTATAGGATCACTTCGTGGTCCGCCTTTCTCTCTGTTTCGATATTGCAGCGGTGTTTTATGTTGTGGGTGTGGGCACTATAAGTACACCTCTGCCTAACCCTTCGGGGAATACAGGTGTGATGTTAAATATTTTTTTATTATACGGTGGTCATGCAACCAAATCGGTTACTGAACATCTTTGGGTAAAGTAAAGCAATCTCATATGTATCTAGACATTGAGTGACTCTTATATCGTTTTCCTAATTGGGAACTGCCTAGACTTTTCCTAACTATGTTGACTGCCTATCTAACCTCCACAACTGGTTTGGGGAGATTAGATAGACTAGTTAGCGACTCACAACTCGTTGTCATACTTTTGGGCTTCTGACTACCCGTAACGACTGTCAAAGATCTACGAACGAGAGCCGAAACCAACGGCTTAATGTGCTTTCCGAGACACGGAGGGGTATCGATATGTAATGGATGGGACCCATCCACGAACCGGCCGCTGCAAGCGTAGGTTCGTTTGTTCTATAATACCAACGCGAAGCACTCGCGCGCGGCTGTAGGGTGTGATTGTGGAGCTATGTCGCAAATCATGCTCCACCGCCTATCCTGCCCTCTGTGTGCCAAAATATGCAGTCAAAGTGACCTCGCCGTGACGCCTGACGACCCCGTGGAAGTGGCAAAGTTTTGGGTCAACAAGATTTAAAATTCAGTCGTGCCATCGACACGAAGAAGAAGAAGAAGATACAACAATAACAACAACAGTATCAAGTGGACAAAACCGCGTGTACAATTAGTAAGGAAGGTAAAATTTTACCCATTCAAAAGGTCTACTCCCCTGAAACGTCCCATTCAATGCTGTAGACCGTGATATTGATTTGTAATTACAGGTTTAACGTGAATAGGCCACGTGGATGTCACTGTGCCCATAATTAACGACACTTGATCGAACTATGTATAGTAGTATCACACGAGAGCAAAACTTTGATATTAACGTGTTAAATTAGCTGAACTATTTAGACTTTAGAGGAGTTTCTCTATCGACGATGTCAGAGAGCAGAGGTGGCCCTGTAAAGAAAGAAAGAAAGAAAATACATTTATTTAGCACCCACTAAAAGACACACCATACATCAGATAGCAACAAATAAAAATCAAATAGAAAGTGTGAAGTCCGATGTAAGAAAATAGCAGGAAACTGTGCCTCACGGCTGCACCAAAGAGGCCCAGTTTAGCAAAAATGCCAGACGACTTGTACCTGACGCAGTAGTGGCCCAGAGGAGCAGTTGTGGCCCAGTAGAGTAGTGCTGGCCCAGTGGTAACGGCCGTGACTTACGACTTGTGGGTCGGGGGTTCGAACCCAAGCAGGCTCTTTACTTTGTGTAAATAATTTCATCACCACTACTCTTAAAATGGTGAAGGTAAACATCGTGAGGAAACCAGCATATCATAGAACCAACAATTCGAAGACATAATTATGACATCTACCAATGGGCCCGACTGGTGGACCACTCTCTCTCACTGAGAGGACGTCTGTGTCCCAGCAGTGGGAATATTATAGGATGATTATCGGGGATTGCTACGATATCACGAAGGTCATACATATTTTTACAAGTCATGTGCGCGATGGAATTTCCTATCGTCAAAAATTACGACCTTCCGTAGATAGTTTCATTCCCTATTTAACACCATTAGAGGATGAATTTTCAAAAATTCTTCCTTAGAGCTCACTTTCTTTATACAGGGTTAAATTAAATTGGCTAGCTAAACTTCGCAGAGGCGGAGGTTTATGTGTATGTGTATGTGTGTGTTACATGGGGGGAGCCTATTGTCAAAAGATTTTTAAAATTTATTCAACTGTTTGATCCAAAATAAATAATTAGTTTTTTTATTTTTAATTTTTAAGTGACACCTATTTCGAGGGGTTCCGTGTACTTAAGTGTGCTTTGAGTCCAATTCAACAGAATAGCTCAACAGCTCTCAAAACGAAAAGCTCATTCTAGACCTCTTCTTAGGTTTTAAGCTGGGAAAAACTGAATCAAGCCGTCTTTGTCTGCGTTATCATATTTTTTAGCATATCTCAAAGAATAATGACTACGTGTAGCATGAACCCTATTTCATTTTTCTTGTAGCCTGTTCCGTTCTATGTTAAAGTATTTTTATCTCACGAAGCTACGCGCGCTTTACTTGTGGTAACCAAGTATTACCACACGCTGTGAATGTGTGTATGAGCAGAGGGTCTCGGTACAGTCCGAGACACGTGCGAAGTCGGAAGTATATGTATGTGTGTTTTGTGTTTCACATTCGCAGCGTGTCTGTACACTTGATTACCACAAGTGAAGCGAGCATCACTTCGTGAGAATAAAATACTGTAGTAGTCGACCCCATTCTGTAGTAACACTGGTCGTAAGACATACGGCCTTTAAAATAAAACTCACTTATACGACTGTCGACGACATTTTATGAGCTCTTCTAGTCTTGGCAGTATCGAGTTGAAAAGAATGGTCACTCGTCTACGAGCTGACCATGACAAGCAGAACTTAACCTCAGTAATTGAATTTGTTATTTACAAAACTCTTTTTTAACCTATATCCAAGTATACATATAGTAAAACTGAAGAGTGTGTTTGTTTGAACGCGCTAATCTCTGGAACTACGAGTAACAGTCGGATTTGAAAAAAGAAAAAAATATTTTATCCAACACATTTTTTTTTTCAAGACATCGTTATTAACTTATCTCATTTTGATCACAGAGGATTTGTACAAACAAACCAGCAAAAAGGTAGAGATTTGGCGAATGTTATTTTTCATACAAAATTTCCAAGACTGTTTTATATGTATAACGAAGGCATTTTGATATAGGATGGCAGGACAACCTTTCGTAAGTGTGTCTCCACACAAAAGTCAGCTCCATGAGATCTAACGTCTCACATTAACGTTCACAAACCTCAATAATATCAACTGTTAAATCAGCCGTCAACCCAGTGTTGCCACTTCCTATATCGACTCACCCAAGTGTACTACTTGACATTTCCGGTTAGTAATAACTAGATGACGTTATTAACATTCAAAAATAAAGACGGATCAGTGTTGTCGTTGCGACAAGTATAATTATGGGGAAAAAACGGAGCCTTAGATTTAAGTATACAGCATGACCGGGACGCCAAAACTGTAATCATGAATTCCGCATATTATGATTGTGAACCCCACTGCGTAGAAATTTTTAGTCGTTTATCAAAAATAAAATCTGCTGTGTCATTGAAAAGTGCAATTCCTACGGGGTCAAAATGTATGAAGCAGCTATTGTTTTTTCGTATTTCTACTCTAGGGGATCTAGAATCATGTGCTGTAAATTCATGGTTTCATTTTGCACGTCGATGTCATGCCACCCTGTATATAAATAATCTCAATTTTAAATTGGATACTTTCCAATTGGCCACCCTGAATGTACACAATTCCCCATAAAGTATTTAATGCAACCACCTATTAAAAGGCACTCAATAATATTTCCCAACACGAAGTTCAGACACACTGATTAGAGTCTTTGTTCTTGTTATGTGTATAGTTGAACCATTAAGATACTGTTTCTCATAAATGAAAACTTATCATGAACTTATTCCATATAAAGTTTACATCGATTTTCTAAACCGCGTTCTCATCAAGTGTAATAAGGCAAGAGTAACACCAACGGCGAGTTGTAAAATATCGAGTTACTTTTTTACGGAGATCGTAAAAAAATGTCTTAAGTAATTTAGAAAGTGATGACATTTTTTCTAGTCAGCGAAAAGATTTTCAACTTTGAAGGACTCATTAAAATTTTTGTTGCGAACATTTTTGGTCGTCTTGAGCAGTTCTTTCTTTGAGAGGGCTCATGGCTTGCCAATAGTTGTTTATATCAACTGATATCCGAGGTTAAACTGTGCTCGTCGAGGTTAGCCCATAGACTGGAGACCTTTTTTTTTTTAAAGAAATTAATTCTGTTTTTTTTTTATTTCGCTCCGTGCTTCTACATAAACGTACGCTTTCTTCGTAATGGGGCCGGGTAATGCAGAAACTACAGAACGCGACCTGCTACGGTCCTTATATAGTACTTCTTTTGCTCCGTTTTAATTAAAAACATTCGAAATCTAGTCGCAATCTCATCTCAGCGACAATCAATGTCAAAAATTTAGGGAATTTAGAGGTATTTCTGACAGATGGAGACTGAGATCAAACTGTGAACGTTCTTAAAATTACGAGAATTGCCCCTCTGATCATAAACGTATGCCGGTGCCGATGCCGCACTTCACCATAGTCAGGGCCATTTTCAATAATTATGACAATCTCGTTATTGCATTTAGGACCCCAAAAGTCTGATAACGGTCTTACCTTAGGATATCGGGTTCCCTTATAATTGGGTTGAGAAGGTCAGACGGCGGTCGCTATGCGTAAAATATTGATAGTCAGCCGCATCTGGTTTTACCGGAAGTTAACCCTAAATTTGTTTGGGGAATTAAGTAAAATCGATACCGTTTCAAGCAAGATTTATTCTTCTGATGAAATATTTACATGTATTGTATGACTGGTAAATACCTACCATACTTACACAGTAATAAAAAAAAAAAAAAACTATACTCAAACACGAAGTATTTCTTTCAATTAAACCATAAAAAAAACAAATTGAATTGGACGTAGTTAAGTAGAAAGGACTCAACCCACAATAAGTAACTTTTGAGTTATCGAGGTTTTAAGTTTATAATATTGTCACTGATGGGCAAATATACCAATATTTTTATGAGTCAAGTTATATTACATAGACTAACGCAATTTTCGAGTTATCGGGAAGAATGTGGGTTGAGTTCTTTCTGCTTAACTACGTCCAATTGTCAAAGGATGATTCCGAAAGATGAAGCTAAGCCCATTCTTAAGCGTAGTAGTTTCCTATGGAGAAGAACGGGCAAGAATCTTCATGGACACTCTTTTAAATTATAATATTGTTACAAAAAACTAAACAACACTTACAAAAACCCCAAATGAAAGCTAATCTGTATAAATGTTGCACAATATTTTTTTACCTAGGTAATTTTATATAGGTGAAAATCTTGATACATATACATACATAAACTCTTGCCTTCTTTCCATGGGGGAAGCTCGAATTACAGAACACCATCGCCAACTGCTACGATCCTTACATACTCCTTTTGCTTCGTCTACGTTCATACATCAGAAGGCCAATTCTCGTAATTCAAAACGATCAAAATCTAGTCGAAGTCTCATCTCGGCGACAAACAAATGTCAAAAATTTGTCAAAATGTAAAGAAATTAAACGTATTTTTGACAGATTGAGACAGATCAGACTGTGAA
Source organism: Apamea monoglypha (assembly GCA_911387795.2). Classification (NCBI taxonomy): domain Eukaryota; kingdom Metazoa; phylum Arthropoda; class Insecta; order Lepidoptera; family Noctuidae; genus Apamea; species Apamea monoglypha. The sequence goes on from OU426925.1 coordinate 17,176,938, forward strand.
CGTTCTTAAAATTACGAGAATTGCCCCTTTTTTTTTTTTTCTGGTGGGAAATGATCAAATGGCCCCTCCCGCTCTGGGTGGAGCGGAAGGGAGTGTCAGACTCTTACTGACTAAAACCCACCCATGATCCTTTCTTCGCCCTTTATGTTCCGGGGTAGCGGTAACCCTTTCGGACAATCCCGCTGACCCGGCAGGCTTCGGCCCTAAGGGGCCCCTCGGATGAGAATTGCCCCTCAGGTCATACACGCACGCTCGTTGCGAGTACTTTGCGCCTGACAACCTTGATGTCAACTTAGAATACATTAGAAGATTACTAGCGTTACCTAGATTAATGCCTGGCATTAAAAACTACACGATATCATCCTAGAACAAAACGATTCGCTCTCTGAACGCTATTCACTCGCTCTTCTATCTGTAAAACCCTTTCCCACGACCCGTATATCTCAACCGTCAACGTATTCATTGTTTGAGGCCATTACTCTTAAGGGCTGTGCGCACCGAGCTTTATTGCGACCCCCGAGTTTTATCTCCCGTGTGTGTACCGCTTTACTGAAGTTGGTGTCAAGTTGGATCTTTGTGATGTTTGTTTGTTTGATATTTGATGAAGTTGTTGAGAGGGTCGTGGCTTAATATTATCAGCCACACGGGTCATGCAAAGTTTATGCTACGCTTGTCGCGGTCGGTTCGTGGATGGGTGCATGAAATATCGAGACCCCTCCGTGCCTCGGAAAGCATGTTAAGCCGTTGGTCGCGACTGTCATTCGTAGATCTTTGATATTCGTTTCGTATAGTCAGAAGCTCAAATGTCTGACAACCAGTCTTACCAAGAGGTATCGTGTGACCCGGTAACCAGGGGTTCTGGAGGTTAGATAGGCAGTCGCTCCATGTAAAATACTGATATTCAGCTGCATCCGGTTTGGCAGTAAGCCGAGCCAAACATAATTGGAAAAAGGCGTAGTTGTTTGATTCGATAAAGATGTTGATGTTAAGTGAAAAAGTGTTGCGAATTAGAATGGCTTAAAAATGGTTGAACATATCGTTAGAAAACCAGTAGGTATGTTCTAGAGTTTAGATAGAAATTAGAAGACGTGTGACATCCATCAACACGCACAAGGTCCGTGTGGTGAACTGAAATTAAATTACGGTCCATTTCCACTGACAGAGAGGCTCAACAACTCAAAAACAACAACAGCACAAGCACAACAATACAGCCACACAACAATACAACCCAAGCAGCTTGTAATGTTTAAACTGGTGAGAAGTAGGCCAATCTCAACGGAGACTAGCCTTCGGCGCGGGAGATAAAAGTGCACAAGTGTGCGCGTAGACACAGGTTCACTCCCCTTCCCTCACTCTCCTAGTCCGATGGGATGGCAATCCGACACGACCGTAGAGAGATCAGGTGCAGCAGTGCGATTCTGTAACCATCTCAACGTGAAAACTTAGGTGAAGTGAGCATGGAGTGAGCTGTCATTCCAACTAATGCTAGGGATTTACACTATTGACAGCTCACTTCACCCAACTTTTCACGGTGAGATTTTTACAGAATCGATCGGCAGGACCAACGGCTTAACGTGCTTTCCGAGGCACGGGGGTATCACACCGCCAACTTCCAAACTTCGGGCTGTTACTAAGAAATTCCTAATGGAAAAATTCAATAACACTCGGACAAAGGCTGATTATGATATGTATATGTACGACTGCCATCTGTTGAGAACATAGATTTTTATATTTCTATGGTCGAGAAACTTTATTTCAGCATTATTGTTCTTCCTGCGAAATTACCGTTCCTTTTGCGCCCATTCTACTATTTCTAAGAAATTGTGGCATGAAAGTGGATTTACGAGATCCAATAATCGTTTTGTAGCAACTAAAGGTAAACGTTATCTAACAGTAGTTATTTTCGTCAAATTATAAATGGAAATTGGGAAGAAAACTGGATGAAAATTAATGCGATGGATGGAGTATTTAAAGAGTGTTTTGACTTAATTATTTAAACCCCTCATAGACAGAACCAACACAACCATCATCATGTCATATGCCTAGCCTTTTCCCAACTATGTTGAGGTCGGCTTCCAGTTTAACCGGATGCAGCTGAGTACCAGTATTTTACATGAAACGACTACCTATCTGACCTCCACAACCCAGTTACTGGGTAATACGATACCCCTTGGTAAGACTGGTTGTCAGACTTTCGGGCTACTGACGACCCGTAACGACTGTCAAAGATCCACGAATGACAGCCGGGACCAACGGCTTAACGTGCTTTCCGAGGCACGGAGGGGTCTTGGTATGTGAAGATGGTCACCCATCCACGGACTAACCGCGGCAAGCGTAGCTTAACCTAATCGATCGACCCGTGCGGCTGTTATTACTAAGCCACAAGCCGAACCAACACAAGCCAATACAACCATAGAGCGAAATAAGCAAAAGGTCAAAGGGCGATGGAAAGAAGTATGTTAGGAGTTAAAGTAAGGGACAAAATCAGAAACATATAAGAAGAAATATTAAAGTTAAGGATATGAATTGGTTTGTATAAACCATTTGAAAGAGGTCTGGACAGGAGACATGCTTCCATGCAAAACCAACAAATGGAGCAAACACGGGTGTAGAAAACGGAGGCGCCTAAAAACAAGATGGAAATACGATCTCCGTCTAACCCTGGGATCATACTGGAGCAGAGTTGCAGAGGTCAGAGCACAATGGAGACAGTGGCAGTATAATCAACCTTTAGTGTTCTCAATGCTGGGACACAGGCCTCCTCTCTTCGAGAGAGAGTGGGCTATAATCTACCACGCGAGCCCAGTGCTGGTTGGTAGATGTCACATGTCTTCGATTTTTTGTTTCTAGGACATGCTGGTTTCTTCAAGATGTTTGCCTTCATCGTTTTGAAAGCAGATGGAGGAGGCCAAAAGGCACACGGAGCTGTGGGACATATTATGATTTCTTTTTGCCCAAACACTTTCTAAAAAACGATAAACGATATATACAATGTTCGGAAATAAACAAACGGCTTGATTATTATTGAAGCACTAGAATAAATATAGACAGAAATGACAAGGCTAAAGGCTATAATCGATCAAAACCAAGTTTTGAGAGGTTATAGCCTTTTTGAAGGAGATGATAAATGAATCGTCTGAAAAACATTGAGTATAGGCAATGGCATGTTTTAAAAGCAGTCATTCTAAGACTACTAAGACGTAGAAACCTAATTTAATAAACATTATTTTTATTATGGACCTTTAATACAAATCCAGACAATTTCGGGCGGTGTTGTGTATGTAAAACTTATTTTTTTAAGCAGAAGACGGCGTGATCACCCTATGATGTTCCCACTGCTGGGACACAGGCCTCCTCTTTCTGTGAGTGAGCGGGCCATAATCCACCTAGCTAGCGGGCCCAGTGCAGGTTGGTGGATATCGCATGTCATGGGATTTTTAGTTCTAGGACATGCCGGTTTCCTCACGATGTTTTCCCTCGCCGTTTTGAGAGAAGTTGTGATAAAATAATTTACATAATGTAAATTGCCTGCTTGGGTTTGAACCCACGACTTACAAGTCGAGGCCATTACCACTGGGCCCCCACTAAATACGGGCCATATGCAGTAACTGATTTCTTCAATCTGCCACTAATCCAAAATAAGTTGCGGCTCGTGGCTAAACAATAACAGCCCCACGGGTCGATCGAAGGTTATGGATCATAGCAGGTGGCGTTTTGTAGATTCTGCCTACCCCCATGGGAAGAAAGCGTGAGTTTATGTATGTATTATTGCTAATAAACATTGAAAGCAAGGGATTAAACTAAGGAAGGAATAAACTAGTCCTACGGATAAAGGTGACCCAAAAAACCTTCAACACAAAACAATTGAACACACGTTCTTCTAACCTGTCACTTCAATAAAAAAATAACGTATCTACTAGAGAAAATGGATATTAGTCTAGAAACACCGCTGTTCCACAATTCTCAAAGGAACCATGAACAAACAGCTAGTACGTTAGTAAAATATGTAGTGCTCCTTAAGTTATAAATCGCTGAAGGTAAATAAAACGCGGTATTTGTTCTTGAGCATATTTACCTATTGGGTAGTTTTGTTCTTGCATGAATTTTCACGTAAGGTGGAAATTCAAAGGCGCCTTCCCACGCCTTCGCCGCCAAGCCAAGGGCGGAAAGCAAAATGCTTTTAAGCGTTAATAACTACATTATATTGCGTTCACTTATCTGTTTGCCTAGCTTAATGGCGGTATTACCTTACAATCAGTTATTATCGCTCTGTTGCTTTTAAGGGGTATTTATTACAAGAGTTTCCAAGGTCTACCCAGGGGGCTGAAGACGACACTGTAGTGCGCCCAGTAAAATCTAAGCTGTGGCAGTCTTTCTGAGAAGCAATTTTTTTGACAGAGCTCGTGTTGGTACGAACTAAAATTACAAGTTACTTTACTAGAACCTGTAAAAATTAAGGTACCTTTTTTACATAAATTATTTTACCATAAAAAATGCCGCCTAAATCTAGAAATCTAGAAGCACACAATTTTGAATACGAAGAGGTGCTTATCTAACAAAGGTGAGGAAATATGTGTGAAAATGCATTACCTAAGGACCTTTTTACACACACACGTTTTTCTTGCCGTGAAAAACTACGGTTGTTATGCCGTGTGCAGGCAGGGTTCGTCAGTGTTGTATGGATCACTATGGAAGCTTGTTGACGGATACGTTTTATCAACGACGTGGTTTATACGCAGAACCAAGTAACCGTGCCATGTACAAACAGCCTCAGGGGTTAAATAGGGGACAATGAACTTTCAACCCTGACTGGGTTGAAAGTTTGTATGAAAACTCGTCGGATTGTTTATACAAAAACATGCCAATATGTTTTTGTATAAATCATTTTAAATGCTAGCTGCTTTCTAATTAAACGTTTAGCCTTTTAACTTAAAGCGTCTTTCACCAAAACACTATTGGTCTAGATAGAATATCGCCGGCCTCGCATCCCCATCCATTTTGTTTCTGATTAAATTATTTATGAGCTCCAAAATATCGGCTTTCGCGGAGGTTCCCAGGAGCCTGGTTGTTTTGCAACAAATATATGTATAGAAGGAAAATTCCTACCTTCGGAACACGAAGAAGTAAATGTTTTATCATAAATGAATATCCCGCTATATCGTATTTCTAATATATTTTTCTGTAGCGATTCGGGAAAGTATTTTTCTTGAGGTACTTGGTGGGATTGGTATTGTTACTAGTATTACATTGGTTCCGTGTGCTCATTGGTTGTAAAATTAAGAAATGATATATATACTGAAAGTACCCATTTGTATGTACCCAGTGTTTTATAAAGTGAAATCAAGTAAATCTCAATCGACGAACAAAAGATAAGATTTGCACTCGTCAGAATGTACAAAATAAAGCTAACTGGCAATGGTTACGTAAAAGATAGGAAAATATAATCTTCTTATAATAAATGTGTGAAGTATATTCTAGTAAATATGTCAGAGATGGATCGCTTAATTAGCTATTTTACATAACCTGTAACTGTTCAGCCAGACCTCGCGGTACGCGTCCAAATCATCTCCCCATCTCTTTCTGGGCCGGCTTCTGTGGCACCGTTCATCAGCAGGCATCCATGTGTGGAGACTTTTACCCAGCGGTGCATGCGGTTGATGTGACCCGCTCTACGACCTACCTGATACATAACAAACATACATAATCAGCCTATAATATTCCCATTGCTGGGACACAGGCCTCCTCTCTGCGAGAAGGAGTTGGTCATAGTCCACTACGCTGGCCCAGTGCGGGTTGGTTGATGTCGTCACATGTCTTCGAATTTTTTGGTTTTAGAACATGCCGGTTTCCTTCACCGTTTTGAAAGAATTGACGATGAAATTAAATACACTAAGCAATGTGCCTGCCTGGGTTCTAACTCATGACCTACACAACTCATCAGTCGGAGCCGACACCACTAGGCCTTGAAAAGGGTAAGGTACAAATAAGCATAGTTTTCCAGAATCAGCAAATGATATACGTGTCACGATATCAAATAGTTTGCTTGCCGTGGTAACAGCAGAAAAACTATTTAAAAATCCAATTCCCTCCAAGTTACCATTACCTATATGCGCCACTTTTACGATCAAACGACCTTCCGCTCGAACGGCTGTCGTATGTCTTAAGATGCAACGTTCATGCAGCCGTCAAATGCGATTTTATCTACATTAAACTTAAGACCACGAAGCTGAACACTTTAAAGTTGGGGAGAAATATTAAAAGTTTGCTCTGTGAAGCTGCGAAGTTCTGCAAAGCTGCGTATCTATTAAATTTTGGACGAGAAGCGGAATAAAATAATGAACCATTACCATTTTGCTGTGAGATGAAAAAGGAACTGTTTGTGAGAAAGTAATTGTGTAACAAAAGGTCTGGAGGTGGAGGGAACATCTAGGTCGGCTTGGTGAATTTATAATTTGAAAGTTTGTTTCTATTGTTTTGCCAGACGTTGGTAAAACAAGTTTACATAACTTAAATCAATGTTTAGCATACTCTTTCAACGGCTTGAATGAAACAACTTCTTCGGTGACAGTTTTAATTTATTTACTGCTGTGAAATAGAAAAATGTAAGTAGAATATAATTTGTTTATCGGCTTTTAGGACTGCAATTTAACTTAAAGCGTCTTTTGATGGTTATTTCATTATATGTAATATTCACATAATATATAAGCTTAAAATAATATGGGGGTAGGCAGCAACTACAGAACGCCTCCAACTCAGTCAACTCCTTTCGCCTCGTTTACTTTCATACATCTTGTCATATACGCAGGCCGGTACAATAATCAATATTAATAATATGTACATACAAAATTACATTTTAAATTATTAATAATATAAAATATTCAATTTGTTTTATTTCATTTATTTTTTTATCAACAATAAGAATAGTATTTTTTTATAGCTTATTTTATTATAAATAATATGGTTATTTTATTAGAATGACAAATTATTTCTTTTAATATAATAACAGTTATTATATCTATTTTTTATTTATTTATTTATTTCCCAACTTACATCTATAATTACAGGGAAAATATTGCGATAGTGTACATTTTGTTATTATAATTACATTTTTTTTATTAACTTATTACAACCAATGCTTTCTTTGTGAACTCACTCAGAGAACAACAGAATAGGTCCGTGTCACTAGCTATGAGGTTGAGAGTGCAGAGTGCATGCGTCAGTGGCGTCTCTTAAAATATTGGTCCGAGCGTGCGGCTCCGCCAACAGCCGGTTTTATTAGATTGAATATCTTTATTATTTATTATATTTGTTTTTTTAATTTCTTCTGTTGTTATTTATTATAGAAAAGATATATAAGATCTTAATTAAATTTAATACGATTTATTATTCTAGTTTTATTATTTGTTTTTTCAATAGTGTGTAACGTAATGTACATACTCACAGTTATCTACATTCATTCCTCCAGGTCAGACAAGCATTCCGCCACCTTTAGGCGCTGATCTGACTATTCCTCACGACACCAGAGGGGTAATTCTCGTAATTTTAAGAACGTTCACAGTCTGATCTCAGTCTCAATCTGTCAAAAATACCTCTAATTTCCCTACATTTTTGACATTTGTTTGTCGCCGAGATGAGACTGCGACTAGATTATGAACGTTTTAAATTACGAGAATGGGCCTTCAGGTCACGTTTAGTCATCAAACTTTAACATAACACTATGACGATTTAGTAACATCCAAGGGCTGGAAATTTCGCCCACATTCATTGATATCATTTTTCCTATAAGCACTATACTTTTAATACGCTTTTAATACGAAATAACTATATATTTAATTGTATTTTATTAATATATTTTATTATGACAGTCCTGTCAACGACGTCTAATACGTCGCCATGACAAGTTTGCTTATAAATTCTTATCAGCCTGTAACTTTTAGCTGAAAATATATTCAGACTTCCGCAAATCAATAGGTAGGTACTGGCCATCATATTTCAAATTCATATTTATTTCTTCAAGTTGCTATTCTACGAGTTTACCTGAGGAATCCAAGCAACGGAACTGACAGTTCAAGTTCTAGTTCGAGTTCGAGTTGGAGTTCGAGTTTCGCCTCTAAAAGGAACCCTCAAAGTAGTGCTGGTACTCCGGAGTCACCTAGCCAGGGAACTCTTGGCGTGTCCCTCTCTGACTCCGGTACCTGACGTACTAGCGCTACACCTTCGTCCTCCGTCCTCCGTACCAGTCGGACCGCTGGCGTGCCTCGCCGGAACACCCTCTACTGGGCCGCGCCTCAACCGAGGGCCGTCTCTCCTGGCGGGCTGACCGCGCGCTGCCGTGCCTGCCCTACCGTGCGGCCCTGCTGCGACCCACTACTGTCGCGTGGGCCCCCCTGCCGTGCCTGTTCGCTCGCGCCGCCGTGCCTGCCCTCCCGTGCGGCCGTGCTGCGACCTACTACTGTCGCGTGGGCCCCTACCGTGCCTGCGCGCCTGCTGTGTCGTGCGGCCGTGCTGCGACCTACTACTGTCGCGTGGGCCCCCTACGGGTATCCTCCGTGCCGCACACGCACCAGCACCTCTCCACGCCTGCCTGCTCTTGTCACCGACACCTGCCTCGCGTCGCGTCTACCTCTTCAGCCTCCTCAACCCACCAATCACTCATCTTCATCCTGCCTCACCCACACACAACACACCACTGTCTTTTCATCTCCATTCTTATTTTATAAATAAATCTTTAATTGATTTTACTTCCCTTTCTTTAATTTCATAATTTAAACTTAGTTTCTTGTCGCTACACGACAAGTGTTATTAAATATTAGTCCTAATATTATTATAATTTTATTAGGGTGAGATGAATTGGTGTACATGTATATAAAACACGAGGGAAAAGAATCATAAGGTATCAAACAATTCGCCCGCATCGATGTCAACAGGAAAGGTGCCCAAAAGCCTGGCAACAATGCCACGATCACTGATCAAAAATCCCGAGAAGGAATAAAAACAAGGTATTTTAAGAAAAATAAAAGAACAAGTTAAAACACAAGTTTTAAAAAGTCTAAGGGCTGATTTTACCAAATTCAGATATTTTTAACCTTGAAAAAAAAATGACGTCTGACAGTTCTAATGCGTATGAATACTGCTAAGATTAGCTTTACAGCTTGTTTTAGATTCCCAAGTGAATGTCGATCTTTCATCGATTTCGTAAAACCAGGGGGTCTACTCCGAAGTGGTATCGGCCGAATTTTCGGCCGTTTCCTGCTACGAAGTTACTATTTGGTTCGATCGGTCCTGATGTTACACTCCTACACTCTTTCGAATATTGACTATGGTCCCGACCCAAATGAACCGATCCGACCTTTTTTCGCATTTTTCAATAATATTCGGTTCGGCCATGTGTCGGTCCCATCCGATCATTCGCACTTTGCACTTCGTAGTAGACCCCCTGGAGACATAGCTATTACTAGTATTAGGTACTATATTGAGCAGTTTTAAATCGCATACATAGTCGATATCTGCAGTTTCTACCTTCACTAGGTACTTACATCAACCCTTCTGGTTCTATCTTACGCTACTTCTCGCCGTTCACGGTCACTAATCGGAATTTGTCTACATATTGGAAGACTTCCTTCATAGTAATTAGAATAAGTAATACAACAACCAAGCTTTAGAAAGGGAACAAGTATTCCAAGTCGGCTTTAACGTGTGTAAAAATACCCTTAACGAAGCTGAGGATACTCCCCGTCATTGTGATATTTTTTTTTATACTGGAACATACCTGGGAACCTTCTGTTTATGGAGATATTGAAGGTCAAGATTCTACCTTTTTTAAGGAATTATTATTAAAAGCCTGTGATGTCCCACTGCAGGGCAAAGGCCTCCCTACTCTCTTTCCACTTCTCTCTGTTTAAAGCTTCTGAGGACCAGTTCTTGTTGAAGGATTTCAGCTCATCCCGCCATCTCCGTCTGGGCCTGCCGCGATGCCGCTTGCCATTAAGAGGGACCCATTGGGTCGTAAGTTTGGCCCACTGGTCGTCTGACATGCGGCAGATGTGTCCAGCCCAATTTCGTTTTGCGTGCCAGCTTTCCAAGTGACATCAGTTATCTTTGTGATGGAACGGATCGTCGTATTCTTAACGTGGTCTGTTAGTTTGATACCCAGAATACTGCCCTCTGGCAAACCTCAATGGCAGACCTCTGCTGATTTTTTTACGAAAACATGTTTAAAACATTAAATAACTGAACTTTAAATACAGCTCTTGTTTCAAGCATCCCAAAGCACAATGTTGTGTGTGCATTCATTTTCTTCATGTGGTTCCTCTTCATTCTGTACTGAAAGGAGGTGGGCATAAACGGCAGAACAGATTTGGATGAAATTTGGCACACAGATAGTTTATAACTTGGATTAACACATAGGGTACCTAATCCCGATAGTACGTTCCCGAGGGATATTTTCCGACATCCACGCGAACGAAGCCGCGGGCAAAAGCTCGTTGTTAATAAGAGAACCAATTGGTATGTAACATCGGTAACAAATTAACCCTGCAACACGGTAGCTATTGACGTAAAATGATTGGTACTAAATATTATTATTGCGATTCCAATTAAGATTGGAAGAGGGTTCTGTATAATTAAACAGATCTGAAATACATGGAAGTTACTACCACCTTATATGTTAATGCAAATAGAGGCCTTTGAGTGCTATAAATAAATGTTATTTTTATTAAATAACTGTTTTGGAAAACTATACTTATCCACCTGAAAGAGTGGTGCCTACAGTTTATCATTTTTCTGCACAATACCTACCTTTTTTTTATTGTTTTCGGGGGGAAACCTTCAAAAGGCACCCGACCTCCGGGTAGTTAGGTCGGGGAATGTGGGATTCATTCCTCACTAAAACCACCCCGGTGATCACCATCCGCACAAAGGGGTGGTCCGGGTTCCTCGTAAAAGACCAATTCCGGTACCAGCCCTGCGCAACGCCTTTAAGACACATTCCTGGGGAGACTGTAAAGGGGCCTCCCCTAAGTCTCGCTATGCACGGCAGCACGTGACCACTGTGCCACAGTCTTCCCTGGGGTCGCTTGGTACTCTATGCGCCCACGACCCCAAAGGTCCACCTACCATAATTGGTAAGCGGGTTTCGGCGTATTAGGCGCCAAGGCGGTTGCCTCCCCGACGACTCCTTCTTCGAGCAGGATCAGCCCTCTCCTAGGCTACTTCCGTCCAATTATCTGACTCTGCCAGCATAGCCCTCACTACTGCCGGCAGAGACAAGTCTCGCCCGATCCTGGTAACCAGAACCCGCCGCTCGAAGGCCCAAGCAGGGCACTCCTCGAGCGTGTGTTGTGCGGAATCCAGGCTGCCTCCACAGTGGTGACAATTTGCCGTGGCCTCTCGCCCAATTCTGTTCAGCTACTCACCAAAGCAACCATATCCGGTGAGCACCTGGGTGAGCCTGAAGGAGATGCACTCCCCTCTTTTCAGCCAGGCTTCGAAGTGCGGCAGGACGGCTTCGACAACGCGCTTGCGCGAATATTGCGGCTGCTGTAGCCGCTCGCGCCACCGCTCGAGCGCGTGTCGCCGTTCCCGCCGCCTCAGCCTTACGAATGCACAATACCTACCTATACAATCATCATCATCTGCTTAGCCTTTTCCCAACTATGTTGGGGTCGGCTTCCAGTCTAACCGGATGCAGCTGAATACCAGTATTTTACATGGAGCGACTGCCTATCTGACCTCCACAACCCAGTAACTGGGTAATACAATACCCCTTGGTAAGATTGCTTGTCAGACTTTCGGGCTTCTGACGACCCCTAACGACTGTCAAAGATCCACGAATGACAGCCGGGACCAACGGCATAACGTACTTTCCGAGGCACGGAGGGGTATATAAAGATGGTCACCCATCCACAGACCAACCGCGGCAAGCGTAGCTTCACCTGATCGATCGAACCGTGTGTCTGTTATTACTTAACCACAAGCCAACTTTTGGCTATGTATCTTTGATTATTCAATAGCCAGCAGTTAGACCGGTTGTTGTTATTTATTTATTAGCAGCGCCCCGCGGCTTCACCCGCATAAGTTTCCATCCCGTGGGAATATTGGGATAAAAATGTGTCCTATGTATGTTCATCCAAATCTGTTCTGCGCTTTTTGCGGCAATCCGGAACATACATCCAAACAGACTGACAAAAATTATTCGTTACTATTTTATTATATGTATAGATTTGCTTTTAATTGGCATTAGCTGTTTGTGTTTGTTTGTAAGTTTGTGAGGATGAGTTGGTGAGCAGTGGTGGCCCAGTGAGCAGGGGTGGCCCAGTGAGCAGGGGTGGCCCAGTGAGCAGGGGTGGCCTAGTGACTAGTGGTGGCCCAGTGAGCAGGGGTGGCCCAGTGAGCAGGGGTGGCCCAGTGAGCAGGGGTGACCCAGTGAGCAGGGGTGGTCCAGTGGTAACGGCCGCGACTTACAAGTTGTAGGTCGTAGGTTCGAACACCGTCAGGCGTTTTACTTTGTGTAAATTATTGAGCAGTGGTGATGATTACATCATCACTGCTCTCAAAACGGTGAAGGAAAACGTGAGGAAACCGACATGTCCTAGAACCAAATATTCTAAGACATGTGACATCTACCAACCCGCACTGGGCCCGCGTGGTGGATTGCGGACCACTTCCTCTCCTCACCGAGAGGAGGCCTGTGTCCTAGCACTGGGAACATTATAGGCTGATTATGTTGTGAGGATGGATGTCCATCCATCCTCACAACTTTCGCATTTAAAATATTAGTAGGATACAATTAGTAGGATTTTTTTTTTTAAGCGTTGACTTAGACCATTTGGACGGTCAGCGGGATTGTCCGAAAGGGTTTCCGCTACCCCGGAACATAAAGGGCAAAGGAAGGAACATGGATGGGTTTTAGTCAGTAAGAGTCTGACACTCCCTTCCGCTCCACCCAGAGCGGGAGGGGTCATTTGATGATTTCCCATCCGAAAAAACAAAAAAGACCATTTTGACTCAAAAAGTGGAGCCCAAAGTCAGATAAACAGTTCAGTAAACCAGACCTAATAGCTCCACAACTCGATCCTACACCACACAAACCACAATCACAAACGCAAAGCGATCCTACCTCAATGAATAATGTATCCAGTCTCCATGCTACTCATATCATATTCAAGTGAACTCTTTGATTGAGATAACACACCGTGATTGCGTTAGATATTCCACTTCAGCTCCAACAAAGGTTTATTTTAATTGTAAAGTTGGGTTTGAAGATAAGGAGAGCGCGTAATGTCTGCTTTTGAAACTAGGTTGCGTTAGCATGTAGATATGGTTTTTCTTTATCTTGGAAGTTTTTGGTTGTCTGTACTTAAGATTCCAGCTGTTATTTGGCTAGTATAGGTTCTAACTAATTATAAATACAGCGTATATCAGAATGGTGTGGTCAAATTTAAGTGTGTGATACAAACCATCAAACTGAACAACTTTCTTCGTGGGACCAACAACGCAATCCAGAAAAAATAATGATAAGGCTGTTGATAAGGTTTTTATCTATGACGTTGATGATCCCATGGAGAAAGTTGTTCAGTTTTATGGTCTGTAACACACCCTTTTTGACCACACCTTTCTGGTACACCCTGTATACAATGTGGAGAATCAATGAAAACACTAGCAATACTAGTTCATAGTATTTAGGAACTATCAAATACAATCCTGACATTGTAATAAAAAAAATTCTTCATTCTTCTAAAAAACAAAACAGAAGTAGGTACTTAATGAGCCGACTATGGGTTTTGCCAATCTTTGACTAGCTATAGTAACTAAACTATTGGATATATTTGGTTGAATTTTTGCTTGCAAACTGGGAACGTCATTAAATATACGAATTTTATTTATTGTCATATTATCGTCTCCACTTTGCATACAGAGTTTGTGGCCATTTTTTAAAAGAAGGAAAGAGATAGGTTCTTCAAAATAAGCACTGCACCTAGCAGATGCATCTGATTCGACTATGAAATGGATAATGCCAGTGGAAGGCTGCAGTCTTTCAAAGTAATCCAGCCACGTTGTAAGTCACCTCGGAAAAGAGAAAATGTCATATTTTCTGTGCGTTTGTAGATACGCACTACACAGGGTCAAATTAAGTTAGCTAGCGAAACTCTGCAGACGCGATGGATCATCATCATCTGCCTTGCCTTTTCCCAACTATGTTGGGGTCGGCTTCCAGTCTAACAGGATGTCCTCTACAACCCAGTTACTGGGTAAAACTATAATCCCTTGGTAAGACTGGTTGCAAAAGGCTGAGCTTTAGGGCTTCTGACTACTCGTAACGACTGTCAAAGATCTATGAATGACAGCCGGGACCAACGGCTTAACGTTCATTCCGAGGGTGTCGATATAATGGATGGTTACTCAACTATATTTGAATTAAAAATCTGAGATAATTTTCAAGTAATGGAACAACAAACTGAATGTCATACTTATGGATGGATGTAGCTGAATACCAGTATTTTCATGGAGCGACTACCTATCTGACCTCCACGTGATGGGTTTCGATATCTAAATACGAAACGGAAAAAAAAGATGTTTCTTTTAAGGGGACCGCTGTTACTTAGTTGTAGCTTGAAGTAAGGGTTGAGAAAATCTGTTTTCATTTGTTTTATCGTATTAAGACAACGCAACATACCACGTCTGTGAAGTTTATTAAAAAAAAAACTAATATTATATTAAGTGACGACACTACCCGACCGATGACTCTACAAAAAAATCAAATTAATTTCTTTTTTGTTTTACGTGTTCAGATACCCATCACATCTGCGGAGTTTCGCTAGCTAATTTAATTTAACCCTGTATATGTATACAATTTAAGTTAAGTAAGAGGAACTACAACAAATACTTGACTAAATAGAAACACCCTTCTACTATAAAAGTTGAAAGCTCCTCCATTTGTCAGTTTCGTTACAAGGCTCCACATTCTTCCTCAGATCAGTGTACCCGGACCCTTTGCAGTGCAGTTATAAGCGCATGACGTAACACTAGTGTTGATTTCCGCTATCCGTCCATGCTCCATGTCTGGCAATGTTTGTCGGCCACTCACTTTTATTTGATCCGGCTTTCGGCCGCGGATATTACGCGGTGGCAGTAACTAGATCGTGAAATATTCGGTTATTGTTTGCCGAGTTATGTTATGGGTAGAACTTTTGAAGAATGTTTTCGGCTTTCGGCTTTCGGCTGATATTCAGCTTAATGTACTGGCTGATTCAGTTACGTAGTTCTGTTATTGAAGTCTTGAAACTCTGTATATGATTTCTATTTGAATTGGAGTTGTAAATGGGTCAGACGTGAAATGTAAATCTAGGATTGGCGTCGTATTTCTCGAGTTTGGTCAAGTTTTGTGTTTTATTGCATTGAGATAAAATTGTATGGCGCTGCAGTGTTATTTACTTCGGAAATAAAGCAATATTTAAAGAATTTAGTGAGTTTATCTTGAATAGTAAATCATAAATAAATAAAGATGCGATTTCTAAAAATCGGTTTCCAAAGTTGAGAACAGCATCGAAAAATTTGTCTGCTTAACAACGTAAATAACGCAATGAATTTTCTTTTACTGTGAAAATTAAAGCCATTGCTACTGTTAGTGTGTTACGCAATTACCCCGCCGCTGGTCAAACAAAATTTTATCATTACCTAAGAAGGCACGAAATTCAATATTTATTTGCAAAATAAGTAAGACATTTTGGATTTCTTGGAAATAAAAAGGTTGGTTAAAGAAATTGATGAATCTTACGCAATGCTATGTGAGTTTGACCAGTTCTCTACTTCAAATTCTCAATTCAGAACCCGGGTGTATGAAGACATTGCTTATGTTGTAAAAAAAAAACTATTTATGTTCCTTTGCTTTTACGTCATCATCCCAGTTTATGTGTGGACGGCGCGGCGCAGCACGTTTTTACGAGATGTGAAACATCAATAGGCGCGCCTTTGGCGTAAAACCCCGTCATACCCAGTCATGTCAGAAAAATATAGATATTTCTTTTTCTCCATATTTATTTATTGTTTTTTTTTTATATAAATTATTTCAATAACCATAAATTTCGATGTTTCGCATCAGCCTAGACATCCTGTGACGGCCATATTTTTTATTCATACTTACACACCGGTTATCTGCTTCTGGCCTTATCCCAATTTATTTTGGGGTTGGCGCAACATGTCCTTTTCTTCCATATGATACTTCTCTATTAGTCGTCATCTCGGTAGTCACCCCCTTTCTAACCATATCATCATTGATACAGTTCATTCATCGTTTGCCAGTTGAAACATTTAAAATATAGTCACAATCTCATATCAGCGACAATCAATGTCAAAAACTTGTCAAAAATTAGTTATTTTCGACAGATTGGGACTGACACCAGTCTAGGAATGTTCTTAAAATTATGAGAATTGTCCCTCAGTTATCATTGTTTCAAAGCTCAAATGAATGTGATCATCAAAAAAGGCGCGTGCGTCAAATTACGACTCAATTAGCAGTCGATAGCACATACGCTTGGTAGCAAAATACGGATGGATCTACCGACGACTGTTTATCTCCATCGTCGGCGTGAATGCAACGAGGTAGCTAGCTGTATCGAGGGGCACACGCTCTTTGTTAAATTATAGCGCTGATTAGGTATTGCAGACACATTGTAGGACTTTCCAATAGTTATTACCTGCTTCTATATCGCCTGATAAGTTTTCGTTAACATGCTTGTTTTCATGCAAATTCTGTTTTATTCTAATTTACCACAACTTGTATATGTCACCCACAAAACCACTACACACACAATTTACACCCAACAATAAATTCACAAACTTACCAAAACATTTTTTTCCTTATCTTATTTCTTTTTTTCATGTTGGTTATTAGCTGTAAGCGCTCCCTGCTACTGTTATTTGTGTCCTTAGCAAAGCTCTCTATAATGTATTCGATATAAGGAGACCCGTAACACAGCTTTACTTAGTATCGGCTCCTGTCTCCCATTTTCAAATTTTCATGAAATATAAACTGTGTACATTTTAAGACTTGTGGGAGAAAATAAATAAATTTTATATTTCCGGTCTGCATTTTATCCCCAGTTATAAACTTTTGGTCTTTTGGCACAGTGTTATGTCTTTAGTTTATTAATGTCCAAGATATCTCGTGGAGACAGCTCAAAACGTTGAATTAACTAGAAGACATACCATGGACAGGATTGAAAGAAAAAAGAAAGAATATACGTTTATTTGCGCCAAACATGACGCATAAAAAAGAACATAAACACACAAAAAATAGTAACAATTTGGGAGTAAACATGCGTCACATGCGCGGATGTGCGGATTGATGATAATATTGAATAGAATAGAAAATTTTATTTCAGACAGGAGTCCATAGGGTTAGTGACTATTTTACACATACATATATAAACATAACTGGCGAAATGCGGGTGTACTATAGGTACACCTCTGCATAACCCTTCGGGGAATACAGGCGTAATGTTATGTTAATGTTAATGATGATATTGAGAAAAAAAATCTTGAATACAAAATCTCTCGGGTATACTAGCTATGAAAATCATCAGCATTTGCCATTGTCATTATAAGAAAAGCAGTGGTGGCTCAGTGGTAACGGCCGTGACTTACGAATTGTAGGTCGTGGGTTCGAACCCAGACAGACGCTTTACTTTGTGTAAATTATTTAATCACTAGTGCTCTCAAAACGGTGAAAGAAAATATCGTGAGGAAACCACATGTCCTGGAACCAAGAATTCGAAGACATGTGACATCTGCTAACCCGCACTGGGTCCGCGTGGTGCATTACGGCCCACACCCTCTCATAGAGATGAGGCCTGTGTCCCAGCAGTGGGAACATTGTAAGCTCATAACACTGTCGACACTGTTCTTAGTTATAACATAATCTATCTCGTAAAATATTAAGTTACGGTTAAATTGCTTAATTATTAGTCTATTAGGCTAGATTGTAATCAATTACTAAGAACTTTTTACTTCTTATTAAACAAGAAAAAAAAAACACGTTCGACACGCAAAAGAAACTCATTTTAATCCCAAAATGTACGACAGCAACTATGTAGCAGCTGTATTTCTTAACGCTTACGTCGTAAAAGTAGTCTAAATGGGGCTTTATGTTGTCCAGAAACATGTGTTAGCAAACTAATAGGTTTTTATTTTCTTACATTCTTGGTTGTACACCTAAAAAGCAAAGTTTTCTGAAACTAACTGCTATCACATAACAGGTTGGTCTATATTTTTTTTAGTACATATATGTGTAGTTTGGTGAGGTTTAAAATTCTAAACTCCAATCTTTTTACCCTCGGAAAATCCATTATAAGTGTGCTTAACTTTGTATTAGAGATAATGTATTAAGGGCAGATTTTTTAATCGACAGATAATTTTTATTCGAATAAAATTAACGTCTGACTGATTTTCAAATTTATTTACAGAAATTCAAATTTATTCCTCGGATAAAACGATCTGGCGTTGGAAAAATCAGCCCTAACAAGAACACTTTTTCACAAAATGAAAGTACCGGTACTTTTTACCTAGAACGAACGACTTGAGGAGACGTTTACTTAGCTAGGGTACGGTAATCACTCGCTTAGGAATCGACAGTCAGACTGTCCCTTTATTCCTTAAAAGATGTGTAAATATATATTACTTAAAACAGCTGTTATTTAAAATAAATGAAAATTCATCTCAGGCTGGGGCCAGTCAATTGTGAAATCCGTCATTCTTTTCAGAGACTGCCGATTTCCGAAATGATAGGTATTAACAAAACGAATAAATGTTGTTATGCTAATTTAAATACTTCATCATCGTAAGTCTAATAAAAGACTCAACTTTCTTGACCTAGCTTGGCACGGTTTTCACGACTTGAATATCGAGAGTTCTCCATTAAATGTTAGTTTAATGCTTTTTATACACGTCACTGTTTATGTATATAAACGCATTTACCTTCCGGAGTAAATTCGCTAAATGATGGTGAAAACCGCATTAAAATCCGTTGCGTAGTTTAAAAGAACAACGCGGTCACACAGACATACACACGAAAAGCGACTTAATACTCGTATATATCTAGCTGACCCGACATACATTGTCTCGTCAATTTTTTTTTCAAAAATCCCGTTAAAAAAGGACGTTAAATTTTTCCCGAATTAAAAATTTTGTAGAGAAACCTTTTCAAAATTGTCTTCCCTAAAAACCGAATTCGGACAATTATGAACATTTTTAAACAAAAAATAGCCACATCTGTCTAACCGTTCTCAAGTGAAGTGCTTACCAAAGTAAAGCATTTAATTTTTAATTTATAATGATTATGTTGGTAACCTGATTTGAGATGGGCTCATAATAGCGTAACCAACCTAAATAAAGAAACTAATTAACAAGCTACATACATCAGAAACGCTAAACGCAACTCGCAGCCGCGATAGCTGAGCATCCAATCAAACTTTATTATGTCTGCCCCAGATGTGAATAGGTACTCTTTGTGCAAGTTAGAGCTTCCCCTTTAGTATGCCGCAGACGTTCTCACTTTTACATCCTGTTGCCATCATTAGTACTGACTATTCTAAGTATAGGTAGGCAGGGAAAGTCCATTAATGTTGTGAGGGAATTCGAAGTGCGTGGTTTTTCCTAACAAGACGTTTCTTAGTATTCTTTAAGGGGTTTGGAGATGGTCTTTTAAAATTCCAGGTAGCTACGTATGGTATCATACAGGGAAATCTATCTTAATCAATTGTTAATCAAATTGACTGTGAAATGAAATTGTACGTACTTACGTAGATATTTAAATCACATCTGTCATTCTTTGGCAGTTTCATTAAATGGCTATAAAAAAACGAAAAACAATCTTGGCTCTGCATATGTGTTAGTTTTTTTCTCTTGATGCTGCACAACATTCGATACCTTAAAATGTACGTCTGTGCGTGTGTATGTGCGTGTATGTATGTGTGTCAATTTTTTCCACTGGGAACTGAAAACTGAAGGACACACATTTTCGGTTCGAAAAATAAAATAAAATGGTAACTTTTAACAGAGATAAATAAATTCCAGGTACATACCAGAATATGGCTGATATATTGTACCTACTATTTTCAAAAATAAGATACACACTGCGACATATCAAGCAATAAATTTCCAGTTTTAGCTGACCTCGCATTGTGTAGGTTTTTCGTACAATGACAAGTCAGCTTATACTGGGAATGTATAGCTTGATATGTCGTACGTACTGCAAAAAAGGGTGTGTTTGCTTCCGTGTGGTCATCACGACGTAAGTGAACACTTCGACTGGATCCAAGTGAGTACACGCGATTCAGCATCACGGACCGACTGGAGCCGAGTTTTTTCGATTTTAGCGTCACAGACCCGAGCGTGACGATTCAGTTTCGTTTACTGTTTAGAAAAAGCGCAAAGTGAAATCCTTTATTAATAAGAACTAAAGTTTTTATTTGAATTGATTACAATCTAGCCTAATAGACTAATAAACAATTTAACTCTAACGTAATATTTTACGAGATACGAGTAGAATAGAATAGAATAGAATAGTATTTATTTGCAAATATGGTAATACATAGTAGTAGGTATAAATCAGAGTTCTGCCATATTTTACCAATTGGCATGCTGTTTGCATTTTTTTTCATTAAACAAAATTGTTAAAATTTAAATTCTCATTAAAACATTGAATTAGTTATTACATTCAATAAATAAAATTATTAAAATTCAAATTGTCATTAGAACTAACATAATTATTACATTCAATAACAACAATTATTAAAATTCAAGTTGTCATCAAAACATTAACTTAATTATAACAATATACCTACATTCAATAAAATGGTAGATTATGTTATAACTAAGAATAGTGTCAATTTGCACTTATACACAGTTTCGTAGCACTTTCTTAGGGTCTGATAATTGATAAAACACTTTGTTCATGTGTTACTCGTACATGTACCTATAGCACCATGCAAAGCAAAAGCAAAGTGCAAAGAAGCAGTAAAGTGAAATGAAATTATTTGTTCTGTAAATAGAACATCGGAATTACTTTTTCGACAAAGTTCCCACTTCAAAAATATTACCTACCTACCTTAGCCTTAGTCGATAGGTTTGGGAGTATCACCATTCCCTAGTTAACATCAAACGTGACGGCCAGTGCCTGTAACGTGCAATAATTTGACCAATTAGCACAGTCGAAGTGCATTGCATTGCAGTACACTAAATGCAGAGTATTGCACCAATCAGAGCTACGAGCGTTACGTGTCGGGTCATAATGATCTTTGGTTTGTGAAACTTGCGGTTGAGTACGTGAGTGAAGCCAGTAGATGTTATTATGGGTGTTTGAGATTATTATTAGCTAAGTATAAAGTGCTTTTCGTGGAACCAGAATGTTGGAATTTGACTCGAAGGCAGCGGGGTAATTGCGTAACACACACAACATTCATTGCGTTATTTACGTTGTTAAGCAGACAAATTCTCGCGCCCGGCCCTGGCCTCTCGCGCCCGGCCCTGGTGCAAGCCATGGCCCGGAGCGAGAGGAAGTGGGAGGCAGTCGCCTCCTTCTGCGAAGCAGTCATGCTAGCGAAGGAGGTGGCGGGACGGATGAGGGAGAGAGCCTCCCGTCCCAGCCGCCGCGGGAGACGCCCCGGGCGTCGGGAGTCGAGTGAAGACTACCGGCCACCGCAGGCGCGGGCCTGCGGGCGGAGAGCAATGGGTAGGTCACCGCCCGATCAGGACCAGGCCCGTGCCGGACGGCGCGTAAGTGTTCCATGCGCGCCTCAAAGAGATGTCAGCATAACGAGGGGCCCCTTAGGGCCGAAGCCTGTCGGGTCAGCGGGATTGTCCGAAAGGGTTACCGCTACCCCGGAACATAAAGGGCGAAGGAAGGAACATGGGTAGGTTTTAGTCAGTAAGAGTCTGACACTCCCTTCCGCTCCACCCAGAGCGGGAGCGGTCATTTGATGATTTTCCACCAGAAAAAAAAAAAAAAAAAAGCAGACAAATTTTACGAATAGAAACTGACGGCTTGGAAGGTGGTCTCTGACAGATGTTGTTCGCTCAACACACTTTCTTCACCACGAATTTGCCGGCGCGGCATTTCCGTGGTCTGTTAACCCCGGTCTGCTGGGGCGCGTTCTTCTCGCGGCGATTTTTTTTCGCACACTGTATTTTCAACGCACTGCTTACCGCCGAGAGTTGATAATCCAACAGTGTTTTTTTTTTTCGACGCGCTGAGATGAGTTGGGTTAATTATCAATGCTCAGCTCAACACCGAGAGTTGAAAATCCAGTGCGCGATAAAATCCCGAAGCGATATTTTTTGTGCGAACATGGGCTTAGGTAACCAGTACTGCTATATTATAAAGTATTGACTGTTGCGCTGCACGTTTCAGTTGGCTTATATTAGATATCTCCAGCTCAAAGGGACACGTCCCGAATAATCCAGAAAAATTGCATCTCTATTTCACAAATTTCAGCGCAATCCAGTTTTGACGTGAATATTGAAATAAAGTCGTGATATTTTGCCACAATATTGCATTCTGCGCGGACTGGCATCGCGTCGCGTGGTTGCAATTTCTCTATTCATATGAACTTTGGAGTTTGTATATGAGTATTATATTCACACATGTGCAAATATAATGAACCAGTTTATTAAAAATGTCGTTGTTTTTAATCGTCGGTATAAAACTATATTTTAAGCTTTGAAATAAATGAAATAAATACTAGCATCAAAATAAAAAAAGGGATTTTTTTAAAGTAATGGCCGAGTGACTAAACTATTGGATATATTTGGTTGAATTTTTGTATGCAGGCTGGGAACGTCATTAGGTTTACGCAGTATAATTTACTGTCATATTGTCGTCTCCACCTTGCATAATATCTACTTATTTGTTTAATCTAAGCCATGCGTCACGCTCGTGAACGGGTGCCGTCAGTAAAGACTGGTCATCTCTTTGCTGCCATGGCTTATTTTAATTTAATTTAATATTGAATTGATTTTTTAAAATCTTTTTGTTACTTACTCGCTTTGGAATTGGCAACTAGCTTCATCTTTCTGACTGACCGACCCCTTGACAATTCAAAAGTGCCTGTTTATTGGAAATAAATCCTTTGAGTTTGAGTTTGTTCTTGGACAGCAAGCTATCTGATGGTAATTGGTCACCGACCAACGTGTTTGAACATGTGGAACAACAGAGGCTTTGCAAATGTGTTACCATCAAAGATGAAATGTCTCATGTGTCTGTAGTTACACCGGTACCCCTACTCTTCACATTTGAACACAGCAACGCAATGTTGCGACAGAAATCGGTCTAGTGAGCCTTACCGAACGGCTTCATAAGGAGCTACTAAATTATAGTTGGTATATTTATTATTTATTTATTTATTTTAGGATCTCCAACAAAATATATACACTGAACATTACATATAACTAATGGCCGACAAAGACGACGACGAATGATGACGATAAATGTCTTTTTAAACAGTGGGGCAATTCTCATAATTTTAAGAACGTTTACGATCTGAAGACCAATTCTCGTAATTTAAAACGTTCAAAATCTAGTTACGGTCTCGTCTCGGCGACAAACAATTAATGTCAAAAACTTGTCAAAAAATGTAGGGAAATTAGAGGTATTTTTGACAGATTGAGACAGATCAGACTGTGAACGTTCTTAAAATTACGGGAATTGTCCCTTTTATAACAGTCTCAATCTGTCAAAAATACCTTTACATTCCCTACTTTTTTGACAAGCTTTTGACATTGATTCTGGATCAGATGAGATTGCGACTAGATTTTGAGCGTTTTTGATTACGGGAATTGGTCTTCAGGTAAATCTGGGTGATTTACCTTTTAGAAATAATGAACTAAAAACTCACCTTTTTGCTAACCAAAACCTCTGACTTTGCGTCACTGTCAATATCACAGTGATCTTTAATCGTGTGACAATAAGGTTTCTGTAACTGTCAAGTCTGTCAAAATAACAGTAATCTTTATTGTTGTTGTAAGATGCTTTTGGGTTACAGCAGGCTATTTATTCGAGCTAAATAAAAAAAAAAACACATGACGGATTAAAAGAATAAACACACTCACACGCTCTTTCACACGATACATTTTTCTATCTATTGTCGTATCGCAGAAGAAGAGATTTCTTATGAAATAAGCATCACCTTTGTACCTATTTTTCTGTTCTGTTTTTTCTTGTCTGTTTACATATACATAATCAGTCTATAATGTTCCCACTGCTGGGACACAGGCCTCCTCTCGGTGAGACGGAGTGGGCCGTAATCCACCACGCGGGCCCAGTGCGGGTTGGTGGATACATACATATGCGAGTATACAAATGGTAAAATAAATAAATATACCGCGATTCCATTGAATGAATAAATAAAATCCCATCGGAGCGCACTTTTAATTGCATCCGATCAGTGTCAGCACTATCCATATTTCCAGTTCAGTGTACTTTTTTTAGAGATTACTTGAATTTCTCGTTGAGCGGATTGAAAGGGATTACGTAGCTGATTCGTGTGACTTTTGACATAAATAAATGCTTAAACATTGACCGATTGATTTTTACACGATTGTCGCAAAAGCTCAATAAATTACGTAAAACATTTTTACTATTTGACTACTTCTTCCTTCTTCGTGTCACTGGCACGACTGAATTTTACATCTTGTGGACCCTAAACTTTGCTACTTCCACGGCGTCGTCAGTGGCAGCGCGGAGGTCACTTTGACTGCATTTTTTGGGACACAGAGGGCAGGGGTCTACTACGGAGTGCAAAGTGCGAATGATCGGATCGGACCGACACATGGCCGAACCGAATATTATTGAGAAATGCGAAAAAAGTTCGGATCGGCTCAGTTGGGTCGGGACCATAGTCAATATTCGAAAGAGTGTAGTTGTGTAGGATCGGGACCGACCGAACCAAATAGTAACTTCGTAGTAGGAAACGACCGAACATTCGGCCGATACCACTTCGGAGTAGACCCCCTGGATAGGCGGTGGAGCATGGTTTGCGACATAGCTCCACAATCACACCCTATACTACTAATTAATTCAAATCAATTCAATGTTTCTTTTAAGATTAACTGGCACTGACTGGCGGATAGTACAATTAAACACCGTTGTACATTGAAGTATGTATAAAAATGTAATATTGTACACAATATTAAATTATTTGGTTCCATTCAGCACGAGTGGTATTTGGGCATGCCATTCAAGTACCATTTATTTATGTACATACAGTAAATTACATAAAGATAACTATATCTTTTGAGTACAAAGGTACTGGTTACTTGAAAACATTCTGTCAGTACAGCTGCAAAAGGAGAAATATGTGAGAACACGAAGAGAAAAAACTGAATATGACGTGACGTGAATGTGACGTCATATTAAATAAGGTTCATTTAATATTTTATTGTTCTACATAATTATAATCCTAAACAAAGTATTATAGATAGACGAAAAGCAATGCTCTTTTCTTTGAATAGAGAAACAGTCATCATTCATAGAATATATGAAATGTTCAAAATACACGTGGTGAGTTAATGTCTTGACACGTGTATTGACAGAGTTAAATATGATCAAGTCCTATAAAAATAAACAAGGGATCTTTACCTTTGTGTCAACTTCTTGAGTGCTTACCTACTAGGCGTTATAAGCTGACAGGTACTCTACGTATTTATTTCTTTCGTATCTACATTTGAGTCTTAAAACATAATTCATACTAGATGTACAGTCGAAAACACAGATTAGGTGAGGTTAGGTTATTTTTAGAGCAGTGGTGGCCCAGTGGTAACGGCCACGACTTACGAGTTGTATGTCCTGGGTTCGGACCCAGACTGGCGCTTTACTTTGTGTGAATTATTTCATCACCACTGCTCTCAAAACGGTGAAGGAAAACATCGTGAGGAAACCGGCATGTCCTAGAACCAAACATTCGAAGACATGTGACATCTACCAACCCGCACTGGGCCCGCGTGGTGGATCACGGCCTACTCCCTCTCACAGCGAGGAGGCCTGTGTCCCAGCAGTGGGAACGTTATAGGCTGATTATGCTATGAGGTTATTTTTATGATATTTAATCATATTTTTTCATATAATTGGTTGATGTAGTTGCTTTAAGTATTCTAAGTACTGTTTATTTTATTTTACCTACATCACCAATTATTAAACCAGACTTGGTTTCCATAGGTTCTTTTCGGGTTACCAATGAAAATCAGCGCTGAGCTGTGGGTCCCCCATAGCACAGCATCATGCTGAGTGTAAGCGTTCTTGTCACAGTTATGACATGCAACTGTCGATTATATCTGTTTTGTGCTCGTGATTGTAGGTTTTATATTACTTTATTATACGAGTTCATTATCTTTTTGTATGCATGTGTTTCTGTGACAAATACACCAATTTCTTTTTATTAGAATATAGGCAAAACAACTATACCGCGTTGGCAACATTCGTTGTTATTGCATTTGTTTTTAAATATAAGACTCACTCAATTTGGAACTCCTTGCCGGAGTCTGTGCTTCTTGACAAATTAACTTGTTATTCATAAAGTCGGAAAAGAATAAGTTATTTATATGCATTAGACACGTCTGTCTCACCGCCAACGAGGAAGCGACTAGCTACCGACTATTTTCTCACTTAGGAAACGTACAATAGATAGAGGATAGATTGTACGTTTAAGAGATACATACTTAATATATTAATATTTGATCACTGACTGTTCACACTGCCGGCGAGAACTCTCTACACTAGTTTGTCGCTGCGAGCTATCAAAGAAACTTCTTGCTCAGCGTCGCTCTTTTAGCGGGCACAACACTAGCTGTCAGACACACGCTTAGTAGGTACATACGCATATCAGTAAGGTCATTCTTCTCATCGCACTCGCTCATAGCCCAGTGACAAAACTATCAGAACTATACACTCGCTGTTCGCTGCTCGCCAACTCGTTTCTAGTTGGTAGTAAGTAGTAACAAGCGGCGCTCGTTTGGTGGCCAGAACACTCGCTGAGATAGACACGCTTAGTTGGTACATACAGTCACCAAAGGAGATAAGTAACCAGGGGGTCTACTCCGAAGTGGTAACGGCCGAATGATCGGTCGTTTCCTGCTACGAAGTTACTATTTGGTTCGGTCGGTCCCGATCCTACACTCTTTCGAATGTTGACTATGGTCCCGACCCAACTAAGCCGATCCGAACTTTTTTCGCATTTTTCAATAATATTCGGTTTGGCCATGTGTCGGTCCGATCCGATCATTCGCACTTTGCACTTCGTAGTAGACCGTCAGATATAGTTGAAGTTTAGTAAGAAACCGATGGATGTTTTCGAATAAAATTTCATTTAATTAATAGAAAACAAACAGTACCTCTATCATATTAAATTTAATTCGAAAATATCCATCGGTTTCTTACTTCAACTATATCCGACGACCCTGGTTACTTATCTAGTTTGGTGACTGTACATACGCAATTACGCATACTAGCATGGTCATTCTACTCATTGTACTCGCGCCATAGCTCATAGCCCGGCGACAAAACTGTCAGAACTATACACTCACTGCTCGTTGCTC
Organism: Apamea monoglypha; assembly: GCA_911387795.2. Lineage (NCBI taxonomy): Eukaryota > Metazoa > Arthropoda > Insecta > Lepidoptera > Noctuidae > Apamea > Apamea monoglypha. The sequence goes on from OU426925.1 coordinate 17,204,520, forward strand.
GCCAACTCGTTTCTAGTTTCTAGCTATACTCGCTTCGTGTTTAGATATTGATACCCATCACGTCTGTGGAGTTTCGCTAGCTTATTTTATTTGACCCTGTATATTAGTCTCTTTTGTTAACTGAACACTCGTTTTCAGCCTGTTGGGTTTTCTGCGCGATATTTCTTTAACACGTTCCCTGTCCAATGACTCCAAAAGAGTCACGTTTGTGCCAAACTCGTACGTCTATGACTCTAGTTGGAGTCATACTCCAAAGATAAATGTGATGCTTTATATTTCATTGAACGTATGACTACGAGTGAAACCATTATCATGGACGTATGGTTAGATAACAAGGTTAGATAAAATTCAAAAGAGCCGCCGTAAAATGTCACAAGTTTCTTAATAAATGAAGATGGTAAAATAAAACATTTTTTTTTGTAGAAATTGTACTTTATTTAAATAAAATCAATAAAGTGCATTATAACATGGACGGCAGAGCACTATTTTACATTAAGGGCACCATGTTGTTACTTTTGACGCCTTTGTAGCAGCAAATTTTGAAGTTTGACCCTCTGAAATGTGTTTTTTGGAGCACCCTTTGCATCGTTTTTTATTCGTCTTACGACTTGGCTCTTTGGCAATTTTCTCCAAGGTATGTTTATCAGCACGTGATGAAAGTGGATTTTCAATAGACGGTCGGTTTTCGTCGCGTATTTCTAGTAGATTTTTTATTATTATCTCATGTGCCGATAGCTTTTTTTGACCCGCGTTTCTTTGCAGCTCATTGAAAAATAAGGCACAAGTTTACCACTGCGATTTATATTCGTCCGCCACTCATTTTCATTTGCTTTCCATTGCATGTAGAAAGAAGCAAAATGTCTCGTTTATCGCGCTATTTTAGCACGGTAATATTCGCTTTCTGCATAGCCGCAATCTCTCCGGTCTTCAATTTACTTCCGGTAACAGGTTGCGGAAGGCCCTTTCGCTTTTTATTTAGTGTACCAATCAAATCAGAATCACAGAGTACGAAAAAAAAGCAAAATATAATTTTTTTATTCAGATTAATTCAGATCACACGTTCATGACTCCGTAGGAAGTCATATAATTTTTAGTTCATACGTCCACGACTCCATAAGAGTCACACAATTTTTAGTTCACACGTCCTTGACTCCTTGTGGAGTCATAAATTTATTTTTCAGTTTTGGCCTGAAAAATATATGGTTTTTTAACTGATATTAGTATAGATGTAAACCCTTATATAATTATTGTCAACTTATAAGAAAATGATCGATAGACGTACGAATATTTTTTTAATTTTTGTTCTGGGACAGGGAACGTGTATGCGAAGTTTGTTTAGTTTATTATAGTATCAATGAGTTTGCTTAGAACTAACTTGTGTATTTGTTGATTCTGAATATTATGTTTGTCGTTCTATAGAGCTTTCAGAAGGCCAATTCTCGTAATTTGAAACGTTATAAATCTAGTCGCAGTCTCATCTGGGCGACAAACAAATGTAAAAAACTTGTCAAAATGAAGGGAAATTAGAGGTGTTTTTGACAGATTGAGACTGAGATCAGACTGTGAACGTTCTTAAAATTACGAGAATTGCCCCTCAGGTTGTGGGCAACTTACCTTTCAAATATACCAATATAGAGTGATATAAGTCTTGACATTCATTTTAAAAGTTTAACGTGTGTATTTGAAAAGCTGAATTTTTAGGTATCATCATCTGCCCAGCCTTTTCCAAACTATTGATTTATTTTATTATTTATGTACACACAGTAAAATACTTAGGGATATGACATAGTTAAAATATGAGTACAAAGGTACACTGCTTATTTCTTAAGAAATTTCTGCCAGCAGACCTGCGAAAGGAGAAGTAAAAAGAAATGTAGACAATAGTGTGTGAGAACAAGAAACTATGTTAGGGTCGGCTTCCAGTCTAACTGGATGCAGCTAAATACCAGTATTTTACATGGAGCGACTGCCTATCAGACATGCACAACCCAGTTACTGAGTAATACGATACCTCTTGGTAAGCCTGGTTGTCAGACTTTCGGGCTTCGGACGACTGTCAAAGATCCACGAATGGCAGCCGGGACCAACGGCATAACGTGCTATCCGAGGCACGGAGGGAAAGAAGAAGAAAGAAAATACGTTTATTTGCGGCAAATATGACGCATAAAAAAGAACATAAACACACGAAATCACCCCGCTGGCAAGCCATCGGTCTTGCTAACATAATCAGCATATAATTGTTCCCACTGCTGGGACACAGGCCTCCTCTCTGTGAGATATTCTCGCTAAATATTAAAATAAAAGTAACCCTACAATATCCTACATTTTGATTGCAAAAAAGAAGCATCTATACTCTAGATGTTTATGAATGATAAAATTGTTTATGTTGGAGAGTAAAAAAAAATAAAGTTGTTTGTACCGCAGAAAATCATTTCAGTGGGTAAAAGGCAACCGCTCTTGGCTTCAGTTACCTACAATAGGGTAACCTATAATATAAAATATTGTTAGTTAAAGTTAGGGGAAAGAGCTGGAAGTCATGGGGAAAGGCATTTGCCCAACAGTGGGATAAAACAGGTTAACTGTAACAAAAAGTCAGGGGGATAAAATAAATTATGAGTAGTTAACATCGAGTCGAATTTATTGACATACGATCTATAATAATTATTTTTGATTTTCTGAGTTATTTATCTTCCTTCTTATGTTATACTTTTTTACACTAAATTAGGTCCTTTCAAATTGTCCATCATTTGAGATAATTTTCCACTTGATCGAACATAGGCAAACTTAATGGCGTCTTTTAGCAATGTCTACATATCGACCTTTCTCAATTACATAGGGCTCGTTTATAAAAAAGTACCGTTATAAAAAAATTCTTAACATATCTATGGGTAATATAATAAGAGTCTATTTGATCTGATATAGTCTCTAGAGTCTAGAATCATACCTAACTATGATTTTTAATATTATTTTGGGCTTATATTTTCGTTTATATTTCAAAATAGAAAACTCGTTTGTTGGCTATAACGCCCTACAATATACAAAAGTATTTACCATACTAAACACAATAAATCAAACGCAAAACTAAAAGTTGAAACCGCCGACATATTCCACAGATTAAATATGGCGGCCAACTTGACGGGAAGTTTTGAAAAGCGGCAACACATCAGTCTACTGTCAAAGTATGGCGCGGGAAACTGTCGTGCGAGGCAAATGACGTCATGCAGCGATGTCACGGTATTCATGCATGTATGACCCGTTTACTTTACAGTAAATATTTTAGTAGCTTTTAAAGCTTCGTTAGTTTCATAATATAATGGAGGGGTGTGGAGCGACATATGATTATTATAAGCGATCTTACGGAGAGTGTTTTGGACGCCATTTTCTAATCATCTCTGTGTTCATCGAGGACTTTCGAGAAGTTAGTTAGTTAAATTGAGTGTCTTTCTATAAAGCAATGTTGTTGTTGAGTACTTAATTTTGGGCCACATAAATAAACAAAACTTACTCAAATCAAACTGAAAATAGGAGCTTATAAATAGCTTGGTAATACTAAATTAGGTTGTTGTTTCTGCATGAAGTCGGTTCTTGCCCAACATAAGTAATATTTATTTTTAACATTTAAATCACAATACTTAGTGCCGACCTAAGGTATAAGGTGTAATACTAAGTGTGACCGACGACCTTGTGAAGGCCTAAGGAACCCGTTGGATGCGAGAAGCATAAAAACCGATCGAAGTTGAGGTGCTTGAGGGAGGCCTATGTCCAGCAGTGAACTGCTTTCGGCTGATGATGATGACTAAGTGCCAGTGTGAAAAATACTAAGGTTAATTTTACCTACTACCATAACTGTTTACTTCGTGTTTATAAAAATGACGCCACCAACCTATCCCTTGAGAACCGACTACCAAGCAAAATAAATACTGCCAAATAAAATATAACTTCAACAACAATGATGCAACAAAACTCTCCCCTAAAATGATAAAAATCCACAAAAATATTTTTATAAATGTGAAAGTTTGTACGTTTGGTTGTTTGTTACTCAATCACGTAAAAACGGCTGAAAGGGTTTGGATGAAATTTGGCACAGATATAGTTGACAGCCTGGATTAATACTTATGATACTTTTAATCGAGGGAGTCGCGTTACTTCCATTAAGCATAACGTCCGTTTAGGGCCTTATTCTATTCTTGAAGGTGATATTTTCTCGGATCAGTCGTGTTACAGCCGTTCTACCTAAAAGTACACTCAACGCTAGATGGGCTTGTTATTAAAGCTCGTTTTTTAATCCCAGATACTAATCTGATATACCTAAATCTTTTGTGTTTGCGTTTTTAATATTGAAATTTGACATTACACCTGTCAAATTAGTAACTGGGTAAAAAACGAACTTTAGAAAAATAACAAACAGACCAAATTAACATTTATGAAGTATGGTACGAGGCGAGCAGACTTATCAGGAGATACTTTTTGTCACCCCCTAATCCCGGTAGAACGTTCCCGTGGTATATTTTCAGACATCCACGCGGGCGAAGCCACTGGACAAAAGCTAGTATAATTATAATAATTAAAACACATTTGTATTACAAATACGCTTCATTCGCGTGTCACAACACATTGGGCTTTAATGGCGGTGGACATGACACACATTACATTAACTTTTGACAATCAACCCAGATTTGTTCACTGCTTTTAGTTTTTAGTTGGTTAAGCCCCTTTGCAGTTTAGGGTTGGGTTGGGAAAATATTTTAGTGGAGTATAATTGATAGCCTGTAGGCTGGCAAAGACAGGATATTTATTTAGATTTATTACAGTTGCAATGCAATATTTTTATTATTTTATTTGTCTTTTGAAAGCCAATTATTCATAAAAAAGTAACGTGGAGTTTCTTGGTAACTCTTCTCCATAGCAAACGAACAATTGGAACCGTGCACCTAGCCTCTGACGTTTCATAAGTGCCCATGCAGGTTTATGTGTAATAAAATATTTAGATTTGGAAGGAAAAAGTACACACTTAAAAAAATAACAATAAAAACATAATGAATTCTCTGTCAACGTCGCTCTCCCTAAACATGACAGTATAATTAACAAAATACTATAAAAAAAAAAACACCTGACCCAAAAGCCCATAGCCCAGCTATCAGAACTAGACACTCGCTGCTCGTTGCTCGCCAACTCGTTTCTAGTCCCTAGCTATACTCGCTTCTCGTTAATCGACTGTGGGAACAGCCGGCATATTCTGCAAAAATCTCACCGTGAAAACGTAGATGAAGTGAGCTGTCATTCCACCTAGGGATTGACACTATTGTCATCTGGTTCTAAGCTCACTTCACCCAACTTTTCACGGTGAGATTTTTACAGAATCGATCGGCAGGTTCTTGATCCTTGACCGTGTACACACTATTATAACCTGAATCATTTTGAAGAATGTTGCTAAACCATTGCTTCATATGTTTGAAAAATTTGTCTGTTCAACAACGTAAATATCGCAATTAGTGTTGTTGAACTGTCAAAATGATAGCCATTCTACAGTTAGTGTGTTACGCAACTACCTCGCTGCCTTCGAGCCGAATCCAATATTCTAGTTCCACGAAAAGCACTTTATACCTAGCTAATAATAATCTCAAATACCCATAATATCGTCTTTTGGCTTCACTCACGTAGGTACTCAACTTACACGCTCCTGATCACATACATTCAACACATAAAAAAATAAACAAACAAAATAGGTTCTCTGTCAACGTCACTCTTCGAAAGTATGACATTATAATTAACAAAACACTTCTTTCTAATAAAACACCTGTCCCAATAATAATTGCCTACTCGTCTACGCCAATTATGAAGAATTATCTCGCAAAGTAAATACGTTCTATTTATATTTGATACCCTCTGAGAATAAAGTAATTAAAACTAACAAGATATACCGAGTCAACCGCCTAGTGCTTCACGACTCTGAGAGTTTCTCGGCTCCAAATGAGGTCTTTAAGACTTCGATTGACTTAAGACCTACTTGTGAATGTTGTTTGAAATGCGATGCTATTATATATACATACAGCAAAGTAAGGTTTAAAATAAATAATCACAGACACTTTTTTGATGCAACATTCCGTCATATTAATTTTTTTGTCTCAAAAAGCCTCAAAATTTTAAGCTTTCCTTCTCTGTATATTTATGAGGTAAATATATTTGTTAAAACAAACATGAAACTATATGAAGTAGCTTTCAAAAGTCAATATAGGCAACTACGTGATAGAAATAAGTTAGAACTAAAAGTACCATATACAGGTACGGCCTTAATGAGGAAACGCTTTTTTTTATATGGCCCAAAGAATATTTAATAAGTTACCTTGCTCAATAAAAAATCAAAATTTAGTCAATTTCAAGCGTTAATTATATGCTATATTAATACAAAAATGTTACTATTCTCTCAGCCACTACTTTGATGATAGTTCTTTGACATAACATATTTATATACTCGTAACTTGACTATAAAAGCATGACGACTCTCACAGCACTGTGGACAATATCAATTTTAAGCATTTTTCTTAGCAGTAACTTATTGACATCATAACTATTTATTATTGACATTATCATTGTCATTAAAGATTGACATTACCTGACATTACCTAATGCATTTTATTAAAATTGATATTGAAATTACTGTTTAAACTTTTACCTTTTTACAATACTAGTACCTATGTATATCAATTATTTATTCACTTGATTGTCAAAAGCCTGCCTAGCCTTTTCCCAACTATGTTGGGGTCGGCTTCCAGTCTAAGCAGATGCAGCTGAATACCAGTATTTTACATGGAGCGACTGCCTATCTGACCTCCACAACCCAGTTACTGGGTAATACGATACCCCTTGCTAAGACTGGTTGTTAGACTTTCGGGCTTCTGACGACCAGTAACGACTGTCAAATATCCACGAATGACAGCCGGGAACAACGGCTTAACGTGATTTCCGAGGCACGGAGGAGTCTCGGTATGTGAAGATGGTCACCCATCCACGGACCAACCGCGGCAAGCGTAGCTTAACCTGATAGATGGACTCGTGCGGCTATTATTAGGTAGACATATCGTACCCAGCCCCATTTCAGTTGGGCAGCTTTTTGAGCCACGTCAGATATCTTTGTTATGGAGCGCAGTATTGTGTTTCGAACACGATCCGTTAATTTAAGACATACTGCGCTCCATTGCTCGCAGCAGACCTTTTATTTTTTTGATTGGGAAATCATCAATTAATGACTTCTCCCGATCTGGGCGGAGCGGGAGGGCGTGTCAGACTTTTACTGAGTAAACCCAACCGTGTTCCTTCAGTTGCCTGCACCAGGGACTACGGTAGGCAAACCTTGAGTGGACTTCTGGATGTAGTCAAAGACAAATATATACTTACCCCAAAAAAAAAACACGAAGTGATAAAGTTGATAAAATTATTGCAAGTTTGAGAGGCTCATTAATACAAGGATCCCAAATTACTGTGCTATCATCGCTTCATATAATTTTAGTATCTTTTGTTGTAACCATTACGGCCTCTCCATTATGTACGGACAAGGCTATTCTCTTCGATTTTTCTCGATGAATGAGATGGCTCTTCACGTCATTTGCAGGCGTGACGTCAATGTTTGTCAACCCGTGAAAAGGCGGCGGGGTATTTTTGACCCGAGGGTATTTATATTTGTTTGGCAACGTTACAGTGGTCATGGAACTTTTGTGTTGTTAGTTGTATATATCATGTGGACTTGACCTTTTAGTTCGGAGAGAAAGGTTATGATTTTGATGAAAATATTTCGAAATCTCAATTGAGTCCACTTTAAGCCTCAAATGATGTGTTTTCGTACCTATTAATGTAACGGAGTTTTGTAGAGCCTAACAAAATAACAACTAACAAGACTAAACCTATCAGTACTTCATTATAATATTACTTTCTCAGGCTTATAATAATTAATTAATGCTCTCCCTGGTATCAATGGAGCAACTAAGTATGCTCCACAAAGCACGAAACACTCTCAATCGACTTGACCACAGTAGCGCTGCCTCATTAAACTAGCCAATTATATACTACGCACAATTTACCCATTAAGCTTTGTGTTCCTGTAATTCTGAGCTGGCTCAGTACAAAACATCAGTTATGTACAACCTCCATGACATTAGGCATTACATTTCATAGAAATGTAAACCAGACACGTTCGGACGAGCAGAATGATCATAGAAACATATGGCACAATATATCGCCAAACGGCCTCCACATAATGGCCAAACGGTCATTTGTTCAGCGGGCGAAGGGTTAGGTCGAATAAATGACATTAGAACTAGATTTTGGAATAAAGAGGTATATAATGTTTTGTCTATGACCCCATAAAGTCTGGCCTTAAAAGGTATACGATTGTACAGATATACTTTTAATAAAAAAACATTTTGAAAGTAACCCACCTTTTTTGCAGTATCATTTTACTCTCAGAATAGAATAGAATACTTACTCTTTATTAGGTACACCATATAAAATACAGATATAATCAGCTCAGTGATGTTCTTAGCTCTTGTTTCTGTTCATTTTCCTAACATTTTTCGATATAACCTCCATTATCGAGAATACTTAAATTAATTTTTGGTTCGACAAACTTAGTAACCTCTTCAAAGTTATCAAATATCACAACAGTAACTTATTTTTATATGGCACGACTACCATTTGACCCCTCAAAAACTTTTGGGTAAAAAGTATTTAGGTTAACAAATGAATGACCTACTTGAATGAATGTTAACACAGATTAGAAATAATTTATTATTTTAAAACGTGACATCGTTTCGTCTACAGTCTTCAAGTCATTTTATCAGCGCATTATTCAGGATTTAAAGATTATTCGCGCTTAGAACTTTCTTAAAACTGTTATAGAATTACCTTTTGAAAGCAATGGGATTAGTTCCTGAGAGTACTTACTGTCAGCTCGCCGCCCGGCAAGGACCAGGCCCGAGTCAACGGCGCGTTGTGTTCCACGCGCGCCTCAAAGAGATGTCAGCACAAACTGACGGGGTCCGCTAGGGCCGATGCCTGCCAGGGCCGCGGGTTGTTCGAAAGACATACCGTGGTCCCTGGCATAGGCAACTGAAGGAACACGGGTGGGTTTTAGTCAGTAAAAGTTTAACACGCCCTCCTGCTCCGCCCAGAGCGGGAGAAGTCACATGATGATTTCCCACCCAAAAAAAAAAAAAAAAAGAGTACTTACTGTGACGAAAGCTCTATTGGGTATCTTAGCAAACTGCAAAACAATAATAACAGAAAATCCTTTCAACCCAATAGAAATAACTTAAAATCCTTTCAAATCGGTTATTCAACTCACCATAAATGTACATACTGATATCGCCTTAGCTACAGAATTTAAGAGGAATGTACACAAACAACCATGCCCTTCAAAGGTTAAAAGCAGCCTGCAATGTTCCCACTCCTGGGACACAGACCTCCTCTCTTGGATAGGGAATAGGCTGTTATCTACCACACGCGGGCCCAGTGCGGGTTGGTAGATGCCACATGTCTTCGAATTTTTGGTTCTAGGACATACAGGTTTCTTCACGATGTTTTCCTTTGCTGTTTTGAGAGCAGTGGTGATGAAATGATTTGCACAAAGTACAGCGCCTGCTTGGGTTCGAACCTACGACCTACAACTCGTAAGTCGGGTCCACCACTGATAGTTTTATATACTTTTTAATAAAGAGCGCGAAAGTAATTTTCGTACGGTAGTGAGCAAAGGTTTCGAGCACCACTGCTCGAAACTACCTTGCTTGCTACCCTTCATTGCGGAACACAGCAATGCAATGCTGTTTAGCGGAAATTGGTGTGCTGACATAAACTTCAGCAGACAAAAATTTTCAAATAATAACTTGCAACTAATACATTGCTGTTACCATAGAATGCTTGCACGATAACAGTAAACGGCTTAAATTAGATACCTTTGCTCTAAAAATTATTAAGATCATAACTTTAAAAGACTTAAAAAAACAATTTCAAGAATTGAAATACAGGCTACAAGAATTTATGACAGGTCTCCAGCTTTAAGACTATTTACATAATAATCAAAAGTTTATACAGAATACAAGCGTCGGTTTTCCTTACTTAATTTAAATGGAGATGAAAGATAAATTTTCTCGGTCTTCCACTAGTTAATCTTCGTATCGAGATAGCAAAGGTTCTCTTAGTAAAATTAATGCTGTATTAATAACCTTTGACCTTTAATTTTTCTCGTAATATTTATGATAACTGTGTAAGTTTTCGTCTCATAATTATTATTAGATAGGTATATTAAGGTAATCGCTGCGCCCCGCGTTTCACCCGCATAAGTTTCGATCCCTTGAGAATATCGGAATAAAAAGTATTCTATGTGTTAATCCTGGTTATAGACCATCTATGTGCCGAATTTCATCTTAATCCGTTCAGTAGTTTTTACGTGAAAGAGTAACAAACATCCATCCATCTTTAGAGGTATGAGGAACAGGGTATAAAGTTCACTCATCCTCCATAGAAAAGGGAGGATCCTACGGCCAGACGGTTGTTGTATCTGGTGGGCAACAACACAATGACATAAGTAATAATTATGTATTGTGACCTTATTGGTAATGTTCTTCAGAAAGGTCAGATGTTTGATGTTTTCGATAATTTGGTTACATCAAAAGGTATGTTAAAGTTTAGGCTACCTAATGGAATAACAATGAAAACCATTCAATTTTAGAGTTTAGAGGAACCTGGTATTTAAAGACGAATTCTGGGAAATTTTCAAAAATACATAAAAATTGGGATTTTCCTAATCCCGTGAATTTTCGGGTAGGCTTTATGGGGTGCTTACTTGTTGCCAATGGATCACACTATCACGTCCACGAAGGAATACGTCAATTTACAAGTCACCCTGTATAGATAGGGTAAAACCGGGATAGATGCCCCACTTTTTGAAATAGCCTCCTTATTTAAAAAATATTAATTTTATATGAATAATTTCTATGAGTATAGCTAGTTTAATCATTTATGTTGAATTATAATTATTATTTTTTGACCTATCAATAATAAATTTTGCAGAATTTAGCTTTTTATGGAAGACTTTTTTTGAGGATAGATGCCTACCTGTATGGATAGTTGCCCCACCATGAAAATACTAAGAAGGATAGATGCCTGCAGTGCGGAATAGATGCCCTTTATACTGTGTGAACGAAAAACCCAACCAAATATGAAGTCGAATTACGAAAAACCATTTTAATTTTTTTTAATGTTTTTATTTTTATCGTTTTATGATAATTCTAATACGATACAAACAAACATAATAAAATTTCAAAAACATTTGTTCAACAAAAATATTAATTCTTATTTATATTAATTATTAAGTGTCAACATGCATAATCATACTTTAAAAAAAATTAAAATAACACATTATAGAGATCATTCCTAATCCTACTTAAATGAAGTTGAACCGGATAGTGCTTTCAGTTTTCCACATCTTGAGCAAAAATTTCTGAAGTTCTGAAGTTTCTGTAGTTGTTCTACAGTCCAAGAACATACTCGAGCTTGCACTCCTTCCTTTCTTTTGTACTTTCGTGGCATGGTTCTGCTACAAGTAAAGAGTCCAAATATAAAAATACGGAAAAACATAAAAAATATAACAGAACACTAAAAATAGTTACACTGATACCATTATAGTGTATGGAGGGATAGATGCCCTTAAGGGCACCTATACCTCGAAAAATCAGGGCAACTATCCTTTATGATAGGGATAGATGCCCAAGTATTTTTTAAATAAATTAAAAACAAAAGTGCAACTATTAACACCCAGATGAACACTTAATGAACCAGTACATTGATGTAATAAAAAATATAATGGAATGTATTACTAATTATAAAGTTATACAATGGCAAATACTAACCTTTAAATCTTTGACGTGTTCGTGATTTTTGCCGCCGAGATGATTGCACACACGAGCGAAACGCGTCCTCACCGTACGACAGCCAGGGTGCAACAGAGGTGCAGGGTGACTGCGGCTCCTACTTATACTATTAATTCATAGTTGCAAGTTTGGGAAGTTAGGTTTTTTGAAAATGAGGCATCTATCCCACTGCGGCATCTATCCCGGTTTTACCCTATGTATATCGTTAGGTGGCAATTTGATACTTGGGTGAATTGAGTGACCATAATTAATTATAATTCGGTGGCCAAGCATGGACATAAATATATTCTCGTAGGAGTCAGCTTGCAACTCAAGCTGACTCCAACAACCACTTGTCACGATTTATTTATAGTTAATATTTATACTTAATATTTATAGTTAACTAGCTGCGCACCGCGGTTTCACCCGCATAAGTTTCGATTCCGTGATAAAAAGGAATAAAAAGTATCCTATATGTTAATCCTAGTTATAAACCATCTGTGTGCCAAATTTCATCCAAATCCGTTCCTTACTTTTTGCGTGAAAGAGTAACAAACATCCATCCACCCATCCACCGATACAAACTTTCATGTTTATAATCTTAGTAGGAAATAGTAGGATAATTAGTAAGTTATTGTAAAGTAATTATATTGTAAAAAAAAATTAAAACTAATATGGAACATTGTACTCTCTTGCATACATTCTTTCACAGAACACCATTTACGCTTAATTTTTCTACATTCACCCTCAAACGCATCACATTCAGGGTTAGCAATCAGAAGGGCATTTAGCATTTTTAAAGTATGACAGCTGGGGATTCGGCTCTGGCTACCGGTTTGGATGATAGTTACGCAAACGGATTGTGCCGGCTCTGACGGTGTCCGATGAACGTTGATTGCATGTAGTACCTACCTATGCTGTTTTAAACAGACAAGGAGGAGGAGTCAGCTGTTGTATTGGCATACAAGTTACTTAGATCAACAAAGGTACTATAATTTTACATGTTCTGTAAATATTATGACTTGCCAAAGGGTGTTGTGCTAGGCCTAGACAGATTGATGGATTGATTATATGGTATTACATGACAACCGACTACTTAGGTGTTCAATTTTGTTTTCATTAATATTATTAGTTTTTTTTTTTTTGCTTGAGTATAGTACACACTCTATGTATTGGTATATTGGAGTGGCTAGCTGACATATGGCAAATAGTTTAATTTAATGTTCTGTATCTCGTAATATTAACAACTTTGCATATCTACTATTGTATATAAGCAAGTTTTTTTTTTAACTGAACAGACAACTGTGTTGCTGGGGAGTTTGTTGCGCCACTTCTTCTTCCCAGCGACAGCACTAGGAAGTGGTGAACGGCGGGCGTTTTGGGGGACTGTCTTATGTAATTTTGAGTCTAATTTGAATAAATAACTTTTGATACATTTTATTTTTTGTCTTTCGGTAACGTCATTCATCATGATTGTATGCAATTACTAGAATGCAGAAGCAAGGTGTTGACTATTTTTTCTTTTTTTGTGCAAGACAGTGGGACTGTGGGACAAAATCCGAAATTATTTCTTAACTGTTACATTTTACCACAAATAAAACATTTTCTACTACCAAAGAATTCTTAGTAGCATCGGAAATACGACACATAGGGTAGAATTCCTATTGTGTGTGCGATTGTCGGAGACCACACTATGCGCTTCGGTTTAGAATCGTATTATTTCGGGATCGAGTGAAATGTCACACGAACAACGGGTTGTGGTGAAAACGCTTCTGGTGGGATTATGGTGATAATACGTAGCGGGGAAACCTAAGAGATACGGAACTGGGACAACGGATTTGGAAAGTGTTGAACAAAAAAAAGTTACAATCGGCAGAGCAACCTATTGAATATAGTAATTTTATTTTTGGTACATCGTCTTCATATATACTTATAATTAATGTATACAAAATATTCTAAAAGATTTTAAAAGATTAACCTTGGCGTTTCCCATTCTTCTCTATACGAAATTAGGTTGTTTCGTAAAGAGAAAAATGGACAATAAACTCCAAAGTTACTCTTTTAAATTATAATTGATTCTAAAAGGTTTTGGAAGGGGCGTCTGAAATCAATTGTATTTTCTTATAAATTGTGACGTTCAAAAGTGCCTTTAATAGCCTACTTGAAATAAATGATTTGATTTTGACTTTGCAGAAGGAGAGCTCTTTGATAACGTAATAAGTCGAGGATATTAAATATGTAGATAGCCTGACTATTTATAACACTCCTAACATCACGCCTGACAACTTCTGCCTACCCTTGTAGGCAGAGGTTGTATCCCAAATAAGGTAAATCAAGAAATTAGAAATGTAGGTTGTATTACAAGTCAACCTTGTGGTTGTTCAACCTGAATTCTCTGATCTTATAAATATGTAAAGTAATACCTGTTTAATATTTTTGATTATTTTTATGAATATCTTTATCTAAAGCTATCTATCAGCCGCTGGATGCGAGAAGCACAGAACCGGTCGAAGTGGCGGTGCCTGGGGAAGGCCTATGTCCAGCAGAGAACGTCTTTCGGCTGAAATGAAGATGATGATATCTATCTATTTAAATAAAAATGAAATGTTGATCGTTGGTAAGCGCACCACTTGAGAACGGCTGGAGCGATTTGGCCAATTTTTGTTTGAACATGTCCCGGATATTTTCCAAATACGGGAAAAACTGATCGACCTTTTTCTATGGGATCTTTGTATGAATTATTTAAAATTGCTCAGGACAACCTCTGTTGGGTCAGATAGTTTTCCATAAAGTATGTTACATTTGCATGATCGATTAGTCGAATCTGTACGACTTGATTATGTCACATGATTGTGTCTCATCGGTATTTATAGGCAAAATAAGGAATTCAGAAGCAAGAATTTTACTTATAAAATAAAAAAAAGGTTTTGGAAAGACGATAAAGCGAGGTACTCCTGAAATAAAATTTTGATAAGTGCGGTGGAAACGTTCATTAATATTATTTTCAGTCTCCGAACGGCTCCTACGTAAAATAAAGCTTATGTACTAAGCCCGCAGCCTTACAAGAATATTAGATCAGGAAGCGGATTACGTCCTTTTTATTATGAATATCTTTTATTGTCTCTTGAAAAATTGGCTAACACTTAAACACGTTGGCGTCGGTGAAGTATAATACTGAAGCGAGTGAGTGCTTCCATTACGTATTTATGAGCGTTTTGTTACTTCTTTTGTATGCAAATTTCAAATATATTTACGAATACATAAGCCAGTCAGTTTTTTTGTTCTTGTTTTGCTACGTCACTTTAACTGGCGTAGCGATTCGTAGCGTTTCGTAGCAGTTCGTAGCAAAAGCGTAGGCAGTTCAGAATATTACTGTAGCTAACATACTCTCACAACAAAACACTTATAAGGCCCTTTCTACACACACGTTTTTCTTGCCGTGAAAAACTACGGTTTATTCGCCGTGTGTAGGCACAGTCATCAGTGTTGTATGAATCACTTATAGAAGCTTGTTGATAGACACGTTTTTTTTACGGCGCAATTTATACGCCGTACCGTAAAGAAACCGTGCTGTATACAAACGGCCTTACGATTTTCGATTATCTAGCTAGCTTTTGTTTGACGACACAGGCCTCTTGCAAGCTGCCCCCATAATTTGAAGAGTCTTTAGACTAACAGCAGTGAAAAAAGATAAATAAATATGTCAGTCATTGCATAAAGCCTTTCCATACTTGAATTTTGGAGACAAAGGTCAACAAAAGTCTTACGCAAGTAAAACGTTTTTGGTTCATTTTAGAAGATTTATATGTGTGACAAGTGCCGGACTGGCGTCCAAGGACTGGAAGATGAAGATAAGTATCGGTCATCCTGTGGCGGACGGGTGTACGATGTTGTTACCAACGCGGGTAGAACCCGAATGGCAGAGGAGTAATAATAATAAGCCTCGATCAACATCTATCGAGGCTCTCGTTAGG
This sequence comes from Apamea monoglypha, assembly GCA_911387795.2. Classification (NCBI taxonomy): domain Eukaryota; kingdom Metazoa; phylum Arthropoda; class Insecta; order Lepidoptera; family Noctuidae; genus Apamea; species Apamea monoglypha. Next base: position 17,220,394 of record OU426925.1, read on the forward strand.
CGGTTGGATCAAGGGCCTGATTCAAAAGGCAGTACTCCTCGATACGGCTCACATTGTGAGGAGGTTCCTGTCTCTGAAGCCCTAACCACCGGTAGCTTGGACCCTGCGCCCGACATCGGTGGATCACAAATTTTTTATAATTTCAAATGTTTCTTTTATACTTAATTTTTATATTTAAAAATAAAATAAGATAAGAAAATAAATAAACGAAATAATAATAATAAAATCTTTATTTTCAGTTTAACAATTTACATTATCATTCCATTAATAGTCTTATAAATTGTAGGTTTATACAAAGTTATAAACCTCTGACACCCAAGCTAAGATTGAACTTGTGTTATGGGGGACAAGGCTCTCAAGTTAATACAGGTAGACAAATATCAGTTCGGAATTTCATATTGTAAGATCTATAGACAGAAAAATAAAAATATATTTTATATAATTTTTAAAAAATTTTTTTGCTTTTTTTACGGAAACTAAAAAAAAAAATCTAATCAAAGAGAAAATCATCGGAGTGTAGGGATTGACACATGAAAAGGAAGGCCGATGCTCGGCAGTGCCTGATGTCGCACTATTGATGACGGTGATGATGCAGGCAAAGATACTTTAGTCATCTAGCGCACATTAGCGTCCATGATGAATGGGTCAAATACATTAACACCGAGGTCTTGAGTAATTTCGACTTCCTTTGTGCCAACAAATTTGATTATATGTCAAAGTCCGTTTTCTCGTAATAATTCGCGAAGCAGTAATCGCATTAGAAGCAATCATTTCTTGATTTTCAAGTGAACAGTTCCGGTTTAGAAAGTAATTGAGGCATACCAATCGTTACACAGATAAAACTAAAATCAATACAAAGAAGTAAATTTATTAAGGATTACTAACAGTAGAAATATTGGGCAGAAGTAAATTGACTCTAGACAAAAGAAAATGAAATATAATTATTTCTCGACGAGATTCTGCTATTAATCTTGTACTGGATCTTCCTTTGTAATTAAATAGTAATTTTAGGGAGATTTTTTTTTGTTCAAAAGAAGTGGAATAAAAAGATTTCTGAACGATATTATTAATGATATAGCCATAGACTTCTTACCCGACTGCGCGACGGCAAAGACAAGGTTATATTTTTCACGCTTAGGTATCTATGTATCTTTGTATGTGAAATTTTTTATACTCAAATACTTCTTTAGACTTCTAACGTAAAGCGCATGGCTGCATGTACTAGTCTGGGTCGCGTGATGGTTATACTCTAGATTTTTTGTTTTTATAAATCATAACGGTGGATTTGAAACGTCATTTAAATAAAGTCTTGAAACAAAAAAAAGACCATTCCATGACCATGTCGCGGAGTACCAAAATTAAGGACTTGACAAGACGATTTCAAAAATTTAACACAGTAAAAGGTTGAAAATTTGGAAATCACTAAATGGTCCAAAATAAAGAAAAGATATAAGGGATCATGTGATCAACTTTTCCATGGAAAAAACGCAAGTATCCACGATCCTATGTTCCTCATGTTAGACAACAAAGGTACTGTAACAGATTCATGACTAGTCAATGACGGTCGGTAACGGTGAAGTAACACATCGTGAGGAAACCGGCATATCCTAGAACTATAAATTCGAAGACATGTGGCATCTGCTACTCTCACAGAGAGGAGGCCTGTGTCCCGGCAGTGGGAACATTATAAGCTGATTATGGAATGACGGAACAGAGTCATATTCCAACGCTGAGGCTGAGTACTTAACAAAATATCAAAAGTGTAACTATAGAACACCCACCAGGCTGAATATAAAACAAACATTTCCCATTTTTCACATTTCCTTAGAATTTACTTGTTTTTTTTCTCTGTATTTTATAAGTGGAGACCTGTAATTGGCTTTCAGACTAACGTATTGTTCTTGATCTGTCTATTTTAGCTGTAAGTCTCCCGTGTTATTTAAATAAATAAATAAATAATAAAAAAAACTATCTCCACTTTGTCCAGGACGAGCTCGAACCTGAAATCCACAGAACTTGCAGTAAGTTGCTACCGTTTGTACAGGTCGATTGAGGGACCACGCCGGAATACGCACTACCATAAATAGCACTGGTTCAACCAACAAAGCGATCACTCTTCTTTTGTTTCCCAAAAACTAGGAAGACAATGGCAAACTGGACACTGGCAGTCAAGACAAAGGGAGAAAGAACAAAATGCTGGTCAACAATTAAAAATAAATTCATTGAATCGACGAAAAGTTACAAATTATTAGAGGAAATTACCACTTTCGAGCCTATGAATGTTCCTAAAGTATTTAACTGTTATTAGTACAAAAACAATTACTTAACTTAATTGTGTTGCTATTGTTTTGTTTTCTCCCATTTCTAGATTTGGAGGCTTTCTGAAATCCGATTGAACGAATCTAAAATAATTTTATTTCATGATAAAAGATTTGATTTCTGTTAGTAGGTTTGCACAACACGTCAATCATATTTTAAAAACTACATGAGGTTGGGGATTTCTATCTCGACTACTCTGAGAAGAAACGCCGAAAAAAACTCAGAGGTCACAGGCTCTTTTAAAGTCCAGATATAATCCATGTAGATTGGATGTCTGAAATGGTTTTTATAGGAAAGAAGAAGACCTCAGAAGACCAGTCCAGTCAGTGCACGTATTAGTCAATAATCGTGCAGCTCAACTCAGGTAGCTAGGTAGGTATATGACTGTGAGAAACCCATCTGAGTGGTAATTCTCGTAATTTTAAGAAGGTTCACAGTCTGATCTCAATCTCAATCTGTCAAAAATACCTCTAATTTCCCTATCATTTTGTCAAGTTTTTGACACTTGTTTGTCGTCGAGATGAGACTGTGACTAGATTTTGAGCGTTTTAAATTACGAGAGTTAGACTTCTGATGTAATCATAACACACCCACACCCACAAACATCACATCATACACCATCACACATACATTCATTTTAGACCTACGTCGTGTTCGCTTCATTGTGAGTCCTTAACAATACCTTCGTTCAGTTGATGAAGTATTCTTATAAAGTTCGTTCTGATAGGAGAAGCGTAGCGAAGTTTAAACGAAAAATCTCATGCGTCTGTAAATACAGTCAGGGAAAATATTTGTTAAGAAGATTGACATCCTACGTCAATTTGCATTTCATACAATTTTTATATATGAATGACAGTTGTAATTTGAATATGCACACTATAAGTTGGTAGTTTTGTTTTACAATTAATTTCCCTGGTTTTACTTTCGAACTTGTACAAGATTGCAATAACAGATGTGCTACATTGAAAATCCGGCAGTACCCATAGTGGATAAGACAAATTCGACTTCTACTTATTTCTATAAAATCAAAAGTCATTATTTTAATTATGCTGGTTCATATTAGGCTGAGAATCAACACTTTTTGAACGACAAAATTACAAGACATTTCTCCAAAACGCCCGCCCTTCACCACTTCCTAGTGTTTAAGCTGGGAAGAAGAAACGGCGAAACAAACTCCCAAGTAGCATAGCTGTCTGTAAGTAAGAAGAATTAGATTCTATACAAAAGCATTACAAAACAAAGAAACACAAAACACAAATTAAATTATTTGCCGTATGCATCATTGGCGCCGGGTTAAAAAATGTTATATTGCATAACAATTTTTAACACGGCCCCAATGACGCTGGGTCATATTGACCCGAGGCGACCTAAATCTGTCATTATTCATTTTTACGCCGTGCAATTTTAGCGTTTGTGTATCTGGAGATACGACTTCCTTCTAACCGGACCGCAGGCATGCTAAGTGCAACGCCACATACACTACGAGATATACGTGCATCGACTCAAAACGGGTAAATATGACCCAGCGTCATCGCTGGTGTAGTATTTTTTGTGATATACTTTTATTAGGTCATTTAGTATTTGTTGTCAATTCACCTTGTTCTTTTTTAAGTTTTTGTTAAATATGGCACTGATAGACCACCCTGAGAGAATATTTGCGGTGTTAGAAGAGTCGGGGTCTGACAAAGAAGGGTGAAATGCTGCTTCGATAGTTGCGCGAAAGAATCGCGCACGGAAGATGTCAAATATGACCGTCTCAAAGGGATAAGAAGGCATGTAATGCATGCCAGATTTTCATGTGCCCAGATCATTTGATTCCGTACTGCAATAATAGCAGTAGTTCTATGTCTCTGAATGAGGAAGTAGAAGACTGATTTGTTACTATTATTATGATAAGAAGTTTGTTTGTTCTCTAATTTATTATGTACGATTATTAATTTATATTATTGTTTAAGAATAATTTAACAAAAATATTAATGTTAGGTTTTCAGAGTTGATTTTGCATGCGCTATTAAGAAAGCTGGTAAAAGTTTTAATTATAAAATATTTGGATTTATTTCTTTTTTAATACACATGTAAAAAACTCTTGTATAATAAATAATTATTAAAATTTAGACAACTTCTTAAATTTCATGACAATTACTCTACAAAATCTGGGTCATGATGACCCGGTGTCATCGTCGGCGTAATTATGTTCACGTCATTTGCCCCGGGTTAATAAAACGTTATAACGATTATGTCAATAAGTGAAAATAAAATAAAACAAAGTATAAAGATTGAATGTTTCAGGATAAACGGAAGCGTTATCGAGGCTAAGTATCGTATCTAAAGAAAAGCCATTAAAGTTAGCTCTATAGTTTTTAAACGACTTGCATAAGCAAGCGGGTTTTGAAAAATCGTTCTCGAACAAAAGTAGAAGAGAAATTAGGTAAACTTTATATTGATTTTGACTTGTTTTACCTTTAATGGTCACATAAAAATTTACGTATATTTTAAAACGTAATTTGGGGTTTCGTGAATTAAAAAAGATTGTCTAATGCTTGGTTCCTGTAAATAAAAACGAATCTTTTTGCTTACCATTGGTAGTATTTTTATTGTCACATATAAATAGATTCTTTGCCTGTAATAGCTGCTTCCATATAGGAGTCTACGAGTCTGGTAGAAATGATTTGTTTAGGGTCTTGAGGTTGAACAGACTTGAAGTAGGCACATTCCATAAAATCCTGGCTCAACCAAATGGCGATGCTGCGGCAAGTCTGTATAGGTTCATGGCCCAGATATGAGAAATGTGTATTTAGGGTACGATGGGACTGACATAGGCAATGCGATTATAAATGTCCCTAAATAAATAAAGAGAAAGAAAAATATAGGAGTCTACTATGCAAAGCTATGAAGTCTTTGCTTAATTTATTATTGGTAAAGATAAAACAGTCTTAATTTTAACCAATAATGGTCCGTGAATTATAGTAATCGGTCATAAATCGCTTTATAGTAAGTTTTGGGTTACCTGGGATGAAGTAATTATAACTTAAAGATATAAGTTTATTTTTATTGTAGCATTGATAGGCCATAACAGTAGCATAGATGCAAACTGGTATAATGTGGTCAGCGGGATTAGCGGTAACCCTTACCGCTACCCCGGAACATAAAGGGCGAAGGAAGGAACATGGGTGGGTTTTAGTCAGTAAGAGTCTGACACTCCCTTCCGCTCCACCCAGAGCGGGGGGGTCATTTGATGATTTCCCAACAGAAAAAAAAAAAAAAAAAAAAGCTGGCATAATGTTCCCAAAAGAGTTACAATTTAATCATTATTTAACATGTCCCTAATATGTATATCTCTAGCAGGCTGGATGTACCTAGATACTCAGCCTATAACGTTCCCATTGCTGGGATTCAGGCCTCCACTCGATGAGAGGGAGTGGGCAGTACCATCCACCACGCGGGCCCAGTGCGGGTTGGTGGATGTCACATGTATTCGACTTTTTTTATGCTAGGACATACCGGTGTCCTCACGATGTTTTCTTTCAATGTTTTGATAGTTAAAAATAATATCAGTTTTCATCAATTAACAGATAAAATATCAAATTGCCTTTTCTTTGTTTAGTCAAGGACTGCCATCGAATATCCCAAGAGCCACGACGATCTACGTCATCAGATTAAAGAAAATAGACTTCGATACGTGACCACGCATTCTATGAACAGCTTATTGAGTTGTCTAGTCGGTTATTCTAGAATATTTCTAGCAAGTACTCGTGTAACGAATTTAGCTAATGGAAATAGTTTTAGAAATGTATGTAGGTTTGTTGTCCACACCCCATTCGCGTGTCCATGTAATTTTGGTGCGAGTCATAAGCGAAAGGCGTGTATGCAATATTACATTCATGATTGAAATTCTTACTACATGTTTGAGATTCTAACTTTCACTAGCAGGTTTAAAATAAGTTGGGCATTTTCAACGCACAGGAGTTAAGGCTTATAACCCCTTAAAATGGTATGTTTAGTTTTAAATATACAGGGTCAAATTAAATTAGCTAGCGAAACTCCGCAGACGTCATGGAGGTCGATGTCTAAACATGATAAAACATAAAAATATTAATTTGATAATATTTTTGTGGGGTCATTGACCACAGTCACTAGAAAGGGCAGTTTAAAAAAAATCTGTATTTTTGTGTGTAAACTTCATAGACGTAATGGGTATCGATATCTAAATAGTATGATAAAACAAAATCAACCAGATTTTCTCAACTCATACTTCAAGTAACAAGACTACCAGCGGTCGTTGACCCTCAAAAACATCAAATATTTTTAGATATTGATAGCCATCACGTCAGCAGAGTTTTGCTAGCTAATTCATATTGACCCTGCTTACATACAATTTAAATGCACGTCTAAACAAGCACGACAGTAGTTTTTTATGCAAAAGCGTATAATTTATGCAAATTTTTTGGCTTCATCATCATCGTTGGCAGCCTTGTTCCACCCATTGCTGAGGTCCTCCTCCCTTTTGTGCCATGCTGCCCTGGTCTGTGCGAGTCTCATTCAGGCCTTCCCCACCATTAATAGTGGTACTGCACCCTTATTACGTAACACACTATCAATCACAATCTGAATCATTCAAGAATATTGCTAATCCATTGCTTCATTTTTTTTGTTTAGTCTTTACTGTCCCACCGTTGGATAAAGGCCTCCCCAAGTCCTTCCATTGCTTCATATGTTCGAAAAATGTGTCTGCTCAACCACGTAAATAACGCAATGAAAGTTATTGAACTATCAAAATGAAAGCCGTTGCATTTTATTTTGGTCGGGTATTTTTTGACGTAACCCTTGGTAAGCTGACATTTATGACTGGGAATCGACATGATATATGTATAGTAAGTAAATATGAGTCATACAGGCTATACTTAGTAATCATCAAGGAGTGTTCTTATAAAAAATGTGAGTACAGACGTCAGCAAATCAAGCTATTATTTACAATCTGTCAAATTTCTTTAATAGATTTTCAACGGCATCGCTAGAGCGTTAGGTTCAAGGTTGATTGGCAAAATTTGACAGTTTCGGGTAGCTTGGTGTGCTTGAAACAACAAACAAACAAACACAACAAACAAACAAACAAACAAACTATTTCTGGTTTAATGTTACAAAACAAACATAAACCTGTATTAAGACAAGGAAAAAAAAAAACACTGCGACCCATTTTAACTGGGATTTTTTATAACAACGCAATGGAATTGCGATGCTTTTGTTTCCACGAACTGTTGTTAAATTCTAATTTTATCCGTATATTCAGTTATCAATTTATAGTTTTGTTTTGTTCAAGCTTGTCCGATTGTCCGATTCGAAATATTTACGGTTAATTGAAAGCACTAGACCTAACTGTCCATTGACAGTTATTGTTCGCGAAGGTAATAGTAAAATTCCACGCTGGCTGCTATAACTTATAAAAGGTTTTATTCGTTAGAAATGTAGTTATTACGATTCCCATTAATGTAGCCACAAACTTTATGAAAAAAGCTGTTTTTAGCACATTTTAACCGTCTCCGGAAAAGGAGGAGGTTTTCAATTCGACCCGTATGTTTTTTTTAATGTTTTAAAGAAATCACACATTGCTGGTACACATTTTTAGGGTTCTGTACCCAAAGGGTGACAACGGGACCATAATTAGTACACACAGCGGAGCTATCCTACTAATATCCTATCCTATCCTACTTCCTACTTTCTGTCCTACTTATTATAAATGCGAAAGTTTGTATGGATGGATGGATGGATGGATGTTTGTTACTCTTTCACGCAAAAACTACTGAACGGATTAGGATGAAATTTGGCTCACAGATAGTTTATAACCAGGATCAACACAGGATAGTTTTTATCCCGATATTCTCACGGGATCGAAACTTATGCGGGTGAAACCACGGGGCGCAGCTAGTAGTACTATAAGGCTCCGCTGTCCGTCAGTACGTCCGTCCGTCTGTCACAGGGCTGTATTTTTTGATTAGTAATAGGCAGACGCTAGAAATTTTTATAGTGTGTATTACTGTGGCCGCTTTAAAAACAAATAATAAAATAAAATATTGTTAAAATTTAGTGGGACCCCATGAAAGAAGCGTGTTTTTTACTAAAAAGTATTTAAAATAAAGTAATATTAAATATTGTACGGCGGTACGGAACACTTCGTATGCGACTGTGACTCGCACTTGGCCGCTTTTTGTAATGTAGGTTAAAATACTTTTCTAAATAAAATCATGACAACCTGTAAAAACTCCATTTACTTGATAAATAAATCTGGATCACTGTTAATCCTACCGCAAAACATAAAGCTATGTTTACTAAAAATACATAACAATGGTTTTAGTTACGTATTTTGCCAATAATACTCTTTCGAACGAATTTCGTTTGTATTTAATACACTTTTATCAACTACTAGCTGTTCATGCCCGGCGTCACCCGGGTGAATCTCCAACTTTTCCGCCAAATCGTTGCAGTCGTTCTCTAGTGTTGATCTTTCATACATGTTGCAATGGATTTTTATGTATAACGGGTGTAAAAAGACACTTAACGAAGCCGAGAGTCACTTATAGTCCGCGTCATTGTTTTCTACTGGACCATACCTGGGAACCTTCTGGTTACGAAGATAATGAACGTCAAAATTTACTGACGTCTTTTTTTTTACGAATTTTTTTTTTTATGGTTTTAAGAACGTAGTATTTTCCAAAACCTTTCTATTATGAAATAGGTCTTATCTTAAAGTTACAACCATTATTTAACAAGAACATCGCTTTTTAATTTTGCGCAAGTGTAAGGTATTTATGCTCGTGGCTGTACCTATGTACTGCTCACCGCTGCAAGGCTACATGGAGGTTTGAATTGAAGATCATAGATTAAAGGTCGGTTAGCACCGGACTTGATTAGAATGCAGCAGACATTAGGGGCGATTAGAGCTTAGAGGACTTGGCGAGCGGCTTGGCTTCTGTCCAGTGAATAGTTTAAAGAAGAGTACCTACCAGTGGTTTTACCATAGTAACAAAATACAGGGTTATTTTAAATTGGCTAGCTAAACTCCGGAGACTCGATGGGTATTGATATATTAACACGATTAATATATCGATTCCCATATTATATTTTTTCATTATTGTCGCAGCATCATACGAGTCGCAATAAATACTTTTTCTTTCTTTTCTTTCTTTCTATTAAATAAATAAATCTTAGGTGTTTTTTCTTCGAGGGCAACGACCGCTGTTATAGTACTGCCGACGAGAGATTGCGTTCTTGACACATGTCATTTTCATACAAACGAATATGTGTTCTGCGAATTTGTTCTTTATTAGCCACTGCAATTATCGCTCTGGCAGGTGTCAGGAAGGCACTTTCTCGGCAGCTGGAATGTAGTGATGTTACTTGAAGTATCAAAAGAGGAAACTGTTTTCCTATTTTTTATCGTGTTTAGATATCGACGCCCATCACGTCTGCGGAGTTTAGCTAGCCAATTTAAAAAAACCCTGTATGAATGTAGTGTTACGCTAGTGTTGTCCGATGAAGTAGGCAGAGGGAAAAGGTTATTTAGTCTTAGAACAAAGACATAATCATTTGTGTTTTTTTTTTTAAATAATACATTTTTTTTTGGCGGAATGGTCAAAATTGATCAGACAGTCGTAGGATTTCAATTTCATTGCTACCAGTAAGATACTAAACGACAGCTGCGTACAGTTACAGCAGCTTTAACTGCCCTGCCATGGGTCGTTTAATAGGCACCTCTTTGTCATAGGAGTCACATCACAACTGTCCGTTGGTTGCCACGTACAGGACAAAGTACTTCGGTAACCTAGGTACCTTCCATGAGACGGTCAATAACATCAAAGCGTTGCTGGGCTTCCTTGCGGAGCTGGGGTGAATCGAATAATCGATTTTCCCGTGGCGTTGACGTCGAGCTACGGACACCAGCTCGTATTACCTGTAAGTACTCCATCATCTGCCTAGCCTTTTTCCCAATTAAGTAGGGGTCGGCTTGAAGCGACTGCCTGTCTGATTTCCACAACTCAGTTACTGGGTAATATGATATCCCTTGGTAAGACTGCTTGGTTGACTTTCGGGCTTCTGACTACCCGTAACGACTGTCAAAGTTCTACGAATGACAGCTAGGACCAACGGCTTAACGTGCTTTCAGAGTCACGGAGGGGTCTTGATTTGTAAACATGGTCACCCATCCACGGACCAACCGCGGCAAGCGTAGCTTCACCTGATCGATTGGCCCGTGCAGCTATTATTACTTAGCCACAAGCCCCTCCTTGCAAAAAATAATTACATCAGACAGGCACAAATTGTTTTGTCCTGTATTTGATTAAAAACTAACCGAATACCTATTGGGACATAGGGAATACTTGATATTAATCAATTAACTTATTTTCCCCACCCTTTAGTTAATTTATTCGTAAACCAACTTATTGACATTACAGTTTTAACTGCCAGTGTTAGCGGACCTGTTGCGGTGAGTGTTTTGTTTTTAAATATGTTTTTTTTTTCCTATTTTTCGTATTTGGTCTTGTGTTTATGTTCTTAGATAAACAAAAGACGGTATAAACATGATGATACTACTTGATGTTTTTGTCACTTGAATATAAATTTTAAGCAAGTGTACATGTAGTCATTTTCAAAATGACAAGTGCTATTGAAATAGCAATATTATTTTAAATTGTAGCGTAATATTAACTTTGTGAGTGGTGCCTATTATCATAATATTATAGAACAACGCTATCGTTATTTTCCCAAAAAACACATGCTTATTACATTTAATAACGCAGGTTATATGTTTCCAGTATAAGCTGACCCCACATTGGTTCGGCTTGCCACACAAGAAGAGGTCAGCTTGTGCTGGAACATAATAGCTTGATATGTCGCCGTATAAACAAGACTTGGAGACCTACAATCAAAAGAACAATGGCAGCCACCCATACATTAATTTAGCTGAGATTTAATTCTTGCGTCTTTAAATGAAAAATATCTTGTTTAACTCGGCGTCAACTTCTGAATTAGTTTGTGCAAGAATTTTTGTTCGAGAAGTCCGAGAATAATAGAAATTCAGTCATGAACTTTTGTAGGTTATGTTTATGGTTAGCGTTGCCCGGATAAACCCGGACATAGGTAGGCTTTCTGATTGCGTGTCCAGCCAAAATAAACGGTGTCTGGCTTGTCCGGCTTTTGTTAGGCTTTTTACATTTCGCAAACGAGCGAGCGCCGATGACTGATTATGACAATAATCAAAAAAGCTTGATTTTACATACAATTTTTTTGTCGTACCTATTAATACTGAGACACAAAATCCTCAATAATGTAGGGTGTCCGGCCTTTCTACCCAAATGTCCGGCCAAACTCTGTCCGGCTATTAGGTTTGGCGACCTGGCAACCCCATTGAACAATCAACAGTTGTCAAACCAAGACTTTATATTTTTTTCGACTTGGGATAATAGTCTTTTTGCCAGTCATTAATTGAAAGTAATTAATTTATTTTTACACTACAATATTTTTACCTCCCTACAAAGAACACTTCCACTTATAAATAAACGTTATTGTTAATTCATTTACTCCTTTTTGTTACAACAACAAACTAAAACTGATTTTATTACAATAATACTGTACTTACTGTCACTTGGCAGAATAAATACAAAATGGCATCACTAATTGTCAATGAAAAAATCAAATAACTTTTCATTTAAAATATTTTTTTTATCCGGAGTTAACTAGGTAATGTGATACTTTGAAAAAACGTAGGAAAATAATAGAACTGCCTTCGTATATAAGTCACTTTTAGACGCTCAAATTAAAGTCAGCTAAGCTTTCGCCATTGTTCTTTTTGTTCTGTTTATGATCAGCTCAGATATAAATAACATTATATGAATTTTCTAGAACCCTCGACTGATTTCAAATGTATATTTATTTCTTGATACTCGTGTAAGCAAAAAATCAGACAAGCGCAAATCGAACCTCGCATGATTAGTTTTCTGTAGTTATTCATCAAAGCCAAGGCCTTTGCTATGTCAGCCATTTTGGATTGAACTCTCTTACAAGATGGCGGGTATGACGCTGTGGCGCAACTTAAGTTGGTCCTCTTTACTTAGGAACTGTTAAAGTACCTACCTATGTAATGTAATGTTACATATTCTTGATTATTTTTCCGCTATAGTTACGTGGTAAGTAGACTTTTTGTGAGATTTGCTTTTTGGCATCCATTTTATTTTTTATGATATTTCGAGTTTAGGTATCGTACAAATTGAGATTGGCGTCCCGATGACATAAATCTTTAACATTCTAATAATACATCCCTCTTTACGAGAACGTAACGGTGCGAACGTAGGTTTTGCTGCATGTATACAAAACGATAAAGACAAGTCCTAACATAAGGGAACTCCTTAAAAATGTAACGGTTTCTTACCAAAGATTAACTTGCAGTGATCTGTAAGGCCCGAAAACTTCCTTTTTTATATAAGCAGCCTAATAGGTCACAAGTAGGTATGTCCGTCTAAATAGGTAGGGGTAGGTATCATTAATAGCTAGAACACAAACATATAAATTATATTAAAAACTAGAAAATAAAAGGTAAATGGCACCCACGCGGTAGTCTGCCCACGATTTATGAACATTAAACCATCAATACAACTCTATCCTGCCTTAAAAAACAAGGTTTTTCTTAAAATGCTTAAACCACCGACTTAGTCATTGAATAAATAACCTAATCGTTACAGAAATGCAGTTCTTTGTACAAAAATGACAGCTTAGTTTGGCGCTGAGTTGTCATTTTAGTATTAAGACCTTTGCCTAAATGGAAGTAAACTTCGAAATACAAATACTGGTTGAAAGAATTAGGCTAGACCTAAAGTTAGATTTCACTTTGTAATAAATTTATTTGATCCAGGTTAAGTACATAGAGGTACACAATATTCACACAAATACAAAAATAAAAACAGAAAAGAAAAACTTAAAACAGTATTGTGTGCCTTACGGCTGCGCCAAATAGGCCCAGTTCAGCATAAATGTCAGACAATTAATGCCTGACGCTGGTTTTCAACTGGACCCTATGTTACGAGGACTTCTTACGGATGTAACCACTGCACACTGCACTGTGCACATGGATACTCTTTTAAATTATATTAGTGCCGATTCCCTTGTTCACAAACTAAACTAAATTTAAGTTCAGTACATCTTTTTCTTTCTATTTCATTAAAAAAGGGACAGAAGATAAATATTAGTTTAGTCCGGCGTCCGTTCACGTACATGACGCATTGAGCAGCTCCATTCCGCTAAATCATTTTGAAGGGAGCTAAATGATCCAACACGCGCGCTACTGTCAGCGAGACATTTGAGTGAACATGACATAGGTACTGTTAGCCGTCAGGGCACATTGAGTCAATGAAAAAGACAAATAACCCGGTAAATGGTAGTTAGGTTAGTAGTTTATTATTTATTTCTGCTTGAGTTTTCAATGTTTTGTCATCAGATTCTCAGCTTAATTAGAATAAATTACTGATTTTTTTGATTTTACGGAATCCTAAAACATTTTTAGGAAGGTATGTCCTACTTTAAGTCAAGTAAATTAAAATCTTTTTGTGAGGATAGACCAGGAAAAAAAGATTTTAATTAACCAATTATAAAGCAAACTAATTGGATATTGGCCAATTTCCTTTATAATTGATTTTACTTTCCTCATACTTGCAAAAAAAAAATATGTTATTTAAATAAATGAAAATCATCTTACAGTATTATTTGTATTCAATTAGTACAAGTATCACAATTTATAAAATTCCTGAACTCAAAGTATATATTTCAGGCATAGGTTTTTTTATTAGACTCAATCAAACTGGACTTCGATCGATCTGAGTGGCTGATATAATTTAGCCACGAGCCCCTCTTTTTAAAAGACTATATTTATGTAAAAATAATAATAAAAAAAAACCGGTGTTAACATGTTACATTTATACATAAAACAGTAGGTACAATATAACTCAGGTGTCGTGTATTAAAGTAGGGTTGGTCAGTAAATGTACCTTTTCTTATCAGTGAAAACCTTTTCACCTAGTTTTAGTTGAATTTATTACAGGCTTAGCTTTAACTGGTTCATTGTTGGGAATATGATTGTTTTAATAAAAGTGGTTTTCCGGAAATTGTTTGCTTGTTTGATAAGCTAATGAAGTGTGAATGCAAGTTCAAGACATGGACAAGACATGTGGATAAGACGTGTGTTATTTAAATCAACATTTTTGCGAACAATTTTTTTTTACTGTCCTATAATTTCATTTAGATATTTGAAAAGAGGTTATTCATGAGCTATGAAAAAAAAACATAATAACTCCTAGATTCTAAAAGTGCGTAAGTTTTTATTTGTCTTAAAAAAATGCATTCTTGCATTCCCATTGTCAAAGGATGCGAGAGTCTTGTATAAGTTAGCAAAAATAGGAATTAGATCCTAAGGAATATTTTTTGTACCGATGAGGGAAGGGTGGCATAATCATTTTGCGATTAAACTATTTTTTTTTTTAAAGTACAAAAACTCTCTTTTAATATTCCCGCGACTTCGTCCGCGTGAAATTTCCTGTTCCCACGACCCACCCCATCGCCTGCCCGCGCTATTACTTTATTTTTTACCATTTATGTACACCCATATACATATAAACAGACAAGAAAAACAAAAATGAAAAAATAGGTACAGAGGTGATGCTTATTTCACAAGAAATCTCTACCAGCACACCCGAGACAGGACAATAGATACAGAGATGTAGACAGCGTGTGAAATAGTAAAGCAGACAAAAAAAAATAATACATACAATCAAAATTAATTCACTTAAAAAACTAAAGAAAAATTACGAGAATATACTACATACATACAAATAAACATACATACACACTTCTAAAATAAATATCACTAGAATGATAATACTTTGTTTACGCTGAGCGTTCTTTTTGACCTATTTTCTCTTTACTCGGCTCCTAAGGGTCATAGCATGATATTAAATAGCCTTCCTCGAGAATTGGACTATCAAATGCAACAATAATTTTTCAAATCCAACTGGCAGTTCTAGAGATTAGCTCGTTCAAACAAACAAATAAACTCTTCGGCTTTATTATTAGTATTAGTACAGACATTGATCTATGTATTAGTATTAGTATAGATATTGCTCCGTGTATTAGTATTAGTATAGATATTGCTCCATGTATTAGTATTAGTATAGATATTACTCCATGTATTAGTATAGATATTGCCCCATGTATTAGTATTAGTATAGATATTGCTCCATGTATTAGTATTAGTATAGATATTGCTCCATGTATTAGTATTAGTATAGATATTGCTCCATGTATTAGTATTAGTATAGATATTACTCCATGTATTAGTATAGATATTGCCCCATGTATTATTATTACTATAGATATTGCTCCATGTATTAGTATTAGTATAGATATTGCTCCATGTATTAGTATTAGTATAGATATTACTCCATGTATTAGTATAGATATTGCCCCATGTATTAGTATTAGTATAGATATTGCTCCATGTATTAGTATTAGTATAGATATTGCTCCATTTATTAGTATTAGTATAGATATTGCTCCATTTATTAGTATTAGTATAGATATTACTCCATGTATTAGTATAGATATTACCCCATGTATTAGTACAGATATTGCCCCATGTATTCCTGCAGTAACTTCTACTCGAAGAAACATTCGTTTCAAAAGTAGCTTTAACCCCAATTCTTACATAACACTAGAAGCATACATTGTATTGTATGCGTTCCGACGTTTGCAGGGAACGTTCCAGAGACATAAATCTTCGTATTGTGTGCATTCGATATCTCCTATCTCACACTCGCTTCGTACGTTGCTCTATGATTGATTGCTCATAAACAGGTAGCATTTTAGTTTATGTGTGCGTGATTGTGAAAAAATAGTTGTGTCCTACTTTGATGATGTGTGTGAATTTGTGAAATGAGGGCACCGAGGTGAATTAGAACTCGAAAAGAGCAAAGTTCTAAAAAAAATTTAAAGGTAAGTGGGGTTTGACAATTTGGGAGTTAAAGCTTTTGTATTACAGACCAGCTGTCAGTGCGACAGTTATAGTAGCCAATAAAGATTAAATTCGCAAAACACGCATTCGTTTGTATGAAACTGACAGGTGTCAAGAACGCATTCTCTCGTCGGCCGCACTGTAATTATATTTTTTTTAAACGTTGCCCCGCACTAGGAATTTCTCCTGTATCGTGGGTGCGTTTACAAACATTTAAACTCACATACACAAACAGCCAGACCCGTAACAACTACTTGTAGGTCATACAAATATTTGTTACGTGCGGGAATCGAACCCGCGACACGCAGCGCAGCAGTCAATCGCTTAACCACTGCGCCAACCGTGCCGTCGAAATTACCTATAGGTTATATACTTTTATTTGACGGACAACATAGATCTAAAAACGGTGTTAAGTAGTATTTAGCATTTTTAACTCTGCTGCATAACAAGACTTTGCCCTTGAGAATTCTTTCAGAGCAGGGCCTTTTCACATGCATACGGTTGCCGCCTAAACGGCTCGGCGCTGTGCCGTGCTGGCTTTTTTACATGTACAAGGTGTACGCACGGTCACCCGGCGGCGGCGAGACAGGGTGGTCGCAGTATTAACGAGGTACACTTTGTCTCATTCCTGGTTTTTATAAACCGCGGTGGTCTTATCCCACGTGGTAGGCCGCACTTCTACTAGTGAAATCAACACATTAATGTCAATTTGGTTTTCGTTAGACATTTCGCGGAAAACGGCCAGGCCCCTGTGATGTTAGCGGTCGAATGGCATTCCCCGCGCTCGCCGTGCCGTTTTGCGATCGTGTCATGTGTACGAGTCTATACAAGTCAATACATTACTGCAAAGACGGTTGCCGCGTCGAAACCGTGTTTATAGTGGATAAGCACGGGCGACACACAATCACGGCACGGTCGCCATGCCTTGTGAAAGCTGTCTATGTAGCTCATACATTTCTACTTTACATGGCACGGTGACCGTGCCGTGACCGTATGCATGTGAAAAGGCCCTTACTATGTTATTTCATTAATTTTTAAAAGAACATATGAGACTTTAAACTTTTATTTGTCGAATAAGTGTGTATAGGTTGGTGGTAGACACTTTCCAATCAGTCGGCTCAATCCAGTCATACAGCCCAACTTACAACACAACAATCCATCAACAGTGTCCCAAACCAACAATTTCATCACTCCTTATACACTTTACATCAAGCCTGCTGAGTTGGTTCAAACTACTAAGTCGTCCGAGTGTAGGAACAGATACTTCAATAGTTCAGCTCAGTTCAGTTCAGTTCAGTTCAGTTAAAGTGTGTTCTCTTGAACAATTTAATCGCTTACGCTTAAGTGGAGGCAAGGAGCCTTGACGTTCATACAAAAGGAGTTTGTGGGCGTCGAATTAAGCTGATGCCTAGCACTTAAAAGTGATAATAGAAGGATTAAATATGGCTCTAAGGAGAGGAGGCATGTAAGGCCTTTTTGTGTGAGGCCTATATGCCAAGCTTGAACAAAAGGCTGACGCAGATTTTTGTTGGCCGCATCGCATTGCTAAAATCCTCCTTGTTGAAATCACTTTGTTACATTTTGCAAACCCCTCGCAAACAGGCGGGCTGCGCCACACTTTTTTGTATTGATGCGGCTGTAATGTGCGCTTAGTTTTTGTTTTAGTTATTTAATCATCGCCATCATTCTTAGAGCAGTGGTGGCCCCGTTGTAACAACCGCGACTGACGAGTTGTAGATCGTAGGTTCGGACCCAGACAGGCGCTTTATTTTGTGTAATTCATTTCATCAGTACCATTCTCAAAACGGTGAAGGAAACCGTCGTGAGGAAACCGGCCATGTCTTGCCTTCTCACAGAGAGGAGGCAGCTGTCCAAGGAACATTATAGGCTCATTATATATTATCACTATGAGATTAGCAATTCCAAACAATCTTATTATAGGCATATTATCAAACTCAAAGTATTTATTTCAAATAAAACAATTACAGGCACTTTTGAATTGTCAAGGCGTCGGTCAGTCGGAAAGATGAAGCAAATTGCCCATCCCAAAGCGTAGTAGGTATCTACGGAGAAGAACGGGCAAGAAACTTCACTGTCTTATTTGTCAGTATTATGTATATTGTCTTCGAAAATAAGTTTCTTAGCAGACAATGCGAACTGTCATGTGGGTCGATGACACGTGACATAGAACTAAACCGAGCGAGGCATGACCTTTAGGCATTACCAAGTTGATTTTGATGTTGTTTGGTTACTCCCATCTATTGTTAGTGTACAGGGTGGTAGGGACATCGACAACCAACCTTTTACCATGGATTCAGTATATGATTCTGATTGAATTTTTTTCTGTTATATAAATGAAAAGGCAGTGTAATGTAGTTTTAATCAGTAGAAAGACACACTTCTTACAAAAGCAGCCTAAAATCAAAAGTAATTTATTCAAATTAGGCTTAGAATTAGCACTTTTCGAACGTCAAAATTACAAAAGACAGTCCCCCAAAACGCCCGCCCTTTACCATTTCCTAGTGCGTTCGCTGGGAAGAAGAATTGGTCCAACAAACTCCCCAGTACAGCATGAGGTAGCCATATTTATTAAAAAACAAAAGAATAATAGGCAGTGGTGCCAACATACATATTACATTATACTTTAATTCCAACAATTTTCCGTCGGTAATTAAAAAGAAAAACAACTGTTCCATACATTCTGACCGCGTATGTATTGCACTTTTCTATAAAAAGCTGTTTTTTTTTGACTGACGAAAAATTTCTACACTACGAGGTCTAGAGTCATGTGCTGAATTCGTTCTTACAGTTTGTGCGTCAATGGTCCTGCCACCCCGTAGTAAAATGTATTTGTGAATAAATTCATAAATATGTTAGTCTCAATTTCGGCTCTTAGGCAATACTTAATAGTTTACTAGAAATTATTGTCTCGGGGTTAAATTGCTCTTAATCCGACATTCCTTCATTTCGGCAGTCAAAATTATCAAGTACTTGCTCGCTTTTGCGTCACAAATTTCTAAAGTTTATAATAACTTAATACAAATTGTGTCGCGGATCAGGCAATCTCGAAAATAATATTTCCGTTACTCGAATTGTTTGTTTATTTCCTAGAATTTAGTGGCTGTATCCCAAAATAACGTCAAATATTAATTTCTAGACTGGTTTATTTTCATAATAATTTGATTCCGATGTTATCCAAATATCCTACTAATATTATAAATGTGAAAGTGTGTATGGATGGATGGATGGATGGATGGATGTTTGTTACTCTTTCACGCAAAAACTACTGAACGGATTTGAATGAAATTTGGCAAACAGATGGTTTATAACCGTATAGGATACTTTATATCCAGATATTCCTACGGGATCGAAACTTATGCGGGGGAAACCGCGGGGTGCAGCTAGTTTTGTATAATTTATTTATTTAAACTTTTCGCACACAAAGAAGGTACAAAGGCGGACTCAATGCCTTAGACGTATTTCTCACTAGGACACCATGGTGGCCCAACCATGGTCGCAATGCCAGCAAAATATACATAGCTTTAGGCTGCTTTTCCACCAAAGATATGCTATGCTACGTTGCTATGGATGCGTTTGATAACCACCAATCATATTCACTGGTCCACATTGCATAGCACTGGTGGAAACGGGTTCAACTAAGCTATGTTTTTTATATGGAAGGATGTATGCTATGGATGGAAGATATGGATGTGTGAGTGGTGTAGCTATGTGCGGAGCAGCCGCGCCGCAGCCGCTCCCCGTGCTTTCCAGGATACTGTCAATGTATCGCATAGCTCGGGCTGCGGATTTTCCTCGGACAGATATCTCGCGCATATTCTTAGTACATCTTACTCGCTCCGCTACACAGCTTAGCATTCGTGGAAAGGTAGCATAGCTTTGACATCTTCGCAGCATAGCTGTATAGCACATCTCTGGTGGGAAAGCAGCCTTATGGTGGGTAACTCACCAGGCGCCCAATCGGTTGCGCAACCAACCATACACTTTTGTAAGTACGACCATGGTTGCGCCGCCACTGGTGTCCTAGTGAGATAGGTCCCTTAGGCATTCTCTACCAGTCAACCAAGGGTGGCGAAGAGACTAGAAGGCAGGTGCTTTGGCTGAGAGGAACAATGTTAAAAATAAACTATTAAAACTTGTATTGAAGCCCTTATAAATATTACACTTTTATATAACAAAAACAAATAATATATTCCAGAAGGTAAACAGATAAGGGAAACTCATTGAATATGGAAATGATCGTGCTCGATTTAGAAACCTGAATTTAGATATGAAAATTGAAATTTTACCTTAGAACTAACTTATGATAATATAAGAGTTTCGCATAAATGACAAGCTACTCTAAGCAATCGATCCACTTTTGCAGTTAATATTGGATTCTATAATAACAGGCGATAAGCCGAAAAAAACAAAACACTTTTTTATTCCATTTTCGTGCAGTTCCATTATACAACGTGTCCCAGAAATCAACGTCAAGCCGAAAACGGGCAATAGGCCAAGTCGTGACAGCTATTAGAAAAATATAAAAAAAAATCTTGGTCATGTACTATTCGAATTATAAGCATTCAAAAATAAATCTCAAAAAGTGACACCCTGTGATGATTTTTCAAGTCCTGTGACTACATTATTAATATTTCGGTAGTTTTTTTCTCTGTGATCTAACCATGATTAACCCTTCTGTAAATTACAGTTAAAAGTTAAAACGTAACTGCCTCAGTTTTAAATTAAATGTTAGATTTTTGCCCAATATTGAATTCAAAATAATGACATCACCCAACTTTAACCGACTGTACTGAAAAAAAAATCTACTACACTATTTTGGCAAGTAACTTTAAAAGATGGCGCGTTTAGTCAGGATTCCAAAATGGTATAACACATACTAATTGCTACTTCTTAATTGAGGAAAAAAAGTACATTGTTGGTTTTAGGTGCATTTGAAATAAAATTCAGTCGTTGGATTACTTTTATTATAATTTTTATTAAATCAGATTTACGAAGTTTTATAACAAATGTTCAAACTGTTTTCCTTCAGCTGCAATGCAAGTTCTACATCTCTTTAAAAATGATCGCGTAATAAGACGGGCGTATCTTCTTGAGTTGATGTATTCAGCGGCTTCTGCAATTCTTTGGCGCAGCTCGTCTAAATCTTGAATTGGTTTAGAGTACACTTTATCCTTTATCGTACCCCAGTAAAAAAAATCTATGGGGTTTAAATCGGGTGAACGGGCAGGCCACGAAATTGTACCACCCCGCCCAATCCACCTATCGGGGTATTCTCGATTGAGAAACTCTCGTACAGTGAGAGCATAATGCGCTGGGCAGCCATCTTGTTGATACCACATGCTGCCGTAAATGTTCAGTGGCACTTCTTCCAATAATTCTGGTAATTGGTTCTGTAAGAAGTTCAAATAACCCTGGGCATTTAAATTCTCCGGCAGCTCGATTGGACCAATAACTTTACCATTCAAAATTCCCGTCCACATATTTACTTTAAACTGGTACTGAGATCTATCTTCCCGCATCAAATTTGGATTTTCCACGTGCCATTCGTGCAAATTGTGGAGGTTCATGTAACCGTCCTTTTTAAATGTTGATTCATCGGACCATAGAATTTTTTCAAAGAATCGCGGGTCCTCTCGGTGCCTCTGCAACATCGTTCGACAAAATCGTACTCTCTCTGGGTAGTCTCGGGGTAGCAGACTTTGTACTCGTCGTACATGGTATGGGTGAAACTCGTTCTTTTTTAAAATACGATGTGCAGTACTTTTGGGGACTCCTATGCTCTGTTCAATTCCACGTACTGAGATACTTCTGTCTTCTTCAACTGCTTGCAAGACTTCGGCTTCGTAGGGCATAACGGGTCTTCCCTCGCTAACCATTTGGCTAGGAAATCGACCCTCTGATAATGACCGATGCACATTAATAAATACTCGATGATCGGGATGACGCTCAGCATTCGGGTATCTCTCACGATACACTCTTGCTGCAGCATTGGCGTTGCATAAGCATTCTCCATAAATGAGATGCATGTTGGCGTATTCCTGTGCGGTGTATCGAGATGGCATGATAAAACACTACACAAACACGGGGTTGCGATTAAAACAAGTCCGGGGTTGTCAGAAACGGTGCAGATAAATCCAAATCACAATGCAAATCAAGTCCAATAAACAAAGCCACAGTTGTAAGTACGAAGTCAATACGAATACAAAAAGATGTGCAGTCAACGAAAGAGCGTAACATACTGCAGTATTGCACAATTTGCCGACGCATCCCTGTTTAGCCAGAGTAGCGTCTCTATCTGTTTCACTCACACATATGAAATGATGTGTCAATCCGTCTCCCTCTTAGTTAGATAAAAGTAGCGTCACTATCTATCTCGCTCCCACTTGTCAAAGTAGCGTCACCTCACATTAGTTAAAATAAATCTTTCTCGCTCACACTAGTCAAAATAACGTCACTCTTCGTCTCAATCGAACTTTTATGAAATACTTTTTTATGAAGCATATAATAATATGCTTCATAAAAAAAAATGTTTTTTCTCAATTAAGAAGTAGCAATTAGTATGTGTTATACCATTTTGGAATCCTGACTAAACGCGCCATCTTTTAAAGTTACTTGCCAAAATAGTGTAGTAGATTTTTTTTTCAGTACAGTCGGTTAAAGTTGGGTGATGTCATTATTTTGAGTTCAATATTGGGCAAAAATCTAACATTTAATTTAGAACTGAGGCAGTTACGTTTTACTTTTAACTGTAATTTACAGAAGGGTTATTCATGGTTACATCACAGAGAAAAAAACTACCGAAATGTTAATAATGTAGTCACAGGACTTGAAAAATCACCACAGGGTGTCACTTTTTGAGATTTATTTTTGAATGCTTATAATTCGAAAAGTACATGACCAAGATTTTTTTTTATATTTTTCTAATAGCTGTCACGACTTGGCCTATTGCCCGTTTTCGGCTTGACGTTGATTTCTGGGACACGTTGTATACATAACCCGTACATTTCATAACAGAAAAAAAGCAACAGTTAACAGCAATATAAGACAGATCTACCCTCATAATTGGTCGTTATGTATATCTGATACAATTTGTATTCAACCCAGTTCATACATGTAATATTTCTTGTTGCGATATCTACCCAACAAACGACATGAAACAACGCGTCCCGAGAATACTAGATTTTATCCCCGAAAGGAGAAAAAAGATTTAACAAATTGTGTTGCACCACCAACCAAATTCTAACCTTGAAAATGAAAGTATAGGGTTTAAATTCCGCTGTGTGGTGTGCTTAAAATGGATGCCCAACAATTCTGTTTGCGCCATGACAATGATGTGTCGCTTAGATTTTATCACAAATGCTTTGCAGTCATTAGTGAGTGCACGGAACGATTCTTTTAATTCCTACCCCTCTTTGTTTCGTAAAAAACTTCACGAATAATGGAGGATTCGTCATTACGTGGAATATTTTAAAAGAATGCTACCGAAATACGATAATCTGTAGCTTTCCCGAAGTTAAAGTGTTTTGTTCGGAAAAGCGATTTTTTATGTACCATTGTAAGTCTTGTAGGTGGTTGACGATAAAGAATTTTCCTGGATTTTGGCTAAAAATAGACCCTTTCGTAACCTCACGTAACCTTTGATTTTTGTGAAGTATTTATTGAATGGGCAGATTTATACACCCTCGTCATTCCCATGTTAAATTTTTTTAGGATAGTATTGTATTGGAATGCAGGTGTAGGTTTATTGGTTTCACCAGAAAAGCCTGTGTACTTCGAAGGTACGTTACATTCGGTTTTGTGATCAATCACGCGAACAGATTTTTGTATTTTAGTTCCTTATTTTTTTCTGGAAATAAAAATAGAATAGAATAGAAAACTTTTATTTCAGACAGGAGTCCATAGGGTTAGTAACAATTTTACTTAACTTCAAGTGTTAGTAGGCTACAGACAGCAGGAGGAGTAGGTTATAAGACAGCCTTTCAGGAAGGAAGATGATTATATTCCGAATATATGCTAAGTACTAATTGCGCCCCGCGGTTTCACCCGCATAAGTTTCGAACCCGTGGGAATATCGAGATAAAAAGATTCTTATATGTTAATCCTGGCTATAAACCATCTGTGTGCCAAATTTCATCCAAATCCGTTTAGTAGTTTTAGCGTGAAAGAGTAACAAACATCCATCCATCCATCCATCCATTCATCCATCCATACAAATTTTCACGTTTATAATATTAGTAGGATAGGGTAGTAGGATTTATAATTAATATTTAATAAAAAGCCTATATATTATTCGGAATATAATCATCTTCTTGTCCACTTCTTAATCCATTTGGAGTCTATTAGCCGTCCCCTCAGTATTCTTTCCTTTCTATTCATAAATCTTACCGTAAACTGCCGAGCTCTTTTGCTCGGCTCGAGCTCGAGCCTAGAATTGCGCCGCAGATCTGCGTTCCGGCAGTTTACGGTAACAATTTTTGTGTCGTAGATCTACGTTCCGGCAGTGGAGACGATATAGAATCATCATCTTCATCTGCCTAGCCTTTTCCCAAATATGTTGGGGTCGGCTTCCTACCTCCAGAACCCCTTTACTAGGTAATACGATATCTCTTCGTAAGACTGGTTGTCAGGCTTTCGGGTTTCTGACGAACCGTAACGACTGTCAAAGATCCACGAATGACAGCCGGGCCCAACGTGCTTTCCTTGGCACAGAGGCGTCTTGGTATGTAAAGACGGTTACCCATCCACGTATCGACCGCGGCAAGCGTGGCTTACCCTGAAGGCCAATCCGTAACTAAAAACGTTCAAAATCTAGTCGCAATCTCATCTCAGCGACAATCAATGTTGAAAACTTGTTAAAAATTTAGGGAAATTAGAGTTATGTTGACAGACTGAGACTGAGATCAGACTGTGAACGTTCTTAAAATTACGAGAATTGCTCCTCAGATGAATCGACATGGGCGGATGTTATTACTAAGCCACAAGTTCCTTATAAATAAAACCATTGTGTCTTCAGGTTGATATCATCCAATAAAGGTACAGACGCCAGCACATGAAGCTACCCGAAACTGTCAAATTTTCTCAATCAACCTTGAACCTAATGCTTTGGCGATAAAGTTAAAAATCTATTAAAGAAATTTGACAGATTGTAGTAGCTTGACGTGCTTGCGTCTGTACGTAGATACTCACAAATGCTTCGAATTCTTATATTTACTGTTGCTAAGAGATACTCTAGGACTCGAGTATTGCTGGCTTGCGGGACTGCTCACTTAATATAATTAAGAGTAAATAAACGTACTTTTTAAATTAATTAAAATACGTAAGTGATACTTAAATTAACGTCAGTGCAACCTAGGCAAGCAAACCCTCTAGGTATATCATTAATTCATTACTTTTAAGTACTTATGTTTTTGCCTTTTGGTGCCCATGGTCTCGGCTCTTCTTAAATAATATCCAATAAAAGTTGTACCAAATGTTTTAAGGAAGAACAGTTATTTATTGAAATACCACAAAGGGCTGGATTAATTAAATTCCTGGGATTGGCTCTGTAAAGTGTAAGTACCTCGTAAAGTTGGGCTACCTAGATGGAACGGCAGTAGGGTGTGATTGTGGAGCTATATCACAAACCATGCTCCACCTCGTATACCCTTTGTGTCACAAAATATGCAGTCAAATGACCTCTGCGCTGCCACTGACAACGCCGTGGAAGTGGCGAAGTTTTGGGAAAACCAGATTTAAAATATAGTCATGCCAGCGACATGAAGAAGAAGGAATAACAGCAACTCTCATAAATCTCGGTATCATTGTTGGTCCGTTGTTAATAGTTGGGCACGGAAGTAAACCTGAAAAAATAATATATTGTTTGTGCCTATCTCCTTACCAAAAAGTATTTTAAAATCGATTGCAAAGTCTATATAAGTAACCTAAAAGCCCTCAATAAATAAAAAAACCTGAAAAAAATAACAAAAATGATTCGGTAATTGGTATTTACCCATTGATTTCCAATTTCGGGTCCAATTCCTAGTTCGGGTGGGTCGCTACCTAACACTCGAATTCCGAACCATCATTACTTGCACCTGTAATGAAAAAAATATTTTAGTTGTAGTTTATTTTTAGGCACCATAATTGTATGGGAAATTTGCCACTCTTGGCTAGATGTACACCTTTTGTAAACGTTTTTTATTAAATAAATTATTAAATTATAAAAAAATAAAATTATTAAATTATTATAATTCCCCGAAAGCTACGGCGTTCGGAACGCGCGTTCAAACCGCTCGCGTTTACTAAACATCCTAAATAAACATTGTTAGGAGTATTTTCTTAGTTTACTCTGTCTTCAAAATTTACTCAACCGTGATTGAATTATAACTCGAGACGATAAAATATCCTTTTTATTACAACGGAGCTTTTCTTGGCATTATGTAATAAGGTTCTAGATTTTCTTTGCGAATTGAGAATCAAAGAGTGTATTAGCGTTTCATCCGGAGAAAGTTATTGGATAGTCTTATATTTTTAGTAAAATATTTTATCTTCTCGAAAAATAATTTTTATTATAGTTAAATCTAATAATATTAAATGTTTATTTCCTAGAAATACATCTATATATCTACTCGTATAGTAATAATAAAGCTGAAGAATTGGTTTGTTTGAACGCGCTAATCTCTGGAACTACCTTGAGCCTTCTTGAGGAAGGTTAAAGGCTATTTAACATCACGCTAGGACCCTTAGAAGCCGAGCAAAACAAAGGAAAAGTCAGATATCGAAAACGAAGTCATGGCGCGGGGAGGCAATGCGACGATGACGATGATGTGGGGAGAGAAGCTAGTCCTTAAAAAAAGGGAGGATCCTCCGACCAGATGGGTATTGTGTCTGGTTTGCAACTGCCCGATGATTGAAGTCGGGACGTTTCATGATGCAGGATTTGGCGTAATGTCATTCTGATGCTTTTTGCTTATGTACAAACGGTGTTCGTAAAGCGCTCGAGAGATTAATTTGCATGAGGCTATGTAGATGCCACCACACTACTTTCTGACAATCATCTTGACGGTTCAACAACTAAAGGAATATAATGGCGATGCCTTTTATTTTGACAGTTCACCAACATTTATTGCGTGATTTACATTGTCGAGCAGACGAATTTTTGAACTTACGAGGCAATTAATAAACAATTTCCTCCAAAACCCGTCGAATTGTGATCAGAGCCGAATAGCGCTGGTAATAAATAACGCTAAACTCAAACCAAACCTGATAGCCACTGCACAAAAGCAATAATTCAATCAAAATCTCAAAACCGACCGACGGACCGACCAGAAGGATTATTCCTTCAAAACTTCCCTGATCCTCAAAACGATAACATGAATATAACAATTAATTAAGTACTAGTTAACAAGAGGCGGGCTTAACTGGGAAATAATTAAAGCTTGGGTACTGTAGTGTCCGGCGACTCAATTAATGTAGGAAATTGCTCTGTGTTGGACCAAGGAGCTCTCTATATGACAAAGTTATGTGTCCAGCTAATACTGTATGTTGTTACAGAGCTTTTGTTGCGGATATTATGTTCGTATATGCTTTTGTATACATAAGAGGGGCTTATGGCTAAGTAATAACAGCCGCAAGTCGTTACAGGTCGTCAGAAGCCCGAAAGTCTGATAACCAGTTTTACCAACTGGGTTGTGGAGGTCAGATAGGCAGTGGCTCCATGTCATTCTTTAAGAAACTAAAACGTCTATGTTTTTAAAGCAAAATCCAAGTCGTTTTGAAGGTTTTAAATCTGATGTTTTCCCAAGAAATAGGCGTGACAATAGTAAATTTTGTCAATAAAAGCCTCAAACTACTTTGGTGCGCAGAAGTGTTTACTATATGGCCCCAATGATTTACAATAAAATACCAAGAGCTTGGGAAGACTTGAAAACAATGCTATTTAAGAGGAGACAACTTACATTTTTAATATACTCGTATAAAACGTACTACACGTACTAAATGTGACTGTGTGGCTGAATTTTTAGCATAGAAAAGAATTGGGTGAATTTCTCTGGATTTAATGGATCTGGCTGTTTGCATGCCGAATGGTGAAATGTATCATAACATCTATTATGTATATTACCCATATTTGCAAAATAAATATGGTATTCTATTCTACGTTTATTTGCGATAAAACATAGTGCAAAGAAAAACACATTGAGACAAACACAAAAAAGAAGGAGTTGAGGGAAAATATGCGTCACATCCACGCAAGACGGTCTTTGGCAGTCGTAATGAGATGCCTTCTACTTATAACACGGAAAACTAACAACGTTAGTGAATCTCGTATTATGTAAGGACACAGACTAAAGGCTGACTTTTCCATAGCTAGATAAGTTTTATTCGAGGAATAAAATTGACGTTTGACAGTTTTTGTATGAAATAACTGTCAAAATTTCAAAATTACTCGACGAATAAAGTAATCAGATGATTGAAAAATCATCCGCTGTCAGCGGGAAAAGTACCCAGAAGGCAACATTGCCACGTTGTATGGCGATGCTGATTCTTTGGCCAAAAAATAGGCCAGCCCTCTGGTCAATTTGAAGAGTCGACTAACCGCTTAGGGATGTCTCGAAAAACTAAGTGGGCACTCGGAACCCATGGCGCTAGTGTTTCAACCCCAAACGGCTCGAACATATACTCAATCCTACTAATATTATAAACGTTGGTTGGAATGTTTGGTTGGATGGATGTTTGTTACACTTTCACGCAAAAACTACTGAACTGATTTGGATGAAATTTGGCACACAGATGGTACGAGTAATATATAGGATACTTTTTATCCTGATTTTCCTACGAGATCGAAACTTGTGCGGGTGAAACCGCGGGGCGCAGCTAGTATTCAATATATTTATTCCTTCCACATGTGAACTTAGGTGGTAGGTTTTACAGAATATGATCATTGTGGACCCTATTGGGCACAGCAACAGTGGGAGAGAGGAAGAGGGCTTTTATTCGACTACTTAGATATAAATACCAATAACGCAGAAATATTTCAAACAATATAATTCCCTGATTTCACGTTTTATTTTAGTAAATCCTAGACTTCGGCGTCGCGTCGTCACGCACAGCTCTACAGACCGTGTCGTCAACACTGCTTACCCTATTTTTAAAACAAAGGTGTAGGTCCGTAAACTCGTTTATCCAGGTAACTAACCCCATAAACATGGCGACGTGTTTCCGTTACAGATCTAAATAATTGCAGAGCTGTTTCTTTGTTAAACGCTTTCTTTATTCAAACAGGATTCAGGATGGTAGGACTAATTTTATTCTTTTTTTGTATTCTGTTGTGTTCTTAGACGTAATTAGGTTTCAAGTTTTGTTTGAGAATGTTTTTATAAAAAGAAAAGAAAGAAATAAATTGTTTATTTTGCACAAAACGCACATTACAAATAAAAAAAGACAAAATATACACATACAACAAAGTCTCGCACTCAAGCATATATAAAGTTGACAATTTAGTCCATTGCTTGAAGTAAGGGCCAGGGACCAAAGACAACACACATTAATTGACATTGATGATACAAATTAATCCGTGATGCGCCTGTGACTGGCAGCTGACAAGAAAACAACAACAATCAAAAGAAAATGTCTATTGCAGAGTGGAAAAATACCTACTTTTGTAACAAAAAACAACAATAATAAGAAGAATTAAGCCGTGCGTCGCATCTGTGCAAGATCAGGTCGTTGCTCAGCAAAATGCTGTGACCTCGGACGAACCTATCGTCAAAAGCGCTGATTTTCAGCAACTACCTCTCGAATGACGTAATGACGACACTAAGGGTGTTAGCGGAACCCTATTACTAAGACTCTGCTCTCCGTCCGTCCATCTATCTGTCAAAGGGCTGTATCTTTTGAACCGTGATAAGTAGACACTTGAAATTCTCACAGAGTGGCTGCTACTTACGGCTGCTATAACAACAAAAAGTTAAAAATTAAAGGGGGTCCCCATAGAAAAAACTTGTGTTTTTTTATAATTATGTAGGCAAGGTTAAATATTGTACGGCGGTACAGAAACCTTCGTGTGCGCGTTCGGCTTTCAATTTGCCGCTATTTTCTTATTCCAATCTGAAGCGATTTTTTTCTTTGGAAGAGCACACAAAATACCCCGCCAGCCAGAGTCACAGTGACACAAAACAGAATAAATACCTATTTAGATAGTAAGTGTGACTATCAGTAAATTTACAAGTCTTCACTTACTTTTAAAAATATAACACAATAATAAGAGTCTGCGAACAACATAGAACTGCGCACAAAAAATAAAAAAAGAGAACATCAACTTAAAATACAACTAAAATAAAAATACACAGGTATACTACATACAATATAAATAAATACAATTAAAGAGTCTGTTTGTAATGTCAAAATAACAGCGTTTTTACTAAATGCGTATGAAAGTATATACGGTAATTATAACAAAAACAAATTAATAAATGACATGACATATGACTTAAAAAAAACGTTATTTTTAATTTTTGTCTGTCTGTATTTTTTTCCGGCTAATCCCCGAAATGGCGGGACCGATTTTGATGGGATTTTCACTGGCAGATAGCTGTTATAACTGCTGAGGAGTTGATTGGGCTACTTCTATTTTAGAAAAAGAATTAGGGTCCCGCGCAAAAAAATAAAACCTTTGAAATCCAATCTGTTATATTATAACAGATTGGATAGAATACTTTTTATTATGGACACCATATAAATTACAGACATAAATACACAAATAATACAAAGGATGACACAATGGGTGGCCTTATCGCTAAAAGCGATCTTTTAAAGACAACCTTTGGATTGATTCAAAAGGTGAAGGAGAGACATACTGTAGGTAGTTTGTGGTTTACCATTTACATAATACAATAAATACATATATAAAGTATATTATACTAATCTAAATAAATATATACATATAAACATGAAACAGGAGCAAAAGAAAATATGAAAGTTTCCCAATTAGTATTCCAGTTTTTTGCTGTATTGTGTTTGACTGTCTCATTTATAGTTGTTGAATTTTTAAATCCAACTAGGTAGATACTTGAAATATGGTATATCCGAATAGGCTTTGTTAAAAAATGCATGAACATCGAAAAATTCATCCTATTTTTATTTTTGTACCTGCACAATGAGTTGATTTAAAGCGAGCCAAAAATGATTTTGTAGTGAAACGAAACTATTTACCCAGGTGAAGTAAAATAACTGAATAATAAACCATGAAATTGCTTAAAAATAAACGGGGTTAAAAAAAAATACTCCTAATGTACAGACGCCAGCACATCAAGCTACCCGAAATTGTCAAATTTTCCCAACCAAACGTGAACCTAATGCTTTAGCGATAAAGCTGAAAATCTATAAAAGAAATTTGACAGATTGTAGTAGCTTGATGTGCTGGTTTCTGTACCAGATGCTCCGTGTCTGCAAGTTATGACTTTGCTGAGATAAGTTATGCTTGTAGTTTTCCAGCTGTAACAATTCAAACTTTATTCATTTGAATCTATTTGAAATTTCTTCGAACCAATAATTATTGTTACAGATAACTTCAGTTTATTGTGAATTTGTCGATAGTGAATGAGATCTTAATCAGCCTATAATGTTCTCACTGCTGGGACACAGGCCTCCTATCTGTAAGAGAGAGTAGGTCGCGGGCCCAGTGCGGGTTTGTATATGTCACGATGTTTTCCTTCACCGTTTTGAGAGTAGTGGTAATTAATAATTTATATAAAGCTCTTGTCTGGGTTTGAACCTACGACCTGCAACTCGTAAGTCGCGGCCCTTACGACTGGGCCACCAAATATGACATACCTATAAATCTTGAGCAGAGTGGAGCAGAGCCCAAATACCTAGTTGCCGTAAAAGAGCTTTGTCAGAACAATAGTCAGGTGGGTGGACGATCTACAGAAGAACGCGGGAAAGACCCGGATGAGACTAACACAGACCAGGGAAACATGGCATAAAAGGAAGGAAGCCTATCAATCAGCAGTGGGTGGTACAAGGCTGCCGATGATGATGATGATACATTCCTAAATATATTCAATACGAAACTATACCGTACCCACGAAGGAATACAAAACAAATTAACATTATTTTATGCCTATTTTTCTGGGCTTTGTTCTACAACAAAGCTCAGAAAAATAGGCATAAAATTATCTACATAAGTTTTAGTATGAGTTAAATAACAGTCCATGTAAGTACCTACCATCATCATGTGCCAATTTAAGCCTTTTCCCAACTATGTTGGGGTCGGTTTCCAATCTAACAGGATGCAGCTGAGTACCAGTATTTAACATGCAGCGACTGCCTATCTGTCCTCCACAACCCCGTTACTGGCAAATACGATACCCCTTGATAAGACTGGTTGTCAGACTTTCGGCCTTCTGACTACCAGTAACAGCTGTCAAGGATTCAATAATGACAGCCGGGACCAACGGCTTAACGTGCTTTCCGAGGCACAGAGGGGTCTTGGTATGTAAAGATGGTCCACCATCCACGGACCAACCGCGGCAAGCGTAGCTTAACTTGATTAATCGATCCATGCGGCTGTTATTATTTAGCCACAAGCCCCTCTCATGTAGGTACCTATCATTGACCGTAATCACTGCTAGTGGTTATTGTTGGTGTAATAGAGACTTCTGCCAAACCCCTGGCGAATAGAGGCGTATTGCCATATTTTTATTATCTATGACTTTTGGTGTATGAGACCCTTCGTTCGAAGGATGATTGGAGATTGTTTGAAAACATTCACCTAAAAATAGCTTAGTCACAACAGATCAAACTGGAGACCTACCAGGATGCTACCTAATTAAAATTACTTGTGGAGACTTGTTCTAGGAAAGTTCGAGAGTCTTACAACAGTTGCCATAGTAACAGAACAATATTAAATTCTGCAAACTGCATAGTTCTGCCAGTATAACTAGAGCTGCTACAAGAGCTCTTATCGATGTTTTAGAATATCTATTTAGTAGATAACTAGTTGACCCGACAGACGTTGTCCTGTCCAAGGTGGGTTGAAGATTTTTATATGAAGCGTGGCTTAACTAATTTCGAGCCATTTTGTTTTTTTTTCAAAAAAACAAACACTTGAGGCTTTGATTTTGTTGCAAAGATGTTTGATTACTTTAAACTTTCAGAGTGATTATTTCAAACATCTATGCAACAAAATGTAAGCAAGTTCAAAAAATATGGATGTCACGTGATAAAATTTTGAATGTTAATATTTCAGAAACGTGACACATTACGGAAGGACTATAAATCATTTTTTTAAACAAAAAATAATCATATCCATCCAGCCGTTCTCAAGTGATGCGCTTACAAACGAATAGCATTTAATTTTATATATGTAGATAATGTAAGCACCGTCTCATACATACCAAGTAGTCAGGTAGCTGTCACTAATGTCAACTGTCAGTCGTCGCGAATGGCGGGAAGTTGAAGATGAAGCCGATCTATTCTGTAAAAATCTCACTGTGAAAACTTAGGTGAAGTGAGCTTTAAGTGATCTGTCAATAGTGTCAAATCGAGAGGTAGAATGACCAGTCATTTCATGCTCACTACACCTAGGCTTACACCGTGAGATTTTTACGAAATAGTCCGGCTAGACTGGGTCTTGGATGTGATGGCAACCTTGTGAGTGAATTGTGATAGCACATTAATCAGCTGCTACGGAATTTAGTATATACTACAAATATGTTGCTCCATCTTTTTTTTTCTCATACGGTAAAGTGTAAACGCCACAAATATTTTATGTTTAATATGTCGTATATCAGTTTTATGGGAGGGCCTACTATTCGCGGTTGTACATAAGGTTATTGACCCCCTGCGGTTATGAAGTGATGGAAGGACTATAATAAAGGAGATGGTACTTGTTTCTGCTTCAAATTGTTTCTGTCTTGTGTACCTACTGTAGAGACTATAGCCTATGTACGGTATGTACACTGCTGACTGCGTTGGTATATATTGACTTACACTGTTGGTAGTATACTTTGAACACTTGAGAACGATTGTAACATTTTTGGAATTTTGGCCTATATTAGTACCCCAACTACCTGGGCGCACGTAGTGAGTACCTTTGTTAGTTTATAATGTATTACCTATAAATACGTTTATTTCGGTTTACATTCCCGATAGGTTTTGACTTGTCTGAACCTGTCGGAGTCGTGACCCTGAGCTGTGATTGCGCCCAATCACAGCTTCGACACACATATAGGGTCACAACTCTACACAAACATAACAATTTCACTCAGTTACTCGTACTGATTCTCACTATTGTCCCGCACAGCCTATTTGGTGCTAACATGCAACCTCCGCGAGTTTGTTAAAAAGTGATTGGTGTAAAAGACAAGACAAACATAAAGATTTAAGTTTAGAAGAGATGAGGCTGACATGCAAAAGAATAAAGATGTATAAAATACGTAATAGTATATTTTATAGGAATAATTATTGAACGAGATAAACAGTAGTTTGATTTTATTCCTCACGGTACCGAAGGGCTTGTCCTAGCCCTTCGCAGTACCGTGATAATTAATTAATTTACAGTCATATGACTGAAATTTTTTGGGACGAAATTATTTGTAAAACATCTGGAGTTGTCCACATACCTTGAAGAAGCAAGAGCTTCAGAAGTTGAAGTGGCAGTGCGCTGGCCATGTCTATTAGATTAACTTAAAACTTTGAATGTTCTACTTTTATTTTATTTTTTATGGTCTTCATGGTTTTGTTAAAATTATTGTTCTTTTTTATTGTTTGTATTTCCTGTGCATGTCGCAAATAAAATATTTTTCTAACTTTCTTTTTTATCAAAATACCGATGATCATTTGATAGATGAGACTTGAGTGTAGACCGCCAATCGTCCTTATACTGGTATAGACTAAGGCACGTTTTACAGAACCTTACTCAAAACTCAAGCATTACTTAAAACTCGTCTAAAGACATTTGATTGGTTGAAAATAGTTATATGTAATGCTTGAGTTTTGAGTAAGGTTCTGTAATACGGCCCTAAGTTAGTAATCTAATAAGAGTAGGTAAGTCTATGTTTCAGCCAAAAACAATATAGGCAACCTATTGTGAAGAGAGAATAAATAACTTTTAACTTATTTATTAACTAGGTAATTCCCTTGTCAATTCCGATTATATGATGTAGACGTTCAGCTTATTCAAATAGACTTCAATGTACTTAATAATTATATAATAGGCCCTCCGAAATAATAATCAATGGAGCAGTGGTGGCCAAGTGGTAACGGCCGCGACTTACGAGTTGTAGGTCGTAGGTTCGAACCCAGACAGGTGCTTTACTTTGTGTAAATTATTTCGTCACCACTGCTCTCAAAACGGTGAAGGAAAACATCGTGAGGAAACCGGCATGTCTTAGAACCAAAAATTCGAAGACATGTGACATCTGCGAATCCGCACTGGGCACGCGTGGTGGATTACGGCCCATTCCCTCTCACCGAAAGGAGGCCTGGGGTGTGCCCCAGCAGTGGGAACATTATAGGCTGATTATGATTTATAAAAAAATAAATTTTATTCATGGAAGCTTTGTTATAAAAGAGGTACATTTTGTTTGAGGTCTTAATAGAAAACTCATATTTATATTTAAGGCTACGATCTTAGGAGTTGCGGGACACGACCCATTTTAGCGATGCTGGTAACATGGGTTCAATGCTTATCACGACGCCCCGCTGTCTTCCTTACCTTTGTTAGGTAAAGCACAACCTTATTAATTTACTTCTGTATTACGTAAATTGAAATTCAGGTAATAATATGGCGGTATTTACATCCCCACAAGCAAACTACGCATCAAAATGACGTCACGCAATATCCTACATACGCGTAAGCACATTTTACCGTGCAACTAGCATACTTATACAACGTTCCGACATCAATCATCTGGCAGTTGCCCACCAGACACGACCACCTGTATGGTTCGGAGGATCCTCCCTTTTCTATGGAGGATGAGTGAACTTTACACCCTATTCCTCATACCCCTATACAACTGAAAGCTTGAAAATGCTTTTAATATTTTTTAGCCTATTTTGTCCCACAGCTGGGTAAAGGCCTCAATTTCTCCTTTCCAGTCCTCTCTGTCTTGAGCCAGTATGGACCAATCCTGTCTGTAGGAGTCAAGCTCGTTCCACCATTTTCTCCTAGGTCTACCACGATGTCGTATTTTAACTTCGGTCAATGTCTAGTAAGTAGGGTTGACACTGATTGCCTCTATTTTTATTATTAAACCGTTGTGCATCACTGCAGGTTAATGCATCCCTTCAGTTTTTCTATTTTTTTTGGTCTATTGTAATTTCTGGCCCATCCTGATGGAATCTTACTCAAGATTAACTAATCATTCCAGTACGCATTGACGTAAAAATATCGCGCACTGGATTTTCAACTAATTCTCTATCCTTTAATGATCAGTAAACATTCTTGGTTCAGATTCAAATTGTGCCCCATTTCGCGTCATTGCTAAACCGCACACTATGCATAATTTCATAGATATGCAGAGCAGGACTCTTTGAGGTTGTCTCGTTATTTGCTGTCCCAATTCTGGGACCGGGACGGAACCGGGACAGTTGACAGTTCCACTAAAAGCCTTACTTTTTTTGTTTTTCAATTTCATTAGAAAATCTGGGACAGTATGAGGTAGAAGTTCGTACAGTCTTATCCAAAATGTGTATGTCACCTTAAGGGCTATTTTTGTCTGCTCATTGCACGATGGAAGCTTTACCGACTTAGCATTATACAAGGTGGAGACGACAATAATTAAAACTTCGTATATTCACACAGTCATTCTCATTATTTATTCAGATATAGATCATTATATAGTCTATTATATAGTTAGCTAGTCAAAGATTGGAAAAACCCATAGTAAACCCATCACTACGAGTTGGTTTAAAAAAAAACCCTTTTTTAATTTCGATGCTACGAATTATTTGACTGTTTTAAAATACTCTTAAATTCTCTCTCTTCTTCTTCTTCTTACTCTTCCTTCTCTTTCTTTGTATTGTCAGTGTTTTCATTTATTGTCGTACTAGCTTCTGCCCGCGACTTCGTCCGCGTGAAATTTCTTGTTCTCCCGAACCACCCCGTCGCATCACATCACTTGCCCGCGCTTACACTTTGTGTTAGCTTAGCGTTCATTCTAACTTTTTGCTTTTTTCTCGGCTCCTACGGATCATAGCGTGATGTTAAATAGCCTTCCTGAAGAATTAGGCTATCAAACGAAACAAAAAAAATTAAATCCGACTGCTGGTTCCAGAGATTACCCCTTACATACAAACACACAAAGGACAATGCTTATGGATGTATGGAACCCCGTACCATGCTGTATCAAAGTTAAGCTTTGTTTTTTATAGACTACTCTTATCATATTAACTCCTATAAAAGTTTTTTTTTTTTGTAAACAAACCCGGGTTTCGCAGATTTAAAAAAAAACTAAATAATCTGAAAACTAGGTACTTTATTTTGTTTGACATGTGATACACGAACGTCCATTATTGCTCGGAAAATGTAATCATTTTCAAAATAGAATGGAATTTTTAATTAATGTAGGATCGGCAAAGTATAATTTTTTTACAAGTTTTTTAAAAGACGTGATCATGACAATTTCAAAATTCAAAGTTATATAAATCATATCATTTGAAACTAACGTCATGTAAAATAATACAACTAAATCAACACTTTTTTACTTTAAATTAAATTCCCTCTTCAAAATCAAATACCCGACGCGTAATGTCGTAAAAAAATATCAAAATAATTACTATAGATAATATTTTGATTTTGATGCACGAGACTTTTTGGTACCACTTTTGGTCTTTTTACCACTTTATAACATTAGTATAGATGTGGAGACAACATCTCCACATTATATATTACGTCGTAATTTCAATGTCGCAGAATGACATTCAGCTATTTTCTTAGCAGAGCGAATAAAAAACTTCACACTGACAAGCACCGACAGTAAAAAGAAAATAATATGATTTTTATGTCATAAAATGGCCAGACTAAAAAAAGGTTTCAGTTTGATGCCAACTTGACATTGCTCAAAGGTGTATGCTATTTTGATCTTTGTTGTCAAGTAATTATATATAGTTTTCAATGCCGTAACTCCAAAAGAAATTATGTGTCGTTGATTGGGGCTTTGTGGCTAAGAAATAACAGGCGCACGGGGCGATCGATCAGGTTAGGCTACGCTTTCAGCTGTAGGTCCGTGGATGGGTGACGATCTTTACATACCAAGACTCCTCAGTGCCTCGGAAAGCACGTTAAGCCGTTGGTCCCGGCTGTCATTCGTGGATCTTTGACAGTCGTTACGGGTCGTCAGAAGCCCGAAAGTCTGACAACTAGTCTTACCAAGGGGTATCGTATTACCCAGTAACTGGGTTGTGGAGGTCAGATAGGCAGTCGCTCCATGTAAAATACTGGTACTCAGCTGTATCTGGTTAAACTGGAAGACGACCCCAACATAGTTGAGAAAAAGGCTAGGCAGATGACTTGATAAAGACTACTATGCTAGACTTGTTATGGGACAGGCAAGTAGGTTTAAAGACAGGAATGCTATTCTCACTCTTTAGTATTCTTTTGTACATAGCAAACTTGAATACAATGCGCTGGTATGGGATTCACATGAGCAAAAATACAAGCTCATGATAGAACGGGTCCAACGAAAATTTGCTCTCTACCTATATAAAAAAATATATGGGTATTATCCCTATTTGTATCCGTCTCTGTTTGTTGCGGGAATGGTAGGAGTCAACACGTTGGAACTGAGACGTAAGAGTGCGCTGTTGATGCACTACTACTTATTGCTCAATAATAAGATCGATGACGCGACTACACTAGCTAGCTGTTCATTGTTTGCTCCGGACCGGCTGCGGGTGTCACGCACCTGTGCCTCGCGGGGCCTGTTCGCGGCGCCGCCAGTACGTACCCATACTGCTCGTTATGCTCCCACAACCCAGACGATCAATCTGCTGAACGCCCTGAGTGCTCAGGAGCTGGAAGTTGACATATTTATGGATAGCAGTAAACCTATGTTTAATGTTTTTATGAAGTTTTTTAGTTAAATGTTATGTTGTTGGCTTGTAAGTGCAGCAAGCAATTGTTATATAAATAAATAAATAAAGGAAAGAACACTCACAAAGATAGAAAAGACTTGACTGTTCCTAACTACGTATTATATGTAGGTATTAGGTATAGGCATTGTTGCGTCACTCGGATTGGGAATAGTACCTCCCTAAGGCACTATCCCCAAAACGCCTAAGAGTATTTGAGCACCAAAAACACAAGACAAGGTATCTTAAACTGTGTACTACAAGGCATTCGTATACGGTTCAAGTAACTAGAATATATTATACTAAAGGTCCTGTCTACACGTGCGGAATTCGCGTGGGGTTACATAATACGCTGCGTGTAAGTAACTGAACGTAGGTACGTACTGAACACTGTAGGTTACTCGATGCATTACGAGTATTACCCTGTGGTGTGTATTCACCTTAACCTGAGCGTGAAATATGCGCAGAACCCACCATAAAGCACAGATTTCCGGTGCTACTATTATTCATGCTCACAGCAAGACATGAAGTTACATAATCCTACCCGGAAGGTTATATTCCTGAAGAAAAACCAGGGGAATATAACCTCTCGCTTCCGTTGTAACATTATTTCTTGGCCTTATTTCTGAGGAAAGCAAAATGAAGATAGTTCAGTCAAAAGTGAAATGTCGGGGTGGCTTTTTATTAAAATTCTTTTTAGAGCTTTCGATAAAATCGACGCGAGAATGGTCGTCATAGAGACTTATCTTACTAGTTGTAAAGATTATAGGTTTCCATGACAACCTACTTGGCACTGAAGAAGGTATTATTGATGTATTTCTAGGGGGGTTCTAAGGGGTGTAAAGTCAACAGACCCAGACACAGCCATTATCTCCGTATTCTGAATACCTAAGTCAGATTAAGCCACAATAATTGCTGGGAAACGACTTTTCTTTTTGGTGTGAAAAATCACTGTTTAAAGCGCGCAATATAAAGCATAACATTAACGGTACGGGTCATGGGGCTATTTCAAGTTAATTTATAACAACACAAACTTGTTATCTGACAAAAAAAGTTACTTCTTTGACCTTCAATATCTCCGTAACCAGGCATGGTCCAGTACAAAAAGAAAATCACTATGACACGGAGTATATGCAAGTTAAGCGTCTTTGAAAATTTGTCATTTCATAGAATATAAAATCCTACAGTTATTGTTGTTGTAGGTGGTTAACAAATAAAGTAAAGTAAAGTAAAAAAGTTTATTGACAATATAAACGAACAAACCTAACATACAAATCCCAACAATCCTGTGATTTGTGTTCACTAATAAAGTTGGACAATATTGTAGTCCTAACTGTTCTACCAGTCGTGATAGCTGTTAATTAGGGTTTTTTCCATATGTATTATTACCGTGGCGCAATAGTTCTTTTGTTCGAATAAATCTATTCTATAAGAACATTTATAATGTGGTTTGCCATGCAAAGTTAATCAAAATGGTAATTTGACCTAAATATGTAGCTTTAATGTAGGCACACTATGACCTTTGCAGAAGCGTTACGAATTGTATTACCTATACCTCTATAGTTTCCGGCGTAGAATTTAGCACCAATATCTATAGTTGGCAACGCCAGGTCTCTAGTGTTAGTCAAAGGGTCAGCGGAACTCTGCGATCCCTGTATCGTCTGAGGAACTTTTTGCCCGCCAAGACGAAGACCATGCTTGTGCAGACTTTGATTTTCCCTATAATCGACTATGGTGACGTGTGTTACTTTGACTTGAATGCGGTTTTGCTGGATAAGCTCGACAGATTGCTCAATAATGGTATCCGGTTCATATTCAATCTCAGGAAATATGACCATGTGTCGAGCTATAGGTCTGAGCTCAAATGGATGTCCATTCGCCAAAGAAGAGGTTTGCGCGCTTTGACTACGCTTTTCTCCCTTCTCAACTCTCCCACTCCTCCTTCTTATCTCGTATCTCACTTTCAATACCTATGTTCTTCACACGCTAAGAATCTGCGTTCTTCTAACAATCTTCTCTTACTCTGTCCTTCTCATACGTCTGACTTTGTTCATTCTTCTTTTCATATTCAGTCCATTCTTCTTTGGAATGCGCTTCCCCTTGATATCAGGACGGCCACCAGTCGGTATGCATTTAAGCGGAAATTGCAGAGTTACTTTCAAAACAAATAGCGGAGAGTCATCTCAATATCTCTCTTCCTTGATTTTGTATATATATATATATATTTATATATATTATAAGTTTGTATTATAGTAATAGTATGTATGTGTATGTATATAACCTATTTATGTATTTGTTTACCTAGTTCTAAGAGTTTTTTTTTTTTTATTATTGTCCCTCTCAACCAAAGCACCTGCCATCTAATCTCTTCACCACCCTTGGTTGACTGGTAGAGAATGCCTAAGGCATTAAGTCCGCCTTTGTACCTTTTTTTTGTGCAAAAAGATTAAATAAATAAATAAATAAATAATATCACCCTCAGCACCCTCCTTTTAGCATCGCCGTAGTTGGGTAAAATTGCCCTTTAGACAGCAACGCTAACATACTCGTAACGACGCGGTTTTTCCTCATCCTTAGATGTCCAAGGTATGTTTGTGGAGATCCTTGAGATATGGCTTAGGAAAATAACACGTGTGTGGTGAAGATAGTTATATTATCACGGCATTTCTTCTTTGGGGGTGGCGTTAATAATCTAATCGAATTCGAAGTAAAAGTGAACGGGCGACACCGAAATAAGTCGCTTCGTTCTGTCTAATGAATAATAAGGGGCTCGCGGCTAAATCATAACAGCCACACGGGTCGTTCGGAAACTAAACTAAACTACGCTTGCCGCGGTCAGTTCGTGGATGGGTGACCAATAATTACATAACGAGGCCCCTTCGTGTCTCGGAAAGCACGTTAAGCCGTTGATCCTGTCTGTTTAATCGTAGATCTTTGACAGTCGTTACGGGTAGTCAGAAGCCCAACAGTCCCGACATCCAGTCTTACAGAATATAGTTGTAAAGGTAAGATAGGCAGTCGCTCCATGTAAAATACTGGTATTCAACCGCATCCGGTGATACTGGAGGCCGACCCAAATATTGTTGGGAATATTGTTGGCTCGATAGATAACGTTCTACACAAATAGCACTTTACACAAAAAACTCATTGATAAATTTCGTCATCCACGCGAATGAAGTCACGGGCACAGCTAGTATAAAATATAAATATAATATATAGTAGGTTAGGATTAGTAAGAAGTAGAAAGGATACTTTTGATGTAAGTAGGCAAGTACCTACCTACACCTGTATCAACCCAACTGGTTCTACATGATAACCACGCTTTAATACTTGCATCTAACTCGTAATTTATTGGTCATTGGTATTTTGTAGGAATTTTATACTATATTAAGGATGACAAAGGGAATTCAAGTATATTTGGCATACAAATTTTGTTGTTATCTCGACAGTAAGGCATTGTTTTGTGACTGAAATGGACCCTTGACATAAAGTGTCTAGTGTTTTTAGGACCTAAAAGCCCTTCTTATAATGGCTGAAAGGTACCTATCGCAAATATTTCAGTAGTAGTTGAGTAACTTGTGGAAGACTTTGTCTGGGGAAGTACGTAACGGCTGGCTTACAAAAACCTTAGGCCCGTTGTCTACAACGCTAGTCAGAAAAGAAGGTAACCAGCCGATATATTCTGTAAAATTCTCACCTTAGAAATCTTTGGTGATGTGAGCTGCCATTCCTCCTGTTGCTAGGATTTGATACTATTGACAGCTCACTTCACCTATGTTTACCCATACCTACTGTAATTTGGAAACATTGTAAATGCCAATTATTTTTAAAAGAGTTACCGTGGAGTTTCTTGACTGCTCTTCTCTATAGGAAACGGCCTATTGGAACCGTGCACCTAGCTACTGACGTTTCATAACATAATTTTTTCATGCCTTCCTCGTTTTCTCCAAAGCTGTTTGTGTACTGTGTGGCATGTCGGGTCACCCTCCAGTATCCAAGGTTTTGTCTTTTTATCGGGTCCATCTCATCTATCAAATTCTCTCACAAACGCATAAAGCACTGACACATAACTTTTGCATAACACATTACATCATTGGCCATTTTGTAATTCCTTACATCATAATTTCTTTGGTGCATGTTGGGTGCGCGTACGTCAAATAGGACGTTTCGAAATGTTGCCACTATATAAAGCGTAAAACGTTCATTGAGGATGATATTCTCTTAGCATGCATATTTCCTTTTTTTATATTCCTGTTTGTTTCTATTGGTTTCTATCACATTTAAATTAAATTATATTATTTTCTCCGTCTTCCATAGGGTCGCAGTATAATGCTTAGCGATAGCCGCTTTGCGTGGATGTGACGCATGTTTCAACCATTTCTTATTGTTTTTTTTTGTGTTTTATGTACTTTTTTGCGTCATGTTTACCGCTAATAAACGAATTTTCTTTCTTCTTTCTTTCTTTCATAAGTGGGGGATTCGGATACTCTCTAGTTCAGTCTCTAGTTTCAGTTGATGCCAGATGCGCAACACGTGTTAACGCTGAGTTTGAATGTCGCATTTAAAATCGGAACGGTGTCT
Organism: Apamea monoglypha; assembly: GCA_911387795.2. Taxonomy (NCBI): domain Eukaryota; kingdom Metazoa; phylum Arthropoda; class Insecta; order Lepidoptera; family Noctuidae; genus Apamea; species Apamea monoglypha. The sequence continues at coordinate 17,264,414 of OU426925.1, forward strand.
CGCGTGTTATTTTTGTGGTTGCAAATTAAAACACCTTAAAACGGTAGTAAAGTGGCATACGTGTGTTCCTGATCTTCAGCCCGAGGCCTAGGTTTCTCAGCTTTCCGGCCTCCTGGTGACGTCGAGTGACTCTGAAGGCCCTTTGCGGGCCAATCTGGTGAGATCTTTCCGTTTATTTCAGGGATCTCCATTGAAAACTGATCCTGTTGTGTATAATTGATAATTTGAACTTTTGAAGACTCGCGCGAATTCAACATCATTTTAAGCCATAGATGGGTTTTAGAAAAATGTTTTCATATTGTATATAGGACAGAAGGATAAACTAAAACGCCTTAATATTCTAGCCTAAAATACGGTATCGCTCTAGATTTCCTACTTCACGCCGCTCTTATTTTAATATGCTGAATTGCCTAAACTGTCTTGAATAAGTTATCAGATTCCTGGCTTGTAAATCAAGTTTGGGTACCTACGCGCGCTATATGACACCCTCAGTGGAACAAAAAAGAAAACAAAAAGACTACCTCTTAAGTTTGCATAACAGGGTATATTTCCAAAGATCAACAATAAGCGAAGCTCATAAATCTCAGACCGTACGCTCTCTATATTGTTTTCTAAGCACAAAGCCACCGTGAGCCTAAAAGCTCAAATAAAACCATAAAAAACAATGACAAAAGATGGGAACTGTTTATTTAGGGCCTTAGCCCATCAAATAAATATTATAATGGGTTTAACCTTCGACCACATGTCTGTCCGTAACGACTAAGCCTCATATGTTTTGGAACATCGATATGACGACAGAATTCTCCTAGCACTTCTAAATAATATACAGGAATTCCTCCCTAACAGCAATTTCTCCCAGAAACAAAGGATAACAAGTTACATAACAATGCAGTTTAACAAGTCGTTCTGGGGCGGAGAGGATATCCTAATCGCCGCGTCTGAGTTCTATCTAGTGAATGTGTATGTGCACACGGATACAAGAAACACACTGGTGTATTCACCCACAGGTGAACCAGTACCCGGCAACATACACGTCGTCTACAACGACCAACACTATGACAGCTGGGTCACGACCGACGATGAACATTACAAGGATCTAATGCAAGAAACAACCAATGTCAAAACATCACAACATACTAAGCCTTTAATTAACAGACTACCCTCGAAATCCCAGTCTCAAACTAACAACACCCAATTGGCTAGCTCATTAACACAGAATGAACAACAAGCATCATTATATACACCGTTATCAGACGTAGTCGCAGATGTCACTGGGTTAACAATACTAAGAAACCCGTCAACCGCAATAAAATACACTTGCCCAGACTTGCGTATTGCAACCTGGAACGTCCGTGGGGCCTCAAAACCGGTAAAAAGATAAAATAGACGCTGAACTTTCACTTAGGGGCATTCATATAGCCTGCATATAAGAAACAGGGATGAACTCAGGAGCATACAACTCCACACACTACGAATGGCACCTCTATGGAACTACAGGTAAAACGTACCGGGACTGGCAATTTTAATCAGAAAATATGCCCAAATTGAATAAGTCAACAGGAAAAAGGATACAGACGCCATGTCTTATAATTGACAGAGGAAATGACAAGCCTGATCCAAAAAAAAAATCCTCTGTACATAATCAACTCTCACATCAACAGTTGTACAGACGCCAGCTCATCAAGCTACTACAATCTGTCAAATTTATTTAATAGATTTTCAACTCTGTACATCCATAGCAAACAGATCCTTCACAGGCCTATTAAACTTGATCAGACAAAAACCAAGGAAATGTACTTTAATATTTCTAGGCGACCTGGAATACCACAACGGAAGTATTAAAAGCGGCTGCCCAGGAATCAAATTCCTCAGCCAGTTCTCCCCAGAGATCATCGACTAGCTCTTGCTAACCTACAAAAGGCTAAATTCTTACAAAGTAGGCAACCAGATAATCCAAATAGGCATAACCGCGTAAAATAATGTCAGGCAATACTCCAAAAGATTAAATATCAGGAGGAACAAAAAGCATGCAGGACAGCCTCAGCGGACTGGGGAAAAACCACCCTGCAAAACGCATGCAAATGCTGTACTTTTTTACAGGAGAAACAAACTTCAAACAAAACGTCGAGAAAGATCTACTTATATACCGATATACCGATGACAAAATGGGAGCAAATTAAAAAAAAAAAGTTAATATAAAAAAGCCGATAACCGAAGTCCAATGTGATGGACCCACTGCAGATGACGTAATGGAAATCATCAAAAAAATGCGGAACGGGACGTGAGATATACAAAAAACCGGAAACGGATAGTAGCGAGAACTCCGACGATAACATTGAAAACAAGAACATCTAACACAACATGACACAGCAGAGCAATGACATACATACAAAAGAACCGAGAAAGCAGTAGAACCCGGCAAAAAGAGTCACGGGTGAAGCTCGACCTGAAGCACCTGGCCGCGAAGTCTTTAAAAGATACCCATCCATAGACAAATATCACCCATCTCTCCACTAGTCCAATGCTTACTCTAGGATGCATATCCGGTAGGCTCTTAAATCCTACCCTGTCCTACAGGCACGTCTTCCCCACATAAACCGCGCCCCCCGGTCTACTTCTTGATATACAATGGTCGCTGTAGCACCATGACTACGAGGCTACAGGAGCTAGTGTGAATCTTGGGGTTCATTGGATTAATCGAGTCTGGTCAAACCACGCTGGGAATGGTGCAATTCATATTCATATTCTTATTCTGTCTTTCTTTCATAAGTGCCCATGTAGGTATAAGTGAAATAAAATATTTTGATTTTGATGATCATGGTCTCGTCTATTTTTCCCTAAAAAAGGAACAGGAAAAAAACACATGTCGTATGAAATATTAATAGCTGTGGTTTGGCTTCAGTTCACTGCCTATTGGGCGTATTTTGAGTTCTGGTATTCCACGTGTGCCCACTTATCTCTGGGTTGCTAGGTAACAACTTTAATTATGCTGATGAGGAATTGCTGTAGTGGAAAATAACCTAATATTGATGAATTCCTAGAATTGTGGTGTTCGTGTTGTTTATGTAGGTGTACTATACACCTTAGACCTTTCGGAAAACCTATGTATTAAATCTGATCCAGCATGTCCCTTGCTGCCCTCTCCCAGCGACGCCCTAAGCTGTAGTCTGTAATCCACTGGGGGTGCCCTTAGCATGTAGTCGCTTAGTTTTTACGTTTTTTAAGCTCTGGCTGGAGGCCGTAATTTATAAAGGCACCCAGGCTTCTAGGCTGACCTGCGAGATGCTATAACTAAAAAATAAAATAAATTATGCCATGCGACTTTAACTTCAACCAATTTAAACCAACCCGCACTGGGCCCGCGTGGTGGATTACGGCCCACTCCCTCTCACTGAGAAGAGGCCTGTGTCCCAGCAGTGGGAACATTATAGGCTGATTATGTATGCGATTTTAACTTCAACCAATAACAGGCGGTGTAGCACCATTCTAAGGGTCATGTTCACAAACATTCATCAAACGTTTAAATACAATTAAAACAGTTGTGTGAGCAACGACGTTTTCTACAAGTCAACTCCACCGCAAGCCACTTTAAAGAACTTCGTTTAAAAAAAACATTTCAACCTCTAAGAAAGAGAAAAGATTGGCTAATATTTTTTTTTTTTTTTAACACAAGAAAAAAATTTAAATGTTTACTACTAGTTTACTTTTATCTTGAAACTCTTCATTTAGTATGTATAAAAGTAAATATGCTTACGCAGTCTACGTTCTTAAACACACCTACTTACTTCGTAATTAGGTTAACCTGGCAAAAATACCAACTAAAGACAATAAAAAGATTTATTAAGTATTTTTTTGACGGCACGGTTGGCGCAGTGGTTAAGCGATTGACTGCTGCGCTGCGTGTCGCGGGTTCGATTCCCGCACGGAACAAATATTTGTATGACCTACAAGTAGTTGTTCCGAGTCTGGGTGTTTTTCTATCTATAATATGTATGTATTTACAAAAAAAAAAAATTGTATATAAGTAGTTTATCAGCCATCTTGTTACCATAACACAAGCATTAGGTTGCTTAGCTTGGGACAAATGGTGCTGTGTGAAATGTCCAGGGATTTATTTTTTTTATTTTTTATTTAATTATATAGCCCTTTCCCAAAGAGGTTCGGTGGCGAATAAATATCAGCATTTCACGCAAGGTCACCTCCTCACTTCCGTAACCACATAAATTGGGCTTTAAGTAAATCAGGATGCGAACGAATTTGGTTTTTCTGACTGCTCGATGTAAAGAATGTAAAGCCATTTCTTTAAGGCATTTTCTCTTAAAAAATAATTGGATTTCATATCCGTATGTTGCAAAAGAGTCTTGATTTATAAACTTGCATTTTTAAAACTATCTACGCATTTCTTTTAAGAAACAATGATGACTGAATTTAGTGTAAACAAACGCTAAGGTATCGTTGTTATTATACTGTATTTTACAATTTTTTTTGTTATTTATACTCTATTTAACGAATTTTTATTTTTGAATAAATGTTTATTGATTTAGTTGAGGAGCTTGTGGTTAAGTACTAATAATAATAGTAGAAATAACAGCCGCACAGAAAGATCGCTGGCCGCGGTTGGTCCGTGGATGGATGACCATCTGAACATACGAAGATCCCTCCGTGCCTCGGAAAGCAAGTTAAGCTGTTTGTCCCGGCTGTTATTCGAGGATTTTGACAGTCGTTACGGGTCGTCAGAAACCCGAAAATCAGACAACGGGTCTTACCAAGGGGTATCGTATTACCCAGTAACTGGGTTGTGAAGGACAGATAGGCAGTCGCTCCATATAAAATACTGGTATTCAGCTGCATCCGGTTAGACTGAAAGCCGACCCCAACATAGTTGGGAAAAGGCTAGGCAGATGATGATTTATTTATTTAGTTATTAAATCTAAGTTGTTTATTAAGTTAATGGCAAGCGACATCGCGGTAGGCCCAGACGGAGATGGCGGGATGAGCTGGACTCCTTCAAGAAGAACTGGTACTCAGCAGCTTTAAACGGAGAGAAATGGAAAGAGCAGGGAGGCCTTTGCCCTGTAGTGGGATATCACAGGGTTTTAACGATAATAGTACAATTTTAATTAAGTGTGGTATAACAGAAGAAACAAGCTATAATAGTTAACATCTGAGAAAATTGTTGAATAAGTATTTGCCTTTTGTTATTGGTAAACCAAAATTACATCTGCCTGAAGATGACAATCAATTTGACAACCGCTTTAATTAAATATACCTGCCTTCAGGACAAGATGAAAGTAAGAAGAAAATTTTCGCAGTACATAAATCTGTAACGTAATGTTGTGAGCTCTACACATAAGTACAGTTACATTATGTTTGTCTTTTAATTACAAACACTTAGAATTTATTATTAAAGTGAGCATTTCCTTGTGAAGTTTCCGCACCCTGTGGGCCTGCCACAAACGCGCGACATAAACGTTACGTAAAATCGAATCGAAAATACAAATATAATAATTTAAACAAAATTGTCTTAGTATTACATCTTACTTAAAAATTATAATATTAGTAACATACATAATCAGCCTATAATGTTCCCACTGCTGGGACACAGGCCTCCTCTCTGTGAGAAGGAGAGGGCCGCAATCCACCACGCGGGCCCAGTGCGGATTGGTAGATGTCACATGTCTTCGAATTTTTTGGTTCTAGGACATGCCGGTTTCCTCACGATGTTTTCCTTCACCGTTTAGAGAGCAGTGGTGATGAAATAATTTGAACAAAGTAAAGCGTCTGTCTGGGTTCGAACCTACGACCTACTCGTACAACTCGTAAGTCACAGTCACGGCTGTTACTACTGGGCCACCACTGCAGTAACATGTCCATCATTCTCCTGCCCTTATCCCAATTTATATGGGGTCGGCGCAACCTGTCTTTTTCTTCCATACTTCTCTATTAGTCGTCATCTCGGTAGTGACCCCCTTTCTAACCATATCATAATTCACATATTCCATCCATCGTTTTTTTGGTCTTCCCCTACTCTGCAGTAACACGTAGGAACACTAAAAAGAAAAAGGTAATCACAGTCACAGGAAGGTTTAACAAGCTTTGTTGCCAACATATAGCTTGGTAAACCTTTCCATTGTAGGCCCATCCAGCGTCTCTGCAAACACCTTCAGAATGCTGTTGCCGCTTCCCTATAGCATTTTGGTTACAATTTTTTCCTCCCTGTTTATAATGTTGATACCAACATTGTGACAATCTAGCTTTCTGAAGATGTGCTCCAGAACTGTGTTAAACAAATTTGGTAAGATGGGATCACCCTGCCGATGTCTTTTTTTTATGTAATTAGGTTTTTTTATTTTTGACAATTTAAAGGTATGAGGAACAGGATGTAAAGTTTACTCATCCTCCATAGAAAAGGGAGGATCCTCTGACCAGACGAGTGTTGTGTCTGGCGGGCAATTGCCCAACGATTGATGTTGGGAAATTGTATCTATGCTAATTGCGCGGTAAATTCTGTTTGCGAGATGCAGGATTTGCGTGACGTTAGTATGACGCGTTGTTCGCATGTGGCGTTGTAGATACCGCTAAAACAGTGTTTAGTTTAGTTTGTGATCTTCCTGTACGAGTCGCAATAAATACTTTTTCTTTATTTCTTTTTGGATATTAAATGGCTCTCCTTCTTTCTCCATTTTAATGACTGCTTTGCTGTTCTTGTAAATTTCTTTCAAAATATTTTAAATACTTCATGTGAACTCCTTGTTCACGAAGAGATTCAAGGGAGATACAATTAAGTGCCTTGAAGTAATCTGCAAAGGCTATATAGAGCTCTTAATTGTATTCATTGTAGTTCTCGATTATCTCTGTTATCGTAGTACGTAACGTACGTACGTAGTATCTGTGAAACGAGTATTTTCAATTGGAATTTACGTAACGTTTACGTTTACGTCGTGTTCGTGTTAGCCCCACAGAATTTATTCTAACATATACTTTTACTAGTCACTCCCGGGAAGTGAGAGACGCGTAGACACTTTTACTTATTTTTATGATCTTTTTCTCTTAGTGTTAGGCGAACTAGTATCAACATTAGTTACGCCGGCTTCCCTTGTCAGTAATAACTTCAAGGATTCGTCCTAGGAAACTTTTTAAGGCTTTGAACGTTTGGTCAAGTGGATCCTTGATTACTGTTATGAGTCCATTTTGATCATTATCACTAATGTTACTGTATATACTGGAGAGGTTACTTTCGGGAGAAATATTTATGTTTTGGAGTACTTTGTTAGGTACCCGATATTATATAAAGCACCTGCATCACCTCCGAGGAGGAAGCGATTAGCTATCAACGATTTTATCACTCAAGAAACATAGGAATAAAAGATTGTAGGTCCCTTATAAGTAAAAGAGATACATATTATATCCGCGGGAGACGCTCCGGGCGTCGGGAGCCGCGTGACGACTCCCGTCCACCATAGGCGCGGGCCTGCGGGCGGAGAGCAATAGGCTCACCGCCCGATCAGGACCAGGCCCGTGCCGGATGGCGTGTAAGTTTTCCACGCGCGCCTCAAAGAGTTGTCAGCATAATTTGAGGGGCCCCTTAGGGCCGAAGCCTGCCGGGTCAGCGGGATTGTCCGAAAGGGTTACCGCTACCCCGGACATAAAGGGCAAAGGAAGGAACATGGGTGGGTTTTAGTCAGTAAGAGTCTGACACTCCCTTCCGCTCCACCCAGAGCGGGAGGGGTCATTTGACGAGTTCCCATCCGAAAAAAAAAAAAAAAACATATTATATTTAATAGTTGACCGCGGACTGTTCACACGTGTTTACTTTTTTGTCGCAGTGACAAGAGCTATCAATGATAGTGCTCGCTGAGCGACGCTCTCTTGGCGGTCCGAACACTCGCTGAGACACACTCACTCACTCATCACTCGATTAGTCAATCGAGCGAGTAATCGCTCGTCGCTGCTCGTTGCTCGCCAACGTTTTACGTGGCTAGCCCTACTCATCATGATCATCATTTCAGCCGAAAGACGTCCACTGCTGGATATAGGCCTCCCCCAAGCACCTCCACTTCGACCGGTTCTGTGCTTCTCGCATCCAACGGGTTCCTGCGGCCTTCACAAGGTCATACTCTCGTTAATCGCGGTAAAATAGGTGCCTTAAATAGATAGGCATCTTCAACAAATGCAGGTGGTCTTTGTAGCTCAGAATCAAACTTCATGTACAAAGTACTTACAGATTAGGCAGAGGTGCACCTATGGTACACTCATATTAAATTTCTTTAATTACATAATACGTTTAAGACCCATATAATAGGGGGCGAGCTTATTGCCATCACCCGGACTCAAATCTAGACTCCAGGTTGTTTCTGAAAAATTCCAGATAAAAAACCCAATAACACTGCCCATCCCAGGAATCGAACCCAGGACTTCATGCTCAGCAGTAGCTCTTGTGACCACAAGATCAACGAGCAGTCCACGTAGTGAAATGTGTACTCGTATTTTAAGACGCATTGTCATATAATTTATTTATTTGGCTTTTCAACAATGAGTACACTATTTCTTTATAATTTGTACATTGCAAACTTAAGTCTAAGCGCCTCATCACTTACATAAAAGCACAGCATGCACTACATTATGCGCAGAGAATAACAATTACAACTATTTAAATAAAACAATTAATCGTAAAAGACAGTTTGATAAAATAAAATAACAAATGAACTGTTTTAGCTAAATTGATCAGATGGCAAGCGCGACTTTTTTTAGAGCAGGTACTGATGAGTGAAAGAGATCAATGTCCACTTCGTGCTCTTTGTATGCCGCACATTCTAGACAATAGACAGTAATACCTTAAATTGGTATGACATCTTGGCCTGCAGAAAAGTCTTTTATTAGAACTTCTTGGCAGATTACGCGGCACGTGGAATAAGACCCTACTGAGCAGATCGGGACAGTTCAGAGAGCCCGTTACTAACTTCTCAAGAAAAACCAAATCCAGCGACACCATACTAAAATACTTGAGTCTCTCTTGGTATGACTTGAGCTTTTTCCCCATATTATTGTTATAAGTAAGTAATTCTTATAATATGACGTCAATTTTGATTCGACTTCGAAATAACCACTACTTGTACAGACGCCAGCAGGTCAAGCTACCCGAAACTGTCAAATTTTTCCAATCAACCTTGAACCTTAATACTTTAGAGATAAAGTTGAAAATCTATTAAAGAAGTTTGACAGATTGTAGTAGCTTGATGTGCTGGCGTCTGTACAATCTATAGGTACAGCTATTATGGTTCAAAATAAAACGTACATACATGACAAAGAACGACGTCTAAACAAATCGAACAAAATGAGCTATCGTAAGATCCTGTATCAGGGGGTCTGACATTGTGACAAAGAGTAAGATGTAGGACCATTAGAGTAACGCCAGTGTCTGATACTTAGTTCTGACATGACGTGTTCGATAAAGTGCACTTCCCACTATCCAAGCCTGTTAAGGAAGTATTCGGTCAAATGTTATAAGATTCAGTGTCTTCGTTTAAGGAGGTAGGGTAAGATTCACAGATAGCAGTTAGACTCTAGGTACTTTACTTTGCAATGTAAAGTAAGCGTTACATACGAACATTACTTTGAACAATACTTATATAGCATTACTGAAGGCCAGTTCTCGTAATTTAAAACGTTCAAAATTTATTCGCAGTCTCATCTCGGCGACAAACAAATGTCAAAAACTTGTCAAAACGTAGGGAAAATAGAGGTATTAATGACAGATGGAGACTGAGATCGGACTGTGAACGTTCTTAAAATTACGAGAATTTCCCCCTCTGTTCACCCCTGCTTCGCACGGTTTTTACTTGAGAAAACATCGAGATTTCTTTATTATAATTATGTAAATTTAATATTAATATTTTATACACATAAACCTCCCGGAATACATTGTCTGAGGGAGCCCTCCCTTAGACTCGATGTCAGACACAAATTAGTTGCTGAGACAAAAGTTGCTCGTGGTCGCCCTCGATCAAAGATGGTGAAAACCGTATCAAAATCCGTTGCGTAGTTTAAAAGAACAGCGCAGTCACACAGACAGACACGAAAAGCGACTTAAAATAATATGTATGCCTTAGAATAAGGTTCATAATAATCGTATGGATCGCTTACTTTACTAGAGTAAAGTCAAAGTGCGGTCTATGAATTTTGCCCTTAGCTCCGTGCATCCTTGATCGTAAGTGTTGTCTTTCATACTGGTTTTCAAAACAACTAGAAAATGCGGTTTTGCTTGCTATCCAGGTTATAATGAGTGGGTAAGTTGTTTGCGAAGTATAAAAAATACAAGTCCTTGTACGTAGTGAAAAGAATTTATCACGATCACCCTTCCTATTTTCTCGTATCAGCATAAACTATGAGTATGTACACATGCGTGCATAAAAATTGGCACACCTCGTGATCTCCATTTGAGAGACTATATCTCAAAAATCAAAAAGTCATTTATTCAAGAACTCAGGACTTTTCGAACGTCAAAATTACATAATACAGTCCCCCAAAACGCCCGCCCTTCACCACTTCCTACTGCTTTCGCTAGGAAGAAGCAGTGGAGCAACAAACTCCCCAGCAACACAGCTGTCTTTTCAGTTAGAAAATACTTGATTCTATGCAATACTAGTTATGCAAAGTAATTAACATTACAAGGCATAAAACATTAAATTAAATTATTTGCTATATAATATGTCAGCTAGCTACGCCAATATACCAACAAATACAATAGAAACTATACTTAATCAAGCAAAAAATAATAACTAAAGCAATAAAAACAAAAAAAATATACCTAAATAAAGCCTCCAGGTATAAAGGGCGTGACAGCTTACATATTTACGCAATGAACATAATCTAATATTTTATATTGTGTGAAGGTACAGTTTATTTCTACATACCCTATATTTTGATAAAAGCAATATTTTTGACAAGATCAACTCGATTCTTCAGATGTCCTCATCACTCACTTTTGCACGGAAAAAAAGCGTGACTTTTGTTGTCAATGAAATTGACAAAAGTTTAATTTGGTCTATTTCTGCTCGTTTAATGTAAATTGAACTTGATTTTTTAACGGACTTAAAAAAAATATTTATTTGGCCCCCATATTTGTAAGTTCGCGATTTTCTCTAAATGTGAGTAAAAATTGTTGAATTATAATGTTTCAAATCGAAGACCACGGGGTGAGTCGTTTTTTTTAGCTCGCAAGTGTATATAAAATTAATACCGTGGTAAAAAGAGTCTCCTTTCGTTATATGAGTAAGTCGGAAAGTACATAAAATAAGTATAATATTTGTCCCAACAATAAAAAAGCCTTAACACGCATAATTAGGCACGTTTCACAAAATTACTCGAGCAGAAAGTACTAAAACAGCAACTGAAATAGTCGTAATTCTGAAACAATTGACTTGCAAATCGTTAAATCGAACCCGAACTGGTAGTACACGTACAAACAACGCAAAATGAGGATTCGTGATACGTAAGGCATAACTGGCGTTTGGATAGACAATTGTCATTTAAATCCACCCAAATGAATCGTTTTGGGTAGTATTCTCTACGGGGTGTCATAAAACCATAGACAAAAAAAAACTCAAAGGAAAATCTACAAAACACACAGTACAACAAGAAAACTCGTTCTATGTTCGCTATGCTGTGGCGCGCTGAAATCTGACGTCCAGGTCAGGTAGCGATCCCAACTTTCAGTACCCAACTAGCCTCGGGGGAGAGTAGACGTCGCCCGCGCGCTTTTGCCGCCTAATTCTAAATTCGAATTCGGACCGTTTGATAATATCGTCTTTATCATGTTGATATAACCGCCGTTCGGTTTATAAGTTTGAATATTTTATTTAGTGCAGTGATTTTTATGAGTGCTAAAATGTTAGGACAAGGAGTAATCAAGTTTTTATGTTTATTAGTGACATTTTTCGGAGGTGAGTTTCCAATTTAACTGTGATTTAAGATAAAATTTTGTCCTTTTAAAATTGGCAGTTTGATGTCATTAATTTTGTTTGTGGAAAAAGGAAATCGAATTGCGTCGTTCTTTTATTCATGAATTCTTTCTGAAGCTAATGAATTGACGATCCGTTTTGTCTCTGATAATGGAGTGGAAGCTGGAGGGTGTTTTTTTTTTGTTAATTATGCCTTTGGAAATGTAAGTTGAACACTTTCCCTTTTCTCGAAATGACAGGTGATTAAAATGTTTGCTTTAAAATGCGCTTTGGAGGATAAATTTGAATTTAGGATTGAATATGCAAAACCAAGCTTTATTCTTATAATCTAACTATATAAATAAAAATAAAATGTGGATCGGCAATCGTTAATCACTTGAGAACGGCTGAACATTTGTTTTAAAATGTTCAGTTTCTGTAAAAACCTAATTAGATTTTTACGGAAATAAATGGAAAAAAATGAAAGAAAAAAAAATGAATGAATGAAATTGGAAATGTTGTCCGGAAAATTCTGGAAAATCTGAAAGTTCCTTTTTATATGGGATTTTTGTATTAATTATTAATTTGTCAAGACGACGTCTGTCGGGTCGGCCTTAAACATTAAGTACCTTACAAAACATTAATTTATTTATTCACATAATAGTAACAGTTACCACGTTTTTACGTAATTTCAAAACCTTGTAGCAAAAACAAATGTCCTAATATTGAAAATGTAAAAATCTGGATATCTGACATAACATGCATGTGACGAACGATTGGACGGAAGGCGACCGGTTATTGGAATGCTCCCAGCTCTTGCGATACTGGAGTTATATCCGAAGTTATGTTCTATGCTGAACTCAGAGTATTGCAGAAGTTACATACGGTACACATGTACTGATAAGGAGTACTTATATTACATATTTTGTATGTCATTTTCAATAGTAAATACGCATTAGTGGAGTATACAGGGTGACTGGCAATTTGACGCATTCCTTCCAGGACGCGGTAGTGCGACCCATTTGCAACAATTAAGCACCCCATAATGCCTTGATGAAAATTCATGGGATTCGATTTTAATAGTTACGTACCTAATACGTTAACACACCTTTCGGTACAAACAAATTTTCTAAACCATCAAACAGTTAAAGGAAGAAGTTTATTAACTATTTACAAAGATCATCTGCGTACACGAACTTTGACAGCAGTTATCTCAAAATTTTACTATGACAAATGCGAAGTATTTAATGTTTGTACGTGTACAGTAGTTTAAAAACACGCGAACTAAGCGTCAAGTGATCAGTGATTAGCTCATCGACTACGAGTAATACAACACACACCACTTGAAAGTGGTGTGTTAAATTGCCACCTGGTCGCGAGAATCTGGCTACATGACGTAGGAATGATTGCTGGGTGGTAAGGAAGTAAAGGGGTAACATAAACCAGTTAATTAATTCATTTTTAAATATTTCACCAATTTGGAAATTCGGCCTTTGCCAGCATTATCGACTGTTTCATCGGCACCTCTAAATATTCATTAAAGTTAGATAGCTGATTGAATGAAGATCTCTTCCCCGTAATTTGTACGCTTAATGTCATCGTAAAATTTTGAGATAACTGCTGTCAAAGTTCGTGTACTTAGATGATTTTTGAAAATAGTTAATAAACTTCTTCCTTTAATTTTTAACTGTTTGATGGTTTAGAAAATTTGGTTACACCAAAAGGTGTGTTAACGTATTAGGTACAAAATGGAATAGCAGTGAAGGCCATTCAAATTGAGAGTTAAGAGAAAAGTGATATTTAGTAACGAATTCTGGGGAATTTTCAAAAATACATAAATATTGGGTTTTCTGGAATCCCATGAATTTTCACCTAGGCATTATGGGGTGCTTCATTGTTGCAAATAGGTCCCACTGTCACGTCCTGGAAGGAATACACCAAATTACCAGTCACCCTGTAGAATAGAATAGAATATTCTTTCTTCCTTTTCTTTGTTTTTTTTTCTTTCTTACTTTTTTTATGTTTAAATTATGAAAAAAAAATTCTCTTAAATCTCTATTTTATTAAAATATTATTATTACTTCCCTTCATGTATTCATTTAACTGTAATTAGGGTGGAGGAACTGGGAAAAAATAAAAGTTCTAATAAAAAACAAACAGTGAAAATTAATTATAGAGGTACCTATATAAACTCTCGCTTCTTTCTATGAATGAGGGTAGGCAGAAACTACAGAAGATTATACGCATTTTCCGGATATGCTTTATTGACTTGCTTCTGAAAGCTTTCTCTTCTTCTTGCATTTACAAAAATGTGTGATTTTAATAAGACCATGAATTAACTCAGTTATTCAAGCAAGTTATACAGTCAAAATCAAACCTTATTTGTTTAATAAATTTACTGTTTTCGACCATCGAAACCAATCGAACAATCTTCACAGTCTTTTGTTAATAAATCTGAACAAAACGTCAAACACAAAGAGTAGCTATTGATATAGGTACCTACCAGCTAATATTGGAGCGATGAAGACTGACTACTCTGACTGAATAATGCAATTTTATCAACTGGTAACCCGCACCATTCTGGCTACAAGACGTGACTGGGAATTAATTGAAAAGGCAGGGTTCTGTAGATATTCGGGTCCTTTATAATCCTGTCGCTCAAAAATTCCCATTATTCAAGGAGGGAGTATTCAGTGTAGCTGGCAAACCCATAAACCAAAACGTGGTTTAACAACACAATTGGTTAAGATCTCCGTATTATAAACTATATATAATTAAATCAAAACAAACCAAGTTTAAACTTTTCATTTTTAATCATTTTTATTAATTTTCTTTCGCTTTTGGCTTTAGTCTTACCATGTATATTTTTTATAAGCCGTAACTTTTTATAATGCTACAGAGAATGTGCGTTGAAAGGGTTGTTTTGAAAAAAAAAATGAGCCGTACATTTTTTTTTTCGCTCGTATTTGTTTCGTGCGTGGCGTGAGTCGCGGAAGGGTGGTTCGTGGGTCGTAGTGGACGATGCCATCAACAAGCTTAAACTATACTTTTTTTTAATAAAAAAAATTCTTTTTTTTTTTTCTTAATAAGTGGAAGTTGATTTTATATCGTTTGCTCATTTCAAATGGTTTATTATCTACCTCATAGCCTTTTAGGGCTAGTTTTGGGGTCCGCTTGTACTTTAATCATAGCGGGGCCGCGGGTCGCAGTGGACGATACCGCCAACATTCTGATTCAAACTCAAATGTTATTGATTATTTAAATGTGCGTTTTATTTGTGCAGAATTAAAAAAATATCTCTCTTCTTTTTGTTTAATTTTATATCGTTTTATCATTTTAAATGGTTCATTATCTTAAGCTTTTTAATGTTCATTTTGGGGTCGGCTTGTACTTAAAAAACCATAGGTGACTTAAACCAGATCGAATTCAAATAAACGAGTGTCATCTGTCTTTTGCAATTGAATAACCAAAGAATATCAATATCCTGAGGTATTGGGTAGTTTCGACTATTTGGCACCTCGTAACGTTTTTCAGAGGTATTGTAAAAGGCAATTACTTTCGAGTTTCTAGTGATCTTCTCCATAGTAAGTGATCAATTGGGACCGTGCACATTGTCTCTAATGTTTCGTAAGCGCCCATGTGAAATAAAATATTTTGCATTTATTAGTTTGAACAATTTACGAAACGAGCAGCTTTTTCCATTACTCGCTAAGTGACCCTGAGCTTATTAATGAGGCCAATTATTTTAATGAGAATGTTTAAAATGTACCTTTGTAGTGGAAAATTAAAAATAGTCGACTTCATCAACATAAATTCTACCATTTTGCCAATACTAATAAACTAGTGAATGTATTGACTGTTACATTGGTCATCAATCATCTGAAAATTACCTATTTATAAAGGTAAACCTTTGAAATTTTTCCCAACATTCAGACCGCATTAGAAAACGAACGCTCGGGTAATTTATTCATAGAAGCGTTAAGTAGAGTTTCTAGTTCAGCGCGAAGTGGCTACCGCTGGATCTTTGCAATCCTCGGAAAATCTGCTCGAAATTATATTCAAACTCCTACTTACTGTTATAAATGAAAGGCAGAAGACAGCCTGACCTGGTTGCTGATAATTGCTAATTTGCTAATATGGGGTCAGCAATCAGATAATATCATATTATTATATGTCATTAGTAATAAGAATTTGTTTATGTACGAATGAAGGGTCAGAGGAAATAAAGGTTATTTTAACCGACTTCAAAAAAGGAGGAGATTTTTTTTTCAATTCAGATGTTGGTATATATTTTAGATTGGAAGGCGTCCCGGAAATAGTTGGGTAAAAACTGCCTAGTATTTACCCGTCAACTTCTGCCTAGAAGATGACGTTGGAACTGATAGACGTTGGTAATTAGTACGGTTTACGGTTTACAATCACTTACAGAGAAAATACAATATTATAATTAAAAATACTTATAGCCGATTGGCGTAGTGGTAGTACCTAAAGACAAAATTACATTAATATTTCTTAATAGTTTAAGTAGTAGTAAAAGGGGTAGTTGCAAAGAAGTTCACACGAAACTAAATGCACGACGTCGTATGCGTATCGCCACTGCGGGTGCATGACTTGAGGGATTTTTTTTTTCCGGATGGGAAATCATCAAATGACCCCTCCCGCTCTGGGTGGAGCGGAAGGGAGTGTTAGACTCTTACTGACTAAAACCCACCCATGTTCCTTCCTTTACCCTTTATGTTCCGGGGTAGCGGTAACCCTTTCGGACGATCCCGCTGATGAGTTGAGGGATACAATACATGTTTATTGCCATGACACGAGTGATTTTTTCACTGCATTTAAAGTACTTAGATGGTTGTTATTAACTTACTATAGTCATGTTGTGATACAAAACCACATGTACATGTAATTAATAAAACGCTTTTAGTGATAATACAGTCCATTGTGTTACCTTATGTACAATTTCCACATTCATTTGTGAGACTTCAAATTTATTTGGTGTATATAATATAGAGTAATATTCTATTTTATACAGGGTGGCAGTAACATCGACCCGCTAACTATAACCATGGATACACCATCATGTACCTAATGAGGTACATGATTCTGAAAAAAATTCGTTGATTATAATAATCAAATATTCGCTGTAATATACGAATATTTTGTATAGGTACTATATTGTACATTTTGATCGCGTAGGTATTGCAGTTTTTTTATGATGTTTTTTTTAAAATAAAAGACGATATATTTCTGCGCTACCCCGTCTAAACATAGGTACGTGCTGAATTCATACAGTTTGAGCGTCGAAATCCCTGCCGCCGCGTATATCAATATCTCATGTAATTTTAAATTGTATCTTTTTTTTTTCTACTTAGTTATTAATTTTATAGAATAGTGCTAGTGGCAAATTTATTACGTTTATGGGGCATACGGTGCTACCTTATAAAACATCGTTACACTAAACTCTAATTTTAGTAAAACATTATTTTTATAACTTGAACAGTGTAAACAATTTGTTGGTTGGCCACTAACAGGTTAAATGCCGTAATAACAAAAACAATTGGACGTAGTTAAGCAGAAAGGACTCAACCCGCAAAAAGTAATTTTTGAGTTATCGAGGTTTTAAGTTTTGGTGTGTATTGCTGCAATTATGTTGTACATGGAACATTTTGAAATATGTCACTTATGGGCAAATATACCAATATTTTTATGAGTCAAGTTGTATTACATAGACTAACGCAATTTTCGAGTTATTGGGAAGAATATGGGTTGAGTCCTTTCTGCATAAATACGTCCTATTATAAAGCCATTATGCCTCGCGCGGATCCACGTTCCGTATACGAAGGGTTCCAGAAAAATAGGAAAAAAAAAATGTAAAGGGGACATCTTAGTATGACCATATCCTACTTCCTACTAATATTATAAACGCGAAAGTTTGTGAGGATGGATGGATGTTTCTTACTCTTTCACGCAAAAACTAGTGAATAAGTTTGGATAAAATTTGGCACAGAGATAGTTTATAACCGGGACTAGCGTATATAATACTTTCTATTCCGATATTGCGACGGAATCGAAACTCACGCGGGTGAAACCGTGGGGCGCAGCTAGTACCTAATATTATAAACGCGAAAGTTTTTATGGATGGATGGATGTTTGTTAAAAGTACATAAAACTGTAATAGAATAGAATATAATACTCTTCATCATGTTCATCATAAAAATTACAGACACATATAATAGAAATTTTACAAAAAGGTGACACAGTGGGCAGTCTTATCGCTACGAGCGATCTTTTAAAAACAACCTTTGGATGGATTAAAAAGGGAAAGAGAGACAAATACTGTAGGTAGTCTGTGGTGTACCGATAGCAATTTATAGTACACGGTTTAGGCTATGACGCACATTCTACGAACTTTATCATACCTGTTATGTATTTCCCGAAATTCGCTAGTAACATTTGCACCCTTTTGAATGGATAGCGAGCCTTTTGCTAAATAATATTGGTTTTCTACGAAATTAATCTGCGTAGCCTTATCCCAACTTTGCTGGGATCGGTTTTCTAAGCGAATGCAGCTAAATACACTGATATTTAGCTGTATTCGGCCAGATAGGCAGTCGCTCCATGTAAAATACTGATTTTGACAACTTGACTCGTCACTATCTGCCTAGCATTTTCTCAACTATGTTGCGGTCGGCTTCCAATCTAAACGGATCCAGCAGCAGCAATATATACCTGTATTTTACATGAAGCGACTGCCTATCTGGCCTTCACAACCCATTTATTGGGTAACATAATACCCATTGTTTTTCTTTCGTTCAAGATCTTCAACTATATAATTTAAAAAAAAAATGTCTCCACTGAACTGGAAAAAACCTTAAGAATATTACTTGATTATCTTATCGACTTGAGTTCTTAAGGGATTCTTCGAGAAGATTAAATGGATCGCGTTTATTCAACCTGCCTAGCTTTTTCCCAAACCTGTTGGGGTCGTCTTCCAGGCTAACTAGATACAGGCGAATACCAGTATGTTACATGAAGCGACTGCATATCTGGCCTTCATAACCCAACTACTCATTTACACGATACCCCTTGGTAAGACTGGTTGTCAAATTTTTGGGCTAAATCAAAGGTTATTAATTAAAATCTGGCTCAGAATCAGCACTTTTCCAACGTCAAAATTATATAAGACAGTCCCCTAAAACGCCCGCCCTTCACCAGTTCCAAGTGCTTCAGCTGGGAAGAAGAAAACATTTTCAAAATAGTCCCATAATATTGTAAAAACAATTAATAGTGCCTAATTTTGGTTATGACGCATATTCTGCAAACTGTATAATAATGCCTGTATTTCCCGAAACAATAGGTAGAGCGATGTTATAATGCACCGACATTTCGGTTTTAACGTTTAAGTCCTTCTGAATAGGAGTCGAGAGTTTTGCCAAATTATATTGGTGTTCCACGAAATACAGAATTAATAAATATTTCTGTTGCAGGTGGGATATTATTGACAGTAGTCAATAATATCCCACCAGCAACAGGAATATTTAAGCCTCTAAGCCTATCTATTTAGAAGCCTCTTAAAGCTTTAGAATAGGTATCTATCATTGACTACTGTAAAGGTACTCTAAGGCTTTAAGAGGCTTCTAATATCATTTACTGAATGCAAATATTATTTTCCCATTAGTTATATGTTAGCCAATTTTCATGTATAACATTATCATTGCAGTCTCTTGTTGTGGTAATAATTTGACGTGTACAATGACTTTACGTAGGCAGGTGCAGTAATTCGATTTTCGTGAAGCAAGTGTGCTTTCCGAGTTTATCTTGGATGTTACCGGCATCGGTGAAGGAACAACTTCGTCCTGGACTTACAGTTAACTAGTTTTTGCCCGCGGCTTCGCCCGCGTAGATGTTACGGAGAATATCCCACGGGAACGCTCTACCGGGATGTATTTATTTATTTATAAAGGTACACCAACAGCTTCTATGTATAATGTATCTTAAGTACCTACTATAGATCACAATAGTCTCAGTCTTACACAGTCGCCAATTATAGATTTACCAGCAATCTCAGAAATAAGTGATCACACATAATAATAAACAAAACTAAAGACTAAAACTTAAAAATTATGACAAAAAACTTCTTAAACTTTAAGATAAATAACAAAAAGTAAAATAAAAGGACGATTAAAAGTACCCTATCTGTTAATCCAAGTTATAAACTATCTGTGTGCCCAATTTCATCCATATACATTCGGCCTTTTTTATCGCCAATCGGGAACACAAATCCAGACAATTTGGCAAACATTCTAAAACTGTATTTTCGGCATCAGACTCACACTACCTCGTAGCAATTTTTTTTTCGAAAATATTTGATGTGCAGTTTTGACTTCGTTAGGTAATATAGATATTATGTAACATAGGTCAGAAATCGCTAACCCGTTTTGAGCTTGCGTGGTGATCAATGCTCATGCCTTCCCTGTATGAGAAAATGCCTTTGCTTTGCAGTAGGACAATAATGGGTATTTTATTTATTACTTATTTATTTTCTAGCTGCGCCCCGCGGTTTCACCCATATAAGTTTCGATCCCGTGGAAATATCGGGATAAAAAGTATCGTATATGTTAATCCTGGATATAAATCATCTGTGTGCCAAATTTCATCCAAATCCGTTTAGTAGTTTTTGCGTGAAAGAGTAACAAACATCCATCTAGCCATCCATCCAAACTTTCAAGTTTATAATATTATAGTAGGATTCACACCAATAAGTACAACATCTTAAAGTATTTCAAGACGATGTTATAGATACACACCTATTAAACTATTGACGGCACTGTTGGCGCAGTGGTTAAGCGATCGACTGCTGCGCTGCGTGTCGCGGGTTCGATTCCCGCACGGAGCAAATATTTGTATGACCTACAAGTAGTTGTTCCAGGTCTGGCTGTTTGTATATGTGAGTTTAAATGTTTGTAAACGCACCCACGATACAGGAGAAATTCCTAGTGGGGCAAAGTTTTAATAAAAAAAAAAAAAAAAAAAACTATCATTACCTTATAAAATATACTTAAACATAAAATTCAACAATAAAAATAATAAAACTTACAATATTTTATTTCAAATTTGCCTCATAACAGTTATAATTTAGCAAATATAGCAAGTGCTTTCAGTGATGTACAGTCAACCGTACAACAAGTTGACAAGGCTCTATAAACCTAATGGAACTCTGATATTACTTTACTTACTTAAGCACCCACCGTCTTGTCCGATAACAGCGTCGGAATTGCGTTCTTGACGTCCGCTGTGTTTTGTTTTTCCTCACAAAACTTAATAATAACACGTCTATTTTCACCGAAGAAAGAAAATACGTTTGTTTACAGTAAACATGAGTCAAAGAAAGAACTCAAACTAGGAAAAAAAACTTGAAAGGGTAAGTATATATAGTTGCAAGCGGAGATGTATCATCCTCACCACATAATCAGCCTATAATGTTTCCTCTGCTGGGACACAGGCCTCCTCTCTGTGAGAGGGAATGGGCCATAATAAACAATAATAAACAACAATAAACAATATTTATTAGTTCAAGACTTAAAGTTATTCCATTCAATTATTGTACCTTAAATTAGACTGTAACTTAGTGGCAAGATACTAGACATGTGCAACTGGGTTTAAACTAGGAGGACTCCTGTGCTATAAGCACTAGTTACTTCCGTCACCACCGTGGTCAAGCTGCCATTACAAGTGTGGTGCCGGGCAAGTAAGTATAATCCACCACGCAGGCCCAGTGCCGATTGGAAGACGTCACATGTCTTCAAATGTTTGGTTCTAAGACATGCCGGTTTCCTCACAATGTTTTCCTTCACCGTTTTGAGAGCAATGGTGATGGAATTATTTACACAAAGTAAAGTGACTGCTTGGGTTCGAACGACCAGTCAGTCGAGGCCGGTACCACTGGACCACCACTGCTCACCTGGAGATGTATACGGAGTTTATAATCGTTAAACACTATTTTCATCTTACGATTGAAGAGGCATAAATATTTATAGCAGTCGACTTTTTAATACTTTATGCCTGTACGAGGGTCTTTTACCAATGCTACTAATTTATAAATGTTAAAGTTTGTATGTTTGGATATTTGTAAATCAATAACGCAAAACGGCAGAACGGATTTGAATGAAATTTGGCATACATAAATATAGTTTATAACCTGGATTAACACATAAGATACTTTTTATTAGATATTAGATAGAAGTCCACGTAGAAGAAGTTGCGGGCAAAAGCTAGTAATTAATATAGGGCCTAGTTTTCACAGTCCCTATAGAAAAAAGTTTTTTGGTATTCTTTCTGGTCTAAACGTCATTCCCAATTCTTTACAGACGGTATCCACTATCTATCGCCCGTATTAATCCTTTAGTCTCCTCGTGTCACTGTCGTACCTACATCTAGAAAATGGATTACTTTGTCAAGCCTTTTCAACTCGGCAGATTTACTGAAATGTTCAACAAAGGGTCTTCTACTTCTGTGGACCTAGAACGAACGTATTGAGTAAAGACCCATGTAGGCGATACAAGTTTCGTGTTCACACGACATATCAAGCTATACATTTCCAGTTATTGCTGACCTTGCATTGTATAGGCTTTTCGTACAATGAGAAGTGAGCTTGTACTGGAAATGTATAGCTTGAAATGTCGTCGTGTATACAATAAAATGACAGAGTGACTATGGAGTTTCTTGCCATTCTTCTCCATACAAAACTACCTTTTGGAAGGGGCGACTAGAATCAATTATATTTTCAAATAAATATTGACGTTCAAAAGTGCCTTCAATGGTATACTTGAAATAAATTATGACTTGCATCGTCTGAAAACATGTTTAGACGGTTTTATTGTTGCTTCAATTTATGCCACCGGCAATTAAATCGCACCGGGTAAATTAGGCTTAACCGTAACGTAAATTATTCGAAATATTTAAAATTGAAAATACTTATTTCGCTCGTAATATTTACTTAGTTTTAAGGCTTTATCGTAACTTTGATTGATATTTATTGTGTTTGACGCAAATACTTTTTTATAGAATGTCAAATACTTTTCTTCTTTTAGCCGTCAAATTGATGTGCACTTTTTTAATCTGTAGGCCAATTCTATTAATCTATAACATTCAAAATCTTGTCGCAGTCTCATCTCGGCGACAAACAAATATCAAAAACTTGTCAAAATGTAGGGAAATTAGAAGTATTTTTTGACAGATTGTAACTGAGATCAGACTGTGAACGTTCTTAAAATTACGAGAATTGCCCGTCTGGTATCATCATCGATGAAAACCCATACTGGCGTCCGCGCAAACTAAATCTGCGCGCTGTCAAAATTGGAAATAATCGTTTGCCGCCATCTCGACGTTTATATCAAGTATCAGGAGAGTGTGCTGTGTTAGAAAAAGAAAGAAAGAAAAAGTATTTATTGCGACTCGTACAGGATTATAAACTAAACTAAACACAGTTAAAAATAAAAATAAAAAAATAATTGAACAAATATTTATAAAAAAAAAATTATAAAAAATAAAATGAAACAGAAAGTCCTATACGAGGCCAAAAGGCTCCTATCTCAGCATGATGCTTCGACATTTAAAAATAAATGTCGCAGCGCTGGTATTCTGATAGGCCCCGCTGTGATGTCACGGGCAATCACGGTAATAAATAAATAATAAAATAGATATAATTATGTAAAATATTAGCAATAAAATAAATATAATTTATTTTTAATCTGCGCCAGACGTAACCTCATTACTTGTCTATGCCCTGAGTGTCAGAAGCACTCTGTGGCATAGTTGTGACAAGTGAGCGGTCGCATGCGCCGAAAATAAAGAACCGGCGAAAATTAATAAATACATTATATAAATTACGGTTGTGTAGTGGAACAGTATTACAGTAAATATACAATAAAAGTGTTCCGTGTTTTCCAAAGTAAATATTCGCCATCATTATGCCGAATGTAATTACAAGTGCTGGCCGGGATAGTCTTGAAGTTCAAACATGCGCGCAGACTTAGCTTGCGCGCATGTTTGAACTTTGTTTTACTATATTTTTCTGTTATTTTTGTTATTCAAGTTTGTTTATTCGTTTTCGCTATAAATCCGTCATTTTCTTTCACTTCGACCCTATTAAGACCATTAAAGTTCACTTTTTTCGGTCCAGCTCTTATT
Source organism: Apamea monoglypha (assembly GCA_911387795.2). Lineage (NCBI taxonomy): Eukaryota > Metazoa > Arthropoda > Insecta > Lepidoptera > Noctuidae > Apamea > Apamea monoglypha. Next base: position 17,288,542 of record OU426925.1, read on the forward strand.
CACCAAGTGCGCAGAGTATGTAACGTGCGATAAGGGACTTCATTCCAAAAATGCTGTAGGATAGTTGGATTTTCGCTTCAAAAATCTTTCAAAGAAAATCATCCATTCTAGGTTTTTTTTGCCGTCAATTAGGTACATATTTTAAAAGTACACAGAGAACGCATTATTTTTTACTAAGTCATCGACATCGAGAACAATTGGGGTTCGGAGATATACAGGGTGAATTTTTCTAATAGGGCAGTAAGGGAAAGTACCTTAACCGTTGTAGCTACAGGAAAACGGTGTTAGGATACTGTCCTTATTTTTTTGAATACCTAATGTTGATCCCCATTCACAGATTTTGAAAAAAATTCCAGTCGGCAAGAACATGGGCCATATTCAACTTTTTTTGATATCGGTTCTGTTTCGCGCTAGGGCCTCTGTTTATTGACTTTCAGGCTATGGGTCCCTGCTTTCAAAAGTGGAGAAAGCTTTTTAAACCGAGATTGTCGTTAAGGTATACTTGAGCAGGACTTGAAAACATAAACCAGTGAACCGATTCCAATGGACGCTTTTTGCTTGAGTTGGCAATTTTGATTGTGTGACATCGACGCGCAACCGCTTACCATGGATTCAGTACATGATTCTGGACCCCCCTGCGTTGAAAATTTTCGTCGGGTTTTTCTTAATTTTTACGTTTTTTTCTGCATTTTTTTTTTACTGTGAACTGTATAAAATCAGTATTTCTATCTAACCCAATGAGATTTTTTAATAAAAGAAATAGTAAAGTCATTTGTTTCACTTAAAACAGCAATGTAAATAAAACTCGAAAGGGCAGCGCGCGGTATCATGGCAGGAAGCGCGCGTGCGCCATCTGCGGAGCGTTTTGATCGCGTTATTTGCAATACATTGCGCACTCAAAAATGACAATTTTTTTAACCGGTCATGTCCGAGATGAATGACTTTCGTAATTTTATTTATGGCATCAGGTGTAACCTTTTCACGATTTTTTGCTTCTGTATAACATAATATTCTAATTGGGATGTTTGGTGGTGTGCGTTAATTCCAGGACATGTTGTATATGCACAAATAATTTAATTTGGGACTAGTCTATCAATCTGCCCAACACTTTCCCAACTATGTTGAGGTCGGTTTCCAGTCTGCCTATTCGGAGAGCGACTGCCTATTTGGCCTTCACAACCCAGTTACTGGGTAACACGGTACCCTTTAGTAAGACTGGTTGTCAGACTTTTGGGCTTCTGACTACCCGTAACGACGGTCAAAGATCCGTGAATGACAGCCGAGACCAACGGCTTACCGTGCTTTCCGAGGCTCGGAGGGGCTCGATATGAACCCATCCACGAACGGACTGCAGCTACCGTAGCTTAACCTTATTTAACCACGAGCTGTGTTTTGTCTATCCAATGACCAATAAACATAATGTTAAACATATGTTTGGTTAAAAACTAACTGAAATACTTTAGACACTCACAGGGGTGTGAAAAAGGCAAACCCTTTTATACATATTATAAAGGGGTTTGTCTTTCCTATTATCCATGTCGAAAACTATTTTGTAATAAACTGAAACTCAAAGCATTTATTTCAATTAAACCATTAACAGGCACTTTTGAACTGTCAAATAGTCGGTCAGCTAGTCAGAAAATTGATGCTGAACGGGCAAGAAACTCCAAGGACACTCTTTTAAATCAAGATATTACAAAATCCTGAGTACATTATTCTTGTTGCTTCAATATGTGAGAACAATACTTAAAAAAAAACAAATGAAGAAACAATTCAAAATAAAATAAGCCCTGGCAGTTAAGGGATGACCAGTCTCAACCGACGACGTCCGTTCACGAAGATGAAGCGTGGATCAGCACCATCCAGCTCAACCATTTTATAATGTTTACAGCCACAGAAATTAATTGGTTACCAAATTGATACACATTCAATTTGCCGTGTTATAGCCATTTCATACAACCGTCAAAGAACGAGGGTTGTGATTAGAATATACGGACCATTTAAGTTGGTATTTTTTTTTAATATCCTTATATTTACATAATTTAAAAAGCTAACAGTCTTTAAATAATAATATGTACAAGTATATAAAAAGGAGGGGAAGTAATCAAAGGGCAACAAACAATTCTTCCGCATCGCTGTCAATAGGAAAAGTGCCCAAAAGGCTGGCAGCATTGCTACGTTATATGGCAATGCAATCAGCATTACTTTGGCTAAAAAAATAGACAATTTGATAAACTATTAATTTCCCTGACTTTACCTATGCGCCGTGTTTCGGACAATATACATAAATTTCGAGCAGATGTTCAGACCATGGAACTAAGCATTTTTCATTATGGACACATTAATAAATTCTTATTTTTTGTTAATTTTCATACAAAAAAGAGCGGCCAAAATAGGCCAAATTAAAACCCTTTCTTACTGCATAACGCAATTAAATTTCATTAAATGAAATTACAAATATCTTTGTAACGAAGCCTTTCTATGTACTACTTCCTTTGTTAGATTTGATTTGTAAAAGCTATAGAAGCGTTTCGCAAAGTTTATGGATAACGTGAAGAACACGGTGTATACCTACCGTTAAAATAATTTGTGAATTCAAAATAATACAACACGTTGTTTTTGGTTAAATTTGAAACAAGTAAAACTTCTCCCAATAACCTTCTGAACAACAACATAATAACAACATAATTCATGTTTCAAAAAATATATAGGTAGCCACAAATTTGATGTAAATATAGGTAGTTTGTTGAAGCAAAACTTGGTTCTCTCAGACATGAATTATGAATATCTGAAACGATAGTTATGAATTTTAGCCTATCTAGGAACAGGTACTACAATAAACAATGACTTCTCATCTAAAATCAAAATTAAAAATCATTTATTCAAGTTAGGCTCAGCGTCAGCACTTTTAGAACTTACATAAGACAGTCCCCCAAAACGCCTGCCCTTCACCACTTCGGGATCCCTTCTTTTCGCATAATATTCTTTTTCCTAATATACTTTGGCATAACGATTTTGGCATAATTTGTTTTGCCATATTTTTTTGGCATACAGTTTATGTTGGCATAATTATCTTGAAGGCTTATTTGTTTTGGCATAAATTTAATTCGCATAACGTTACTAGACCTAATGATTATTAGCATAATAATATTTAGGCATACAATTAATAGAAATAACGGAAACAAATTCTGAATCACTTTTTCCAAGAGTCGGGGTGCCCCAAGGTCTAACACAAATCTCGATTTAGTAAAAAGGCAATGAGAACTTAGGATGCAAGAGCGAGCGAAGCGAGCTCGGGAATTGGGGCACCCCGACTCGGACAGGTTAGGTTAGGTTCCTTTAAACCCTGCAGACAGAAATAAGGGCCCCGCGAAGCGGGGCTCCATCGACTACCCCTTATTATTATTGTTATGCTTACTAAAGTTATGCTTTAGAATGTTATGCTTAATAAATGTATGCTTTAGAATGTTATGCTTAATCATTATTATGATTAGAGAAATTATGCGTAAGTTGTTATGCGTAAATAATTTATGCGAAAATATAATTAGGACCAACAAAAGTATGCCAAGTTATATTAGGTCTTAAAATTTTATGCAAACGGATAGGGAACCCACCACTTCCTAGTGCTTTCGCTGTCAAGAAGAAGTGGCACAACAAACTCCCCAGCAGCACAGCTGTCTGTTCAGTTAGGAAAACTCACTTCTGTACAATACTAGGTATGCCAATTAATTAACATTACGAGACACGGAACATTAAATTAAACTATTTGCCATATACATAATATATATGTCAGGTAGCCAAGCTAGTATACCAATAAATGTAATTAAACCTCCTCTCGTCTCATTTCGTGCACCAAAGCTTTTTAGCTTTCAAAAGCTTATGTCCGTTACAAGGTTTTATAATTTATGAACCCTTGAATGACAGTTTTCCAAAAACGAGTGCTCGAATCGACGTTTTCCCGAACGCAACATTTACAAATTCGACAAATTCGTTTATAGGTCAAATGTTTTCCAGGAACTAATTTCCCTCAACAAGCCTCTTGTTACCTTTGATCAACAATTAGTAGGTGATGTGACATTGTTTTTTGCAGCATAGTTTTTTCAAACTCAAAGTCAAAGCAAATTTCAAATAAACCAATTACAGGCACTTTTGAATTGTGAAATGGTCGGTCATTCAGAAAGATGAAGCAACTCGTAGTTGCCCATTCCAAAGCGTAGTAGGTACCCATGGAGAAGAACGGGCAAGAAACTCCACAGACACTCTTTTAAGTCATAAAATTGTTACAAAATGTTCGTTATATCATTCATGTTGAACTACTAAATGTGAGAACGATATAGAAAGACGTACCCATTAAAAGCGTCTGTTATAAATAACATAAAAACAATTCAGAAATTAAAACCTTATTACTTAGAAATTATGCTTTATTTTTTCATAAATGTTTTTGTTCTTATTTATTTTGTTTTGTTTATGTTCACTTTTCAATGAAATAAGTAAATATATTGCAAACGATAATAATCTTTATGTTTGAAAGTTAAGGTCTATAATCAAGTTATATGCAATCGCGGTCACTTGAGCGATGTGTTTTTGTTCCTAAACCTTGATCTAGTGCTATTGGTGATCGTAGTTGCTAACGTAGAACTTTACCCAGTCACAGAGGTTAATAGCCAGCTCCCGAATTTCGTAAAACACTTTCATGGACAATCCGAGTGTTTTGAAGGAAATTCTTGTACCATTGCTACATAGGTTTGAAATAATCGTCTGCTCAAAAACGTAAATAACGCAAAGAACGCGTCTGTACTGTCAAAATGGAAGAAATTGTGATCGATTGTCAGTTTATATGTGATACGCAATTACGTTGTGCTAGAGCAGTGTGTGTGAATGTGAAGACTTACCTACTAGTGGGGACGCAGGTAAAAAAAAAACAAGTGTTTCTAGGTACAGTATAATAAAAAAAATACAATTTCATTAAGAAGGCTTGGCCTGTTTTTTTTAACAGTTTGTCAAAACGTTATTCTATTTTTGAGACGCTAATAACCAAATCATTTTCTTATTGAAACCTATTTCCCTTTTTAATTTTGCTAGAGCCAAGTGGCTGAGTGTGTACTTGATTTTTTGTTCAATATAGGTCCCAAAAGAAAGAAAATTATAAACGTAGTGTTTCAAATCACTAATATTTTGTTTGTTTATGGCCGGGGGTTGAAATTTTTCAACTTGTAAAGGGGTCGCGTATTCAACATGGTTGAAAAACACTGCATAATACACCTAAACGAAATGTTGAGTTATGTAGAGAGCTATCTGTGCCCTTACCTCGACACTACTTGAAGATACAAGAGCTGAAAAGGCGTTTATGTACATAATGCTTTTAACACATGATTATGATAAATTCTTCAATGCATGAAATAAAAGGCTTTTTTATTTATTTTTTTATTGACTAATACTGGTGAAAATGACAGCCACAGGGATCGATCAAAGGTTAAGCTACGCTTGCCGCGGTCGGTTTGTGGATGTGTGACCATCCTTTGTCGATAAGCCGTTGGTCCCAGCTGTCATTTGTAAATCTTTCGTTACGGGTAGTCTGAAAGTCTGACAACCAGTCTTATCAAGGGGTATCGTATTACCCTGTTGTAACTGGGTTGTGTAGGTCAGGTAGGCAGTCGCTCCATGTAAAAGATTGGTATTCAGCTGCATCTGGTTAGACTGGAAGCCGACCTTGGGAAAAAGCTAGGCAGATTGACTGGTGAAAATGACAGATTTTCATGACGGCTGTTATAATATTATGGAACTGGGGGTCTACTC